>VCII01000064.1:0-1436497 GCA_006030095.1 Triplophysa siluroides
AGATTGAATATCAAACCCCCGGCCTATAATTATAAAGGACAAGAGAAACACCGTCACCCAATATCCAAGTTTTAATGGAATAACCAGCGAGTGCACGTAAGCTGTATCCAATACCGCTTATTCTGGAGATTTTTCTTGGCACAGAATGAGCTTGTGCATTGCACCTGTTGATGAGCATACTGTTTCATTCTCTGGCATTCTGTAAAACACTTCTTCACAGTGGCAAGCAATTAGAGTTGTTACATACCAGATTCACAAGATTTATGGCCCGACTAGGCCCACGTGTTAGATGGTTGACCCCATCGTGGTCCCTTGCGGTACTGTTATGGGCCGAAGAGGGTATGGCTGTTTAGATGACACCCACCGAGCAAATAGACCTTTGACCCTTGCATGAGATCCCTAACACAGTCTTAACAATCCTAAGCAGAATTTAGATCCTTTGGGGGGCAGGTAGGGGGATCTTTCAAACCGCCAAAGCACTTTCTCATTACCTCATGCTTTATCAATGCAAGCCATGGAATTAGCAGTTTGTGTTACCACTACAATGATAATTCACAAGAATTCAGGGGCAGGATATCAAGTCACCTTAGGACAACCAAATGCAATCATTCACAGGTGAAAAAAGCCATGCAGTCCTTATATATAGTGACTCTATGTATTGAACCTATATTAGGTGCAACACTGCGATTATTTTTAGATTTATTCTCAGGTTTACTCAGGTTTTATTGAGTAATAAATTGTTTATTGCATGAGCTGACCTGAATACAACATCTGACAACCAAATAGATGTTGAATCTGTTGACAAGTAAGGCTGAATTATTTTAGTCAAATAAAAGGAGTATTCGCATGCTAAGAAATTGGAACATGAAGAGTTTTTTATTGTATTTATACACTTTATTGCCTACTGAAAGCCAATTTAGAATTGAATCAGTTTTTTGGAATTGCTCACATTGCTCTCTGTTTTATATGAAAGTCCCACGAAATAGTTTCTACATATGAGTACCACCTAGGCAGACAAGCCATGTGTCACTAATGTTGCAATTTGCATGCACAAAAGCCAAAAAGTAGAAGTAGAGCAAAGGTATTGGTCACACAAATGTAAACGTAAAGAAAAGACCCCAAAAATGCAACATATATTTGCTTTACAATTAAAATATATTACCATAGATGTGTAAAAGACCAAAGGCGCTGTAAATAAGGTTCTTTGTATGGAAAGAAGGAGATAAGGTCGGATTGGCTGATTTAGAGTTTTTATTCAGCTCTTCCCACAAACACAAAGCAAAAGTAAATAATATGTAATTTATGGCCTCCTGGCACATAAGTCTTTCACGTCCTGTCTCTCTCTCTCAAATGAACGTCTCTGCTTCTCGTCCATTTCCTTCTTCCCCTCGAACGTCTTTTGTTGGCATTTATACTCTTCTCGCCAATCACTGGAATTACAGACAGGTGTTTACAATTGGTCTCTGACCTACTTACCTCCTCCCGTCGATTTCCTCTCTCTCTCTCTCCAGATTCCGCTAGGCCACGCCCCCCTTGCCACATACCCCCACCGCCCACTCAGGCCGGGGCCCCATCCGGCCTGCAGCTTCCCCCCCCCCCTCCTGGAGAGGAAGTCAGCCACCACCATCTGGGTCCCCGGTCTGTGGACCACCCGGAATTTGAAGGGTTGTAATGCCAGGTACCAACGGGTGATCCGCGCGTTGGTATCTTTCATGCGGTGGAGCCATTGGAGGGGTGCGTGGTCCGAACAGAGGGTGAACTCCCGTCCCAGGAGGTAATAGCGGAGGGTAAGGACGGCCCACCGGATCGCCAAGCATTCCTTCTCAATGGTGCTGTACATCGTCTCTCTTCTCGAGAGTTTACGACTGATGTACAGCACCGGCCGCTCCGCCCCCTCCACCTCCTGAGACAGGACCGCTCCTAGCCCCCTGTCCGATGCGTCTGTCTGTACAAGAAAAGGGAGAGAGAAATCAGGAGAGTTTAATAACGGGCCACCACACAGAGCCGCCTTAACCTGGGTGAAAGCCCGCTGGCACAGCTCCGACCATTGGACGGGATCTGGTGCTTCCTTTTTAGTGAGATCCGTCAGGGGCTGGTGAGGGTTGAATAATCCGGAACAAACCTTCTGTAATAACCTGCCAGCCCCAAGAATTGCCTCACCTCCTTTTTGGTCTTGGGACTCGGAGAGGTTGCAATTGCTGCTGTTTTATCAATTTGGGGACGCACCTGTCCGTGACCCAAGTGGAAGCCCAGATACCTAACCTCCACTCGCCCAATTGCACACTTCTTCGGGTTAGCCGTGAGCCCCGCTCCTCTCAGCGAACCCAACACCGCATTTAGGTGCTGCATATGTCGCTGCCAGTCATTACTATAAATGACAATGTCATCCAGATAAGCAGCGGCATATGCCGCATGTGGGCGTAGGATACGGTCCATGAGACGCTGAAAGGTAGCAGGGGCTCCGAATAAGCCGAACGGCAGTGTGACAAATTGGTGTAATCCGAACGGCGTCGTGAAAGCTGTTTTTTTTCCTTGGATAAAGGAGATAAGGGGATCTGCCAGTATCCCTTTGTCAAATCCAATGTCGAATAAAAGCGAGCCGTACCTAGCCGATCAAGCAGTTCATCAATCCGCGGCATTGGATATGCATCGAACTTCGACACAGCATTCACCTTGCGATAGTCCACACAGAACCGGACCGAGCCGTCGGTTTTGGGAACCAAAACTATCGGGCTGGCCCAGTCACTGTGGGACTCCTCTATTACCCCCCATATCCAGCATGGCCTCTAATTCTTCCTGAACTACTTTTTTCTTGTGTTCAGGTAACCGATACGGTCGGCCACGTACAACCACCCCCGGTGTGGTCTCAATATGGTGTTCTATGAGTGTAGTGAGGCCAGGCAGAGACGAGAACACATCAGCAAAACGAGCCTGCAACCTGGCAACGTCAGTGGTCTGGGACGGCGAAAGATGATTCCCCCCCGGGGGTAGAGTGTTCGATTGGGTTTTCCTTCCCACCTCTGGTCCGAGATCATCCTCCCTTCCTACCACTGTCGCCAGCATCACCGTGTCCGCCTCACTCCATTTTTTAAGGAGGTTGAGGTGATATAATTGATGTGTGTCGCCTCTGTCTGATCTCACCACCTCATAGTTGAGATCCCCCACTCGTCGTGTAACCACAAAGGGTCCTTGCCACTTGGCGAGTAATTTTGAGCTGGACGTTGGGAGTAATACAAGAACTTTCTCTCCCGGTGTAAATTGACGTAATCTGGTACCCTTATTATATTGCCGGCTTTGTCTGTCCTGGGCCTGTAACAAATTCTCCATAGAGAGCCGCCCCAAGGTGTGGAGTTTTGTTCTCAGGTCCATTACATACTGGATTTCGTTTTTACTAGCGGTAGGTCCGTCCTCCCAAGTTTCTCTTAGTACATCCAGCACCCCACGGGGCTGACGTCCATAGAGCAACTCGAAAGGGGAAAACCCTGTGGAGGCTTGGGGGACCTCGCGCACAGCAAATAACAAGGGTTCCAGCCATTTATCCCAATTTTTGGCGTCCTCGTGAACGAACTTTCGGATCATGGTTTTTAAAGTGCGGTTAAAACGTTCGACCAGTCCGTCCGTTTGTGGGTGATAGACGCTGGTCCGAATCGTTTTCACCCCCAACAACCCGTAGTTCGCGGATTGTCCGTGACATGAACGTCGTGCCTTGATCCGTGAGAATCTCTTTCGGGATTCCCACGCGGGAGATCAATGAGAACAGTGCGTCCGCCACGCTTTTAGCGGAAATATTACGGAGCGCCACTGCCTCGGGTATCGGGTTGCATAGTCCACAATGACCAATGCAAATCGATGCCCTCGTGCAGAACGCTCTAATGGGCCCGACCAGGTCCATACCAATTCGTTCGAAGGGGACCTGGATTAAGGGAAGCGGGCACAATGGTGCTTTTGGAGTGGCCGGTGGGTTTTACCAACTGACATTCACGACATGCGGCACACCATCTGCGCACATTCTCGTGTATGCCCGGCCAAAAGAAACGGCCATTAAGCGATTCAGTGTCGCGGTATGCCCTAAGTGCCCTGCCATCGGATTAGCATGAGCCGCCTGAAAAAGCATTTCCCGGCGGCTCTTTGGAATGACCAATTGTGTTGTATTCTTCTTTGACTGAGTGTCTTGGGCCACTCGATACAACCTGTCTTTTATTATGGCAAAATATGGATAGGTAAGCGGCTGGGCTGGTTGGAGAGACTGCCCGTCAATCATGCGGACCTGCTCAAACGCATTTTTGAGAGATTCATCTCGCGACTGATCCAGGGGAAAATCATCGCAGGATGAGAGAATTCGTCTCTCAATCGTGCTTCGTTCCCCTGAATCTGTCGTTGAGGGTCCCGGCTCTGCCTCTCCAAACTGCGCAACCGCTCCCATCCGCCCATGTTTATCCCCAGAGACATCCGCACATAAATACCCTAATAACACACTAAAATCCGGCCAATTCGTCCCCAAAATTAGCGGATGTCGGAGGTGTGAGTTAACAGCTACCTCAACTGTATGCTTTTTCCCCCTAAATTTAATTACCAGGGCGACTAAGGGATAACTCACCACCTCCCCGTGCACACACCTTACCTTAACCTCGCGGCCCGTATCCAATGCCGTAGTTTGAATCACACCTGGGTGGATCGAGGTTTGGTTGCAGCCTGAATCCACCAAGGCCTGATAAGTACCCCCCTCAATACTCACAGGTATTTGGTACCAACCCGCCTGATCGGGGGCAGTCCGCGGGGCGTCGGGGATCCGGATCATCGCTCCAATCTCCATAAACCGGGCATGACCGGATGAAATGATCCGGGTCCCCCACCGCCAACAGACCGGCCCAGGCCGACCCACTGCTCCGGTGGTCGGAAGTAGGCCAGGGGATTGGCGAGAAGAGGAGGGTGTAGACAACCGGGAGAGCTCTCTCCCACCGGTCATTCCCCCACGCTGGAGGTTGGCCCTGATGTCAGGTAAGAATCGGGGCGACGGGCTGCCTCGACCCTGGGCAGCTGTCTGCGGTACCAGACGGGACCTGGGAGAGGAAACAGAAAGGGAAGGGGGAAGAACCGATACCTTGGATCCTCCGACCCCACAGCACGACGCCATGTGATCCTCCGCCAACTGGATGGCCTGGGTCAGCGACGTCGGCCGGTGACATTGGACCCACTGGGCAGTTCCTGCGGGCAGCCTTCCCACAAACTGTTCCAGCGTCACCTTCTCCACCGTATTGTCGACACTCCTCGTCAACTAGCCATTTGCGGCAGGCGTCCCGGAGCTGTTGGGCAAACACGAAGGGGTGACCACCGTCCCCAAACTCAAGCGACCGGAAACGCAATCGCTGCTGCTCCGGGGTTCGTCCGACCCGCTGGAGGACTGCCTTTCGAAGGTCCGCATAATCCAGGAGATTCTGGACTGGCAGTTGTTGAGCCGCGAGCTGGGCCTCTCCCGACAACAATGGAATAAGTCGGGCCGCCCAACTGGCACGGGGCCAGCCGGATACCTCCGCGGACCTTTCGAAAAGGTCCAAAAAAGCCTCCGGGTCGTCTTGGGGCCCCATTTTATGGAGCAGCACAGGAGTCTGAGGGCCGGTAGCCGCTGGTATCTCCCCTCGAGCAAGCCAGCCCCGGAACAACTCGCGGTCATCCGTCTGCGCCTGGAAGAGTCTCTGAAACCTTTTTCCTGCTCTCCCTGTAGCGACAGCAGAGCCTGATGTTGCTCTTGGTGGAGACCCGCGAGTGCCTGGATCACTTCCGCAAATGGAGGTTGGCGGGTTCTGCATGGCGGCGGCTTTCTCCTTCTATCCCGGGTTTCGGCACCAGTGTAAATAAGGTTTCTTTGTATGGAAAGAAGGAGATAAGGTCGGATTGGCTGATTTAGAGTTTTTATTCAGCTCTTCCCACAAACACAAAGCAAAAGTAAATAATATGTAATTTATGGCCTCCTGGCACATAAGTCTTTCACGTCCTGTCTCTCTCTCTCAAATGAACGTCTCTGCTTCTCGTCCATTTCCTTCTTCCCCTCGAACGTCTTTTGTTGGCATTTATACTCTTCTCGCCAATCACTGGAATTACAGACAGGTGTTTACAATTGGTCTCTGACCTACTTACCTCCCGTCGATTTCCTCTCTCTCTCTCTCCAGATTCCGCTAGGCCACGCCCCCCTTGCCACAGGCGCATATAATTAAATATTGATGTGTCTAAATAAAATGTATACACTAAGGTATTTATAATATTTGACAATGCACATGTACAACTATTTGTACAAGAGTATTCAATATGCAAATACAAAATACTACACCATGTGCTATGCAGTTCATTAAACGAACTGTAGAGGGAAGACACAGATTAAATTTAGGTTATGCAATTAAAAAAGACACTTAAGATAAATGCATCTTGTACAGCTTTTGAGCATATCTAAAATGCATATCCTTATGTGAATAAACATTTACCATTTTATAGTCATTTTGAGTTTCTATCCTCAACTCTCAAAGCAACAGCTAACTTAATGGACTGAAAAGACATGACTAACACACATGACGAAGGTAAGGTCCCATTTAATACTCCCATAAAACTGTTAAAAAAAATAAAAGCTGCAAGAATCACGACAGTTGCAGCTGTTTGCTGACGCGTGGAGCAGCCTTTTCAAAGCAAGAAGATAAAAACGCTTTTCCAGAAAAGGATTTCACCCACAGCGAGAACGGCCTTGTGACAAATTTAAGTGACGCACACCGAGCCGACGTAGACTGAATGGACCAAAAGGCAAAAAGGTCACCTAAAACTTGCTCGTCGTCATAGCAGCGGGGATAGCCGAGCCCAGAGCCGTTAAATATGGCCGAGCCGACGTAGACTTAATGGACCAAAAGGCAAAAAGGTCACCTAAAACTTTCTCGTCGTCATAGCAATGGGGAAAGTTGTAAAATGGCATCGTTTCGCCCCACACAAGGGCCAAGAGTTTACACGTCATCAATTCACAATACAATAAAATACAACGCAACATTTACTGGTATTACGTTTTAACAGAACATTCGCGGTCAAAACGCGTCTGGCGCGTGATTTTGCGTGCGCGGCGAGCTCTGGTCCTAAGGGAGCATGCGCAGTGGCGCACTTCCAACAAGTCCTCGGATTGTATTATGGTTCGATGTAACAGGTAAAGAAATTACATTATCCTCCTGTTTTACTACCACTATAACATTTTAGTACATTCAATATGTTTAACTTAACAGAGAATATGTAGTATGCAGTAATTTCATCCTCAGTTGAATAAGTGAACTGCTAACAGTAACACGTAATAACACGTATTGCGCAGTAACGTTATCTGTGTCTGCGTGAACGTAGTGTTACTCTGTAACAATTAAAAAGTGTTTCGCAAGTTTTGTTTTACAAGTTATCGACTAAAGTCTGGGAGTTGGTCTTATGAATAGTCGTCTGTTTTTAAAGGTCCATCGGTCTGACAGAAAAGGTGACCCACTAAAATCGCAACATCTCAGGTAGGAGTACGATAAAGTCTTATTCTATAAATTGTAATATGTGATGCAAATATGTATTAAATCAACAGGTGTTCTTTGCAATATTGTTAAAAAATGACACTTTACGTAATAAGTCACAGCATAACACCAATGTGTAAGTTCAGCAATGCGTTTAAGACCTTTGTGCTATATTATTGTTTTCATAGGAGTAATGGCTTCATTTGCTGTGGAGGAAGTTGCTCCAGATGTTGACAGTGTTTTTGAAGCATCCACGATCCCCAAAAATAAGAAGAAATCCAAGAAACCGAAAAAAGAAAGGAAAGACAAGAGTAAAACCAAGCGTGCAGCTGACATCTTGTTGGAGGATGGCTGCCATGACACTGTTTCCTTTACACAAATGCATGACTGTACAAAAAGAAAAAAGTCCAAGAAAAATAAAATCCAACCGAAGGAAGACTTCCAGCTGCTACCTCCCATCAGGACACCAAAATCAGATAAACACCTCAAACAGTCGAGCAGCACTCACACCGGATTCGCACATCAGATCCACCCTGTCATCTCTATCTCTCCAGACCCGTCACCAAAACATTCAAGCAAGCGCGGGTGTCTGAACAGAGTAAAAGAGGTAGACCACGACAAAATTAGAAAGCGAGTCGTTTTTAATTTGCCACCTGAGCCGAGCCAAGCTGCAAACACACATGTTAAACCCTTTACCACTAGAAATGCTTACAATTCTGCCACATCCTTGCCGAGAGCTATTTACTCTGGAAACTTGAGTCAGGGGAAGCAGCTTGAAGGAGAAAGCAGCTTGGAATCTCAAACCACAGCGGAAGAAATGAGCAGCCAAGATTTATTCATCACACAGAAATCATTCAGCGAGCCAAACCTGAATCTGTCCAGCAGTGCAAGCGGCAATGACGTCACTATTGTATCTGTGCAAGAGGAACATTCATGTAGGATGACGGTTGACGCAGCTACTCAAACCGAAAACTTCTTTACCTTCCCAGAAGTTGCCAACTGCCTCAGGTTTCAGCAGCAGCAGAAAATCTCCACGTGCACCGAGGAACCCATGGACCTGAGACTGCCCAGAAGAGCAAGACCAGTGCAGCAGGCATATCAACCTGCGAAGCATCCTGTTGCAAATTGTATCGGTCAACCCAAATTAAAGATATCAGACACATCAAGTGAGGATGGCGACATGGTGCCCAAGACCAAAGGTGAATTGTCCCAACTTAAAGTCATTCAGACTCGCTTAAACGAGTCTTTCTTTTTTAAGGTGAAGGGTTATGATTCTCCAAAGCCTGTGTGCCCCCTGATGAAGCTAACAGAAAGCACTGAGAAAAAACGAAGAAGTAACATCTAATGTAATTTACCATTACGTTCATATTAAATACAGCCTAGTTCTGTGCACATTTAGGCAAAGACACGATTTGTTTAATATTATTGTTTATTTAATGTTAAATTGCTGTTACATGTTCTTAATAACACTTTGTGGTGTACCTTTAATATTTTTGAACACCAAACATGTGTAGTTTGTTTACAAGCATTGTTCACAATAACAGATTAAAATGGTCTATGTTGTGAGGATATACCAGTCTCCATGTTTGTTTTATTAATGATACAATCTAATTGTGTCTGAACAGCTTGATTCCCATCCACTTCCACAGGTGAAAGAAAACGTACACAGGAATTGTTACAGGCAACAGCAGACTATAGAAGCACAAGCTGTGTGTACTCGTGCAGCCTTGAGGGAAGTTTTCATCCACACTAGCTGAATAAAACAGTCCAGTCAGGGATATAAGTGGCACAAGAACAGTCACTGTGGATAAGGAGAAAAACATTGTGGCTAAAAATGCACTGAATTTATTAAAGTTCTTCAGATTCTGAGGGGTTCTTAGAGGTTTTCTGTCTTCTGGATCATCCGAGCATCTTGTGGGATCATGTTAGGAATACCATCAATGATGGGATACGCAATTCCAAGCTCCTCGTTTATTAGTTCATTACTCTTTTCGTCGTACCTTGAAAAAAAAAAACAAGAAATAAATTACATATAACACATATAAAGTAGTTATTAGTACAACCATAATTAATATGGGGACTTAAAATGGTGCTAACATCATTACTTGTATATTATTGTTGCTATAACTACCGTAGTTGGTAATTATATGTAAGATTGCATAACACCAGCTCAACTACATAAAGTAATACATTTCATCATAAATATTATCAAATAAATTACATATTTAATAGACAATCATACCTCAATTGCCTTTTGGACAGTGGACAAACAAGAAACTCGAGAATGGACACATCAAACTCCTGACCGCTCTCACTGCCCTTCACTTCATCAGACCGACACCTCTTGTTTATCTTCACGCAGCTTCCAACGCACAAGGCCGAGCGGTAAGTTTCAGATCGCTGCACGTTAAAAACTCCAGTTATGAGTCTTCTTAATGCATGCTGAGACATATCCGAAAAATGCGTATGAGGGAGAAATGAACTTGTTTCCCGTTCGGTTGATGTCAACAATACACCGGAAATGTTAAAAGCGGAGCGTCGGATAATATGTTCCCTACACTTGTGTTCCTCGTTGAAAGGTTCCGCTTCAGGTTCGAATAACTCTCGCGATACTTTAATGTCACGCGTGCTGGTCTGAGCATCGCCGCAGAAATACAAGCAGGACAAACACATTTAGTTTTTAACCTTCATTAAAATTGTCCTCATTATCGACTTAAACAAATGTAATCTTATATAATAACATGTTATATATACTAAATATGTTATATAATAAAAGAACCCTATTTTATTGAATGTAATAACGTGCTGCCAGTCAAGCAATCATCAATTATGGTTTTATTTTGGTAATTTACTGTCGTAATATAGGTTTTAACGGATTTATTATCATAGTTGGTCCTACAAATATCAATGTTAAACTGTGGTTAGTGAGACAGTGATTAATTGTAAGGAAGGAATGTGGCATTTTAACGTTTTAAAAACGTTTTCTATGGAAATGAATATCTAGGAGCCAGTGTGTGGTGCTCGTGTCTTCCGTATTGCAAAAGAGAAAACCAACAGAAGTCCCTGCAAAGATTTTTATGTCGCCACTAGATGTCTCTAGTAAAATGTACGTGAAACACTCAACCATGAATAGGGCACACAGCTTAATTCTTTGCCAAATGTACCTTTCTACTGTCTGAGATCATCTCTGTGAAGAAGAGTAGGAACTGTGAGGATGGTCTGGAGCAGCTCTCAATACACTGACATGCCAAGCATGTCAAATAAAACAGATCCACTTCAGACCAAAGGCAGGACTTACGTCTCATGGCTGGACCATGACTTTTGAAGAATCGATTGGTTTTGCTATGTGAAATCCCACTGTTGTTCTTCTAAAGCTGTTTGCTTTTGTCTGGGGACTTACCGACAAGACTTATTCTGTCTGGAGACACAAAGCGTTTCACTGCTTCACTTTATCCATCAAGCAAATAAATGGAATAGACTTGCTTGCATAATATCCGCTCTTCAGTTCATAAACATGATCAATCATTTTATATTAAACTTTCATTCGACAAACACAATCCTTTACATTTCGCCAGCCTGCAGTGGTTGTTAGGTTTGTACACACTGGTTAACATAAAAAACAGATTACACTAATGTATTAAACATTCATCTTTGGGTTGGGTTATGTTAAATGTAAAAGACTCCAGAAATGAAGAACCTGAGGGATACTGGTGCATAAATCTGGCTAAGCCTAAGGGCTGTTGCCTTGGGGAAAGCTTTTCTGACTTAATATGAAACAGAGCCAACATGTTCCTGCTGTGTGGATCACATGGGCGTTTTCACAAAAAGTCATACACCTGCTCCAGGACTGAGCAACATATTGTTGTGGTTGTTGCGCGATTATTTCTTTGGTTTTCGTTTCAGTAATTCCACCATGCTCAGAGGGGGATATGCCTGTAGCAAGATAAACAAAAACAAACCAACAAAACACATTGTCCTTCCTGAAATGTCTGAACCGACCACCACCAGCTCACACCAGATGGAAATGACTCTTTGCACCCAAAAAGACAATATAAAAGGTTGCCGTCTCTTTTTTTTGGTCTATATTTGTTGTTGTTGTGTCCTTTTATTACTTTATATTATTTTACATATCAATAGTTGTAAATGTCTTAAAGACACAAATCATAAATTGTTCAGATTTCAAAACAAAATCAACCTTTTAATAATGTTTTCCACAATTTTTACCTAATGTTGACTGAATTATGTAATTACCAATATGTATTTTTATCGTGTTGAAAAAAATCTAATATTCTTAGTATCCACAATTTCCATGCAGAACTATAGTTATAGATAAAGACACTCAGTATGTTCTCATGGGGTATTCATTCAGTTAATCGCTTTAGCCTGTGGGATTAAGCGGTTCAGAAGTGCTAACCCAACACTTTTTTTAGGGCTGATAACCTCCTGAGATGCTCCTAGATTATCATGCACTGGATCATTATAATACTGACACAGTGAAATAGGAACATTTCTGAATTCATAGATGAGAATTCTGCACCTCTTACATCAGTACTACTTGTTGTGGGCCCTTAAAAATGAATACTTATACCGTAGACTCGAGTAATCCATCAGTGGATGTAGAGGTATTGTGAGGGGTTATACACGTCAACTGTTTCCAATACAGATGTCTTTTATTCTTTACCAGCCCTGTCCTGGATGATGTAATTACAGCCTTGCAATTCTCACGGGTGTTCTATTTCTATTCCTATTTTATCATTCTTGCTCCTTAAAGGGATTGAATCTAATAAGAGTAAATGATGACAAAATTTGTCTCTTTTTAGTATTATTCCTGTGACATAGTACTGCTTATTTTATTCATTATTTTAATTTAAGAGAAGTCATTTTCTGTTTAAAAGTTTCTTTATGTAGTTTTGCACAAGGTGAATATTATTTTTTGTTAAAGGTTTAAAAGAACCATTAAACATGAAGTACCATATTGCAGTCATTCAGAGATTTTTTCTTTCTTCTCCAGGCCAAGAAGCTCTTGTAAAATAAATAGCTTCCATGTTAGTTGTCCTGTTTCCTGACAAAAATATTAGTTTTTACTGTCAAGGTCAAAAAACTGTTTTGTCATCTCAGATGGAACGTTTTATCATGGGTCTATGTGGAGTAAATAGAAGGAAAATTAAAAATTGTCCGAATGTTTTTATGCTCGAGTATGATGTCAGTCTCCGTGTGTTTATATTAATAAAAAGGCATACGGTCTGAGATGTCCTGACAAATGTCCTAATTCCTAAAATTGCTTAAATAACATTGTTTAAATAAAGTGAATTGAAAATGAGTTTTAAATTTATCATCATTCCGTTATCAGGAGCAACCAACTCTGGAGTATTGTTTACCAAAAGCAGGACTTTTGTCTGTGGGCGGTCTAATCTTTTCTCTTTTTTGTATCCAATCATTTTTTCCTTTCCAAGGTAAACCAACTCACAAAGAATGACGCATTCAACTGTTCATCCTGTTTTGGGATCGTGCGCCTTAGAGTTCTGTTAACATGTACCTACTTGAATTAAAATGACGGCTTTATCTCTTATGAGATGACAAAAAACTGAGGAAAACCCTAAAGCAGAAATTACTTTGTGTGAGCTATAAATGAGAATCTTTAATCTCTGCCAGAACACTGCTTGGATGAATACAGATACCTGCCTGAGCATAAATGAGTTTTTAGTTTTTACACCATTGAATCTACGCTGGTGAAAAGTAATAAAATATCAAACAGTTCTTTTTGTATTTCTATCGTAATTTCTATCTGAGTTTTAGTTTAAAACACACTAGGCAGAAGAAAACCAGTTTTAACCTTTTTTTCCAAAGAGTGGTGTGTCAGATGTGAAGTTAAAAGTGTTAGAGCATGGCGCTAGCAACGCAAAGGTGATGGGTTCGATCCCAGGGGTTGCACATAGTCAGAAACAAATGTATAGTACAATGCAATGTACGTCGCTTTGGATAAAAGCGTCTGCCAAATGCGTAAATGTAAATGTAAAAGAAAGACGCTAAAGTCTTCTTTTATATTTTTAGAAAGACTATTTACATTCACAAAATATCTTATACATTTGTCCCATAGAATATCATAACCGTCATTCACAAACCTGAGACACGTAAAAAAAAAAGTTTTACATTTGTGCTACACAGTAGCGAAATAAATAAAAGTGCTTAAATATACTGGAGCCACGCAGCCCTAAACCATACAGCTGAAAATCTCCATTCATTTACAGTATATTCAAGTACCACCTTCTCCAAACGCTCTGTATGGTCAAAATGAATAATAAATAATCAGTAGATGTCTTTGAGGTCCTGGGTGTGACATCAAGGTGTGTCCAGTGTTAAATACCAGAGTAAAAAACTCTGTCCTTAATCTCATTAAACATCCATGTATGTAAATGGACATTTCTCAGTTCTCTGTAAACCCAGCGGTTACTTCAGTCCTTTATAAAACTTTGCCAGGCAATATGTTGGTAATTGTCCATTTCTGACTGCTGCACGTCTGAAGAGCCAGCTGGTGACCGTGCTCCACTTCTGTACTCTCCACCAGCTCCAGGCAACGCTTGGACTGTCTGTTCTGAATGGAGCCTCCCTAGAAGAAACAGACACATAAAATGCATTGTAAAGCATGTGATTCTTAAAAAAGTTGATTCAGTCAGTTTAAATAATTTGAATGATATTATGACATGTTTAGGTTACAGCTATTTAAGGTGATGTGTGTAATTTTTAAAGGATCTATTGACAGAAATGCAATGTAATCAACGTAACTATGTCTTCAGAGGTGTATAAAGACCTTACATAGTGAAGAGTTATGTTTTATAATCTTAGAATGAGCTATTTCTATCTACATACACCGCGGGGTCCGCTTATATCGAATTCGCCATGTTGTTTCTACAGTAGCCCTGAATGGACAAACTGCTCTACAGAGTACGTTGTGGTAAATACGTCATCTCCTCCAGCCAAGAAACAAAAATGTGACAACATCTCAGTCCAACGTTGTGCTTCGAAAGGGAGAGGTGGAGTGAGCCGTTGGTTGCAATTCACAACCTCACCTCTAGATTCCGCTAAATCTCATAACTGCACCTTTAACATTCAGGGGTTTCTCAGACACCTCAATCCAAACTTCAACAATTGTTTAAAGATATAAATGTAGATCTTATATAAATGTACATCTTATATAAATGTACATCTTTCAAAAGCACACTAATGTAAACTTGTCTCTCAGCAATCAAAGCTACAGACCTTGAGAAATACCCCGCTTGAAGTTGATACTGTAAATACAGTACAAGTCCTTGGAGAGATCACTGAAATAGAGCTTTTCAACCTACAAGCCCGAAGCTCAATTCTGTCAAAGGAAAGTGATGCTTCTGAACAGAGAAGCCTTAAGGATTCTCACTCTCACACCACTGAAGAAACATGAAAAACCAAGCTGTTGGTGAAGTTCCGCTCTCGTCCAATCATCTGCTGAGCTGTGAAATCCACATAAAACGCGATGTGCACAAAGCCCTCTTCAAACGACTCGATTAACTGCATAAAATACTTTATGAAATTATCCGCATTTAAGATATTTCTAGTATTTTGTGGCTTCTTGACTACTATGGTGTTCCTGTATCTAAGCTTGGATGTAGTCCACCCAAAAATAAAAGTTCTGTCACCATTTATTTACCCATGCATGTATATGACTCTTTGTTCTGTAGAACGCAAAAGAAGATATTTAAAGACATGTCTCAGTGGTTTTGTGTCCGTACAATGGAAGTCAGAGGGGACCAATATGGTTTGGATACCAACGTTTTTTCAAATGTCTTCAATTGTGTTCTGCAGAAGAAAGAAAGTCATACAGGTTTGAAATTACACGAGAGTGCAAAACGGTGAATAGCTTTAAATGTAAAAACGTGAAACATTCACACAGCACAGGTTAAAGGGAAAGTTCACCCCAAAATGAAAATTCTGTCATTATTTCGCCTTGTCATTTCAAACCTGTATGACTTTCTTCTGCAAAACACGAAAAAGATATTTTGAAAAATGTTGGTTAACAAAAACCGTGGGTCCCTATTAACTTCTATTGTAAGGACACAAAACCAATGCAATGGGGATCAAGGTTCGGTTACCAACATTTTACAAAATATCTTCTTTTGTGTTCTGCAGAGAAAAGAAAGTCATACAGGTTTGAGGGTGAATAAATGATGATTGAATTTTCATTTTGGGGTCAACTGTCCCTTCGACCAAACTTTTCACTCACACATCATTTAAGTGCATCCAAACTGTGTGTAAACATAACTATAAATACTCTAAATGCATATGAACACAGTTTGACTCCACGTCAGCTTTCATGCTCATGTAGATTATAAAGCAGACCCTGTAATTAAATCCAACCAATCTGACACGCATCATTTAACGGGTGTCACCGACCACTGCATCTGCTTCAATTACGTTCTAGTTAACATCAGGCTCCATGAAATATTTATATCCCAGTTTCTCCACAGACTGATTGGGGTCCCGATGCTATAAAATAATACTAAATAATACGTTTCAACCGAGCACATATGCTGAAAAATCAAAATGATGTTCTGTATTTATTCACGCGGTGCCAAGCGGTATCCTGGTTACAGATGGAGCACCATACTGTCTGGCACTAAGACAATGCGAATCGATAAAGACTTTATTAAAGGCGTTTCTGACGCTCACTTCGGTGTCAAAATCGGTTTCACTATTTCACAAGTTTTGTTATCAATTATTCACAGCATCTAAAAGGCCACAATGGATTTGGCCCCCGCACCCGATTCCATTTGAAGGAACTCTGGGGAAAAGCCATCCGCCAGAAACCCTTTATCCCATCGAGCTCATCCAAGATATAAAATCACGTCCCGAGGGACTATGTGAGAATTGATATCGCTCGTACTGTTACACCGTGCATGATGGCACCTGTTTGTTCATCTGTTTCGACATCTTTCCCGGGGGGGGCAGCATTACCCTTTTCTAATAACCCGGTGTAACCCTCACCGTTCAGCAAAATCCTTTAGACGGCCGTGACATATATGAATCATTCTTCTTTTAATGGAGATGCATACATTACGTGGATGACACAATTCAGAACGGTGCTTGAATTGAATTAGCAGAGCTTTTGAAGACTCTCACATTTGATTTAGTAATTCTTCATATGCAGAAAACGTCAATGGCTGAAGACACAGTTTTAAAGTTTTAAACTTCTTTAATGATTTTAGACCTTGTGGGGGGAGACTGAGAGATTCTGACATTGACTTTAATTGAGCTGTAGGGTGAAGGATGTCGGTGTGTGTGCGTAATGACGCCGTGTGTAGTTGGGAATATAATGGCCCACAATGGTGAAGCTTTTGGTGACATTTCTGTACGAAAATAAACCAGACAGCACACAGGTTATTCTAATACCATTCTCAAAAGATCTCATTTGGACTTAATGCATCAAGCACCCATAACAACCAAGTCAGCATATAAAACTTTTTTATTTGTATTACTTTTAAATTGCCATATAAGTCAATTAGCATTAGTCTGATTCATACCAAGATACAATACCTGAAATACACTGCAAGTCTCATTCGATAAAAGTGTCTGACAAATGTGTAAATGTAGGCATATTTCCAAAACTGTGTTAACAAATGCACTTTCAGCATTTTAAAACGCTTATTCAGAAGTCTTTATACTACACCATCTTTAAGATTTAATGGACCGCTAATGGGACAGCTCACCCGAAAATGATGATTTATTCACCCTCATGACGTTTCAAACCGGTATGACTTTCATTTTTCTGCAGAACACAAAGAAGATATTTTGAAGAATGCTGGTTATAAAACAACATTGACCCCCATAGACATCCATTGTATCGACAAAACCACTGAGACATTTCTCAAAATATCTTCTTCTGTGTGACAGAAAACAAAAACAGGATTTTCCAAACAATGATTTAACTTATGTATTCCGAGGAGAATGAAAATCAACGAGTTTGTGTATTTTTGAGTGAACTGTCCCTTTAAACTCAGATTGCGCTTTCAACACAACTTCCCTGTCTGAGATTGTGTGTATACCTGAGTGAAGACCCAGGTGAGCTTCATATGCTTGTTGTTGGCGTAGCTGCATTCCAGCAGTCGCGGTCGGCCGTTCACGTCCACCAGGCACTTGTTGTCATCATCATCGATGGTTGGACTCAAGCCTCCAACATGGAACTGCTGTGAGTTTGTGTAGTACACATTCTGCAATGACATAAAGGTGAGCCACGTATCTTTAATATATTCGAACTAGTATCCCAAAAACTATTCACTGATCTTATATTTTGACCGATTGGTTCTGATGGCTGCTGTATATATTAGGCAGCTCAGCATTAAGCAATAGAATGAATTATTCATGTGGAGAATTGAGCCTTTCTTGTGAAGACTTTGTGGCTCAGCTCCAAATCCCATTGTAATGACACCTAGAGTTGCATCTAATAGGACTCAAGAGAGAGGAATAACTTTATAGAATGACTCTCATTTGCTGATTTCATAACCACCCCTGCAAATCCGGGCAGTGGGTCAATTTGCATACTCTTATTATGCATTTTAAGCCGGTGATGGGAAAGTGCACCGCTTTTGAGTATGTAATAAAAATCTGCCTGTTTTGTGACATACAGCCATAGAAAAATAAAGAGACCACTCTAAAATTATTTTTAGTTTTTGTGAATATACTATATGTGTTTGCATAAATAATCATTTTTTTAATCAAAATATTTTTTCGGTATTATTTCCATTTATTTGCAGAAAATTGAAACGGGACAAACTGGTCAAAATAACAAAAAAGATGCCATGTTTGCAGATCTTTAATACTGCAAAGAAAACAAGTTCATATTCATGTTTAAACAACACAATCCTAAAACTGTCATGTGTATTTTCGGATCAGTTAAAAAATGAATAAATGATGGAATAAGCCTGATTTTCACATCTTTGCATTCTCTCAGTCTTTTACATTGCTGTTGTGTGACTTTGTTATTTCTGAGGTTTGTTTCAACACACTGTAGATTGAAACAATACATGCAGAAATGCAGATTTAAGACAGAACTGGAGTGCTCTCTTCTTTTTTTAATACTATGGCTTTATAAAGTTGTCTTGATACCTCTGGCATAGTGTTTGCTTTTCTGCTCAAGTGCTTTCTATTCAGCTAATGTAGTATACTATAGTATTTACTAAAGTAAACTGTAGCGAATTGTAGCATATTACAATTATTATTTTTGCAGTAAAATACAGTTAGTATAGTATAATTGAATACTTACTGTAATAAAGTTGTATTAAGGGCAATTCACACACTTTCTCTTGTCGAATGACCCGTGGTGCGCGCACGGCAAAATGTGCGCACCGGATGCGGGTCGCGACTGCATCGCTCACTATTTGCGCGTGGCTGCCGCATGTCTGCATTTAAAATAATGAACTTGCGCACGCAAAAGACGCAAAATGTGAATCGCCCCTTACAATGTACTATAGTAAACACTACTGGATTTTCTAATTCTAAAATGCACTGCATTCAAATGTTTTAATACATCATAAAAATGTGCAAACAGATCCATGCATTTAAAAACAGCAGTGTCTCAGACTGGTAAGGTAAAAGACAACAACCATCACAAACTTCTCTTTGGTTGTGCAAGGGGTTGCGGGTAATATTAGCCCAAAAAGCATGCACAAATGGGTACTTTAAAAACCCACATAATATAATAAAACATAATGGCACTTTAGACATATTATTTTCAACATACAATGGTTTGGAATGTATTTATTTTAATCTTACCACAAAGAAGAAATATGTTTTCAAATGCTTTAAAAAATGTTCTACTAACAAAAGCAAAAATGGAAAGAACAGAACCCTATTTTCTAACCGTTAATTCTGCGTTGTATTGTGCGAAACTAGAACGTATTACAAAATAAAAAAAAACACACACTGATGGCATGTGCCAAATGGAAATCTCAGACTAGCAAAATGTAATTAAATAATATTCAACATTGGCTTTGAATCACTAATGGACATTTTGTTGCACCGAGTTCCAAACCAATGGGCCTTACACTTAAATCCTTTGGCTTACAGAAAATAAGTTTTCAGAAAGAAATCTTTTCATGCAATGTGCCCGCATTATTTCTTCAGGGTCTGGAATTGGATGATATTTTACTTCTAAAGCCTGTGTTCCAAGACCACTCGCAGTAATATTGATCAGACTGTATCCGGCCTTGTTTTTCACCTCTCCATTTATATCTCTGAGCACATCATACAAATTGACACTTTTCTCCAATGCCCAGATTCAATTTGTTGGGCCGCTCTAGTGCAACTTTGGCATTTAAAAGTTTCGGTACGAGTTGTTTTGGAAAAAAATCTGATTACAGCAGTTCAGGAGTAGCCTTTTTCCCCCGTCCCTTCCTCTTCAGGTCCAAATCAATTTTGGTACCCCGGTGTCCCTGTGGGGATAATACACTTCTCACAGAGTCTGAATTCCTGTCTTTAGCCTTTTTCTTACAATACCGCACGACACCAAAGGCCACTTTAAAAGGAACTAGATTAATTGTTTGACTTTGGAAAGGCACGATTTGCAAAACAGCAGAATTTTGTGAGACACCTGAATGCAGCCGTGTCCGTGTGGACACAAAGCAACTAATCACATATTCACAATGGAAACAATGCCCGCCCTTCACCATCTTTCAAAAAAAGCCCTGGAAAGGCAGCAGATTGGATGGAGGGCTACAATAGGACAGGGAATATTATAAAAGAGGGGGAAAATAAATGATTTAACTTTCAAGGGTCAGCCATATTCCAGTATTTCTGCTTCAGGAAAAGCATGTTTTTTCATTGCTTGGGAGATTTACAGCTGTTGTATAGGAACAATGTACCTTCATCTGAATGAAAAGGAGAAACATGCTGGAAGAAAAGAGTGAGTGTTTCTTTGCTTCAGTTCCAACACCATTAAATCAAACAGCTGTCTGAGTGTTACGGTATTGTTTAAGATGAGTTAAAATGCATAAATGTGACAATGAATATTTCACTTATGAATATATTTTTAATATATTCATTATGGAATTTTATCATTGTTTTAAAGACCAAAAATATTCAGGGTTTTTACATTTTTTGACCTGTGCTCAGTTGTGGAACACCTCGATTTTAGTGGAATGCTAGTGAAAGATGCCATCAGTCCATTTTGGGTGAACTATTCCTCTGCCTAGTATATATTTTTAGATAGTATATATTTGATTATGTGTTATAGTTAAAAATCATACCAAATGAATCTAACTGAACTGAATATAGACCAAATTCTTTTTGAAGTATAGTTACAATATTATACTTCATTAGGACACTGTAGTATACTTTAAAATTGAATATGATAAGATTAAAAAACACCATAGTATCTCGACATTTTACTGTACATTTACTATAGTAAATATTATATAGCTGAATAGCAGACTAACTCACATGAAAAAGTGCTTTAGTACAACGTAGGATTTACTATAGTAAACTGTAACATTGTAGTGTATTATTTAATTATACTGTGCTATAGTACACTTACTATAGTATACTACAGTATTCTGTATTATGCTTCTCTAGTAAAATGTAGTATACTTTAAAATTGTAGTGCACTGCAGTATATTGTAGTAATTGAACTATAGTATCCTACAGTTCCTATAGTATACTACTACTGTGTAGTATTCTGTTTTATACTTCTCTAGTGTACTGTAGTATACTTTAACATTAACCACAGTAAGGTTAAAAACACTATAGTATGCAGCGTCGTTGCACCTAGAAATATGGTGCCGCATCGTTCTCTATTTGCGCGTGCCTGCCCGTGTCTACATTCGCCCACAAAAGACGCTGTGAATCGCCCCTTTCAGTGTACTATAGTAAACGCAAAATGCACTGCATAATTTTAGTGAAGAACCACAAAATGCATGACAAAGTAAATATATACACTCCTCAAAATAACAAAAATTGTCAATGTAATGAAGAGTAAAAAATTTTAAGTAAAAAAACTAAAATCCCAGCAGAATTGCAGGAGTAAAATGCATCACAATTAGCGAACAACGATGTAATTCTAGATTCCGCAACAGATTCTAGAAAGTTTGGATTCAGCAGGAAGAGAACTGGAATCATACTGTGTTGCTCGGCACCATTGTGTCCTTTCCCATAAACAGTAGGAAATGTACACGGATGTGAATTCGTCAGGTGTGGGAGGCCCAACCAAGTAGTTCAAATCGTGCTGACGCCGCGGTTCTACCTCGCTCTTTCATTTACATATCTCTGACACATCTAAATGATGCCCCCACGGAGGCAAAACATCCCTCCCCGCCAGTGTTCTGAGTCACTGCATTTTATTGAGATTCATTACAATGACTATAGCACTAGAATCTAAATCCCACACTCCCCAGAGAGCATGAAGCTATTTGGAGAAATCTCACTATTTTTGCGTTTGGTTCGTTGTGGAACCAGGTAATGTAATGTACTCAGTGTAGGAAACAAGGTTGAAGCCCCTGGAGCAACCCAAGTGTTCCGAAATATATTCTTCGGGTCTCAGCACGAAATAATGAAGAGGTTTTTTGCAATACAGTGACAGTTTTACGGGTTGGAAAACTCGACAGCGTATCACTCTGAAAGATGAATTGTAACGCGAAGATGGAGGAAACGCCAACATGGGGGTTGAGATCTTTATAAAAGAAAAAGAAGTCAAAAGATGCCATTCAACTCATTCTTTTGCATTGTATATATTTACCATATATTATAGCTATAGTGTGTGTTATGCAGCCGCAAAAAAATCTTCTAAGTTAGAGTCTTCTAACTATATTTTACAGCATATATATAATATATATAAATTTGACCTTGATACTTAGAATCAATGTTGAAGTAAAAGTTGTGGCCAAGCAGAGCAAAAAAATAAAATGTAAAACATTAAGCCATGGTGCTAATACAGGCGATGCAAGTTCGAATCGAGCTTGCAACATTTTCTGATTCTCTTCACCCATCTTTTACCCTTTTCCTTCCTTTACTTTACACTGCATCCATAAATAGTTCAACATAAAAGAAAACAATGCAGGCTGAATAAGAAACACTGAAAAAGAAAACAACAGACATGATGGAGTCCGACATGAGCACAACGAGATATAAATGAGTTAAACACACTCTGAGGTAAAATCATAAAAAACAAGTCAGGAAGGTGCAGTACAAATTGTACACTAACCTGAGGCGTCAATCCATGGCAGAGGTACAGGATGGGAATGTTGTCGGAGTCGGGACCTTGATCCACACACAGGTCTGGCCTCAGGCTGTTCCTCAACTATACACACATGCACACAAGCGGTATAAACACATCAGGCCAGCGTCACACCACAACATAAACTCGGAGGAAGAAATGAATTAAGAATGCAAAACCCATCTCTCTTGCTCTATCTGCTAATGGCCAATGTGTCTGAAAATTCCCTGGAGCTCAGCTTTCCTTTGTCTTCACAATGAAGCTGTTAATTATCCATTTCCACAAAAGAATGCCAATTAGGTAAAAAGCTCGGGTGGGTTGGATTGTGATAAATGAAGAAATCAAAGGTCTTAATACGTCTAACACCCAAATCATTTTTGTAAAAGATTCCTGTGCTTACAATGAATGAATTTCACACGTCAACAAAAGAAATACAAAAACAAAAATTTAAGTGTGGAAGAGCGGATCAAGTTGTGTCACTTTTAACCTCAAGTATGTTATTCAAAAGTCATTTTTATCTGGTCACAAAACTGTGCATAGGTTTTCCTAACAGAACTGTTACTGTAGATGGTTTTTTGAGGATCTATTGACAGAAATGCAATATAATATACATCATTATGTCTTTAAAGGTGTATAAAGACCTTACATAATGAAGCGTTATGTTTTTATTACCTTAGAATGAGCCATTTCTGACTAGTACATCCCATGCATGGAATTCTCCATGTTGTTTCTAGAGGTCGACCAATATTGGATTTTCCTGATAACGATAACTAAGGTGGTCAGTACCTACCGATAACGATGAATTACCATTTTTAATTGATTTATTTCTAATAAAGGTTAATAACACTTAAAGTAAAATAGAAACGAAGTGTACTACAACAATAAACACTATTGTTTGAACCATTAAACAGTGTTGTGCTTTTAAATAAAACACATAAATATTAACTTTATTAATAAATATCAAACTCCAGTGTATGAATGACTTAAACACAATTATAAGTAGGTGATTCTACATTTATGATCATTTAGAAAATTCTTGGCACCAAATTCCAATATAAGAATGACGGATCCATTGTAATATTTGACACTATATATTGTCGTGTTCACATGCGTGTTTGTTTACATTAAAACGAATGTCATTTACATTAGCCGTTCGTATTGTCTCTGTCATCTCTATCTGCTTTCCATTTTGGAGGCGGGGCTCACGAGCACGTGTATACATGCACACACACACGCACACATATCGCTATGCTGAAAAATGCCTATCTATCGTTACAATAATAAAATGTAAACATTTTTGCTTGTATTTTTGTCACCCTGTTATAACTTCTTAAGCTAATAGGCTACTAATGTTGGCGCTCTCTCAGACCTGTTTGCAAAAACGATGAATCGGTCGACTCTAGTTGTTTCTACAGTATTCCTAAATGGACAAACTGCTCAAGATAGCACATTTTGTAAATCCGTTATCTCCTTCGGCAAAGATGCGAAAACAGGACGATATCTTAGTGCTGTGTCACCCACCACAGTGCTTTAAAAGGGATTGAGCGGTGGAGTGAGCCGTCGGTTGCAATTCGTAACCTCATCACTAGATGCAGCTAAATTTCAGACTCAACCTTTAAGTCACACTCCCCTATTCCTTTAAATATGAATTTGTTATGAGATAAAAAGAGGATACTTACTGCACCGTAAGCAACTGTATCTGTGTAGGTTCTCATTTCTGAGTAAATATTCCTCAGGAACCAGCTAAAGGGTTTACACTGGAGTCTCTCTTTTGAGAGCCTTCCTCTCTGTGATGTCGCCGATATCGATCCCCGACTCCTGCAGAAAAACAGCCCCAAACACATGCTTACATGAGCAAAAGAGAATTCATTTGTACACACCAGAATGAAAATGAGTCAGAATCTTGTGTCAGTGTTTCAGGGTCAAGTGTTTACTGCGAGTTAAATTGAAGTGATGCTATATGCAGAAGTGAAATTTCAAGGCGTCATGGTAACCGCTCGAAAGTGAGAACTCATTAAAACACAGGATATATTCATCACATCACAACTCCTAATATGACAAATTAAAATAAGAAAGCAACATATATTTATTAGTCACATTAATATTGTTAGTCAAGAGTGTTATCATAGTAACAGTTCATCCAAAATGAAAGAAAGTCTCAGTAATATCATTTTTTATCCTTCTGTTTTTCCAAGCGTGTATGAATTCATTTTTTCTGTGGAACACATAAGTCCAAATATCAAAATTGATATTTCTGAGGTGCAGATGTGATCACAAAAGAAGATATTTTGAAGAATGTTGGTGACAGAACAATGGCGGTACCCATTGACTTGCATTGGTTTTGTGTCTGCACAATAGAGGTGAATGGGTGCCGCCATAGTTTTTCAGCGACATTCTTCAAAATATCTTCATTTGTGTTCAGGGTAAGAAAAAAGTCATAAAGGTTTGAAATGACAAGAAAATAATTTTCATTTTTGGGTAAACTATCACTTTAACATATAATTCAATAATTCAATTCATACTGTATGTAGGCTACATAAGTAAGTGTATATCTCAGACTCTTCAACCAGCTCATTTATACATTTTATAAAGAAAACTCTGGAACCTTTTTATTTTACAAATTACAGTCTTCATATACAAGCTGTGTTTTTTGCACCTGTTGTGGAACGTTCCAGGCCATGTAAACGTGGTTCTTATGGTCATCCATCCACACCTCCGCCACTCTCAGTGCGTTCCTGCGTACGTGAGTTGCCAGATCCTCTGTATAGGGCTTGTGGGCGCGCTCGATGTGAGCTATTCTGGAACAGGGCATCACCTCCACACTTCCTCCGCATAACCATACCTGGATACACACATCGACACACGCAGAGGTTTATAATTATTCAATTCTTGAATGTTTCTTTTTTAATACCTGAAATAAATATGCTGTTACAACGTGTTTTTTGTTGTTGTTGTTGTTGTTGTTAGTTGCAAGGCTTGTTTTAGCTAATTCCCATGAACTGGAAACATTTTATGACAAACCAACCAAATTTAGTTCTTTAAATAACTTCTTTAAATATGTTAAGTAGTCTACAAAACAAGTAATTCAAGTAAGTGAATTGAGAATGTGATGTTTTTGCTGAAAACATTGAAATTAAAAAGCAAGCAAGGACATGCTCATAAAAGTGCTGCTTAGATTTTTTTGGTACATTAAAAAAAGAAGTAATAATTAAAATCTAGGACAACCAACACAATTGTTAATTGGAATCGATTTTTTTCCTTTCTTATGGATCCGATTCCCAACCCTACTAAACTCCCATGGTTGTATTAGAAACGCTGCCATAATATAGAGGCTTTTCACCACCCGATATGCAGAATGATGATTTGGAATCTTAAACGGATCATTTAATTCGCTACAATTCAACACATTTCCCTAATATCCATCTGCCATTACGAGCAATTTAACAGCATGTCACCGCCCGGTGTTTCGGTAAAGAGAGGAGAGGATCAAAAATACTGCCATTTTCCTGGAGCGCTTGCATGTATTACACATTTATTCAATGATTTTTCAGAATCAAGCGTGCCAGTTTTGTGTGTGTGTGTGTGTTTGGATCCGACTCCCTGGGTTTTTCCACCCACTGCACTTCTGCGGAGCTTTTTAAGAAGGGGGATTTTCAAACACACACGCAAAAATACACACGCTTACTCGCTCGATCACTATCTCTCTCTCACACCGGGATGTGCTTTGTAAATCTCTCTAGCAAATCTTCACATTGGGATTTTGTAGGCCAAATGCCAGCAGGATTCGCTGTATTCAAATGTTCGCAGCCAGCATTACGCGTATAAGAAACAAAACAGTAATCTTGTTGGGACAGAACCTTAAAAATAATTTCTTATTTTACACGATAAACATGACATTAAATCAGAGGTTTAGATTAGATTTTAAATATGGTGTCAACTACTGGAATCCTTTATGGGCAGTAGTTCACTTTAAAAAATATATATATTTTGTCATTTTTTATACGCCCTCTTGTCAGTTCAAACCTGTATGACATTCTTTCTTCTGCAGAAAACAAAAGAAGATTTTTGAAAAATGTTGGTAACCAAACGCCGTTGGTCCCCATTGACTTCTATCGTATGGACACAAAACCAATGCAAGTCAATGGAGACCAACAGTCTTCTGTTACCAACATTTTTCAAAATATCTTCTTTTGTGTTTTGCAGAAGAAAGAGAATCAAACTGTTTAAAATGACAGTAGGGTGAGTAAATGATGACAGAATTTTCATTTTGAAGGCGAACTATTACTTTATAACTAAATCTTAGTTTATAAAGACAGCTCAGAAGAATCTCATTATATGTCTTTATAAAGAATTAATAAATATTAATAATGGATAAAACTGCTTTATTTCCAGCAAGACCTTAGTTTTTTAGTGCATTTTTGTATATTTGAAAAAAAATTTAGACGTGCATTTTTTTGCCAAATAATATTGTCCAATAAATAACTTTAAAGTATTGTCTATTTTGTACCATGCACTTCATATTTTGATACTTTGATGGAACCTGAGGAGGCAATAAAAGCAAATATTGTACAAATATATCCCGCTGGACATCACTTTTGGCGACCACTGTACATTTAAAAACATCTAATAAGCATCAAACTATAAATTCATAGTCCCTGGAGTCATAATTCAATAGACAACATGGTTATTAATTTGAAACGAACAGGGTGAATATCACATTTACTGTAATTCTGCACGTCTGGCTGGCTTTAACCTGCACGACTGGTTGGGTGGAATTCAACAGGAAGTGGACAGATGTGCACTGCTCCTATTTGCCAGCAGAATGAATCATTTGCATAATCATAGACAACGATCCCAATGATCCATGACTGAGCTGTCTGTTCTCCTGAAGCATTAAAAAATCATTTCGCGCATTTGCATACAATACCTGCCGGAGACGGAGATATTCAGACCGTACTCTGTCCTGCTGAGGAAAATTCCGCAAGCATGAAATGAGAATCAAACTCGCGTCATAATGTCTACGAGATTATTTAAGATCTCGTCTCTTTCCAGAAATACCATCAAGGGTGATCTAAAATATCCGGGTATGATGCATCTGCGCACCGCACAACTGTTCTTAATCAGAATTTTTGTCTTGTAAATATCTTTAAACCAAGAAACATTTACTTAAAGAGCAAATGTGTGCAATATATAAGAGCTATTAAGTATTTATCTTGAATGCCAACAGGGTCTGAAAAATAAGAAGAACTGAAAATATTAGTCTTTGAAAACAAGTCTTAATATCTTATGCAGATTTGCTTTTCAAGTTTATACATTTCTTATTCCTATTCATCTAGTTTTAAGTATGTTTTGATATTTTCAGGGATTTCTGTGCATTCTAATAAAAATTTAAGGACATTTTTCAACCATGATGACATCTGACATGTTCAACAGAGATGTTCATGCTCCATCACTGATAAACAGAGCCCCTTAGCGAAGTCTAAGAATAGATGTGCACAGATGTTTTGACCTTTCGTGAGCGTGCATCCTGCTACAAAGTGGAAAAATCCCTCCAGTCAACACAACGCCATCAGCGTCAACAAAATTAGAATTTTTTTTCTGTATTTCTGCCTCCAGCTTGTGTTTGACTGACAGAGTGATATCGCATAAAGCGGTCCATCATCGGAGCAGTGGCCTTTCGTCTGTGTGTGTGGTTAGATGTTGATCTCACCAAAGTGTCAATCAAAGTGTGCAATGGCAGTTATTTAAAATGGTACTTAATGATACTGTATATTTTAAATTAAAAGTATTCATATAACAGAATTGGTCCGAGCTGACAGCCTTGTGGGATGCCCAGTCCAAGGTCCATAACTGATTCTGTTTCCCCCATCCCCCCTGTACTTTCACTTCCAATCAAAAAACTATATTCAATAAAGACATAAATCCCCCAAAATTTAACTAAGACAAAATAGAATAGGGATTCTGCATTAAGGCATTGAAGAATTCGCTTTTGGTTAGGATAAAGATCCGACAATCTATAAAAAGAAAGCTGCACAAAAATGCAGCTTTGTTTCCTCGCTTCTTTGAGATCACCTGACACTCAACTGCACGATTGCAACATGTGTGCGTTGTTATCTCGAGATTCGAAGGAGCTCAAAGGATGAGAGAGCGGAATTAAGCTGCAGACAAGCAGCTGTAATAACAGATGTTGAGAGCCTTTATCCCCGCGCAGTATTAAATCTCGCCGCACATATGGAACCCGTCACGTTCTGAGACTTTTTACTGCCTTGCTGAGACCTTTAGCGATACAACTAGGGAATAAAACGCAATACATGCCCTCACAGAGGCCAAATCAGAGTAAGAGCTATTGTGGGTGTGCACACCGGTGTGTTGAGATCCAGTCACAGCCCGGGCTTGGAATCTTGCTGCGGGGGCTAATTACAGTCACTGTGGGTCTGACAGGAGACGCATGAGGTCTTGATGGGTCTCCGTACAAGTCTAATAGGTTGAGGATGAGACCCCACCCGTTTGTAGCGAGATGCCGGAGTGGCAGGTTATCATTAGCAAGCTTTAGAGAGCTCCATTTTGTCGGTGAAAACACACACACATTTGTAACGGGGGAAGCAAACTCCCAAATTTACCTGCTCATATACCGAAGCATCTTTTCATCAAATGAAATGCATTATTTATTTAAACAGACTGTTTCCAGACCCCAGATATTCAATCTTCTGCAGTTCTGCACCACTTATAAATCGTTTCTTAGGGTATATGAATATCCTTCTTACCCGGATGCCCAGCTCCACATTTTCCCCTCCATAAACTTCCATTCCTTCATCCAGAAGACCAATTTCCTCAAAGTACTTTCTATCGACTACAAAGCAACCAATCAGGGCAGGGCTTCTGGTGAAAAAGAGAAGACACAAATGATTCAGGGAGAGTAGTTTACTATATTATATGAAATATATTTTTTTAAACAAACCTGCATTGTACATTTACAAAAGTCATTTTTGTCTTTATATCTACAAACAAAAGATACTAACAGTTACTTTAAATAAATGTATAACTATTCTGCTAGTGCTTGAATACCTGATTGGTGCAGTTTGATCTTTCTGCGTCCACCAGGACTTGGGAGGATTCAGGTATCGACACCAGAGTTCCCAGTCAAAGCCTTGAGCGGAGAGAGGATACTCTTCAATCTCAAAGGTGTCATATTTGATGTTGTCAAAAGATGGAGAGATGACCCGGGTTCTGTCCTCTTGAATTCTTTGAAGAATCGGTTCGGCCCTTAAAAAAAAAAAAGATAGAACATGTTGTGAGTACACGTGCAGTAACATTAGATATATTCTGTGAATTGATCGACTCTTGCACTTCAAAGTATCTATTTTTTGTTGTATTTTTGTCTTCTTTCAGAATAAACGTAAGGATTAATTAGAAGCAAAACTATGTACAATATTAAAACGTCCCCTCAGACAATGTATTTTCAATTAGGTTTTATTCTCCCCCACACAATATTTTTAGCACAAACCTCAAAAAAGTTTTTTATGCATAAAATAAAAGAACACTGCCAATGGTAGATAAACAAACACATAAATAAAGATATCAAATAGAACTAAATACAATACAATACAATGCATTACAATAAAACAGAAGAAAACAATAAATAAATAAATAATTGTGTTCATTTTTTTACAAAAATATTGAGATAAAATAAAAATGAAACAATTTATCGTGGTCATAATAAAAAAAACATACTGAGAAAATAATAAGACAAAATTCTGATTACCACCAACTATTTTGTAGTGTGGAGACGGAATTAAGCTCTGCATTAAACATCACAGTGGACCATGTTTAATGCATCTATGCCACGGCGAATAAAAAGGTCAATTCACACCTGCATATTAAACCTGATTGTAGTTTTCATTTTGACAGTATACTGATAGCCTTAGCCTAAAAGGCTATCTTAAAAATGAACACAAGCATTAGCTCTGTGTCCGAACACAACAAACAGCCCCAGGCACGCTAAAGGTTTAGTATTCTTTCTATAAAAACTGTACTAAACCGCAGTGTTGTGCTCTGAAGTATAACTTCTGCGTGTGTCCATGAACCGATGGTACGCTGCATGAATTATAAGCAGGTATAAGTCGATACGCATAAGAGACACTCTGGATGCTCTCCAAGCCCCTTTGAGTTGTGGGGGGTTCGTTGCACAGAGAATAATTAACAGGTATGTGACATGACAGCTACACTGAAGACATTAATTGCAGCAGACAGGTACTTCTGCTCGTATCTCTGCACTAACAACCCATGGGCTGTTTCTAAGTCTCCATCCATATTCATGAGACTTACAATACTGTATACAGTAGTGGCAAAACGTGATGTCTGGAGGGCATATATGCACAATATTTGCTTTTCTATTCTATTCTCAAAAATAATCTGAGCAGATTAAACTCCAAGCACTATCCAACATGTATACACATTTTTTAAATAAATCATTGAAATAAGAGTTTGACATCACTTTTCACCACTACTATGTGCATATATAATTAACATAAATTGTATATGAATTTATATATACAAATATATAAATCTAATAAATAAAATCTACTATTAATAGAAAAAAATTAATTCATAGTTGGATAATAGGTTTCTATGAGAATAAAATCAGTCACCAAATCATGAGAACAAAATTTCAAGAGTAAAGTCGTAATTGAATGTGAGATGAAAATATTAATATTTTGAGATGAACAATTCAAGATTTCTTGTGAAGTCTGTGTGTAATGTTCCGTGTACCTCATTAATTTCTTACAATTGTTTCATTCAATTAAACTACAAAAAATTACATAACAATGGCAAATGATTTTTGCTTGTGCTTCATGAACGAGTGCTCCTGTTTCGCTGAATCAAGATGAGAGCAATATTCAATTTCGAAACAAATATAATGAACTTCTCTGTATGTCTTGCATTTTAAATAAGGCACAATGCACTTTAAACAGTGCTTTAACTTTTCATACTGAGGAGCTAAGCTTTGTGTGCCATCTAAAAGCCAACTGTTCACCCGACTGTCCTGCCTACTCACCATCCTACGCTGAACTCCACATGGGCATCAAACAGGGCGACGATTGGGGCGGTGGCCGCCCTCCAGCCGCTGACACGTGAGCGAATAAGACCCTCCTGTTTGTCATGCCGGACCACTTTAATAAAGTCTGGACGCTGCTGGTTGGTCTCTTCCACAAACCTCTGAAGGTTTTCTCTTAGCTCGGCTTTAAGGGGACACAACGGGAAAGAGGGATCAGTCAAGAAATCAAAAAAAAATGTTGCTAAGTCAAATGCGTGCTTGACTTTTATTACATCCCAATCAAAACGTGTGGACTCTCTAGGAATTCAAATACAAACTGAAATACTCAGACTTATGTGCAGTAATATCTGCCAGTGCTTAGTGATATTTGACGTATTGTTTTTATCAGAGAGAGTCATCGCCCTGTCTCACCATGGCAACGGGATGGTGTGACGTGGGGGCAATGTCAATCTTTTGGAGAATTAAATGTCTGCACCTTTTCACCTCACCCATTCCCTCACTACACCACAAGTGGAGGAAAAGGTCAGAGCAGCATTATAACCACTGTGAAGTCATTATTCTGTAAAACCAAATATCTAAGAGGTCACTGAGAGCAAATAAAAGGCTTTGCTTTGTGATTTGAGATGAACACACCTGACCAGTGAGCTTCGTCCGCCAGACATGTCTCAGTAAAAAACAAGCAGTATATAAAAACCGTCGGCAGAATCAAGTCTACCTTACTATAATCATTATAACATTATTCTGAATCTACCTTTTCCATGGATCTCTCTATATTTCTCCATCTTTTTTTTTTGAGTTTTAGTAACAAAACCATATAAAAGAGAGAGAAAGTGTGCATACCGCATACATGTATATCTGCTTCCCATAATCCCCCGTGTTATCACGCTACAGGGTCTCGGGATGAACTTAAACACAAATGCACATTCACATGCATTATTCATATTTATGTCATAAAGAACCATTTCTCGCTGAAGGAGGCATCGTACATCACTGTTAAATGAAAGGCAGCGGGGGGCAGGAACATCATCTCACCGTTGTTGCTGTTGTCATCGACGAGGATGATCTCCTTCAGCAGGTGGGAGGGCGTCCGATGGATGACGGAATGAACGGAGCGCAGAATGACCGACAGCGCTTCGTTCACAAAGATGAAGATGATGCTGACTTGCGGTAGACTGGAGGTGTATGAGATGTTTCGGCAGCTGGAGGCGAAAGAAGCACGAACAGTCAGACATCGATGAAAAAATCCTAAATGTTGCATGGGATTCGTACTGAAGTGAAAACTATACTTTAAAAAAATGAACATTTATAATACGAGTTAAATAGTAGAACAAATGTAAAAAAACTGTTTATTAATAGTACTGTCAAATCGATCAATCACGATTCATTGATTTTAAAACAAATTGTTTTTATGAAATATTTATTTTTATGTGTATTTATATATATTTATATACACACACATATAAATATATACATGCCACACACACATATATTTTATAAACACAAACATTTATTTAAAATATCTATTAATCGCATTTAATCGATTTGTCAGCACTTTTTATTAAACATTGAGATTTTTCTGACTAGGGCTACATTGCGATAAGGAAACAAGACAAAGCATCACATTTGTGCTAACTGCCGTCTAAAAGCTTTTTGGGCAGCCTCCCAAAAATACTAAACATCCTTTCCCTTTTTCTTGGATTCCGCGTTAATTGACAAAAAGCCTTAACAATAATTTGAACGCAAATTTTGCCTCCATATCTTTACTTTGTCCAAGCGTTTCTTTTTGCACGCTATAATCAGCACGGTGATGACGGAAAATCTATATTAGTCTTAATCTATAAAGAACACCGAATGTAGTCATGGAACAGAATTGAGTGAGGATGAAAGAGAGAGCCAAAAAAGAGATTTAGATGCAGACAGCAAGCAGCGAGTGATTCATTTACCCATCAGGCCTGAGGTCTGGAATGGCTCTGTCAAGAGAGAGCCTGTCGCTGAGGTAGCCGTTGTATCCGTAATACTGGAACTTCCTCAGGGCCACTTTGCGGCTCTCTGGGCCGAGGTCGTGACCCCAGCGGGCAAAAAGAGTGTCTGACAGGGACGGGTCAGCTGTGTCGTCGCCGTCCTTCAGAGGTTTCTCTGGAAGTTAAGAGAAAAAAGAAGAGAGGGTTGTGTTTAACTGCATTAACATAATGCTGTGTACCAAGTAAAAACTAAAATAATGAAATGTCAATTGCACAGTTTCTTACATTAAAGGGATAGTTCACCCCCCAAAATGAAAATTATTTTATTATCTGTACACCCTCATGTAATTTCAAACCTGTATGACTTTCTTCTGCAGAACACAAAAGAAGATATGTTGAAGAACGTTGGTAACCAAACAACATTGAGCCCCATTGACTTCCATTTTATGGACACAAACCCCTGAAACATTTCTCAAAATATCTTCTTTTGTAATCCACAGAAAAAATAATCCTTTACAGGTTTTGAAACACACAAGGGTGAATAATGATGACAGAATTGTACATCTTAACCCACTATACTTCAAAAATATGATTTATGAAAATTGATGTTTGCAATGGTATTAGAAAAAATGAAAAAGTAATGCGGTACTATGTAATACCATCACTATACCTGGTAGAATACAGTTTGCCAATAAAAGACAATTTATTATGTTGCCCAGGCAGCAAAACAGTAATATCCACCTCCACTTCTTCAAATTGAAATACTAAAAAATCTGACAGCGTGCGCCGTGCAGATGAATGGATGCAGAAAAAGAGTGACCTGGCAATGCTCACAGAATGATGAAAGGCCAGTGCAGGTAATTAAGGAATGCTAATTAACATCAGAGGTCATTTAATTACACTCACTGCATTGCGCCGGCCTGCCAGAATAATTCATCTCTGCCACCACAGACACTAAGGCTATGAATCCAACTTCACAACACAAGTCACGGCTTTCATGAACTAGAAAAATCCTCTTAAAGGGCCGGCATGTAGGTATACTCTTGAAGTGAAAGTTCACCCAGAAATTTGTATTCTGTCATTTACTCACCCTCATATCTTTTCAAACCTGTATGACTTTATTTTGCAAAACATCTAAAATATTTTGAAGACTGTTGGTAAAAACAACGGCGGTACCCTTTCACTTGCATTGGTTTTTTGTCCATACAATAAAAGAGAATGGGTACCACCAGTTTTTTGGTTACCAAAATTCTTCAGAACATCTTCTTTTGTGTTCTGCAGAAGAAAGTCATACATGTTTAAAATGACAGGAAGCGAGTAAATGATGACAGAATTTAAAACAAGACAGATTCACAATCACTTTGTATTATTATGACAGAACTCTAGTCAAAAGTTAAAATACATGTGTGTATCACAATGTTAAGGTACGGCGGCATTGGAGACTTGCATTGGTTTTGTGTCCATGCAATAGAAGTAAATGGGCACTGCCGTCGTTTGTTTACCAGCATTCTTCAAAATATCTTCTTTTGTGTTCTGCAGAAGAGTCATAGGGTTTTGAAATGACATGTTATTTTTGGGCTCGGGCGGTCTAGACAATGTTGGGGAGTTTTTACAGTAGGAATCGTGTATGAAAGTACATGAATCAAGCTTCATTTCTTTACATCTCATTTCATCATACTGACCAATATTAATGGTGCTTTAAATCTTTTTAGCTAGGCACAATCTGTTTATTACTGAAACACGTGCCACTAATTTTATTCATGAGATTTCACTCATTTGTTCTAATTACATTTTTTATTTTATGTGTGGCATTATACAGTTTGGTTCAATTTATCCAGTATAAAAACAATTCTGCAAAACAGTGATTATTCCAAGGCAACATTCACAATGTCTCACCTCCCTTAACAAGACATGCAATTTTTATATCAACTTTCTTTAAACTTGTGTTAAAAAGACTTAGAGAGGTAAATCTACTTTACATACCATGTAAATTAGTTACCAAAAACATTAAGAGCTTCGGATGTAATATTCAGAAAAAATTGGCACAATCAAAGCAAACAACTAATGTAACCGCACAGGATGTTTTTAAAAAAAACAAATACGCTGAAAGAATTCATGCTATGACAGGAAATGTTCTGGGAAGGATCCAAGACGAAAGAGTTCCGCTCTTAAATGCAAGAGCCTCCGGAGGGAGGCGTCACAGCAGACGGATGGCATTTCTGACCTCGCCTGAGGTGCGCTGTCTGCTTGTCAGTGCCAAGTCTGCGCAGCTGAAGTAAAACAAGACACCCCACACGTAACCTAAACTAGGGTTCAGAAAAGCACAGGCGAAAAGCTGGCAAACGTGCATAAATTATACTCATATTTATACACTAAAGAGCATCATTGCAAAGCAAATATCAGATCTAGGTTTATGCATTTGTGTACATGTGTTTGTTTAATTGAAAAACTGACTTCTGAGTTTGACTCATAAATGCAAGACGACACTGAAAGACAAACATGAGATCACTCGCGCCTAATGAGGCACATTGCTGACCTAATGCTTCTGCTGCCATTTAAACCAAAGGCTGATTTTGAGGTAATGTGATATAACGCATCACATAACATAGCACATATTACATAACATAGCATACATAACACTTCAAGTGTCATTATAGAATCAATGAATTTATGAAAAAAAATTTTTTATCATTTTTAGTGCCAAACCGTTGCCTTACCAAAAGTGTTTGCATGTGAAGAGATACAGTATTTCATCATACAGTATAACTAAAGTATACTGTAACATCATACAATATCTTTTTTTGCACGTGTTGCTCCATCAACATTCCGATGAAAATAAATATATTATTTTGGTTGTAATACACAAGAAAAAACTATGGGGGGTCCCAAAGAGGGATTTTAACCCTATTGGCAAAGTAGATCATGGACAGTGGCACGACGATGAATTTAAACCACAAATCACTAAATTATGAATAAGAATACATTATAAATTATATATAATATGTTTCACCTAATTTAGGGATAAATCAGCCAAAACAATATTTTGTGAGAATTTTTTTTGTGTCCATACAATGGAAGCCAATGGGGGTATTTTATAGTTACCAACATTCTTCAAAATATTTTAATTCTGTTCTGTAAAAGAAAGAGAGTCATAAAAGTTTGGAAAGACACTAGAGTGAGTACATAATGAAAGAATTTGCATTTCTGAGCAAACTATTCCTTTATGGTACATCAATATTGTGGTGATGTAACAGTTGCAGAAGTATGATGTCATGATCTTGTTGACCCCACATTGACACAGTGAGATAAGATGTTTACGGTAAAGAGGTAAACGGATACTCAGCTTGATTAAATTAGCTCTGTAGTGTACGTCTTTAAGTGTGGCGCGTCCAAATATCCATGGAAGATTTGCTGCTGTTGCTTTTATCTTCCAGGACAGTATATGCATCCATTAATGATGCGTAAATTGTTAAAGAAAAAAACAGGTAAAATAATGAAAATCTCCCACAGCTATTCAGACCATATCATGCCAATATACTGTAATATCTCATTTGTGGATGTAGACAGTCAGACACGTCTACAAACAAATCACTATTAATTATCTGTAGCACCACATATTTCATTATTCTTTCATGCCAGTGCAAATATCTGGCACTGAAACTACCATTAAAAACTGCTTCGGTCCAATGCAATGCATCGTAATCCAAATAGCCCTTGTATTCCAATCCTCCCTCTTGCACCTCTCTCTCCGTCTTCTCTTACCAGCATTGGATCATCTCTGCACACAAGCCATTATTATCAGGGCTCAACGTCGAAATTTAGGAGCACAGTTCAAAATTTAGGCGCACAGACAATTGAAGTTTTTATAAAGGAACATTAATTGTATGTCTTTTTGTGAATGGCTGGCAAACATTCTAAGGGTGTGCATGGTTTTTCAGGACGGCACACCTATAAAGTAGTTCCAGATCTGTCAACCACATTACAGTTTCATATCACTGCGCCAAGTTTAACTGAATACCGTTATTATACTGTAGCCTACTGTCCACCACAGAATAGGCCCTTTTCACAATGATGTCACTTCACTTCGACTTCTCACAAAGCAGTGTATCATGACATCATTGACAACAATAAAGAAGAAGAAAAAAAACTTCTGTTTTGCCGTCGCGCTTTAAATGGGTTATGAGTTTAGGTCGGTTCAGTCGCACCAGTACTCCTAAATTATTTTTTCACGGTCGCACAGACTCATTTCCAGTCGCAAATGTGACTGAAATGGTCGCAGTGTAGAGCGCCCTGATTATACATTCTATCCAGTCAAGAGATCCAAAACAGCCTCACATTGCAGAGCAAAATGACCAGATACCCAAGGCAGTTTTACAAGCTGTGCTACACAAGAGCTGTGTTTTGTAACCCTGACAAATGATGCAGCGAATGGCTGCCGGATGCCAATCTGTAATAGTTAATCAATTCTGGCATTACTCAGCATGAACAATAACAGGCATACACTGAAAAAAGGATTTTTGCTGCTTGTCCAATTTACTTAATTTACTTAAGTTAAATCCACACAACTTTTGGACAATTTGGTCACAATTATTAGTTTTTATGTTTAGTCATATAACTGAATCCATTCATGTTGGGACAGCATAAAGGAGTTGTGTTAGTATAAAATACTTATAATTGGGCAGAAGACTTATATTTCCCAGCATGCTTTGCGTATGACTGCATTTTGAGTGTTATTTTCTTAAAGACGTGTTATTTTATGTGTTTAATGTTCATTTATTTTTAAGGCAAGATTGTAGATAAGGACGCCATAGTGATGTCATTAGTCTGATCATTAGCCTAAATGTTTTAACAAATGTACACTACCGTACATAGGTTTAGGACCACTTACATTTTTCTCTGGACATTACAAACCTTCTGATCTGAAAGCATACGGTAAAATTATAATAAATGTGCAAACATATTAGTTTCTTCAGTTAAAAAATATGCATTTGAAATTTTTTACTGACTTTTAATAAAATTATTAATCATAAATAATAATAAAAAGAAAAAAAAAGAAACAACCAAAACACTTTAAAAAAATTAAAGCTCATCACTAATTTTCTACAAAAATTATTTTTTTTCACTAATTTTTCTAAAAAAAAAAGATTATATTCCGACAGCTCGGACGCCAAAAAACATATAATAACATGTACATAATGATAATTATTCATTGATTTATAATAATGATAGCGATAATAATGATTTGTTTATTTTCCCCAAAATCTCAAATTCTGTCAAATAAAACATTAAAATAAAAACAAAATAGTTCTTTACAGTCTAGTGACTTGTTGCATCTACATTTTTCAACTGGCTCAGTTGATGTTGTCACATTCTTTTCAACGACTCATATTATCCTTGCCTTTATTTTTTCAGTTTAGGTTAGTGGAATACTACATATTAATCCTTTAACAAATCTTCTTTATGAATGTAATAAATCCATGTTATGATTATTGCCCAAATTTAATAATCTCATGTTATAATAACACAGAACAATGCTAACATCATTAGAAGCTGCATGGTTCCAGAACACATAACCATACAAGAGAGGCCGTGAGCTTATAATGCAAGCCATTATACTCATGATAATCCTTAAATGATTTATCTGTATCAAACAAATAACTGGGCTCACAATAAAACTTCTGCATCACCAGAAAGCACCACATTTCCAGCACTCACAGTTCTACACATGCCCTTCAATATTATTTATTAAATATTGTCATTAATTTGATTACATATTGTTTTTACCCATTTTGCATGTTTAAATATATAGTGTATTTTCTCAATCCAATTCAGTGCTAATTCTGTTTGGGCCTGCAAATTACCCACAATCCCGTTGACAACACAAGATGGTCTCATCCTATTCCCTCACAGCAATTATAATAAACACATTTCAAATAAGTAATGAAAATATCACCGTAAAATGAGTCCATAAAATGTCCATGTTCTCCTTTCTATTTACTGTACAGAAAACGCACAGCATAATTTAAAGCGTAGGTAATGATTCACATTCATTTCTAATTACCCTACTAGTAGATTTTCCATAGCAACCGCAAATCACATTTAATTGGTGCTGTCATAAGCTGGTAACACAACGGTCACTGGAATACACGCCCTTGTTGAACTATAAGACTGAAAGAAACATTACTGTATGTGCAAAAACAGTGTGTAATGAAATCTAATAATACACATGCTAATGCAGAAGCGTTGCAGGGCATCTGATTCTCTTGAGTCACCATCAGCAAAGGTAAAAAGTAAACTTAATTTTTAGTGGCTTTAAACTGCAGGTAGGATATTAAAATCTTGCTGTAGAGAAAGAAATGGACAAGCCTCCTAAAAAGTAAATCTCCCATGGTACCAGCAAACATTGCGAGAGATTGCATTGAAAATACTTTATATAGATCGCAGCTGTTGCGCTAAACAAAAAGTTGCAATTAAAAATTCCAACATGATGTCGGAGCTCTCAAATCTTTATTAGACAGCAACGTTACAAAGACCTCCGGGAGGCATTGAAAAATGTCTTTGAACGAATGTTGCCATCTAATAAACATTTGTGTGCAGAACGTTCTACTTTTTATTACATCGACTGCATTGCGCACCATGCATTACGATTTCTTGTAAAACTCATACATCAGACCACTACAGAGGAGAAAAATAAAGCCTGACCTTTAAAACTTTTTTTGGAGGGGGATATTTAAGACACAAATCCCTTAAAGCATGATGGCTACAGGGCTAGTTCTCCAGCCACTGTCATTACACAATATTGCGGGACAACCCAAGGCTACAAAATGGAGTGACAGAAGGTACGTGTCCTGCTCATCTAAACGCTCCATTTGCCCACATCCCGCTCTGAGCGGCTTATAGGAAACGACAGCTTGCTGGCAAACTCTGGAAATATATTTTATTCACATTCTCAGACAGGCAAGCAGAGATTTCTGCAGCCCTCCAGGGATGGTGACAAAATGAGCAAGTGAGACTGGATTTGCCGATCTGGGGCTCGGCCTCAAGTCAGAGACGGTGCTGGGAGCTCTTGGGCGGAACGTGATCGGCCGCCCATGTTGACCATCTGTTTGACCACAAGAGAGCAGGGAAATGGGCCACTTTTGAGTACGCCTGTCAGAGAGAATGAAGGATGTTATAAGACATTTTGAAGTTTGAAGGGACACTCGCCATCAGGAGTCCCAAACCCATACGACTTTCTTCAGTGCAACAAAAGTAGACTTTAAGCAGAATGTTAAGATTGACAGCTTCAGTCTCTATTCACTTTCACTGTAAAGAAACTGTATAAACCGCAGCATCAACATTCTGCACATATGCAAAGAAATAATGATGAGCAAATAATAACTAAATAATCCCTAAAGCTGTTTTGACTTGTTTCAATTGCTTGGTCCAGACTTTGATTACACCTCCAAATCTATTTCATCTGTTTTTATTGGAGTCCAAAGCGCAGTATGTTTGTCTCATCACTTTAAGTACCACTGTGAGGACCTGTGGCAGCTGTTTACCCTTGTAGATAAATAAGCACTCAGGAGAGGACGCCGGTTTTACTGTGTTGGATTTCCACCAAATCTTTAAACACACAGAACGGGACTTGCGTTTTTCTGAGGATGCGTCGCAAGAGATTCGAAAAATGCGAGCCGCTCACCAAAGGCAATTTATTCAGATGCAAGCAGTTATGAGAAATGCATCATCCTATGATAAATATGACCAGGAGTCTGCAAACATGCAGATTGTGTTTTGAAGATGCAAACCTAACGTTAAATTAGGCTCCTTTTCCTTAAAGCTACAATCTGTACGCTTTTTTGGTAAAAATAAACAAATTTACATAAAATAAATATACAAATCAGTCTCTTTACCCGATTCACAATGGCAGTTTAATTTATCAGGTCGGGGTATGATTTCAAAAGAATTGTGAGGATAATATTACGTAAAGTAACTTGGAATCTTATGTTCTGATCAGAGATGGCGACATGGAGGCAACAGTTACAGATTGCAGCTTTAAGTTTATCGATATTTGCAAAACAAATTTTGATACATTTATGATTAAAAAAAGAGAAAAAATGTTGAACTAGGCCACAATATAACATTTTTCCTATATGGTTATAATGGGCAAAATAATTCATGTTAACGGATTATTAAAGTATCGCAATATCTTTTGTAAAAAAATAAATGATGCTATAAGTCAAACTAATTTTCTTTTTGTTTATTGTGTCTTTTATTTGGTCAATGAAAAAGGACAGAACAACAACACGTTGCTAACCCCACTGCTGACTCTCGAAAGTTTTTCCCTAATCTGTTATATCCCCCAAGGGTTCGCTTCTGCTAACAATTGTGTATGTTTTATTACACTTAAGACGGATAGCAATTATAAACCAATCATCGAGATACTTACACCCCCCGTTGTCACCTGTAATAGGTTGATCATTATTTATGTTAACGTAGGTTGAACCCAGCTCGGTTTACTCAATAACTGCAGGCCCCCCCTTTTCCATGTAATTTGGTTCGCTATATAGACACACGGTCAAATCTACTTCTATTCACTAAGTTCTTACATCACGACGATATAATATGGGTTTATAACATACGTTTATAAGAGACCTTATATAAAGCAGGCTTGAAACAAATATAATGGATAGACAACAGAAAGCACAAAAATGCACTTAAGCATTGACCCCCTTTAAGCATACTATATTATAGTTGACGCCACGAGTAGGCTACTGACCGCTCCCAGTCTCTCTTGAATTCAAAAAATGTCCATCACCTTACACAGTCAACACAACCCCAATCATGGTCACTCCTATCACCACGCGCTGATTTGTTAGGCGTGTGACATGTTATATCATAACAATGGGGAGTGTTTTCACCAAGCTGAAGTGCAAACCGCTCACTGTGACTGAATGTCCTATCCTTGGTCTGATCATCTCATCCAGAAAAGCTCTGTTATAGAAGCAATCTGTGTGGTGCGTCAAATGGTCTTCCAATATGACACCATATGAATGACAGTCCCAAACAGGGACAGCCAACTTGTCCCTTGTTGCTGATCAATTACAGGGACAATAGACCTGCAATGACAACAATATCTGTTCTTCTCAATCAATCATGACCCAAGTTTTTTTCGGGTCTGCATATTTTCTCAATGATGTTTTATAATTCCCCAGCGTTATTTGCCCCTGGCAGCTATTTACACTATTTTGCGTGAACTGCAATGCCCAGATCCCCTTATCCAACTGCCTCCAATAAGGCCTTATTGTTTCATATACGACTTATTAAATTTCACACTCTAATCTCAGTGCTCTAGATGGAAGTGTCTGATGTTATCGTAGACCTGCAACTGATTTTTGTAACATTCAGGACAATGGCTTCCACAATACTTTTCTATAGAGGCGGTTTTCGGGGCATCTGTAGCTGTTCTGGAGTCGCTTTAATCTCATTCAGTCGAATTTACAGCTCTCAAACAAAAAAAAAGCAGCGTATTTTTGCAAACCCAAATTATTTGTTCCCCGCACGTTCACTCATCTTTGAAACGGACCATGAAGATCTTGCTTTACGCAAGCCTTTTAAATAGTATCAACTACTAGACGCTTTTTCCCCTTTTCCTGAAATACCCTGCCACAATTCAGTGGTTAATGTTCACGTTAAAGGGGTCACCTAGACCGCCCCGAATATGTGTTATTTCTGGTTTCTGCCCCCACCGCGTTGGTGCGCCTTCTCCGCCTTCCCCCCGTGGTGTTATTAAGTGCCACCGCATGCTCACTTAGAACACCTAAAATTGCCTACCTAATTTAAAACAACAGCGAATAGCTCTCACACACCAGACCCTGCCCCCCCTGACCATGAAAGCTCGCCTGTGATACCAACATCCCTGCGCGAAGCTTACGTCCACTTGGTCACCAAAAACTGTATCTGACTCTAAGAACGCAAATATGCTAAGAACCGCAAGATTTAAGTGGGCGTACTTGTAAAAGTTATGCATGCTATATTGCTCACATGCCACGATTTCCCACTTTTTTTAGTCATGGTCGCGGAGACGCTCCCTCTTTCTCTGGGTGTTTTGGTTGTTCCGAAACATAAAAGGCCTCTTTTTGTTTGCCCTGCCAACAAGGAGAATAATAAAAACGAATGGTTACCTTACATCTTTATGACAACACTGTTCAGAATTATATTTTCGCACATGTTCCGACTTTATGTTCAAGTTTGTGCATGCCGCATTTCACGATTTCGATCTGCCTCTTTTACGACCACCCCCTGTTGGAGATGAGTATTACCAAGACCGTCGCCGCTTATGCGACCTCCCGATTCAACCGCTTCAGTTAAATTTAAGCGGCCCCGGCCATGACTTAACCACTTTTTTTAAAATTCTCGTGGGACGCTTTCAGATTCGCCGCCTGCATAACGTACTATTGTTTCCACTTCCTATTTAGTACCGACTTTGTTCGGTATGTTAATGTATTACATTTTTAAGTCTTATAATACATGTGAATAATGTTCCAACATAGAGGCAACAAATGTTCATGTTTATTAATGGATTCACCGTTGGATGCATATTGATATGCGAGCACAAACCGCTCCCGTTTCTTATTATGTTACACCATTCACCCACATAGATTCTTTTGTTAATGCGACCGCTTGTTTCTACTTTCTCACACAAATATCATGTCTATGCGGCTATATGGTTGTCCTTGCTTATAGTATTCTATACTTACGTAGTATATCAAACAACGGTTCTTCTACCAATAACAGCGCGACCGCAAATAGTTTTTAACACCCTACCTTTTAGCATCAAGATTTCTTTTAACTACTTTACAAAACTTACACTAAGCCCTTTTACATTCTGCTGTATTTATTCGTCTAGCGCTCGGCCCACTACCCCCCCAACTTGTATCTGTATTGTGCTGACTTGGACTCACCTTCCACTTTTCCGTCATTCAGATTTCGGGCTGCGAAGTGATAAAAGGAATTCTTTTCCCCTTTTTAGGATTCCCTTTTCCATGTACTCTACATTTTTTCTGATCAATTAATCGTACAGTACAATGCTTGGGAACCACGACTTTTTTTTTCTTTCCCGGTCTTCGAATTATGCGTAAGTTAGACATGACATTTCCCTTGCATCATTATCTGCATTTGTATTTTTCCTCCGACAATTCTTTTACCTACTTGCATAACGGTTACAGATGTCCCATGAGCCCGTTGCTAAAACAATCTGCCACGTTGCATATCGAGAGGGAGGGGTAAAGAGGAGATACATAACATGTAGAGAACGGTTTATGTGGAAAATTACAGCTGTTTTGTACACCTTTTTATAAATTCGTTTCTGTATATACAATTACCCCATACACCTCTAAATAACAAACGAGTAAATTTCGCTTTTAGACATGTCGTGTTCCCACCCTTTTGACTGACCACCAGCTGATGTAATTTCTCGACATAGCACTATTTGCATTGCCACGCCCTGTCCCCCCCCTTTCCTGGCTGATCGCCACCATTCAACTGCTCAACGACTCGTTCAGCTGGGGCGCTTCACCACACATAATCAACCCTGCGGTCCTCCTCAAATGTGTGAAATAGATGGTCATCGTCTTCACCAATTATCGTGTTATTTTATCGGGCCATGAACCAGCCCCTTTGTGGAGTCATTTGACCGCCAGTTGTCCCCCAGGGGCTCCGGTGGACCCCCACGTGATTTTTATTTGCGCTTAAAATTAGCTTGTGTCAATTAGATACCGACTTTTTTCGTTCGAAACAGCTACTGGTTGCAGGTATAATTCTTATATGGTGTATAGCAAACTTTGCACTTAGAGAGTCGCTCTAGAACCCCTCCTCCTTGTAGAAAGGTTAGTTTGTGTACTCGTTTCGTATTATGTGTCCTGTAAAATGACATCCACAAGCTATGTGTATTTGTAGTAAAGCTTCCGGCGGGATACCCTGCTGGTGCATCTTCGCGCCTGTATGGTACACTCCTTTCTTTTCCCCCCTCCTCCCCCCTTTCCCCCCCTTTTCCCCCCTTTTCCACACAGAGCTTCATTGATTACATGCCCGCTCAAAAACTTGCTTGCCCCTCTGCCTAAATCAGAGAGATGTGACCATTCAATTGTAATAGATACGAATAAAAGCGATTCTAAAGCCCACACCGATTGTCATTGGCTCCTGCCAAGGCGGACTGTTCTCTATACCCGACACTTAGACTATTAGTTGTTTTATGAAAATACACCTATACGAGTTTTCCCCCCCTTCCCCTTTACCTTTAGGTTTTCTTTTGTCCTCGTAGCACTAGCTGATGATAATTTTTCGCTATCAAAAGGCAACATTCAAGCTCACATTTTTGCCTACATATTTTCTTTCCTGTCACACTGATAACATTCTCTTCTGAGTATTAGGACACATTAACAAACGAAAGGATTTAATTATATTCCATAAAAAGATGCACAAAGACAGTGAAGAGCTTTGAACTCAAGCCTGGGTACACTGCCAGGGGCTTGCTGGTTCTTTGACCTTTCTTAGGCAGCGTGAACGTCGGACAAACATTCCAGGCCACAGACCCATGGGTCACCTGGTTCATCTGCACATCTTTCCATGTCACGCAACCACATTAATCGAACATATTTCAACTTTTTAAAAGCGGCTTCCGTAACATAGGTAGTGAGTGTCCCTCGACAGCCCTTTTTGGTATACAGATTGGTTACATGGCTAAATGATTGGGTTTCTGTAATCTTGCCTCTCCGATAACCCTTCCCTCTTTTTTTTTCCCCCCTATCTTTGCCACACTCTGGGCAAGACTAACCACAAGCACCTATATTGAAACAGCCAACACACACATGTGCTTTTCCGTGTTGACCTCCCTGATTAACACCTGTTTTTTCGCTTGATCTCACTAAATCAACCACGTTGCCCCATATGATCATTGTCACCCTTTTAGCCCATCTTCTGTTTCATATTCAATTTTAAATTTTACACACCACAATCCTGGCGAACATGGTTAACTTACCCCCGGCCCACCCTTACAGCTTTTATGGCGCTTAGGTCTGCAGAAATTCACGAAATTTATTCGAAACGCATATAAGTCTCGACTTTTCCCCTCTCTTCCCCCCCCCTTCTCTTTCTTCTTCTTCTGCTTATTAGTTTTACCATCCTTATACCGTGACCCCTTCGCCAAAAAGGCCGCGGAAAACACCAAGTGCACTCGAAATCAAACAGAGGCTAAATTAAACTCCACTTAGAGAAACGCTTGATGATAAATCTATTTACTACACCAGTCAATTTGGCTATAATAAATAAGGACTATGTGAAACTATCTATTGTGTTCTGTGCTTTACCTTTATCAAATTGCTGTATGATACCATAATAATACATTAATTTAACGCCCTTATCCTTCCTGTCTCTCTATCGCTCTCTCTATTCTTCAGTTTCATTATTACAGTTGTCGCGTTCCTGTAATGCACCGATTTTGTAAGATTGCTTTCACGTTGTATGTTGCTGTCCGTTGTTGATAGTTTCGACCTACCTATGGCACATGTCTTGACCTGCTGTATTCACGAACGAAAAAACTAAACCGAAACTTCCCATCTGTGAGTCTGCTGTCCCTGCTTTTACTTTTATTTAATACACCACATGTGGTGTTACAATAATGTATACATTGAAAAATAAGATGAATGAGGACACCGAGTGCGTGTCTGGACTACAGGGCACGGTGACTGTTTCTTTTTTTCTGTGCTGATGTAGTCCTGTGAGTACTGCCATGTAATGCTTTATTATTACTAGTTAAATCGTTCAGCGTTACCCTTTCATGGGTCCATCGGGGCTGGTGAATGACCAAACTTGTTACTTAGTTAAGATTGATGAGTTGTCATCACATTAGCGACCGGCGTCTCGCAACGCAAGCACGGACGCCTGTTCTCCAGCCATTCCTCACTTTACAACCGCCAATGTGTTTGCAATGCAAATATATTGTATATTATTTACTGACTAACTGCAATTGTTTACTTTATGTGTAAAACTTATGTTATTGCTTTGGGGCGCCTCCCGGTTATGAACTGGATCCCTACTTCTTTCAACTTCCAAACGCTTTATTGTGCTGCTAATAACATTCACCTTTTCCCTATAAACCTGATTCACACATGCCCATGATTTAAAACTAATACCTGAATCAAATGTAAAGTCATGAGTTCACACTTGAACACTTTTGAACTGGTCTGTAAGAATTGCCTATTTTCAGTATAATGTGTTCTACTACCAAACATGAATACTTGTTTTAACTCTGTCAATTTTCTAAACTTCCATGACCATTGGTTCTTTTTTCGGCTGAATTCACAAAAGGTATTTGTTTTTGGTTTTATGAATGCTGCTGCCTCCCTTTTTTTTGTCCCAAAAAAAAACCTGGGGACTACTTGGACTTACGTGTATAGGCACACCAACCCTAAAAACATTTTTTCTGCCACACATATCTTCCCCCCTTTCGCTCGTTTTTACCTATATAGAAAGAGTACAATAAAAAGCGTTTTTGATTGGCTTTTTCTTTCTGAGGCGTGAATTTAAATGGATGAGCACACATAAGTATGCTTTTGTTGACACACTGTTCATCTGTTTCCCCCCCCCTTTTTCAGTGATCAGCGCTATGCTGCCTTGTTTTCAAATAATAATGTGCTGTTGCTTCGAGTTACCCTACCAATAATTCAACAATACAGATTCCCACTGTTCTCTTCCATCTTTACTTACCCTGCTTCACACTTCGTAATGGCATATGGTCAGCTACCACGCCGATCTTAAGCCGGGCCATCAATCGCAGGCAACTGTGCTTACTTTTGACTACTACGATACAGACTGTTTTTCTCAGATGCTGCAACTTCTGTCTCCTTTTCTTGAGCGCGCCTTATATTTGCGCTATATAACAGTGGCAAAAAGGTTTATATTTGTAAACGTCATTTTCAGAGCGACATTTGCATTTACCAAGCCCTCAGGTGTGCCTGCTCGGCATTGCCTACGTCCATGACCCCTCCTCTTGGTGTGTGCGTTTTGTCGGAAATGTCAGGTGTGACCAAATTTTATCACAGTCGCACATTGGTCTTGTGTTCCCTGACTCTCCTGGACAACCCTATGCCTACACCCCCTATCTTATTTCCGGATGTTATACTTAGTGCTCCATATTAAGTAGGGGAGCACAACAAACAACGCACCCCCGACCCACCTAGTAAACATGATACCTGCCTATTTACCCATGTAACTGTGCATTTCATTATTTAAGATGAGGATAGGACGTTTCTTGAACTAGTAGCTACTGTACCTGGATCACCATGTCACACATCTCTGCCCATTAATTTTAAACCAACACCAGTTTTTTATCGCACACAGGAATTATAATCACAGCAGCAACCTAAAAAAAAACTCCACTTGTTCTTGTTTGTTAAAATATTTTTTTCTATACTCACTTTTTAATTCCACGAGAAACATTTACCACCCCCAAGTTTTACTAGCCAGCTACCTTCCAACTGTGCATCGTGTTTGACTAAGCATGAGAGTCACACGCTGTTGACACCAGGTGACTTGCTATTAAAATAAGCACTGCACAGTATATCAAAATTATCAAACAATCAGAAAAAAACTGTCACCCATATGACTTAGCGTTGTATGTCAGTTTGTCAATAACTCTCAAAAACGATTTTTTACCAAATTTCTATTCGTTGTTGCATATCATATATTATCACGATTTCCTTCCCCTTTGTGGACTCGGATATCACCCCTTCACACATCTCATACTGTGTAATGTCATGGCGACTGCTACTCCCCAAATGTCCTTTTTTGCGCCCCAGATTTCTTCACGAGTGTAGTATCTTGTAGATACCTTGCGGTTTGTCTCTCTATTTGTGCTCCGTAATCCGACACGAGATGGACCACAGTTACACTCACGAATCCATCCACATTAACCTATCTGCACTGCTGTCTTTAAATCTATTTGATCTGGAACTTCCCATTTAAGAGCACAAATTGGTCATCTTTACGGATAGACCTAGACTCAGCACATGATGCAAGGATCCGCTTGATCGGAAAGTTTCCTGTCAGACCGATTCTCTCCCATGGTACATAAGTGTTTCTGTGCGGTCCTTGATAGACATTATGCGGCTTCTGCGTGATTAAACCCATACACACACGATCGATTACATCAGCGCCGTTTGTGAGCATGCTGAAAAGGGAATACGGACAGAAAAATGTAATTTCATCGTAAAAATGCCACCGGCTTTAAGTTCTACATGTTAATTCTGTTCAAGACAAGTTGTTGCCTGCGAGAAAGTCGACCCTGAGGCAATAAATACATTCAATAAATATAATGTCACATCTAATATGAAGATGGTTCTGCAAAACAAACACAACTAATTTTTTACCACACTCCCGTTCAAAAAAGCTGAACTATAATTTCTATTGCCGTTGAGTCTTCGTCCACTTTCACAGTATGAGTTACATTCCCAGCATGATCGGTCCATGTGTTATCATGGTTTAATCCCAATGCCATGTTCGTGCCCGGACCGGCGATTACACGTCTATAGCAGTCTAATCACCGCTTACATTTGTGCTATCATTTTTTTTAGTTATCACGATTGGCACCTTTACTAACTAAAGCAAAACGAGTCATAGCATAAGTATGATTTTGGGACCGACTGCGGACCCATATTCCGGCCTAAATACGCCTGGACCTTTCATAGAGCTCTGAGTCAAACCGATGGCATTACATGAGGACTCCTGCCTGCCTTAAGGTTGCTCTCCGGACATCAGACATCTGCCAGACTGACAAATCACTGAATCGTAATGCATTCTAAATGAAACCCACCGTCAAATAGAGGAAAGTGTGTGATGCTGACATTGCTGACCTGTTTTTTTCATCACCAGACGATTCTCCATGAGACTTCTTACAAAAGAACTTGCTCCATTTTTTTATGCTCACTGTCCCATCTAACACCGTGCTTTTCTACATATGATTCACACATCCCGACAAAAATTTTTTTTCTGACTCATGTATGAGCTTTGAGATCTACGTCTATTGGTCAAAGTTATTTGTAATTAGAACCCGCACGGTGTTGTTTATTATTCAGTCTTGGTCATCCCTAGACCCGACTTTCCCGCAGCATCGCGGATATTTGAGAACCCTCAGTTTTAATTAGCAAATTATCTGTGATGGGTGTCTGAATTATTGCACGTACTTCCCCCGCTTTTGTACCTGGAGGAACCTTCGAACCATCTTTAAAAGAAAGCAATTCAAACGTTCGGAGACAGGAAAGCAGCTTTACGGTAGTGTACAGTTCACCCCAGTGAACCTCTAGTGTTCTGATGGTATCCGTCTTTCACTGCTCCCTTACCACCTGTGGGTTTTTTTCCCATTCAGCTCCGAGAGACGCTGACACAGTGAAACAAGACCACCTGCGCCCCTGTCATTACCTTTCTCATAATAAGGGAACGCCCCCGTGGACCTCAAAATAACAACTTTGAGATGATAAGAATCGGCCACCTTGTGTTTGGCACTTCTACCAGTCAGTGGCTTGAGAAGACAATGATGCTTCCGCCGCGGACGGCTCGCGCAAAAAATCTACGAATACGATTTTTACTGATTGGGAAGTCCCCTCTCATTAATGGACGGCCCTTATATGGAAAAACTAACTTAGCTGCCCCCCCGGTAACCCCGTTTGCCTCTGAAAGTGGGACTCGTGTGAACTTATGAACTTGGTGATGATTTTTGCCCTTTTCCTGAGTTCAGAGAAAAGATTACCCGGTGTGCGGGTGAGAGTTGTAATTATTAATTAAAGAACACCAGCTGATCTCCAGTCGCAGCGCAGCGGCGAGAATGACGGAAGAGCCATTGTTGAATAATTGATATTTCTAGATTGGCTGAATCTATTGCTGGATCCATATCAACTTACCCGCAAAAACACAGCAGATGTTTCACACGGGCCCACTGACTCGATGAGCACTAATGAAATCACAGACTCTCCTACCTTTCCGTACTAGTCGCATTTTCCCTTTATCCGGTTAATACACAGCAGCACGAGTGTAACACTACCAAAGCAGTCTTCAAAGAGACAGGCCCGTCTTTATGCAACTTCAAATGAGCTCCCATACTCAGTAGTCCTAAAGCTACAGTGGTTCTATTAGCCGATGCTGCAGTGCTCTGTCAATCCAAAAGATTCAATGTGTGTACTTTTTTTTCTCCTACTACTAGAATATGGGAACCATGACTTTTCCAGTAGTACTGACTTTTGCGATTGATTCACGAGCAGATGCGGTGTCTGCTGTTCGAAAGCTGGTCGCAGAACATCCCGTCTCTCATAAGGGTCGAAATCTTTAACACACAACTCGGCTCTTCAGACTGACATTTCCATAGTTTGCATTCACGCTAAGTTGAAACTCTTGAGGGGAATAAGTGGCTTCATATCTTTCACAGTGAGAGAGCACTTCAAACACGGTGTTGAGATCTATAACTTTGGATGTCAAATGTCTGCTTTTTTCTTCCAAACTGACATTATGACAATCCAGCACTAGGCCTCCCACTCCATGGGCGTGGAAAACTCGGATCATTCTAATGTTTTATCATCCGGTCCATTTGTCGTGGGAATACAGACTCCCTGCGAAGCGACCGCATCATTGCACTCTAGGTACCACCAAATTACCAAAAACTGGCACAGGACTGAAATTGCAAACTGGAGTGTCGAACTTGATTGATTATCGTCACATCGCCGCTTTTCCCCGGTTGTGTGCACTCAGTTAGGTGTATAATCTAGCCGGTTTACAAGTCCCCACACACATATACTGTTGCTTAACGCATATTATTTGTTTGGGTTTCTATCGCATTAAAATGTCTGCTTTAGCGAAATAAGAAAGTGCACATAAAACTTAGATTATACGATGTCATCATTTTGGGTCTTCATCTTTTTGGTGTCTTTATTGGGTTCCCTTTGCGATGTTTCAGAACTTTAATGATATCCCATCATACATTGCACACTTGGATGGCAATTTGCTAGTTAAGTGCCTGTTTTTTGGGGCATTGACCATCTGTTTTCTGTAAACTCTCAAACTGTCCTGTACATGCAATGTCAGACAGAACTCGAATGTTGCCAGAATGTTGGGGTCATCTCGAAACACCGCATTCGGTAAACTCATTACACTGTCGCTTATTGGTGTTTGTGTCCATTATACAACCACGAATCAATGTGCGCGTACATTCAACAGTTCCTTTTGGTGACCGACATTTCTTCAAAATATCTTCTTTTGTGTTCTGCGACAAGAAAGAACCCACCTTACACGCTTTCCTCCCTCTTTTTCTTTTAAAGAAAAAACCATCAGTTTGACAAACGGGTGTGACACCCTCAGGTGATGAATTGATCTGTGTCATTTTGGGAATACTCCCCCACCAAATACGATCTTATTAACTGCTAGAATTCGCAGTTCACACAAACTGTGCTTGGTCTAATATCCAATCATATACCTCGAAACATGGTTTCCTTATACGCTATTTGTATTTTATACCATATCTATGCTCTTCCCCCCCTTCTTATATGGTTTACTTATCGATATGGGATTCGTCTGAAACATAATTTATAGGTGGAATTGGGTTCGAATAAACTATGGAATGACAAGTGGGTACTAGGGAACACAGTGCTGCTAACAACAGTGTCTTACAATGTAGTGTTTATAATGTTTTCAGCACAACACATTCAATCTTTCTAACAGCCTGACAGTGTAGGTGTGCTGTGTATATTTTGATTGACATTTATGGCTTCTGTATGACTGTTCTCGGTAGCGCAGTGTCTTCCCATGCCTTGAGTCAGCACTTGGTTTTTGGAAGTTACGCGTTTGGTCACATTTTGCACAAATGTTATCCATAAACTCCAGCCAAAGTCTTCTCTGAACATAGTTAAGGCCATTGCATAATACTTTACGAGACCAGAAAATGGTTTGGTCGGATATACATTCTCCAATTCCAACCTCACTCTCGCCTTCAAGGACTGTTGAGAGCATATTACGGCGCAGTTTTTGTTTTTACGCTCACTTTCTTTCTCTGTTTGTTTTACTTTCACAGCGTACCCAAATAATTCTTTATACCATCAAATGGATGCCTGCCCCTCAACCTGTTGAGACCCTTTGACAAGTACAAGTTCCCATGCATGATGCATTACTGTCCAGGATGAGCAGAGGCCCTGCACTCAAACCTTCCTTGCAGGTTATTCATCACTTTACACAGTCTGTACAAACGGGATGCTGAGTCATGTTGCGTATTTAACACACACCCTGGCACACCATCAGCATTAGGGAATCTGATGTTTGACTGAAAGGACTTTGCACAGTGTTAAACTTTATGTTGTTTAATCCCTCTCTATCTCCCGCAAATAACCCGAGCCTTACAACAGACCCCCCATCAAAACTATAACTTGGTGTTAATTTTCAGGACACAGCCCTCACCCTGATACATGTTCGACAGCATGTTATTATCACTGTCTTATGGGTCATTGCAAACTGACCCCCCACAGAAATTGTGTTAGAAGTCCCATCTATGGCACGCTGTAAGGCACACACAAAAAAAAGTTGACACAATCGTTTTTTTGACGAGGAACAGATTTATCTAGCATTTTAACATGTTATTTGGTGACAGTACGCTCAGCCTGTCTGGTTCTGTAGGCGCTGATGGTTTCTTAAATTATGCCTCGCCCCCGTACTTGCCCGCTTTTTTGAACTGGAACCCATGACGAGGACTATTATTTCGATAGAACTACGCCTAAACTCCGCTCTCAGTGATGATATCTGTCCCTTTAAAGTCCCCCTGCGTAACCGCACCCCAGTTGCGACTCGTTTTTTTTCTAAAACGAAATGTTCAAAGGAGACCCCCACACTAAGTGCGGCGTGGCTTCAGTTTTTACTGCAATTCAGTTTTGGCATGCTTATGTTAAAAAAACAGCCCCCTGTTGCATTTTGAATATGAAACTAGCCAGCAGAATGGACAGTTGAAGCGGGAGACTTTTTCTTTGTCTAACACGGTTTACGAGCTCCACCCATGCTGTCTAATTTAAGTCACATTTGAGCACCCGGATCCTATTTCGGGCACGGAAGCGGACAATTTTCAGCATAAAGTGAACGATTATGTAGGTTACTTCCTCATTTGAATGTTTAAAGCAACAATTGTGACAAACATGATAAGCTTGTATTTACTTACAATATTGCTGCAATCATTTTATGACAACACCCATATAATTGTCCACCCACTTGTATTTCTTCTGTTGGACACTCTACGAAAATGCAACGATAATTAATGTGCCAGCCATCCATAAATCCCCCTTATTGCGTATGTCAACACGCCATTTCCTGCGTTACTCTACCAGTATTCGTCTCCCACCTTATTTTCCGTCATTGCAAGTTTCACGCCCTACACCAGTGACATTTTACACCCACGGATTTTCAAGCCTATTGCCTATTTTTTTTTTCACGGCTTACCTGCCTACTTCAGAGTATTTTCAATCCACCCTCCTCATTTTACCCTCAGACCATTGTATTAGTTCTTTTACCACCCATTCACGTCTAGGCAGCTTAAAGGCACCCACCCTTTAAAACTTTTATTGACTCTTGCCGTGTCTGCTGAAATGTTTGAGCCTGTCGGTCTTATAACCAGCTCTCATTACCGTCGGAATGTTAAGCGAGAAGGGCGCCCTATGTTTATTAGACACTATGTCCCGTATTTTATAAAAACACGCATTAAACTTGTAGATTTCCGCTCGGGTGTTTTGACAACAGTATTCAACCCCACACACTGCTACAGCCTCGCCGATAATTCCGCAACGTTCGTCTTCTTGTTAGTCCCCTCGCTCAAATATTTTTCTCGTGCTCCTTCCGCCACTTTCACAGTTCTCCGTTATTTCTGACCCTACGTAATTGGTGATCCATCTGATTTCGATACTACGTAATATTATCAATAATGTCATGCCGCTTAAAAGTCACGTCACGTGACCCAAAGTTTGGTTCTCTGCATGTGTTGCCACCGCCATCGTCATTCCCCTTTCCGCATACGTTTCGCGTACAACCCAGGGGTCAACAAGCCCCCATAATGGATTAAATCCATCTACAGCGCTCGGCGGATTCTTTTGAGATCTACATATAACACATCCGCTCTTACGTTTCGTACTTTTATTGCGGTTTGGCGATGCCTTTTAGGACCAACATGATGCAACTCGTCGATTCAATGTCCAACATGTTTGGGTCATCGGCTGTGCCGCTTCTACCGGTACATATGCAACTCATGTCTCTCGCGCTCGTCCGTCACGGAACCCAGCAGGTTGGGATAACTTTAGAACCAGCGCCCACCAACGATGACCGGAGTCAACTAGAGTCGAGGCGCACGCGCGAAGTCTCGACAGTGAAGCCAGTTGCGTACCTCTGCACAATATGTACTGCCTTGCACATGTAAAAGCTTCAAAATTGCGTAGCAGAAAACTTTCCCTTGCTGTGCCAGTCGACTACGATTTCCCGGAATGAAGGCGTATGCCTGTTGTTACGAACCTTTTCCTACTGGTCATGACTGCGTTCGGTCCTTCATTGGACCTGGCCGGGACGAAGGACACCTTAGATTTGTCTCGCTCCCAAACCATGCTGCCGTCTGTTGTTAAAACCGAGTGTAATGTCAATACCTTAACCAACTTAATTATTTAGTAATTTGATATCTACTTAACGATGCTATCACAGACGACTGACGTTGACATGCACACCATGAACTCTAACATAGAGTTTTTTACTTTTTGATGCAACTTGTATTCGTCAGGTTATCTAATTATAGTGGTTAGCAATGGTTTTTAACTTGTCCAACACCACTTAATGCGCTACTCTGCGCCGGGTATTGAATGGCATTAACCACCACATTGATACCTCTGCTGGAATAAGATCGCTAAACCTCTCTCCTTACCACTATACATGCATACAATTTGCGACCTGGCCGATTTAATTGGTAAAACGGCTCGGCTGTCACTTTTGTAAAGGAAAAAACGCAGAGATTATGGTACATTGTTTTCAGCAAGAATACACAAGGCGAGATTCTTCTGATCTGTGTGCCAACATGATCCTTCATATCATTAAATCCCTCTAGTCAATTAAAAAAAACTATTGGGTACAGTTTTCTCAATTGAAGTGCTTTACTGTCCACAATTCAGTTACCGTTCAGGGATCAACAGTATTCGTCAGCTACATGATGTTTTAGGGTTTATCATTCTACATTGTCTGTTGAAGAGACCAGTTGGTGGTCCAATTCACTTTCCTGTGATCTCAACTTTCAGGTTATGTAGCTCGTACCCCCCCCTCCGTCGAGCTATCTACCTCATCTTACCACTTCTCTGGTTTTAGTAAAAGGTTCAGCGGGACTCACACGCAAAAGAGACCAAAAAAACTATGTCACGATACACCATCTTAGACATACGATGTAACAGATTTTGGCCACATCGAGTGAAAACACCACCCCTGGCGCCGTCTGCCTCTTGATATGCGTCTTCTTTGGCTTGGCCATTACCTTTCCTTAATCATGTACCTGATTACGTCCTATTCCAGTGTTCACACATGATTTAAATCTACGTGGGCCATATGCCTGCATTGAAACGATGCACTAAATTACTATGGACCTCCAGGGCGCCAGAAACATAAATGATGTGAAGCACTTTTTTTCTGGAATTGTAATACTTTATCAACTATGGTGGCTCCGGACGACTATGTGTTCACTATGATAATGAGTGAGTCCTTCACCACACAAGACACCAAAGCCACCCAGTTTTCTTTTAGACTTTAATGCATGGGGCCGCTACAAAAGCTGTAAGACCTTTATGATTTGTCTGTGATAGTGAAGTTATCTGTGGTATCTTCTGATGATGATGCGATCACGCCCCAGCAGTTATAGAACATTTTTCAAATCGTTTTTTTCCAACGACACCCCTCATCATTTTACTGAAAACGCGTTTGGAATCTTAATGTAAACCATTATATCATGTGGCCCAACCATACACAAACTGCACTTTTAGTTCAGAACCTGGATCAATCAGGACTGAATCTTACAAAAGGTACCTTGTTTTTTAGCACTATACGCATTCCAGCTTTTAAGCAACATTTTAACAATTATTCTCCGTTCTTAAGGAAACTTACTCAGGATTCTTCCCTATGACCGACGTTCTTTACAATCACCAGAGTGCCGACACATACCATAACCCTGACTAGTAGTCAATGCCCGCGCTAAGCCATGGAATACATCATGCGAGCTACTTGCTATTGGCTATGACGACTCCATGATATAAGAACCTCCCACTCTGCTCTCCTCCCTCTCACTATGAGCCCAGCCCTGCAGTGAGATATGCACTTGCGATGTATTTTTCTCCCCCTTCCCCCCCCTAAAATCGACTCGAGGTCTAGGGTATTCGGCATGAGTAACCGGCGAGGAGATCTTTAGAACAGTGCCCTGGGAAATCACAATACGTTAATGGTCAGTCTCATGCAAACAGAGCCTAAATGGAATAAAGCGGGGCCGCAACACTACTATATGTTTGATGCATCGCTGTTAACATGCATAATGACTATATATGCTTTTTGGTGTGGAATTATTCTTATAAACTCGATGGCTTAAAACCCGCCCTTCCTGTGTTATTATACTTGGTTCCCCCCGTGCCAGCTAACTACATAGACAGTGATATGTTCAGGGACGTAATTATTGTACCACCAAGCAATATCCCTATATGTTATGAATGTTTAAATTGTCATTAATTATTTTGATTTTATTGTCTATTCTTGAGAAAAACTGTAGTAATGATCTGAGACGTTGACCCCTGTGACTTGCACACAGATGAGCGGATTAAATTACGAAAAAGACGTTAGACCGAACCCCCATGAGGAAATTTAATTCAGAGAAGTAAACCAATTGTTCTTGAGAATTTTCCTCATATTTGTCTATCGGCTTGGATATTTATATTAATGTTCGGGCTGAGTCAACTTGCAACATCTTCTATTTCGTGCTCTGTAATGTGTGGGTCACTCGGGCACTACCGAGAGATTTTGTACCCCCGAATAACGAACAGCCCTCTTCCCGCCGAGATTCAACTTCAAAAAGCGGCTGAGCACATTCTCGTGAAGATGGTCCATCAGACAATGTTGCGAACCCGCTACTGCTCCCATTTCCCCTTGGTTAAATCACTGATCACGCTATGCATATAATAATATTGTGATATCCTTACAGAATCGATGTTGTTCCATCCCGAAACTGCTCCTGGAAAACCCCATTAGATGTATACCATGCAATGAATATAACACGAATCGGTCTCTTCATTCAGAACTGTCAGGAATCTGTTTTGAAGTGAAAACAAGTGCTTTATTTTCAAGTTCTGTCAGTTTAATGATGACGGCAATGTCAGACAGTACTGTGTGAGAGTTAATACATTTTTCCTACCCGCACACAATTACACACCATAGGTCGGCTCTTCTCCCATTCATTCAGATCAGTCTGCCGTATCGTTGTCAGGCAGCCAACACCATCATGCCTTGTTAATACCGATTGCTTCTACGATTAGGTCCCCGAGTCTATAACGCCTCTTCCTAACGACACAACTCGCCGTACAAAGAGCAAGATTTTCGTATTGTTTCTGCTTGGAGACAACTGGGAGTGGCCGGTATTGTCAGCTACCCGAGTAACGTGCTAGCCAGGAAATGTCCATGATTATTCAACTTTGTCATCGATAAGGACCTTGGTCCATATGGTTCTTGGCCGCCCGGAGAATCAATTCCAAGCGCAACTTAGACTTCTTTACCCATATTACACTATATTTAACTCCACTTTATCCCACCCCAACTTATCATCCAGACTATTATATACTTACAACATGTGTGGACTCCGACGCAAAAAACTACGACGTCATTTGTTGCCGGACTGGACAAGCTGTAGCTCTCTCACGTATGCTAGATGACAATGGGAACGAGACAGGTGATCAGAAGTGGTTGTCCCCTTGTTTAATTTGAGTGTGCGGAATTTGACGAAGGTCGTGAAAGTTCAAGGTGCGTGCGACCGGGTTAAAGGTCACCAGTAATTGGGAACAGGCATCTTGAAATTCGATTCTATAGAGCACAGGTAAGAAAAGAGAATCTCGATGATGCTAAACAAGAGCGTTTCCAGAGGACTTTAGCCACAGCTTTTGTGGCATGGATTTGGATGTTTGGGGACCATGTTGCGACTGCATTATTATGCTGCATATATTGTTCCCTTTACTTTCCGCAACCAAATGTTTTTAATTATTCTTAATGATATTGAGAGTGTGGGTTTTCGTGCTTTTATCATATACAGTTGAATAGTCTTTTGCAGAATCAGGAAGGTAAAGCGGAATTCACATTAGCACAGTTTTGTCTTTGAACGGGGAGCTGGAGTCTTCCTGTACTGTGGGTACATAACACCACAATGATTTGTTACTGCCTCACGAGATTGCTTGTAACCAAAATACTGGATACGAGACTGTTAGCATGATCTTTTGGGCTATTGTAGAATTAAATGTCATCGCAGTTTGCTACTCATTTCTCCTATATAAGTCCATTCGGTTCACTGTAAGAGCGTTGCTATTCTCCGGATGGTAATTGTTGCTAATCTTTTTGGATTGAGTTACTCACTACTCTTAGGTTACAATTTTACCACCACTACAATTTATAGTGTGTAGTGAGAAATATCATGCAGTTTTAATTAACAAAGGGTGAAAAATGATCATTTTTTACCGCTCGTAAAATACAACACTGGGATAAATGCACGTTAGCCCTCCCTACATTATCGTATACAATTATGTTCCTGCACTATTGTTTAGTGCTGAAAAAAGTCCTTGAATTAACACATTCTGATGAACACCATAAAATGTTGATTAAGGACTCATCTACACTGTCAGAAAAAATGTGCAAACCACCTTTGTACCCTTCAGGGGGAAACCCATTTCCTATGTACTGGGGCACAGCCGACCATTCCTCAATGGGTCACATATTTCAGTTTCTCTTGTACACTTCCACATGCGGTAACTATCAGTCCCACTGCAGTATGTACATGTTCATAGGACCAACGTATGTTTATATATGTGGCTGAACATTATAAAGCCCAGTACCTTGATAGGTCTTCATATCCCTAAGTGTTCTTTACACGCCGCCCTACTTTTTTGGCAACGTGTTCTTTTCCAACGAATTTCGTTTTGTACCCTTTTGTTATCGCGCCCCGTGCATTTTAATTTTGGTTCACTCCACCCTACAGCACATTCACAAATGTCAGCAAGTACTCTTTTAGTCATTCATTAAACAGGAAAAACTTTTACATATCCCCTTGTTATTTTTTCCGGGTATCATGAGTATTCTGTAGCCTGAATTTGTCAAATAGGCGTACAGGACTTTGTTATTGTTATTTTCAGACTGAGAAATGCGTTTACTCTGTTTTAAAATTTTTATACCTCTGACCCCGAAAAAAAAAATTATAATTTCATTAAGGTTAATATCAAGTTTACAACTACCTTATAGTACAGCTCCCTCCCCTTCAGAATCACAGGAAATTTTGACATTTTGTCATCTTAACCTTTCTTTTTACCTATAGACTCATAAAACATTTTGTGTAACATAAAGACATCACAATGAAGTTTTCTTCTCCTTTTTTATTTAACAGTACTAGCTCTATATTTTGAGACTTTGGAACCCCCAAACCACCCAATTAATGTCACCCAGATATCTTTTTTTCTAATCTTAGTACACGTTTCATTAATTGTAATTTTCTTCTCTTATTACCCTTTTAAACATTTCTCTCACGTAAAAACTTTTTCCCAGCCCTAGGACACCAGGTAATTCTTTGGCAACTTTTTGAACATGGTCTTGCAGGATCACACAAAATCACATTTTTAGTTCATCAGGCAGAGTATGTGTGATCAACCGTGGCCTGAAAACCGCTATTGTCCCCTCTAGTTGCCCTTTGCCCGTTCATAATATTTCCATTACAAAGTCCCAAACTTGGACTGTGGAGCGCAGGCAACTAGTGTGCCACCATCATACAACACTGGTATTAAACAACTCTCACCACCTCACATAAGAAATTACCCTATACTAGTTTGTACATTTTAAAATGTACTTAATTTGGAAAGAAAATAGAGGATGTCTTGTACTGCTATGGACGTAGTAACATTTTATGAATACAGTCTTTTCTAAAGCATCGTCCACTGTCACCCACAGTTTTCTATTGAGTTTTTCTTGGATACATCACATTGCCTGACCATGTCCCCCTTGCACAAATCCTCACTTCCATGTCACATTCTGTTTTCTAGAATCTGTGGCTAGGTTAATGGTTGTGCCCGATGACAACGGAGTTCTCTATACTCCTACACCTAAGCACCCCATCTCAAATTTCCACACAGGATCATGGGAGTCCGGATCAACAAACTTACCCAGCATTGTTTCATCCCTGTTTGTGACCTTAGTTTATAAGTTTTGGACCACCTCTAACCTTGAACGTTTCTACATTGCTATTTCTGTGTCACTACGTTTTAAAATACTGACTGCTTTGCCATAGATTTACCACGCATTTGCCAATTCCAAAGTTATAACGCAACGGTTCCCCATACATTGCCCTGATGATGAGCCTGCAGTAGTGGCACTAAAATAATGACACTGTTGCGTCTGTTTACTACACATCCCCAAAAACACTCATCTCAGCTGTCCGTCACACAAAATGATGTCACAAACAATCGTTGGACTCTAACATGGTCTGATTGGTTTTCCCTTTCTCAACTTGGGGGCACAACTCACAATGTAAACCACCATGTTATCGGTTTATTTATCAATGATATATACAGTTCCAATGTTTCGCTATTGTACTCCAAGGATATCACGGCCCATTCCCCTTTTTTTTCCGCTTTTTTTCCCCTTCCCCCCCCCCCCCCTTTCCCCTTTTCTCCGACTTGTTTGTGGCCATTAAAATCCGGCAAAATCCATTAACCGAAACACCTTACTTTTGGTTGAAGTGATCCACACCCATTACTTCAACCAGATTGATGCTGACAAGTGTCACCGCTATGGACAACTGTACAGGTGGTTTTGCTTGGCTCATCTTCAGTGACACAATGAGACAGTTGCTTTAGCTCTCCCGTTGTGAAATCTGAATGAGTATAGTTTATGCTTTTCTTGTGATTGCACACAGCCTACAGAACTAGCTTCACCCCTTATACAAGAGAATGATCCCTCTATTTACATCATCGCCCATTATAGTAAGCTGGAAGGCATTGTACCAATCAATAATTAGTTCGTCCTTAAATGGTGAAGAGAATTCGTTTACACATATCATTCTTTTCACTCCTCAAGTTGTTCCTCCCAAGCAGGTTACGATGTACTTTGTGTGTTACCTTGGGTTTGTTCTTCCTAAAACATTTATCCAAGCACTCTCCTCTAAATTATCTCTGTTATCTCGTGTGGGTTGCATTTGCTTCCCACATACCTTACGCGACCCACAATTCTCCATTGCACAGAGTGTAACCCCACGGCCGACATTTGCCTAACACCCAGCTAATTAATATCGTGTCTGATGACACCAGATTGTCTTGCTGATAAATGTTGCCTCGTTGCAGAATGCCGAATAGTTTTTTTCCTCTGTCATCCATTTTCTACCAGTGTACAGACCTCTTCACTTTTGAGTTTGGTTAACGATCGTCTGTTCAGACACATCGCGCTTTTAAGATCATTCGTTCTAAACCAACTTAGAGTTTTACAAACATGTTGTCCGTAAGAATAAATCGCAATTGATGAACTGTGCTGTCTTAGTTTCTTGCCTTGAAGGCTTAACCGTCTGCAACTACTTAAGCTATACATTCAAAGTACAGAGCCCTTGTGCGTGGTGTTTCTTTGAACCCGAAGGTTGTTTGCTCTTTTTTTTCCCCCCCCCCCCGTTGACACCACACTTCTAAACCTTCGTCCCTTCTAAAAATGGACGTTTAAGGATGCGGATTAGCTTTTTCAATGAAGCGGTATGTTCCTTGAAATACTGCCCTAACTATCGCGTACAGTCACTTGATTGAATAAGTTCTGGATATCTGTCTATAAATCGTTGTTTGCCTTGAATGTCCCATCAAATATGTCCTCATGTGATTAGCAATACGTTCCTTCCCTATAAACCTAAGTGATGTGTTTGGTTACTATAAATAGTGCCCTATTTTGTGTCCACTAGGTGATCTCAAAATATGACTTTTTCCTGCTGTTTTAAACCGGTTTTCGACAACCAGAATAAGCGTAGATATCTACAATGGTCCTTTCAAACATGTAAGGAGACGTGCTAACAAGTTGGTGTGTTGACCGCGTATTCCAAAAATTCTTTGACTTTCTGTACCATTTCTCCGCATTCAGGATTATCTCCAAAGTTGAACCCATTTTTTCGAAGATGTCCGTTAAAACAAGAGTTCACAGTACTTCCTCTCCTTAAATAACAAAATAAAAAATTTATGTCATTAACTTTTTATTTCCTGCTGAACAGTGTATGTGTGAATGTGATTGTTTTTTCTTCTACATTTAAGAATGAAAAGATGAAGAGATTCTTAAAGCTTGTGTCTTATACAGCTCATTCCCCTTATAAGTGGGACGGGATTTCATTCTATCCTAGCATGTTTAGCTCAATTTGGCCTCTTGCTAAAGTTATCTCCCCCCTGGACAGTACTCAAGTCCTCACAAACTACCTCCACTTGTCCATGTATTCACGGAGCAACCTCTAATATCACCTCGTAGCTTTTTGCCCCCGGTTAGACAAAAGCTTACTACGCGTTCCCGCATGATCAGAACATTGACCGCCCTGCAAAGATTTAACCGATAGTGTTATAAAGATGTTACTGCAGTTTATTCAGTCCACTAACCGTGAGTGAAATTGGTGTCCATGGCTGCTGACCCACACCAGACACCAAAATGTTGAATGTTTAGTTTCATTCAAGGTGAGGTTTTTTTTGAGTTGTCCACTACTTTACTCTTGTTGCATGCAGTATTGTGTGGCTTATTTTCACAGCACCATTGGACCATTCACACTATCTCTGGTTTCGGACACTCTATTGCGAACGTTGGGCTGGCCCACCCCACCATCGTCAGTATACCTGCTTTGCCTTATGGGCATGCTGCAGGAAGGTCAGTGTATTCTTCATGTAGGGTGGATAGCCCAAGTTTTGTACAAAACATTGTAGTTCAAGCACCTGATGGCTGCAAAGGTGTTCTCCCTCTCTCCTCTAACTCACATTCCATCTGAATTTCACCTACATACAACCTCATATCTTTGACATCGTGACTTGACGCCTTTTGTGACGAACATGCCAATTTTCCAGTCAGTTTATTACCCTTTTAATTCCCGGATGGTTTTGGGTACCTGGACGTGCATCACAGAATTTCAGACTGTGAGCAGCTTTATGAGTAAGAAAGTTCATAGAGTAACGGTTTTCATGTCCCAAACCAAACATCATTATTCTTACACATATAATATTTTAAACATTTCTGTACACCATCGATTTTTACAAAGCCCATCACTAGTCAGAACCCCAAGCGCACGTTCATTTGAAGTTGTGCTAGATTGGCCAGAGATTTCCAGTGCATGTGATTGGGCCCGATATTCAATATATACATTTGGGTGGTGTATGAAAAACTCTGGTTCACCCACATGGATTTGTACAACTTGTTCCTTTCTTTTTTTTTCGGGTTAGCAGCTATGTAGGGTTGCTTTTCGTGTTTGACAAAGGTCTTTCAGGATAGGATGGGTTTGCGCCGTACTTCGTACACAGTATTTATTTCTCGTTTTGGTTGGACAGACTTTGCAGCTTTGAACCCAAGGTTCTTGCAGAGCTCTTAAGTATACTTATGTGTTCCCACTCTCCCAGTTAACCTAAACCACTCAGCAGCAATTAAAACCCACGATACTTCCGTATAATAGACCCTCCGTTTAAACATATCAGTGAAACAATGCAAACTCTATCAGTAACTTCTCTAATTCCTGGATATGGATGTAGTAGTATTACTTCGACTATATTCTCTTGATGGCTTTGAGTTACAAATAGTTTTGCCCTCCACCTCTCCCAATGTGATGAAGTGCTATACTTTTATCTGTAAAGTGAGTTGTGTGTCGCAGAGATTATTCAGCCTGCCACGAAAGTCCGTTTATGACGAGTGTAAAAACTATTTGTGAGAAATGTAATTTTATCTGCTTCTAATAACGTTAATATTCTATAACTGCCTGTGTTTTCACTCTTCTCTCTATTGTATCCCTCTTTTTCATTTACGGGTTTCATTGGTTACTCTCTTTTTGTATATCATTTTCTGCAATTTTCCCCCATTTAGTACTCTGGCATCATATTATATCCTATTTTACCTGATCAAAACATGATGAATGTTTACCCTCGTTAATTTTTTATGTAAAGTTGGCTTTTTACAAGCTGGTTTCATCAGGTACTTTCAATAATGTGATTTCCCTAATGATACCAAATTGGCGCCATTTTTCGAAAGGGCAAACACCCTACAAACAGATAACTTGATAGATCTAACTGACGTATTCTGTTTCTCGGCTGGTTCTTGCCACCTGTGCCCCAAAAGCTCATTAACTATTACATCAATATATAATGCCTGATTAATTGCACTACTTTAGGAACAGGTGGATCAAGGAACTGCTTATCTGACTTAGTTCACGCATGTCCCCATTGTGTACTATGCGAGTATTTATGATTCAGTTTTGCTTTGAACTACGTGTCGGCAGCCTAATAATCCCACACCCCAATCACAACTGCATTTATATTATTTATTTTTTTACATTTTTGTAATGCGAGTAATTTATGACATTTTTTGTGAACTAAGTGTCGGCAGCCTAATAATCCACACCAATCACAACTGATTTATTATTATTTATTTTTTTACATTTAATTTATCCTTTTTTATTGTAATTTTTTCCAATAACTTGTCATTTTTTGTTTTCTTATTTTAATACGGTTCACTCTACACTAGTATTTTTTATAGACTTTTTTTTGATTACATTTATTTCCTACAAAAATATCTATATTATGATATATATCATAATTGTGAAATAAAAGTACTCATATCCAAAGCTAGATCTGTTTCTAAAGGATATACTGTATGGAAACTAAGCACACGTTCTCAACAAATGTCTTTACACATAATTAACAAAACTATCAGTTTATAAAGTTTAGAAATAGATTATCACAAAAATGCTATGTTTTATGTCAATACCTGGTAGATCTTCTGCAAGCATCTCTTCTCTTGCTTCTTTGTAGATTTTGGCTAATGGAGCATTTCTTTGAACAAGCTGAAGCACCTTTGGCACAATACTAGTAAAGCCGTCCTTGAAGCGCTGGCTTAAGCTGACAGTTGATAAATGCATTCGGTCAACTTCATCACACAACTGAAATTAGGCAGAAATACAAAGTTAACATTCACATGAAAAAAAAATGAAAATAAATCAGATATTAAAATTCTATGTTGCCTCTGTCATTTCCCTTTAGTAATATGATTGTAAAAAAAGCTTGAATGCACATATATTTGTTCACCTGAGGGTTAAGAAAATTACAATGTGAGAGTTATAACTGTAAATTATTTTAGCATACATTTTGCTTACATCAACATTTATTTTAAGCTGAGAAATGATATAAAATCGGTGATATCACTGACCCCTGAGGTTGTTTTTAAGAAAGGGTATTTCTTAAGTATATCCTCCACAGTCATCCCATCTCTTATCTCCCTTCTTCGCCATGCAAAAGTTCGCTGCATTCGGTCTTTGACCACCAAGGTGTCTGGTCGCATCTTGCTGTACTGGATATGCAGGACATTCACGTGACCCTCAATAGAGGATGCATCCTCACCAATGACAGCAATCTCCTATTGGATCAAATGTAAAAGTACAGAATAATAATAGTTAAACTAATAATAATAAAAGTTCAACCTCAAAAACACATTCTGAATTTCCTTACCTTACATTTTTATGTTTTACATGTATCTTACATTTAAATAGTGATGAAAACCAAAATATTAAATGTAATGAATATTGACTGACTATTTTGTAGAGGAGGGTCCTGATATTTACACCTGATATTTGGAGCCAAATTACAGTGGGGTAAAATGACTTTAGAAAGCAGCATCATTTTTTTTTACACAGAGATTTGTCTTTTAGTAAAATCATGACTTCAGCAATCTTTGTAGAATTATATGCCAACGGTGACAGTTCTAAAAAGGGGAAAAGGCTCTTGTTTAGCCCCAAAGTTAGCATGGCTGTAACTCATGAAGTGTTAAAGATCCCTTGTTAATATCCTTTTAGATTCTGGTTCTCAACAAATTTGATGATTTGATAATTGTGCAGCCCTAATTCAATTACTCTACAGTAAAATTGTACTGGGCTCTTGAATAATAAACCTGTTGAACTACAGGAATATACTTACCCTTGACTCAGATCTGCAACAGGCTGTTGGAGATTGTTCAGTGAGTCTCACTCTTGTGTGGCCAAACTTCTCCTTTCTCTTTCTTACCTCATCTTCATGGATGAGAGGTGCACGCTCAGATTTAAATTTGCGTTTGAGGGACTGGTGCCAAGTGTGCTGACATATGAGGGAAAAAAATAGTGGTAGTGAATCAGGGAATACAGCAGAGAAATTTTTGACTTTTTTTTTTAAACGCATACAAACTGAATTCACCAACTGCTGTCAAATCAGGAAAACATATCATTGATGGAAAAATGTCCTTATGTAACTCTCATTTACACTAGTAAAGTCCTAAACTTACATAGCCATTCCCCTCAAGATCCTTTAGGAAAGGGTATTTCACAATAAGTTCTTTTGCCACCTGCACATATTCTGCATTGGTTGGAAACCTGAAAGATTAAATTAAAAGCAATTGGCCCCTTAGAAACTGTATTATTTGTACTACTTTTAAGTAAGATAAATACTTCAAATGCATGTCATTGATATGTATAAAAGTATTTATGTTGCTTTACAAGTTTCTGACTTACATTGTGTGTTCTATCATGGCTTCATGAAGAACTCTAATGATTCTGTGTCTGTCCTTAGAGGACTTCTGGCATGGTTCTTTGTCATCAAGCTTGGCCTGAAGATCTCTAGGAAAGGGTGGAATGGCGAATCCAGGAGGCAGTCTACCACTTGTTGTAATTCTGCAGTGAGGATGGGGTAGTAGTTGAGAACTTGCATTAGTAGTAATACTGATAATTAGTGGTAATAACTGATTCCCTAATTATTTTGTGTTATTGACATTTAAACGGATTACATATCAAGATTATTTCACTTTCACCTTCCAAAAAAAATTCTCTTTTCAGCTCTTTCAATTTAGTTAGATCAGAGCGCAGTGAATGGAGTAATTGACAGCTAATACTAATCAACCTAAAGCCTGCTTTAAATTAAGAGCGTAAAGATGACGTTTAATTGGTGAAGTGATAGAACGATGGACAAGTCACTGTATCAGCAGGTCACAGCAATTAGTAATCAGCGAACATTTTGTAGAGACAATTATTTGCGATGGCACTGATGCTCCCAAATATATTTTAAAATCTCACAGATTACATTTCTGGCGCAATATCAAGCCTTTGTGTTGTTTAGTATATCTAATAAGGCTTTACCGTCACTACATTATAGGCCTTATTTGACTTATTGTATTAGAGTCATTAGCTTGTGAATCACCAAAACAGTATATTTTTTTGTTTTGTTATAGATGGTTTAATCAGACTACTTTTTCCGGTCAGGCAAGTAAAAATGATCTTTCACTTGCCCCTTTAAAAAAGTACACTTGTCCCGGGACAAGTATTAATGTTGAGCCCTGTATAGGCCACTCTGCATTCTAAGATATCGGCATCAGGCATAAAATAAACAATCTATATCAATCGACCACTCAACATAGGCCAAATATAATACACAATAGTCAATGTTATACTTGCATTTCTGTAGTCGAAGTCTGTGGCTGGGATTCTGCTGGCACTGGTTCCAGTGTTAGTGTTATAACCTCCTTCATGTCATGTAAAAATCTGTTGAACTTGGACTGTTTTTTAAAAGAACCTTGAAATAAATATGAGATCATGTTCTCTGTAAGGCCACACTCTATTGTTTCCCCATCCACCTCATTTTCTGAAAAAAAAGGAATGATCAATGTGAGCTTGAGGTTTTAACAGCAACAATAAAATCAATGTATTTTTAAAAATAATTGTAAACTTTAAATAGAAATTCAATAACTTTAATTTAGAAAAAGACACTATAATAACAGTACATATACACTCTCAGAAAAAGGTACAAAGCTGTCACTGGGGCTGTACCCTAAGGTACAAAATCTAAAAGGTACTAATTGTACACTTTAAGTACTGGGCCTAATATGTACAGAGAGTAACCATTACTTTTTTTGAGTGTATGATTAGAAGCAAACCTTTTTAAAATACCTCTCAAAAAAAGACTGGTGACTTATTTCAATAGATTTTCATAAATGGTAAACAATCTTTGAGGCTGACACCGCACTCGATCTCCGAGACTGACTGCTGCTTACATAGTTTGCTCGTGATGAGGGAAAGGACTAAATTATGACCCTCATGGACTCTCTAAACTAACAATTTGAACGTGAATTAAAAATCTAAGGTTACCAAATAAAACTGATATAAAACGTATTGACATATCCGTAATTTCTTTTTAATTCCAGACTGACTAACGTTAGGAGAAGCGTTAAAATAGAAACAGGCCAAGCGTTTAATCACGTCCGGGGTGAACAGGGTGAGTTGTAAGAAAATTCTGGGAAACCTTTTTCCACAAAACGCGATAGGTTTGAACAGTTTCTATGGCCGTTTCACCGCTGAAACGTGACGGCGTCTCAAGCACTGTCTCGCGGTAGAGTTAGGCTACGTTATAAGTTATGCTAAAAGTTATAACTTCGTTGTTGGGAAAAATACAAATAATCGTATTAACATTACGATTAAAACGTAATGACAATACGTTGGTTATATCAGGTCAGTATTTTTGAAGAAAGGTTTTCCCTCACGCGTCAGTAGGCCTAACGTTATGTCAAGTGCACATAATTCGAAAGGGAACCAACATATTTTCACAATACTTAAAACTAATCACATACCTCTGAATTTCTTTGCTTCATCTTCGGTGATATTTATTCCGGATTCTTTCAATTTCTCAAGAAGATCCTCCGTCGATAGCGTCGGGAGTGAGACCGCCATCATGGAATAACCGTCGATTTTTTTTTAGCACACGCACAGTCCCAACTTCTTCGCGCCCATAAAGTGCACTGCGCGGGCTTCAATCCCATTGGCTGGTCAAATGCATGTGCTTGTACTTTGAGTCAAATTAAAAGTTCCCCACCAATTGCTTTTGTTAAAAAAGTAGTAAATATGTATTTATTTTAACTTTAAATTAAAACTTATCTAACAAGTTTAAAGAGCTATTATGTTACACAGTATAACTTTATTATATTTGCTTTATGTTCAAAACGTATCACCTTGATGCTGCATAATCAATAAAAGGTAATGTGCTTGTGTACTGTTCAGAACCAGTGACGGTCAGTAAATATGTGGACTATTAAATATATTTGGTTATTTTGTGCATCTCTTCTAAATAACCAACAACTCATGAACATGAATATCTTGCACTATGTTTAATCTTTTTTGGGTGATTGACAATGATGTGTTCAATGAATTGTTGAGATCACTGTGGATGCAGAAATTAAAAAGCTTTTACTATTTCATACACTTTCCATGTCAGATTGTACCTTTGTTTGGTGATTAAATGGTCCAAACATGGACCCTCTGACAGTTGGAAACATATTTGTACCTTTTTTACCACTAAATGGTACATATTAGTACCCTTAGGTGTAACTATGACCCATTGAGGGTACAACTTCACCATTTGTACCCTAAGTGTTCACAAATGTACCCCAACCGTACCCTTTTTTCTGACAGTGTAGTGAAAAGATCATTCTCACTTCACACGCAATATTTAAAGTTTGCTTCACTGCTCGATTGATTTTTCCTCTCAGATAATTTAATTTATCAGGCAACAAACAACTACAGTAGCCACGTAAAAAAAAATCCTCAGCTAAATACATTCAGCAGAATTTCTCCCTCAAAATCATTAGTTTTATTATTTTATTCTAAATTCTTATACATAACATTTCATGTTTCTGCATATACGTTGGCTGTGTTGTCATATTTCATTCATATCTATAAGATGATTTTGTTTAATAGTGTTTAAATATATTAAATGTTTAAATACATTAAAAGATGCCCTACCTTAATCCTGCAGAGCAATAACAAATATAAAAGAACCTAAATTTGATTTTTTACAGTGTGTTTTTCACAATGCAGTTTCACAGGCATATTTAAAGTCTCTACTTATTTGACCATGTGTGAAGGTTACCACAGAGATTCCTATTGCCCATCACATTAGCCTGTACTGTACAGTATAAGTGAATTGAAAATAAATATGTAACATTGCAATGATCCATCAGCACATATGATGTATATAATGATCACCACGTGTGATTACTGCAGTAATGGTGATTATTCACTGATGTCACAGGCGCTATTCATGGACACAGTTCCTTGTGAAAGCACCACAGTCTCTAACTTGAAATGCATATGAGACCAGATAGACACTCAGCACAACCACATTAAAAGCCATATCGCCACTTAATTAAATATTCAGAAGCCATTTTGAATCATACCCCGTGTCAGCTGGGAGACTTTATTGAATCCTTTCAGCACATCACCCTAATGTGTTGCAGCGCCATGTGTCATAATTGTTCAGCATCTGGTTTAAGTGCAGTTGTGTCTATATGAGAGAGAGAGAGAGAGAGAGAGAGAAGGCAAACCAAACTTGGTTTGGAAGAGTTTCAAGAATCTTTTTAGAATCACATAGTTGCAAGCAAACGGAAATAATGCAAAATACACGTTTGGATTGAATAAATCTGACTAGTGATGACAACATGCTTTGTGTTTACATTAATACGGTTAGTATTTATTTATGATTAGATTGTAGGTTATAGGGTTTTCTTCTAGATTTTTACAGAAAGGAGTACCGTCACAAACTGGTTAAATATGTCAGTTCTGAATGAAGCAAAAGAAGAATGATGCTCGCATTACATATAGTTTATTTGCTGCAAGCTCTGTGTGCTATTTTTCCATATTCTAACGGTAGACATTCTCTAGACAGTTTCATCCATAATGGAGAAATAATATTCAAACAAACCACAGGGTTACAGGAGCATTGTGTACTGGGTAGCAGAAGGAATTCATAATGTTAGTAATGTGCATTGAGAGTCAGCGAGCGTGGCAGACTTTGGCGTCCTGCACCTGTACTCTCATTGTATTTGCTACAGTTACACTTACATAATGTGCTGTACCCGCAGATATCGCCATTATGTCTCTTGTCTATGAGCAAGCCATGTAAAACATGTTCATTTGTTACAAAAATATGTTAAATTAAAATATCGGATGTATTCAGAAAATACAGTCATGCACACGCTGGAAATTCTCAAAATTTGAATGATCACTTATCCAGTCAAAAGCAATAAATACAAAAGGTTTATAAGATCATGAAATATATATTTAAACAGGTAGGCTAGTGCATCTGACATACTTACTTCTACCATGCATAATCTCTTAGAAAGTTATTGGATTATTTAAAATAAATTAGGTTGACAACACTATTCTTTATTCTCGGATTCACATCCAGACAGTTTTTGTTTTTAGATGTATTATTTTCTTATGTTTTCGGGTTATGAGACTGATTCCCGAAGAAAAAAATGTCATTAGAATCTCACAGTTGGAACAGAAGATATAGAGATTACGATTTTGTGTTTTGTATTTATTACCTGATCTCACAGCTGCCAGTGGCCTAAAAACATAAAACACGGGGTAGCAACAAGTCCTCAGGACGGATTAACTCAGTTCTGCCTTCTCATTACCCCAGTTCAGACAGCTTGAGAAAGGACCTCCAAGCTCTATGAAGCCATAATTATCATCTCTACAAAGAGATTATGAGCTGCACGCAGAAATGGGAGGAAATGGGCTGTAAACTAAAATCATTAGGCAGGCACAGCGAGATCTTTTAGAGACCCATGAGGGCAAGCTGTCTCCAAACCATCCCATACCGCACATGTAAACAACACAACGGCACATTTATAGTTTTCTTTTCTCTGGTGCACATAACACACTTGCTAAAATAGGAAAAGTAAAAAAGTGTCTAACACACGTGGCCCGCTTACCCATATGTCGCTTCACAGAAAGTTGATCCATTGTTCGCACAGCCACTTTTGCTGTGTTGCAGATTGATTGACTGCATGCGGAGAGCCTCTTCTGCCTACTTCTGCATTGGAAAGCCATTAATTCACTCCAATCATATGGCAATGTATGACTGGCCACATATATATATATATATATATATATATATATATATGTATATCAAGCAGGTCTCTGTAGTATAACCAGTCTCTGAAAAGTGTTAGTAATTAGATTACTTTAGTTAGCCTTCAACCTCACATGATCTTTCATTCAGTAGTATTAGGTTAATACATTAAAGCACTACAATTCCATGTTTGCGGTACATTAAAAAATTACTAGAGTGGTAGTTGTTTGAGTGTTTCGGTTATATAGGTTTGTTGGAAAAATAACTTGTTCGTTTGAAGATGTCCAGAAATCAAGACATATCCCTGCTAAAAATGAAAATATTTGTGCATGCTCAACCTAACTACTGATCGAAACGTAAACCACGTTCGAAGCTGCGCTACGTATTTACGCATGGACTTTTTCAAAGATAAGTTCTGTGCGAACAAAACTCGTCCATTTACGCTGACTATTTATTAAACAGCAACTCAAAGTGTTCCTCTAGACATCTTTAGCTTTTTATACGTGTTTTAACATCAGAGCGCTTCTCCGCCAACGTTTTCCCCATCTTCGAAAGCGCATCATGCGTGGTTGACTGGACGCGGAGTGCGCAATGCGCAATGCGCATACTGTTAGGTGTATGACGTCAAAGCACCGCGAGAGGTATTTCTAATCAACGCTCTCGCGGAAAGTTTATATGACTTTTGTCGAAGAGTCTGCGCAACACCACATGAAGTCGAAAACGTATGCAGACGCGCACGTGCTGACACGCAACAAGACGAAACTTTGCCGTGGGCATGTTGGATTTCGTCCAACAGTTAATAGTCACTGTTATCTTTAATTATAAAAGAGCGCCCAAAGCATTTCATTAACCCATCATTTTTTTGCGTTTTTCGCGAAGTCATGCAGGGTAACAATATAAAGGTAAGTAACGATGGTTTCATTTTTAGGGTGGATTAGTTGTTTAATTATTTTGTAGGGAATCTAACGTTAAATAAAAATACTGATTGTGCAGTTATATTGAGTTTTACGTCATAGGTTCGTTAGCGTATCTGTTTGATTCGGACGTCTTGGACGTTTTAGTGCTCTTACAAATCAAATATCTGAAGGCAACATATTTTTATTTTAATCTCAAAAGGTCACCGTTAAGGTCAAGATATAGTGATGGATCAAATGAAGCTTTGAAGTCTTGCTCTTTTGATGCCAATTGTGAAGCTAATCCAAACTGGACGTTAGCTAGCTAACGCGTTAGTCATGACGCAATCGAAAACAATGTTTCACAAGCAATTTAAATGATGTCTGCTCATTATGGAAATGTGTTGATGTATATCAATATATACATTCTAAGCTGTTTTAGATGGATGGCCTGAGTGAAATATTACCTCAACTCTTGTTACGTTACACGATTTAAGCTTATAAAAGCATTAATGTTATGCAGACCCCATTGAAAAATAGAGCCTCAAAACTATGTCTCTTTTGACCCCCAGCCATTAAAAGAAAGCTATGTACCAGCTTTGTGCATTATGTTGGGTCATTAAAATCAAATTAGAATTCTTCAGAATCATTTCAGTGTTGTTGTGTTACTTTTACCTGGCACAGAGTGCCAACAAATGATCTGTGTGTGTGCTTTTGAAGCCCAGGATGGATAATGATTGCTGTGCGTTAATGAAAAGAGGTGATCAACGTCCCACAGATCGAACAAATGAGTGAAAAAGACTGACACAGTGATCAATTAGGCTTATGTGAATACATAAATATGTTCGGTAAGCTCTTCCAATTCATTTATGATGGCCTATAAATTCAGGTAACGATGCTATCAACTCTTTCCACCAGCAAAGTCACCTTGGCTTTGGAACTTTGAAGCTTTGAGACAAAAAAGTGCTGTGGCGTATAAGCTGGATATTTATTTTTCAAAAAGCAGGACATTTTATCACGCCCAGAATGCTAAAGTGACTTGTAGTTGGGTCCTTGTTTTTGTTGCTGTCTTCATTTATCATATTCATAGAACAATGCTTCTAGTCACTATTCTGTGCACACTACAGCCGACCACTTACAGACATGTGAATCACTGATTTGTTTTGCCAATTTCGTACCAGGATTTGAGCTGCATAGGGCCGCTGTGTCTCATGCAGTAATACAAATCTACATGCGAACTCGAGGAATTGTGACAAAATGTCTAAAGAATTTGTCTGCGTAAGAAAACGTCATAAATCTGTTCTGATGGTTTTGGGGGATTTTGCATTCTGTCCTTGTCATCCAGAGTGCAATGCTTTTCTCGTTTGATGCATTTAATGCCGCCAATACATCACTATTCCTCTCTATTCCTCACTATTCATATACTATTTATTTAAGGTCTATTTCTCTGCCACACACATCAACAAGCGATTGTGGATCACTGCTGTTTTCTCAACCCTCTGGGAGGGGATGGATGGATTTAAACAAGCAAGTAAAAACACATTTTTGACAGAAAGAATAACACAATACAAAAAGATGGACAATCCTTTATTCTATAGTGTTGGATTCACCATTCACAACTCAAGATCACTGTGGATTATACATTTGCATTTAGTGATTCAGCAGACGCTATTTTCCAATGTGACTTACAGAGAGTTCAGGGAGCAATACAGCGATATGTCATACAGGAGCAATAATACAAAAGGTGCTAATACCAAGTTACTAGTTTCCACAAAATTTGCCTTTCAAGTATTCACAAAAGAGATTTTAAGTAGTTTTTTTAATGTTGTGTTGATCGGAAGAATATTCCACCAGTGATTTACTGCCCTTTTGAGAAGGCAATACAAGACGTGGCTCGTTTGCTAAACGCAGGGTTCTTGATGGGGTGTAGGAGTGTAGGCGGATGTGAAAGGATCCCGGTGCAGATCCAGTGATAGTCCTGTATGGAAGCATTAGTGACCTCAATCTGATACGGGCTTCAACTTTTTGCCAGTGTAGAGAGATGAAAAGGGGTGTCACATGAGCCCTTTTGGGCTGTTGGAAGAAGAGGCGTGCTGCTGCATTCTGAACCACCTGGAGTGGTTTGATAGCTTTTGCAGGAAGACCAGCAAGGAGAGCACTGCAGTAGTCCAACCTTGAGATTACAAGGGCCTGGACAAAGAGTTGTGATGCATGCTTAGTGAGATAGAGTCTAAACCTTCTAATGTCTGTGATCATTAAAGGACAGCTGGTCATCAACTATGACTCCGAGGTTCCTGGCTGTTTTGGAAGGAGCGATTGTGGTACTGCCAAGTTGGATGGTGAGATCGTGTTGCACTGTGGGGTGTGCCGGAAATACAAGTAGTTAATCTGGAGGTGATTCTCTTTCATCCAACCTGAGATGTCGTCTAGGCAGGCTGTAATGCGAGCTGCTACAGTGGTATCATCTGGGTGAAATGAGATGTAAATCTGGGTGTCGTCAGCATAACAGTGATAGGAGAAGTCATCTGCCCATATGATGGGTCCCAAGGATGTCGTGTAGATGGAGAAAAGGAGTGGACCAAGCACCGATCCCTGAGGAAACCCAGGGATCAGGTGGTGAGCAGTGGACAGCGAGCCCCTCCATGACACCCTGAAGGATCTGCAGGAGAGGTATGATTTGAACCAGCGGAGAGTAGGGGCTGAGTTTCCTAGTGATGACAGGGTTGCTAGCAGTATCTGGTGATTGACAGTGTCGAACGCTGCAGATAAGTCTAGCAGAATCAGGACAGCGGATTTAGTTTCCGCCTTGGCTAGCCACAGTGCTTCTGTGACCCATAGCAGTCCAGTCTCTGTTGAGTGTTTTGAAGCCGAACTGCTTGTCGTCCAGTAGTTTATTCTAGGATAGGAAGGAAGACACCTGGTTGAAAACTGCCCTTTCACAATTTTATGGTGTGATATTAATTACAGTTACCAGAAATCTCCTATTATTTATAAAAACAGGTGGATAGGGCCATATCAAAAGATTATAAGGTCCTAAGGCACAAATGTCATAAGGGTCCCTAAACCCACCAATCAGCACAACCAGACAGCTTTTTTATATCAAATACATACACATGAGATAGCAGGAAAATTACTCTGCGTGTCTGTATTGGATTAGCCTGACTATGTCAGACTTCGTACTTCCGCTCAATTTCATTTCGCTTCTGTAACAGAGCCGTGCCATAGATTCTAAGCGCCGAATTTAAGATTGTAGTTAGGGATATCTAAAACGGCAGCGGACATGGAGACACGGGATGCTATTCGCTCTGTTGTGGAGAATATTCCCAGCACTTGCCAACTGAAGCCCGAACAAGGAGAGTGTTTGGTTCACATTTTGAATGGAGGTGATGTTGTGGCCCTACTCCCGACAGGTTTTGGGAAAAGATTAATTTATCAACTGTAACCAATCGTCAGCGAGAAACTGGGGAGGCCAAAGTCCGGCTAGGCGATAATTGTGATTTAACCCAGCAAGTCCATGGTCTTCCTCGACTTTTATATGATCCTTGGAGTTTTAGAGGGTGTCTCTCGGTCTCTTTTATCTGTCGAGCTCGAACTTGCACCCTTCTGACGGGTCAGTGTCTCCTTTCTATCTCAGTCCTTGAATATTTCCATGTCATGCTGTAAACTTGCAATTAAGTTGCAGCATATCCGACAGGCTCGAAATGAACGAAGATCTGTGTTTAACAGAACTAATCCTAACTTTGACAGTTGGCTGCAAATATTTTCTTGTTTGTCTCCACTAACAAATATTAGTTTAGATGCACTAATTGTAGCGTGGATGCGTAGATTAACTTCACATAATCTGCAAAAGTCATTCACAGCCATTTTCACTCCGGTATTTCGCTCGATGATTTTGTTTTCACCGCATACCTGCGTTCGAGGCGGCTGAGCCTGCGCATAACATACATCATAACCAAATGTTATGTGATTGGGTTACGGGTACACCATTGATTTTAAACTTTAGACAAGCGCCCGCCCACGAGAAAGAAAACGCTTGTCAATTAAACCCGTCCAGGCTCTGTCTACGAAGCAAAGCAAAGTAGCAGAGTTTGACATTACCAGGCTAGTATTGGATGCCCAGGGCCTGATTACCTACTGTATAGAGATTTAGGCTAGTTCAAACATAATCTATTTATGAGCTTTGTGCATTTCATATTACATTATTATTTGTGGGCTATGCTTTATATTCCCCCTCACACAAGAAAAATGAAACAAGATATTGATTCTGACATGTTTGCATGGCCCGGTATGCAAAATGAAACAAGCGATAATCAAAACACACCATAGCACAGTTTCTATGCGGAGGAAGGAGCCATAATAGCCCTTGAGATGTCTTGAAGTTTAGCCTAGTTGCTAAATCAGATTGAGATATTGGTAGCACACCAGACTCATTACCGAGCAGTCACTAAGGTCACAGTCAGAATGGCGTCAGTGTCATGGACAAGTTATTAACATTCTGTGAGCAGAACTGTGTCCAGTACACCACAGTACATTGAAATTGGCTTATCAAATGGTGTGAGTTTGGTGCATACGATCCTTGTTTGGAAAATAAAAGCTTTAGGTCCAGTGTATGAAATGTAATGGCATCTAGCGGTGAGGTTGTGAACTGCAACCAACGGCTCACTCCACCCCTCCTTTTCAAAGCACTATGGTAGCTGACAAAGGACTAAGATGTCGTCATGTTTTCACTTCTTTGCCGAAGGAAATAACGTATTTACGAAGCACGTTCTGTGGAACAGTGTGTCTGTTTAGGGGGCTACTGTAGAAACAACACTGCAAATTCCATGCAAGGGGACCCGCGGTGTATGTAGATAGAAATAGCTCATTCTAAGGTAATAAAAACATAAGGCTTAATAATGTAAGGTCTTGATACACATAGTTATGTATGTTATATTGAATTTCTGTCAATAGATCCTCCAAAAATTACACACTGGACCTATAACTTACAGTGTCACTGTTTCTTTCTATCATGAGCAAATGTTCATTGTGTTGCTATGCATGAGTGATTTTATTGGTTTAAAGACAAAATAACTTATTTAATAAATGAAAGACAGCCAGAGGCGACGATCAGTCAGGAAAAATTAACCCAGTTTCTGTGCTCATATGTAGATGTTAGCCTCATATACTGGTCAGGCAGAAAGGAAATTTCTTATTTTTGGAGGTTTATAAGTGTTTAATGCTAAAGTTTCCGAACCACCTGAAAAGTGACATAAAATACAAAAATACTTCTATACATTTTGTGTGTTTTTAATTCTCTTTGTACTACTGTTTGCCTTATTGAAATGCATTGTTAAGCTCAGGAAAGGCACTATTTAAATAAAACATATTATTATTATACATTCAATACCAGGTGAATTTATTTTAATACCTTTCATCTTTAAATGGCATGTTGCAGATAATCAGGGACAAACAGGGGATAGGGATAAATGAATGATGACTAATTAACATAGGGATGAACAGACAAGAAAAACAGAACTAAAACAACAGAACCGTGACACATATACCTTCCATATAATCCTATCTTTTACTGTAGTACATGCATAGTTTAAATTGTCCTTGCTGTCCTATTGTTTTGTTGTGGGAGTAAACACTTAAAGCTGCATCTACAAACTTCCTACGAATGATTTTTGGACCGACAAATATAACCTGTTATATTGCCGTTGCTTTGTTTTGCTCTCGTTGCTGTGCTAAAATGCAATGAACTGAAGTGCATGTGCACTAAATCATTTTTGACAAGTCAATTTCCCTTAATTCACTCCCTTAATGAAGATAAACAGCTTTTGTGTTGTTTCGAATTTGCTGCTTAAGTAAACGTAGAGATCTGTATAACAGCAATAAACCAAAAGGTAATTTTTTCAGCTAAGCTTGATGGCGATAATAATGTGTGGAGTTGCTTTAATGACAGATATAAAGAACCGCAATGTGTTAAATGATGCTCCGTTTGAGATCAGGGAGTTGCTTGAAAATCCAATTTCTCATAGAAATTCTACTTGGTCTTTTCACGGATGAGGCGAAAGTTCAGAGCCTGTCTGTTTGATTTTTACTGTTATTGCAGACGGAGCTTTTATTTGAATGGGTCCCACGTGCAAACGTGCACTCGATTTGAGACCTCATCCAGACAGGCTGAATCTATAGAATATTAAATCTGAAAAATAACGTCAAAACAAAGAGAAAAATCAAATAGAATGTGAGTTTGTAATTCATAACGTTACGTTTTTGCACGGTTTAAAGTAATGAGGTTTTTGAGGTGACTATGTATTCACTATTAAGTCAAAAACTGTATAGAATACCAAATTATAAAAAACGAATTACTTAAAGAGATAGTTCACCCAAAAGTGAAAATTCTTTCATTATTTAATCCCCCTTTTGTCATTTCAAACCTGTATGACTTTCTTCAGCAGAACACAAAAGAAGATATCTTTGAGAATGTTGGTAACCAAACAATGGCAGTACCCTTTCACTTCAATTATATTGACACAAAACCAATATAAGTCAATGGGTTCTGACGTTGTCCTATTTAATAAATATTTCTTTAAAAAAAGGACCACTGTAACTGTAAAACAAATATTTTTACCCCAAATTTTAATGGATATTGTTGCTTTTAATTTTTTTTAAAATAAATAATTAAGAACTGATGATTTTTAGTAATAATAAAAACACATTTAAAATCATCTTGGATATTATATCAAGCTTGTTGCAATGCATTATGGGTATGCCTTCCCAACCAAGGATGCATATGGTGCTGTCTTTAGTGTCTTATAATGTAATTTCTTATAGAAAGTTTCTTTTTGAGCTACCCAAAGGTTGCCTATATTTTTGTCCCATTTAGTAAAAAAAAGGCTGCCAATGAAGGCAAACTCAGGTTCAGGTTCTGGAACACAGCAATAAAGTGCATTATTATCCTTTAACTGGGTTGGTCCTTCTGCAATTCCTTTTTCATTTCATTTCAATTCATTCAAGACAAAAGCCGTGCAGGGACATTGCTGAGTAAGATCACGTCATGTGACAGAAACGCTGAGACTGGAGGAAAGCAGCTGCTCTCTTGCGCTTTTTCATGCACCTGGTTGATTCACAGCCAGAGTGTTTTTCTAGGAACTTTTCTGTTCAGCACGCTACAGTTATCCTCTTAACTTGCCGTGGAGGAGATACATGTCTGTTTACAGAGAACGGATGTGGGCTTTATCCTCGCTGCAGGTGCAGGTTTGCTACCTAGAAGAAACACCTGAGATGTGCGGTGAATTCAGAAAGAGGATAAAGGGAATGTTTGTCACGGCAGCCGGATTTGGAATTGAAAGCAAATTATTTATTTCCCATTTTTGGAGCTGATTCTGTGCAAACACCAAACAGTTGTGCAGTCTGTATGTTATTGTAAATAAATTAGCCAAAATATGAATTTTGTGGACATTTGCACGCTTCTGCCTGTTGCTGGCTTGACATCATTTCACTATATATTTTGCGTTTTAAGTTAACCCTTCAAAGTGACTCTGCTTTTATTACAATCTCTTTTTTTGAATATCTACCTAAGTTAGTTAATTTCATGAAGATGTTTCTATTTCACCCAAGCCTAAGAATAGTTACTTTGCTGAAAAGGAATCTGCAATACCGACAGGATTCTCCTGAATACGTGTGGAACAAACGGTCTTTTATTTGTTTTCAAGGGCATTTTCTCCATTTCATTATCTTGTACATGACCATGGGGACTTATGTCAGCATTCCTATTTACATCTCTCTGTAGACACCATATTGTGGAGATTGAATGTGGTTACAGGGGTGAATTGCTTCTAGGTGGAAATGAAACTCCCAAGAAATCCATTGACTTGCCACAGTATGGGGCTTGGTGTCACAGAGGCCAGGCTAGGCATTATGGGAATGTGGACACACAAAAAAGACTGCGAAGACATAAATGTGGAATACCTGTACGGTCACTTCTTATTGTGACCAGTAAGAAAATCACTGACAATTTTGGCCAGGACGCTTGCCATTTTTAATCTCGATGTGCATTCTTTTCTGGTCAAATTACTCTCATACGGAATTGTCATCATTGAATACTTCATATACTTGGGGTGTAACGATATTCGAACCGAACCGAATTATCCACGATACACCTCCCTCGATACGAACCGCGAACCCCCCGCCCCCATCCATCACATGCGTTAGCTGCACGTGACAAGGGCGTTTTCCTGGCGCAGGTTTGAGCATATCACTTTGCAAGCTAAAGCAGCAGTGCAGCAACTGTTGATCACGCTTCAATAATGTGTTGACAGTGCATTGTTAATGGCCAGAATGCACATAGATTGACAGAAACAACAAATAACAAACTCAGTAACTTAATTCTCCTTAAAAGCGTCTAAGTGATATCTGTGTTTTAAACAGTCACGCGACTTTCCAAAAATACGCTGCTGTCAGGACTTTTTTCTCCAAACCACAAAACCACATTTAAATGATTTATAAAGAATGAAATGATCCTAAAATCATATTGTTTGTCATTACCACAGATACACAGCATGTTTTATGCTTGTTGTGTTTGAGAGGGTAAATCGATCGTATAGCGCTGTCAATCACTCCTGCACTCCTCATCTCATCATAACCTTCAGAGTCAGAGAAACAAATCATATTAAAGTTAGACATCATGTTATGTTTATAATGCATGTGTGTGAGGGGAAACGATCACGTCATGCTGTCAATCACTCTGTCCTGCATTGCGTGATACTTCAAAGGATGAGATGAAGCGCAATGGCTTTTTCACAAACTACATGGACTAGAAAGAATACGTAAAATAAAAAACGTTTCTTGAAGATCTCTATTATTAAAGTGTTTACTACATTGGCCGCGCATCCAGTCACTTTACCTCTTAAATTAAGTGCACTTTTAACAAGTTATAAGAGCTGCGTTTTTAGTGCATGGCACATGACTTGGGCGTGATCGATCACACTCGGTGGTTAAGAATTGTTGGCTGGATGGCATCTTCACAACAAATTGAAATTGCAAACCCTCAGGACACATTTAAATCTCCTGTGTGGGAACACTTTGGTTTTCCAGTGAAGTACATCAATGAAAATCGCGTTGTAAACAAAACGCACACTGTCGTAAGTGTTTCACAAAACTTACGTATGCGACAGAAAACACTTCTAATATGCAAGCCCATCTCCGAAGAAACAAAAACAATATTTTAGTTTACTCAGGTAAGCAGACTGCATTTATAAATGTTAATTTTATTTAAATGCTTCGGACCAGTTTAAGTTTACATTAGTGTTATTTTTTTTCATTTTTGTTTACTCTAAAAAACTATATAAAACTAAAGTCAATAAAGTTCAAGTAAACAAGTTAAATTGTTGTTGTTGTTATTAATATTAAGTTAAAACGATTCTAGTGTTCTGTAGCATTGCTTGTGCCATGGCATGAACCCTGCCCTCACATCGAACCGAACCGAACCGAACCGTGGTTCCAAAACCGTCGTATGAACCGAACAGTGGCATTGGTGTATCGTTACACCCCTCTCATAAACTGTATTCATATTTATATTCAAAGAGATTCTCATTTACTCACCCATATGTCAATCCAAACCTGTATGACTCCATTTCATATATTTTCACAAAAGAAGAAATGCTGAGGAAAACCAATAGTTTTTTCACAAATGAAAGTCATGCTGGTATATAAAGACATATGGGGTGAGTAAATGTTAGCAGAATGTCGTCTAACTTCATTACGATTCAACATACAACAAGAGCCCTTCAGGGGCTTTACGTCTAATCTTTGTTTGGCAAGACATTTGATATTTTAAATAACCCCCAGCCTTTGTAAATGGTGAAAAGACGAATGGAATGTTTATGGTCTAAGGCAAAGCGCTGCACATCTAAAAGGAGCTCCTAGAGAAGTAAGGGAATGAGGTATTGACTCCTTGTCAGAAGAAAGAACACAATCATTTGTCTCCACTGAGAGGCAGGAACCAATCTTGAGAATGCAAGCCAAACAAATGATGGCGTGTTTGTTGAAAATAACAGAGTATCTGCCACAGTGAGAAAAAAACGTTTGCAAACCGTCCCTGACACGACCCTGAATTCACAGACTTCTGTTGGAGTGTCAAGAAGCAGCCGATCCATCTGCAGATTTGTTGTGAATGTATTTACCCACATCTACGTAAATAATTATTTATTGATCATTGTGATTTATGAAACGGCTGGCCCAGCAAAACACTCCATCATTGAGTCGCTATGATAAGTATTTTTGAGCTGGGTGAAAATGCTGTGCTACGTTTGGCAAGAAATGTAATCTTTTTTTTGTCATTTACTTTGGACATGATTTAAGAGATGGCTGCAAGGACAGGGGTACTTGACTGTTTTATGCTGGGACTGTGTTAGGGAGTGAGTCAAAAGTTCTGTTTAATTCAGATCGGCCCATTGCAGAAGTAGAAAGTAATATTGTGAGCATCTGTCTAACTTCTCTTTTTGTGTTCCACAGAAAAAAAGTCTTACAGATTGGGAACGACTTTAGGGTGAGTAAATGATATTAAAATTTTCATTTTTGAAGTCTGAAGTCACTTAAAATCACTTAAAAAAGGATGTACCATACGGGCTTTCGGACCGCAGGAATGATTTTGTTCCGGAACGACTTGCCGGAAGTACCCGCTTTTTGTTGTGTTCGCACCGCAGGGACCGGCCATGGCCTTTTTGGAGTAGCACTCTAGCTCCTTCGCCGAGGCAGGGTCTAAACCAGCAGGATAGGAACAAACAGTGATGTAAGCAAACCCTGATTGGCCGTACTTCTGTTGTTTGTCGTTGTTCAAATGACGTTGCTGTTGACCGGCTTAAATAGTTCCTTTTCCCTGGGCGTTTGCGATCGGGGAAATGTCCTGAGGGAAAACTTAAATGACGAACGACAGCCCTCTTTACTCGTTCCGGAACATTGTTTCTTTACTTATCCGGTCGGAAAGCGTGTTGAATTGCAATACAAGAAATGATGAGGATATGTATTGTAGCACAATGAGAATTTTTTACGATATAAAATCTGCTCAATTCAATCTGTTGCGCAGCCAATATGAAGCCTGCATTAACATATCGTCTCTGTTCTCGGAAACCTAAGATGTTCAATTTCGCTGTATTTTTTAGGAAATGAAAAAAATCCTGTATTTGTTTTATTATTAAAAACTGTGTTGTCAAAGTTGACAAGCACTGTTTAATACTCCTTATTGGTTAGATATTTGCAAAACCCAGTGACAAACCTAAAGGGTGACTAATAATAATGATTTATGGCAACAACAAAAAAAGCGAAATATGGATAAGAGGTTTCAAGAAGTACAGCAGCGATGTACAATTTTATCCATCTCTTTATTTCTTAATTTTAGTTTTATGTTAAAATCCAGTTTTATTTTTTAGTAACATACCTATTTCATTTGTATTAATTTACATTCAGATCATTCAATTGTTTATGTTCTAAAATCCTGATGTAGTTTAGTTTAACAAAATATTGTGATATTATTCGGTCATGAACCCAGTATTGTGTATTGCATTGAATTGTGGGATGAGTGTATTGTACACCCTACTGTTTAATGCACTATCAACAAATGATGTTTCATTTATATGGCAAAAATGTCATACAACCAGACTGCTGTTTTTGTTTTTTCAATACCCTGTTCAAAAAACCAGCAATGCTGGAGCGCCAGCATTTATTAATACTGGTATGCTGGTGTCCCTACCTTAACCAAGAAGACATAAGCATGTTTGGAAGCTTGACCAGCTTTTTTGCTGGTGAACATCATGGCTATGCTTGTCCACCTTTGAGACCAGCATCAAACCAGCACTTCATAAAAATTCATGCTGGTATGTGCTGGTCTTTCACAGGGTATACCAGACTTCTCGGCAGTGAAAGGATGCATATAAAGTAGCATCAGTAATCAGAGCAATGTTGACTGTAATCTGCGATAAATAATGAAACATTGTTTGATGATTTCTGCACCAAGGCACACTCATTGAATGAATCGTACGGAGGTCTGATATTATCCAACATGTTGTGTCTATGGGCTGTAGTCTTGTTAGTCATAACAAAAAATATTGACCACTTGAATTCATTGAAATATGTCTCTCTAATGAGTACAGCATAAAAACAAGGCATCACGACTATGTGTAGACAGGAACCTGACTGTAGAAATGGTAGAAAAACATTTATCAAAGCTTTCTACAGCAAATTTATACTTTATTGTATTTAATGAAGATCGGTTGATCAATGGTTTGAATCTCAGGGATCACACAGATCGGTAAAATGCATACCTTTGATTTCTTATATGTCGCCTTTGTTATAAATGCATACATGTAAAATATCTCAAATAGTACAACATACAATACACAACAGAATAATCCAGACAGTTTATATATTATTGTGTATAGGTATTACAGGTAGTAGACATAACATTGCATTAACATTGCAAAAAAACGAACCTAATGCTTGAGGGTATAGCAAGGAAAATGAGAAATGGCTACAGGGTCATTCGTCATCTTTCAGCAAAGCGCCCAGAGGACCTTCACACTGAGACACACACGTACAGTATATATATATACATTAGGACTTACAGAGTGAAGATCCTGGAAAGCAATTTCCACAGAATCACATTCACACAAAGCTCAAGACTGTCGCCTATTAATCATGGAAAGCTTGGACAGAGAACAGCGCTCTACCTCTGAACAGGTCTCCTATCGTCAGCTTGTTTATGAGCCAAAGAGGAAATGGGTCATGACTTCCTGAGCTCATTTTATAGCTGAACGATTTCACCTCTAAAGGTGAGACTTAACAAGAACTTATGAGCCTGTGTGCGAGACACTTAGCTTTAAGAACATTTTCTAAACTAACAATAATTTATCTTATATTAGTTTATTAACAATAGATTATCTCCAATTCAAACTTGCAAGCTGTTTATTGGGTGAAGCTCAAAAGTGGACATGTTTGAAGAATTGCTCATAAATCCAAAGGGGACAAAATATTCTCAATATAGAATTTTCAACACAACTATTGTATGACTTCAGATCACTTTCAACAATGCCTTTATGGTGTATTTGAACATTATTCAATATGCAGTAAATAATGGGTTTTCATTTTTGGGCGAGCTGATCTTTTATTCCATTTATCCATTCAACTTTTATAACACAATGTTTTACCAAGCAGATTCAATTAAATGCAATCTGTGCAAAGCTGTGTCTGACAGCATGTGGCCAGCCCGAAGAATGGGAAATGATGAATATCTAAAGTTTTCTGCACAGCAAGAACAACAAGCCTTTGGGGCTATCTGAACCGAGCAAAGGAATAGACAAAAAAAAACTGTTGCACACGGCATATCAAAGATCATCTCTGGCCTGTTATCTATTATTTATTCAATCACCGAAAGCCGAGTTGAGAATAGCAATGCATAACATTCGCCACTTTTGTGACGTCCATAGCTTCTTCAGAAAACAAAGTCCTGCTAATGCAAGCTTACATTTGAATGAATGAATGAATTCTCTTTTCGACGACTTGAGTCCGGGCCCATGGCTCTCTCCCCGGACAAGGGGCGGGCGGTCCGAGTTCGGAGGAACCTCCGGAACCACTGAGCTTGGAGCCCTCTCCCCGGGACAGCATGCCAAATACGCATAATATCCGTCCCATATCTGTAGTTATTATATGCAAGGGGAATTAATCAATCAGATTCTAGTGCTTTTGTGGCGGTGATCGTTAAACATTTTTTCTTCTTTTATCTTTCAGTACTATCAAGTAAGAGCTGACCTTGTTTTACGACTAGCAGTTTAGGAATTATTTAATGATCCATGAAAGCCAGAGGAAATATTATGGCCCATGTAACCTCCAGGTGTTTATTGCCGGCCTACAAATCCTATCATGGCACCTGGACATAAGTCGCGTTCAAGTTCTTGGAAGTTTTTTATGAGCTTGGAAATCTTCATTTGGACTGGTTTGCAGCTGGAAAACATCAAATGATTTTAGAGTAGAAGACTTTTTGTGTCTGATGTGAAATAATGTTTGATCACTGCCAGGTGCCATGTAGTCTACAATCTAAAATGATGATAGCTCTATGAGGAAACTGACATAGTGCTGTTTTTTATTTTTCCATTGTGTGGATGAGTCTTATAAAGTTTGTGACAGTTCTGTTGAGAACAAGTGTCATGTTTAATGGTAAGGTTGACATTTCGTGTGGAAAGTAGAGCGTTCAAAAGAATCGCTGATCAAAGGAACGAGAGATGAGGAACAGTTTCAAAAGCAGATGGGCAGGATGTTCATGTCGACTTGAGACAAACAGGACATTTCGGCATTCTCGGTAGCATGCCACTTGTAGGCTAAACAAACTACATGTATTTCATAACACGGTGTCTACACCGGACGCGGCCGACGCTACACATCCAGTGTGGACAAAATGTAAAATTATAATGGGTTCTAATTGACTTTTGCTCTCCTATACAAAAAAGAGACACCACTGACATATTGAAAGAACATCCAAAATCAATTTTTGATTATTCTATTTACTGGCTTTTATGGAAATTTTGGTCATGTTTTTGGGAGGTATAATTTTTATTTCTTTTTATTTTACTTAGCTTTGTTGACTTCTTAAACTTTTAAATGCTTTTATTTGTAAGTAAGAAAAAAAGGTTGGATAAAAGTTTATGCTCAATTAATAATTTTAAGGGGTGATTTCATGAAAAACTAACTTTTTCCATGTTTAAATGCTAAAATCGGGTCTCTTGTGCATCTGCAAACTCAGAAAACATGAAAAAAGACAAATCATTAACTTTTTTTAATGTAAGCCTATCTCTGCATGCTTTGGAGAAAACGAGTGCTTCAGAAATCGCTCTCTTAATGACGTAAGCAGCCATTCTTATTATGATATTTCCGCCCCTTGTTCTGAACGTGTCCACCCATTGCATCGCCGCCATTGTTGTTTTCACATGTGTTAAGTTCCAACACCATGGCAAAAGTAGCAAAGCTTACGAACTGTTCTGTTGTTGGCTGCACAGACCAACACAGAACAATGTTACCAGTCTCACGTGAGACAAGAGTGCAATGGATTTATTTAGTTTTCAATGGAAATCATCAACACTGAACGAGGCAAACCTGCAAATAAAGAAATTGTAAGTACTGGTATTTTTTACATAAGACCCCAGGGACCTGCGGCAATTTAAAAATAGATAAAATGTCACTGTGACACGTCTGTCCGTTCACTATTAGAAAGCAATGTGTGTGGCTTGTAAACATGCGACGGGATTGTCCAGTGTAACGTTAATTTGACTTAGAGAAATAGCGATGCGTTTGTCTTGAGTATCTTCACTTCAGAAAACTGTGTGTATGGTTTGCAAACACGCGACGCGGTTCTCTCTCCCGAATGCGTGCATGACCGGACCAACAGGGACCGGAAGGGCTTCACGAAAGGCCCCGGGGGAAAACGGTGTGCTTATCGAAAACAATGTGTTTGGTGTTCAAAAACGAGACCTTGTTTCTCGTTCGCTTTATGTGACCAATACTTTGTTGTTTTGTTGCTGGAAGCACAGGCTCACAGCCGTGCCTGCGGTTTCGACTGAAAAGGGGGCGGAGACTAGCAGCTCACTTGCACGTAAAGAGACACACCAAAACGTCTCCGGTTACTTTCGTAACCTCGGTTCCCTGAGAAGCGGGAACGAGACATTGCGGAGAACCGCATATGAAACCCTTTTTCACTTTTCCTGAAGTCTTATTGGATAATGGCAGTAAAAAAACTGGCCATTTGTCGCAAGAAATGCAACAGTATGCAAATACTGACGAATCTAGACGGTATAAATACATTGCAAGTGACGACAATCCTCAGAATCTACGAGAGAACGCCTGCACGGTGATGAGTGGCGAACACGGCGATCTACGCAATGTCTCGTTCCGTATTTTCAGACCACTCTCTGAGCGTTAGCATCCTGCAAGTCTGACAACTTGGAAGACAAAGCGGGCAAAGAAATGACCTGTGCTCTAAATGGGGTAGACATAGACTTTGGCACATAACCCGATTTCGTCCGGAGAGTGACGTTGTAGTTGCCGGCTCCAAATCTATTGAAATCAGCGCCGACTGAGAGCGCTTGTGTAATAAGTTTCAATAAAAGGAAGGAAGGAGGCGGGAACCGGCAAACATTTAAACATTTAATCAAAGAATAACAAAGTAAAATAAACAGCCGGCAGCCCCTCACGGACGACTGCCGGCATCACAAACATAAATCAACTTAACATGTGTCCGGGCCCGGTCCTCTCTCTTCGACGGTCCGGTCGCTCGTTCTCTTATGCTCCCGATCTCCTCCGTGATACGATCTCGCCCCGCCTACTCCACTACATACCCCCATCGCCACACACAGGCCGGGGGGTACCCCCGAGACTGTGCTTGCTCCCTCCCTTGGGGGGTCTCCCAGTCTCGGAGTACCTTTCCCTGGGGGTATGTAGCGACGAGACGAGACAACGGAGACGGGAGCCCCTAGGAGCGACCGGAAAGAGAGAGGGGAGAGGGGAAAAAAATATATAGTCCGGTTCCCCGACATGCTGCCACTCGGTCCTCAACCAGCCGGGGTTCTCTCCTTCGCGGTGCCTTGCGGTGGCCCTGTGCGCTCGGTGGACGGCTCGACCATCCGCCCCCTGGCGGCCGGCGGTGGCTCCTCCTTTAGCGGGCAGCGGCGAGTTCACTGTCCCCTGCTCCTCCCCCTTGGGTGGACGGACGCAGGCTCCGGCCTCTAGTGGACGGTGGCAACTCCCCCGCTCCCGCTTGGACGATAGCCACCCCACCTCAACCCAGGGGCGCGGCAACAAAGGTCGCCGCCCCACCGAAGCTTTGGTGGCCCACAATGGCTCCTCGTCTTCTCCAGAACTCTCCGGCACCGCGAGGCCACTCGGCGGCAAGGACTCTCCGACAGCATGTCTCTCCTTCCTCCCGGGTATCGGCACCAATGTAATAAGGTTCAATAAAAGGAAGGAAGGAGGCGGGAACCGGCAAACATTTAAACATTTAATTAAAGAATAACAAAGTAAATAAACAGCACAAACATAAATCAACTTAACATGTGTCCGAGCCCGGTCCTCTCTCTTCGACGGTCGCTCGTTCTCTTATGCTCCCGATCTCCTCCGTGATACGAGACCGGTGCGTGTACAGCTGACGCTCATTAACACTCACTCACCGGCCTCGACTCACGGTCTCGCCCCGCCTACTCCACTACAGCTTGTAAATCCCCTATGCGCATAGCCGAAGCAAGGGCGAGAAGGAGAATAGTTTTTAGAGTGAGCTCTCTTATGGAAGCCGCGTCCAAAGGCTCGAATGGGGGAGATGAGAGAGCCTTCAACACCAGCGCTAAGGCCCAAGGCGGCACCGAAGGGGATCGTGGGGGGAAAAGTCTCCTCGCTCCTCTGAGGAATCTGACCACCAGCATGTGCCTACCAATCGATTGCCCATCAACCGGGGAACGAAACGAGGCGATAGCAGCCACATAAACCTTCAGCGTTGACGGGAGGCCGCCGTCGTTGTCCAGCCTGTGCTGCAGGAAGCATAAAATATCAGACATGGGTCAGGATGGCTGTTCGATACTGTTACTACTGCACCATTTAACAAACACCCCCAATTTGAGAGCGTATAAACGTCTGGTGGAAGGCGCACGAGACTCTGAAATAGTGTCAAGTACACGCTGAGGCCAGGCATGAAGGCTCCACAGCTCCGGGCTGGGGTGCCATATCGTGCAGTTTGCTTGGGACAACAGGTCTCTCCCTAGGGGAATCGCCACGGCGGTGCCGTTAACAACTCGCTCAGGTCCGGAAACCATGGTTGATTCGGCCAAAACGGAGCGACGAGGATCACCGTCGCCGTCTCCTCTCTGCTTTTGCACATCACCAGGGGCAAAATCTTCACCGGAGGAAACGCGCTAAGCCGAACGTCTGGCCAACGCACCGTCAGGGCGTCGCCCCCCATGGGGGAGTGGATCAGCGATAAATACAGCGGGCAGTGCGGGTTCTCGCTTGTCGCGAATGGATCCAGTTCCGCCTTCCTGTAGCGTTCCCAAATTAACCGCACTGAGTCGGGATAAAGCCTCCATTCCCCGTGCGGAAGACCCTCCCTCGAAAGGATGTCCGCTCCGCGGTTCAGACGACCGGGGATATGCGCTGCCCTGACAGAGAGTAGATGTCGATCTGCCCACAGTAGGAGACTTGCAGCCTGTTTGAAAAGAGTTCCGGAGTGGACCCCTCCGTGGCGATTTTTGTACGAAACCACGACATGTTGTCGGTGCGAATCAGGACATGTTTCTTCTCTCGAATGGAAAGTATGAAGAGCTAGAGACACCGCCTTCAGCTCCAAACAATTTATATGCCATTTTCTCAGTGACTGTGTCCAAAGGCCGGATGTAACGACTGTGCGTCTCGTCACCAGCCCCAGGGAAACTCCCCGACTGAACATGATCGGGTCGGCGAATGGGACCATTACGATGGGGCTGGACCAGGGACTGCGGGAGTGTTCTATGACTCCCAACTCTCTCATCCGTTTGATTTCTTCTTCGATAGCCAGCCGACGAGTCTCTGGAACCCGGTATGGCCGCTGTCGTACGATCACTCCGGGTGGGGTTCGGACTTCATGCTGGATGATTCTGGTCTGCCTGGGCGTCTCTGAGAACACATCTTGGAATTGACTGACCAGGGTTTGGAGGTCCTTTTTATGGATCAGGGACAGCTGTTCTCCCATTGGGACGATCGGTTGTTCCTGCTGTGCGAACGCTGCCATTCGAGCGGGATCGGCCTTCCATTTCTTCAGGAGGTTAATGTGATACAGCTGTTCCCCTTTCCTCCGTCCCGGCTGACGGACACGGTAGTTGACCGGCCCAACCCTTTCCACCACCGTGTAAGGGCCCTTCCACGACACCAGGAACTTGGAGGTGGCCGTGGGGGTCAGGAGCAGCACTCAGTCGCCCGGCTGGAACTCTTGCGGCTGGGTCGGCCGGTCATACCACCGTTGCTGGGCGCGTTGGGCCTCGACGAGGTGTTCTTTTACCAGCGGCATGACTCTATCTATCCGGTTTCGCATCTGCTGGACATGGTGAATTAGGCTCCGGTGGGGAGCTGGTTGCTGCTCCCAGGCGTCCTGAGCAATATCCAGTAGACCTTGGGGTTGTCGGCCAAACAGGAGTCCGACAACTGGGGTACCTCCCGAACGCCGAAGAGCACATAAGGAAGTAAGAGGTCCCAATCTCGCCCATCCTCTGCCACCACTCTGCGGAGCATCTGTTTGAGGGTCTGGTTGAATCTTTCGACCAGTCCATCCGTTTGGGGGTGGTAGACGGATGTCCGCAGTTGCTTCACCTGGAACAGGCGGCAGAGGTCGGCCATCAACCGGGACATGAATGGTGTCCCCTGGTCAGTCAACACTTCCCTGGGAATTCCCATCCGGCTGAAGAGGAGGAATAACTCCTTAGCGATGGCTTTGGCGGTGGCCTTGCACAGTGGTAGGGCTTCGGGGTACCGGGTGGCGTAGTCCACGATGACTAATAGGAACTCGTGGCCCCGGGCAGACTTTGGCGGCGCTCCCACCAGGTCCATCCCGATGCAGTCGAAGGGCACTTTGATGACGGGTAGAGGTATTAATGGGCTGGGGGTAGGTCGGTTCGGCGATGTCCGTTGGCAGGTCGGGCAACTCAAGCAAAACCTCTTCACCTCTCCTTCGAGGCCAGGCCAGTGAAACCTGTCCCTGATGCGTTGCAGGGTATTCGTACTCGCCAGATGTCCTGCCATGGGATGTGAGTAAGCCAACTCCAGGATCGTGGAGGTTTTGGTCGCGGGTTCGACTAGCAACAATTTGTCATCCCCCCGCCTCATGGCGGCACAGTACAACAAGCCCTGCTGGATCACGAAGTGTGGGAAGGGATGTGGTGGGGGTAGCCCATCAACCACCCTCACCTGACTCCAGCAGTTCTTAAGTCTAGCGTCTTCCCGCTGCTCTCGCCAAACGAGCCGTCTTTAGTCATCTGTTGGAACAGGGTATAGGGTAGATTAGTATTTGTAGACTCACCCTCGCGTTCACTCTCCGTAGCCGTCAGTGCCGGCCGGGGTTTTCTGTCCCTCGTGGGCCGACACCGTCGTCGTTGGTCGCTTCCATGGGGCCGTATAGTGCTGGCCAGCAGCTGGTCAAACCCGGGCCAGTCACGGCCCAGTAATAGGGGCACAGGGAGGTCCTCCACGATCCCGATCTCCAGGTTCCATGTCCCCGGCCGAGCAGCCACCACAGCCTGGCAGGCCGGCACGTCCCGGGTATCTCCATGTACACAGGTGATCGGTATGGTGGATTTACCCCCGGCTCAGGGCCGTACTATCCCGGGCTGGACCAGCGTGACCGCACTGCCGGAATCCAGGGTGGCGGTGACGGCGGGACCATTCACCCTGACAGTCCGTCGGGGAGCTCCGGATGGTACAGCTTGATGCACTGCACAGCCTGCAAGCCACACAGGAGGACCAGGGGAGGCGGCCTCTGTGGGCATCGGCTTGTCCGGAGCTGTGGGTGCGCGGGATTGCTGGACTGGCCGGAAAGTGCCCTCTGACGGTCGCCATGCCGGGACTCCTCTCCGGGGTTGGAACAGCACTCTCTCTCCCGCATCTCGGGCCGCCGAGGCCTCTGCCAATTCCACCGCCTCAATGACTTCTCCAAGGGTGGAGGGACCCCGCATACTAACCGCTGTCCGAAACCGCCTGGGTAGGGCTCGCATCAGCCGATCCACGACCACGCGCTTCTCCCGTGAGAAACGGGGCCAAGATCCGGGCCCACTCCGCTTTATCCCAGGCCTCTCGGGTGGCGAACGCTTCAAAGGTGTGGAGGTATTCTTCAATGTCGTCGGCGGGGGTAAGCTTGGTCAGCAGCTGATGCGCGGTAGATCTTGCGTCGGGCAGGGGCACTCGGGCGGCCAGATTTTCCCGAATGCGGCTCATTGTCTGGTCCGTCTGTTCCTGCCGTTGCGCGAGTTGCTCGGCGAACCGTTGCTGACTGGTCACAACTTCCGCTAGGCGTCGTATCACTTCCTCCATGGTCGCCGGGTGCAGGGCGAGCGAGAGAGAGAGCTGCGGCTGACGATCTGCCAAAACAAAAGTCTGGTAGGTGTCGTGGTGTCGTTATTATGCCTGTATTCTCCACCAGTTGTGACAGGCAGAACAACGACACACACACGGAAGTGGCAGATATATCCCCGGAGGGTACGTTTATTGGAGAGTATGGAGCAAGAAAGAGTCCCGGGGAGACGAAGGAATGCTCTTGGCGTATCCACCTCTGTCCAGAGCTCGCAAATCCAGCCGGATTGTTCCGCCTGGAGGTCTGGAGGCTTCGGGTAAGAAGATATCGTGTCTGTCCTATTCTTCGGATCCTGTGCGGATGAAATAGAAACAGAGAGAGAGATGAGAGATGCCCGGAATGGCTTTCCACACGTCCAGAAACAGACATAATGGCGTTTGGGGGCCACCGGCACGCTCACAAACTCCTCCTCTTCACAGGTCCGTCAGGACGACAGCTTGGCAGCTGATGACACTCCACCGTCGTGGCACGGACCTCTCTTCGGCCCATACCGCTTCTTAGCTGGGCCCGACCATCCGGCTCACGATCTCGAGTAGCCGGCGCGGGAGCAGCGTCCTGCTTGGCCGGTCTCTGCGTGTAGTGAGGCGCAGATGAAGAACGGTCTCTCAGAGACGGTTGATAAGAGCGTCGATGGAGTACGTGACTCATGGCCTTGGCAGAGGATGGAGGCCCGGAGCCGGTTCGTCGCCGCTTCCTCGCCGCTTCCTCGTGGAATGGGTAGACTCACCAGCGACTCGTTGGTGGCAGTGAGCCTTGACCCTGTGTGTCCATGAGCGATGTTCCTGTGAGCCCTCAAGACTCCCGCCGGCAGAACCGCACAGTGCGCGCAATCAGACTCGCAGAATGCAGCCTCCGCATTAGCCAGGCCCAGGCAGGCAATGCAGTCTCCGCGTGAGCCAGGCCCAGGCAGGCAATGCAGTGCTCATGAGTATCCGGTGGGTCAATGGGACACGCTCAAAGACAACAGTATGATGCGGTGAAAGAAGTATCCAGTTGCGTCTTCAACGATGGCAGCGTGAAAAAGAAGATTCTGAGGATTGTCGTCACATGCACTGTATTTATACTGTCTGGATTCGTCAGTATTTGCATACTGTTGCATTTCTTGCGACAATTGGTCAGTTTTTTACTGCCGTTATCCAATCAAAGTCGAAGTGACCGCTCTCGAAATGGAACAGGATGTTTCTCCTCACATGCAAAAGTGGGCATGTAGCGCATAATATATTAAAAGATAGATCTGTGGTATTTTTTGAGCTGAAACTTCACAGACACATTAGATGGACCCTTATGATTTATATTACATCTGTGGAAAACTACAAAAAATCACCCTGCATTCAAAGCATGGGGAAAAGGGCTTATCTGCCCTGCCTTCAGTAAAAACTTTATTTTGGAGATAAATGTACTGTAGCCTATATCATTTTTTGAATATATAAAGGTAGATGGTTTAAACAAATTAATTTTTGACTAGTAATAAGGGATTACATTAAAAAAAAGTTGCTCTCCCCGTCGGGGAATTGAACCCCGGTCTCCCGCGTGACAGGCGGGGATACTGACCACTATCTAACGAGGACTGAGCGATTGTGGAACCAACATGTTATCGTGAAACAGTTCTGTGTAATCGCCATAATTGCCGGCATAAGTTTCTTTTAAGTATTATTTGTCTAAGAGCTCGGTTTTTAATAATGTTACAAATTTAGGAGGACACATCGAAACGCTTCAATGCATTAAGACAGTGAAATCAAAAGAGCAAATACAATTCACACATTAATATACTGTATGATATTTACGAACATCCAGAAGAGTCAAGAATATGAATATAACGTGCTGAATGAATTGTGTAAGCGTTTCCTCGCATAGAATGAGCTTAACGTGAAACTTCGTTCGTTTTGTTCACATTTTGGACATATTTTACTGTACATAGTGTAGAGTACTGTATTACTGTACAGTGTGTAGGTTATTCGATCTTTTAATATAATTGTCTTTATGCATTTAGCCACGTTCAGCGTTTGTCAGATATGCGTTTTAAAATGCCAACAACAGGTTAGTCATAAAACAAGCTCGTAATTATTCTCCTACACGTTGCGAGTTTCCGCACCGTCTTTAGTCTTCCTGACGAAAGTGACGCTCTTGCCCCATCTGCTGGACAGTTTAAAAAGCAACCTGGTTCACTTTGAATTCTCAAGCCATCGGAGCAAATCACAAAATATAAAAAAACAATTATACAATACATGGTCCACTTTATTATAACTTTTTGAACATTACAGAGAAATTACATAGGTTTGCATGTACAGTAAGGCCAAGGGTAAATCTGTGTTGTCGGTGAAAAACAAATGTGGATGAAATGCTAAAAATGGGCACAGCGACAAGTAGTTGCTCATGGGAATACTGCAATACTATTAAGAATTGATATTGTTGGGTGCGGTTTGTGCATGAGATAAATGCTTATTGCAATGCAAAAAAGAGACAATTGACACATTTACATTTCATGTCATGAGCATATTCAGGGGTCATGCGATGTGTTGTCAACTGAGAAGGATATAAGCACTGGCTTTTAATCTATAACAGATATGATCCAGCTGTGTACAAGTGCATGTAATAAATCAGCTCTCCGGCACCTGAACATAAAGCACTTAACGCATCATAAAAATGATAAGAAACATTGTCCCTAGTGCCTACGGTAGCTTGAATACATTTAAAACTAAATTATTTGCCATATGGATGCCCCTTACAGGTCCTGTTGTGGTTCCAATCTTTACATGTACGGAGGACTAAGTATCTTTCTCGTAGCTGCCTTCACACCATCAGCTTCCTCTCTGGGTACTCAGAGCGGCCTGCCCTCTGATGTCTCACTTCCAAGTGTTTGCTCTGAACTCGGTCAAAGTGTTGGAGCAGATCACTGTAGTCTATAGGAGGCTGAGCTGTGCGTTTGTCTTTGACATGTGCTTTTGTGTCTTCTCTGTAAAATAAAGGTGACACTTTATTACACAGTATGCCTGAGAATACAGTGGCTGTCAGACTTAGAAGATACTGGTACTCACACGGTCCTCATCAGTTCAGGGTTTGGTACGCAGCTGAGCCGATGTGACAGAAGTTGAAATGCTTGACTCTGAGGAAGCAGCATTAGCAGGCCATACAGAGCTTTGATGAGATAAGGGTTGTGCTCTACATCCAGTAACTGAAGACGGAGGTCTGAAAGAAGCATGAGTGTTAGAGAATAGAGATGCGGTGATAATTGATGTGAGATGTTTTTACGATTGGGACTCACATGTGAAAATGGGGCTTTCAATGAGCTGCACAAGTTTATCCACCTCCATGAGGAAGTCAACAGTCACCTCAAGATTTCCGCTGATTCGTTCAAGTCAAAGGATTTGTGAATTGTTTTGAATTCTTATTACCTTTTCAGCCATTTATGGCTTTATTTATTTTATTTTTTAAAGATTATTCTGTCAAACAAAGACCAATTTGTCGCTAAAGAAAAGTTATGAACCGAGCATAACTGTAATTTGTTGAATATTTAACATAAATTGCATTGTTACATAATTTCTTTCCACAACTTTTCATGGACTATTTAAAAATTAAGAGACCATTTCAAAATGATTTATGTGTAGGTAAATTATCCTTTTTGTTTATTTCTGTGAACTACTAACAATATTTTTCCCAAATTTCAAATAAAGATATTGTGTCTATTTGCGGAAAATGAAAACTGGAGAAACAGGTCAAAATTACTAAAAAGATGCTCTGTTTTTTTTTCAGACCTCAAATGCTCCAAAGAAAACAAGTTCATTTTCACATATAAGCAATACAACAGTAATAGTTGTACATTTATTTAGGAAAAGTTCAAACATCATTTATTATGTGATAACCCTGATTTTTACCACATTTTTTATGTGTTGTCATGCCGTTTCTCATTGCTGTTGGATGACTTTATGTCACTTCTGAGGTTCTGGAAGGGCCACAATACATTTGTAATGGTCTCTTAATTTCTCAAAAAATGACACATCGTATTACATCATGCAGACACTTTACAGCAAAGGATACAATTTCTGGATGAGGTCATAGGCGTGACGATAATTCTGGGTCAGGAAGCATAGAGACACAGTGGCCACTGGATTGTGACACCAAGAGCGATAGAGGCAACAGAACAGAGCACAGCTTTCCTGAAGGATAAAAAATGTCCTCAACTCTTAAGATTATAGACAAAGGTTTATCTGTGAGTCTTATTAGGCATTCTTGCCTACAACCCTTAAAAGTTGTTACCTGTGTGCGCAGGTCTTTGAGCTGATTCCTCAGCTGAAAAAGTTCAGCAGAGGTTAGCAGAATAGTGTTAAGCGTCTGCACCATGGTGGAGGCGAATTTCAGGTCTTCCTCCTTTAGCAAGATGTCCGCCATGGAGTGGAATATGTTTTCGGCGTGCAGGAGGAGACAGAGCTGCCTGTGGTAGAAAAATCTCATTAGTGCTGGTTACAGCAAATTTCTTTTTGAACTTGTACAGGGTTTTTTTGTTCAAGAAATAAGGGCGGCTTTACCTGATAATAAACACCCCCCTCATTTCTAGAAGTTTCCTCTCTATACTGAAGCGCTTGAGCAAATTAATCATAAACTTGTAGAAGTATGAATTCATGCTTGGGGTTGACGGAGACAAGTCTGCCATCTTAGATCCTGTCAAAAAAAGCGTCATAGTTGATTTAATGTCAATACAACAAAAAATGTCAATCAGGTTCTTGGTCCTTGATACTCACCAACCACCATCTGTGGTCCATCTCTGATCCCTCCGGGAATATGAAGCTCTGATTTGGCATACGAGTTGTCGCATGAACCGGAGGTGTCTGTCTGTCCGGCAGGTGATGATGCGATCTCGGCTAAAACCTCCAAGTCTTTTAAAATCACCTGTGAGAGATTTTGATCTTTACATTTGCTTTGCCCGTACATTAGCACTGAGAATACTTTGCATTTTCAGTACGTACTTCATCAGACTCGTCTGATAGCGTCTTCAATAACATGGGGAACAAACTGTCGGTGTGCTTGAACATCTGTCAAAGAGCGAATGAATAATTTAAATCGCATAGAAAAAAGATTATTTTCTAAATGTAGTGTAACTAATATGAGCATCACCTTGCAAGGGGTCTTGATGTAAAGATGGTAAAGCCACTTCAACACAGCAATGCGAGTCATCATCCCAGTGGACGAATCTTGTAAATGTCTGTCCAGCACCTGCACTATGCCATCCAGATCTAGATTTACTGCAGACCTGTCAGAACTACAGAACGTAAAATGGGATCAAAGATCTTGACTAAAACGTCTAGTGTTTTCTTATTTATTAAACAGACAATTTGTTATCATGTTTACTCAGTATATTTTCTTTATCAGGTCAAGTCAGTGATTTGTGTGAGCTACTAAGGCTTAAAATCAGTGTATTTGTGTTAAATGTTGATAGAAATAACTGTAATATTTTGTAAGTAACTTTCGGTGCATACGTTGTTGGCGTGAAGAACGAGATGTTGCTGAAGCCCACCGACTCCTGCGATTCATTTAGGGAATCTAAAATAAAAGACAAAGATTACCACTGATTAAAAAAAGCATATTTACTCGATAAGTAACATGGAATTAATATTTTTATATCATACTTGATTATAAATACATATATTCAAGAGATAAGACAGGGTAGACATGCAAAAAGGAAAAGTGTGGATGCATTGGCCGGGAATCGAACCCGGGCCTCCCGCGTGGCAGGCGAGAATTCTACCACTGAACCACCAATGCTTTCCTGAATGCTCGCAGACGCCCCCTGCCTTCCAAAATTACACCACGGATACTGTGTATTTACTATTATGTTTCGCTAGGGGGCACATTTCTCTCACTGACTCAAAGACTAGCTAACCATCGCCCCCTGCCTTCCAAAATATAACCACATTTATGATGTATTTACAGCTGTGTGTCTCTAAGAGGCATTGAAATTGTTGAATGCATGTTTGATCGCTAGGGGGCGATGGTTTGCTTTTGAAAAATCCTAGAACAGTCTTCTAAAACATTGCCTCCTAGTGAAACATACCGGTAGGTGCACCATGTACGCACTTATATCTCGGTAGGTAGGGGGCAGTGAAATCAGGAACGCATTGGTGGTTCAGTGGTAGAATTCTCGCCTGCCACGCGGGAGGCCCGGGTTCGATTCCCGGCCAATGCATCCATACTTTTTTCCTTGGCACAAAACCACCACTGAACATATAAATGGGTTGTAGAAAGGATTAAAAACTGACCATTGAGATCTCCCTCTTTTTTAGCTGGTGCTTCATCGCTAGGAGGGGAAGATTTGGCCTCTGTATCTTCGTCGTCTTCATCGTCCTCAGGTGTCACAAGCTTCATCAGGCTATGATTGCATGCACTGGCGACCTCTTTTGTACCTGGCGATGAAAAATTAAAGAAAAAGATCTGTGGAAGCTTTAAATACATTTTGCAGAATGGCACGTTCATGAACAAAGCTACATGAAACATACAAATGACACACACGACAAGTAAATGAATCATACTCTTTTTACGGTCATCGTAGGAAAGGCACGGCAACACAGCTGTCAGAATTCCAGAGGAATAAGGCAGAACCACTCTCCCTGCAAGCTGGATGAATTCCCTCATCCATGTCATAGCAGTCAACTGGATGAGATCATTCGCTGGAAAAAGAGAGAGAATACAAAATACATTTATTGCCGTGATTGTTTAATGTTTGCCTGGACATGACAATATTTGACTTACTGGATTTGGATTCATCAGACACTTGACAGTGGATGACTAAAATGTTGGCCATTTCTGCGAACTTGACGCTGGACGGATTCTTCTTAATTTCTTTTAGGAATTCCCCCAAAACCACCTCACACCTAATGAACAGAAATACTACGTAGGAACAAACAGAAAAGAGGAAGAGATGATAGCAGGTGAGTGAAAATACGAGACGTACATTCGTCTGATCTCTTTGCTGCTGTCTCCGAGAATCTGAAAGAGTCCATCCAGAATTTCAGGCAAATAGTCCAGGAGGTTGATATCAGGAACGGTCTCCAACACGTGGATCTAGAGCAGAGAGTAAAAAAACGCATTACTGGATGTTGCAACAGAATTGTGGAACCTATTAGATCAACTGTAAATAAACGATGTATATATTGTAGCAAAAAAAGAGCATGGTCCCTATAAGCTATCCTCTGTGTTCATCTTGTCTCTATTCCTATCGGCTGTGTTATGTGTCAGTCAGAGAGTATGTGCGAGTTACGGGAATAGAGGAGTTTCTAGTTTAGTCTACAGGTTGTTCTCATGCTCATCACACGGTCGGAAAAGCTGCCGTCCTGTGCCGGAGCGAGACAACCGAACAGGGTGAGGTTTGACACGTAAACTGTGTATATCGACTACTGTACTGTTGGTGAGTGTACCGGTGTAACCAACCTGTTAAAGAAGTAAAGTAAATGCTCAGAGAGCGACCTCTTTGTAGTGGCTTATTACTCCCACTAAACAACTAAATACACAAGGAAACACGACAACAGGTGTCAGAAGTGAAGACTGGAAATTACAACTGCAATTGCCAACGAAAGGACCGTCGGACACTGGCGAGACAACAGCGGATGAACAGTAAGCAAATTTGTTTGCAATCTTTCAGGACGAGAGGCAAGCGGGCAGACGTCATTGCGCCGATGAGAACCCGTGAATTGACTGCACGTGAATTGACAGAGATAAGAGACTCAATTACTCCTCAAGTACATTTGTAAAGTTGATCGAAAAAAAAAAAAAATAATAAAGAGATGTCTCAAGAAGAATTGTGTCAGGGAACCATGGCAGCAGCTTCTGATGTCAGCATTACCCCAGCGTGGTTTCCAGCCAGTGCCACAGACTTCCAGTGTCGAACAACGGTCTAGTACTCCTCACTACCAAGGCCAGCCGGTTGCTACGGAAGGTCCCAAGATTGGTGGAGGCCCATCAGCACAATTATCAAGCTACTGTGGGCCGCGATATTGATGTGAAGGGCTGAGCTAGACGTATTTCCTGGGCGGATGATGAGGACCAGTCCATCGATTCCCCGGCAGTTTCACGCAGAGTTCATGTCCGAGCTACGCTACTGCAGACCAGGTGGCTGTTCTCTCACAGAAGACAGCGTTCCTAACAGAGCAAATGGAGAAGATGAGTAAGAGCTATGTGTCTGCTGATCAGTTTAACATCCTAATGCAAAAGATGGAGCAGCTACAATTGAAGCTGGATAACCTGGCAGCCAGGGAGCCTAGAAAGCCAGAGGAGCTAAGTCAGGACAGGAGGTGAGGACGGTCTCCGACACAAGATTGCAGGCTACGAGCAGGAACAAATTCGCCAAGCCCCAACCGCACTGGAGTAGGTTTGTGCTATAACTGTGGGGAAGAAGGGCATTTCCGCAGGGAGTGTGTCAGGCCGTTAACCCCGCCACAAAACTCAAGGCAAAGAAGCAGCGATCAGAACCACAGTTTCACTTCAAAAGAGCTAGAACGCTGGAGGAGCCAGTCCCCCACACCACAAGTGAGGCATGCAAAAAGCAGAGGCCCGAGTTTGCTTATGGATGTCACCATAAACTGCATTCCAACACAAGCCATTGTGGACACGGGAGCTGAAGCAACAGTTATCTCTGAGACGTTGTATCAACAGTTTCCTCTTGGTATGCAGACAGCTACAACCCTGACACGTCTCCATAATGCAGAATCAGGAAAGGACATGACTGCGAAAGGTGGACTGAAAGTTAAATTTCAAATCGACACCTGGTGCACGGAGTAGGAAGTACTGGTCGCTCCGATACGTGACCGTCCTTAAGCCGCAAACGTAACCATCCATACAAGTGGTAGAGTGTTCATTGAAGAAGAACTAATCCCCACTAGGATCGTTGGGGGTGATTATCACATCGCTCGAGTGGTCCTAGAGACGGAGACAATGTTACCACCTGAAAGTGAATGTCTAGTCTGGGGTGAAGTGGACAACCCAAAGCCCGGTGTCTCCGTAGTTCTGGAGCCCTACCTGATCACGGAAACTGAGGCCTCCAACAGTGTTGTCATCACCATGGAGCGCAGAGTGATTGTGAGGCTTTGCAATCTTTCCAGAAATAAAACAACCTTACCAAAGGGAGCCTGTCTCGGTCTCTTGGTAGAGAAATATCCAGAGGAGGACCTAATGGAAAAGGATTGTACCAACTCCCAAAAACAAAGAGACGACACACATCACTCAAAGCTGAGACGACTGACAACTGCAACAGATCTACCTGAATATCTGCAATCCCTTTATGCCGCTGCAAGCGAAACATTAAGTGATGCTCAGCAACAATGACTTATTGAACTCTTGCTCTCATACAAATTTCTCTTCACCGTTTCCGATTTAGACCTTGGCCTTTTAGCAGCGATCACACACAGGGTAAATACTGGGGCTGCTGGACCCATACGCCAGCAAGTCAGACAGACTCCCCTTGGATTTCAAGAGGAGGAGGAGAGGCACCTTAATGCTATACTGGAAGCGGGAGACGTCATACCCTCTGCCTCAAAGTGGGCGTCACCCGTGGTGTTAATTCGCAAAAGGACGGAGGTGTTCGCTGGTGTGTCGACAATCAGCGCCTCAACAGTTTGACAGCCAAAGATGCTTATCCTCTCCCCAAAATTGAGGAATGCCTGGATGTCCTTGATGACCTCCAGTCTGGCTACTGGCAAATTGCAGTGGATGACAGGGACAGAGCAAAGGTGCTTTCATTACTCGCTATGGCCTCTACGAGTATACCCGCAAGCTCTTCGGACTGTGCCACGGCCCCAGCACTTTCCAGAGGGCGATGGAGCTTGTTCTTCGAGGACTTCAGTGGGAAACGCTCTTAATCTACTTGGATGACATGATCATCTTTCATCATCATCTCTTGATGAGAGCCTTGATCGACTTGAAGCTGTATTCCAACGCCTTTTCAGCTATGGACTAAAGCTAAAGCTATCCAAATGTCACCTGCTTAAAGAGGAAGTCCTTTTCCTCTGCCATGTGGTTAGCGGCGAAGGTATACGGCCAAATCCATCTCTGATTAGTGATGTGAAAGCTTGGAATCCCCCCACAAGTGTACATGAGCTGAAAGCTTTTCTTGGACTGTGTAACTACTACAAGAAGTTTGTGCCGTCATTCTCAGAGCTGGCCAATCCTCTTAATGAACTCTTAAGGAAGGAAGCAACATTCTCGTGGACTGAGGAGCACCAGAATGCTTTCACACAGCTCAATGGTAAAGTTAACTTCTGCACCTGTGCTTGGATATCCTCTAGTGGAAGGAAAGTAAATTTTGGACACTGATGCATCAAATCACAGTATCGGTGCAGTGTTGTCACAACTTCAGTGGGGAGAGGAGAGAGTCATCACTTATGCAAGCGTTCACCTTACACCAGCTCAGAGGAGATACTGCATAACAAGACGAGAATTGCTAGCTGTTGTCTTCTATACCCGCCAATTTCGACACTACCTGCTTGGCAAGAATTTCCATGGAGGACTCCATCCCTCTCTATTGTTGCAAGTTTGGATAAAAAAAGCGTCTGCCAAATGCATAAATGCAAGTACTGGCCTCAATACAAAAAGAAGTGTTACAAGCCTGTCATAATCCACCGTAGTCTGGTCATTTGGGAGAAGGAAAGACCTTAGAGCGAATCCGTCAAAGTTTCCACTGGTATGGCATGGGTGGAGATGTACATTTGCACATACAGAGGTGTGGGCACTGCAATGCTTGCCGACTAAGAGGGCCAAAACTTTAGAATTACCAAGTAGGGGCACCAATGGATCGGATCCACATCGATATACTGAGTGCGTCTTAATCATTATTGACCAGTTCACTCGATGGGTGGAAGCTTTTCCTGTGCCAGACCAAGGGACGGAAACTACGGCTAAGACACTCGTGTACGAGTTCATCTCCAGGTTTGGGGCACCGCTGGAGCTACACACAGACCAGGGTCGAAATTTTGAAAGTTCACTGTTCAGAAATGTTTGTAGTCTCCTGCAGATCACGAAAACACGGACAACCCCTTACCATCCTGCCTCCAACGGACAAGTAGAGAGGTTCAATCGAACACTTCTTCAGATGATTCGGTGCTATGTGAACCAGGACCAGAAAAACTCTGATGAGCATCTTCCGCAGCTCCCAGCATGCAGTCACTGGATTCACACCGAATAGGCTCATGCTTGGAAGGGAGGTTTACCAACCCCAGGTTCTATGGTCCGGTGTCGCAGAGCAAAGGTCAGACAGTGTGGAAGTGCCAGATTTTCTGTATAACCTGGAAAAAGGGCTGAGAGACACACATGATGTTGCCAGGGAACACCTCCATGCAGCCCATCAACGACAAAAGAAGATCTATGATCTCAGGGCTCAGGAGAGGAAGTACATTGTTGGAGATTTGGTGTATATGCGTGACAGTACTAAGAAAAAGGACAGAGTCCAAAGATTCTGCGAAAGAGTAAGGATACCCCTGACAACCCCGTTCTGATAGATTCCCTGCATGAGCCGGAACCGCCTGCACCCCCGGGGGGCAGTGAAACGGAATTCATTTCTTCTGACCCTGAACCCCAGGAGAACCAGGGTACAGAGAAGAAGCAGCAGCCGGCAGCTCGGTGAGGACAGAAGTGGACATGGATTAATGTCGGACATAAGAGAAAAAGAGACAATCAAGAGAACGATTAAAGGAAGAGAAATACGGAAGCCCTTGAGATACAACAGTTAATGTTTGGTATTGTCTTATATTGTTCATTACAGTTTTTATAGTTTAGAAATTGTTGGGTTATTACTGTTTTCATTTTACTGAAGGGACTCAGTACTGTTAAAAGGGGGGATAGTCTAGCAAAAAAAAGAGCATGGTCCCTTTAAGCTATCCTCTGTGTTCATCCTGTCTCTATTCCTATTGGCTGTGTCAGTCAGAGAGTATGTGCGAGTTACGTGAATAAAGGAGTTTCTAGTTTAGTCTACAGGTTGTTCTCATGCTCATCGCACGGTCGGAAAAGCTGCCGTCCTGTGCCGGAGCGGGACAACTGAACAGGGTGAGGTTTGACACGTAAACTGTGTATATCAACTACTGTACTGTTGGTGAGTGTGCCGGTGTAACCAACCTGTTAAAGAAGTAAAGTAAATGCTCAGAGAGCGACCTCTTTGTCCTGGCTCTTTACTCCCACGCATCCACACAGGCCAACGCTTGATGAGGCTAACTAAATACACACGCAAACATGACAATATCTTAAAAGTGCTCAATTTACCCAGGAGATGATGAACTGGCGGGCGTACTGGTTGTTGGAGTAAATCCTCTCACGCAACAAGGGAACAAAAGCCACTAGGTCAAATTTGTTACTCTCGGTTACAATGTCCTGAAAAACATACATCTTTTTTTAATATTTATTTACTTAAACCACACGTTGTCAAGCCTACATGTATGCAAGAAGGAATCTTAAAGTGATAGTTCACCCAAAAATTTAAATTCTGTCATAATTTATTCACTCTCTCGTCATTTCAAACCTGTATAAACTTCTTCCTTCCACAGAAAACGGAAGAAGATATTTTGAAAAATGTAACGGGGCCCCCATTCACTTGCATTGGTTTTAAGTCCATACAATAGAAGTGAATGGGAGCCAGGGGTGTTTGGTTACGGACTTTCCTCAAAATATCTCCTTTTGTGTTCTGCGGAAGAAAGTCATAAAGGTTTGAAAGGACAAGAGGGTGTGTAAATAATGGCAGATTTTTCATTTCTGGGTGAACTATCACTTGAAAATATCGTACCTTAAGAAGCCGATCCAAGAGCTCAGATCCACTCTTGACATTAGGATCTGGATCTGCAGCAAGCTAAGACATCAGATTATTATGTGAGGTTTAACAAAGGAATTTTTTTACAAAAACAAAAAAAATACGGATGGGAGAATAATATATGATACTGTATGTAAATGACGATAACCAATAAACAAAATACCAAATGCATAACAGACATTCCAGTGATGTTATCGTCTTACAAAGGTTAGATACACCATATATGGACACATACATAAAGACTCAAGTTTACCTTGCTAAGTCCATCGAACAGCACATTGAAATGGGGCAGCACTGCCCCCCTCGCAACCTTCACTATATTATAAAGGGCCTCACACGCGTAATACCGCAGACGGCTGTCGGAGTCATTGAAGCACGTAAGGACCGGATCAATGAGTTCTTTCAGGTACAGTCCAGAATCCTGAGAAACACAAAATGGAAGTTTAGATAAACAATCAAAGTTACAAAGTGTTTCTGCTTTACAAAGCACCACTGAGGCTTTCAAAATCTGTATGTAACAGACATACGGTTCACATACTTTTCCCAGGGCTATAGAGCACGCAGCCAAACCGATGAGACCCCCCTTTCTGCTGTGTGGGTGCTGGGACAGTGCAAACTCTGCGGCCAAAATCTGGATGATATGTCGGATCTGTGCGGAGTTGTTCTGGGCTACAAATTCTCGTACGAGCCTGGTAAAACAATAAGAAGGAGCAATTCATTTATTCACAATTTTAAAAAGGAGTGCTGTTTGAGGAAAAAGTGTTGTTTGGAGATCACTGGACTATGTGCTATTGATCATAAAATTACTAATGGAGTCATGTGGCCTGTCAGATGATCTGCCCTCCTCTAGAGCGAAGTCACAAATACCATAACTAAGTCGTAATGACTTATTACAAGGAAATTGTAGGGTACATGTGTTACACTATTATTTGCATGCAAATGCCTGCCATTGTCATAAAATGTGAACAATTTACTATTTATAATACTATTCTTCCCTTCTAAAACATAATCTCGGTTTGAAGAATAACAGATCATGACTTACTTTTCAATTTCAAGAGCTGCCACCTTCCTCTTCTCGTACAACTTGTCGTTGAGCGCTCGCACAATGTTTGGAGTTAAGGGAGTAAAATCCTTTTCTGTGTTCATCTTGTTAAACTATTTCACACAGATCCGTCCTATAAATCGTCAAGCCTGAGCAGCTGCGCGAATTCTCCAAATGAAGAGACGCAGTCTTGTTAGATGTCAGTTATTAATGTATCAGCGATGTATTGAGGTTTCATGCACGAGCTGCTGATCATCATTCGCTCGTGTTTAACAAGACAGGACTAACGTTAGGCACTAACATTTGTTTTTACATTAGCATACACGACAGGAGTTCATTATATAAGTTACATTACTTGTAAAATAACTGGACCTGCTGTTTGAGACATTGAACGCGAGCGGCAAAGGATGAGAGCCCTTATAATATAAGAGCCAGACTCTTCTAAATCCAACGCTTATATTTAACTAAACAATTTACAGCAAACGGTCCGTAGAGAACGAAATTCCTCGTAATATTTCTTAGCGAGGGATGACAGTAGCGCATCGCAATGTTTTTCAAGGCATAAAATGAGCTGAAGCCGCCATATGTCCCGGCTCACATGACTTCCTACAAACATCAGCGGCTGCAAATCGAGCGCCGATCATTGGATTTGTTTTGATCGCGTCATAAGAGTCACGTGTTCTTTCAACAGATAAGGCGTGTTCGACTGTCGTGATGCGCAGACCGATCGGAGTTCGGCATCAAGTACCGCGAGAGTACAGCCTTGTGGTGCAACAGCAATGCTCTCGAATCGACCTCGCGGTATTCTGATGTCATGCGCAAAGCGGGCTGCGCAGCGCCGCGTGAACATGTATAATAACTGTTGGAGGATGAAATTAAATTAGGAAAGTGTTATGGGGGGGAGAGAGAGAGTATTTTATTATATCGAGCTGTACTTGAATGCTATCACTACCAGAAAGTTGGCCATTTAACAGCTGCTTGGTTGTAAAGGCGAGAGTTCTGTCAGCAGGTGTCACTCATCAAATCAATTTAGCCTGTGAAGTATTTAATCCATATTTCCTTTTTCCACAATCCTTTCACGTAGAGACTACATATTGCTAGTAACGATTGCTATTTCTATATACTGACTAAAATAAGTCCATGTAAAAGTGTCAACATTAGGCCAGGTCAACACAAATGGCGCGCTGTCACAACGCAAAGGTGTGAGCCCACGTGCAATTTTGCGGTTGACTTAAGCGTTACGTGAAAATGTTAAATGTGTACTTTTACTCGCACAGGTGTTTTTGCATCTTATAACTTTACTATGGGCTGCTGAAAGCGTTCTTGGTAAGCATGATTTGTGTCATTTAAGTAAACGGAAGTAGCTAAAAAGCGATTTCATTAACAGTTTGAAGTTCAAACAGGTGAATGCGATGTTTCACGGTGTACCGACCCGAGCACCTGCCTTCTGTCGTGGGGAAAATGTAAATGCGCAGTTGGACACTTTGGAGATTTCTGCGACCAGGGTAATGCATTCTAGGATTAAATGATTTAAATTGGTCTAATAACTAAAATATGATTTTTCCAAATGTATTTAATTTTTTTGAAGTTGCAACGATGAATGTAACGTGTGGAAAAGACTACATTTCCATACTAGTGGATGAAGAGTTCTTCAACTACCACAATGTGGGAGTTGAGTCTCTTCATTTGACTAACACCAGCTGTCGTGGACACAGAGAGGAGATCTCTGGATCAACCTATTTCATACTGCGTACACCAATGGACCAGTACACTGCATGTGGGGGTAAACCTGCGGAGGTGAGTCTTCCCTTCTCTCATTTCAAGTGCAAGCGCATAGATGTCTGTTTTGCTTAACGTATTGGTATTTTTAACAGAAGAACATAACTCACATTGTGTACACCTTAACCCTGATGTCCGATCCACCTTCCTATGAAAACATTGTGAGACACCCAGTTGTACACATCGCGTATAAGTGTGTCTATCCGTACATCCGCAGACTCAGCCTGGCATTTCCCATCTTGTCTTTCTCCAGGTAACACACTTGTGTTCAGAGATACTAACTGTTGTTGAGATTGGGCACGACCTACTATTTCCTAGAATGCTTAAAGAGCTAGTTTATCCAGAAATAAAAGTCCTCCTGTCATTCCAAATAATGTATAAACCCCCATTAGGGCCTGTTTTTTACTGTGATGGCATTTCATTCAAAAATCGCAACATTCAAGTAACTTTCAATAGCGACAATGTCCATTTACTTTTTTAACCGTATGGTATGTTTTACGTTTGACCTGTTTGTTGGTTTTAAGCGAGAGAATGTTTAAAGTTGATGAGGTGGATGCCAAAGTGGAGATGAGTTTGTTCAAAGATCACACATACAGCGACGCCTTCACCAGCGCACCTACAATTAAGCTCGGTGATCAAGTCTACGTCCAGATTCAAGTCACCGAACCAGAAGACTTCTTCGATCTGAAAGTGAACGAGTGTTGGGCCACCCAGTCGGCAAAACCTAATGATAAGTCAGGATTCACCCATACGATGCTTGTAAATGGGTACGTTTTAACCTGGAATCGTGAGAATTCCTACCATTTTGTAAATGTTAAATCCAGCTCACCATCGTTCCATTTCTTGCCTTTTTTTGAACGTCTCCAAGGTGTATAAATGACAAAACGACTACATTTGTAAATGGTACATCACACTACACTGGGAGAAATGGTGAGGGCTCAACTGTCCGTTATTCCTTTGATATGTTTCGTTTTGTAAACGGACCACACAGTATCTACCTGCACTGCACCGTGCACCTCTGTACACCAGAAGATGGAGAATCATGTACTTCTGTAAGCATATTCCAGACCAGTTTCTTTTAAAAAATAACAAAACTTGTCTTTTTATACATATGCATATGCATATACATGTATGATTTATTTGCATATATATATATATATATATTTCATTGTTAACTTAATCACCTTTTTTAGGAATGTAAATCTATAGCCAAAAGAGAGGTTGTTTTGGATGAACAGTCTCAAGGCCTCCTGTCATATGGACCAATCAAACGTGAGCTACCTGAGAGACCTGTTACAAGTAAGTGAACAAGTTCTATGATGTGCATTAAATCTATACAAATACAGCTTTAACTGTATTAAATTGTCTTGTTTTAGATCTCCTGGCATTGATTCTTCCATTTGGAGTCATCTGGGCTTTGGGCATCTTCCTTCTCATCCTGATCACCGTTGCTAAAGCTGGACATAGACGACGCACTATAAACAGTTAAATAAATTAACTATGTCCGCCTCCGAGCAGTGGTTTGGGTTAAATACAGAAGCTTTCAAGCTCTGTTGGAGGACCCATAACATGGCCCTTAATGTGCCTTAAAGTGTTTTGCTAAGCACATTTAATGATCAAATCTACTCGAATAAGTCGTTCCTGAGATGGACATGATGTGTCAAAGGGTTGCTCATTGTTTGCTGTGATGCGGAGTCGTAAATACAGCTGTGTACAGTACTGAATATGCAACAACAGGTGGCAGTGAGCGCTACAACTCACCGAAATTTGCAAACAAAAAAAAACTCATTCTTTAAATAAACATATTTCAACACGCTTCTCTTGAACTGCTGCGTTTTAATTATATTAGTGATTTTTATATAAAGTGATTAATATCACACATGTGTAATAATCGCACAGATTACAGTGGGCAGAGCCTCGGGTGCGGCCGCGTGCTGCATATCAGCGTGAGCTCCTCGTGAGGTTTCGTGCTCATATTAGGTGCCTGCGTAAGATTCAACAGAGTTTCTCCTTCTATCAAGGACACGCCGCCCGGTCAACGGGATCTTCGGGTAGTTTTAACCGGGAGACACGGAAATCAACACGACGCGATGCAGCATCAACAAGTATTGTGTTTCTACTGTGTATAGTAGCGGGTAACGTTAGAGAGCCGCCGTTCAGGCCAACTTCAACGGCGGAGTTTACACGCTTTTAAACCACCGGAGACCTTTCTATACCACATTTATATCACATTTTGCTGGATTCTTTTAGTTGTGATAGGCTGGATGAAAACTGTGGACCGGCTGAATTTACACAACTATTTAACGGATTAAGGAAAGTAAATTACTCGATTCGTGGATCCGCGGAGAACGGTGTTTGGGTGATTAAATCTCAGGTTGGGGTTTGATTTTGGACACTGTGTGTTTATAATAGCAGCTGTCCCGGGCGCGGAGAGATGTCAGTCCGCAGCTCGCGACGGTCACTGAGACCCGTAACTACGGTTTTGATCCTGCTGTTTGTCAACATTGCTGGAACAGCTGCTGAGGATGAGGATTTCAGCGCAGAGGTTTGTATGAGCCATTGTGTTCAAATATGAATAGTCCACACAATTGCAAACATGTATATGAATATGACTATTGTGTTTACGTTATGTATATAATATGCATATGTGTATATTTTTCTTTGTTGTAAATATGGATTGTGCCATGAAAAAATCGCTTTTAAGCATCTCCCGTTAGTATTTATTTTCACACTTTAAGCCCCAGTGAAATAAAAGTGAAAGTTTTTTTCCCTGCAATTAAAAATGATTTAGTTGTCAAGTATAATGGAAAAGTTTTTCTTTTTTACTCTTTTGGAATACAGACAAAATACAATACTTAATGCAATGGACAGGCAATATACATTTATAATAAGGATTGTTTTATACTTCATGCATTATTCAAGAAAAATGTTATTTAAGTGCAGTTAATTTCGTTTTTAATTCAATGCACTGTACAATGACTATATCATTTTTATAACAGTAAAGAACGAAGTGAATGGTAAACAAATGGTCTGATTGTTATTGTTTGAGTATTGTTACAAGTACTTATAAGATATGGGAAACAAAAATAATGTAAATTATTCAAAAGAAAATGTATTTGGTTATGAATTACTTTTAGCAGATGGTGCCATCTTAAATAAACATTTGGTGCTCTACAAGAGAAATTTTCTTTCTTTTTACCTAAACATCAGGTGAACACATCCACAGGTCATAACAACTGAAGGAAGATTTATCTGATTTCTGTTTACAAACTGTAGATATGGTGAACAAAATACTTTTGATTACATTTGATTTCTCTATAAAGAAAAAATGGTTGTATATATTTTCCTACGGAAGTTTAAAACTTACTTTTATACTATGACAAAGCAGCTAGTCTATTTAAAACATTGTCCCAAGATGTGACCAATAGTGTCTTCAATATTTTTTCTGTTTGGGTTATATGATCTGTCCTTTGCCAGATACTACTCGGCAACTCGCAGTTCCAAAACATTTTTCACTCCTTTATGAAAAAATAATTTTTGTGTCTCTGTTTTTTTAAGTCCTGGCTGAGGATGTATGGCTACTTGTCCCAGGCGAGCAGACAGATGTCCACTATGCAGTCATCTCAGATGCTTTCTAGTGCCATTAAAGAAATGCAGCGCTTTTATGGCCTGGAGGTGACCGGACAAATGGACACGGCAACTCTGAAGTATGATTTCCTCTGGTACACCCTCTTATTCTACTGACCATAGAACAACAACAAAACCTACATTTGTTTTGATTGTGTGGAGTAAATTACAGTTTTTTTATTTTTTATAAGAGTTATGTTTGTATGAGGCAGTGGAAAGACCTGCGATCAGTTACCGTCTTAGAGTTGCGTAACTGGGTCAAAGGCACTTTATCTGTTACGTGTAACAGTTCTGGTAGAATTTAGGTTTACTGTTTTATAAGAGAATTTTGAAGCAATATCATGATGGTAAAACATGTAAATATTCCTGTTTTCAGAGCTATGCAAAGACCTCGCTGTGGAGTGCCTGATCGTTTTGAGGAGTTAACCGAAGGAGCATCACGACGCAAACGTTACGCCCTTACCGGACAAAAATGGGATGAGGAAAAGCTCACCTACAGGTGACTTTAAAGGGATACATCATCCAAAAATGAAAATTCTCTCATCATTTTACTCACCTTCGAGTTGTTCCAAATCTGTATAAATGTCTTTGTTCTGATGTACACAGAGAAAGATATTTGGAAGAATGCTTGTAACCAGACAGATTTTGCCCCCCATTGACTCCCATAGTAGGAAAAATACAATGGTAGTCAAAAGTGCCCCATAACTGTTTGCTGTCCTACATTCTTTAAAATGTCATCTTCAAAGTATTTTTTTCCTACTATGGTAGTCAGTGGGGGGCAAAATCTGTCTTCATCAGAACAAAGAAATGTATACAGATTTGGAACAACTTGAAGGTGAGTAAATTATGACAGAATTTTTGGGGGAAGGTTAGTCACAAATGTTCTGAAAACCAGAAACTAACAAAAATATGATTTTGTTTGTTCTCTGCCTTAAGTATTCAGAACCACTCACCAAAGGTCGGCCGGGAGCAGACGTACGAGGCTATTCGCAGAGCCTTTCAGGTTTGGCAGAAAGTTACGCCTCTGCGGTTTGAGGAGGTCCCGTACAACGAGATAAAAAACGGAAGCGAAGGACCTGACATAATACTACTGTTTGCATCTGGATATCATGGGGATATGTCTCTCTTCGATGGGGAAGGTGGTTCTCTGGCACATGCTTTTTTCCCTGGTCCTGGAATGGGAGGCGACACACATTTCGACACAGACGAACCATGGACCCTAAACCAACCGGACGGCTCTGGTGTGAACAGTTTGTGTTTTTTTGCATGCCTTCCTTTCGAAGTGACATACGGGTGGTTTCCCGGACAGGGATAAGACTAGTCCTAGACTTAAATAAGTGTAAGAGCTGTCCAAACTGAAAACAGCTTGCACCGACATATCTAAAAAAACATCAGTGCCTATGTGCTGTCTCAAAATGCACACCAGTAATGTATTTTGTAAGGCATGTTTGTTAAAACTACTTTAATTTCCTGGTTTAAAATAATCCCAGTCATGGCAACCGCCCCATAGTGTTCATTTTTCCGCAAAGAATATATTAACATAGATGTTTTCATCTCTCAAAATGATCCGGCTGTTGGTAAAATTCTTCCTCAACGGTCTCTCAATTTTGGGTTTATTTTTTGTAACTGTGTTTCACTCTGTGGGTTCAGGAGTTGACTTGTTTCTGGTCGCCGTTCATGAGTTGGGTCATGCGTTGGGGTTGGAGCACTCCGGTGACCCTTCGGCCATCATGGCGCCGTTTTACCAATGGATGGACACCAACCACTTCTCATTGGCTGAGGATGACATCAATGGCATTCACCAGATCTACGGTGAGTTCACTTATAATGATCATTTTGCATGGCTACCATTGACCTTGTAGTCCACATGCTCCGTCTCGGTGTATATTATATACATGTCACATTAGCTAAGTGTGAACGTATGGTTTTGAACATACAGGACCTCCAGAGATTGTCACCACTCAAGCAATGACCACCACAACCCTTCTTACAACCACTGCTAAACCCACCACCACGGTGGCCCATCCGAGAACAACCAGACCCTCAATGCGCCCCACCAAACCATGGGTCCCTCCGGTCAACCCCACCAGGAGGACTTACAGACCTCAGCCGACAGCACGATCAGATCAGGATGCACCTGACATCTGCGAGGGGGACTTTGACACGGTCACCATGCTACGAGGGGAGATGTTTGTCTTCAAGGTGAGGACTTATCCGTATCTGTAATGATACTTGGTTATTAGTGGTTCGGTTGGAATAAAAACTCATGTACTTTATTTAAAGAGGGACCAAAGCCATATCTAGGGGTCAAAATAATATCAAGACTTTTGTCTTAAAGGAATAGTTCACCTGAATAATGAAAATTCTGTCATCTTTACACACTACCTGTGTGATTTTCTTTCTTCTGCAAAACACAAACAAAGATATTTAAAAAAATGTTGGTAACGAAATACCGTAGGCCTCCATTGAGTTCTATTGTATTGTACAAAACCAATGCGAGTCAATGGAGACCAACGGTTTTTAAAGGTGAACTATTCCTTTAAGCTCTTGCTAAAACCTAACATCCTAGCAACCAGCTAGAACACCATAGCAACCACAAAGAAACATGTTAAATAACTCTCAGAACAATTTAGTAGCTGGATAGCAATGAAGCGTGCCAGACCGTTTTGGCACGCAAGGCAACTAGCACTCCTTTTCTTTAGAAAATTTGATGGTCTAGTTAATATTTTAAGATAGTCTTCGAGCTTTATTACTAACTTCATGCCTAGTTTGTTTAGATCCTATATGCATCAATGTCTTTTGTTGTTTTTGGTATTCATGTGGTTCTTGTGCCTTTGGAGATCTATTCTTACATTTATCTTTTTAAAGTTTTACTGTGGTATTGTTAGATAAAGATTTATGAAGTTGATTGTCTTTGGCAGGGTCGTTGGTTCTGGAGGGTTAGGAGGAACCGTGTTCTGGATAATTACCCGATGCCTATCTCCTTCTTTTGGATGGGGCTTCCTGAGGACATAGATGCTGCATACGAACGGCACGATGGGAAATTTGTTTTCTTTAAAGGTCTGCATCTTATTCCAGAACCGTCAATGAAAAGTGTATCTAGAAATCTCTGTATCAAAATGACACAGTGTGCAAAAATCTTTGAATACTTCCCAGATAGCAATCCACTTCTCTTTTAAACAAGAGCTCTCATTGCTGTAACAACATCTTGAAGTTAAATTATGTCACTCGTGAAACTTTCAAGGAGGGGGAAGGAGAGTCTGGCAGGCATGTATTGCGTCAGCTTCGGCTCCAGATGCTTACTGATCTGGTTTCATTTTGAGAGAAGAAACCTGGAGCTGGGAAGGTGTAGCGGGAAGAACATCAGCTTTTGTTTGACAGCTCGTGGATCATTTCGAGACTTTGTGTTGGTTATGCAAATTTGCAAAAATCCAGATTTCATTTTTTGCATTCATATGAGGAGTTGCTTTCATGTCACACAATGCAGTCTTCTGTGGAGTCTCGCAAGCTGAATAGAGATCTCTGTGACATCATCTCTCAGCCACGCAACCCCTCCTCTTATGTTTCTCCATCTAATGTGGCTTTTTGTCCGTCCTCTCTTTGTGTTTTGTATCACTCCTGCAGGAAATAAATACTGGCTTTTCAGAGAGGCAGACGTGGAGCCTGGATACCCCCAGGACTTGTTTCGTTACGGTCAGGGAATGCCCGACAGAGTGGACGCGGCTGTGTGGTGGGAGCCATCTGGCTATACATACTACTTCAGTGGAGACAGGTAAACAGTGGATAAGACCAGATGTGTCAGGGGTAAGGGGATAGTTCACCCAAAAATTATTATTTATCCTGATGTCCTTCCAAACCTGTAAAAAAAATTTTTTTTGATGAACATCGGTAACCAAACAACACGTACCCCAATTAACTTCCATTGTATGAACACAAAACCACCGAGACATTTCTCAAAATATCGTCTTTTTTCCCCATAGAACAAAGTGTCATATACAAGTTTTGAAAGGCATGAGAGTGAATAAATGCTAGAGTTTTATTTGATTTTGTTGTAGATATTGGCGGTTTAGTGAAGAATCCCGTGCCGCGGATAAAGACTACCCCAAACCAGTGAGTGTGTGGGGGGCTGTTCCTGGCTCGCCGAAAGGGGTGTTTCTCAGCGATGATGGAGGTGAGTCAGGCTAAGAGGACTGGTGCCCAGGAAAATATCATGGCTAAATAAAAAAAAACTGAAAAAAGTACATTAATCCTGAGCTGAGAGGGAAAGTGTGAGCTCATTGCTTAAAAACTGGGGCGCAATAAGACATTTGACCTGAAAATGTGCTGATTGGCTAAAATGTTGGGTAATTAAACGTTTGATGATGATTCAATGACCATACATTTCCAGATCTAATCATTGGTTCGGAAGCTGTGGGATATTTTTCTTACTTACTAGTGTATTTATTATATGAAATTTCTTACATTGGTACTAGTTTACAATAAGGGGTCTGTAGTGGAACATTCGTTTATGATGCCAAATGACTTTTACAAGATAATAATTGCTGCAAAATATTTCAGTTTATTGTTAATTTGTAAAAAAGTACTATTGTTCATTGTTAGTGCATGCAAGTAAAAAAACTTTACTTACCAAAAAGAATAAATGCTGTAAACAGATTGATCATTAGCACATACAACTTTTGTCCATTCTCTATTGACAGAAATGCAATATAATATACAACATTATGTTTTTATACATCTCTTGGTATTATGTTTTATTACCTTAGAATGAGCTATTTCATACACTGCAGGTCCCCTTGGAATTCGCCATGTTTCTACGGTAGCCCTAAATGGACAAACTGCTCTACAGAGCCGTTTCGTTAATACGTTATTTCCTTCAGCTAAGAAGTGAAAAGGTGACGACATCTTAGTCCTATCAACCATCGTAGTGCTTCGAAAGGCAGGGGTGGTGTGAGCCCTTGGTTGCAAGTTGCAACCTCACCGCTAGATGCCGCTAAATTTCATACACTGGACCTTTAAATGTCACTTTAATACTAAAATGCATCCCATTTTTTTTCCACACAGTGTTCACTTACTTCTACAAAGACACCAAATACTGGAGATTCGATAACAGGCGAATGAAAGTAGACTCTGGATTTCCCAGGTCGATCCTGAACGATTTTATGGGCTGCCGAGTGCACTTTGAAGCAGAACCAGAAGTAAAACCCGACCATAGGCAGCCAGACACCAAAAACAAAGATCAAGACTCCGACGACTACAAAAGCGATGACGACCAGGATGAGGCTGAGGACAAAAATGACGATGAGAAAGGGGAGATAGACGTTGTTCTGAGGGTGAATAACACCGACGAGCACATCATGACGCTCATCTTGGTGACCGTGCCTTTGGTGCTGGTGCTGTGCCTTCTGGGAATTATCTATGTCATCATCACCACGCTTCAGAAAAAAGAGACACCGAAAGCGTTAGTGCACTGCAAAAGATCCCTACAGCAATGGGTCTGATGTTCGATGGAACGCGTTAGGTCTTTGAAACATAGTGTGCGATCTCAATGTGAGTATGGAGAAACATTACTACAGAGATTCATTCGGCCAAAAATGACGGCACTTGTTAGGACCGATTTCAGTTAAGATTTAAACTAGCTGACTAAAAGAAAGACGCCTACGTAGGTAGTAAGCAGCTAGGCAACAGAGCCACGTTCACTGCCTTATATTATGCACATATGATTTGTAAGAGATGTCTTGTTCGTTTATGGTGCTTGAACCCAAAACGTTATCGTTTAACTAAAATTTGCACTTTTGATAGCATTACGATTTTTTAAGTGGTCATGTTGTGGTTCTTCTGTGTTGTGTGTGATTTGTGTGTTTTCCTCTTCAGCCCAGACGTTTTTCACTGTGGGAAGCTTTGGATGCATTCGAAAAAAGCATTGTCGTATCCTCTCTAATTTCGGTGTCGAGGCCGTGCAGACAGTAGAGGGTTAAAAGAAAAGCGAGGCTTAATAAATTGTCTCGCACACATTGGAGAGGGTTTATATGGTCTCTTCCCTGTGGAGCCCGGCCTGGCTTGCATTACACAGATGTTGCTGATTTTCAACTTTATGTTGAGAAGAAATAAGAGGGGGATGGGGGCTTGAGCCAGCCAGCATTTCCTCTGCTTGAGTTCCGTTGAGCGTGCCAAAGCGAAGGAGGAGGGGGGATATATCGGAGGCGTGGCTTTACTGTCATCGTGACCTACATTAGTCTTTCTCCAATACCCCCCCAAGACAAGTTTCTCTTCATAGGGGACTTTACTTTGTTTCACAAACTTTAAACAGCAGTCTTTGTTTATGAGAAACATTCCTGACTTTGGGATTCTGTCCATCAGTGCCTTTCAAGGGTGCCTCCATTGTGCCACTAAACAGTGTTGAAAATGTACTTCTTTGTTTTCACTCGCCATGAGCCCAAGGCTTTTCCTAGCATTCAAACAAACTTTGTTGCAGATTCAGCAAAAAATGCAGAGAAACTTTATTTTGTGTTTAAGTCTACACGTGGCTTTAAAAGGGATAGTTCATCCAAAAACGGTCAGTTATTTATTCATCCTCTTGTCATTCCAACACAAGTTAAGTCTCTTCCCCAGAAGAAATAAAGTTTTCAAAGACGAGAGGGAGTACATGACATGTTTAAACTTGAGGTGAACTGTTTCTTTAACATTTCAAACCTGTGTCTTGTGTATTATGTCAATATGAATGTGTTTGTTTTGTTTGAATTGTTAAGAGTTACGAAACTCCGACAACCATCAACTGTGTTTTATTTGATTTCAGATATTTTCGTAATTTTTATTAACAATCGAGTGAATCATGCAGGGCATGTATTGCTTTTGTCCACAGATATTATCGAGTATGTAGCTTGCTCACAATAAAATGGAGTATACAGATGTCATCATCCATTTTATTTTCAACCTCCTCTGCGGACTTCGCACTTCCTTTTGTTTTGTTTTGAGTACGATAACAACAAAAAATTAATAGCTTGCATTTCTGTTGTAAAACGTGTTTCCTCATGTTATAATGGCGACGAACGCAGGCTTTTCCTGCTATTGTGCTGAAGGTAGTAAATGAATAGAAGGTGATGGGTCCATTTTATGTTTAAGAAAAGATCCTTCTAAAAGATCAGGGTAAAGCACTTATAATATGACTAAACCCTTTGCAATTTCTATGTTACTGGCAAAAAATGAACTACTTGAACTGTCAATGAAGCGAGATGCTTTCCGATTCTGAGTCTATATGGTGGTCATATTATACCATGAACACCAAAATCTACTCAGACCTTCTTAAAGGGACTGTTCACAAAATAATGTAAATTCTGTCATCATTTACTCGCCCTCGAGTTGTTCCAAATCTGTATAAAAAGTGTTGTTCTGATGAGCACAGAAAAATATACTTGGAAGAATGCTTGTAACCTAACAATTCTTGGCCATCACTGGCCACCATAGTAGGAAAAATGACAATGGTAGTCAAAAGTGCCCCAGAACTGTTTGCTTTTTTCATTCTTCCAAATATCTTCTTTTGTGTTCAACAGAAAAAAGAAATGTATCAAGCAATTTCTCCCACTATGGTAGTCAATGGTGGCCAAAACTGTTTGCTTTTTACATTCTTCAAAATATCTTCTTTTGTGTTCAACAGAAAAAAGAAATTTATCAAGCAATTTCTCCCGCTATGGTAGTCAATGGTGGCCAGAACTGTTTGGTTACATGCATTCTTCCAAATATCTTTCTCTATGTTCATCAGAACAAAGACATTTATACAGATCTGGAACAACTTGAAGGTTAGTAAATGATGACAGAATTTTCATTTTTGGGTTAACTGTTCCTTTATATTTACTCATGGACTACATTCACTCCATCACAATTGGTTATAATAATCAAACAATGAAGTGCATTTCTTCTTTTAATTCTCTAAACATACTTACAGGAACCCTCCTTCCTTCACTCTCTCCCCCATATCCTGTTAAAGGATTAGATAAACACTTTTGCAGTTCGTCCAATCACATTCTGGGACACTATCATGAGACTGGCCCGAGGGTGCCGATACGCTGTACACTTTAGGGGCTTACCGGAGATCAGGTTTTGGTTTCGCTTAAAATGGTCATAGTTTGTACTTGTAAAGCAGTAGCTTGCCCTTGATCAGTTGTATCGGCCCTTCACTCCTTCACATCTTATCCTCCCTTTATCTCATTACCGGATCTCCTGTTGCTTATCTGCTCACACCTGGCCCCGCCATGCCACTGGTTTCTGAAAGCGACGGGTTAGATGTGTTAACACTCAAAAGTCAAAGTTACTTGGTAGATTTTTGTGCATGAAGAATACAGTGTTCCACTTTTTGAGCTGCATGATATAAATAGGACAGCATTTCAGGAAGCTTAAAGTAGCTTTCCCTTCATTTCTCCTGTCATGTTTGATTAGTCAATTACACGCAACCCTAATCGTACTGGTTGGGTGTGAGGACATGTTTCTTTATTTGTTTCATACCTTCTTTATCTTATCTCGGACGAAATATCCGAGGTTAATCTAGGGAATGGGTGCTGATGACGTGCATCAATGGGTTTAAATGTTGGGTATCACACACTTCTGTCAAAGCTCATTTACAACCCTTGAGATGATATGATATTATTGGTAGTGCTTTCTATAGCAAGGTTCGGTCCAAGCCACCCAACATGAATGTAGCAACATCCTGGCAACCGCTCGGAACACCTTAGCAACTGCATCGCAATGCCCTGACAACCATCCACATCATAAGTAAATATCTGTATAAATGCAATATTTAATGAAAAACTTAAAATGTCTTAAATATGATATTCTGGTTTTTGGGTTGTGTTCGGTCTCCACTGCAATGCGGTCTAATAGGATCCAGAATTTTGAAAAGAAAATGATACACAAACTGAAACCTGGCAGGTTCAACATTTAACCCATTTGCTTCACATGAGCCCCCATTGCTCTTACACATAATCTGATGAGGGGTAGCAGTGTCCTTCAAGATTTAATCCAGTTAGCCCAGTCCTGCCTCAATCCTAATCCTTACAGATTGCCGAAGTCTGTTTTGGATGTTATCAATCCCTCTCGGAATGTCCAACCACTGCTGAGAATTCAGGTAAGAAATTGGATTTTAATAGATAGATTTTCTACAAAGTATGTCTTTAGCAAATTATGTAGATTTTGATGATGGTGATCTAACTGCTTTATATTGACAAGTTAAAACATAATTGTATTTGCATATAATACAAAGGAAGGCATTCAAGAATTTATTCATGGACGACATGCCTCAATGCACAGGGTTGCATTTGATTTTCTTATCTAAACTTGTTAGGAGGTTTGATTTTGCTTATTGCAAACGATTCTGTGTAAACACACAAGAAGACACCATAGGGAATTCAAGACTCGGATGGATAAAGTAAAAGATCAAGGATGTGATTAACTGACTTTTGCTTTACTTGTCGATCAGCCCTTGAAGTGTCCAGCTGACCGCTACTAATCGTTTTAATGTCTGACTCATCACCTGCGAACCGTCCGTCACAACATTACTGCTTTTGTGTGTTGGGACTGAATCTCTGAGAATTTTAGCACAACTTGTCATGGGAACTTGAGAACTAGTCTCGCTGGTCTCATTGTTCTCCAGCGAGCATATCAAACCTCCTCTGATCGTGTAAAGGATGTGGCAAAAACCTGCCATCATACTCTTTCTGAAACTGTTATGGGGTTTCCCTGGAAACAAGCCTTGTTGGCCATGAACTTTAAAATGTTTGGATGAGTTGAAACGTCACTGGGCTTTCCCAAGGATTAAATCCTTTTCCCGGAAGCAGATCTCTTTGTCTATTCTTATTTCTCTTGTAAAGAGCGACCTTGGCGTGAAACAGTTTTCTTTATTTAGGTTCACTGAACTAAGCCTATCTGTACAAGAGAGTTGATCTGTTGTGTTTACTGGTTTATTTCATCTCTCAGGATGTTTAACTGGGTGGTGAAGGTAGTGCCACATCCTCCTGATGGACAGGACGGTCTGGAAGTGGACTCGGCCAGTGTGGTAAATCTATTAGAATCCCCTCAGCACAAACATGTAACGCATATATTTGTTTATATTTAAAATATGATTAAAACAATGACAGTTCTATTAATCTAAGAGCTAAATAAGGGGTCGTTTGCATACATTTAGACGCTAAATTAAGACTACGTCTTAGTCTCAGTGACTAGCAATTATTTAAGACCAATCATTCTTATTTTTCGGATTTCAATTAGACCAATCTACACTTTTATGTAACTGACTTGACGTTATGACCAGTCTTTAGGAAATAAATTTGATGACTAACTTGTAAGACAAGTCTAAATAGTATATGCAACCGGCTTTGACATTAAATGTGTGATGGGATTCTGTTCAAGCCCGGCTTGCATCATTCACAGAGCCCATTACACCATATATTCCTGTTCTTCTTCTTTACTTTATCATAAAGTTGAAAAAGAGCACAAAGAGGCAGTATTACAGATCTATTCATTTTTCTTTAATGCAGTGATGTCCTCTATGTGTTTTTTGTATCATTTCCCCCCTGCTTTTCTGTGAAGAATGGGAAACCATCAAAGCGAGGTATTTACAGCACATTTACCAATGAAACATGTTATAACATGCTTGAGGTTTCATGTAGACTGTACCGTACGGTCAATATGCAGTATACAGATAATAAGCTCCTATCTCCGTCATTGTAATACAGATAAATTAAAATCATCCAAATCAATACGAGAAGAAGATCAAACATCTCAAACCTCACAGGGCAGGTAATCCGAGTCTTAAATAATTGCACACAGTATGACAAATATCCATAATTCAGGTGGATGTTTAAATATAGTTTAATGTGAAATGTTTGTATGTATGTTTCAGTGTTCAGAATGGTATGATAAACTGGCTCTCCAATGGTTTCGCAAGTGCACTGCCTCAACCCGCAGGAAGTCCTCTTCTCTCCAGAGCCAACTCTGATGCTAAAGTATTAATTTCCCTTCTACATCATTTTCTAAGTAGTATGTAATTCTTACTTTAGCATCTTTTAAAAACACCACTTTATAATTAAATATTAGTGTATTACTAACTTACAAACTTTGAGATTTGTGGATTTAAACAGAAAACATTTCACACTGTATTATTTATTTATTGCAGTCAATGCATGAAGAAGGTTCTGCAGACAGGTAAGCAATAAACAAGCAATGGCGATAACATCCTTCTGTGCATTGTGCAGAGTTTTAAACTGGACATTATTCATTCGGCTCTCTCTGTCTGGTAGGACTGGAGTTATTGGTTGGATCTCACAGGGAATTGGAAAGGTGGTCCCTCAGCCTGATGAGAAATACAGACAAGGAGAGACTCCAGATTGTGAAGAAGCCACAGAGGTTTGTGAACGGTGTCATTTTTTTTATGTGCACTACAGATTCAAAATGTGACTAAAATATTTTTTATGATCCTACAGGCAGTTTGATTACAATATAATTGTGCAAACATATTATTTTAAAATGTATAATATAATATATGACTTTACAAAAACATTTAATTCAATTTTCAATCATTTTACTTTTATTTTAAATGGTCAAAAAGCAGCCAAAAAAGTGCCATGAAAATATATGAACTATGCTAGCTCTATACTAACTCTTCTGTATATTTTAGGTCTATGATGTCAAAGATCTCCCAGGTATGTATAAGCTGATCTCTCAGCATGGGAAAGATTAAAAGCTTAGTTAAAAAAGCCCTGTGATGGGTTTAGTGTAATAAAGGTCATGCATGTACTGTGTGTCTTTTACACCAGATACTGAGCCTTTGCCACATATACCAGTAGTAGAGATGGTTTCAGAAGATGAAGTATCTGAGGTGGAAGCACCTGCTCAGTTCCCTCCAAAGTGAGTAACTTTTACACACACAAACTGTAAAATTAGATAAACCTTCGGTATTATACCAACCACCAGTAACACTGCAGCAACCACATAGTAACACATTGACATTGTTGCACCAGCAAAGCAACAAATTCAGCATTGTGACTACTTTGTATTGACAAGTTCTACTCGTTTTCTCAGTTTACAAAAAGTTACTTTATGAATTTCCATGTTTAGTCTACTAGGAAAGGATCCTTTTGAGTATTTTAATGTGTTAATAGAATGATGACCTGGATAAAGAGTGGCTTTCAGAACGCTCTGCCTCAACATGTGGTCAGACCCCCAAATAACTCCAACGCGTCCTCGCCGAGAGCCTCACAGTCCTCAAACAAAGGTACCAAAACTTTCCCCAAAAGTTAAGTTGTTTGATTTAATTTCATTTTTGGATAAAACATTTTTTTTTGGGCCAACAGTTTATTCACCACCTCCAGAATCGATCGCCAGCGTGACAGACGTTGATTTAAAAGCTCCCAGGTGAGTCAAATAAAAAATACCGTTAATTTCTCAAACTTATAACATTAAACATTATAAACAACATACTGCTATATTTTTACGTTACGTCTTGTGTTTTCTCACGCACTTGTTCTCAGTATGGTCACTCGAATTGTTCAAGGTTTGGGCCTTTCGATGCCACAGCCAGTGCTAAGAAACAAGGTGAGTAAGAAGTGATTGTTTTACTTGAATTCTTCACGTTTTTTTTAAGCTAAGACGCCAGTTTGACTCTATTTCTTTCCATTAGGAGGACAGAGAGATTGTGCAAAACGGTGAGTAAGACGTTCCTCTTTTAACACTGTTTACATGCTTCATAACAAACTCGGTTAATTTCCTGGAAACCCTCACGTGGATTTAGTTCAATATGAAAACAGACCAAAAAAGATCATTGCATGGATAACTAAATGACCCGCTCTGTGAAACAACAAATATTAGAAAGACAAGGACCTTCCACTTTATTAGACCTTCAGGGCCCAAATAATTTCCAAAAAGTGTAGGACAAACTCATAACTCAGGCCATCTTCTCCTTCTGTTACAGGGGAGAGGACACTGAGAACCCCTTAAACTAAAGAAGAGAGAGAGACAGACAACAGCATTACACAGTCACAGACAAATTGCCAGTGGAGACAGACGCCCTTGAGGCATCTGAAGGAGAAAAACGGCTTTGTAGCGCTCTCCAATGACCAGGCAGCTTTGAAATTTAATTGAGTTTCTTGTTCTGTAAAATAATGGGTAACTAATATACAAATATGAAAGAATAACAACCATGAACAAATAATGTATTTTTTTAAGAAGTATTGAGGTTTGAGGTAATAATGCATGAATAGCTGGCAGCTATCAGATGGGTGTTTCTTGTTATCACTGCAGTGATCTTTATGGTTTGACATTTAGATAGATGGTATGACTGAACATATCTTATGATCCTCATGAGATTTTTACTACGTGTTTCCTCAGTTGACTGATATCTGCATTTAAAAAAGTTATCCTGCCTTGACTCAAAACTGTATTTTACATGTGTGGCTATATACACTATATATATTTTGATGAATAGAGATCATTTTCATTTAATGAGAATTGTATTTTACTATTTAAATGCTTAATTTATAATTGTATTATATTAATATGTTGGATTAATAAATAAAATCTAGACAGATTACACATTAGTGCAATCATGAATTGTATGTAATTTATTTTTTATTTCCAAAAATACTAATTCTTATTGTTTATTCATCATCATGAGACCTGCATATGACACTTTCTTATGTGTAACACAAAAGAAAATATTTTGAGAAATGTCCACGTGTTTTTTTGTCCATAAAAAAAGAACTATTGCTTTAACATGAGAATAGAATTAATAATTCAAGAGGGAGTATTTGTTTATTTTTATTTTATTTTTATTGCAGACAAAGATTTTGGATAGTTTGGTTGTATGTTTGGTGCTGTAGGGAGCCCCACCACATATTTTCTTTCATGGGACCCAAATTTGCTTGTGGCGCCCCTCTCTATGGGAAAAGCTTACAATGAGTTGCCTCTTAGGCTTTTATTGTAAGCACACTTCTATAAACATGTATTTGTTATATTTACAAACCGGACCACATTTCAAAATAATTATTTCATGTTAGTCAGCTGAACTGAATTTGTGTTGAACCCACCATGTTGTAAGAAGACCAAAGTCAGCAGGAAAACAGTGCAACCAAAATCAAATATCACAACCTCGACCATATCATGATGGTGAGTTAAGCTTTAAAACAATCATTGAGCGTGGCTGTATATTCAGCAGGCAGTGCAAATTCAGTTCCCGGTGACCTCGTCCTGGAGGAGGTTGACTCTGAAGATGAAGCTCAACCGAAGGAAACAACAGCAAAAGGAGCAGCACACTTACTTCCATGTCCACCTCCTGGGCTCCAATCACAAACACCCAAATCCCCAGAACAATCTCTTCCACTGAGTGTCAACACTCCCTCACAAGCCCACACAGAGCAAGAGGATGCAGAGACCCAAACAGCACGATGGACACCCATGATCGAGAGCATCAAGAGAGAGGCAGAGGATACTGCCATATTTATCATGGAGGAACGGTATGATTTAAGGAAATAGTTAACATTTAAAATATAATTCTTATTTATTTACCCTTATTCGATTCTAACCCAGTACTATTTTTGAACACAAAATAAAATAAGTGGAATGTAAAGAAACTCGGTCACCATTCACTTTTACTGTTGTCATATTTGTATATATTTACAAATATGACAAAAGATGATGAAATAAAAAAATTGTAAAAGCTGTTCACATGAATGCCCCATATAATCTTTACAGACACTCGAACCGTTTTCTGTACAGCATTTCTGGTGCTTTTGTCTGACGCAGGTTGATGCAGGAGCGTCTGGAGATGGCTCGCATGGCAGAAGAAGTCGCGAGGAAAACCGCAGAGATGGCGGTCAGAGAGTTGGCACAGGCCAGGCTTGGCATTCAGACCATTGTGGAAGAACCAGAAGATTATGATCAAGAGTAATTCATTAACAATATATTGACATTTAATAGACACGTATAAAACTAGATGTAACCAAAACCTTACGATAGCATCCCTGTTACAGATTACAAGTGTTGCAGGAAGACGACAGTGAGATGGAAATCACAGAGTAAGAAATAGGTTTTTATATAAAAAATCGCTATATTTAAAATAGTATGCATTTAAAAAACTGAGCAAAATAAATGCTCACTTTTAACCGTTTACAATAAGAAAACGCAAACGGAACGTGGCTGCTTGTATAGGCCCCATTTATTGTTGTGTAACAGGATTACAACACATGCGCTACAGGTGTGTGGAATTGCATAATAGTTTAATATTAAAAATCCCCAGCAACATTTCCTTAGCAACCGCATCGCATCCCCTGGAGACGCGGCGCGCCGCCTCTGGGTTGCTATAGTTACCAATCGCGCCTCCGATATGTTCTGCCTCGTCGCAGTGAAATATGGCGCAGCATCTTCATTGCCCTGTTTCATCTGTCTTAGAAACGGCTTACATGACGTTTTAATAAAACGCGTTACCTTATGATATTTTCTATCGCGTGAATTGATAAGCAACGACACGAAAATGAATGGAGATGGAAACTGCATCACCTGATGCATTACGACGTCGTGTTTGATTTCAAAGTAAGTTCATTCTACTACAACTGGATAACGTTTTTTATTGATGTTATTATTTAATTTATGTAATGTTTAAAACTAAAGACCACACGATATTTCAAAGACCTGTAAACACTGTGTCCGTTAATGTGCCATCATGCCTACACTATGCTTATGTAATATTTACCCTCATGCTGCCACAAGAGGCGTTGAAATCTGATGTTTGTGTCATGAAGCATTAAATTGTGTGTTTGTGTATCCACAGGTGTCAAGCACCTTCACCTAAAGAGTTTCTTCCAGAAGAACAGGAGGCGGAGGAACAAACTGAAACCCCAGTGGAAGAATTCAAGTCCTCTTCACCTTTACAGGAGGAACCAGAGCTTGAATCTGCGCCTGAGGTGGATATCAAACCTGAGGCTGAATCCACACCTGGATCTAAGAGCCCTATATCTGAAAAGCTTTGTGAAGAAGACGAGTCTGAAGAAGATCCTGACGCGATCACTCACCAGCCTCAGTCCGTTTCCAGTAGCTCAGTTTCTGCAACTGATACACCGGTAATTCTATAAAAGAGCCCAGGCTGATCATCTGTTTTTATCCTTGTTTTGTATTGATGTTGCTTCTCTAGCAATGTCCCGGTGTCATTTTTTATGAATTACTCCTCCACTATTTGCCTTTTAGCAAACACTTATCCAAAGTGACTTACAGCACACCAAGTGCAAAAAAACTCCCCCTGGAGTAACTTTGGGTAACACTGTGCACACAAACATTGATGCAGGTGCTGGTATTTAGGTGCAGGACATGATGTTTTTTTCTGTTTAAACATCATGTCGCTGCTTTTACCTTCATTTGTCAATATCTTTTATTTGCAGTGCAATATTTTTCTATGTAGGTGGAGAGTTCAGGTGCGCCTGAAGTGGAAAGTAGTGGTGAGTGTAGAAAAATTACCTAATTTTTGTTTATATTAAATTTGTTTTTATGCATTTTATTTAAAAATGTATTAGAATATATAATCAATACTTAAAATGCAAACACTTAGACGCTCACTTTGATGCAAACAGCATTGAAACTCATGACATATTTTTTGTATCTTAACGTATAATTTTTATATTTAAAAAAAATAATTTTCATTAGTGGTCTGACTTCTGGAACTTTTGTATATGTTTTCCACATTTTTAATATTTATGTAATATATAACAATACAGTATGTATTAGAGTTATTGACTGTATGCCGGTCTCCCTACAGTCCCATCCAGATGTGATGCGCTGAAGAGCTGCCTCATGCACGTGCCCTGTGCCCAACAGGCCCTCGACCGCTTCAGCCGGTTCCAAAAAGAGAACAACATCACCCTGCCCCGAGTGCCTCGGATGCCCAACTTGCCCCCTTCTCTGTCTCAGATCACCCAACAGCTGCCATCCTTTCCTTTTCAAGTGTCTCAGTTACCCCAACAAATCTCCCAGCAAATTTCCCAAATCCCTCAGCAATTCCAAAAACCTATCCCAGCGCTTTCCCAGCTTCACCCCGCAGCTTCTTAGCCTCCCACAACAGCTGTCCAACATTCCACAGCAATTATCCAACATCCCACAAAAGCTGTCCAACCTTCCACAACGGCTTTCTGTACTCCCTCAACAGGTATCCAACATACCGCAACACCTCTCCACCATTCCACAAAAAATATCCAGCATTCCGCAAAGGATTTCCAGCATTCGGACGCGTCTTAACCAACTTAAGCCAGAGCAGGATGCCCAAGCAGCAACCGCAGCAGAATAGAGAACTGGAGTTGGACCATCTCGTCCGCCAGTCTCCTCTCCACTCCCCCCGGGCCCCCTCTCCTTCCTCCCCAATCTCCGTCCTAGACCACCCCAATGTGCCCTCGTACCCCCGTCTGCCACCCATCACCCCTTCCAGGCAGTTGTCAGGTGTCTCCAACCCTGCCTTACACATTGAAGATGATCCCACTTCGGCTAGACCCTCAGGTGATCCACGCCGTCGCCTTTGTCTGTTAGATTAGTCTATGCTTTTTTTTTTGCTGCCAAATGAAACATTAGGTTGTAGAACAATATGTTGGTGCTTGTAGTGACCCAAGGGGCCTGTTTTACTGTATGTACCGACCATTCACCTCAAAATCAATAAAGGCTCAGTTTACCTCACGGTGAGTCTTGAGAAAACCCCTCACATATATTTCCAATAAAAGCACTTGTGATCTTGTCTTCTAAAGAGATAATTCACCCCAAAATAAAAATTCAGTCATCACTTATTCACCCACATGTCAATCAAAACCTCTTTGCAAAAATACTCTTTCTTACGGGCAACACAAAAGAAGATATTTTGAGAAATGTCTCAGTGGTTTTGTGTCCATGTAATGAAAGTCAATGGGGGTTAATGTTGTTTGGTCACCAACGTTCTACAAAATATCTTCTTTTGTGTTCTGCAGACAAAGGAAAGTCATACAGGGGTATCGTATACTGTATGTGTTTTTTATAAATGGTTTCATCACCATTGTACGTCGATGATATATTGTACATTATCTCATCTTCAGTGAGCTCCAGACTGAGCGTGCACCCGGCCGTGAACGTAGAAGATGTTGATTCTGACAGAGGTAAAGGTGGAAGGAGATCTCGACCCATACCACCAATCATAAAACCACAAGACCCCAACCTGAAAACCCTAACTGTTCCTGGTGCTCGCAAAGCCAACCGCACCAGGTAAACCTACCTTATTTTATACTCTGGATATAGAAAACAGATATAGTTTGTCTTGCTGCATTTTTATCCAGCTATAAATTGTTACCAATAATAACCGTTGCTTTTATGTTTTGTTTCTCAACTGTTCTGTTGTCTGTGGACACACACACTTACTCACACACACTTACTCACACACACACACACAATTCATTTGCTGGATGTAAACAATGATGAATCCAGAGACAGAAAACCACAAACAATTTGGACCAAGATGTAAGATGTTTGAATAAGCTTATGTCAAACCTCACCAAAGTTCTCATGCTGTTTCTCATCTTAATCCACTTCACATTCTCCACTTCATTTCATACATATTGGTGCATCGTTAATCATAGTTTGACGAATAACCTGTTCCAATGATTTCACAACCACCTGCTACCATGTTTCAAAACACATCTACCATTTAAAGTTGATGCGGCGGGGTAAAATATTTTGTAGTAATGCATTTATTTTGTGAGTTCCATCATAACATGATTTTGTTTTTCTCTAACAGCAAGAGACTTTACTCTCAAGATGATGAGGAAGAAGAGGAAATAGAAACCGCAGTCAGGGCCTGGCCAAGCCAGAGTAGCATCTCCAGCGCCGATGATGGGTACCAAAATAAAGATTCTCATAAATGTCAAATTCACATGAACATGTCAAATTTGGAGAATGTATTGACAGAAATGCAATATGATGTACATAACAAGGTCTGAAGCGTTATGTTTTCATGACCATAGAATGAGCTCTTTCTATGTACAAACACCGCTGGTGCTCTTACATGGAATTCGCCATGTTGTTTCTACAGTAGCCCTAAATGGACAAACTGCTCTACAGAGTTATCTTATTCAGCTTAGAAGTGAAAACAAAGACATCTTAGTCCTGTGTCAGTCGCCGTAGTGCTTCTAACAGGAGTGGTGGAGAGAGCAGTTGGTTGCAATTCACAACCTCCCCGCTAGATGCCGCTAAATTCCATAAACCGGACCTTTAAATGTGACGTTGGATGCAAAACTGTTATAAACACGTCTTTCTGGGATTTGACAGAAAAACATGATTTTCTTAAATGTATACAGTATTTTTTCACATATTGTTCAATAGGGTGTCTTTCAATTGTTGCTTGATCTTTACTAGTTTTTAGGAAGTGTACACTCTAAAAAATGCTTGGTTATTTTCAGCCCAGCATTGGGTTAAAAGGCAGCCCAGGCATTGGGTTATATTAACCCAGCAAATGGTTTATATTTGACCCAACGATGGGTTGAAACATCCCAGCATGGGTTAATTGATTTACAACCCAACGGTTGGGTTCGTTCTATTTCGAACCAATGCTGGTACTATAGTGTATGACATCAATAAAAATATTATTCTGATCATTTTGTGGATGGATTTATGTAAATACACAAGTTATTTTCCCTTTTAAGGCTTAATCAACGGCCCGCCTCTTCAGCCAGCCAGGCCAGTACTGTAGTGAACGAGAGGTTGCAGGAGCTGGTGAAGCTGTTTAAAGAGAGAACAGAGCGTGTCAAGGAGAAACTAATTGATCCAGATAACTCAGACGATGGGACACCACCTGCCTGTGAGCTGAACCCAATTTCACAGTTTGATGAGCACATTGTACCTAAAACACTACACAAACATTGGATGGAAGTGATCAAAGTAGGATACGAACTAATAAATGTCTTTGCATTCATCCAAGCAAGTGTTTTATTGAGGACCACACACACACACACACACATTAAACATTCCGTTAACACACAGAGTCAATGTCAGTATCATTGTATATGTAACAAATAATAATGTGTTTTATTAATAGCTCCAGCTAAGCAAGCTCCAGCGCCCCCTCCTGAGCCTCCAGCAGAGCAGAAAACAGAGCAGGAGGTGCCAGACGCCACTGATGAGAAAGAAGAGGAAAAAACGAAGGTCTTATGCTGTAAGCTCAAACCTCAGTCCAGGCTTGGTCGACTTCTGCGCTACCGTTTCCCAGCTAGCATCGACCCCTTCACTAGTAAGCACTCCTCATTTTCACCATGTTACCCTGAAGTAAGTTTTTGGTTCTCATTTGGTATTTCTTTTTTTTCTTTTTGGGTTGTTAGAATGTTCTTTACATGTTTTATTTTGTAACCATTCCTAATGGCTCCCAAAACATTGTAGGGAGGTTATTTTTAAATACCCTTAAAATAACGTATTTTGCAACCATAAAGTAACGTTCCTAGAATGTTGCTGGGTTGTTTTTTAATAAAAAATATGAATTACTTATACAGAATATTCCTTAATTGTTATTTTTTGCAATGAAATGGTGACAATGTGAATGGTGAAAACAATGACAGCATCGTTGAAAATATTAGCCTTTTTGCTTTATTAATTTAGTGTAATTTGTTTTCCATAACCCATTGTAATAAATGATTAATAAATGCTGAGGTCTTACATTTACATGTATGCATTTGGCAGACGCTTTTATCCAAAGCGACTTACATTGCATGATACTACACATTTAGTTTTTTGTATTTGAGTATGTGCAATCCCTGGGATTGAACCCATGACCTTGGCATTGCCAACGTCATGCTCTAACCACTGAGCTTACATTGTTCCATCATCTTTGCAGATTTGATCTACGTGCCTTGGCTGTTTTGCGTGTCTTTGGCGTTTAACTGGAACGTGTGGATGATTCCCGTGCGTTGGGCGTTCCCTTATCAAACACCTGATAATATCCATGTATGGCTGTTGATCGACTACCTATGTGACACCATCTACATTCTGGACATCTTGGCCTTTCAACCCCGACTGCAGTTCGTGCAACATGGGGACATTGTGGTAAGTGTAGGCGGGTTAAATGATTAAAATATAGTTATACAAGTTATTAAATGTGTGGCTATGCAAGATGAATAAATGTCTTCCTTTGTTCTGTCCGGTTATAGAGCAGCAAGAAGGAAATGAGAGATAATTACATCAAAGCTTTACGATTCAAGGTAAGAACATGTTTTGGGTTAAATGTATTTGTGTACATTTGGTTGCTTATTGGACTCTAGGAATCTGATATTATGCGTTCCAGCTGGACCTGATCAGTCTTCTTCCACTGGAGCTTCTCTACTTCAAAACAGGAATTAATCCTCTCCTCCGCTTACCGAGGATAATGAAGGCAAGCTCATGCTCTTATATTTAACCAAGCTTTAGAAGGATCAATCCAGACTGAACCTGCTTTAATTCTTTAATGTGTCATTTCTTCGTGCAGTTCATGTCTTTCTTTGAGTTCAACAAACGTCTGGAAGCTATCCTGACCAATGCATACATTTACAGGTTGGCCTTTTTGTTTGGCCTCAGCTTTTGTTTAATACTTGTTTTCAAGTGTTCCTCATGATTTTTTTATCTTCATTTTTTAGAGTTATTCGAACCACCACGTATCTGCTGTATGCTGTCCACTGTAATGCTTGTCTTTATTACTGGGCCTCAGCTTTTGAAGGGCTGGGTATTTCCCAATGGGTCTATGATGGAAAGGGTAACAGGTGGGTAAATCCAACATGACCATATATCAAATCTTGGTCGATATTTCATATTATAATTAAAGTGACACTCTCTTAGTTCCAAGACGATTTACTTTACATTTACTGTAATGCCTTATAGTGCATTTTAAGGGCGTCTATTCTTCACGTTTGTGTCTTATTAGCTTGAGTCCAGTCCACTCATAATCTTACTGAAACGACATTCAAGAAGCTAGATCTAACGAATCTTGTTTTGTTTCATTCTCAGTTATATCCGCTGTTACTACTTTGCCGTCAAGACTTTGCTCACCATTGGAGGCCTGCCGGAACCCACAACACTTTTTGAGATTGTGTTTCAGCTCATCAATTACTTCATCGGAGTCTTTGTGTTCTCCATTATGATTGGTCAGGTAAGGTCCTCGACACTGTAAATAGTGGGCGGACATCAGTAGGCCGGTTTCCATGATCGTTGATCACATATTATTGACTTGTGTTTCAGATGAGAGATGTTGTGGGTGCCGCCACAGCCGCTCAGACAAGCTATCGTGCTTGCGTGGATAACACGGTGAAATACATGGCGTCCTACCACATTCCTAAGAATGTGCAGAACAGAGTAAAAACCTGGTACAGCTACACATGGCAGTCCCAAGGCATGCTGGGTAAGATGCTTAAACTGATATTAAGATATCAGTAGTATTTCTATGAATACAACTAAGTTTCTCATTCATATATGATGCCTCTACTTATCTTTCCGTCATTAAATGGATCCTTGGTTGTTTGCAGATGAACAAGAGTTGCTAGATCAGTTACCTGATAAGATGAGACTGGACATTGCTGTGGACGTGAGCTATAACATTATCAGTAAAGTGCCACTCTTTCAGGTATGTTCATACCTAATGGTCCAGTGTGTCATTTTTTGGGAGGATCTATTGACAGAATATAAAATACATTACTATGTCTTCAGAGCTGTATAAAGACCTTACATAATGAAGCGTTATGTTTTTCTTACAATGAGCTGCGTCAGCCACCAGTTTTTCTTACCTTACAATGAGCTTTGTCAGCCACCGTAGTGCTTCGAAAGGGAGGCTTTAACCATCGGTTGCAATTGACAACCTCACTGCTATAGATGCTGCTAAATTTCTTACACTGGACCTTTAAGTTGCTTTTTGAAAAGTTTTTCCTTAGTTTTTTCTATATATATATTCTTGTCTTTCTCAGGGTTGTGACAGACAGATGATCTTTGACATGCTGAAGAGACTCAAATCTGTAGTGTACCTTCCAGGAGACTACGTCTGCAAAAAGGCAAGAAACCTAAAGAACATGTTTAGCCTACATTACAGACCTTCATATCTTATTTCAATTATCAGTGTATGTATATTAGCAGTTAAACAGAAATTCCCATTAGAGATGATCCTAAAAGTGAGCTAGTGTATAAATCCAAATGAAAATGTGTCAACCTCTCACGGTCTTACAGGATGAAGTGGGCCGTGAGATGTACATCATTAAAGCTGGGGAAGTCCAGGTAGTCGGTGGTCCGGATGGAAAGACGGTGTTTGTGACCCTGAAAGCAGGAGCGGTGTTCGGAGAGATCAGGTGAGAGGTCATCTGGATTTGTTTGAGCACCATTAAATGGTTTGAGTCGTACTCGCTTGTTTTAACTTCCCTTAAGGTCATGTCTGTTTCTTCTGTTATTTCCAAATGAAGCTTGCTGGCAGTGGGAGGAGTGAACAGACGCACGGCTAATGTCGTAGCACGTGGTTTTGCTAACCTCCTCATCTTGACCAAAAAGGACTTGAATGAGATCATGGTGCACTATCCAGAGTCCCAGAAACTTCTCCGCAGGAAAGCAAGGTAATACTAGCATTTAAAGCATTTACATATTTGCAAAATGAAAACGAAAAATCTTAAATAGAAATAAATGTTAGTAAAAACTGAACCCACAAACCTAAACACCAGACAAGGGTTAAGATGTTTAAATTACATTCAACGACATGTTTCATTGGTTTAAATGAAAATTTCGAATTGCCATTACCATAAAGGAAAATGGTGACAAAAGATAAAAAGCCAGCTGAGAAGAAAGAAGAAGAGAAGGTGCCCGTCCCTATTATTCCTCCTCGTGCCGAGACACCCAAACTGTTGAAGGCAGCATTGGAGATGTCTGAGAAATCGGGCAAGAAGGGAACATGGACCAAGTTGAAAGAAAGAAGCAACAGATCAAGTGTCTCCTTACAGGTACATATAAATATTGCCTGTTTTCGAATCATACATTGTTTAGATGACAAAACAACTTGGGAGAAATACAAAAAACTTTTATGTCATCACTTCTGTCACACGTAGCGTTCCATCTCTTCAACTGCGACGCCCAACTCGCCCGCCCATGAACCGAACTCAGAGCAGGAACCAGACGCCCTGTCTCAGATATCAGACAGCTCAATGCAAATCCCTACGACCCCCACCGGCTCTGGGGATGGGAATGTATTTGCTGAAGATGGCCCAAATGACGAGGAAGCAAAATAGAAATGTGTGAAATAGCAGATGGTGTGAAGTCAGTCACGGTCACATGATCTCAGGAGTCTTCATCTATACAACCTGCACAAGAAGCTATTCTAACAGTAATAAGCAGATGTTTATACTGTATATATACTGTATAAAGCATATCATTTACTATAAAGGTTTACCTGAGGTAGTTTATGTTGTCAGAAGCTAGTCCTAAAATACAAAACTGCAATAAACATAGTTTGCTGATAAGTAATTTCCCTTTTGATGAATGATAAACTCAAACTGCTGACACAGTGGCGTTGTGTGAATGATCACAAATGATCCGATTTAACTGTCTTTCAATAGACGTGTGCCTTAATAAAGCCTGAACACTGTTACACACCATACACACCCTTACACCTCCGTGCAAACTCATCGGATGATGACTTCACTGCCAATATTAAAGCAGTTCTGTAGCATTTTTGGACCAGTGTAGTTGTCACAGTGTGTCAGAATTGTATGGCCTTTGACCCGGTGTATGTGACAACTATTGACAAGTCTTACTGAAACTTTACTTTGGCAATATGTAGGATTTATTGGCCCGTGCTGAATATTTTAGGATTGACATGGTTTTCATAAAGCGTATGAATAATTCTGTATCTCACCCCATACTTCTTCCACCCAGAATTTGTGTGTTGGAGTCATGCAGATTTATGGCGTTACAGAAAAAGTTTAGCAGATGTAATATATGTTTGATACAACAGGTCCATAGACTGTCTGACCTGAATGCATAAGTCATATTACCAGGTTTTCTGTGGAACATCTGTTTGTTGTTTTGAAGACAATGGTGATAAAGTGTGTTTTTTTTCACTGTTCATGATATCCAGATGTAAGAAACTATGAATAAATCAAATTTATTAGGTGGAAATATTGTGCTGCCATTAGCAAAGTAAAGTTACAGTTTGTTTAGTTGATATAGAAGTTTTGAAAATCAATAGTGTCCCAAAATGGCCTTTTTTATTTACAACCGGTCTGATTTATTGTTTTATTTAGTTTTCTGTTGTTTAGCCCTTAAACCTAAAATCCAAAACAAAATAGTATAGCTCTATTTATTTATTTACTTATCATGCTGGACAATCACTTGTAAAAGACAACATAAAGCTACAAGTATACGATGTCGTTTTTTGTGTAATATTCATTTGTACATTTTGCTATCATTTATTTCTACATAGGTTTACTTTCATTATGTTGCTGTTAGTATGTATTTTTGGTCATTTTGAGGAGCTAAAATGCTTTATGGATTCCTAACAGATCTGTAAATAATTAAAATACATGTAAATAAAAGTAGTTGACTTTAAACTATACTACTACTTATGGTATGGTATATAAACAGATGTTGATTGATTTAGTAAGAAATGGTTAAGTTGCAATGTTGACAGAAAATAAAAGTTTAATCATCAACTGTATCTGCATTTAGATCTGTTTGCTCTTTGTCTGTCTCAATCTTATTTTGGCTTTGGGTTGTTAAAAAGAATTCTAAAATCAGATAAGATCAGATACTTCAGGCCTGGTTTTGAACTGGATCACGGCTAGGCCCTATGTGACATTTTAATAGGTGTTGGAAACTTTTTCCAGCAAAGGACGGGAAACTTGGATTTAAGCAGATGTTAATCTACTCTGAATCTACACATCAGAGCTTACTCTTTCAGGGCTGTAGTCATCAAGTCTGTCAAATACTCTTTATGTAAATGAAATCAAAGTTCTTAGGTGACAACTGCAAACAAATCTTGAAGGGAACTTGTAACCCCCTCCCCCTTCTCACGGAGTGTCAACACACCTTGTAAACATTTGGCTAAACGATGGGCAAATGGGCACCCATAGCTATTACATGTTGCTTTGGCTCATGAAAGACCAATGCAATGTTTATCACTTCAGTACTTAACAGGGGGCATCTACAGTACAACTTCAGAAAAAACTAAAATAATCTGAAAATCTATTTTAAAAATATGTGTAAAATGTAAAGCTTATTTTACCTTTCCTAAGAGAAATAAACACACACACAATTCCTCACTGATCTTGTCATAAATGCATGCAAAATAGGATTAAAATTAGGGAGAGAGAAATATAATCTAGAAGTTTTTTTTATTTTTTAAGGATTTTTGTTGTGCAGTATTTTTTGTTGTTGTTGAATGAAATCGATATACCTGTATCAAATCCAAAGTTTTTTTTTTAAATGGCCATAATTGTTAAATGGATTACATGATAGATAGCAAAACCAAAAGATTTCCAAATTTAGATACATTTTGAACCAGATTAAAGGGGCCAGATGAGGTTTTGGATGATCAAGAGAAGTCCATTGAAGAACTACAACAAGAAAAACATCAGAAATTGCAATTCATAGGAGATAAATAAAAAAACCTAAACGAAGACATTAATTCTCTCTCCATAAATATTAAAGACGTGAAACGGACATTGGAGAATGGAAACATCAGATTTCTTCAGGTTAGCGGTTTACTTTGCTTGTTTTTTGTACTTTTACCACACAGGTTTTCTTACTTCTTACCATATTTTTAAGTAAAAATGCACTACAGTGAGCTAAATCGACTTTTCTTACATTTTCTTACATTTTTCTATAGACCTTCAAAGCTAGATTTATTTTTCTTTCCATCTGCATATGATGTTTTGAAATCAAACATTGGTTCTCACTCCTGAATGTTCTGCAGAGTTAAGGAGGCGTTCTCCAGAGGTGTCTCCAGGAGAGCTTAAGAGAAAAATCTGAGAATCTCTCAGCTACAGTGAGTCAATCCTTCTTTAATGGAGAAAAGATAAAACTTTCTCAGGTTATGAAAGCAAGCACTGGATGTATACTGTATTTAAGCTAACAGAAATGTTGTTCTCAAACCACAACTTTCCTAATGCATGACATTTCTGTGTACAACATTTTATTCAACATGAAAAGGTATAGATAGGGTTTGATTTTTTACTTTTCTTTCTAGCTCCTGTGGTGCTGGACCCAAACACACATGATTGTAATCTTGCACTGTCTGATGATCTGACAGAGGTGTGGAACCCCAATGGGGTTCTGGAAGATTGTAGTGAACATGTTGCTTGTGCTCCACTTCCATTGAACTTGGAAGGATTAGAAAATAATCCCATGTGTGCTGGGCACAGTGGGCTTTTCCACAGGCACGCACAGTTGGGATGTTGAAGTGGGAGAGAACAGATTCTGTCTTTCTGAAAATTATAATATTTATGTTGATTTTGTGATTTTTCTTTTTTGTCATAAATCATCAATATTAGTCAACTTTATGGTTGTCATTGGGCTTTGCAAAAATCTAACCAATAAAAAGTATGAAAAAGTACTTGTCAACTTTGAAAACACAAGTTCAGTGTTTTTCCATTTCCTGCAAAAACAGTGATTTTTGGGGGGTTTTGGAAGGACAGCGACGATATGATATACAATTTTTTTTTTGTCTACATGCACTGTTGTGGGAAGTTTATAAATTGTATGTCGTGTAGTCCTATGAACATGTTATATTTGATTTCTTGAATGATAAAAAAATGCGTACAATGAGGCATACATTTTTTATCTCATCATTATATTGTTATATAATCCCATTATGAGTTTATTTCTCTGTATCAATCTAGCAAACAGAAACGTTATTTGAGATACTTCAAGAGCTCCAAAAATTATCTATGTAGACTACAAGATAAAAGATTTTTAATCTAAAAGTCATTTTAATTTCTTTTCTAGTTTATTTGTTTTCTTAAGCTACTTTCTCAAGAGTTAATATTATTACAAACCTTCGTCTTTTGTTGTGTAACTGATGTTTGAGGTATCAAATAAATACAACACTTTTGCCTAATGAAATCAGTGGACTTTTATTATTTAAAACACGTCTTTTACTATTCATATTAGTAATGCATGCCTACTACTGTACAGGCTCAGTTGAGCGTCGATTCACACAACTTGCGCCTAGAACGTCACTGCGCATGCTCAAAGGTTCTCTACGCTCCGCCACAACTACGCCTCTCCCAGAACAATCCTCGGTCTTTAATGAATGATGATTGGCTCTTTTTTCTAGAAGGTGCGACCTCCTCCGGAGCGGCAATGTTTGCGCATCCGCGTTGTCGTAGAAAAGCTGCTGTTTTGATGACATCAACAGTCACCGAGTTAGTTGCCAAACATGGCGTCCAAACGTCATTTTTTTGAGGAGGATTTTTCGTGTTCGATTTGCTGCAGCGTATTCAGCGATCCTGTTGTGCTTCCGTGCGGTCACAGCGGCTGCGGAGAGTGCGTCGAGAACTAAGGGGGGTCAAGAGGGTCAGAGAAAGGTATCTGCTAACGAACCCCCCCTTAACCTAGCTCTGAGAAACCTCTGCACGACATTTTTGGATTACAAGAGGTATTTGGAGGAGCAGTGTGAAGTTCACCAAAAGAAAGTGAGCGTGCTTTGTTGCGATGATGGACAGCTCGTGTGCGAGCTTTGCAGAGACTCGGAAGAGCACAGAAACCACACGTGTCGTCCCATTTTTGAGGTCGCTGAGGAAAAAAAGGTACTAATGTCTGTATTCATTCACATTAAACTCGTGACGTTTGCCCTGCTATTGTGACGTGTTTATAGTACGTTTCAACAAAGCGCACTTGATGGCCATCATGTCTGCAACTTCCCTTGGCAACTATTTCCATCATCCATTGATGACTTCCGTTGCTCTGATCAGATCTAAACTTTGTGTATATCCCACTTTTAGATCATTCTTCGGAATGAACTCACTGCATTGTCGACGAAAAAGGTGATTGTACAAAGAGCCAAATATGACTGTGGTGAAACGACTATTTACATAAAGGTGAGTTATGCGACTTTACTAACGTAAGTATCTATGTCAAGATTAAGTCCTGAAAGCTTTTGTTGCTGTTTAAAATCTACAATATATATTTGCCCTTTCCCAGTAAACTGCATTAAATGTGTACTTGAAAATCATCATATTTACTCTAAACAACTGAACTAAAGTGGACAATGGCGATCTCTGTGGTGGGAATCGTGCAATTGCTTTCCTTAAAAAGACTAAATGGGGGGGAAAAGAAATACATGAACAGCAAAAACTAAAAAGACTCTCTCCAATTTTCTAAATATCTACGTATAGAACTTGTGTGCTTTCTAAAAATATTCTGAATCACTCCATATTGTATTTCTATATTAACCATTTTATAGTTGATATGTGTCTCCTGTCATTTAAGCCAACAAACAAAGACTTACCAAAGAGTATAGATACCAAGAGCGTTCCATTGCAACACCAGCGCCCTTCGATTTCCACCATTTTGGGGGAAAAATGTAAAAAATCATCAACCTAAATGATGATAATACATGGAGTAAGCCTTGGCTCGCTAAAAACCTTATCGGTTATAAAGCAATTTCCCCTAAAGCAAGAGTTTCGCCTCTTGGTATCTATACTCTTTGGACTTACTTTGCATGCTATTTATTATCTAATGTGCTTTGGGGTGTTTTTAGCATGACTCCAGAGTAATAGAGAGTCGAATCAGGAAGGGTTTTAAGAACCTTCACCAGCTTTTGGACGACGAAGAAAAGGTCATGATTGAGGGACTGCAAATAGAAAAAGAAGAGAAGTTGGAGATCATAAAAGATAAAGTAAAGAAGATGAATGAAGATATTGCTTCTCTCTCTGACGCTATTAAAGACTTGGAACAGACACTGAATAGTGAAGACATCAGATTAATTAAGGTCAGCATATTTCTGCTCTCTACCAGTTTACCTCATTTCTGCTCTTTCCTACACTCTAACACACAATTGGATATTATGCAATATTTAAAAAAAATGATATATATATGAATAGTTGGGTTCCAAAATGAGAAAAAAATCTAGTTTTTGTGCATTCCAATTCATTTAAATCAAACTGCAGTCGGTTTGTTTTGATTTAAGCCATAATAACAAAAAATACAGCTAACTAACACAATATAAAAACAACAAAAACACGATAACATAATGAAAAACAGGACAATCGGTTATGTTGCTCTGCCTTTTCCTACTCCCTACCACATTTTTCATGAAGTTAAGCAATGCATTACATTGAATTGATTGAGTCTTTTTTGTATTTACTTTTCATGTTCCTACTTTATCAACAGAGCTTCAAGGACACCTTAAAGAGGTTAACAAGATTTTTTCTTTCCATCCGCATATGAAGTTTTGAAATCAAACATTGGTTCTCACTCCTGAACGTTTTTCAGACTCAAGTACACACCCCAGGATCCAGAAGTGTCTCCAGGAGAGCTTATAGATCATGCCAAGTATATAGGCAACCTCAAGTTCAATGTTTTGAGCAAAATCAGAGAATCTGTTCCCTACAGTGAGTCCTTAAAATATGCGGACACTCGTTGATGTACAAGATTTACAAACTTTCATAGTAAGGGATGTTTGAAAAGGCATATTAATTGTATTGAATTATTACAGCCTTTTTCCGTTCTGTCTCTCCAGGTCCTGTGGTGCTGGACCCCAAGACAGTTAATTGTCAACTCAAACTGTCTGATGATCTGACAGACGTGTGGAACCCCAACGTGTTTCTGGATGTCAGTGAATACTGGACTATTGTTCCACTTCCTACAAACTTGGAACGATTTCAACATTACCCCTGTGTGCTGGGCTCTGTGGGCTATTCCACTGGGACACACAGTTGGGATGTTGACGTGAGCGACAACAGTTTCTGGATGGTGGGCGTGACCACAGAATCAGTGCAGAGAAAAGGAACCTTTGGGTTGCCTAGTGATATCTGGACCATTGGATTCGAAAGCCAAACTCTCAGTGTGAGGAGTCCGCAGGAGTCACGCGTCCATCTGAGTGGATATGAGAAACCCAAGCAGGTGCGGGTGAAACTGGACATGAGTGAAGGACAGGTGACGTTCTCTGATCCTGAGAGTGACGTCGTCTATTACACATTCACACATAATTTCAGAGAGAAAGTCTTTCCGTTTTTCTACACTGAGTGCCTTGTACCTCCTCTGAGAATTCTGCCCGTGGTCAAACCTTTTAATTAAGAGTTGTGTGATCTCTCGCATCATGTGATCTTTTAGAAAATAAATGCCACAGTGTCATCTTCATTACTTTATTGTATTGTAGCAAGACAGATCTAAATTTGAATATAAGTCCATAGTGCCTTGTCATGTTTGTTTGACCTCATGCAGTCTTGCCATGTTGCCACAGAGCATCTACATTTTAACTTGTCGAGCAGACTCTCGCAGTCCACAACGCACCAGGACCTTATCCGTGTGATCATTTCTAAGTTCAAGCATTTACTCTTAGTCTTCATCATAAAATAAAACTGGCTGTAAGGTGCACATCTCATTGCTAGATTTTGGAAGCATGTTTATTGACTGAAATATGTTGCCTTGTGTGTACGTTTCCTTGTTACAGATGGTGATGAGAGGTGAACTATATTAAGACTGGACACATGAATATGTGGTCACTTTGTGCCTTACGACTAATGTCATACTGATAAATAATGGAGCTCCTCTGGATTCTGCTTTGTTACACTGCCTTTCATTTTCCTCAGTAAAATTTATTTGATTGGATCTCTGACTCATGTTCTTCATTCATCATTAAAGGTCGACCATATTACAATTTGCTGTTTTATTATGTTTAAGTCGTTCATATTGTCTGTAACTTAGGCATTTAGGAAGGTTTGTTGCATCAATTGTTCTCTTGGTTCTTAAAAATGTGAGGCAATGTACACATTCACATTGAGGATACAACATACACCTCAAAGTGTTTGTTATGATAAGTAAAGTTTTTTTTTAATAGTTTTCTCCTATTGGGTAATAAGATTGAAATATTTTGCTGCCATTAGCAAAATAAAATAACAATTAACCTTTTTTAAACAAAGATGTATTATTGAATTAATATATTAATCATTTCCCAAAATGTCATCAACCCCTTGATTTACACTTTTTTTTAGGACTGAATGGAGATGATCAGATACGACGTATTTTTGTAGGCTAACCCGGAAGTAAGACCTCGACCGAAAGCCTATGCATTTTTCTCATAGACTTTTGGAGGATCGCCAAAAATAAGCTCCATTGTCAACAAAGGTTCATGATGTTTACACGTTTTGTCTATCAAGATAATCTTTACAAACTAACACAAAATGTGTTACTTTTGAAGCCGAAATACAATCGGCAGAAATAAAAAGCTAACACGATGCTATAAACAGACTAAGCCGGGGCCATTCAGACACAACGCATTTTTCCATTCCAATGCGCTAATTAATACGCGTGTATTACGTATTCCCGTTTTTTTCTACGTAATACACGCGTTTTTAAGACGCCGTGTCAAGTAAAAAAATCCACTTTTACGCTTAGCGCTGCTCATCGATATCAGTTCCAAAAGCAGTGAACCAATCAGAAGAATTTGGAGGCGGGGCAAGCGTTGCGAGCTTCTGTTTACAGTAGGAAGTTGGCATGACAACTGTTTTGTTTGACGGCAACGTGTCGGGATACCCGCGTTTTGAGACCCACGCGTTCTAGGTTGCGAAAAAACCTCATCTGAGCGCTGCGTCTCGCGTTTTTGGACGAAGAGACGCGTTATGTCTGAATGGCCGCTAAGGTTAAGGCACCTCGATATCAACGTCACCACCTCCAAGTCTCCGACAACTCTTTCAAACGTTATTAAAAATGTGTTCCATGGTAAGTAATTACTCCGTGAATGAATCCGCATCTGCGTTAAGAGACTTGTGCACATGTTGCATTATTTTTGAGCTTTATATGCGCAATGACCTGTAACGTCCAAGCCAAAGGAAGTAAAGTTACATACATTTATTCATTTGGCAGACGCTTTTATCCAAATGCGAATAATAAGTAGGAGAGCATATATAATATTTTGTCAGCACGCTAAACAGTACCGTTAGTTTACAAGGCCATGCTACTAGGATCAAAGCTGGAGTAAAGGCTAAAATACACTACAAGACTTTTGCTCAGATTTTGTCCAAATTTCAGTCTGGACTTGTTGCAGAAAGTTTGTGCCATGTCTGCAGATTTGATTAGTTACGTTAGTGTTTCTATCTGAAACTTTCAAAAAGTCTGAAAGTGTATGATGTATAGTTAAAAAATATATTTTCAGATTTGAAACGTTTTGTAGTGTATCCCAGCTATAAGCTAGGGAGAGAATTAATGTTAACCCTTTTTTTTTGTCACAAGACACAGACAGTAGTCGCTTTTAGCAACCGCCGTTTTTAAGACACAACAAGGCTTTAAATAAACAAAAGCAGGATATAATTGGTGTGTTTTTGTCATAGAATAAAATGTGAAAATATTTTAAGGTTTTGTTTACCACAGACCTAATTTTTTGGCAATTTACCAAAAACCCATTAAAAAAACCCATAGGCTGAATTTGAAATTGCATACCTCCTTACTATATGTAGGCAAAAATCAGTAGAACGAATAGTATGTCCGAATCATCAGCATTCATAAAACAGGGGAAATAAAGACATACTTCTCGTTGCTCTATACATCCCTCCCAGCTCCAACTACAACAGGAGTGAGGCACTAAATGAACATACCAGCACAACAGTGAGGAGCAGACAGCCCACCCAGAAGATTTTCTCATCTCGGCTGGAGATTTCAACCACGCAGACCTAAAGTACACCAACACATAGACCTTCCAACACGGGGAAACAACACTCTGAACTTTGTTTACACAACCCAGAGAGGATCTTACAAGCCCTTACCCCTCCCCCATCTTGGCACCTCAGACCACATCACTGTCATGCTAATGCCTGCATACAGACCGCTCGTCACCAAACCAGTTCGCAAACAGATACAAGTGTGGCCAGAGGGTCGTCAGAGGTACTTCAAGACTGTTTTAACACCACTGACTGGAATATGTTTAAGCAGGCTGCCTCAAACAATAACACCACTGACCTCCAAGATTACACAGAGACTGTCACTGCCTAGAGCATTGACTGTGCGGCCCAACAAGAAGCTGTGGATGACAGGGGAGGTCTATAGTCTCCTCAAGATTCGGAACGCTGCCTTCAGAGCTGGAGATGAGGAGAACCTGAAGACAGACAGGGCCAATCTACCCCACGTCATTAGATAGGCTAAGAGACAGTATTCCAGGAGTGTAGCCCATCGCCTCAGTGACAACAGAGACACTCTGAGCCTGTGGCAGGGGATTCAGACCATTACGGACTACAAGCCCCACCGCAGACCTGTGACCGCACCATCTCCCTGTTATATGAGCTGAACGCTTTGAGGCACAAAACGGCACTGCTGCACAGAAGACCTCACCTCCTCCTGGTGAACAGGTGATGACGGAGGAATGTGAGGAGATCCCTCAGAAGGATCAATGCACGCAAAGCTCTGGGTCCTGACAACATTACAACATTATATTTATCCTTCTGGAGAGTTCTTATATTGTGTTAATTCTGTAACTCATTTCCAGAAATCACAGACCATCTTTCAAAGCATATTTTTCTTTCATTCCTGGACAAAGTGCAATAATTGTGGTAAAATGTATTAGAATTTAACATGTAGTTTATAAAAAAAAAGAAATTGAAACTGTGAAAAAGGAGGTGAAAGTTTTTTTAATTACTATTAATAACTTATTTTTGTTAGCTAAGAATTGTATTCCCAAATGTTATTATTTAAATCGCCCTTTTTATATTATTCAAGAATTATTTGGGAGACAATATACACAAATGCTGCCAAAAGCAAATAATCAAAAGCTGAAATGTTGTTAATACTTATTCGATAATATAAATTGGGCTTCTTAAAATGTTGTTTGGTTTGTTGTATTATCTTTTATTTTTTCCTGTCTTAGCCCTCTTAAAAATGTTTTTAATGTAAACTTTACCATCTTTGTTTTGTTATACCTTAATAAAAATAAAAAAGCCCTTTTAATCGCAGATGAAATCTATGCAACTGAATTGCCACTGCTTTTACATGAATGTGGTTATGAGGACAATATATTTCACATAGGTGTGTTTTTTCCACATATATAACAATAAAACTACTTCAGTTAATGGATTTATCAATGGAACAAAGAAGAAAAAGATGTCGGCTGACATTCTCCCCCAATGAGCATTTAAACTGTGTTATCAGCAAATCGTTTCCCATCGTGCTTTTCATCAACGCAGTCGGGGGGAAGCAACTGCGCTCGCGTGTGGACTTCGGCCAGGCCCCTCGCCGTCGCGAGACTTATTTGGCACACGTCAGCCTGACATCAGAGCAAGGCGGACGAAACTCGGACAAATTTCTAACCCTCATGCATCTTGCACTGATCACCGGTGATCGATTCTGCGCAGAATTTGACCATCTCAAACAAGCTTCTTGTCACATACTACGTGATGACGTTACTAATATGCAATTTAGCGTGTGACGTCACCTTACGACATAGCAGGCTTTAGCTACTTTTCGTTGAAAATAGTTGGCAACACCGAGGATAGATAGCTGCGGGGTTCAGGCAACATCGAACCGTCCTTAACTTCAGTTGCCAGAAATGGCGTCCAAACGGCCTTTCCTTGAGGAGGATTTTTCCTGTCCTATCTGTTGCAGCGTGTTTAGCAATCCTGTTCTGCTTCTGTGCGGTCACAGCGGCTGCAAAGAGTGCATTGTAAACTACTGGAGGGTCAAGAAGTTAAAAGAGTGTCCGCTCTGTAGAAAAGTGTCTATCACCAAGCCTCCGCCCAACCTGGCTCTCAGAAACCTCTGCCATGCTTTTTTGGATTACCAGAAGCAGTTGGAGGAGCTGTGTGAAGTTCATCATGAGAAACTGAGTCTGTTTTGTGATGATGAACAGCTCGTTTGCGAGCGTTGCCGAGACGTCGGCGTGCACAAATGCCACACGTTCCGTCCCATTTGTGAGGTCGCTGAGGAAAATAAGGTAACTTACTGCATTATATTAATTAGTTTACGTGGTATTTGCGCTTGATAACTAAATGTTCTTGATTTATATATTTTATATCGTCACAAACTATAGGCTACCCCCAACAACATTTAAACCTGAAACCAACTGTATCATAAATCAAGTTTCTTAAAGGTCCAGTGTATGAAATCTAGCGGCATTTCAGTCCACCCCTCCCTTTCGAAGCACTGCGGTGACTGACACAGGGGTTCAGACCGCCAGCGACAAAGTGAGGCGATGTCATTCATTTCAATGGAGAGCCGGCGACACTAGCTTGGTTTCCATTACAGACATACACAATATTTCCTAAATGTCGATTAAAAACGTATTGCGGGATGACTGTGTTTCCATTAAACAATGTCATGTGATGTATTTTGTCATTCTGGCCATACTTTGTACGTTTTATGGCATAGTGCCACCTACTGTGATGAAAGAGTGAATAGAAATGTCTGTATTTCCTTATATATTTTCATATTACCTCACTGTTCCCAATGAATCTCCATACTGCACTCACTCTTTTAACTGCATTTAGGCCATCATATTACTTAATGTGAATTCCTTCCTTACATCCTATCCTTCCAAATGCTCAGCCAAAAGGTAGCGCGAATGGTCATGTGACTTTTTGTACGCCATGTGACCTGTAAATGCGACATTGCCTTGCTTTGTCGCTGGCGGGCTTAAGATTTCGTCACGTTTTTGCTTCTTAGCTGAAGGAGATAAGGTTTTAGGAAATGCGGTCTGTAGAGGAGTTTTTCTGTTCAGGGCTACTGTAGAAACAACATGGCAAATTCCATGCAAGGGGACCCGCAACGTATCTAGATAGAAAAAGCTAATTCAAAGGTAATAAAACATAACTCTTCACTATGTAAGGTCTTTATACACCTCTGAAAACATAGTTATGTATATTATATTGCATTTCTGTCAATAGAGCCTCTAAAAGATAACACACTGGGCCTTTAAGCCTAAGAACAGATTCTGGGTATGCACAAACACTGGCAGAGAGCCCCTCCCTAGAGAAAAATATAAACTTCCGTTGCATTTCCCCTATTCATAAAACAGTGGCATTATCTTAAGGACTCTTGGTGACACTTCACCTCTTATTAAATTGATGTATCCTATCTACTTTAGATTTTTTTTCGGAGTGAACTTAATTTCTTGTCGATGAAAATGGTGATTCTACAAAGAGCCAAATTTGACTGTGATGAAAAGACTAACTACGTAAAGGTAAGTACGTATGCATTTACGAATGTACTTTTCATATCTTTCTGCACAGACACGTTCTGCTAATAGCTGTTTTTTTAAATCCTCCTCATCTACAATATTTTATCTTACTTGTTTGTGTGTTTGGGGGGGGGTTAGCACGAATCCAGAGTCATAGAGAGTCACGTCAGGAAGGATTTTAAGAAACTTCACCAGCTTTTGGATGATGAAGAAAAGTCAATGATTCTGGAACTACAGCAAGAAAAAGAACAGAAATTGCAGACCATGAAAGTAAAAGTTAAGAAGATGAATGAAGACATCACTTCACTCGCCGACACTATTAAAGACTTGGAACAGACACTGGATAGTAGGGACATCAAATTTCTTAAGGTTAGCATATTTTTTGCCCTCTGTCATTTTACTGCATGTTTGCTGTTACACTTTGAACACACAATTTTAAAGCAACAACAAAAAGATCATAAAAGCGTTACAGACAGTTATGTTTTTTCTTTTTCCTACACCACTTTGCATTACAATACAGTGAATTAAGTCTTCTTTTGCATTGACTTCATATTCCTACTTTTCTTATTCTAGACCTTGCAGGATACTTTAAAGAGGTAAGCAGGATTTCTTCTCTCCTTGATTCCTTCTGCGATGAAGTTTTGAAATCAAACGTTGGTTCTCACCTAAATGTTTTTCAGACTCAAGTACACTCCCCAGGATCCAGAGGTGTCTCCAGGAGAGCTTATAGATCATGCCAAGTATATAGGCAACCTCAAGTTCAATGTTTTGAGCAAAATCAGAAAATCCATCGGCCACAGTAAGTGAAGCCTAACACGATTTCTCAATTCATTGTGGTATTTAAGATACAGTGTAGAATTTGATTTTATTAATTACAACAAACTTTACTCCCATCTTTTTAGGTCCTGTGGTGCTGGACCCGAACACAATTAACTGTCAACTTCAGATGTCTGATAATCTTACCGAAGTGTGGAACCCCAATGTGTTCCTGGAACCTAATGAATGCTGGGCCATTGTTCCACTTCCTACAAACTTGGAGCGATTTGAAAATTACCCCTGTGTGCTGGGCTCAGTGGGCTTTACTACAGGGACACACAGTTGGGATGTTGAAGTGAAAGACAACAGTTTCTGGATGGTGGGCGTGACCACAGAATCAGTGCAGAGAAAAAGAACCTTTGGGTTGCCTAGTGATATCTGGACCATTGGATTCGAAAGCCAAACTCTCAGTGTGAGCTGTCCGCAGGAGTCACACGTCCATCTGAGTGGATATGAGAAACCCAAGCAGGTGCGGGTGAAACTAGACATGAGTGAAGGACAGGTGACGTTCTCTGATCCCCAGAGTGACATCATCTATTACACATTCACACACAATTTTGGAGAGAAAGTCTTTCCTTTCTTGTACACTGAGTGTCTTGTACCTCTAAAAATTCTGCCTGTGGTCTAATTGTGTAATTTAAAAAAATATAATTTTAAAATCTGTTATATAATATCAAGAAAGTGCAATTACTTTGCCTACTTGTCTGTTATTTCCTGCTTATTTTTTAACCATTGTATCGAATATAATGGACTGGTTGCAAGATTGATAATGTATGGGTGTGTCTATCCGCGGAAGGAGGAGTGAAACAGAACAGTTGTATGCGCATGTGCTGTTGAAGGATGAACTTATCCAGGCAAGTCCATGAATGAGTTTACTTCGGTCAGCAAGTCCATGGATGAGATTACTCTCGGTCAGGCACAAGAAAGGCTTGTGGTTGGGTTAAGTTAGTTCAAGGACACTACGAGGTATAAGAGACAGAAGAACCGACAGCCACCTCGGATGCTGCAGACCATCTGTATACTCCAACACTAGAAGCCCAGCTGAAGATAAGAAGCCCAGAGGCTGAATACACCTTTGTTTGGAACCGTAGTTATTGTATTAGTAGTATATTTGTGGAATATTACTTGCCTTTAAAGTTTGTTATAAAAAGAAAAGTATCCAATTAAAAGAAATATAATTGATTACAAAAACTGCCAACCTAGGTTTTAATTGAGTGTTTTTAGACTTTAAGCACGAATATACCACAAAGGAGTCTTCCGACCAAATTGTGAGTATTTGAAATACTTATAATTTAGGCCGGACTTGACTTACTTTACCTAACCTGAGAATTAAATAATAAGGTTAAAGGTGATAAATCAAAAGTACACGCCCTAAAACAAATTCTTCAAATGAAGGTCTCCAAACACTCTTTTAATGTAATTCCATAGTAGTTCTCAATGCAAATTAGTTTTTTTTTTTCAAAAGTGTGGTATATTATTTTGTTTATGAGACTAAAATTGTTTCTAGTTTTGTTTCTTTTACCTCACACACACAGTCTCTCCATGTCCGTATGGCCTTGGATAAAAGCACAGAACAAATCTGCTGTTTTTTAGGTTACTCTTGTCAAAGTTGACAAGCGCTATTTAGTACTTTTATGGGATGGATATTTGCAAAACCCAGTGACAAACATAAAGGGTGATTAATAATAATGATTTATGTCAAAAATCACAAAATATAGGGTTTAGATACTTTAGAAGGAAAGCATCTTGTCAAGCTCACTCTGGCAGTCCGGGTCACAGCAGGACATTGAACTCAGTTCTGACTTCAAGCATTTACTATTTGTCTTCAGCAAAGAATAAAACTGGGTGTGAGCTGTGTCTCTGGGTATGAGCTGGCATATCTTATGTTATGGAAATGTTTTCTGATTGAACTCTGTACCTCGAGGGAGAATTGTGTGTATTTGTTTCTGAGTTTCCTTGTTACAGATTGTGGTGAAATGACCATGTTAAAAGACCTGATACATAAACATACCTAACTCACTTTTTGCCTAACTACTAATGTTGTAGTGGCAAATAATGGAGGCTTTGAACTGAATGTTCATGTTTTACAGAGTTTTTACAGATTTATTCTCATTTCATGTTCAGTTTTTACAGATTTATTCTTGGTGAAACTAATTATAATCATGGAACCATAAGTAATGATTTGAATCAAATAGTCCAGATATGTGGTGTACTGATTCAAAACAGGCTGCTAGACTGTTGTGTTGAATTTGAAATTAGAGTGGCCTTTGCGATTATAAATTGATACACTGCAATTTGTTATCCTAAATAAAATTGTATGTTATTACTTGCATCTCTAATTCATGGTCTTTGTTTTTCATTAGTTTACAGTCTAGTAAATTCACTTTCTGTAAGCCTGAAGTGTACTTTCTGTAAAGTTAAAACAAAGTGTACAGCAAACACTGGGATATAAAACTTAAAATATATAAAGCTAAAATATATTTTAAAGCTTTGATGTGCAGTTTTCACTTGTTACCTCACTTATTTACAATGTTTTACTATATTATTTTTGCATATTGTGCCTTCTTTAATAATGTCGTGTGCATTTATATCTATGATGTGCATTACACACTCTAGGCCGGTAGGTGGCGCACCATAAATTGGTTTAGCAATAACGCTAGGCCGTGTTCTTCTGCAACTTCTATTTCGATTCGAGTTACCTGAGTAACCTTAGTGCATTTAAGTTGCGTGTAATTCGACCAAAATGGCGTCCAAACGTCCTTTTCAAGAGGAGGATTTCATGTGTCCAGTGTGTCGCAGCGTCTTCAGTAATCCCGTGGTGCTTCCCTGCGGTCACAGCGGCTGCAAAGCGTGCCTTGAAAACTACTGGAGAGTGAAGGGGTCCAGAGAGTGTCCACTCTGCAGAAAAGTGTCTACGAACGACCCTCACTTCAACACGTCTCTGAGAAACCTGTGTCAGGCTTTCTTGGATTACAAACGCCACCTAGAGGAGCATTGCGAAGTTCATCAAGAGAATTTGAGTCTGTATTGTTGCGATGACGAGCAGCTCGTGTGCGAGCGCTGCAGAGACGCAGAAGCGCACAGAGACCACACGTGCCGCCCGGTCTGTGAAGTCGCCGAGGAACGTAAGGTAACGTTGGATTACTGGCTTACATCATATTCAAAGTGTTACGTGAAAATCTGCTTTTATTCCATTAAACGTAATGTATCCCAATTTAAGGGAGTTTGTCGAAGCCAGCTTGATCTCGCGAGGAGAAAAATGAAGATTGCGCAAAATGCCAGTGGTTACTGTTATACGAAGACTGATGATATAAAAGTGAGTGGGGTTTACAAATCTTTTTCCACGGATATGCAAGTTTTACTTTTTGCACTTTTAATGTACATGGCTAATGTGTTATTATTGATTAACAATGATATACATTATCTAATGTGATGCTTTTTTCTCAAAGACTTCAGCCAAATTAACGGAAAGGCTTATCAAAAGGAATTTTGAGATGCTTCACCAGCAATTAAACTTTGAAGAAGAGGCCATGATGCAGGAACTAAAACTAGAACAAGGACAAAAACTGCAGACCATAAAGGAAGAATTTCAGAAGATAAATGAAGACATCACTTCTCTCTCCAGCACCATCAGAGACTTAGAACAGACATTGGAGAGTAGTGGTGTTGGATTTCTTCAGGTTAGCATTTTCTGCCCTCTTTCACTTTACAAATGTTATAAATGTTTACATTTGTAAAATGTTACATTTGTTTGAATTTAAAATTATACATTTACAATTTTTATACAAATTCTGAAAGCAGGAATTCTGGAAGATAAGCAGTTATTGTTTTCCCTGTTTTTCCTACTTTGTAGCTATATACTGTAATTATTTTGCCATTCTAATTTTAAATAAATAAAATGAAAGGTATTCTTTAAGGCAGTGGTTCTTAAACTTTTTTGGCTTAAGGACCCCTTTTTACGATTTTCTCAAGCCAAGTACCCCTTGACAACAACATTTTATCTTAAAATTCAGTGAAATAAGAGTCAAACAGTTATTATATCTACATTTATTAATTTATTTTTTATGCATCTTTGTGTAGTCCTAATTTCATACAAAAATACTATTATCATAATTTATTGATTTTCATTATTTAATCCTAAATGTCAGTTTCTCTCACGTACCCCCTGCAGTACCCCCGGGGGTCCCCCATTTGAGAACCACTGCTTTAAGGTACTACTGTGATTTGAAGTATTGTTATTAACTTGTCATATTCCCAAATTTTCAATAGACATTCAAGGAAAACTTGATCGGGTAAGCAAGCAGAAGTTTTTCTTTCTATCTGCAAATGAGGTTTTTAAATCAAGCATCAGTTCCAAAGTCCCTTTCCATTAGTCTACTTTTAAGGAATAACTGCTGCCTCTTTATACAGCAAGGCGGGACTTTGCTAAAGCAGCCATACCTATAGTAATGTCACCGCACCATCTTGTTAATAGTCTTTGATATAACATGTTCTCCAGAGTTACGGGCATCCCCCAGGAATCAGAAGTGTCTCCAGAAGAGCTTATAGATCAGGCCAATTACATAGGCAACCTCAAGTTCAATGTCTGGAGAAAAATCAGAGATTCTGTCAGCTACAGTGAGTCAATCCTTACAGTATGCAGACACTTGTTGAGACACAAGATTTACAAACTTAGTTAACGAAAGCAGTTAACAGTTTTGCTTGGTACTGTATGGATACTATACACAATATAGTTTTAATGGAATGTGTATTTTTTTGCTTTATCTAAACAATGGTAAATGCTGTTTTTAAACCATTTTGCACAACTGATGTACCACATTTGGAAGTGCAGCATGCTATTTGACAAGAAAAGGTGTAGGGAAGAATTTGATTTTGTTCATTACTAACTCTTTGTTTTCTAGGTGCTGTGGTGCTGGATCCCAACACAGTTAACTGTCAGCTTCTGCTGTCTGATGATCTGACAGAAGTGTGGAACCCCAATGAAGCTGTGGATGAGATTGAAAACTTGACTGTTGTACTACGTTCTGAGAACTTAGACCGATTTAAACTACCCCTGTGTGCTGGGCACCGTGGGCTTTTCCACAGGCACACACAGTTGGGATATTGAAGTGGCAAAGAACAATGTCTGGTTAGTGGGCGTGGCCACTGAATCAGTGCAGAGGAGAGGAAAGTACGGTCTGCCTAGTGATATCTGGACCATTGGATTCGAAAGCGATACTCTTAGTGTGAGGAGTCCGCAGGGGTCACGCATCCATCTGACTGGATATGAGAAACCCAAGCAGGTGCGGGTGACACTAGACATGAGTGAAGGACAGGTGTCGTTCTCTGATCCCCAGAGTGACATCATCTATTACACATTCACACACAATTTCAGAGAGAAAGTCTTTCCTTTCTTCCACACTATGTGCCGTGAACCTCTAAGAGTTCTGCCTGTGCGGCCAAATCCCTAAATTAATAGAGTTCTTGACTCTCTCTCCTTTTGTTGTTTTGGAGAACATGTGTCATATTTAATAGCAGTTCTAAATGTACAGTAAGTTACATGATATGTTCAAATTTGGGGTTCATAGATTTTTTCCATTTCCTGTTTGAGTTTCCTTACCTAATGGTGATCTGTAATATCTTTGAAATTGTAGATTTGTTTTTATGTCAGTGCATGTACTGCATACATACTTGTTTCAGGCACGTCTTATTTTTTGTTGTATGAAGAAGTATGTACAAACTCACGTGCAATGGTTTAAATTCTGTTTTTTTGCAGTAAAATTGTACTGGTCATGTCCTATTTTATGTTACAATTATTATAATATATTCACTACTAAATTACACACCACTTGACGCCTGTTGTTGTCCCTAAACTACGGCTTTGACAAACTGCTGCCCTTTCATTGCACTACATTTCCCACCAACCTTTGCGCGCGTAGACACGTGACGTGATGCACAGCGAGGTTCATGCGCCAGTCTACGCTTATCTTATTTTTCCCGAGTTGTGGATGAACAAACATTTCCGAAGGCTTCTGAAAGGGGAAAGTGTACGTTTAATGACAATTAGCTTTAAGCTATACAACAGACACTAAAGAGGAACAACAAGAGGCGGTTATCATCTGATCCCGTGGTCCTTAATGTTACGTTACAAGACGAAAGTCACAAGACCTGCGAGTTTTTGAAGCGGTTTAAGCGAGGAACTATTCTGCGATATCCATTTAATATTGACATCCTTCAACGTGTACGTTACGTGACTGATGTGAGCTAATAGCCATGGACTGTCCGCATCTACCAGCTGAGGTGAGTTTACACGTTAGGGCGGTCGCAATGTCAAAAAGAACGCACGATAACTATATTATCACGATACCGTTTCGATAATGCACATCGTGACTTTTAAGGCAAACATGTTACAAAATGTAACAAAACCGCTACACGTCAGAAACAATCGCTGAATTATTAAACAATATTGTCATTTGAGGTAAACGCGATATCAGTCATCATAGTTGTTATTATCATCACAATGACTGACAATAATGATATATTGGGATAACATACTACCCATCAAACCCTCGTCAAAAGCTGGTCGGGTTGAATAGAATCGTAATAACAAGCTAGAAAACCGTAATGACGTCAAGCTGTCATCACATTGCCTTGAAGATAAAGAGTAGGACAGCATGGTCACTGCTGAAAAACCACCTAAAAAATCGTACAGGTTGAATGGTTATAATAGGAATTGTGTTTATTGTGTTTATTTTATGTTTGTTTATTTAACAGGTGCAATGCAGAACAAATTTCAAACACATGACGCTCAATATTAGGCTTTGGAAATCAAATGGAGTAAAACAACAAATCTAAAAAAAAAGAAAGAACAAAATCAGACTGCGAATCATTGTTAACAAACGCAATAAAAATCAAACAAGAAAAACACAAATTTGTGACTTGAAAAATTGCAGTAACCGATTTTTAAAAATAGAAACACTTTACATTTGTATTGTTTTCAGCAGAATGAAGGATTTTGTGTGTATTTCCCCCTTCAAACCTTACAACAAAGTAATAAGTATAACTTGTGATGTTCTTGGCAGATAATTACACATATATTAAGTTACCTACACATTACAGACCGAAAAGAGGCATCGCTGGTGTGTAGGAGTTGGTATGAAGCCTGCCAATACCGTCAGTTTCAGGTTATTCCTCTATAATATCATAATTATATAATTATATATACATCTTTTTGGCTCTGGTTCTGTATTATTTATATATTCCTTTGGGTGATCTGTTGCAGAAAAACTTCACCTTCAAGTTCCCTGTTTCCACATCTTCACTGGACTTCATCCGCGCACTGAGTCGGCATCCTCGCTGCGGTTTAGTCATCGGTCATCTTGATGACTCCGCCCTCTCAAGGCAGGTTCTCGTGGAGGTGGGTGTTCACCTCGGCCCTCGCTTGGACTGTTTGGGTCTACCTGGCAGCAGCATCACAGAGTCCTCGCTTTTGGGCCTCCTACCACATCTGACCAGCCTCCAAAAGCTGGATCTTCAGGGGCTGGATAGTCTGTTTATGTCTGGTGCCTTTCTGTCTAGAGAAGAGCATCGTCGGCAGGTAACGCCTTCATTTTTGGTTGAACTCTATTCATGTTGGAGTTAGTACATCTAAAGCGTCAATGTCTATCATAGGTCCAACATGCGCTAAGGAAGCTGCAGGAACTGGAACTATCAGATCTCCGCTACCTCTCAGATCTATCTTTTAACCGCCTAACCAGCTGCACGCCCAGGTTACACAGACTGTCCCTGGCTGGATGTCACATCGCATTCGAATTTGATCCGTATCAAGGCTGTCCTGTTGGATCGGGCTCCTCCGCCTTGGTGTCTCTCCGTAACCTGTTGAGTCTTTTACAAAAGCAGGCTGGCACGCTTCGCAGTTTGGACTTGAGTCGTACCAGCATCACTCCCAAGTCTCTATGCTCCATAGCCCAAGTGCCAGGCCTCTGCCTGGAGGAGCTGAGCCTTCGTGGCTGTAAAGAGCTGATGGATTATTCTATACAAATCCTCTGCAAGCGCCAGAATGGTCTGAAGATGCTGGATCTCAGCTCGTGTACCGAGCTCACCAGCAGGACGGTGCTGGCGGTTTCGACTAAGCTGAAACAACTGCGGTCGCTTTCCATGTCTCAGGACTGGAAGATAACAGATAAAGGCCTGGCGGAGCTGATGGCGCTGCCTTGCTTGAGGACGTTGGATCTGTCCGAGTGTCTGCACGTCAGTGGAGCAGATCTGGTGAAGGGACTGTCCTCTCCGCAGCCCAGAGCTCAGCCGGAGAGTCTAAGCCTTAGAAACTGCTCATATATAAGGGTGAATTGCATGTGTATTATGGTGGTAATAATTCCCACACATTCATAAAACAGATTTCGTAAAAAAGCTCTATACGTATCAATTGCTTCGTATCATGATATATCATTACAAAGAATTTAGTTGGATAAACTCAAACGTGTGCTTTTTTCATAATCTCGTCCTTCTTCATAACATCTGTCTCTTCTCAAACAGGATTCAGTCATGTACTCCCTCAGTCAGCTGTTAAGTTGTCATCTGAAAGTGTTGGACCTCACGTCCTGTGTCTACGTCACCGACCTGAGCGTTCGCGCTATTGCAACATACCTGCCTGCACTGGTGGTGCTGCGACTCGGTTGGTGTAAGGAGATCACAGACTGGGGGCTACTGGGAATGGTGGAGCCCACCAAGGACTGTGAACCAAGAGACAAAGAGGTGGAATTGCCGAGCCGTGTCTACACCTTTATTTAAAGATGAAACGTGTCATTTTTCATGGTTAAAATACCTTCTGCTAACTCAGGTTAATATGGAAATAAATGACACAACTATACGTAAGCCATGTGTTGGAGGATTTTTTAAATAACATTTTTTGGTTACAAATTTAAAGCGTTGAAAAAAGAAATAAAAGCATACAGTTTCCATTAAAGATGTTATGCAATGTTTTTTATTTTTAAATATAATTGTAACACAAAAAGTGCTTTTCTTAAATGTTCCATTCATAAATGTTAAGGAGGACAAAGGCCCAAGCTTTACTAGGACGTTTGGAAACATGGGATTTTTCCAGCCTCCCAGCATGCGCTTTCAGGAGAAGCCACGTCTGGTGACAGATGAGGATCTGGGGGCCTTTAGGGAACAGGAAGGAGCATCATTGTTGGCCCTCAGGTGCCTTCAGGAACTGGACCTGTCTGCCTGTTCTAAACTCACCGACACCAGCATTACACAGGTCAGTACAGAACACAGAGAGTCGCATCCGTGTTTGTGTTGAATCACAAATAAGCACAACAAATTTCGTTTTTGGAATAAACTTGTTGTGTCTCACCCCCCTCAGGTAATCCGTTTCCCAGACCTGCAGCGTCTCTCGCTTTCTATGCTGCCTGAGATCAGTGATGAAAGCTTGGTGTCTGTAGCCCATCACTGCCGGAGTCTTACCAGCCTGTCCCTCAACCACTGTCCTCAGATCAGTGACCACGGCATGACACAGGCCCTGACACATCTGAAAAGACTACAGCATCTGTACTTGGCCGGCTGCGATGCTATTACAAACAAGTGAGTAGCTTTAACAGATGGTTTTATTCCAAATGAAATTTGTAGGTTTTATATATTTCCAGTATTGGACAAAACGTTTGCATCACTTGCCACTTTGAATTTTGCGTTTGACGTGTTGTTGCTGCTCATTGCTTAATGTAACCAATATATTCCGGCAGAACTCTGTCCATAATCGCCCAGCACTGTGATCGACTGAAAACCCTCGATGTCTCCATGTGTAAGGACATAACAGTGCAGCAGGTGGACTATCTTCAGTCCCACCTACCCTTTCTGGAGAAAGTCCAGTGCCGCTTTGTCAACGGGGCAGATTTCACTATGGTATAATGATCGTATGTGTAATGCACTGGAAGCTATCAAATGAAAAAAATATATAAAACTATGATATAAATTGTAGCACATTGAGCTCAGGTATACATGAGTAATCGATTCCAAAACACTTTTTTGCATAGTATGCACTCAACTGAACAACAGTACTGTATTATATAATCACTGCTTCTGAACAAAACTGTTGGTTTTCTGATCATTCCATTAATAATAATAGCTGTTGATCGGTTGCAGATGGTTCAAAACGCAGCTGCCAGGTTTTTGACTGGAAGTAAAAAGTATCAACACATCACTCCTGTTCTTGCTTCTCTCCATTGGTTACCGGTCATGTCCCGAGTTGATTTTAAAATCTTGCTTTTTGTTTATATAGCTTACATGGGCTTGCCCCTCAGTACATAAATGATCTTCTTGTTCCGCACAATGTTTCAAGATCTTTATGCTCTTCATCAACTTCTTTTTGTTCCTCGTTCACGTTACAAAACGAAAGGGGATCGGGCTTTCTCGGTGGCTGTCTTCCTCTCTATATTAGATCTTCCCCCTTCTGTCTCCATTTTCAAATCTTCCCTAAAAACCTCTTTATTCGGAGGGTTTTAATTGAAGGTGTTTATATCTTTACATATGTCTCTATGGTTTTGATCCAGCGTGATCATTTTGCTTTTAATTTTATAGTATTTTTAATATATCTGTACAGCACTTTGGTTACAACTTCTGTTGTTTGAAATGTGCTTTATTAGTTTAGTTTAGATTATTAATTTATAAAATATATCTACTATTGACTAGTAAATGTATTACTGATGTACAATAACACAAATCCTGGAAGAAGTGTGTATGCCAATGCAGTTATATACTGTAAAGGCATTTAGTAAATTTGTATAAATAAATGCTTTGTTTTTATCTTTTTGTTTAGACTTACTGGAATTTGAATGTGTATAGTGTTTGATAAGGTGCCATATAAGGGTGCACATTCATGATCTGCTTGCAATAAATTATCAGTTTGTGACCCTTGGCATTGGGAGTGCCATGGTGTCTATTCAAGCTATTTGAAGAACCACAAAAACATTTGTCACCATAAAAAAACCAAAGACAAGACATTATAGCTATAACAATAATATATTTTAATTCCATACAAAGGAAAACAAAATTTGAATTAATACCGCGCACCATTTTCAGGTGGTAACGTTTCCACATCAAGATTGTTACACAATACCAGAGGTTTAACAAAGAAAGCTATACACAGAATAACAAATACAGTACATGGATCTTTTTTACTAGATGAACTTTAAATTTGTGACTACGACAATAGAACATGAAATCACTGAATTATGGCACAGGGTTTCCCGAAACACTTTCGAAGGTTGATCAGCTCCATTATTCCAAGTATCACGACCACAGAATGATAAGAGATCATTGAGCTTGAGACATGGGGCATTGTGCGTCTACGTATTAACAAGTGCTTGTTACGTGGCATTACAACCACAATCAGATCTTTAACCGAGATAGTAAGTGGATGAAATCCTAATATGGATAAAATGCCGTTACATCTTAAAACGGAGATCTCAAAACACAGCATCTTTACAAAATACTGACAGAAAATATGACAGCGCAATCTGCACACTGACCAACAGAAATCAATTCATGGAGAAATCAATTGGCAAAATGGCGTAAGTTAGTTTGACAAAAAAAATCAGCTTTCACTGATGCTTGCTTTTTGTTTAGAAAAATACAAATAACATACCAAATATATTCATGCAGTGTCTTCAAACCACCCTCGGTCAAACTATTTCTTTATAACAACATGCAATATTATTAGAGATTTACAAAACCATTTTCCATTCTTAAAGCCAGTTTAAGTAGCCTACAATACAAACTTTATGAAATCCAATCTGAACGTGAGTCAAGTGCGCCATCTTTTATGTACCTCTAACAATTCAAATAGACTTTCATCTATGAAAACATATTAGATAAAGCGTATGCATCCTATCTTTTAATGCCAACCACACGTTATAAAGTTTCAATCTGTGCGTAAATGCAGAAGAATACATGTACCTTGCAGACGGTGTACTCAAATTCAAGTACGTAGAGTTAAACATAGTAAACTTTGACAATGTACCATTTAAGAATTCATTCCGAAGCTTTACTATGAGACTTAAGAACGCCAACAATCTCCAATTTTTATAATACAGATCTTTTTAACAAATTCATTTGCATGTTTCCTCCCTCACAAGCTTCTCAGTGGCATTGCATGTTTTAGTATGATTTCAAAATGTCTGATAAAAGCTAAAGAGTTAAAAGAAAAAAATGTCTATTGTAAGAGCGCTGACAAAAAAGGCAGGTTTTTAAATGAAGTAAGCTTCGTGCGAACAAAATCCATTAACTCCCAAAGTAAATCCATCATTCTGCCATCTTTCATTGTTCAAAGTGCTCTCACTTTATATCTCATCTCAAGCACTGAAATAATACCATCTCTCTGCTCCCAATCTCCAAAACTTGCATCCGCAGCGCTGCCAAGTGGCCACTGTCAGCATCAAGTTGTTTTCAGTTCTGGTAATGCTGTAACCGCCAACACTTACTGGCCACCCTGGTTTTATTGTTCGGCTTGGCTGAAGTCATAGCAGAAGTTAAAGTTGCTGGGCGGTTTGGGAATGGGCGGGGCCATGTCCGGGATAGGGACATTCTCAAGGTCCAGGAGGCGGAGCTTGATTTCCATAGAAAGGAGAATGTCCAGTTCGCTTCGCATGCTCTCGCTGCTCATCTCTTTACCCAACAGCACGCTGAGTCCGTCCGTCCACAGACAGAACTAGAAGAGCAAAGGTACAGTTCAAATTATTATAGAGATTGGTAGATACATGGGCAATAGTGTTATGGGGAATTTTTTACGTATGCATTTTCTTTTTTAAGTAATGCAAGACAGCTGTTGAGCTGTGGAAAACCACATGTACTCACATCTGTTCTGGAAGAGGCGATGAAATTCAAACTAAACTCCTCGACATCATACATAATGCTGAAGGCCAAATCTAACACCTCCTGAAAAAGCAAAATCAACCAATATTACAAAAAATGAAACTGTATATTGACATGTTTTGACATGCATAGCAAGCAAGTTCACAAGACGATTAGCAGCATACCTTGCTCTGTTTTCCCTTGTTCTCCTTCATGTGAGGACAGTCTCTACCAGTCAGAACATTTTTGATGTCTGCGACAGGAACTGAGAACACATTGCCATTATATCATCTTATTTGACAGAGATGAGGTCTTTTTGTAAAAAAGTAGGACTAGTTTACTCACTCTTATCCTGAAGGGCCTCGATGGAGGGCGTCTCACCATCCTCTTCCACGTCTCCAAAGTGCAGGACTTTGTGGTTAGGAGAGAGTCGACAATACCACAGCTTGTCTGAAAGACAGATGACAATTACTCTAAACTGAATATGTTTGCTAATATTTCATTTACCTTCACAGTGTCTATGACAGAGCTTCTAACTTTACAGGGGTAAGGCCCACCAAAGAAAGCAAAATAGTCAAGGCCTACATTTAAATCTTTTATTTTTTCTTAGTTAAAGGAACCGTTCTCCCAAAAATTTCTGTCATCATTTACTCGCCCTCGAGTTGTTCCACATCTGTATACATTCATTTGTTCTGATGAACACAGAGAAGATATTTGGAAGAATGTAGGAAAGCAAACAGTCTGGGCACTTTTGACTACCATTGTACTTTTCCTACTATGGTATTCAATGGTGCCCAAGAACTGTTCGGTTATAAGCATTCTTCCAAATATCTTTCAATCTGCTTATCAAAACAAAGAAATGCATATGGATTTGGAACAACTGGAATGATGTGAATGATGACAGAATTTTTATTTCTGGGTGAACTGTCCCTTTAATAAATACATTTAAAATAAATAAAAAAACAAATAAAGGTAAAGTCAAATAATGTAGCAAATGTTACTGTAGTAGCAGTTAAATATACTATAGTGATCTACACAAATGACGACCCTTTTTGCATTAAAATTCATAACTATATTTGTCATATTTATATTTTTACATTTAGATTGAACCAAAAACAGCACCCACGCCATACTGCTATAGCCCACCGGGGGCAGGGTTGCACCCTATAGTTTGGGACGCACGGGTATATGACAAATTCTTTTTTCTGGTGTGCCTCAGTAGTCTTTGTTCTTCATCTTTAAGGAGACCTCTCACCTTGCCTCCGTCGGCTGCTGATCTTCCTGAAGAGTGTCCCGTGACACAGACGGTTCAGTCTCTGCTGTCTGATGAGCTCAAGCAGTTCTGGTTTTAGACGCTCCTTCAGCTCACTGCATGAAACACCAATGTGCAACAGTGTTCTTGAAAACAGCGAGTGTAAACTTCTATACAACAATTGATATAATTAAATAATATAATTGTATAGTTTGCATTTTAAATGTCTTTCTAAAGTGTGGTCTTAAACCAAGATCAAGATCTAGCTTATTCTCTTACACGCCATACTCTACCCTACAGGAAGAATACAGGTAACTGGACTTACAGCACTGGTGGGGCGAGGGTCTCCTCCTGGTGGAGCCTCTCGGTCTGCCTGAGTTTGAGGATCTCGCTGTAGTTCAGAGCGTTCACCTTGTTTTTAAAGAGCTCTAGAGACGTAGGCTTGCTGGACAGCGTTCTGGTGATCTGCTCCCGGACAACCTGCATCACCTGTGGAGCAAGAATCAGAACACCGTTCAGTTTGCCTATGAATGTCATTGAGAATGAACTGTTTTAGATGTTGAGTTTTACAGACATCTTCAAATCAACATTGTGACATTATTATGGTCCATATAAATATAACAATAGTAAGCTTTCATGTCCTGTCATTTCATTATCCATCTCCTCCAATAAACCCTTAAACGCAGCATGACCTCACTCTGACCATCTCGGAACAGCATCTCTCTGTTCAGGTCAAAGGGAGGGAGGAGAATGAAGTGAAGAATAAAACACCAGGGGAGGAGAAACAGACTATGACAATGACAATACGGGTCTCTCTTCCAGTAGTAAATGTCCAGCTGTGACGCAGACAGAACGGCAGTGACACGCTCATTCAACTGAATGAGAATAAACTCCCTGACAACAGCACTGCTCTATAATTACAGTTTCTTTATGTTCTTGTATGTTTTTCAGCTTTCCCATACATTTATATATGCATGCATGTAAACATGCCCAAAAAATTGCAGATGCGGGACTTTGGAATTTAGTTACAGTTTAGCTTGAACATATTTAACTTTGGTATTTGTTGCCCCATCTTGCAAACAGAAATAATGAAAATGGCTTTATTTATGTTTAATACATTATTACCTTCAAATTAAATAATAAAAATAATATTTATAAATATATGTATTAACACCTGGGCAGTGCAATCTCAGCAAAACATCCAAACACAGATACCCTTATTTTTTCAGCCAAATTTAGTAGATTTTTTTAATTGTGTCATGTCTTTAAATGCGTTCTATTTAATTTTAGCAACTGTGACTAGGTGGCATTTGCCACTGTACTATGTGTGTATTCGCATTATGGGCCATCTGCCATCGTAGATATCCACAGCAGCCATAAAAAACTGAATGGTCATCAAAGGTTGACAACTCAATGTCAAAAAACCAATGTTATGTTGCCCAAACGTAACTTCCGGTAGAGTGCCGCAAAGAATCAATAACTGTTGAGTAGTTTTAACTTAATTTTATAAAATTAATATACAATAAAATTAGGGCTGTCAAAATTAACGCGTTAACGCGAGATGATTAATTTCTGTAATTAACGGCGATCATTTTTTTAACGCATTAACGCATTCCCGCCATGTTTACCCACAATTCAAACCCCGCCGCGATCATTCCTCGTCGCGTAAACATCATACTGACACTCGAGGTGTCCGAAGAACTCGTTGGCCCGCTGGATGGACAGTTCGAATATAAAAAAAACAAAGATGGAACAGTAAACAAACATGTTGTGGTTTGCTCACACTGCAGGAAGAACTTTTCGTTCACCGAAGCAACTCTAGCCTTAAGTACCATCTCAACGCCAAGCATTCATTTGTTGGGGCTTCAACTTCTGAACCACATGACAAGCTGGCCCGGCTTGCCCGCAAATATCTAGCGACTCCTGCATCCACGGTTCCATGCGAGCGACTCTTCTCAGTCGCAGGCCATATTGTTCAGAAGAAACGGTCCGCTTTACATTCAGAAAATGTTAACCAGTTCCTTAGCAACTGGCTAAAAGATGAATACATTTTTATTTAAAAGGGCCACATGCAATTGTGTGAAAGTTGAGTTGTTTGTTCAAAAAGAAAAACGTTCCATTCACCTTTACTGTTTTTGCTAAGAGCAATGGCTAAATTGCCAACATTGTTTAGTTGTTGTTTAGAACTTAAATTATATTTTGGATTAGTCATTAATAAAAAAGAAGAGACAAATGTAATATCCGCTTCTTGTCATTTATCTTTCTGTTCTGAGAACAGTACAGAGAAAATGTGAATTTTCAATCATATTTACGATTGTGATTAATCAAAATTAATTCAAGAAATCTTCGGATTAATTAGATTAAAAAAATTAATCGTGTGACAGCCCTAAATAAAATATAAATAAATTGTTATATTATAATCAAACACAGATTGGAAGTTAACCTCGATGTGTTGTACATTGTCGTCTAGTTCCAGTTCACATTTTCTTTTATAAACCGACATCTAATGCTTTGATGCGATTCAATATTATAACACACCCCTAATCCCGCAGCTTTTTTATATACAGAGAAAATTTTAAAAGGGAAAATGAATAAATAAAAATGTTGCATTTAAAAGGAATATGAGAGTTATGTAAACCAAGTATTTATATATATATTTATATTCAACGATGGAAACATGGGTTTTATAATAATCACAAAAACTAAAAAAAAAAACTTTAATTTAAAACAGTCAATAAATAAATAAAATGCCCAAGTAGAAATCTACAGAGATCTGCATTGCCTGCATGAAACCCATATAAATGATTATTAGTACCATCAACACACATAAATCCTGATAGCCCCCCACATCACCTACATCATCCACTATTCCATGCTTGAAAATCTAAAATTATCCTATCAAAGTTAAAAAAAACTAAGTAAAATACCCTACCTCAGCCATAGTGAAAAGAGTTTCTGCTCCCAACCATACAACAGTGTGTTTGGGGGTGTGTATGTATTACAGCGTGTATGGTCCCTCCCTCCAGATAACCCCCATTATACAGATACACATCCCCAAAACTGGACACACCTACACACACCAACACACACCAACCCTACATCATACAGACCTCGACAAACCAGCTGGCACAAACATAATGCCGACAGCGATTAACAGTCTTTACAGAGAAACAGCACAGTCAGGGGGTTTTGAGCGTCGGGATGGAAAAAGAAAGAACAGAGTGAGAGGAAAAACACACACAAGTTTGAGTCATTTATCCGTTTTAACATGTTGAAAGGAACAGTTCACCTAAAAATAAAAACTTAGAAAATGGTTAGCAAAACTGATATCTCATAATGAAAAGTGAATGGTGACTAGAGCCTATCAATAAAAAAAAGAGAAGAAAATCTTCATCATAAAGACAAAGCATTAAGTCCGTCCCTTATAAAGACTGGAAATATGAAATATAAATACTAAATATAATGATAAATATTTAAGTATCCTACAGTATTTATTACACAGATGAATGTGTGTAACCCCTAATATTTAATTTCTGGGTCATTTTTGGAACATTATCACCCTTCACTTTCAATACATGTGAAATTACAGTGTGGATTCTATGGAAATATTAATTCAAGTTTTAAACAGCATCAGGGCGAGTTCATCATTTTTAGGTGTACTATCCCTTTAAGATCTCCCCCCCAAAAAAACTTCCGGGTCAAAACTGTGGACATTTTCCAAACACCAAACTATTTTCGAGATGTGTTTAACTGCTGATGCAACTCCTGTGTGGGACACAAATTTTGACCCTCTTTGTATTTCGGCTACCGAGTGGGCTTCTTTTTGTTGTTCTAATACCCCTCTATAATGATATGCCTTATTGTCCCAGCCCACCAGGTTGGCGTGGTGGGGGGACTTTGAGGGAAAACAAAAGACGGGCCAATCGGCCAGACCCTCTTTTCAATTGTGTGGGTCAGGAGGTCGTGAGGTTTACAGCCCGAAAAAGGTCATTAAATGGAGGTCTGTTTTGTTGCACTTCTGAATAGTTTGGGATAGAGGAAGAACCCTTTAACATCAAAAAGACGACGTAACCATTTAGGGAATGTTGATGTATACAAAGGCGGTTCAACAGAAGGAGTCTGTCTCTTTAAAAGAGAAGCTGCATGCTTGTCATTCCTCTGGCTTGACATTTCTCAGACACGTCCGGATGAACCCATCAATATCTATTTGTTTTATTGTAAACTATAAAACACGGCTGTAGCCCATCACTACTGTTCAATTCGAAAGCTTTCAAGAGCAAACCACAGCTTTAAATTAACAACAAACCAATAACTTGCCAAACATACCATGATATACCAAAAGGAGAACTTGCAGGCAACAAAAAATGTCATCTAAAACAAAATGATGATCATGTTGGTGAATGATGACTCATAAGTGGATCTTAGTGGGAAAGAAATGTGAAATAAAGTTATAAACGCCCGCAATAAAGCCCCGTAAGCAGGTTGAAGTTTTATGGAAAAAAAATATGCTTATACCTTGTCAAAGTCCTCCTGTGTGGCTCTCATCTCCTTCCACGTCTTGTTGACAAGCTGAATGCAGATACAGAAAAGCTCCTCGAGCAGTCGGTCCTGAGCGAAGAAGATAGGGTGATAGTCCGAGCCGGTCTCAGAGGCTATAGCAGAAACAGAGCGAGAAAGAACCGGGTATGAGACGTCAACAATAGAAGCAAAAGACCACCAGATGGTTGTATTTGCTTTAGAAACAGATACTATAAGACCCTGTCAATAAGGTCATTACGCCTTTGAAAAGACATTATATATTTCCTTAGGGCAAAAAACAAGGCTTTGAGAAATGCAATAGGTTAAAAATGATTTTTTAATTACTGGTGGACAAGAAAAATCCAGATGGACTGTGAAAACCTGATATGACCAAGGTTTAAAAAAGGATAGATCTATTGACTACCATAGTAGGACAATTTCTTTTCTCTGTTGAACACAAAAGAAGATATTTTGAAGAATGTAGGAAGAAATACAATTCTGGGGCACCTTTAACTACCATTGTCCTGAGCTGTTTGGTTACAAGCATTCTTCCTAATAGCTTTCTCTGTGTTTATCAAAACAAAGACTTTTTTCGAGGGTAAATGAGTACCGTATTTTTAGTTTGGGGTGAACTGTCCCTTTAAGTGTTCCATTTGACACAATTCGACCCTTTTAAATTCATATACTAGATGCTAGAGTACACAGTCCGTAGTTTAAGTGCATGATGTATAGGGCTGCAAGTGCACTTACGGGGTTCTCCGATGCGTAAGATCTCACACAGGATCAGTGTGAGCTGGATGCTGCTGCGAGCAAACGGACACTCGTGTTTGTCTTCTCTGCTGCTGTTCTCCAGTACAAACTGAAAGAGCAAGACAAACATCAGATCCTATGACACTACTACCGAGACAATGATCAGTACGCCTCACGGTTATCCCCAGAGACGGCCCTCAGCCATGGTTCCAACTCCTTATCCTCCAACCATTTGCACGAAAACTTGCATTTCCCCATTAGTCAACGATGTTGTTTAACAACCGGGTGTAAATAGACCTCCCACTATTCGCCTAAGCAATGATCAAATTCAGGCAAACTTTAGCATATGACCTCTTTGGACAAATTTGAAAAGATGACACAAAATGTAATACCTTGGAAAATGGCCTTTAAGACTTTTTAAGGGCCTTCATTTTCATTTTCATTATCAAATATTAATAAGATTTAAGGCCCCGCGGACACACTGAATGATGTACAGCAACTAGAATAGATTATTATGTATTTTCCCATAACAAGACTGTTGACTTCATTCATGCTCTCAAAATGACAATGGGGACAGTTTGCAATGTAGTTTCGATAGAAGGTAATTTTTACCGACATAAACAAACGTTACTGGGCATGCACGCGTTCACCGACTGCCCTTAACTTCCGGTACACATTCACATATAATAGAGGGCCTGTAGATTATTTCTGATAACAATCAGAAGAACTCCTCTCGCCAATATTTTGAATTTAGACTGTAATACCAATCTCAACCGCTAGATGTCAATGTCCCATACGGTTTCTTTAAATGCGACAACCACAGGACCAATATTCAATAAAATGAACATACAACAAAATTATTTAATTATTTTATACAATTATTATACAATAAAATAATAACATAAATTCATATGAACATAAATTAAATTAAATATAAATATTTATATTATTAGACACTAGCCAGACCGATAAACAAACACAGATCGGAAGTTACTGCAATCGAGGCGCGCACATCCGCTAAAACAGTCTATACAAAATATTTTTGGGGCCATCTGTATAAGGGTGTCTCTGTGTATTGTTATATGTGTTCACTCACTCTGCTGTACGCGTCAGGGTAACGGGAGGAAAAATACGCCATGGTGTCCAACGCCAGGAGACCCGGAGGACAGCGGCTCAGGTCCTGACCTGGATTACTGTTATTCTAAATAAAAACGCATTTCTATTATAGTTAACAAAAATTTTTTTTGCTGATGATACCACTGGTATTAAAAGCTGTGAAAAGTCTAATGATGTGATTTGTTTTAAATACAAAATGAATTTTCTGCACTCACAGAGAATCCGAGTTTCTTAAACTCTTTAGCGCAGAGCGAGCGTCTTCTCTCGCTGCTCAAGTTGCTCTCGCTCTCCATCTCAAACGCAGCCTGACGCAACCCGTGCAGCATTTCCCTCTGGTCCTGATGGAGGGAAAACACAAATGGAAGAAATATTTGGAAAAGTCATTGAAAAGGGATTGTGCAATGTTTTATTACTGACAAATAGTGAAGAACAAATAGTCGTTCAAAATTAAATTTTTGTAAAACAAAGATGTGGAACACAAAGCAAACCTGGCTGTAGGAATCGAGTGCCGTCCTCATACGATGCTCTAAGAGGTTTAGACGAAGTGTCTGCAGTACATAGAGGTAGTGGGTCATCTCATCACCTACTGAACTGGAGCTGTGGATGATGTTCTGAAAACATGAGCAGATAGCCATGATTTTTGTGCTCTTTCTGTAGCACTTGAGGCTAGCAAGATCATGATTTCAACTCCAAGATAAAATGTTTACCTTAATACATAATGAATACTTTGGATAAAGGTATCTGCCAAATGCATTAATGTAACTCATTTATCATATTTTGTGTCAACACTTTCTGGTTATGCAGAAAGTATGATATAATGGCAAATATTCATTGTGCTTAAGTATAGCAAAAAGTACAGAAAGTATCAGAGAAATGGAACAGAACTTCAAAGCTTTCCTACCTTGTAAATATACTGGCGCAGGTGTCTCTTATCAAGATACTCAAAGAGCTCCTGAAATCAATTCAAATCATTTCATGTTTATATCGGAGAGATAACATTGTCTCTCTTGTGAAAAATGTATCAATATATGGGTCATCCCAAAGTTTTTGTAACGCACCTTCCCAACCATAAGGTTTCTTACAGCCCACAAAATCGAACGTGATAATTTTCCATTAATACTATATTAAACAACTAAATTCTTCTTTATACCAGCACAGAGCAGCAGACAAACCAACATATCTAAGGTAAGGATGGAATGCAGTCTGTCTATCTCTCACCTGTCTCTCTGCTTCTCCACCGGCCTGTAACAGAGCCATCAACAGAGCCATGGCCTTGGTCTGCAGCTGTTGATTTGTTCTGGAGAGAATTAAAGAACAATTGATAAACACTCATCGACTTAAAACGTTTAATAACTACATTGGCACACCAAACAAGCAAAACACATTTGGAAAGAGGTATCACGTCTTAATGAGGTTTGCGTATTTGTGTTTAGATAGTTTAGTGGTAGGTAAGGGGTTGGAGCCAGACTCAAAATAAACAAACAAAAAAAATCACAATCATAGTCACCATCTATACATGACCCAGTAACAACTCTTGTCTGAAAACCACCAATTGGAGAATCCAATGCTGTGCTCTAATGCAAACTGTCCTATATTTGCTGTTTAAAGTTCACCCAAAAAGGAAAATTCTGTCATCATTTATTCACACTCATACCATTGCAAACCTGTATGACTTTCTTCTGCAGAACACAAAAGAAGATTTTTTTTAAGAACGCTGGTAACCAAACAACACCGACTTTATTGACTTCCATTGTATATGCACAAAACCACTGAGACACACTAACGAAAGACTCATACACCGATTTTTAAGACGTGTGGGCAAACAAACAGTGGCAGAATTTTTATAACTTTAATAAGAGTTACTATTCAATATGTAAGTGTGCATTAAATTTAGACATTGATCCACTAGTATGTTATATTGCACCATAAACCTGCTTCAATATTTGTGGGCTATTTTACAGTTTGAAGAAGCAAGAACTGAGAAGTTCCTCTTCAACGCCCATAAAATAAACATTGGCAAAAACGCAGTTTCCCAAACAGCCAAGCATCTTTCACACTTACACCTGCAGATGAGAAATGAGTCTCTCCAGAGTAATTTCGAGTTTGACCGTATGAAACAGACTGTTGCTACTGAGCACCATGCTCTCCAGGATAGCCAGTGACACCTGCTGGATGGACGCGTCCAGCACCTTCATATTCACAAAACTAGCGATCTAAAAAAAACAAAATGGGCAGTTAAATCCAAGTATAAGATTTTTGTATTTTATTACCACATTTATGATTGTACACCGACTGTCTTTAACCTTTGTAATGAAGACACTGGACAGATTCTCCCAGGACACAATCCCATGATCCATCAGCTCCATGAAGGCAGTTAGAGTGTGTGTCATGATGAGAGGAGCTCTGGAGGAAGAACATCAGACGTTTTCTGTTTTTTATCATCATATTTCTTAGTAATATGACAATCTACAGAAAGGAAGAGAAAACAGGAGGAACAGCAAACTCACTCGCTGGCATCCTCCACAATCTTGACCAGTAGAGAGTGGCCGTCGCGACTGATGAACTCCTGGGCGAATGTGATGTCTGTGGAGAAGGACGCCAGTTCCTTCAGAGAGTCGCATCGGACGCCGGAATCTGAACTCTGAATGCCTTTGTACAGATCTTCAGCAGAACGACCCTAACAAACCACAAACCCACAGTGTTGGTTCCTGTAGCTTAACAGGAAGAACAGGGTGCAGACGACACCCAAGTTCTGGGTTCGAAATACCAGAAAACATATTTGTGGATAAAATGTATGTGTACGATTTACTGGAAGATGCTTTGGATAAGTGTCTGTCACAAGCAAAACTGTAAATGCATCACTTGTCTTTATGTTTATTGTTTCTGTTATTAAAGTGTGACTGTAAAACTCCGGTTGCAAATTTGTGTGTATATGAGGTTGTGGTGCAAAAACTCACTGGCGCTTTGGTCAAACGGAGAATGCTGCCATTTTTTATGTCAAGACGATTCTAGAAGAAAAGTCATGAAACCAAAAGTCAGCTTTCAGGAAGTAATAGAGCTATTTTTAGACATCACTAACAGCAGCAGGACCAAGTCGATAGACACCGGACAGAGATAGTAAAAGAAAAAAAACATCTCTCTTACATCCTTCCACACTCATTTGCAACAAGCGTGAAAGAAACAAACCAAAAAAATAATTATAAGTAAAATGCAAAATATTAAAGCGGCCCTAACACACAGGGTTTCTGCCAATCTCATATTAATCTTGAGTATCTATAGAGTAGTATTGCATACTTCGTATCTTCAAAGAGTATTTAGTTTGATCACATTTATAAAAGATAGACATCGAAAACATAGGGCGTGCGCGGGGGGGAGAGGTAGGCTGAACCAAAGCACGTGCGCACCCATTTTCAACAAAACACAGACATCAGTTTCACTCACCGCATGCGGTTCATGTCCGGCATCTTTTAGCACTGGGACGGCTCCATATATCAGTTTCAAACGATCTCCAAATCCAGCGTTATATCCACCGTTTATATAACATCCATCAACCAAATGTAGTGAACAAACAAACACCTGAACTTTGCGAATGTATGCTCTCTCTCTCCTGCTTACAAGTGAAAGTGACGTCTGTGCATGCTCCTTCTCCTGCTCTCCTTGCGGTTGCGTGCTTCTCCGGGAGAATTGTCCAATAAGGGACTAAGGAAAATTGTTACGAAACAGTTTCATATGTCCGAAACCTGTACGATCGCTGGGGGAGTGTATCGAGCACAGAAATACGTAATACGCCCAACACGTTTCTTCACAAGTTGACCATGTTAAGCATGAGAAGACAGCACGTTTAACATTGTAAAGAATTCAGAATGCATGAAACACCGTTGCAGGGCCGCTTTAAGGAACAAATTTGCTATCTTACTAACAAAGAGAAAATAAATAGACAAACACAAAACTAAGCAACAAAAAAGATAGAAAGAAAATAAAGAAAACAAACAGCGAAACAAAACATAAACCAAGCAAATAAACAAGTTAACTAACACTACTAAACTAAACTAATACGAAAGAAAAGAAAGAAAAAGAAAGAAAGAAAGAAAGAAAGCTAAAAAAGGAAAAAGACTAACCAAGACCAAAAAAAAGAAACTAAAAGAAAGAATGAAAGAACCAAGTATCTAACTGACTAAAAAGGAAAGAAAGAAAGACTAGCAAAGAAAAAAGAAAAAACAAGCAAATAACCAAGTAAGAAAGAAACAAACAAAAAGAAAGAATGAAAGAAAGAACCAAGTATCTAACTAACTAACTAACTAAAAAGGAAAGAAAGACTAGCAAAGAAAAAGGAAAAAACTAACAAACATGTATCTAAGTAAGAAACAAAGGACACACTCAAGTCCTGTCATTATTGTAAAGAATTTTATATTATGATTTCATATATTTTAAGTAAACGGTTCATTCCAAACTTTTAGCCTTAGGGATAGAGTGGTTTAAAACACAGCTACTAATCATGACTGATGACATCAGCACTTCAAGAGCCCTGCTTAGGGTGTACAAAAACCCATTTGGAGTGCAGCCTAAGGCTTCTTAAGATGCGTGCACGACCGTAATTCTAACATTCTGCCTGTACATGTCTGGGAATTCAGTCTCAACCCACTCGCTTTATATAAACATCCACAGATACAGATAAATAAAAGTACATTAAAACATGATCACATGACATCCCCAGGATACAGACAGACAACAGAAACAGACCATGATACAAAACAAAACAAACAGCCACAGCATGAAGCCCGTGCCTGACTCCACCCAAGGTCAACAACTGAATATAGCACAGGCATATAAGTGCACTACACCCGAACGAGGGGCATTATCTGTTGTGAGATTAGTGTTTAGTCCCTAAAAACACACACTAACAAGCACACAAAAGACTCAAAAAGGTGGAAATGACTCACAGACTCTGTGATGTAGGTCTGGACTCCATCTGCATACTGGAGAGCGTGGTTTTCAGGATCTGAAAGACTCCACCTTCAAAAATAACACAACGTCCATTAATAAAACAGATATTTTACATCATGGAAACATGATTTATGTTACAGCCACGTACTGTTGTCAAAAACACAGACTTACTTGTCGCAAACCTCTTTTATAACTGCAGTAAGTGGCTTTTTCTGAAAAGAATGAAAAAAACGCATTAACTATTGCCGACCACCTAGCAAACCGCTAAATTTAATATCAAACGCACCCAAAAAATTTGCAAAGATTTGATTCGTCCTAAACCATTTTAACAAAGCAAAACAAGGGGGAAAAACAAGAGGAGCTTCTCGCATTTCAGCGTCCGAAATATCTCATAATTTGTGGTGGCTATTGCGGCAAACCAGTCAGAAATTTTGGTGTTCTGTGGTTGACCAATCAGTGGCCTATAATTTGTGGACTTATGGGCTGGCGAGCCATGTGGAAGCGTTTGTTACGGCGAGGAAGTGTAGAAGGGAAGGTCACGAACGGAGTTTGAGGTTCTTTATAATCCTTAAGCAGCAATCACAGTCACACGGCAGATTCATTTAGATTTGAACCCAGTTATCTCTCAGAGAAGAGAGTTTTGACAATGGCTGGCCCTCAAGACCGCACTAACAATAACAAATCCTATGAAGACAACAATGGGATCTGACCCCCGGAGGATAATGAATATGATCAGGACTGGTCCTCTCTTTTGTTTCGAGCTGATAAAGGCTCATTCAAAACAACTGAGAATGAACTAATTGGTTTTGACTTGTAGGATTCAAAAACCCTTGATCATGAGGACCAATCACTTTCAATTAAAAGATGCTTTGTATCTGGTAACTAGAAGGTTTGTTGGGGTTTATAAAATATATATAAATACAAATTCTGCTATTGTTTATTTAATGTCGTTCAAATCCTCTAGCGACTCTTTGTTCTATGGAACACAAAAGAAGATATTTTGAGAAATGTCTTGGTGGTTTGTGTCCATACAATGGTAGTCAATGGGGGTCGATGTTGTTTGGTTATCAACGTTCTTTAAAATAACTTCTTTAGTGTTCTGCAGAAGAAAGCGCACGGGTTTGGAATGACATAACACCGGGTCTACACAGGACGCGACACGACAAAAGACATTAGAAACGCATTAGAACACATTATAATTTGACATTTTGTCTACACTGGATGCGGTGCGACGTGACAAACACATTGAGAACAAGCAGGTTGTCATGTCGCGTCGTGTAGACATGGTGTTAGGATGAAAGAATTTGTATTTTTGTGTGAACTATTGCATAGAATCAGTTCTATGGTTTGTAACAGACTTTGTGATGTATTTCTAATTCATTCAATGACATGTAAATATTTTTGGAAGCTTTCTTTTGTTTGTGTGAAGTAGCTGTCAAATACTTTTTAACATTTATCATTAAGATTTTTGCAGCTTAAAAAAATAACAAAAAAAAATTATTACGTATTTTGCTTAACTAATAAGAAATAAGAACTGTGTGTAAAACAATAATACAATAATAATATTTTTTCTAAAAAAAACGGTATATTATTGCTTTAGATTAAATGAAACGACTAAAAAACCCATTGTGAAACCCCAAAAATGTAGACTTTCAGTAAACCAGGATTTCATTATGGGCTCAAGAAGGAAAGAAAGAGTGAGAAAATTCTCAAAATCTATAAACAAAATGCACAAACAAAAAAACTCTTAAAGTGATAGAATTTCTATTTTTAGGTGAACTGTCACCATTTACTCACCCTTCTGTCATTTCAAACCTGTATGACTTTCTTCCGCAGAACACAAAGAAGATATTTTGAAAAATGTTGGTCACAGGAACCCATTCACTTGCATTGAATTTCTGTCCAGATTAGAAGTGAATGGGGTCCAGTGCTGTTCGGTTACCAACTTTCTTCAAAATATCTTCTTTTGTGTTCTTTGGAGGAACGAAAGTCATAAAGGTTTGAAATGACAAGAGAGTGAGTAAATGATGACAGAATTTCCATTTTGGGGTGAACTATCACTTTAAGAATGCACTGAATACAATATCGCAGCTCTCCATCTGAAACCTCAGCAGTCCAAATTCTTGTTTTTCAGGAAAGGGAAAAAACACTAGTTTTTAAATGAATAAATACCGTGTTGTCAAAGTCGACAAACTTAGTTAATACTTTTTACTGGTTAGATATTTGCAAAACCCAGTAACAAACATAAAGGGTGATTAATAGTAAGATTTATGAAAAAAAAAATATATATAGAGGTTTTAGAAGGATAGCAGCGATATGTATTTTGTTAAGTCTGCACTTGAGCTCCAACATATAATCTGGGTACTGAAGCAAAGCCCCTTGAGAGAACCACTTAAATATTACCCTACTAAACTGCTAAAAGCAAGTCTTGTCGAGGTTTTCCACAAATATACCTTGCTTTTTAGCAAGCAGATCTATCTTGCAATTGGATTTTATTACAAACAAAAACTTTTTTCACTCCTTTGCAAAATGATCTCTGTATGACAAACCTTATTCAGGCTGCTACTGAATAAAAACGACTCAATAGTTTTTATTCCTCAATGCTGAAAGTCAAGTTTCAGGTTTTTGCGTGAACACTAGTTAACATCCTCTTTATGGTAACAGCACAATGGCTCACCTGGTCTAGCTGAATGAGCTGCGGGTACGCGCCCGGCATCTGAATGGCGATCTTCACGATGTCCTTTTGCTGTGGCATTTTGAAAGTCGAATGTCTACAACCTTGAGATGGAGAAATGAGAATAACACACAGCAGATATTGATAAAGAAAACAAATATTTGAAACAAACACACACTGCATTTTGGTAAAGCGTGATGAGAAACTTTACCAACATGAGTTCGATACAGATCGAACAACACAAAAACGACACATGCAATGTACGGAGCTAGGACAGAGTATATACCATGAACTACATTTTTTCACAGTTTCTCTATGTTCCTCTTTTAAAGGAGAACTTGCGTGTCTCTACTTTTTGGTGAGAGAGAACATAAAAAAGCACATCAACTTTCCGTCATTGGAGAAAACCCTTTATCTACTTTGCATCCTAACCAGCACAACGTTGGATTTTCTGCTTGCATTTCTGTTTTTATCAGACTGTCTTAGTCCGACACGATACGACAAATAAACGCACTTAAAAAATGACGTGCCAGTCCCTCAAACCCAAAAAACGTTGGAAAAGGTGATAAATGTGTGCAGACTCTTGTGTAGGAAGCCAGCCAATTAGCTTGGAAATGGTATTTTCCGACAGCTCATGTCATTTATGTGCAATACGCATCAAACGGTGGGCGTTCTGCGAGTGTGCCATCGGAGGCTGAAACTACTTCTACACACATGGTCGCTTTATTAACAAGAGCCTCTGCCGAATTGTTTAACAGACTTAAGTACTTCCATATGTGCGGACCGTATTGTACTGTCTTCAAGCGGGCTTCCCTTAGGAGGAGAAAGTTGTGCTTTGGACGTGAACTTGGACAACAAAAAACAATCAGATCAGAAGCACTAAAAATGTTATCACGGCTCCGAAAACCGAAAAAACGTGAATTCCTTTTCATTCCACTAGACCTCCTAATGTAAACCAGATGATGAAACATATTAAGGACCTTTGTGTGTGAGTTTTTGCAACTATAGGTGGAAACATGCAAGACATTTCTCTTCGGCTGCGAGTTGCTGACACGGACTGAATGTTTTTGTTTCTCGGGCTCCATTCCCAGCATGCCTTAGCACGCTCAGAGAGAATTTGTGACAGTACGGGCCCTCCCTCTGTTCTACTTTTGGGGGCCGAGAGATGGAAACATAAAGATTGAAATTGCATACTAAGATCAAAAGTAGGGACATTTTTACCCAATGCTGTAGGGTCTAATTAGAACAGGTCTTTGCCCTTTGAACCCTGTGCACGTGTCTGATCCAGTCTGATCTACTGTGGGAGTGCATGAAGGAAAAAGTTTGCCTGGAATTTCAGCCGTGCCACCCTCTGACAGACCAGAAATCAAAGATCACACCCTTCTTCTGCCAAGTTTCTATGCATTTCTCAATCGTCCAGGTAAATCCAGAGTTAAGGACTGATCTTAAATCACGTGCTTTAAGATCTTTACATCCATTATCAAGGCTCAAGAAGCATGAGAAATACGTTTTTAATACAAAACTCCAGCCATTTAACATTATAAGCTTTCTCCGCATACATTAACGTTACTAAACGCTCAACCAAAGCAGAAAAACGAGTTCAACTTTCACATCCACCGTTTTTCATTCTCAACTAAACGTTTTACTCTCAGCAAACATGCGCGTGGTTTAAACAACACGAAAACATTGCATGCATTTCACATTTGCTTGTTGACTCTGTTAAGGGTTTAACAATCAATAAGTAGCCAAGAAGTTTCGGAAGGGATTTTGTTTCTTTGTGTCTTACCTGTTGAAAGCGGGAGGAAAATCACGCTCTCGGATCAGCGGAGGGGATAAACATGTGATGTTTGTTCGCCGGGAAATGCGGCGATGTATCGCAAAGCTCTAGTCGCATATTCAAATGTTACATTGCGTTCAAAGTTTTCTGACTTCTAATTGATCGCGTTCACAGTTCCGGGTTGAATAATGTCCTTCCCGCCCCCTGGAGGAGGGAGCGAAGACCCGACGCTCCTAAAGCGTGGAATTTCTCTTGAGAGGGGGAAGAGGGTCTCGAGACTTTACCTCATACATTTATTGTAAGGGTCGGGAATTTTTTTTCTTTAACAAGGATGAATGACAATATGTGTGAATCTAGACTGAATCTGAAATGTCGTGTTTGAAAATTGGTCATATCTGTATCTTATTAAATTTTAAGTCATTTAAGTTATTCAATAAAAATAAATAGTCTTTATTCTAGTTTGGTCAAATGTACTCTAGTTATTAAAAATGATAAAAGCTATTCACAAACATTACATTTGATTCAGTAATTTAGTAACTAAAAGCCCTTGTATTAAAGGGATATTTCACCCAAAAATGAAAGTTCTGTCATGAATTACTCTCCCTCAAGTTGTTCCAAACCTTCATCAATTTCTTAGTTTGTTTGGTTGAACACAGAGAAAGATATTTGGAAGAATGCTAGCAACTGAGATTTCTAGGGCACAACCATAGTAGAAAGAATTATTGTATCTTTTTTTGTTTTGTTGAACATAGTTTGAAGAATTTAAAATAAACAATTCTGGGGAACCTTCGACAACTATTTTAATGGCCGTCAATGGTGCCCCAGGAAGCTCGGTAGCTAACATTCTTCCAAATATCTTTCTTTGTGTCCAACTGAACAAAGAAATGTTTGGAACATGAGGGAATTTTCATTTTTGGGTGAACTATCCCTTTTAGGAATGCAAAATGGTGATAATTTAATGAAATACCTTTACTTTTTTATAACTTGAGGCCATTTTGGTCATCTATTTGACTAAGGAAATACATTTCTTTTTTATAATGTATTAGGCATGTATCAAATTTTGATCACAAAGTGAATAAAAAAAGTAAAAAAGGTGATAAATGTATGATCATTTGTGGCCAACATTTAACCTATTTGTTACCAGGCCAAAATTAACTAGTAAGCTACATTAACTATTAATGCGAAACTCAATCAGATAAGTCTGAATCTGCAGGAAATGACTCAAATACCTAGAGGCAGACCTGACCAAGTCCTAAAGAAGTAGGTGAAGGAAAAACAGTACTACACAGAAGCCTAGAGCCATCGAAGAACTTCTTCAAACCATAAAGAATAACTCATTGAAGAACATCACAAGTAGAAACACTTTATTTCATGGGGATGGTTATTCCGGTTGTGAACAATGATTTTGTTGCTTTGCAATAACACAGTGATTATTTAAAACCTGCTACAATTCCCTGGATATTGTAAAATGTATACACTCTGCCTACTAAAACTCATTGGGTTTGAAGTTACCTGTTTTAAAGTGCAATGTGGAAATGGGTAAGAATGCAAATACAGACTATTCCATTACTGAAACCAGATCGGTTTGAGATCTATTGAGTACAAAAATAAATGAAAAATGCTTTGCAGTTTAGCAGTAACAAGAAAACAAAAAATGACATTCTGTTCCCAATCATGTAGGGGCCAACTGGTATAGTCAACAGAACAACATTTTAGTAAGCAAATTTCACCCCATTACATCGTGACTGCTTTTTATGCCCTCCCCACACACTCTTTTAGACCCTTTTTAGTTATTCTCATATACAAACATCCCGAATACTTTCAAAAGTATATCTACACACATACAGAACTGGGTTGAGATTAGGACAGACATGTACTGGATGATCTGAAAAACACGGAGAGACAACATTTCAAAATACAAAAATATCAATAATTGGCATCCAATTAAACATTTGTACAGGGCTTAAGACATGACCTTTCCACAGCGTAAATTCACAGGCAACTCTAAAACAAATTGTAGCACATGCAGAGAAAACAGGGCATTCGTTGTGAAATGCATTACACTGTAAGATAGCCATGTTGTGAGTCACACGGGATTAACGTTTCAACACACCTGATGATGAGTACAAATAAAGTAGGAATGGTATACCCAACACACAAGTATGTTCCTTCACTTGTTCTTAAGAGCTTGATGCTATGATAAATATATTATACTATATAGCGCCAGGCTGTAAAGGTTTCACACAATTGGAAACTCTGCAACACAACTGGCCCTACAATCTTTCAACTACACACGCTGTCTTTTTAGTTATTAGTGTATAATTACTTCCACTGTCTGCACCCGAGTGATGTCATTTGCTGTAAGATGACAACAAGCTGTTGCAAACTAGCTTAACTCTTTAGAATCCAGATGTAGAGGCATGCTTTGTTCAAAAGCATAATCATGATAGATGCAAACACAGAAATATGCTTTCTATAATAATCAGTATGCGAGATCAGTAAATATGCCACAGCCTGATAAAAGACTTGTGTGTTCAAAGATAATGTACTACTTTCAAACAGGAAGACAAAAAAGCTGGTTAAGACTAGCTGGTTTTCTTTGAACCGCTAACCTTGGCTGGTGAGTTAGTCTATTTTTGTAATAACCATGAAATCCTCCTTTGTGTCTATACAAAAATTGTATAAAATAATGACCTGTTCAATAGATAAGCGAAGATTTCATTTCGATGTTTGATATCTTCATCAGATGACTGAAGGGGAAACCAATAAAGCTTCATATGTCAGATGAATTTAGCAAGGAAAGCTTCTTTTCAGTCGCCCGCTTTGGGTGAGGAGTAAATATACATATATAAAAAACCTATATATACACACAGAATCAGCTTATCATACATATGGATCTGACACAGAGTCACGCTTTTCTTTTTCTCCCTTGAAAAGGGTTGAAAAGTTCTTAGGTACACTACTCTGAACGTGGTGTTTTCGGAGGTCAAAGGTTGGCAATGGGAACGTCAAAAAGGTCACAGAGGCCCTCGGTCTCATCCAGGTTATAGATGTAGTCATGATCACCCGGAGGTGGAGACAGACGAAGTAGCGGAGAGAAAACTATGAGGAAGAGAGAGGAGATGTTTTGTACCAATGTTACTTTATAACCACATGCAATGTTATTAATAATAATGTTCATCTTTTCTGCTTTACATCACACCCATGATGTCACTAAGAATTTGCAGAAACCAACCAAACGCAGTTTCTAAAACGGGTCATAATTTAATTTGATAGTGAAATTAATTTTTATTGGTTACATTATGATACAAACATAATTAATATGATACATTACATTTGTGTTACAAACTTAAATGTCAACAGAAAAAGTACTATTTCATGTTTAGTAATAGATTAAATACAGGTTTCCTGATTCGTGATTGGCTTTACCTTCTGATGACATCAGCTCTTCGAGCAAATCTGTACTCATGATTTCTAGAGAGGAAATAGAAGGAAATAAAAAATATAAGCAATCCGTTCTCCTATTACTTAAAATCCTGAAATTAGTTGGCACCATGGATATTGGCACCATGTCAGGTTTGTTGCTACAGAGTACACATGTTAAGCAAACAGATTCTCACCTTTAGGATCAAACATTTCTGAAAGCTCTTTGGGAAAGTCCAGCACTAAGAAAAAGAGAAAATAAGATTATCATCTTGCATTTGCAGTGCGTTGGTTTCTAGAATATAAATAATTTGTGATTACGAATTTACGGCACACTTACAATCTGAAGCGTCGGTTTTGATTGGTTCAAATAGAGTTGAGGCATCAGGAAGTGAAGAGCTGCTGTCCAATGAGGCAGATGACTGCAGCTGCTGGGTGTCCACTGAAGAAGTCTGATTGGCCGTTGCATCTGAAGTAGGGGTGCTTGAAATGTCTACATTGATTTCTTAAGTAAAAAGGCAAGAAAGTCAGAAAGCATCGATTTCTCAACCACCACAAACTTCCAACTTTTTCTGACATCATATTTAAAATTTTTTGGTTGGCATCTAACCTGTGGCTGCAGCAGCAGTAGAGGCAGTGGTTGTGCTTGGAGGGGCGGTGGTGGTGGTGGGACTCTGACAGGTGGATGCGGGGGATGCCGTACTGTTGGCTGCTGGTTTGGTGGAGGCATCAATAGCAGAGGTAGCTGAAGCTGGGATGGAGAGGCTTTGAAGCATGTCGTCTGGCGGGGGGACCGGCAGCACCACCGGGGAGGAGCTAGAGGGGTCTTTATTCACCAAGAGGACCTCAATAGGGCCTGCAGAACTCTTCAGATGAATCTGATATTTCTTCTGTCCATTCACATGCTGAAATAAAAATGAGGTTTGTTTAGCATGCAGCATGGCAATACTCTTTTTTTTTTATATGTAACATATTAATATTTTGTAAGAGAAATGCAAATGAACTTACAGATTCAGGCACTGGAACTTCTAGCTGTGTTCCTGAGGGAGCTCTGATAGCGAGGAGAGTGTCGCCCTAGTGGAAGTATATAGAAAGATACGATTTAGCACCACAAATTTGTATCTTTTTAATTAACCGCATCATATTTTTAAGCGATTTTACAAAGTGCCTTGATTGGTGTGTCTTTACAATAATATTTAGGGACCATCATTTGATCATTTATATAAAATGACAGTAGTTAAGCAGTGATCTTTCAAGAAGACATTTTCCTTTGACAAATGACATCATCAGCCAGCTTTTGCTTTAAATAGCATTAAACCTACATAACTTGACTTTTTCTGATATGTCCATGTCAAAGACTTTTATTCTGACCGATTAAATGTCCGCACCACTATTAAAATGTAATGTTGTAGTGACATAACAGCTGTGTCGAGTTCTGGATGTTTAAACCAACCTTTGAAGCAATTGCAGAGGTCTTGATGTGTAACAAACGCCAGAGTGTGTCAGGTTAAGGACATAATGCAAACAAACACTTAAAACATAAAATCTTCAAACGATTATTTAAAGAGATTACAGAACAAACAACTTAGATGTCTCAACGTGAATAGGGATTTACACATGTGACCGACACTTAAAGCTATTATGATTTTAAACCCAAAAGTTTGAACTTTGTAGTAACTGGAAGGATATGGGCTATTCAGCGAGTCGTCCGTCACATTTTTGATGCTCTGTTGAACCCAAACTCTCTGCTGGTCCAGTTCATGCTCCCTCCGGTCAAGGTCCTCCAATTCCAATTTGAGATCTATGAGCTTGTCTGCAATTTCTCGCGTATTGCAACCCGGACCAACACCCCTGACACACACACAAAGATAGAAACAAACTTATTGACATTCAAAACAGCTTGTCATGGCTATAAGCAGAGCAGCCCATTAAAATATGTTTTTAGAAGAGCAATTACATACAATTGTAAGTTCTATTTAACATAAACCAAGTGGAACTCATTGGCACTTGTTGTGTCATAACTATAAAATTTGAGTCATATTGGTCTTCATCAGATGGGTCAAAGCTTGAATACTGAATGACAAATATTGAAACTGTCCTCTGGCTTAGTATCATTCATCAATCCTAGCCTTAAATAACTTGAGAGCAACTGTTTTCTTATCAACAGTAGTGCTTCTTCAAAAACTTCAACTTGTTTGCATTATTAAAAGCACTTTTTATTAACAAAATACAGGCAATAAGGCATGCAATTCCAGTCTTTAAAGAGGTGTGTCTTACTTCCACTGGATGCTGTTTTTGGATTTCTTCTCAATAAGTCCAATACCTTCCAAAACATTTGTGATGTCGTAAATGCGCCGTTTCTGCCTTACAGCCAAAGTATCTGCAGCCTTAAACACATTCACAAACAGCGGAGATCAATATTGTTGATTCTTCTCATTGTCTCGTCAATACATGATGTAACTATCTAACAACGCGACACATTCTGCTTCACATTTCATGCGTTTTGCTTAACGTACACAGTCTCCAAACTAACAAAACCAGACAAATGCATCCAGAAAAGTTGACAAGCAACTTGATGCGATTTCACGTTAAGTTGCTTATTCGAAATGCGCTACCGTGTACTGTCATGTTTGGTTGTTTTAAAGTTTAAATCATCTTATGGATGATTTCGGACGTGTTATGTTAAATGTTAACACCAGAAAAGCAACGCATTAGACTCACATCTCACAAAAAGCCTGCGTCTGGCCTAAACCATCCCCGAGCACAAACTCGGGAGCACGTGCTTGTTTTGAATGCTTTTGTTTAACTTAGACGGTGCGGGATAGGTTTCTTTTCCCGAACACGGCCATTAAAACGAGATGTTTAGCCGTGCCAACGGTGTTGACATTACAACCTGTTAGCTCGCTCGCCCGGTTTAAAAGACGAGGAACTACTTTGCACGAGCTTAGCAATCGGGGGAGTGAAATAGGGGTCGTGCACGCAACCCCCTTCCTCCGTTGCGATGAAACACAGCTTTTACAACTTTTCGGCGCTGCTTTAGCATAAAACAACCAAACTTTGCGTGTGTCTTTTCACATGTAATAAAACTAAACTGGCAACAGGCTGCGAGTGCGATAGTGAAAGCATAAAGCTGAGGATGGTGGTGATGCACGTGTAGTTCATCTCGTGCTTACAGCTTTAAGGTCCAGGACTCCGTCCTTTGCTTCCTGAAGAAGAGTCACAAATTTGGTGGTGAGGAGCCCGAGACTTTTCTCGTGTCGGCTTGGGGTCTGCGGTTGAAGCGAGTCTCCCATCGCCCCCAGTTCGTTTCTTCCGGTCTCTAAATCCATGAAGTTGCGTTACACTTATAATGGCACAGTTAAATTCTCAGTTGGTGAATTATACATGCGCTCTCTATATTGAAGGCTTTCCGCTGTTGTATCTCCGCTGACAGCACCGCATCTGCCGCCCAAACGCTCCGCTTCCCGTCAACGACCGGCGAGTCCTGAAACATGGACGGTAAAGTTCGTCGCAAAAGATCTGAATTAAAACCCTCCGTTTAGGGTCCAGTCCGGTTCGGGACGCAGGTTACCCGAGCCCAGATGGCCTAACCGATCGGACGCTCTCACAACACCAGAACTGAGCTGCTTGAATGACTGAAGCCGTTGACGGCGCGGTGCATCATGGGACGAGCTGATACATCGCTGCATTTTGAAACGCAACCTGTAGGGGGCGATAAGAACCGCCGGGTGTCTTATGCTTACAGATGTTGGTTGACTTTAATAACAACTTTTAGTTATAAATGGCTGTACAACGAACTCACTTTACCTTCACGCTTTTCATTAAATTCAACGTAAAACATCTTGTAGTTGGCATTGTGTGCTTAGTATTTTGTTTGCACTTTTACTAGCAAAGTTCCAACATGTCTTAAACAGAATCTACATTACATTATATTATACATGACATTTTAAATGTACATACAGTATACACTTCTGTTTAGATGTTTAGAGTCACTCAAATAAAACATTTCTCATAATCTTTTAATCTGAAGGCATGTGTTTTTGTTTTTTATTAGTTTTATATACAAAACTATAATTGTGCAAATCATTTTTTTTCTTTCTTTATGAAACTGCAGAATGTTATTTGAAATATTTTTTTAAATGAATGATTTTGACCGTATTATTAGGAAAAAGCAGCCAATAAAAGCCATTCAAGAACTCTTTCAATACTGTTTAAAAAACATCTTAAATAAACACTTTTTTTGTACAGGTACATTTTTGTAAATTCTACTAAAATAAAACTACTGAAATAAATATTGTTCACAGTAAATCCTATTGATGATTATTATTTATCATGCATAGCCTTGGGTAAAGATTCTCCATAACAGGGCTGTGCAGAGACCTTTAAAGGGACAGGTGCTCAAAGTAAATGGGCACATGGAACAAGGCTTTAAATAGGGCTGTGCTCAAAACAGCAATACAGCAATACTGTATATCGTGATGCATTCTTTGCTGATACAGCAGCAAATGCCATGATGCCTTTTTTTTAAAAGAAACAGGATAAAAAAACACCATTCTAATGTTTAAAAGTTTACAAATATTTTATTTTCACCTCGTTATGAAGATTAGAATAAAGGTTAGGATCACGGTTTTCTGATAGCTCGATATGATCGTGTATTAGCATTTTTGTTTGTCCAAACCTTAAGGGTTCCTCTCTGTTATACAGAATAACGGCTGCGTGAGAGGACACATATTGTATTGTACGATTGTGGGTAATATGCTAAAAATGTAATTCTGTTCTAACCATCTTCTGAAATGATTCATTTGTTTAAATGATAATGATAATATAAAAAGTATTGATACGTTTAATTCAGAGGACGAGAAAATAAGAACAAGCATGTTCTACCAGCGTTTTATAACCATTTTGAAGGCACTCTACTGTAAATACACCCATCAGGACTGATAACAGCAACTGTAGTTGCATACATTTTGCAACGCTGAAATGAACGGGCTTCAGTGCATGTTCGGAACTGTCGGACGCTCCATGACGAGTTACTTCCGCATTCCATTCTTACTATGTTGGTGTAGTAACTCTCGTATTCAACGGGTCTGTAACGGAGGATCGAGGAAACGAGGATACAGAGAAGCACGATGTCTCTGGGTTTATACAGAAGAGAACAGTGAACAGTTGTCAACATGCTGGGGTTTTTGATTCTCGTGTGTATATGCGTCTTCATCTTCTTTCTTTTTATCCGTATTCCAAGGCCAATAAACTTCCCTCCTGGACCTCGTCCAGTCCCATTTTTTGGAAATCTGCTCCAGCTCAACATTAACAACCCATTGAAAGACTTTGAGAGGGTATGGTATTATTTCTCTTTATATCCCAGGTAATATATTGGTGTCGAACAATCATTAGTGGTGTTCACAGTTTAGAAATGGCATTGATTTTAAATAACCAATAATGCTTTATAAAGAGCATTTTGATCCTAATGGTTAATACTATGCTTATACTTTTTAGCTGGCAGATCGCTATGGAAAGGTTTACAGTCTGTACATTGGATCGAGACCTACGGTTGTGCTTAATGGTTTTGAGGTTATGAAGGAAGCTCTTGTTAATAAGGCGGTAGAGTTTGCTGGACGCCCACAAGATCTCATGGTCAACCATGTCACAGAGGGTGCAAGCAGAGTAGGAGGTAAATCCACCACAAACAATTGCAGCGGTGACATTTATCCGCCTAAAAATGCCTTCTCACATCTATACCTTTGTACACACTGAGGTTAATAAATATCTTGATGTTATTTGCTCCAAATAGAGTTCAAACAGCCATAACTGCCTTATCTGCTCGAAAAATACCCTTGGTATCACCCCGGTATATAACTCACAATTTATATATTACTATAGGTGTTATTTTATCTGACTATGGCCCTGACTGGAAAGAACACAGGCGCTTTGCTCTGATGACCCTCAGAAACTTTGGCCTGGGGAAGCAATCCATGGAGGAGAGAATTCTGGGAGAGATCACACATATTGTTGACAAACTGGAAAAAGCTGTTGGTAAGAATGTTCTCATATTTTCTTTTTATATTCACGTGTATTCACCCTCGTGTCATTTAAAACCTGTATTTTGTTATTCTCTTGAACATAAATGAAGGTATTTTGAGAAATGTCTCTGTGGTTTTGTGTCCATACAATGGAAATCAATGGGAGCCGATGTTATTCAGTTATCAACATATCCTTTGAAGTCATACAGGTTTGGAATGACATAAGGTTGAGTAGATGATGAGAGCATTTTCATTTTTGAGTGTACTGTCCCTTTAAGAGGTTGAATGGACATTCAGGTTAATGGACATGTACATTGTGTGTTTTCAGGAAGTTCTATTGATCCTCAGACTATGTTTCATAATGCCGCATCAAACATCATCTGCATCGTCCTGTTTGGATCCCGCTATGATTATGACGATGAGTTTCTCAAGACTTTTATTCACATCTATACAGAGAATGCAAAGATTGCCAATGGACCATGGGCCATGGTGAGTAAAGCTACATATAAAACTACTATTATGTCACTCTGGTGATACTGAATACGACTTTGCACGTATGGATTTTGGACCCCCCCATTTTAAATGAATATACATTTTGTTCTCCACAGATATATGATTCGTTTCCTTTGCTTAGATGTCTTCCCTTGCCCTTTAAGAAGGCTTTTGCAAACGCCAGTATAGCCAAACAAATGTCATCAAATCTGATCAATGAGCACAAGAGGACGAGAGTCCCAGGAGAGCCGAGAGATTTCATTGACTGCTATTTGGATGAGCTTGATAAGGTATGTGTGTGCATCTGTGATGGTATTTTAAATATAACAGTTCTTATAACAGACCTGATTAAGACAATAGTGTTTATTTTTAAATGGGTGTGTTTATTATATATTATCCCTTATGGTTGGATAACTTAACATCACCAGAGAGGAAATGATGGTTCCAGCTTTTCTGAAGACCGACTTAAATTTAACATTTTGGATTTGCACTTTGCCGGCACTGATACCACTTCTAACACCCTCCTCACTGCATTTCTCTACCTCATGAACCACCCCGATGTTCAGGGTCTGTATTTCAATAACACTATATTACACTGACCATAGTAATTATTTTGCTATGCATGAGCTTACGTAACACAAATAAATGTATACTTGTCGTTCCTCCAGCGAGATGTCAGCGAGAGATTGATGAAGTTCTGGAAGGTAAAGATCACGCGTCATTTGAAGACAGACACAACATGCCGTACACACAAGCTGTGATTCATGAAGTTCAGCGTGTTGCTAACACAGTGCCACTGAGTGTGTTTCACTGCACCACCAAAGACACAGAACTGATGGGTTACAACATCCCAAAGGTGAGCAAACCTCAATTTTAATGTGAGCTTTTCTTACTTTATTGAAAATCTGTTTGTTTTTATGCATTTTCTTTTTTGTAGGGAACTCTTGTTATTCCTAATCTTACTTCTGTACTGAATGAAGAAGGTCAGTGGAAGTTTCCTCGTGAGTTTAATCCAGACAACTTCTTGAATGATCAGGACCAGTTTGTGAAGCCCGAAGCCTTTATGCCCTTTTCTACAGGTAATATTCATTTAAGTATTTTTAATTTTATTGAAGTCATACAGGTTAGCATTTTCAAACTCTTTATACAGTATGTACTGTTCATACCTTTTTTTAAAGGGCCCCGTGTGTGTCTTGGTGAGGGTCTTGCTCGTATGGAGCTCTTCCTGGTCACGGTCACCTTGTTGCGCCATTTCCAGTTTGTGTGGCCTGGAGATGCCGGGGAACCAGATTACACCCCTGTGTTTGGGATCACGTTGACACCCAAACCATACAGAATGCACATCAGGCTCAGAGGGCCAGTCAAATAAAACTAGATATATTTTACAATGGATGGGCTGATTGTCATTTATTTATAAAATAGTATGTATCATCGGGTCCGTATGGTCAGTTGTGCCGGGGCTCCACTGTGCTTACTTTCACATGCTATTTCGATCACCGCTAAACAATAAAAAGCATCCAAATTATTATTTTTGTACCAGTTTATCCTATCAAGAATAAGTTGAACCTGCATAAGCAAATGTAAAGTGCTACCTAATTGAATGGTCAAGTCTTGTGACGTAAAAGATTGTGAGCAACACAAAACAGAGAACAATCTTTTTATACTAAGATTGTGTGGTAGAATGTAAAAATGTAAAATTAAACTTTTTTGACAACAAAAACATTATATAAATAAAACGTAAAAAGATCTATGATTTATCCTCTTCCAGCTGCTGTGTTGTCCAACTGAAACATGCTGAACATACTGAACAGTTGTTGAATACAACCAACTGTTTCAATGCTCTCTAATCTGATCTATATCCATCGACACATACATGCATTCTATTTTGTAGTAGAAGGGATTTGTTTTTAAACAGATGAAAGTCTTTTTATCTTAGTCGATGAATCAAAAACTTTGAACTGTTTTTTGATCGCTTTATCACTCTTGGAAAATGGCCAGATCTGTACACATGTTGAAATTTGTAGAGACAGGCAACAAACATCAAAGAAATTCAGTTTGTTTTAGTGGGTTATAGGTTCACGAACTTGTTCGAGTTAAAGAGAGCTCTTGATATCAATCAACATGCTGGGCTCCTTGGTTCTAGGGTGGATATGCATTGTCCTCGTCTTTCTCCTTATCCAGGTCCGGCGACCAAAGAACTTTCCTCCTGGACCTCATCCGATCCCGTTGTTCGGAAATCTGCTTAATCTGGACATTGCCAATCCTTTAAAAGATTTTGAAAAAGTATTGAATTGTTTTTTTATTATGGATACTTCTTTCAATAGTTCTCATCTTAAATTTAGGCTTAATACTTTTATTCCTTTCGAATTTTCAGTTAGCAGAACATTATGGGAAGGTTTATAGCTTGTATTGGGGATCGAGGCCTGCTGTGTTTCTTAATGGTTTTGAGGTTATAAAGGAAGCTCTGGTTACGAAGGCAGTAGACTTTGCAGGACGGCCACAAGACTTCATGGTCAATCACATTTCAGAGAATAAAGGTAAATTCTTCTAACATGACATCTGGCCTTTTTGTTTGTATAAATAAATTTTTTCTTGTATTTGCTGTTACATATGCTAAATTGTTTTAATCTCGTTAAAAAAAATCACAAAATAATCACGTTTACCTCACAGACAATTTTACTTTTCGGCTTGTTTTTTTATATCGCATGAATAGACTTTTATTTTCACAGTTATACATTAATAGTATAGTATTCCAACTCAAAGGAGTAAAGCATAATTTGCGTGATGATGTGACATGGACGTATCCTTGCGCTTATTTATTTTCCATTTTTGTCATTTACGTTCTTAACTGCTTTGGAAAGTAGATTATAAATGTGAGTTTAAAAGAAAAAAAGGATTTGCATTAACAGAATGTTACAGGTGTTATGTTGGTGTTTGATTAACTGTTACAAAGACATCAGTTTTAGTCATGACTAACTTAATGGGTTTGACAAAGGTGTTGTTTTGGCTGACTATGGACCTTCATGGAAGGAGCATCGACGTTTTGCCCTCATGACTCTGAGGAACTTTGGCTTGGGGAAGCAATCCATGGAGGAAAGAATTCTGGGAGAGATCTCTCATATTGTTGCTTGCTTGGAAAAAAGCATTGGTATTAAATAATTCCTTTCAATTCCATTTTAATACCTATAGCTTAGTCAAGGAATAAAATGTGAAGTTTTTTAATTGATCTACATCTTACAGGAGAAACCATGAATCCTCAGACCTTGTTCCACAACGCAGCATCAAATGTGATCAGCTTGGTTCTGTTTGGAAATCGTTTGGATTACAATGATGAAATCCTCACACGCTACGTTCAGCTCTTTACAGAGACTTCAAAGCTCATCAATGGACCGTGGAACCTGGTGAGAGAGACATCAGATCTGATTCCTCTCAGATGTATTTACTCTTCTTGCATGTCTTTCAAAATCTGTATAATTTATTTGTTTAATATATATTATATACGTGTAGTAATAGTATAATGCCCATTCGGTCAAACAGATGTTGCATTTTAGTACAATTCTACACAATTATATGAAAATGTCAAACATCGTCTTTGTCAACAGATATATGACACACTTCCTGTATTGAAAAACTTCCCTTTACCCTTTAAAAAAGCCTTTTCTAATGTAGAAAAGATCAAAAATATGACCTTGAATGTGATCAATGAGCACAAAAGGACGAGAGTCCCAGGAGAGCCGAGAGACTTCATCGACTGCTATCTGGATGAGCTTGATAAGGTTAGGATAATTCAAGTGAAATGTAATTTGAAATAGACACAAAGAGATGATTGTTGACGTACAGTAAAATTCTACATTTTAACATGAATGTGGACTGTATTTTTATAGAGACTTTTGTAGAGAAAATGAATGACATCTTGTGTTCACCAGAGAGGAAATGATGGTTCCAGCTTTGATGAATCGCAGCTCATCATGTACATTTTAGATTTGCACTTTGCCGGCACTGATACCACATCCAACACCCTCCTCACTGCATTTCTCTACCTCATGAACCACCCCGATGTTCAGGGTTTGTACACGGACCACAATAGTTATTTTGCTCTGTCTTGAAATATAACAATCACGTTCTTATCTTTCCTCCAGCGAGATGTCAGCGAGAGATTGATGATGTTCTGGAAGGTAAAGATCACGCGTCATTTGAAGACAGACACAACATGCCGTACACACAAGCTGTGATTCATGAAGTTCAGCGTGTTGCTAACACAGTGCCACTGAGTGTGTTTCACTGCACCACCAAAGACACAGAACTGATGGGTTACAACATCCCAAAGGTGAGCAAACCTCAATTTTAATGTGAGCTTTTCTTTTTATTGAAAATCTGTTTGTTTTTATGCATTTCTTTTTTTGTAGGGAACTCTTGTTATTCCTAATCTTACTTCTGTACTGAATGAAGAAGGTCAGTGGAAGTTTCCTCGTGAGTTTAATCCAGACAACTTCCTGAATGATCAGGACCAGTTTGTGAAGCCTGACGCCTTTATTCCCTTTTCTATAGGTATAATGCTAAAATACAGTAAAGTGTCAGTCTGAACCTTGCCTCAGCTTGACATCTTCATCCACTTGTTTATAGTCAATATTACAAATTAATAAAGTAAGTAATATTGTGTATAGTATCTTAATTGTTGCATGTTGGTTACAGGCCTCCGTGTGTGTCTTGGTGAGGGTCTTGCTCGTATGGAGCTCTTCCTGATCTTGGTGACTCTTCTGCGGCGTTTCCAGTTTGTGTGGCCTGAAGATGCCGGGGAACCAGATTACACCCCATTGTATGGGGTCACATTGACACCCAAACCATACAGAATGCACATCAGACTCAGAGAACTAGTCAAATGATACTGATGTCTTTGTGTATTTTATAAATATGGTTTAATGCCATTTGTATCAGAATCAGTATGGCCAGTTGAAATACACATCGAATGTCAAGAATTGTGAAAAAAATAAAAACATTCTTAGTTGTTTTCATTTATTGACCCTTTTGATCCTATGAAGATGCCTACTCTAATCTGCACAAGCACATGCAAAAATGTAGGCTATTGATGTGTCTTTTTTATTTCTATACGTATTTACTGAAACACTTCAATTTTTCTATTTTATAGAAACAGTCACATGCAAAAACCTGCTTTATAGCAAATGGTCAGTGGGGTCCTATGGGAAAGTATTGAACTCTTGATGAACTTTGAACTGTATGTTATGTGATAGGCATATGATAACAGCTGTATACAGGCAACACAAAGCGATTCAGTTTGCTTTCAGCAGCAGATCAGTCAACATGTTGGGCTCCTTGACTCTGGTGTGGATATGCATCGTTCTCATATTCCTCTTCATTCGGATCCAGAAGCCCAAGAACTTTCCTCCTGGACCTCAACCTCTTCCAATATTTGGAAACCTGCTTCATCTGAACATTGCCAATCCTTTGAAAGATTTTAAAAGAGTATTGTATCAGTCATTAATATAAAAGAATAAGGACTCTGTTGTTTAAATGACTCAGACAATTATAGCAATTTTCTTGTCATCTTAAATCAAAATCATTCATCTTTTGACAAAACAATATATTTTTGAATGTTAAATTCCATTTCCTTGCTATATTTTCAGTTTTCGGAACAATACGGGAATGTTTATGGCTTGTTTTGGGGATCAAAACCAGCTGTGGTTCTTAATGGTTTTGAGGTTATGAAGGAAGCCCTGGTTACTAAAGCTGGAGACTTTTCAGGACGGCCACAAGACTTCATGACCAATCATATGACAGAGAATAAAGGTCAGTCCTTCGACAAAGAATAACAGCTATTATATGACTAGATAAGACAAATCAAAGTATTACATGTTTCTTTATAGCTATACATTTTTTTTTTAAATCATGTTTGAGAATTTATCAAATTAATTTGATCTCAGTTAATGGTCTCTTTGCAAGGTTATTCTAAGTGATTTTAAGATGGTATAAGTCATGATTACATTTTTTTTATTCACAAAACCTTAAAACTTACATCAAACTTTGACTAGGTGTCATTTTGGCTGACTATGGCTCTGGTTGGAAGGAGCATCGGCGCTTTGCCCTCATGACTCTGAGGAGCTTTGGACTTGGGAAGCAATCCATGGAGGAGAGAATTCTGAAGGAGATCTCACATATTATTGCCTGTCTGGAAAAACATGCTGGTAATTTTTTTATTTTATTTTATTTCTGCCTCCAAATAAAATGCCAAATGTTTTAAAAGGAAATATTCTGTACAGGGGGAATCATGACTCCTCAGACATTATTTCACGACGCTGCATCAAATGTTATCAGCTTGGTTTTGTTTGGAACACGTTTCGATTACAAAGATGATTCCTCACGCGCTACGTTCAACTCAGTACAGAGATTTCAAAGATCGTCAATGGACCGTGGAACATGGTGAGAAAGATTTTGGATCACAAAAAAACATCTGTTTGGAAAAGCAGTTTACCATTGCTGAATGAATAATAACTGGAAATCATGTTACAGTTCATTGGAGATTGTCATTGTAGAATATTTCTATAGTGTTGTATTAAAATATAAAAATATTTCCTTTTTCAACAGATATATGACACATTTCCTGCATTGAGAAACGTGCCGCTTCTATTTAAAAAAGGATTTGAGATCATGGGAGAGATGAAAAACATGACTTTGAATCTGATCAATGAGCACAGGAGGACGAGAGTCCCAGGAGAGCCCAGAGACTTCATTGACTGCTATATGGATGAGATTGATAAGGTGGAAGTTTGTATCTTATAATCTTTTTTTTTTTTGCATAATTTAAACAATGCCTTAAATTTTTTTAAATCAATGATTAATTTCACTCAAATTGTTATGCTGAGGTTTATAATGAACAATATGTATTAAACGAAAACCGAACCATAAATGTTGTGTTTAAAGTCCCCGTGAACCGAAAGTTGCGATACTTCCGCATTCTGACACATTTCCGAGTGAAAAGGAATTTCAAAGGAGAAAATTAGTGGCCGTTGGCTTGCGTTTTTCTCTGCGAATTGATTGAATGTGCAAAAATAGCTGGTGCATTGATTTTGAAATGAAACCGGCAGCAGACTGACAGTTGAAGGGGAGGAGCTAAGGGATGCTCCGCCCAAGCCGTCTAATTTACGTCATTTGAGATGAATTTCAGGGCGGAAGTGCATTTTCAGATTTTAACTGAAGCTTATGAGAGTACATGCGTTTTAAAAAGAAAGCTTTTTAAAGCTTATTTAAAATAACCGCAGCAATATTTCATGAAAAAATAAGAAGTGTCATTTTTAATTTTCACTGGGACTTTAGGACTCAACTGAATGATATCTTGTGTTCACCAGAGAGGAAATGATGGATCCAGCTTTGATATAGCCCGGCTCGTTATGTACATTGTGGATTTGCACTTTGCCGGCACTGATACCACATCAAACACCCTCCTCACTGCATTTCTCTACCTCATGAACCACCCCGATGTTCAGGGTCTGTATTTCAATAACACTATATTACACTGACCATAGTAATTATTTTGCTATGCATGAGCTTACGTAACACAAATAAATGTATACTTGTCGTTCCTCCAGCGAGATGTCAGCGAGAGATTGATGAAGTTCTGGAAGGTAAAGATCACGCGTCATTTGAAGACAGACACAACATGCCGTACACACAAGCTGTGATTCATGAAGTTCAGCGTGTTGCTAACACAGTGCCACTGAGTGTGTTTCACTGCACCACCAAAGACACAGAACTGATGGGTTACAACATCCCAAAGGTGAGCAAACCTCAATTTTAATGTGAGCTTTTCTTACTTTATTGAAAATCTGTTTGTTTTTATGCATTTCTTTTTTGTAGGGAACTCTTGTTATTCCTAATCTTACTTCTGTACTGAATGAAGAAGGTCAGTGGAAGTTTCCTCGTGAGTTTAATCCAGACAACTTCCTGAATGATCAGGCCAGTTTGAGAAGCCTGAAGCCTTTATGCCCTTTTCTACAGGTAACCGTTCAGAAATATATACTGTCGCACAAAGAGACGTTCTTTGTTTGTTACTCGGATCCTGTTCAGTGACCAATATACATGTTCACATTCTTTACAGGCCCCCGTGTGTGTCTTGGGGAGGGTCTTGCTCGTATGGAGCTCTTCCTGATCTTGGTGACTCTTCTGCGCCGTTTCCAGTTTGTGTGGCCTGAAGATGCCGGGGAACCAGATTACACCCCATTGTTTGGTGTCACACAAACACCCAAACCTTACAGAATGCACGTCAGGCTCAGAGAACTAGTCAAATGATACTGATGATTACATTTTGTCAAGGTGCGACGACAACTATGTGTAATACAGTAGAATGTGTAGCAATGATAACAAATGTCTATGTGTACAGTTCAGCTTTTTGGTAAAGATCTACTTTTCCGATATGGTTGACCTTTCCTGAATAAATGTGGTTTTATTTTGTTTGTCTATATATTATACATTTCTGAACAATATAATTGTCCAATCATAAACGTTTTGTCAGTACAAACAAAAATGTCACAGTATATAATAAAAAATGTTTTTGAAATGGATGACTTTGACTGAATAATGAAAAAGGACAGCCAATAAGAGCACAGAAGAGATGAGAACTTATTGTTTACGTTACGTAAAAAGTATCTGAAATCTCAAGAACCTGCTTTATAAAATGGCAAGATAAGATTTCTGCAAATTCCAGACAAATTGTGCCGACGCTGAAGATGCTTCAATATAAAAAGTTATATTTTTTGCATAACATAATTCTCATAGTTCCCTTCGTGCCCTTCCACAGTTTTCCACAGTCATTTTATCAATACTCTAATCATGATAGTTATTTTTAAAAGTGACAAAGACAAATGTGCTAAATGATGCCATAGAAGAACCAGTTTTTGTGTGTGTATGTGTGTTCTTTTTATCTGTGCTGAAATATGGCTACAATGTTTGTTCAGACAGGCAGTGTGCCTAGTGAAGATTCAGTTTGTTTTAGTGGGTGGAATTGGCAAACTTGTGTTTCACTTGGGTGGAAAATAGAGCTTGAACATTGACAGCATGCTGAGCTTTTTGACTCTGCTGTGGATATGCGTCTTTCCCTTATTCCTTTTCATTTGGATCCAGAGGCCCATTGACTTTCCGCCTGGACCTCAGCTTGTCCCACTTTTTGGAAATCTGCTTCAACTGAATACCTTCAATCCTTTAAAAAATGTGAAAATGTATAGTTTAAGACACTTTTGTGCGTATCCTTACCTTGACAGTCATCTTCAAAATCACCAATGCTTTTAAAAGTTGCTTTCTTGTTTAATAAAATCATAATTTTCAGTTTGCAGAACGCTATGGGAAGATTAATAGCCTGAATTGGGGGAATAGCCTTAATGGTTTTGGGGGAATAAAGGAAGCTCTGGTTACGAAGAGTGTTGGCTTTGCAGGACACCCACAAGACATCATGTTTAATCATATGTCATAAAGGTAAGAAGACCATCTGCTAGACCTTTATATATAGAACTGAGTCAAGACTCTTTCTCAAATATACGTCAAGTTGATTCAGTAATGATTTGACTGGGAACCTAACAGTAAGGGTGCAAAATTGATTCATGTAGTTGTCATTTACGATCACTTTCATAGCTGCTTCTTATAGAGCGTAGAGCATTTCTCTCGTGACTCTGAAGAACTTTGGCTTGGGGAAGCAATCTATGGAAGAGAGAATTCGGGGAGATATTTCACATATTGTTGTATTTATATGAATAGCAAAAAATATTCCATATCCTGTAATTGTACAGTACCAAGTGCGTTTCATTGCAGCACCAAAGACACAGAGCTCATGGGTTACAACATCCCAAAGGTGAGGACACTTTTCTCACACTATGTGTGTTAATTATTCCTTTGTTGTGATTTGATGTCATTTTCCCTCTCTTTATCTGGTTAACTGTTGTCATTGCTAATCTTACTTCTGTACTGAATGAAGAAGGTCAGTGGAAGTTTCCTCATGAGTTTAATCCAGACAATTTCATTAATAATCAGGGCCAGTTTGAGAAAACTGAAGCATTATGCCGTTTTCTGCAAGTAATACTAAAATACAGCACAGACCAAACGATTAAGACAACTAGTTATATTTTTATACTTAATAATAAAAAAAATATCAAACAGTATAATAATTTTGCTCGTATGGAGCTCTTCCCGATCTTGGTTACCCTTCTGCGGCGTTTCCAGTTTGTGTGGCCTGAAGATGCCGGGGAACCAGATTACCAGTAAAACAGAGCCAGTAAAACAGATATAAAATGTGTAAATCTTCAAGAACATAGTTGTAAATTACAGTGCAAAATATAATTTGAACTCCTGATAGATCACCGATACGTTTTTATTGGAGTTATGACTTGTGGCAATATTCAAATAAATTTTGCCTCATTTTTCACATTTCTGCATTCATGTCATTTTTTAAATTGTTTTTCGAAAGCATGTGCCCTGGAGAAATTTAGATTTTATCTAGTTGTAGTTTGGAACAGAGCAAAGGTCAAGACCAGGACAAATGTTCATGCTGGCTAATCATTATAGAACTTACAAACAAATATATATACTTAGACATCTAATGTCACTTTTTGAAATGGTTTGGTAAATCCTTCTCAACTGTACCAAGTCATAGCAATTCAAATTCGATAGACAGAATCTTAATATTTATCTAAATTTATGAAAAGTTGTTGCACATGAAACGCTATAAAAAGCTTTATCCGATGGTCCCCTAACACCCTTTCCCTTGTTGAAATGTAGTGTCACATGACCTCGCACATGTTCAGGATATTGTGAGTGCAGTGGAGCGACAACATGCTGGGCTCTGTGATTCTGCTCTGGATATGCATTTCTCTCCTTTTCTTTCTCGTCAGAACCCGCCGCCCCAAAAACTTCCCACCTGGACCACAACCCCTCCCGATATTTGGCAACCTGCTACAGCTTAATCTGGAAAATCCCATGCCGGATCTCGAAAGAGTGAGTTAAAGACTGCATGATGTTTAATAAATGCTTCATGGTCAAGTTTCATCTATGATTATACAGACATGCTCTGAAAAATATTGTTCATGATTATTGTCTATGTTGTAAGGTCTGATGTTTGTTATTCCAAAATTATGTATTATACAAATTATATAACATTCAGTTTTCCTATGACAGCTACACATGCTACATTGCTTGTCTATTTTCAATTGAATGAATATAATACTAATAATTAAATGCATGTTATTTATTTCTGGGAACAGTTATCAAAGAGATATGGAAGAGTTTTCAGTCTTTATTTTGGAGGCAGACCAGCTGTGATACTGAATGGATCAGGAGCAATGAAGGAGGCTCTGGTCACCAAGGGGTTGGACTTTAGTGGAAGACCACAAGGCCTCTTACTCAGCCACCTCACACGTGGAAAAGGCAAAGTTCAATAAAACACAGAGCCCTGATTACATGATAATATCTATGTAAACTTGTTTCTTGAGGAGCTGGTGTTAACCAGGAATATAATCACTGTACAGACACGTTTTGTGCATTTGAAGTGATTTTGCATTTTTTATTTTGTGATTCGTCCAATCGTTTTAAATGGATAGTTCACTAAAGTTGTGTTTTGTTCGACTTGACGGGGTGCCGCAATAACGACAGGGGGATGACATCACATTTCCGGTAAAATAATGTCATCCGCCTGTCGGTTTTTGCAGCGCCGCATGAAGTCGAACAAGCCTATAATTTTTCCGCATTTATTCATCCTCATGTCATTTCAAACCTGTACTTTCTTTCTTCTGCAAAACACAAGAAGACATTTTGAAGAATGTTGGCAACCAAACCACTGAACACAAAACCACAGAGACATTTCTCAAAATATCTTTATTTGTGTTTCATAGCAGAAAGAATCATATACATTTTTGGAATGCCACGAGGGTGAATAAATGATGACTAAATATACATTTGTGTGTGAACCAGCACTTCCTCCGTGTATTTTTGTTCACTCCAAATGTGAAACTTACATTTTTCAGACTTTGCCGCACCCTCATGTTGCAGACCAATACATTTCTTGAAACATAAAGATTCGATTTCTTACTTCTTCAGCAGCTTCAGTCCCCATTTACTGTTATTGTATAGAAAAAGATGCAATAACGTGAATGGCGACTGAACCTGTCAGTGCTTAACGTTTTGCATGTTACGTTCTACAGAAGAAGAAAAAAACCAATGTTCATGATGTTAAATATCTTCAGGTGTCATCATGGCTGACTATGGTCCTAGTTGGCGAGAGCATCGCCGCTTTGCACTGATGACCTTAAAGAATTTTGGTTTGGGAAAGCGATCAATGGAGGAAAGGATTCTAGAGAGGAGATATCTCATGTTAGTACTCACCTAGAGGTCAATGCAGGTAGCTTGGCTGAATCCTAATAACATATACAAAATGTTCATCATTTAAGATACACAGTCTAACAGTTTCTTTTGTGTGTTTGTGCGTGTGCGTTCCGTGTGGTCAGGTAAATCTATTGACCCTCAAACTCTGTTCCACAATGCTTCTTGTGACATCATCTGCTCAATCTTGTTTGGCTCTCGATATGAGTATGAACATGAGTTTTTCCAGACTATGATAAAAATGATGTCCGAAAACTCGAAGATCGCTAATGGACCATGGGGCATGGTATATATTTGTGGTGTACTTGTTTATATGGTGTATAACCTCACTATGGCAATACCACAGTACTTTGATACATACTATTATTTCATATACAATTTTTATCAGGAATTTGACTACTTTTCCATTGTCTGCAGGTGTATGACACAATGCCACTATTGAGGAGTCTTCCTTTACCCTTCCAGAAAGCTCTGAGGGATTACAATACGGTTCAAATGTATGTTTCAGGCATTGTAAATGAGCACAGGGCAACTAGGGTGCCAGGAGAACCACGTGATGTGATTGACTGCTATCTGGATGAAATGGAAAAGGTTATTATGCGATGTTAAAAATACATTTTATAGAAATGTGCTTTTAATGGCGTTCTCTATACTGGCTCAATGGAGGTTTTAAATGTAATGCATAAGAATTCTTGATTAAGTTTCACTCTTTGGTGCTTTTGATCAGTAGAGAGGTGAAAGTTGTGCCATCTTTGATGAAAGCCAGATGCTGGTGTTGCTGCTTGATATTCTCTTTGCTGGAACCGATACCACATCTAACACCCTCCGATACACTGTGCTGTGCCTTATGACTTATCCAGAAATTCAAGGTTTGCTTCAAGTTCGACTTTAAATATTGCATACTTCATTTTGGGGAAATAATTAAACAATTTACAGCTTTGCCTTAATGTGATTCCTTTTTGAAAAAAAATCGCTCTTCTTATTTGCAGAAAAATGTCACATTGAAATGAATGGTGTTTTAAAGGATAAGGCGGATGTCTCTTTTGAAGACAGACACAAAATGCCGTACACACAGGCTGTAATACACGAGTGTCAGCGCATGGCCAGCACTCTTCCTTTGAGTGTTTTTCACTGTACAACCAGAGACACTAAGCTCATGGGATATCAGATTCCTAAGGTGGGAATTTTAATCAACTTGAATTAATAAAGTGTTTTAAAACACGATGTAATACATATCTGAACTTTTCGAGAGGACAATGCATGATTATTGATGTTTTAATTTGGACATCTCAGATCCCGCTGTCCTGAAGGTCCAAGATAAACAAATACAAAAATACAAAACATCTTGTTGGACCATATTTAAGATTTGTTCAGAATAACCATTAGTTTTTCCCTACTTTTTCTTTCTTGCAGGGAACGCTCATCATTCCAGACCTCTCCTCTGTGCTCTATGAGAAGGACAAGTGGAAGTTTCCTCATGAGTTTAACCCAGTCAACTTCCTGAATGATCAGGGCCAGTTTGAGAAACCTGAAGCTTTTATGCCCTTCTCTGTCGGTAAGATAACATTGTTTCTGTTTAGCATTGAAAGATAAGCGAAATTCTACTGTCACAGTGAATTTATGTATGTGTTTACCGTGCATTCTCATGTAAAGGCATGAGTTATGTATAATAATAAATTTTGCTCCAGGTCCTCGCACATGTCTCGGGGAGGGTCTGGCAAGGATGGAACTGTTCCTAATTTTGGTCTCTCTGCTGCGTCGGTTTCAATTTATTTGGCCTGAGGACGCAGGTGAACCAGACTTCACCCCTGTGTTTGGAGTGACACAGGCACCCAGACCGTACAAGATGATTGTGAAACTTAGAGAGACTAGGAATTAATAATAATAATTTAAAAAATCTGTTTCGGCCGACATCAACATTTAGTGAAATCAAAGTCAGAAAGAGATTTATTGCCACATGTGATCATGTTGTTTTGTTGAAATAACATGTAGATCATGTCGTATGTGCCTTAAACATCTTCAAGCATGAAAAACTATTGTTTTTGCATGAATTATTATTTTGTTGTATATTTAAAAATACTTGAAGTATCAATAAAAACGTTTTGAGTGTGTTTCGTGGAAGAACTGAGGCGTGTTTAAATATTGACAGCATTTTTTAGAGGAATTGTTCCTTTATGATTCATGTCAATAGTAAATGTAGTCTTTAATACACATTAATTTCATTCCTGATTCATTGTCTCCTTTTGCTCTTTTAATACTACAGATGTATTTCTTTACCACAAAAAACACAACAGTAAAACATGTAAAATATCTTCCAAATCTTGTCATAAAAAATAAAAAATAAAGCATTTGTTTCGATGTTAAAATACATGGCTAAGGAGTTATTCTTTACATCGAGTAACTGTCCAGTGGGTGGCGCTAATGCCTGTTTTAGCCATCCTTCAATTTTACACGAAGAAGCGAGTAGTGCTAGTCACATGGAGCCAAAATACAGAATTATTGTATAATATTGTGTGATCGTCGTACATTTAACATTTGTATAGTTCATATCACTCATCGACCGGCTGTTTTTAAAGAGAAATGGCGACAGATGCTAAAAGGTCAAAGGTAAAACGAACTTTTCTAGGTTATAGATACGGACAGTTTCAATTATAGTTATAATTCAGATAGCAATACATTTTGTCGTTGTATCAGAATCAAGCAAAGCTTGATACATACAGTTTTCAAACATGTTCTGGGTGTTAAAGATGTAAATCTATGTGTCTTTTCAGAGAGAGGGCGACAGTGATGCGTTTGACCCAGTGAAGAACTTTCTATTGTGGTGTGACCGTGGGAACTTGACTCTCAGTGATAAGGTAAATCTGTGTCTGTGACCTTATGTACTACTAAATAAATGATTATACAAGATTATATCATAAGCTACGTGCATCCTTAACTCTGAATATTCAACATACTAACAGTAGATATGTCTTCAGGTCTGCGTAAGTAAAGAGGGCACAGTTGCAGAATATGGACTGCTTGCCAAAGAGGACATTGAAGAGGGACACGTTTTATTCTCCATACCCAGAGAGTGTCTTCTGCATCAGGGCACCACCGCTATCGAAAAGGTGCTTGAAGACGGTGAGAAAACAGCTGGTTTTTCGTTTACACTACACACGAAAATCACGAATCAGGGTTTTGAAATGGCCTTTTCTTTAGGTAAGAAATCTTTGGAGAGCACTTCAGGCTGGGTTCCTCTTCTTCTAGCTCTCCTTTACGAGTACACGTGTCCGCAGTCGCACTGGAAGCCGTACCTGTCCCTCTGGCCAGACTTTAGTATACTAGATCATCCCATGTTCTGGTAGGAGATTGTGTTTATCTTAACGTACACGCTGTGGTATATTTAGTCCTTCAAGTTTTCTTTTGTGTTGTTTTTGTTTTGAAGGGCGGATGAGGAGCGGGATAAACTTTTGAAAGGCACAGGAATTCCAGAGGCTGTCAAAAGTGATCTGGAAAAACTTGAGGTGGAATATAACAACATTGTACTTCCGTTCATGAAGTCCCACCCTGATCTGTGGGACCCTGAGAGGCACACGCTAGACCTCTACAAGAGATTGGTGGCTTTTGTGATGGCCTACAGGTGAAGCTCCTTGCACGCTCGCATCACGAACAGAGATGTATAATGTGGACACAAGCTCAGCTTTTCCTTTTTACACATTTTTGACTCCAACATGAACGGAACTGTTGAACATGGGATCAGCTTTTACCAACCTTTTTGTAAAAATACACTCAACCTGTTACAATTTCCAAATTTCATTCTCTCAGTTTTCAAGAACCTGTTGAAGACGAAGACGAAGATGAAGAGAGAGCACCCAACCCACCAATGATGGTGCCCATGGCTGACATGTTAAATCACATCTCTAAGCACAATGCCAATCTGGAATATACAATTGTAAGTGTTGCACCGAAAATATGTTTGTTTGTGCATTTATGCATGGTAGATATAGAAATATTGAAGAACTGCATGCAATTTTTAGTTACTGTTACTTTTTAGTTAATGCAAAACAAACATGTTTTCTCTCGATCATCCACAGGATTGTTTGAAGATGGTCACTGTACGGCGTATTGAAAAGGGGGAGGAGGTCTTTAATACATATGGTCAGATGGCAAACTGGCAGCTCCTGCACATGTATGGCTTTTCAGAGCCATTTCCAACCAACAGCAACGACACCGCAGACGTCCAGATGTCCAGTGTGTACAAAGCAGCAATGCAAGGTCATTTTTCAGCCCACTTTATATTAACATAACCTCAGAAGTTGTTTAGTGCTAATAAACTAAAAAGTAAAATATTTCTTGTACATTTTTATTGTAATTTCAGCGACTAAAAGTAAAACAGACGAGCAGCTTTTAATTGACAAGTGGAACATGTTATCTGAGATGGAGAATGTTGGGGAGAAAGGGGTTTTCATCTTTGGTCAATCTGGGTGTCTCACCAACAGTGAGCTCTACACAACACTCAAGGTGAGTTGAATTTTACTGAATTAAAGTATTTTTTATTATTATATGTTTTCAAACTGAATCGGGTTTTACTCTTGTCTGTCTGAGTAGGTCCTCTGCATGTCGCCACAAGAGTTTAAGGAATTTCGTGAAAATGAAGGTTGGGAGGATGATGATGGTGATGATGATGATAAAATGGAGTATGCATTGAGTTTCGAGGGACTGACGGAATTGACGACAGAGTGGAAACGGCTCATACATGCAGCGGCGGGACTCACGCTGGATTCTTATTCTGAGGATGTAGAAACAGACAGAAGACTGTTGGGGGATCAGGAAGCTCTGGGTAAACTCAGCAGCAGGGAAAGAAGAGCATTGCATGTGCGGTATGGTCAGAAGAACATCCTACAGCGCCTGCAGCAGCTCACCAAATCCTCAGACTAAAACTTTCCGTAATCCTTATACTGTGCATTCTGTGTAGTGCGCTGTAATTGTCAAGACACAAAAGTATGTAATGTAGGGTGGAATTTTTTAATAAATAATGGTGCTCAGAATTTTTTTTCTGTTATTTCTTTTACTTGGAGAGTGTGTAAGGGGTTGGAAAAAAACACTTTTTGTTGTTCATGCTTGCTTTGCTAGTCCATGGCAGGAGAGAAGGACCAATGAGGCAGGGATGATAAACACAACAAAGTTTAAAAAATCTTAACAAATGTAAAGAGAATAGCACAAATGTTACAGATGATGATATTTTTGGGATCACATTACAAGCAATATTTTTCCAGCTGATGAACGATCGAATATTGACAGCCAATGAAAACCCATTTGGGTTTAAGGCGCTGGGGCATTTAATTTGTTAAACTGCACGCGCTTAGATTAAACAAACTCACCTGTTGGTGGCGTTGGTTGTTCTCTGTGGAATTTAAAAGTTAATTTTATTATCATATTGTGACAATTCAGAGAACAGGGACGAATTTTGAGTTCAGAGATGCCTTGGTTCAGACACGTAACAGATTTGTTTTGATGTTTTAGTCGAGGTAAATTCATTGTGAAGTAATGTCATACAAACGAGCATCAGTGTCCACGGCTCTGCTCAACTTTACAAACTCGTATTGTGTAACATGCAATTCACGATACAGTAAATAATGAATGAAAACAAATAAGCAATATGGGACACTATATACATTGCATAAAATGCAACAGATTCCACCAACACCCATTCTTACCTTGGCATCCGATGTAAATTTTCCGAAAACTTGACTGAATTGTCTAACACCACCAGAAAATGACTGTACGTACAGTCCTACAGATTTGTGTCAATCCCAATTAATGCTTTCACGCCAAGTATTTAAAAACTACCACATTTTTTATTTAAACAAAAACATTTCATCACACCAATTTAAGAAAAGAAATCCAGACTGGGTGCAGTTCAAGTGTTTAATGCGGTAACTACAGAATGCATACATACAGGAAATAAGTAGCAGGAACTAAAGGCAACTACAAATTACTACAAAATACATCACACGGACCAATACATTTACAAAACATTCAAAATCCTTACAAAATGAGCTGTATTGGTCCTTTTTTGTTCTGCAAGTTGAATCTTTGTACAAACTCCGAAGATCCAATTTACCAACAAATTTCTGAATATTTCCACAATTGTACAAGTGCCAGGGAGAACCTCCAACCCAAGATTAGTTTCATCACAGGTGCAAACTAGCGACCCTCCTGCAGTCCAAGACATTTCTGATACCATCAGCTCACCACACCGACAGCCCTCCCCTTAAAACCAAACATCAGGAAAAATAAAAATAATAAAAAAAGACAGCTTCCTCGAGCCTCTTATCAAGCTTTCAAACAAAAGTCAATCCGTTTTGAAGGCAAAAAAAGAAAAAGGAGAGTTAGGGGAGCCAAACATCCAGGAGTAAAATGTGCTCAAGCATCTTTGACAAAATTACGCAAAATCTGCTCTTGAATGTCCTTTTCAGTATTTACATTGAAATTTTATCTTGCTTGGGGGGGTTGAAAGAAAATAGAACTCCTCAGGTCAGATGTCGCCCCGAAGGGCAGACAGTAATTCAGTGCAGGCTGTGTGTTGATCAGATGTGCAGGGATGTTGGGTCAAATGAAGGGTTGAGTCAAAACGAGGGAGAGCGCTCTCTCTGGGCACAGGAACAGTTCCTGCAGCCTAGCTGGCACCCGTTCCCTCCATTACCTGCTGGGCCTGTTTCTGCCCCATGCAGCACTGAGCCACCGACTGGAACAATCTGAGGAGAGAGAACGAGAGATTGCCATCACTGACCTTGCAGATTTAGCATAAACATGCACGTCATTCAAAACGATGGGGATTGGCTTACTTCTCGATTTCAGGGGCACAGTGCACAAAGTCGTGACTCCAGAACTTAAAGGCGGGGTTCTTGATCAGCTCAATGAAGGTAATGAGAAGACCCCAAGGGTGCGGCCTGTTCACGATCAGCCTCTCTAGAAGGACCCTGCGTGACATTGACTTTTATTAGACACTTTCATTGTAAGGATAGTAAGGGTACAAGTCGGAGGGGTTTGTTGTACCTGGTGATCTGCTCTTGAATGGCTTCAGCATTGGCCTCGGCGAACAGATACAGCATGGTACAGCTAAAGTAGTGTGTGTGACTGTTTGGGTAACGCAGCTGATTGGCTATCGCATTCAGGAACAGGTAGCGGCCTGGAAAGATAAAAACAAGGTCAAAACTCTTGCACGTTTAAAACACAAAAAAAAAACACTTAAACTGTTTTGCCTTAGATTTGTATTTCAAATGCATTTCTTGTCCAAAGAAAATGGCAGTACCCTCAGTATCCAGGTCTACCGCGAGGTTCTGGAAGATGTCCATGTGTGCTGAATGAGTAATGGTGCTCATGGAGGGAGTGCTGCCCTTGTTGTGAATGTGTGCGATGGCCTGGGTACCCACGTACAGCACCAGAGCGTTGATCAGCTGGATGTTGTAGCGGTTGCCTGGCTCGTTGGACACCTGAGGTACAACATGATCATTCATTTCACAATATTTCAATACAATCTACACATTAGACTGATTCTTTTTCCACTATAGTAACAAACTCAAGTGGTGCCCCCTACCTGCAGGTTGCTGCGCAGCTCAGAGAGGAAGGTCACAGGTGAGCGGGTCTTTAGGTAAGAGTCAAGATCCTTTTTGAACTGCGATGGCATCACACCGGTGAAGTTAGTGAGAATGCGGGGAGCGATGTTGATCTCGCTTAGCATATCCACCTAGTAAGAACACAAGGATAGATTCAAAATCCACAGTAACACAGCAAGAGGTCACAACTAGTTTTTACATTTTGAGAACATTTAAAAAGGCTTTTCAACTAAGAACAAATCACCAAATGCATGATTATACCTTCAGATTCGGGGTGAAGGGGTCTGGAAGCCTCATGTTGCGGGGGAAGGCACTCAGTATAAGGTTCCTCAGCTGGATGCAGTTTGGCGGGATGACGTCACAGAAGCCATAATGGTAGTCGCAAAGGAATTCTGGGAAGTCATGGAGCAAGACGAGCAGCACACGGAGCGTTCCCTTAAAGAATGACGATAAAAACATGAGTCAAACAAACGTCGACACAAACAGCACAACATTACAAACATGACAGATGTGATGATACCTTGTAAAGAATTTGCATAGGTTTGTTGAGCTCAACATTCCTTAGGAAGGGTGCAAGATACTTGAACAAGTCAATCAGCAGCTGTGCATACATAGGCCAACCCTGACAGAGAGGAAAGACATGAGGTCAGTGACTGACAAGTGATAAGTGGCATTTATGTATATTTTTCAGCAGACACACACCTTCTGTTGTGGGGTGTGTGCAAGCATCCTGGCAATGAAGATGCGATGAGAAATAAGCTCCAACCAAGCATATACAAATCCAGGTGCTTTAGTCGGCCTCAGGATGTGAAATGTGTTACTGTAAAGAGAAAAATGCCATTAAATATATACTCGCGTAGTTATGAAATTGATCCGATAATAGTCATAGACTAAAGCGATATGCTCACCAGAAGGCAGTGAGGGTCTGGAAGTTGATGGTCTCCAGCACGTGCTCTGGTGCATTGAGCTCCAACAGAAGCATGATGAAAATTCTGTGGTACGGGAGCTGCTGGAACTCCGTCTGCCTCACATCATGATCCTGGATCAACACGCCCACCACAATGCCCAGAACCTTGTTGAGCAGGTTGATTTTGGTGACTGTGTTGGTGGCCTCTCCGGAGTGTTTGACCAGCAGGGCGATGAGCCGAACGAAGGCGTCCAGGTTGTGGTAGCACTTGGCCCTGATGATGGCGGGGCTGGTGGTGGGGTGCTGCTGTTCGGCTTGTGCTCGATAACTGATCTCAACGCACATCTCTGTGCAGAGCCGGAAAAAGCGAGTGATGAGGTCATCGGTTTTCAGGATGCCTTGCTGGTGCATCTGTTGGAGAAGAACAGAGAAGGTACTTAATCCACAGCGGATATCCACAAAGTCATTTTAAAACCCAAATTCTTTTTTTCGCATAAAATTGTAGGTTGCTTTTAAAAGAGCAACTTGGGAGCAATTCCAAGATGCTCCAGTTATATAACAAGCCTTTACTTTTGCACTGTTGCTTGGCCCATTGAGCCATGATGGGGCTTGACAGGATCAAAGACAGTGCTATAAAACCTGAATTCTAAAGATATGATAGTCTCAGCTAACCTGGCCAACAAATGCAGAAAAAGCCTTAGTGCTGTCCCTGCCGGCAGCCGCCGAGTGGTACAGGTTGACCCATTCTCTCAGTAGGTACTCTGCCTTCTCTCTGAGGCCTGGTGGGTCATCATATTCAGATGCTTGAGAAATCCCAGAGTGCATCATGAAGTTGGGCCCACCGTGGTGGCGATCGATCATAGCCTCATAGTTGGAGCGAACCACGTCCATCAACTGGGGCAAACTATGGTTTCCACGCAAAATATCCAGTTAATCTTTAGTAATAAAAACATTGAGCAAAAGACTTGTGGTGGCACATGGTAGTCTCTTACCCTTCAGGTGCATTTGCTCTGGAATGGGCGCTGGTCCTCATCAACGTCTCGATGGTTTGGAAGAGGTCGGCTTCAGTGATGTGGCTCCCGCTGCGCTCATCGACCAGCAGGAGTTTCACCAGCTGCATGGCAAATGCTACGGCCATGTAGTTGAGTCCGTTCTCCATTGACTGCAAACACAAGAGAGTTTGAAACCGTTCACAACTATAGATGTTTAATCCACATCTCTCTGAGGTCCTGTACATGCTGTCCTCACCTGAGCCAGATGTATATCATACTGCTGCATGTTGACCAGATGGTTTCTGATGAGCAGTTCCACAGCTTCAACGTTGTATTTGTATTCATCTCTGCATTCGATCAGGCATCTACAAGGACAACATGTTAGGACGATGCCAGTTGTAACATTTTCACGACTGGCTTAGTTGTGTTACAGACCTGGTGATTTGTTTGTTGCACCATTGTGGGCCGTAGGCACGTCCATCCTGTAGGGCTTTAAGCACCAGCAGGTGGCACTCTCTGTAGCTTAGCAACAGATCAGGGTCAGCACCACTGGTGGCATCCAGCAAACCCTCTACAGCCTAATGCGGAAATAAAAGAAATGTTAAACAGAATCAGAGATTGTTCACAGTGTTACTTTCCAGACTGATGTTAACTGACCTTCTGCAGGAGGCCCAGGGCAGCAATGCCGTCACGGGAGTTCCTTGCCATAACTACAGCTTCCAGCAGGCTGCGTATGGCCAGGGTCTGTGGGTTCATGGCGAGGGCGGGTGGAATTGCATGGAGGTGCTGCTCCAAGTCGGAAATGCACTTGTCATAGATGTGAGCCACGTCATCGGTTGGCCATGCCTGTTGCTGGAACACAAAAACAGGTGTAAATGTTTGAGTGTTAAACAGTGAACGATCCCTTAACATCAAACAGATTCATCAAGATCAAGGTTTACTACCTTCATTGGCTGAGCAAGGAATCCAGTAGGTTGAGACAGGTCATTACTAGGTAGGAAGCCTGGAACGTTTCGCGCAAACTCCTCATAAACAGCCAGCTGTTTAGGGTCCACTCCACCCACCTGAAGTTCAAAAGTTAGTATAAATGTTTTAATACACACCAGCACATTAGCATTTATTCCCATGACTTTAAGAAGCCTGTAAAGTCCTGACCTTCAGTCTGATCTGCTCTGGCATGCGCTCAGCCTGATAGGTGAGCACCATGGGGTCACAGTAACGACGGCCTTCTTGGCGGGCATGCTTCCTCAGCTCAAACTCCTACAAGACAAAGAAACCCATTTCTATAAATCACACTTTTCCTCTGATGGATTATGTATTTTTGTTCAAATAACAACTATCTATCCTGAAGGTGGACTTACAGTTGCCAGTCTCTTGTCCATCTCTGGTCCAGCTTTCTCCACTGCTGTCTTCTGAATAAAGCAACACGCCAGCTCACAGTTGTCCTGTGCGACACGAGCAGCAGCCTCTTCCATCATCTCTCTCTGCTGGGGCGTGGGAGCCTGTAAGAGATACCCACAGTTAGAATAAGCATTCAAACAAGATTACAATCTAGGAAGAAAATCAGAGTGGTGCTTTGGGTGGTTGCCAGGCAATTTCTAAGTGGTTCCGAGTAGCTGTTTGCGTGATATTCTGATCTTTTTTGTGTGAAACTGCTCAACTCAGCATTAAAAATGACAGCCTTTACAAAGCAATTATGGCTTAGCGTAATGTATTGTAAATGTCCCATAATGAACAAATATAAAACTAATACTAAATGTACAGATCTGTACTTATCAGATCAGTATTTATCAACACCTCCATTCAATAATGCAAAAGCAAATTATGTTACAAGTGGGGTGGGCGGAATGACCAAAAATCTATTTCACGGAATGAGTCGTTTTATTTCACGGTAAAAATTTCCTATTATAATTCGAAATCTTACACCTAATTTTTCTTAGATTGATTCATTACAGTTCATTTACTGTAAATGCTCACCATAGTTATAATGTAAGCAAGTTATGAAAATGAACTAATGATTTCAAATTAAGTTCTGATAATCAGATTGATTATGATAGGCTATAGCCAGAAGATAAATAAAAATATGTATACAGTGAGAAGATAGACAACATGTTTAACAATGAAGTCTGAATATGTGCACAAAAAATTAGAATATATGTAGGCCTATATGACCGGTGTTATAAACTGGTGTTCATTGTGTCTGTACTGTAGGTCTTCATCGCTCTTCACTCTCTATTAGATGTGCACTGTTACTGTGTTGCCACTCTCTCTTTAGTTTTCTTTTTCGGGCGCTTGTCTTTGCACTGCGAGGCTCTGGTGACTCCACACGCGTCTCCCAAAATGGGAGGTAGCAGCTCATCACGTTAAAAGCGATCACGCGACAAGCATCATTGCACAAGTTTTGCCTCGGCTTGCCTAAAGTTAGACTTTACTAAAATATTAACAGCTTAAGGAAACGGACTTCTAAAAAACGTGAGAATGAGCCTCTTTCATATGCAGGTGCAGATCCCAGCACCCCTGCACGAGCACTGCGTGTGAGAGAGAACGCGCTGGACTGTAGCTGATCACGGAACTACAGACTGAAAGAATATTTGATTTGTTCACTTGTTATGGGTAGATTAATTCACATGTTTTTATCTCATCATAACAGCCAACTTGCAGAGCGCCGAGTTAACCACGCCTACTTATTTACATTCCGCAGAATAGAAAAATCTCTTACGGTTGACATCTTATTCCGCGGTAATGGAATATTCTGTCATTCCGCCCAGCCCTAGTTACAAGGAAAATTTTTCTACCCTAAGAGCTGCAGCAAAGCTGTTCTTCAGATTGGTGGCGATGCTCATGAGCAGCGGCTCCCTGCAGTGATCATGGCCATGCCGGCGGTGAGGTTTCGCATCATGTGGTGGGCAGCCACGCGCATGTGAGACTCCTCGGAATCCAGGGCGAAGTCCTTCCTGACGATCTGCTCGCATGTGGTCATGGCGATCTTGATGGACCGGTCAACCACAGGGTGCACCAGCTCCTGTACGGCACGCTCGATAGCCGGTCTCACGCACTGCTTCAGTTGAGGGTGGGCCTGCAGCAGTGGGATCTGTACACAAACAGAATCCTTTTAATAAACATTACTTTGAGGATTGAATTGTAAATGTATTAAATCAATAATGTTGAATGACATCAAACTCACAGTGACATTTATATTGATGTGTGGGGCCAGGCCCGCCAAGGCATACACATTAATGTCATGGTAGCTGAACTGCGGAGTGGGCGGCCCTGTGGCTGTACAAGTAGTGGTGGTGGTTGGAGTTGAGGGTACTGTTGTAAATGTAACAGGATCAACTGTTGGTTAGAAAGAACACAGACAACTAAGTAAAAAGCATGGCAGTGTACAAGAAAAAAAAGACAAATGTGGTAAAATGAGGTAAATCTCAACAGATGAAGAAGCATTTAACCGTTCTACCTGTAGTAACTATAGGCAGCATCTCTTCGGGAGGCTTTGTCTCTTTCTTTGGTGCAGAGAGCTGCTCCTCCAGGGTCTTGAGCTTCTCTTTGTCTCTCAGCAGGTTTCCTGGTTTCAGCTCGCTGATGTCCAGAGACAGATTCTTACAGAGCACTTCGATCTCAAACTTCAGGTTGAGCTGTAACATGACAACGGTGGGAGTGAGTGAAACCCGTTCCACTGGAAGATTAAGTATCGTTTGTCTAGAATCAGTGAGGCTTAGTGTTGTCAAAAGTCCCCGTACTTTGGGTCCAAGTCGGTACCTAAAAATGAAAAAGTTGGCATACCTAATTTTCTTAAGATCCGGTACCACCGACGTACCGGGTTAACCTGATGCGTAGTCTGACACGTTGTCAGTCGGATACTTTTTATAGACGCAATAGCGCAGCTCCGACAACAAGAGATGCGCATAGAAATACTTCAGATTTAAGTCATATCATGAAGAAAACTAACCAAGTTTTGTGGGGAGAGGAGGAAAGTCCAGATTTATTTTACGAGTTCAAGCGGAAAGTTTCAAATTATGTTAGCGATTACACTATGAATGTTGTATCATATGCAAAGTTGAAGGTTACATTAAAATAAACGTCCCTGTTTGCGTGTTAATTTGTTAGTGCCAATGCTAATCCAGTCAAGCAACAATAAACTTGTATACTTCATGAATACAAAATGGCATTGCTTTTTATACATTTATATTAAAAATGAGCTTTATTAATAAAATTGTTTTTCAATTAGCAAGTACTGGTGTTTTTTATTGGTACCGAAAATGGTACCGAGAACCGTGGCATTTTTCTGGTATTGGTACCGACAACACTAGTGAGGATTGACTGACCTTTAGGTCATGTTCCTGGTGGAGTTCAGCTAGTACATTCATGATACCCATGGTCCAAGGGTTTTGCGGTCTGAAGATCTACAGAACAGAATCCCAAATAGTTAGAGGCTCATTACATTATTTATTTCCAAAACTCCTCAACAGCATATTTGAAGGGAATTATTACCACACTCCGCAGACTTGATTCCAAGACTTTGGCCACAAATGGGACGACATACAGCAACTCCTGCTGACCTTTCACATAGGCTTCCAACAGAAGAGATTTCAGCTCCAGGTCCTGAAAGCAGAACATAACTTGTCACCATTTCAAAGGTATTATGAGGAAATCTCCCTAAATGCATCTGCGTGTCTTCTCCAAACCACAGTAAAATAAACTCACCGTGTACAAGATGGGTTTGTTTTTAGCCAGGGTGATAATTCCAAGCCAATGACCCAAATTCTTCAGCAGGGATCGATCAGAAAAGTTAGCAGCTGCCTTATCAGAGGTAAGAAGGACCTGAAAATGAAGAAATATAATAAATGTCTATGCAGGGAAATGGTGTGACACTAATAAGCTTGATACAATATTACTACCTTTAAAATAACCTCACCTTGATGTTTCTGTAAGTCTCATTGAGAACCATCTTGACAAACTCCGGGTTTTTCAGTGTATCCAGAAAGTTAGAATACAGGCTATGGAAGTTGGGCTCAATACTGACGCGCTTCATGACCAGGTATTGAGAAACCCAGGGCATGAACTCTTCCTTCACAGTCTCTTTCAGTTCCTCCACCTATACAGGCACCAAAACATGTTTTAGCGCGTCAGAGAACATTCTTCTAACAATATTAAGCCATTACTTTATAAACGATAACACACCTTTTGGGACATGTTTGACTGGGACAAGTTGTTGAAGATGAACGCAATCTTCTCCTGAACGTTCTCTGGGGGCTCAACGATCCTTTCAGTCTGGTCTGTGGCTACCAACAAGGTGTCGATGTTTGTGGTGTTGATTGAGGGCTGCAAAGGAAATGAACAGACCACAACGGTCCATCATCTTATACAACATGGTACTTTTTTTTAGGAAAACTGCAAAACATGCTATGAGCCAACTCGCAAGCTGTGTATAAAAAAACAGGAAATGCCTGTGGCTATCATAAGCACTGACTCAGGAACAGTGTTAAACGGTTGACTCACTGGCACGTCTTTCTTCAGTCCCACAGGTGTGGGTCTCGTGATGGTGGTGGTTTTGGCAGCGGTGGTGGTCGTGGTAGCTGTGGTCACCAGGGTGCTGGCTTGGCCAGGTTGGGGGGCTTTGGGGGTCTGAGACTGGGCCTGAGCTTGGGCTAGTGCCAGGCTGCCCGGGGTGGTGATGGAGCCTTGCATCTTCACAGGAGGGTCTCTTGACTGCTGGCCATACTCGATATACTGTACACACAGGAAGTTGACATCACACAAGAGATTTATTCAGCTAGGAATGTAACAAAGTAATGTGCAGTAAAAAATGAATACGATCATGCTATTGCTATGGCCAAAGGTGTTATGAAAACAAAAATCAAGTTACCTCTTGTAAATGGTGCGGAAACTGCAGGAAATGGGCTATAGACGCCAAGTGCTGACAGTACTGGGGATAGTCCTTCAATCTAAGAAAGAAAAGTTTGAATAAAACAAGCTCATCATCTTGTGAAACATTTAAACATCGTGATGGGTGGAAAACCAAGAAAATGAATGATCATACCTATTTTTAAACCTATCTAGTGCAGCGATTCCAAAATAATACATCTTTGATCCAAAAGGTTTGCGTAAGGCTTCTAAGACATATCGTAAGGCCAAGCCCAGCGCCATGTACGTGACAAGGCCCTTCTCGATGATTCCCCCGAAGAGGCAGGCGGTGATGTGCAGCTCTTTGTCAGGATACTGGGGGAAAAATCTGTATTCCTCGAACAGATTCCTCAACATGCAGTTAAAAACCTCTCGTTCCCGTTTGATGTTAGAGTCCTTGAACCTCTGCAGCATTTCCAGCACCTGAACAGAAATAACAAATGAATCTGAAATCCTAAGGTAGAAAAGTCTGAAGTGTCTCATAAGTAGGCCAAGTAATTGCATCTGAGGCTACTTGTACTTAAGACCAGTTAGCTAGTTATTCAGGCTTCCCGCAACTAATTGAATTTGAAAATGCATGTTTTTGCATTCGCACACATTCAGCTACTTCTGCTGATGCTGTTGGGTTCTCACCTCATCCACAGACATAGTTGGATGTGGTGGATGGTTGTAGATGCGTTGGAAGTAGCTATTTGCTTCGTCGTCAATCTCCTTACTAAAGTGCTGATTTGCCTCTGGCCACACCTGAGATAGGTCAGCTGTAACAGTGGGATGGGGGTCTGTTACAGGCCATTCTTTTTGAGCTGATGAAAACACTACAGAAAGTTGGAAGTCAATATTAAGTTAAAAAACTGCAATTACACTGAAATCATATGCAAAAAAAACATTCCCAGCAAACAGCTTGTTTTCCTCAAAACGAATTTCCATACGGATCCAAGCTGGTTGCCAAGAATATTTCGCAGTAGTGTAGACTGACCTGTATTTCCTCTTTACTTATGATATTTTTGGCTCTGGGATGAAAATTACAGCAAGATTAAAGAGATTTTTTTTTATTTTCCAAAAGGACTTTTGTTGGGTTTTGAGAGGAAATACAGCATGAGGCGCCAGGCACTCGACTCAGCCACACCACCACTTACAGGCCTTCATCTTACTCTGTTGGAAGGTGGGCGCATTCAGCCCCGGTGTGCTCATCTTCCTGGCGCTGAAGAGGTCGCTGCTGACGGCTGGCATGCCCAAGCCTGAACCAATCCCAGTCAAGCTTGTGCTTAAAGGACCTTGATAAATGATAAGAAGCTGATAAATTCTAAAGCACTCGTACTAAAATTGCACGGTTAGCTTAATAGAGAACTGAAATGGGACTCCGCTCTATTACGAAACTATGTCTAAGGTACCTTGTAGCTGAGATGAGAGGGGGTTAATTCCTGTGAAAGCTGGGCTGGGGTTTGGGTTAGGCAGGTTTGAGAAGGCCTTAGCCGGGGACTGGGGGTTACTGAAGGCAGAGCCCTGCAGGCTGGTGAATCCTTGCATGCTTGTTGTGTGAGAGGTGGATGAAACACCTAAACTCAAAGAGCCCATGGCAGAGAGAGGGTCCATCTAGAAAACAAGAACATAAAACCATGGGGACCAAGGAGGGACTGAGCAGCAGTGAAATGTTATCCAATTTCTCCAATAATCTGTTGCAAAATCCCATTTGGTCACATGTGATGTTACCTGCACAGGTGAGATAGCGTCTAAGCTGCTGGTGCTGGGTGCTCGCCCCTTCGGTAGGACTCCTGGTGGCGGCTGTCGAGCTTTGTTCATCACATTGCTACAGTTGGCAACCATGGTCAATATAGTCTCTGACAGCTCTTGAGATACACTCCTGCACGAGGTGCCAAACATAACAATTAGTTTTCAACTACAGAAAATGGGTAAAAACATCTAGAAAATGAATTAATCACATAAATGTAGTTTTCATGTCCACTAAATCTGGTATTGCGCCAAATCTGCTTTCACTCACCCAGCACAAGACTGCAGACACGCGAGCATGGTGGCCAGTGTTTCAGGAGGAAGCTGAGCACTTTTCGGCTGGTCTTTCTCTGGGGCCAAACCACCCATGATGGAAGGACAGCGTCTCTTCAGGAACGTCACGCACGCCTGGATGAACGGCTCCTAACAAACCATCATGGATCGCGTCAGTCTTTTATGTTCTTTGGCTTGAAATTAAGCATACGTTGCGATCTATAATCTTACCCCGTGCTCTCGGATTTTGTCAGTAAGCCATTTGTCAAGTTTGAGGTATTCACGGCGAGAGGCAAGTGCAGCAAGGTCAATTACAAAGGCAAATGGAGTACCATTCAGCAGCATCGATAAAGACTGAAACACATAGAAAACAGATGTTATGATTGATCACTTGTCTCCGTTTACGTTAAGACGCAAGATGCATGAGTCGAGGAGATCGGTACCTTCAAGTCCTGAGCCACATCCAAGATGCGAGACAGCTTAGCCTGGTCGTATTGCTCTCCCCTCATGTACCACTCGGCCATAGAGTGCATGATCAGTTGACGGATGGATGGGGACTGACCCTAGAAATGTAACCAAGTGCATATTAGTCGCAAAGAAACTAGGACAAACTGTGATGTGTGCTTAAAATGTAGGAAGCTAACTCACCTGTCCATGCCAGGCATAGTGCAAGATGATAGCGGAGTTGGGGTGGTTGCCCAGGAAGATGGGCATGAGGGTGGAGATGAGCTCATGACGCAGCGTGTGCCAGGACGTGCTGATCTGCAGCAGGGCCAAAACCAGCATGTCCGGGCAGTGCTTGATAGGGAAGCTGAAGAGCTGTTTCACCTGTTCATAATGCCCAACTTCAGAGAGACGCAAGAGGCTCTCCACCAGGTCCAAGCTCTTCCTGTTGGTCAAAGTGGATGGAGAGTGTATAAAACAAACAGACCCAATGATTTATAGGGATCATTCGAGTTCCATGTTAAAGGGTTCGAGTAGGCCAAGACTAACCATGTGGCTATCTCCCTGTTGTCGTCCTCAGGTGGGGCTTTCAGGATGTCAATGGCGACAGCGTGACACGGGAAGTCGGCAAAGCAGAAAAGTTCAGGACTCATCAAAGAATGCTGAATGAATGACAGCTGGAGCACACAGACAAGCAAGACGTCAATAAGTTCTAATTTGGCTATGCAGCTGAAACATACAACACTTAGTTTCACATTTACCTGTCCTTCTGCATGCTTCCATGGTCTGTAAATGAGATCCACTGGGAAAACCTCCATCCCCAGACCCCTCTGGATCCCATACACCACTATCTGAAGCCCCTTACTATCCCGGATCAGGAAGCCTGGGTGGTCTAGCTCATAGGTCACCTCTTTGAAATTCAGATTGGGGTTCTGAAAAGAGCACAGCAGATGATGAAATACATAACAAATAAAGTCTCACTGTGGTTCTGGTAACGGTAAACAAGACTTACCACTTCTTTAACCACGTCGATGAGAACTTCAACGTTCCAGGTGTGAACCTGAGAGCCATCACTCTTGTCCTTCCCATCACTCCAAATGCCACCACCCACTGGATTTGAGATGGACTAGAAATGGAGAAACCAGTTACTCAGGGCTGTTTCTCATTCCATTCCAACCAACGCATTGTATTAAAAAAAAGCTTGAGACTAAACATACCTGTAAAGGGATGCCATCGGACAAGCCAGAGTGAGTGCGGGCCATCATACCCAGCACTCTGGCCACCTGGCTGGCCGTCACCTCTCGCACCCCATACTGCAGGATTATGTTCCTGCATTCTTCAAGACTGTCAGAGGTACATAACCAATATATAAGTATCTAGTTGTATGTAGAGCATGAAAGTAATCCATGTAAGCCAAGTCAAACGTTACTTTTTAATACCTTGCACAAAAGCCATAGCCAACTTCTTGCATGAAGTCAGCGAGGGAACTCTCCATCATGGTCTTATTTAACTCTCCAGAGTCTGGCAAGATCCTGTCCATGAGAATGTCCCGTTTGTCAGGGTAGAGCAGTGGCGCGAGCACCACAGGGCAGCGCTCTTGCGGGAAATCTGGGAAATAAAAAACAGGACTAAATGACTCTAAAGTACACAAGTTGATAGATTTTTTTCCAACCTCTTAGGGTTATGGACGCAAACAGCTCTCCATACCTAGGTGCGAGACTTTCACACTTACCTCTGCACAGTGTTTTGAGAAAGGCGTCAATCTGCTCTTGTCCGACTCCGCTGGTGCCCTTTTGGCCGAACAAAAGATGGGAGAGGAGCAGATGCAGAACCTCTATGGCAATGTCTTGGAAGCCACCTTCCTGATTTCCTCCGAGGTCGGCGTCCACGTACGAACGGAGGAGGTCAGGAAGCTTCTGCTTCACAAACTGGGCAGCTGTTAAAGCAAGAGATTACGGTTCACTCTCTCTGAAATGTTCAACGTTATAGAACTGAAAGCGAAAAGTAACGTTCACAGTCAGGAAATGAACACTTACCAAACCCTTGAAGGTCTGCGTTGCTAGAGTTTAGCAGAGCAAGGCCAAAAATCACCTGGCGAAAGAAGCGAGGGTTTTAACAGCCATTCTATTTGTGTCAAAAACAATGACTGATATCACAATTTTGTCAGAAGCCTTTATGCCTACCTCCTGAACCTTGCTTAGCTTGAGAACTTTACTCAGCTGAGTAAATAAATGGGGTGATGGCTTTAAGCTCTGAAAACAACAAGCAGATATGTAAACAATAAGCCCGACTTATTGTAACCAAGCAAGCAACTACCAACAACCTGACGTCGAAATACATAATTAAGGTATGCTTGTGGCAAAAAAGACCAACTTTAAGAAACCGCAACAGGGTCAAACACTCTGACAGACAGATTTGCATACCTTTTGATAGTGCAGGGGATTGTCAATGGCGTAGCAGAGGGTTGAAATAAAATTTGGTTTGGTAATAAGCGACACACACTCCTGGATCAGAAACTGTGTCTGCAGCAAAATTAAAGTGATATTAAGAAATTTTAACAATGCAAATATATACATTTCTTTCCGAAGGGTTGATAAGGCTTTCGGACTTTACCTGGTGAAAATCTTTGCCACTGCTTTTACCATCGCCACTAAAATCCACATGGGAAAAGAGACAGCGTAATAGATGCCTGTCTGCCTCAGGGCCGTGACGATTCACAATCTGAGGGCAGTCATGCGTTACATTATAAATACACAAACTTACATAAGCTTTTCAACACAATCTACTTCAAAGTTTAGTTGTCTATGGTCATCTAAGGTCCTATAATGTCAAAACGACCCTAAGAGAGACCAACCACGTTATGGTAGAAAATGGACTTACGTGTTGTATTTCCTGCTGGCTGGCTCTGTAGTTTTTCTTAGTTAAATTGTCCACCAGGTAACTGATTTGAGACAAAGCCAGCGAGAGCGAATCAAGATTCATTGCTGGTTGGGGCGGAAGCAGGCGGCCGAGCCCGGCGCAAAATCACCATTATTCCCCTTTAGTCACCGCAGTGATGGGTTACTTCGGACAGCCCCCCCCCCAAAACGTGTTAAAAGTGTCCGGTTTCCAACAAGCCAAGTCTTTGGGTGGGTGCTGATGCAAAGTAATGTCCTTCAGTGCAATTCACAGTGTGACATCTAGAACAAAGAATAAAAGCATTAGCAAAAATAAGTTAAAAAAAAGAAATGCAGAGTAAAGCAAGTAAGAAAGCAAGTAAGAAAATGCACCCAATCTTGGAACACATGCATGGCTAGCCATGGATTATTCCTTCATTATTGCACACCTTCCGGCCAATCAGATTCTAGTATTTAAACAGACCATGGTATAAAATGTTTTAAACAAGTGAAATCAATTTAAATTATATAATAAAGGTTTTAATAATATCTAAGTGTAACCAACATTTTACATTTTTTCTGGAAAAACTTTTTTTTTTAAAAAGACAACTGGAATGAACAACCATGATTTACTGTTGCATAAACAACGCTCTCGAAAAAGAAAGGCTTGGTGTTTTAGGCCACCGATTTATTTGTTTGCCAGTATTTTTTCTCAGGTTTGTTTATTAATAACTAACTGAGGAAATGAACTGTGCAGCTGCATAACCGGAAGTACTTAGTGGCACGGGCCTAGATCAAAGCTGAAGGATCTCTAGGGTTACTAAACCTTTAGCATATACTAATACTTGGTGTATTTTTATTAGTCACTCCTAAAAGGAAATCTGTATAAACAATAACATTTGGAAGTTTTCATGTTTTAACATAAACCTATTCTCCACAACATTTCCGATTTAACCAAGTGCAGGAGCCACATAAAGCAAAAGTGAACGGTCAACTAAAAAAGCCCAAATGTGTAAAGTGCAGTCTACAAACATCATGCCACCACACATTTAGGTTTAAACGTGACTTAAAACGACTCGCGAAAATGAAACTCCTTTCAAACAGAAAGTCACCTATCTAATAAATAACATATATTGTACTTGCTATCACGACGCAATTCATTTTAAACGATCAATCACTTCAAACTTAACCGTGGACAACACCATTAGCATATTAGCTTTCCTAGTGCTAACTCATCTTAAATGCAAATTGCACCTAATGTATGTTAACGCCGATTATATACTGAAACTAAAACAGCTCTTATGGCTACAGATGGATCACCTCTTCCACAACATTTCCTTCTCAGCTAGACGTTTGACTGCACCATAAGACGGATTCAACGCCAGTCATGTTACCTTGAAGCTGGCTAACTGGTAGGCTTGGCTAACTGGTAGGCTAGGCTAACAGCCTAAACCCCATTGTTTCGAATGGCGACCGAGCATTAGCCTGTTTACCGAGAGCTGATGCGGTCTGCCCAAGTAGGACATGCTTATACGAACACCTCTGACTGACAGTAACCAGAGGTTTAGCCTGTTGGATTGCTCATTTAAGCATTTTGTTTATCACAAAAAACAGCAATAACAAAAGACCTAACTTCAGTCCCATGAGGATGTCCCTTTTTGCCATAATTTCGTTTGTTTACGTACAAATTAAATTCAGAGCTGGTTCCAGGGAACCTTTCTAAATGTTACCGTTCATTAGAAGATTCTACCAGGTAATGGCTAACATCTGGCCTTTAGACATCGAACCCATATGCAAAATGTTGACTAAATACACCGAAAGTTGTTTAATACCTACAAAATACACATGTAGGCGCATGTGAATTGCGAAGAGTGACCATTAAAAGCCACGCAAATTGCGTAGGGGACAGCCCCATTGCCAAGGCCTCGTTTATCATATTTAGCGTAACTGTTAACGTACACGATTGGTGACCGACCAAGGCAACAAACTCGGCGTATAAATCACTAAGCAATCGTATAGTTATTGCACTCACCAAACGAGCCTTAATCACAATTTGTTGATTTCAAAAATTCAAAAAGACGATCTCATCCAGCCAAATGTAACGGATAGTTACAGATAATAGTGCCAGTACACACTGGGTCAATTGAGCTTTTGGGCAGCGGCTGTGACTTTTTGGCCGTTGAGATGAGCAAGGGAAACTACACGCTAACGAGCTAACGTTGGATTAGCCTAGCACACAACATATGACAAATTCATAACTGTAGAGATGTACGAGATTACGCCGGAAACCAGAGAGCGACTAGCGGGTGCTTTACCTCGGATTCTGGAAACAGAATTACACGCGGATGATCATTTTCGTCGTATTTCGTAGTTCTGCTCTTGACGGATAAAAGGTCGCTTTCTCCCTCGGTTCGATTTGGATTTTTCAAAATAAAATGGCGACTGTCACGGCACGCGCGCGCACCCAGTGCGGTGCTTATGGGGCTCGTGCACGAGCTCTAGACTACGCAACATATTCGGTGATGCGCGCGGACACTCCCCCATGCGCACAAACAGTGGAAACTGGTGGAGGTTTTGCGCAGATACAACAGCACACCTGTTGCTGTGCGAGGGGGACGACCAATCAGGAGTAGATTGGCTCACAATAGGATTTAAATAAGAATTTATGTTTTTCAAAATGAAATTATTTTATTTGACTGTGATTTTTTTGTGTGAAATTGTTTTTAAATAAGTGTAGACATCAATGTGTCGCAACAATAATCTTGTCCATTGGAACAAAGAGGTGATCATAAGGATCGTTTAATTCAGTCAGTAGTGTATATTTTGTTTAAATAATACTAATAAAAAATATGATATAATAGGCCTACTTAATATTCATGCTTGGCATGTATGTAATACACTATTATAAGCAACACTCATAAACATCATATTCAAACATATAATTTTTAATATTTACAGGCCACATTGTACAATTGACAACCCAACTTCAAAGAGCCATAGCTCTGGATAACAGCGTCAAATAATTCAACAAAAATATTCAACCATATAACATTTTAAACAGTTTAGGGCATTGAAAACAGGCAAAGACGCACCCATTAACAAAGACACATAGGCCCTAACTGATTGCAAGACCATAAACGGAAAACAAGCGAGAATGCCAAATAAATACTGTACAAATGATACAAACCCTGCCTGCAGGCCAGCAATGTGACTTTTATCAAGCATATTTAGACATGTTATTGTGTTTAAAAAAAGTAACAAAAATACAAACAGTGTAGTGTAACAAAGCAATGCAGGACATGGTTAATGCAGTGCAACGTTTTTGTGAGAACAACAGAAGCACCTCCGACCGCTGGAAACCCCAAGAAACACAAACAATCTCACCCCAATTAATGTCTGAGCAACAATGTTTCAACTGCAATACATTGTGCACTTTGTCCTATATCCGGGTCAGACAAATAGCACCATAACAAACTAGTATCTGTAATTATTGAGAAAATCCATGTGCTACATTAGTGGTCTCATAGTTTTATCTTCATTAATGATCAAAACACAATTCTGATGCTGAATATCCCAGTCCAGAACATTTCCTCATGATAAGACCAAGAATAAAATGTCTGAATGGTTAAGTACATACTCAAAACTAAGCTCTAACAATGAATTTCTGATTCATGCGCTAGTTGTATCCCATATTCAAATCTGTCCATCTTTTGTTTGACGTTTTTTTGGAGCCCTTTAAAAATGTATACCAAAGCTTTCTGATAGTAAACAGTCCCATTGTGAGCCCTGAGCTGCTATTACTCTACCAAAACATTTCTTATAGCTGCAATGTGAATGGAATCTGTTCCAAAAACGTATGGAAGCCTATGTAATGTGTGTTTCTCTAAAACCATTTATTAAACTGGAAGACAGAAAATGATTATGTATCATTTTCTTCTATGAGAATATTTACCAAAGATTGTGCAGAATATACTCAAATATTACAGATAGATCAGATAAGATGAAGTAGCTCTTTTTGCTGCTGGGACACTGTAACTAAAAGCAAGACTTGACCAATAAAACATTATTTGGCATTTATCAAAGGAAATCCAAAAGCTTGAGCTCAAATTCAACAATTACCTGAAGTCCTTCAGACTATAAGCAAACCCAGAGAAAACTACCCTTAAAACCATACACGTATCTTACAAAATGAGGCTGTAGCCATTCTTCAATAGTCAATCATACACACTGTTGGTACAATTGCAAAATTCTCTGTCAATGAAGACCTTATAAAAATAAATACTCTTTCAATTATTTGTAAAAAAACGACTAGCCAAGTAGATTTGAATGTAAAAAAGGTTAAAAATTCTCCCACATTTTGTGGCCATCCTAAATTTCTTTTTTTTTTAATACAGCACCAGTTCAAAGAGTGTTTTTAGACATGAATGAGAATTTTACACTTATTCTAAAACAAGAATAACAGGTGGTGACATTGTTAGTTTTTAAAAGCATCCGTCACTATTTGTTTTTATGTAAAAGACACCTTAAGGTAATATGAAATTGGTTTTAACATAAAACACAGCGAATGTGTTGGGCGGGCCTGATTACATTTTTGCTTGTTATAATAAAACACATGCATCTAAAATGCAATACAGATTTTGAAAAATGGCTGAGCTTGTGCACCAATGACTGCCCCAAATATCAAGACCTCAAGAACAACAAACCAAAATCTTTCATCAGTAATAAATACATTTAAAAACATTATGAAACAATTGGCGGGGAAATCAAGGACCAACATAAAAACTGTAATAAATTAAAGAAAACTCTTCCATTTTGCCTCGTGATACATGTGTTTGATTCTTCCATCAAGCGTAATAGCGGAGCGGATGTCCACTAGGTGGCGATACAGGACAAAACAACCCCAGAGTTCTTTGTCTTTGCAAGTTTGCACGTAATACAAAATAAAAGAATACACGTCGAATGAACACAAACATCTTTTTTTTGCGATCTAGGTAGTTCAAACTGTCACCGTGCAGGATGGTTTTCATCTGTGTAGAAGTATATCGATCAAACAACGCCCCTTTACTCAATATTTCCTTCGCTGGGGTCATTTGCAAGGTGAACGCGATCACGACAAAAAAAGTCAAGCACCTTTATGAAATAATTTCATCGCTCTATTGACGTCTTACGTTGAATTGAAGTTGCAGAAGACAACTTTATGTCTTCAGAAAACAGGTAGTCTTCAATTTTTTTTTAAAAATATATTTAGGAATGTTGGTTGGTTCACTTGAGGAACTGAACTGCTCTTTTCTGGTTGACTTGATTGACAGCCGATGTCATGCTTTTGCCCCAGTGTGTAAAAGCATACACACTTTATACCCTGTGGCCTATAAAACCCACTCAATGCCAACATTTGTGTGAATCAACTCTCACAGGCGCACGGACATCTCACAGCATCCCGAATCTTCTGTAGGGGCTGTTGCCATCACCAGAACTACACAAAGAAGGGTTTGTGTCTGCTCAGTTTGAGAATCTTGCTCAATCGCTGCTTAGCCGTAGCCATTCCTTTCTTAGGACGTTTACCTAAAAGGAAATAAAAATGAAAGTGGTCAGTCATTTTTTATACGTTTAAACGTTTTCTTTGTGGATAATATACAGTATATAACACAAGGAAAACTATAAATAAACAATTTCCAGATTGATCATCCCAAAGAGTGTAAACGTTGTAATGATTTCGAAACAATCTGTTAAAAAAAACCTCATCCTGACTGACCTAACACACCCAAAATGGTCTCAACCAATGGCAGCATGCATGATGTTGGTCTAACCAATAAAAGTCAAACTAATAAAAAAAAATCCATGCAGTTTTTTTAATGGTAAAGAAATGACACATATCTATAAAAAGATCAGCAATACTCATTTCCAGTATATTCACAATGCAACAAGATTCAACATGCTTCACCTTTGGTGGCCTGATTGCTGATTGGTGGGGGATTCGGGGCAGGTCTTTTGGAGGGGTGTAGGGGTGGTGAGAGTGACGTCTCGCAGTATTGGTAGCCCATAGTGGGGCTTTCTCCGTGTGCTGGCGAGTGCATGCGGCTACTCCATCCTTCGCTGCTGCTGTTGCTCACACTTCCCTGGCTGTCCATGAAGTTCTTGTGTTCCTGGATCCTACGCTTGAGTTTGGAATGACAATCTGTTTCCAAATGCTTACGCTCCCTAAACCCCTCCTGATAGACAGAGAGAACCATGACAGCGACTAAATAAAAGCGAACAGGTTTGAATCTAGATGATCTCTAAACTAGTGTGCTACCACAACCTAAGGCAAAACGCTTCATTTTAAGTTGCCTTTAGTGACTACATATAGCGCTAGTGTTTGGGTATCATTCTAATTGAATGGTTTACCTTATTACTAACCGAAGAGTTGCTGTCCGAATCCTGGCTCTCCTCTTCGGATACCGCCGCCTTTCTACCTGAGATGTGAAAAACAACGAGCTGTAAGTGAAGGATCACATAAAACGAGAATGTTCTCTTTGAAACCGATATCCCCTTTCTTTTATAGTGACAAATTTAGCTATTTATAATATACATAACAACAGTATGTCTTCAGAGGTTTCACGGACTGGACCTTTAACTTTTCCACTATCAAATATGATAAATATGAAAGCATAGAATGAACTCTTACTGTAGTCAGGGGTGGGAGGGTTGCCTGTAGACCACCAGGACTCCTGTGAGCTACTGGGATCTTCTGATTGGTTAGAATACAATAAGCCGGCCATAGACAGCATCCCCTGGATAGCATCTTCCACTGTACTCGGTGAGGTAGCGGCTTCACTGCAGATATGATCCAAAAGTAGATTATTTCCTAATGCCTTTGAAATCCATGTATGACCATATAGTCTCACAACATTGTAAATATTGCATTTACATTTTATTCATTTGGCAGACGCTTTGATCCAAAGCGACTTACAAATAGGAAGGCATATAATCATTTTGTCAGCATGCTTAACATTACAGTTAGTTTACAAGGTCATGCGACTAGCAAAAGAGAGAATCAACAACAATATAGATATATTTATAGAAAGACAGACAGACAGTTATTGGTTAGTCAAAAAATTGCGGAACAGTTATGTTATGCATCTAACAATGAGTCAAGAGGGAGAGAGAAAGGACAGTGAAATAGATAAGTGTTAACAGGATCAGAAAACAACCTCATGCCATGACCCAAACCAAGGTGCCTGGAATGCATGTCTGTTGTGTAGCTGGAGCTGCTATTGGATTTATTTAGGTCATCTCTCTGTTCATCTTCCTCTGATGAGCTTTCTGATTCTTCCACAGAGCCGTTCTTTTTCTGTATGGATGACATGAGAAGATTAAACCCCAAACTCTAACAAATGTCCTAACCGGGCATGATGCAACAAGCAATTTGTCTTTCCACACTGTCCCATGTGAGACAATCAATAAAAAAGTATTTCTTGTTTAATGCATAGGTGTGCAGGTCAGAAATTTGGACCAATGAGATTTTATCATTGAAAGAATCTTTATTACTTGTCTCTTATCTGCTTAAGACTTAAAATTGTATCGCACCCTTGAGATGTATTCCCCCTCTGATTCAGAGTTTGATGAGACGTCTGAATGAATCAACCTTCTGTTCCTGAGATCTGAACTCTCTTTCTTAAGATCTGTGGATAAAAACACAATAGCTTACAATTACCGGCGGGGCAAAAGCTATAAGAATAGTTTGTTGTGACAGAAGCTCAAACACGCATTTCCATTCCCGAGACGGTATTAAAATGTGAAGGTACCTGTGAAGGAGATGGGGTTCATTTCTCTGGCAACATGACTGTGCCTAAGCTCTTCTTTTAACCGAATATCCACTTCCTGTCGCTCCTCTTTTTCTGTTTTAATCTTGAGCGAATCCCTCTTCGCATCTCTTGATATCTCCTCTTCCTTTATCCTTGGCTTCTTTTCTCGGACATACCGCTTGTCATCTCTGCTTGACCAGGAAAAAAGAGGGGCTTACATTGGTGAGTAAAACACAAACCACAGTGAAATTAACATTTTGTCATCATTCACACTTACTGGATTGAGGGCAAGTAAATGACATAAGTGTAGTTTTGTTTCCTATAAGGAATTGTTTCTTCTAACCTCATGATACGGCCGTTGATCAGCACCAGACGCAAGTCATTGTCCAAACTCCGCTCCACCATTGCAGCAGAGGCCGTGGAAACCTTGTTGAACTTGCTGTTGACCTTCAGATTAAAGGAGGCGGCCTGAAAAAAATGGTACAACACTTGGTTTTAACACTTTCCTGACCATCAACCAATGAGATTGTAGAAGGTTTGTCTCATTTACCTCCTCATGGGGACCCATCTCCAGTCGCTTTAAGACCTCTTGTGTGTGATGCTCGAAGATGTCTAGGTAGGAGGGAACTCTGGAGGGATGAGAGTGATGATGGGGGTTTTGGTGGGGGTCGTGAAGACGCCTTGCGTTCCTACGTGCATGAGACCCTCTCTCGTGCGATGACCTCGTGGACGGACACAGTGAGCTTTCCTGAGATTTCATTGGCTTGTTTCCGCAATTCCCGCTTTGATATTCCTTGAGTTTGAAAACAGCATTGTGATGGAATGTAGCAGTATTTATTTTTTGATAATGAGTTGGATAAGAATTTGGACTAATCACTGTCTATTTCCATATGGTATAGTATGTGTTAAGCATCCTGGCTTACCTCAAGGTAGTGGATTTCCTTGGTGAGCATTTTAATGAGATGGTTGGGCCTGATATGGTCAGGGACCTCAGTGGCTGGTTCTGTGACCTGGGGGAACATGAGCACACATGGCAAACAATAAGGGATTTGTGCCAGCATAAACCTCAGGTCCCCAGCCAGAAGCAGTGACACCAGATATCACCCACCCTGAGACTCCCCCTGCCCTCATTATTCCAACAGGGGGTTACAATATACAATAAAATGATCGCAGGTGGTTTAATCTGTTAAATTGATCTGGAGATTTAGTAGGTTTAGGGGTTTGTTCAAATCACTAACAGCAATTCAGCTTTAGCAATAATAATTGATAAGAAAAATAAGTCTGATTTGATAAGACGTGCATCCTTCACCTCTCTCTTTAGCCAGTTCCTTAGTGCAGCAATCAAAGCTTTCACTCCCTTGATCAGATACTCTGGAGGCAGGCAGTTTTCTTCTCGAGATTCTGATAACAGACCATAAACAGCAGATTAGAAGGACACCAAGAAACACAGTGTGCGGATCTCAGTTCTCTAGGTGCCTTTGTATGACATGCTGAGTGAGTTTATATGACGTACCTTTCAGTGTCTCCAGCAGATTCTTGGCTACATACCAGCAGATAGCCTCAAAGTAAGGAAACTTAAAGAGGTCTGGAGTCTTCAGACGTCGCTCCATCTCATAACACCTAACATGAGGTCAGAATTAGCATGGCTGGTTTCAAAATACAGCCAAGTAGCCACATTCCTATACTTGTGGATGTTCTGTCATGGTTCCAGTTAAAACCAAAACAGCTTGATGCCATAGAGACCCTTTTTAATTCCACAAAGAACCTTTTATTTTCTAGTTCTTCGATGTTCTGTAACTTTAAAGAAGCCAAAAACCAATACACTGTTCTGAAGAACCAACAACATCCAATTAAAATCAAGAACTCCCAAACACCATCTTGCTGTCTAGAGTTCTTGGCCTATAAAAAGAGAGTCTGTAACCAACCAACTGAACATGGTTACCTGAGCTGCATGCCTATGTTGAGGTTGTGAAGGAAGTTCCCTCCAAAGGCCATACAGTCCTGAGAGGTGAGAACCGCATGGATCCATCCTGCAAGAGGGGTGAAGAACATGTCAACAGCTGACCGCCACATGCTGACACACACATGCGTAAATAAACATCTGGTCTATACGGACAGAGAGTCATTCATATTCTGATTTATAGCAAATCATTTTTTTTCAACCAATTGAAATTTGAGTCCATCACAAAATCAGTATTGGAGTTTTTGAACTTTGGAAATTATTTTAAATGTATGCTTTTGCTGGACACTTTTTCCTCCAAAGCAATTTTGACATTACATAAGTCCTTGGGAATCGAACCCTTGACTCTTGAAACACTCAATGAATGTGACAGAAGTTCACATTCATGTGTATGCTGGGTGGGCGGTCACCTCTGCGATTACATGCCTGATATCTGCAAAGCTGCATCGGACCCCTAAACCCGCCAGAGCATGCTTCAAAACTTCTGGGGACAACCAAAACTTACTACCAATGCTTGAACATATACGCCATATGCCTAAGAAGTGTGGAACAGCATAAATATACATCAGACCGCGAAGCAGAGAACTGGCACTGAGGAACCTTCACGCCGTCGGTTTTAAAGTCTCTCACAGCAGGGGAACGTGTTGAATCCCACGGTCTCAAACCGGTCTGCTAGTGCAATCAACAGACCAGCCCACCACACTCCCTTCAGCTGTGAACCAGATCCTTTCAGGACCACGTGTTCTTCTCATTCTGAAGTTAATGCACGTCAGATATGAGTCGTAAAATGTTTAATATCAAGAGTCATTAAAGTAATGATCATTAACCCTTTTTGGCCTAATGTGATTAAAATTATAATAACTGATCAGGATAAAACACTGGAGGCCTACTAGAAAAATGTTAGGAGAGCTTTACTAATGGACCAATGACCGCATAAGAGACCACTAAGATTGATGTGGCTTTCTGGGTGGCAGCGGCTGCTCGTTTCTGCTGCGTCTGAACCCGAAACGCAGAACACAAATCAGCTCGGGTCTTCATACGGAGCCACCATTAAGAGCAGCTGCTTAAACAGTTTCACGATTTCTCAATGGTCCTTCCTATGGCTGTGTGTTGAGGCAAAAAGACCTTGACAAACACATCGATTCTCTTCTGCAATTTAAAAAGTAAAAAACGACACTTATTTATATTCGTAATTCATGTCATATTCTATATGATTCGTCTGAAATATAAGACCCCCCCCGTTGTTCAAAACAAGGAGGGGAATAATTCATGACAGAATTTTCATTTTTGAGGAGAGTATTCCTTTTAGTGTGACAATGTCTTTGAAACTGATAATAATCACTACAGTCTTATTGGTTGTTAAAAGCATAATACAGCTATCTAATATTGTACAAATTACGTCATAAACATACACAGAAAGGGTGAATGACTGCAATTCTGCCGAAATAAAACTAAAACTTAAAGAATTTGTATTAACTGAAATCAAAAACATTTTGGCTAAGATATTATTAATTTTTTAAACAAAACTAAAAGGAAAAGTGTAGCCTTATCAGTAAACTAAAATAAGTTTAAGTTAAGGTATTAAGTAATTAATTCAAACTTAAACAAAAACTGAAATAAAAATGAATTGAACTTAAACAGCACAAAAATTATATAAAATAATAAAACATCAAAAGCACATAAGAAAATGGCGAAAAAATAGATTAATTAACACAAAAACTAAAAGCAAAACTATAATAACTTCACACACTGATTCCGCATGGCCATGCTCATTATATTATATAAGAATTGTTTAATAATAACACAACTTTAGTAGTATTAACCTGTCGGGATGAAGAGCGTCGTTCCCTGTCGCACAACACACTTGTAGCATTTGTCCACTTTGTCTCCAAAGAACACTTCACTCTGGTTAGGGGAAGAGCTCCACTCTTCATATAGTGCAAGGTTGGCGGGGGTCGGCTTAATCAAGTAAAAAATCTTTTCTCCCTGTGATTTATAAACAAATAACAGTTCATATTATATCAAAGCTTATATATTTCATTTTAGTTTTCTACCTTTTTTTAATGATGGATAAAACTTAATTGAGGATAAGCAAGATAAACCGCATCATACTGTTGACACTATCTTACCCAAAGGACGTGGTACCACACAGACGTGCCCCCAAAATCAATATGGAAGTCAGTATAGCTGTCCTTGACACCCATCAAGCAGTACTTCTGCACAAAGGGCTTGGGAAAGTAAGAGTCGTCAGGCCAGTAGTTCTCCACCCAAGACATTTTCTGGGCGATATCGGGCACCACCACGAGTTCTGACATCCTGACCGCAAAAAAAAAGACCTTCATGTATGTGCTACATTTTCTCTCACAAAGAACACCTTTGTGTTCACTCATTTTACAAACTTCTTAAACGCTTTCAAACAAACAATACTCACTTGGTGTCTGAAAACTCCAGGCTGATGACGTTTAGCACTTTGGGCCGCTGGGAGCTGTAGTAATACTTCACGAATGTGCTTAGTTTAATCTTGCTATCCGCTTGCCGGGCCACATCGATGACATCAATCACTTTGTTGCCTCCTGTAAGCAAAGCATTTTGAATGATGTGCACGTCAAATCAGTTATTGGAATACCTCGGTGAACTCTACAGGGATAAACTGCAAAAGTGTCAACATCATTAAACAGGCAGAAAGCATCCTGACATCTTTATTGGAGTAAACCGGCTTCATTAACATTGAATAGAACCGGAGCTGGTGACATAGCTAAATGTGGGGTGCTGGATACCAACAGGGGCTTTGAAATCACAAAAATCTAGTGAGCTGCCTACCTAGACAGCATTTTAAGGCGTCACAGAATTAAAACCATCCAAGTGTCCTCACACTAGTGACACAATCTTTGCCGTCTCGCTATTGGTGCCACAATAAAAGATCTCCTTCATTTGATCTTTCCTAACAATAAATTGGCACATGTTCACGATATAACTGTAAATTCCCCGGCAGTAAAAAGACAACTGGCAGGCGGCAAATGAAATTGCACAACGCTGCTGGGAAAAAGCTCAAACGCAGAAAAGGACAGCTGGTTCTTGTGTACACAAACAGCATCCTGGTGTACCGAGCCAGAGAGACGCTCATCCCACAAAAAAGACCATAAAGAGGGCTTTTATTGCTATTATGGGATCAGGTACATCATCATGACTCGCGGCACTGCCAATAAAAATGTCCACAGCCTTTACGGATCCACATCCACACTTTGCGGACCCGGCCTATCTTGGGTTTTTTTCAAGTTATATTTTTCCACTCACGACCATAACACTTGTTTATATATGCATAAACCATATGATGCCACCAATTAATCCTTTCATCCAGTAACAACAAACATTTTAATAGTCCTGTCCTCAGGACATAAAATGTCTCCGTCTGAACAGAGGAGGCTACCATTTCAAAAGCATGTTCCCGAAGCAGCGTAGGACAAAAGCAGCTTTCACAGAGCAGGTGGAGACTGAGGTTCTTTATTGTAAGCAAATGGCAATGTGGAAAAACCGCCGCGTTCGATTTTGCTGGCTGGAAGGCCCCTGGTGAGCAGCGCAGGCGAGTTGCCCATTGAAGTAAGTGAATTAGCCGGGCAGCTCGCCTGCGGTTAGCAGTCAGAAATGCATTAAGGACGTAAAGATGCTTTTAATGCAACCCACAGACGTAACGTCACTATCGTTGAGTTTGCCATTTATTGAGCAATTCGACAAATGTACATTAGTTACCGAAATGTGAAAGGCATTCCAGTTATCCACGAACTGATCGACCGTGCGAAGAAGAGCGCTTCCAAAGTGAAATGCATCTAGCTGTTTTCACGTTAAACTCTCTGACTAGCGTCGGCTGCTATTATTAAGGAATAGTTCACCCAAAAATAAAATTGTCGTCATCTTTTATAGACATTTATGTGATTCAAAACCTGTATATGCCTCTTGTTGAACAGAATAAGATGAACCATACAATGGAAGTCAATGGAGTCCAGTGTTGTTTGGTTACCAACGTTCTTCAAAATATCTTCATGTGTGTTCTGCAGAAGAAAGTTATACAGGTTTGGAAGGACAACTTTCATTTTTGGGTGAACTACACCTTTAAAATGAGGTGAAAGTACATCGCGCTCAGTTAGTTGCCTAAAAGAACCAACCACACAGTCGGCAGGTGTGGCAGGGCCAAATCTTTTGTCACCTCCCGGTAAGTGCAATACAATCACACCTCTATTCCCGGTGGGCTGCAGGATGACACCCCCTGAACCCACATGGAGCAGCTGATTGTTGTGTGCATTGTGACTTTAAACTCGCATATGTGAGAGGAGGTGGGCTGTAACCTAAACTTCAGGAGATGAGCGTGTAAGATAGCGGGCGTGTAACGGGACACTATAAGGGCCAGACTTTCAATGAGATGAGTTGTGGTGGGCTGGTGTAAAGCACACCACGTTTATCTGCACTCTTATTTCATTACAGGTTGATTAAGGTTTGCTAAAAGGTTAGACCCATTGAACCCGGTGGAGACACCTTAGATGAACATCTGATCTTCGTAGTGGCTGCACTGTAATTCAAACCCATTACATGAAGACGCCTCTTAATGTAATTAATATTTAAACTCTGCTGCTGCTCATGGTTGTATAAGTGGAATATAGCGCAATACATCCTGAACTCCCGTTCCTTAATCCTTCCTTACCAACATAGCGCTCCACGTCCCTGACGGAGAAATCCGGTGGAGGTAACCGGAGCCCGAGCCCTTCCATTCTGGCCACGGCGATGGGGTAGCGAAAGCCGTACCTCTCCAGATACCGCTGGGTAACCTGACTGCCCTGCATGTGCTCAAAGATCTCATCCCCACTGGAGGTGACAAACAAGACAAAAAATAAATGTGACACCTGGCTCAAAAAATAACAGGGGTGTAATCTACAAACCATGATTTAATGGAAGTCAATGGAAGTGATTTGAATATTAGCTGTGCCCTTGTTTTGTCAGGCAGCGCTAGGCAGCAAAAAGCTTTTTCACATACCTGGGAAAGGTCCTGGCCTGTAGCTCCCGTACAAACACTGATGTGCCGGCTTGCACCGGCTTACTGCCGTCGTTTGGCTCCGTGTAATCATGTCTGTGCCAGTTGTTTCGCTTCTTCACTGTAAAGTCAGGCGGAGAGAATTTAATACGTCTGGCCTCAGAACAATAGCACAGTCATTACCAGACCACCAAAACACTACAGCCAGCGAGTCAGATGTTACTGAATTCGAGCACTGCTTGTTGACCGTAGCAGTTTGGCAGACCAGATCCTCTTAGAATCCACTTGAACTAGACATTAATTTAGTTCCTGTCTCCATCTGATAATTACATGCTTTAATTAGCAGGATAACTAAAATCCCCACTGGGAGGTGGAAAACCAGAGGAGCTGAAATGAATAGATTTTACATGTACGCACATGGTGGATGCCAGATTCTAAAATTCAATGTGCAGATTGGGGCTATAATTTTGCATTTTTTAATGTATGCATTAGGAATGAACTCGTGACCGTTACGTACTCAGGGAGTGTCCATGAAGGACGTCACAGTTGGGACAGTGGTAAACATCGATGTCCACTGCATAGTGCTCTTCTACCTCAACACAGCTGCAAGAAAACAAAATGCAAAATCATTAATATGTTTATTTTTGATGGTTAATCAGATTATTGTTTTGAAGGATACATTGATTTAGTTAGCATGACAGTTTATAAAGTGGATTCGTCTTAGTGCATTGAATCTCACAATATCCATCCAAGTAGCATTTGTTTTGAAGAAAGTTTTCGCTTTCAAGCAAAACATTTAGATAAGTTTGATTTATAAGATATTATTATGTACACACTACAAGACTTTTAAAATCTGAGCAGATTTTTTTTTAACTAGACATCATACACTTGCAGACTGTTTGAAAGTTTCAGATAGAAACACACCAACTGATAATAAAAGTTAAGCTAAGCATCACTTGCAGAATCCACTTTAGGAGTTTGTAACATTTGTCACATTCATACATTTTTCAAGTGAGTGAAGTGTCCTAATACTTTTAATAACAATACCCAATGAAACTCTGACGTAAGTATGGCTTCATGATATTTAACACCATTGAATGCGTTCATTCATTTATCAAAAAGAAATGACACAATCTGAACAATACAAACACAGAGTGGCTTTTATCGTACTTGCACAAGGGGCTTATTGAATCAAAATCTCCACAACCTCTTGATCTAAATGTTCTGTAGCATTGCCAACATGTGCCACACGAGTCTTATCGCTCATGATCCTATTGCTCCAATAAATCATTTTCCCATTTCAAGCCATACCCTCTAATTACCTTAGATGGCATGTTGTTGCACAGGAAGTCATGTAACAAATGAGCTCCCAAAGATGTATGAGTCAGTCAGCAAAAGAGCCCTTACAAACGTCTCTAGCTTCATGCTGCATTTGTACAAAAAAAGCTTTTCCAAATGTTACATTATGTAGAGTGAAATGTTTTAACAAGCTGACAGGCCAAAAATCAACAATACAATATAAATAACAATATGTGGTACAACATGGAAACACCAATCACAACAATGCTTAATCCACATCCTCTTGGGAGTTGTAAACGTTAGCATTAAGCATCTAAACACACACAACTTCTGATCCTGAAGTGACGCAAAAGATTCTACAGATTTGCCTGCAATGACTGAAGAGTAACTCCAGAATGGGTCATCTATGGTCGATTAGGTTTGACCCCAGACAGGCCCGGCTAACCCAGAGCTCCAGATGTGAGGTTATATTTGGTTGGGCTCGAGGGCAGAAGACAGGAGGTGTAGGGGGAGGAGAGTGTGTTTGTTTTGGAATAGACTGTGGGAAACACACTTGGGTTCGAGTGGGAATTGTGGTCTCCAAATAAAAGGTTTATATTAGCCGTCCCACTGGGTAAAGAAGGCTATAGCCTGAAAGTGGTACGAATGGTATGCACGATGCATAAACAATCTTTGTTCTTTATTAGGAATATAATTACCTGGAAAAGTTCACTTAGGAAAAAACTTGAAAGGTTACAAATAGTTCTCTGTGAGAGGAACCTTTTTGGTATCGTGACAATGCTAAAAGTTTCTTCATGGTTTGCACTGATTTACAGAGGAAATGTTTAATCTCACTTTATCTGTTGGAAAACAAAACGCGTCAAGAGAGCCAGAACAAACTGATCTAGCTACCACTCAGTCTGAACACAAGCCAAGAACTTTCCCTCTTGATTCTGATGAGACGGCTAAATAAAACATCCAGGAAGTGAGTCATTATATCACGCCGCCAGAGCTCTTGACCTACTGTGGGACGACGCAGTCACTCTCTTGAAATCTGGACAGGAGTTTGACTCCCACTTTCTCTGAATAAGCAGTGAGAACAACTGCTGCGTCACTAAAAGCAGATCTGACTCAGGAGATCCTAAGCCACGATAACGCATGCCAGGACATTTATCGACTGCCAAGCGAGATGGCTAAAGGAACAGCCTTAGTAAGAAAAAAGACTCTAAATATGAATGAGTTCTGGCCAAGAGGAAGCTTGTACCATGAGGGATAGCTGGCGCAACAAAAACATTTCAGCAGATAAAGAGAATGATGCAATAGGCAACAAAATTATGAGGCTTAATGTTGGCTTGATTAAGACCGAAAACGTTGAAGGGATATTTCACATATAACAGAAAATTCTTTAATAAACTAATTCACCCTTGCGTTATTCAAAACAGGACTTTCTTTCTTCTGCAAAACAGAAAATATTTGGAAGAATGTTGGTAACCAAACAACATTGGTCCCCCTTTACTTCCATTGTATGGACACATTTCTCAAAATATCTTCCTTTGGATTTTACAGAAGAAAGAGTCAAGCAGATTTTGATAGACTTGAGAGTGAATAAATAATGACCTCAAACCTACTTTTATTAGACATGTCAAAAACAAACACACAAACAATAAATCAACGGTGCACGCTACAAATGCTTTGTTTCCATTGTGCTCATTTCCCTGCCAACACAGATGAGCAAGCCAGCAGCCTGTCACAAAATAAATTCCACACAACCCCATGAGATTTTCTCAATCTCGCATGGGTGGTTCAGTGTGAAATACGATAACAGCATTAAGATATCAGAGGCGCGCGGGTTGTTTTGTTTCGGTATTATAATATACATGTGATTCAAAATCTTACCAAGCTATTGCATGCAGTCATCGCCAAGGCTTACGTGGTTGCACTGGTATTGCATGATGTTTCGTGACAGGGGGGCTCACACTCACAGGAGTGGAATGTCATTACACGTCTAAATCTTCCTCTCGTGCGCAGAATGCGTGGAAAGTAAGACATATATTATGCACACTTCCCTGCATACTTCTGCATCTGCTGACATCCACCAAACATTGTACATTTACAGACATGTCAAATGTCAACACTGCAAATGTACTATGTCCAGAAATTGCTAGTGTTTCTGTCAACAAAAAAACTCAGTATGGAATCTGTTGACCAAATTGTGATTGGCTTAAAAAATAACAACAGAAAACCAAGCCTATGGGCTGCGTTCCACTAATGTCATAAATCTCTTGATGTCTGCCAGGAACAGCCTTTAAGCCCTAAAAATATGTTGGGATTTGGCCTCAAAAGACAAATACGGATATCAGAACACACTGAAGCAATTTCTGTAAGACCGAGGAGGGGCATTAAAGCTCCAGATCATCTTCCGTTGTTGAAAAATGCACCGACGAACGCTTTTCCTTGCAGCTTCCTTATGACCTGGCATTTAGCTTGAATGGAGATAGTCATTAGTCAGTGGAAAGGTCGGCTTCATGCCGAGATGGAACAAGTCTAGACAAACAATCCGAGGATGTGGCGATTTTTCTCAATTCCACTGTTTTGGAGAAGTGCCCGTGGGCCCTCATTCAACCCGCAATACATTTCTGATGGTTCCCCTGATAACGGTGAAGACAAGCTTGTCTGGTCAAGTGTAGGTTGTTGCGGTGTGTGGAGACCCTACAGGCGTTAAATTCTAAAAGGCTGCTTTGAAGGAGCCATGCATAACCCCAACACAACCAATGAGATCTCCTAAAGACTTAACCAATCGCTCACCTAGACTGAAAGCACACAAAATGTGTTCCCATGGTGATGGCAAGTTCACAGGCAGAATTCACAGAATGCAAGCCGTAGATCTCATTATGCTTTCGGAATCACACTTTCTAGCATGATCTGAGCCTGCCCTGAATTCTCCTTACTGACCAAACTGTGTGCATGAAAATATACATGTTTGCTACCCGAGCAATAGGGAAGGAATTTCTGGTTGCAGTTTACTTAATGGTGGAAAAATTGACAATACTTGAAAAACGTAATACTAATTCAAGTAGCAAATTGTATTGTGTGAACTGAAGTATACACTACATAATTATTAAAAGGAGCAATGTGGAGACTTTAGCGGCATCTAGCTGTGAGGTTGCGAATTGCAAACAAAGGCTCACTCCACCTCTCTTTCGAAGCACTAAGGTGGCTCTCACACACCAAAGATGTCGTGGTGTTTTGGCTTCTTGGCTAAGGAGATAACCTATTTACAGAACACGCTCTTTAGAGCAGTTTGCCGTTTAGGGCTACTATAGAAACAACATGGCAAATTCCATGTTGGGACCCGCGGTGTTTGTAGACAGAAATAACTCATTCTAGCTAATTAAAACATAACACCAAGACGTGTAAGGTCTTTATACACCTCTGAAGACATAGTTATGTATATTATATTGCATTTCTTTCAATAGATCTTCCTTAATATTACATTTTAAATATAAAAAACAGTAGCAGTATGCAATGATAAACAGTTTAAAATAGGAGTATGGAACATGATGTATACTTCTTTAAATGGCATCCATTTGAAATGTTTTCACATGTGAAACAATGGATGGCTTGCAACCATATCAAGTTCCTGTGCTTAACCTGCTGAAAGCTTAAATTAAATTTCTAGTTCTATAACCTCAAATCTGGGTATAAATAATTCAAAAATTGTTTGATTATTTGTGGTCTCCTCATCACAGGTTTATATTAGCCGTCCCACTGGGTAAAGAAGGCTATAGCCTGTAAGTGGTACGGATGGTATGCATGATGCATAAACAATCTTTGCAATATCAAATCATAAAGTGGAAGTGTAGGGTTCATAATGCCTCACTCAAGCGAGTGGAATTTTAGATGAAACACCAGAGAACCTGACAATGACCTGAATCTGTCAATCACAAGCTTGCTGTCAACACTTTTTATTTCGGCGTGACCTACAACACTCTAAACGCACAGACAATACCTCTGAAAACGAAGGTTTGTGCCTCGCTGAAGGCTATCATTCTAGTAGCCTATAGAAAGACAGGGTGACCGAGCAAGACTGGAGGCCACACCCTTTGTGTTAGTAGAGGAGATACTTAACCCACAGAGAACAGAGTCTGTTTTGATGTGTGGCTGCGCTCATTTGCTAAATTAAAACTGGCTGAAGGAAGTCTGGGGGAAACCATGTGCAAAAAAAGCTCAGCCGACAGGCAGAAGCAGCAGGAAACAAAACAAAAGTAAAGTATGATAAACTAAAGCCCCTCCACCACCCTCCCAGTTCTCGCCTCTTTGTAAAGAGCCAACCGCTTTTCTGAAGCACAGCTAGCCAAAGCCCTGACTGTAATGAGAACAGGAAGCAGCATTCTGTTAAGGAAACAAGACATTGCTGCTTCGAAACTCGGCCAAGACCATCACCCTAACTATAGCGGGGGACTTCCTCTCGACGCCATCGAGCTGCAAACTCTCAACTTTGTTTGAAGATGCAAAGTATGTCAACTGCATTCAAACAGGTTTTAACCACTGCGCAATGAGCATTTGCAACTGTCATGTCAACACTGAGAAAAATCAGATCCTTAGCAGGATGTAAAACGAAGCTTGAGCTTCAACAAAATGGAACTAAAGACCATAGAAAAACCTTTATTATGGGAAGACCTACTCGAGTATGGTATTGAGATTAGATTTAAGCTTTCAACCTCTTGTAAATCCATTTTTGAGCCATTTATATTAATAGATGGAAAGAAGGGAGGTAACCGTCAAAACTCCTCTGCAAAGAAATGCATTGGAATCACTTGCTGTCAAATTGGGATTTGAACCCGTGCATGCTAATAGTGCTAAAAACTGTACAAGACCGTCCGGTTTCAAACGCACAAAAGTCACCCAGGGTACAAAATGAGCCGGGACTGTCACCGGTGCCACGAAAAAAACATTGGTAGCTTTATTTGATCCTAATAGATATTCCAGTGAAGTAGCATTGAATCTCACAGGAGTTCAGATGCCTTGGTGACTGTGGTATCTCATCATCATTAAGAATTGCTAATGTTCTTAACTAGAGGAAGTTTTTTTAAACCAGACCAATCCCTCTAAAAACCTGGACTGAGAGACAGAAACCATCTATCTCTCCTCTGTGTTTTCAACCTCTGAAGGACATTGATAAATGGGGCTTTGAACTTGCCTCTGGGCAGCGACGCCTCCATCAATCTTACAAACACACACACCCACCCTCGCACGTGCATCATGCATGCAAATGCACACATTATACAAGAGACAGAAGAACGCAATCTGAATCACAGAGCTGATTTAGGAGGATTTGCTTAGGGTACAACAAATTATGAAACAGGGCCATTAGGTAACACTGGTAAGACTGGCCTGAATGCATGCAGGTAGAGCACGCATGGGTAATTTTGCAAGGTTAAAGCTGTGTGAAGCGAAACTGGGACTCTTTTCACTATCACACATGAATATCAGGGGTTTCCTAATCCTCTGAGCCCTTCAGTGGCTCCTGCTTCCCAAACCAGGCTGTGCACTGAGCCAGATAACAGCCCAGCGCTGGCAGGCGGATAGATAGCTAATCCCATTGGTGGCAGTCTGCGGAGCTGCATTAAACGTCTATGATTTGAGTAACACAAAACACATCAACCATGCATCCCACAAAAATGATTAGCCCATGTTATCTACATTGCCAGTGGGCACCAGTATGTTGTAAACCAGTAATACAGAACACCTTTGGCAAAATTCAACACTGTGCAATTCAAACACACAATGCAAAGAAACGTACATCCTCTATTTATCCCATAAATGATTAAGTACTTTAAAGATGCACACTTGCAATGTTGCATGTTTGTTACATACATTGTGTTTACAAAACATGTTTACAATGCGTTGAAAATATAAAGTATAACTGTACTACACTTGTAAACAAGAGGCACAAAGGGACGGATTATCTCATATTTTATTCATGCCCTCCAGTTACATTTTACATTTCAAGATGAATTTTTCACTTTACGTATTTCACGCATGAGTAAACAACTCGTACACGTCAAAGACGTGTCTGTCTCTTTAAGAGGCGGAACCACATGCCCATATTTGGTCAATTGGGGGGATTTAAATGCCCGACCCCTGCTGTCAATCAAAGAAGACCAAACAATCACAGAACTGCTCTCCCTTATAAATATATGTTTCTAAATTGTAAAACTCGTATTAAACCTGACAAACATCGAAGGTTGAAGATACCTCCAAAGCAATACGCAGCGCACGTGTTTTTTAAAACGTTTAAAGGGAGAAGTAGGCAAGGGTCGAATCTCGTAAACTCAGCCACACGTCTTTGTTTAGTTACCCCCCCTCCCCGTGTAACTTTTCAACGAAACCCCCCACGTTTCCTCACGCTTCACAGACTGTCTTGCCCGTGGCTGTAGATAATCCAACAAAGAAATAACCGGGATGTTATATATATTTTATTTACGAGCGAAGAGCTATAAAAGTCAAAACTCCCGGTAATACCAGACCCACCAATATGGACCGAATTAAAATAAAGGATGTAAACTCAAGTCACGAAAATATCCATCCAGATGTTGTACACCCTATGGAATTCAACTGTTCAATGATAGTCCCGAGAGGAGTATAAATAAATTAAATATGTCATTATTTTCATACTTATTCAATATTCACATTCAAGCACAGTTTACAGCATTTAAAACAAATAGCATAGCCTACAATAAAAACACGAGTTGTCAATAAAGAAGACAGCATCACCATGCATGCACGAGTTCGCCTAAAAGCTGCAGTCCAAGTTTCAACTCTAAATTGGTCTTTTGTGTTTTATCTCTTTAGACATTCGCTACAACAACCTTGCCAATACTAATATTTTTACTTACACGCCTCAAAACAATAGGTTACTTTCGTAACACCGGTTCTCTGAAACTACATAACGATGCTGATGCCCTGCAACTCCTAGCCACAAAGCTGCCGAGAAAACCCTACGTGAACCTTTCTTCGGGGAGCTACGGAATAACTGTGTTCCTACGACAAATCCGCAACGGTGACAGAAAGGAAAGATTCAACGAGACTGTTTAAAATATGACAACACCAAAGCTGCCGAATAAACCTTGAAAATGTTGACAAAGCGGCGCGTGAAATCGTCTCATGACGAGCGAGCTTCGCTCAACACAGCTTTATGGTACTGACACCCGAAGTGCCATTGCTATTCATACGCTCGCGTATCCGTTAGATCGGGTGGTTTGATTATCTTTACGACACATCATATCACATAAATCTGTTTAATTTCTTACCTGCCGTGAAACCAGTCCTTACAGATATCGCATTCTATCATAAACCTGCTCACATCGTACGGCTGCCGGCAGACGCAATACAGCTGGGCCGTCGCCATCTTCGGACTGTCCCCAAACAACGCAGCCAAGCTGGGATCGGGCTGGGCGGGGATTCCTTGTAATTATGCGGAAACAACACAGAGAAGTAACGCAGCTGACGAAAAAGGAGAGAAGGCGCTCGCTGTGTGCGTGCCCTGACGTCATGCGTCAACAAGAAAGCGAGACACTCCACTGCACTTCATAATTACGTAGGCCTAATACGATAACGTGGTGTTAACAAAAAAGCACGGTAATTATGAGTCTTCTCGTAAAATGAATTTTAGCAAATCGTCGAGACAAAATATTTATATTGATCTGTTCAAAAGTGATTTGTTCTCATGGTTACACACATTTCTCCAATTTTAATCGCATTATACATCCACAGTAGACATAAGCGACGAATACGACTAAATAATAATACAATTTGACTGTATTCTTCATTTAGCCTACAGAAAACAACAGCGTTAAATGAAAGAATGTTGTGGTGAAATGGCACGAACGAAATTCTTAAACTGAATTGCGTCAGGAAGTTTTCATTTTTTATTTTCCATGCTGTGTACTCGAATGTAAATAAAACAAATATCATCAGATTTTTATTTGTGTTTATTTATTTAACAACTAGTGAGAATGTAATGAAAAAGGTGGCATCATTATACACGTCATTATGCACAAATAATGCAGATTTTACTCTTGAATAGTTTGAAAAATCCGTCAGTAGACCTTTAAATGCTGTCTACAGAAGAAGGTGGGCAATGGCGCCACCTAGTGGTATCACTTATTTTATAGTTATTATAAAAGCGTAACTAAACAAACGCTGTATTTTTTGTGTTAGCGAACGACATGACGAGCCAAAATACGTCCATTATAATAAACAAATCTGCGATACGGTAAAGCAGAATTCCGTGGATTATAACGGGTGCGTACTATATAAACAGCGCAGATGAGGCGTAAGCGTCGGGGCGTCGTCTTGGTCTGACCGGGACCAATCGGAATTCTGCTCGATACTTTGTAAACAACACAGTTGCACGCTGTATGGAAACTTTACTACGAGAGGCTGCCGTGTTACGACGACTGGCAAACATCACTCAATCTGGTAAGATACATGTTTAGAAATGTTTCGAGCTTCTGTGTGAGTAAACATGTTGTTCACGTCGATGTTAGGAGCACTTTTCTCACCTCTACTCATCGAGCGCAACTACAGTGTTTGGCAGACATCCGGGACGTTTGTCGGTAAAAAAAAAAAAATAGTGTGAGATGTTACAAACGTCGACTAGTTTATTGGAGTAACAAATATAATCAAATTTTTGACAATAAATAGTCATTTGAGCTCGCGTTTATTATTTTTTTAAAGAACGAATGTAATCAGATCCTTATCGTAAGTGATGAACTCTTGCGCAATTGAGCCCCTGGGGTTTCTTCGCAGAACATTAGTGGGCGGCATTTCACTTCTTTCCAATTCTTTATTATTTTAATATCATATAGTTTGTCTCGCAGCATAGGGGTTTTGTTTCCTTTTTCATTGCGCTTGTTTGTGTATGTCTCCCAATGGTATCATTCAGTGATGAGGTTTTCATAATTTTATCAGATTTAAGTATTGTGCCATGGAAAATTCTTGAAGCATTACTATATGTAAACCAGATCAGATGTTCTTAAATAATCTTCCAGATTTCACCTCCTCTTGGCACAAAGTGGTTTTAAGCCTAAAACCTTTTTTTTTGGAGAGAGCACAGGTGGCAAAAAGTTTTTGTGCAATTATATATAGTAGACATTTTTCCATGTTGTCATTCTTATCTTCATAAGGTTTCATTGAGATCTTTGTGTTGTTGTTAATTCATGCCCAGTAAGTCAGAGCTGTTTCCTTTCATAATAATATTCAGAGGATGAAAGTGCGCTGTCAGGTTTCAAGTTCACATCACTGTATGGTAACATGGCATGCATTTAATAACTTCATACAATTCTGTCACATCTATATGTTTGAATGTATTTGTTTGCTATTCAATGACACGCAAATCTGTTTTTTTGCGCTTATAATAAATGCATGTAAAAATACTACCACAACCTGAAAACAAAACAGAAAGAGCCCCAGCAAAGTTTTTCGGTAATTGCTAAAATTTGAGGGGCAGGTGCTAGATGAAGAGTTTGTGGTCGAACACAGGATGTGGGTACTGCGTTCATTTTAAAGCCTCGGTTCTGCACGCAGTGTATTCATCCAGAGTTCTGTCTTCTGAGGAGGAGTAGGAGGAGGATGGGTGCAGAGGATTGTAGCTTCCTGGCTGGCGGTGCGATCAGGAACACAATGTCTTCTCTGACATGAAGATGACATGCAGCCAGGTCTCTTTATCAGTCAGAGAACAGGTCATTTTATCCCTGTAAAACTTAACTGGAAGTCGTGACAGATTTAAAGGGATCGTTCACCCAAAAAGAACAATTCTGACATAATTGATTCACTGTCATGTTTGTCAAAACCTGTTTGTGACTCTTTGTCCTGTGGAACACAATAGAAGATGAGAAATGTCTTGGTGATTTTCTGTCTGTAAAATGAAAGTCAGCGGGGACCGAAGTTTGGTTAACAACGTTCTTCGAAATATCTTCTTTTGTGTTCTGCAGAAGAAAGTCTGAAGGTGAATAAATGATCAAATAAAATAGTTTGGGGTTTGTTGCTATATGAATATCATACTTCAGTGAAAGAAGTAATCAGATCCTATCAAAATATAAAAAAACTGTATGAGAGACGTACTTCTTTGTTTAAGAACAAAATGGCTGATCGCTTCGTGTGGCTGTTACGGTTGATTTCTCTCCTACGCATGCTGTCACCTGCTGTGGTTTTTTTAGGAGAGTTTGCTTCTGAGAAATGACATTGTTGACTTACTGTTACTTAAGTTTACCGTTTCAAGTAGGAAGAGCTGAGCAAAAACGGCAAGGACAAGGAGTTTTGGTAAAAATATTTGAAAAACCAAATGTTATCATGGTAGATGTGTGTCTAGTTGTATTTAAGTTGCTACTTTACCCACCGATGGAAAAATAACTTTTTTCAGAGAGGGAAGAAATGCCATAATCGTGATTTCACACACACACAAAAGTCATCACCTTACAAAGTGTTGAACCAACAGAGAATGTACTCCACTTATTATGGTAATGAAAATGCTCAATCAACATACATGTGTGTATTGTAAACTCAGGGTATGTCCTTTGTTTTTGTTTGTTGTGCTGTTGAACCGGATGTGACAGTAGTTGTCATATAAGCAGCTGTTTGCGGTTGTTGATGGCAAGCATCTGGGGCAGCTTCGTCATCGTTTCCTTTCTTATGATAATGAAAACAAAGAAACGTTATGGTGGAATTTACAAAAATGCTAAATAATGAAATGCACCTTTATGACGCAATATCAGAATTAGGATTATATATCTGAAAGATATAAAACAATATATTACATTACATTTTTGGCCTATTATATTAATTTGATCTGTGGAGAGCCTTTGTCACAGCCGCCACCAATAGAGATTGAAATCAGTGATGAGAAGTGAAAATAAAAATGTTTGGGGTCATGAACACTGACATATGAGTTATTCATTATGGTAAATGCTCTTCATTTCCAGCAAGACTCAAATTTGAATCATTCTTGGGAATTTTTGTTGTGAGAATGTACAGTTTAACCACATAACAAGAATATACATTGTTGCCATCTAGTGGATAAAACATGGTGGGGATCAGATAGTTTGCATGTTCATGGTTTAGAATAAGGCATCTTGTTCATAACATTTACAATTTAGAGCTATTTTTTTCCACTCACTGTTTTAATGTAAGTGTATTAATGTCAATAAATACATGTTTTTGTAATAACATATAATAGATATATAAGATTTACAGTATAATATTTACTATTTATAGGTATGTGTTTAGGTAAAATTATAATTTTGTTTCATTCTATAAACTACTAACAATATTTCTCCCAAATTTTAAATGGAATAAATAGTTTCTATTTGCTTTGATTGGCAGAAAATGAAAAATGGAGAAACGGGTGAAAATGACAGAAAAGATGCTCTTGTATATCAGACCTCGAATACTGCAAAGAAAAGTTTATATTCACTTTAAAGCAATACAACAGCTACATTTGTACAAAAGTTCAAAAATATTTTTTATGTGATAACTTTTGTTGAAATTCAACAGACACTGGAATGGCCACAATTCATTTAGAAATGCTTATTAACTGAAAATTCAGAATGGTCTTGTTGTGATTGTTTCTACAGCTGTATTTATATTAAAGTTTTTGTTCTTGTTGCTGCTATTGTTGTTTGAGTAAAAACAGTGATAGTTCAGCATATTAAGCTTTATATAGTTATATATATATATAGTTCAGATAACTGTTGTAAGCTCAGGATACAAATTAAGCATCAGTTGTGCTCTCCTCAATGACCACAAGGTGGCATCAACTCCACACTTTAGGGACCGTGATTGTGTCTTTCAAAGAGGGATTTTCCCCTGAACATTGAGAACTTTAGTTCTTGATATTCAATACTTCCTTTGGCAGAAGCTGCATTGTCACAACCACTGCTAGTTGATTTTAGTTGATGCTTTTGTTCCGTTACCCACACTGTACCTTCACTACTGACCTGTACTGTGATGTAACCAAAGCTGATTGTGGTCTATGTTAAAAATATTGAATAGGGACATACATGAGGAAAACACAGTTTGAACTCAGGCTGCAGCCGATGTGAAGCTCATTTATCCTAACTCTTTTATAAACACTGCGTTACCTGTAAACCCTGCTAGTTGCGTGTTTGATATAGAGGGAGGTTTGTGTCTTAGAAGCTGTTAATGTGAATGCAGCTTTGGAGTGCATATGTGAATATACAGTAGATTCTCTCTCTCAGACTGACACACATATGTAAATATACAGCAGAAGTCAGCTACAGGTCTCTTCAACTTTCTGTTTGAGCAGACTGCCCTTCATCAGCTCAACAGGGCTGGCCGTCTCTACATTCTATTTTGTGTTCTTCATATTTATATATATTGTCATAGGACATGCACTAAACTTCTCCACTGAGTGATAGCTGCCGATACCGATTCTGAAGATTTAATGAATAATTCTTAACTTGCTGAATGTTATTAATTCCTATCGTCGCTGTCCTTCTGAAACATTGGATATCCAGATTCACTGTTTTTCAGGAAATGGAAAAAACACTGTACTTTTTTAAATGATTAAATGTGACCCAGGACCACAAAACCAGTCTTAAGTAGCACGCCCGGGAACATTTTTAGTAATAGCCAAAAATACGGGTGGGTCAAAATAATCAATTTTTATTTTTGCCAAAAATCGTTAGATTAATAAGCAAAGATCATGTTCCATGAAGATATTTTGTAAATTTCCTTCCGTAAGTATACCAAAAGTTTATTTTTGTGAGTAATATGCGATGCTAAGGACTTAATTTGAACAACTTTAAATGCGATTTTCTCAATACATATATTTTTTTGCACCCTCAAATTCCAGAGTTCTATCTCAGCCAAATATGCTGGACTTTATTTAAGCATTTCAGGATAAACTTAACTGTGTGTGCTCATACTTTTAAAATATATTTTTTTACATTTTATGCAATTTTTTTTAAATAAAAGTACTTAAAAAAGTTATAGAGACAGATTAAAATCTAGAAACATACAATACCATCCTCAATGTCCATTTAAGAGTCAGAGTGTTAAAATAGTTATATTACTGTTACTGTATTTTAATGTGGGCGTCAGTCTTGATCAAACTTGTTAAACCTGTATTTGGTACCACCTATATCAAATATAAGATGAGCGAAACGGTGTATATGAGGGAGAAGTGATTGTAATTTATGACCGAATCATTCGCTATCTCGATCATAGTAATAAATAATAACAAATTGGTGAATCAACAGCGTTTTGTTTTACAACGTGTGTGACGCTTGAATACAGCATGAATTGAGATCGGGATTTTTTTCCGATTAATCGTGTAGCCCTATTTTAAATACCGTGTTGTCAAAGTTGACAAGCAACTTTTTATTGGTTAGATATTCACAAAATCCAGTGACAAGCATAAAGCGTGACTAAAAAGAATGAATAATGGCAAAAACAAAAATCACGAAATATGGTGATACAAGGTTTCAGAAGGACAGCAGCGATATTTACTGTAATGAACATCAGACTGGTGATGTTTCTTAAACATTTTTTAAATACAGAGCACAAATTGTAAATTGTTGACACCTACTTCCACACTATATAGTAGGCGAAAATGAGTATGAGTCATTAGTATGTCCGAATCCCCTGAATGCTCAAAACAGTAGCCGAGAAATACCCAGATGGTCTACTACTTCCGACGAGATTTGTGAGTGTGCATCAGATGTACACCTCTCTATCCCATGATGCAACGGGAGCTGAGCACCGGTCAACTTTCAAAATGTAATCAAATAAAAATAGCAAAAAACTCAAAGCGGGTGTACAGATTAAATTAATTTCTCGTGAATAAATTATGTTTGTACCGACGCCTAAGTACAGGTTGATGTTAATACGTCATAGGTCAAAATGGCATACGGGTCACATGACAATATAACATAGCGCATGCAGTACGTCTGAAATCTATTCATACTACCCACACACATACTATATAGAACGTACTGCTTTTACGGTACTTCATTTAAATCGGTATGAACTGTCATAATTTGCGATTTCGGACGCAGCATTGGTTTTAAAGTGGCTAGCCCCTGGGTGTATAGGCATTGTATCCTTATTTAGATAAATTTGAAATGTTGTGTGTGTTGTTAGAAAAGTACAAACTGTGTGCGCTACTGTGTGAGCACATCGACCGAGAAAGGCAGTGATGGATATCGGATCACTCTGCCTAAGGGGTTGTGTCCACCGAAGCGTTAATACGCGGCTGAAAACGGCAGACCCTTTCTGAAAACGCCGGATGCAGGCAGAGCGTTCTGCCCCTAATTGACTCTGGGCGCCCGGTCGAACGCCGGCGATGCGTGTGGGAAAACGCTTTTCAAAAAACGCTGCGTTTCCATTGAAAAACACGCCGTACACCGGCAGAAACACCTCAGTGGACACGGCCCTTACTTATGCTTTGACTGTAATTCCAGTTCCTCCACAAACAAACTGTAAATCCTGACATCACTACCTCTCCCAGTCCTCACCACAGACCATGTCTGACGACGATGACGTGCTAAAAGGCGGCTTTTGTGTGGCGAGAGGCTAGTTGCTGAAAGACGTTCTTCACTATGCAAGAAATGAACGCAGAACTGGTCTGGGAAGCACAAAGTGCACACACTGAATTTTAGTCTTGAAGTCTTTGCGTAGAATCCACAGTGCGAGATGAGCGAATGGAGGTTGAGTAGCTGGAAATGGAGCAAGGCCTTTAACAATCAATAAGTTGTGTACAATTCCCCTGACACGAGCGCTAAATAGATCCGTCTGTGAGCGGGAACCGCAAGCAACTTTTCAGTCAAAATCGGGCCGCTCATTTTTAAAAATCTCCATCTGTGGTTTTTCTGTTGTGAGGTGAGCTGCCAGGCTGTTTGTCACTATTGTTGCAGCCCAGTTTCTGAAGGCTACGTCTGTTACGTGATGTTGTCATTCAGCTATGTAAAGTAATGACCTCATGACGTGAATAAGCACAATTCCACCGATTCATCAGCCGGGTGAGGCCAATACGAGTCGTGCTTTTGCGTGTCACCCATTTTTGCTGACGAACCGGCCAATCAGCTGCATTCCCTTCATGATGTCGTCATTTTTAGCCCCTACGTGGTTCTACTTGCATACTTCATTCCTCCGCTAGTTAAAGGTGTACGGTAGCACCTGCAGGTACCCCTACAAATCCCAAACTCCCTCCCCAGGCCATCAAACCTTACGGGGAACAACCACAGCCTTTGTTGGCCACCCCGTGGATCTCACACACAGTTAATACAGACTTTTCCCACTGCCTCTGCCAAGAGTCTGAAGTCATTTAATGAAGTGGCGCTGAGTTTGGAAGGAACCAGTGTGTTTCTCGGCACTGACAGAATGGAAAAAGCGGACGCTGTGTGCGCAACGCGGGGCCCTGATAGCTAGTCACCTCCGCGGCGGTGAACACAAGACTGCCATTGACAGTCCAGAGTCTCAGATTTACCTCCGACACAACCCCAGACTGACTGTCAGAGAGATACGCACGCTTGGTTGCGTGCACGTAGACGACTGCGAGGCAGGGGTGGGATCCCTCTTTATCTTGATGGATCTGTTATTCAAGACTGACAGTAATTTATTTCAGGTGGCCCTCAAGTGCTAAACACTTAATATGCCTTTGACACGGTTATTGATCAAGCGTCACTGTCTTTTAAGTTTGTTAACAGCTTTTCCGTGCCTCTCAAGCTAGTTGTTTGGTGTTGGACTACCAGCTTTATTAGAATTGCTATCAAAATAAATCTGTCATCATTTATTCACCCACGTGTGGTTCAAAACCTGTATGCGACTCCATCTGTGGAACATGAAGGAAGATGTTTTGAGAAATGTCTCTGTGGTTTTGCGTCCGTTCAATGGGGGTCAGTGTTTTTTGGTTACCAACATCCTTTAAAATATCTTCTTTTGTGTTCTGCAGAAAAAAGAAAGCTATAGAGGCATCCTAAACAAACACGACCCAGTCTCATTGGCAATACGATTGATATAGGGCTTGTCAGTTTAACATCCGATAAATAACGGCCAGCTAAAGAATCTGAAATTTGCATCGCTAATTTATACTCAGTTGCCCAGCTCCCATTCATTTATCAAACAGTTTGTTCACAGATTGCTTCCTCTTGGGCTTTCATGTCACGCAGCTGTTTGGTTGCGAACCCCCCACCCGTCCACAGCAGAACCGTTCAAGTGTCATCTTCCTCCTGTTTGATTCACAGGCCTCATCCGCTTCGCCCTCTCACAGCCTCACACTGCTCGCTATTCTCCCCGAACCGTCGAAGGGCCGGCATCACACCGACCCAGTGTGCATCGTTCACAGAGAGCCTTGTTTTCATGGAGGCTGTGGGCCTTCCCATAAATCCCCACACAATGTGGTTTTGTCCGGGGTTCGGATTTTGACAGCAGGGCCCGGGTCCATTCGTCGCATCTGCGGGGCTTCTGTCGCCCCGACTCCACGTGTCTGTGCGAATTTGATGGGGCTGATGTCCAACCCTAGCAGAAATGAGGCTATTCACCCTGCTTAGTTCAGCTGTGTGTAGCTGTGCTGAGGTTCCATACTCAAATGAAGCCATTGTCTGTAATATTGCTTCTCATGCTAACTTGCTCAAAATTGTTACAGGGATAGTTTACCCATAAATGAAAACTCTGTAATTATTTATTCACCCTCATGTAATTCCAAACCTGTCTGATTTTCTTTCAAAAGACAATATTTTGAAGAACGTTGGTAACCAAACAACACTGGTCCATTGACTTCCAAAGTATGAACACAAAACCACTAAGACAGTTCTCAAAATATCTTCTTTTGTGTTCCACATTAGAAAATCATATACAGATTTTGATTGATATGAGGGTAAATAAGAGAGAAAAACTTACATTTTTGGGTGAAGCTTACCTTCAAATTTCACAGGATTTCTCACAAGCGTGCATTATAAGCTCCAAAGTCTTTGTGCCATTTATCAAATGTCTGCCTTATAACCTTTGGCTTATTTTTTGTAAGTTCTCATTTAACAGACATTCTGTCCAAAGCAAGTCTGTAATACGTGAAGAAAGTTACGTGTTAGCATTGCCATCCATCTTAATGGCAGTTTGGCTGGAGCTGAACTAGACGGAATTACGCAGTTTGAAATCTGTCGTAAACTGTGACCTGAAAAGCAGCAGACGGGGGAAAATATATTGTAGCCTCTTTAAGACAGGTGGACACCAGTGACCTATTTATGTTTATTTACAATAATTCATCCAGACAAAAACTGAAGATTTTAAATTTCAACAATTTTCACGACAGTAAAACTATAGACGGTTGCACCTGGCCTGAAGTTAACTTCCGAACTGTGTTTGGTTATAATATGACAATTTATTTTATATTTAATTAATATTCATATGAGTATGTTATTGTATATTAATTGTATCAAATTAAATTAAAACTAACCAGTTATTTATTCTTTGTGGAGGTCTACCGGATTTCTGTAGGATACAGGGAATGTACAGGATTTGCATTGTGCAGTTTATCCTGTTGTGCCTAAATTGGCTTTTTATCTTAGTACTTTTCGTTACTTTCTATATAATTAATGTTCTTCATTATTCTTTAATTATTTAACCTCCTTTTTGGTGTAAAATTAGTTTGAGCATTTGTTTGGAAATGCGTAGAGGTATAAGCATGACTTTTCAAAAAAATCTAAATGTCTGCAATAATGTTACGAATTGCATATTCATAATGAACATTTATGGAGATGCGTTGGGTTTTAAAGGCCCCCTCCAAAATTGGGCAAAGGTTAATTTTCACTACACTATAATGAAATGTTAGTGAATTCAATGTTGCTTCCAAAAGAAAATTTTAAATCCGAAAACGCAGCATATTTTAAATGGGATATATGATAAACATGTGCCGCCAGAACAGCATGCATGGGTCTAACAGAAGACCATAAACCACCTCTGCAGTGATCAGAGAGGTCTTTGTCTGTGTCTGTTTCCAGAAAGACATTGCAAGAGATGGATGACCACAGTTAATACGTGTATATGCATTTGGTAAATGCTGGAAAAGGTGATTGATGCATACATATTGCATCATCTCAAAGAGGCTTTGAAAGAAGAGTATATGAGATTTTCCATGACCTGATGTTGAAGACCTTAGAACAAGTCAACGTTTGTCTCTAAAATTGTTGGTTGTCATGCGTTGTATTGTAAGATGGTAGGGATTTTACCAGTCGGTGAGTGACAAGTAGGAGGAGGAATCTACCACTTCCCTTGAATGGGTTTAAATGTCTGTAGTTTATGCACATTGAATAGCAGCACCATCTACAAGCTCTTCTTTGTTTTTGCTATTATATAATGTGTATTTTATACAAACCATATAGGAGTTTTCAAAGACGGATACTTGAGAAATTGAAAGAAAAGGAAGAATATCAGCTTTCAAAGTTTAAATTATGCTTTTTAAGCGCCCACATCTTTGACTTGTGAACAGTCAACTGAAGTATCTCCAGAGAAGGTGACCGCCTTTAGTTCAGAACTCTGTGGAGCTCCCCGCAGACGCCCCCGTTGCCGCCTGATACACACCAAGATGGTGCGTATGACCGGCGAGAAAGAAATACAAAGTGTGCTCAGAGTGTGGCGGTTCACCAGTTTGGTGGTCTCATCTGTAAGATGTTAATTAGTACAGAATGCAGTCTACAGTTCCACTGCCAGCTTCCTTGAAAAGAGGTTTAGAGAGGACTGAGAGATGAAGGGGAGGGTATAAAGCTAAGAGTTGAGCGCCTGCCAAGAGTAAGGAATTTGCGATGGGTTTAAAGAGAGATTCCACATGCCCGTGCGGAGCGTGGAGCCTTGCTCTGATGGGTTCGGACCCGGTTCACCAGGGTTGACTGCACAAAGCATTCACTTTACTCCAAAAGCGTCAGAACATCGACGTAGACATTTTGGCTCCTTACATCACCCATTAATTAATACTTGAGCTGTAAGTGACATGTGACTTCATTGGGGTTGCAGTGAAATGACTTGGCGGATGGCACCACAAGAACGCATACAGTCCCAAGAGACGATAATGAGTTGTGAAAGATGAAGACGTAGTAGAATTGTTTGTGATTTAGGTCAACGTCTTTTTAAAGAAAGTATCACTTGTTGGTCATATTTGCAACACTTCAGGGTAGCTATTTCAGTTATGCAAAACCAAGTCCTATCTATTTTAATGGAGGAAACTGATATCTTTTAAAAACGCTCACTAAGATCACAATTAAATGGCATTTCTCACTGAATCCCAGTTCCCAGCGTCGGAGCGACATAGTCATTATAGACATTATATGACTTTAGTTGTTTTTCTTGTATTAAATGCGTCTCATGTACAGCTGCTTTGTAACAATGAAAATTGTAAAAAGCGCTATATAAATAAAGTTGAGTTGAGAAGAATGTTGTTAACTGGGACCCATTCTTTTGCAGTGGTTTTGTGTCCGTACAATAGAAGCGAATGGGTCCCGGTGCTGTTTGGTTACCTACTTTCTTCAAAATATCTTCTTTTGTGTTCTGGGGTGATTAAATAATGACAGAACATTCATTTTTCACTTTATGCCCAAATTGCGCTAAAAAACGTTTTCCAGGTAATAGACTCTATGGACATCGCTTCTGCGTTTTGGAAAACTGCTTTTCAACAATTTACATTGAATTGAATTGAATTTTAAGTTGGCATGAAACAGAAGTAACAGTCCTTTTTACCAAATCGTTTTGGTTTTTTGATTCCCACATGGAGAACTGATTGGATTATTGGAAGATGGGCGTTGTTAACAAAAAGAGGGACATTTGAATGCAAGTTTGTTGTCAATTGTGGAGGATTATTCCTCACCAGACTCACCATTGGCATGCTCCCCTGAAAATGCTCTGCCCTCGCGCCATTCCTCGTGACGGGAAGTGACGAAGTCATTTCGAGGGGGGAGAAGGGCAATGTTTTGATTAATGATTGTAAGGGCACAGATAGTGCACAGATGAGACGGTACAATATTCCATAAAAAATAGGGTATTTCAATTTTTATTTCATGCAGTCTTTAAAGCCAGACTGTGTAATTACGGCCCCTGCTGGCAGGGCCATGCGAACCAGCCCTTTGGTTAAACCATGTGATGATGCCTCTGGTAAGTGGCGCGTTAGTCATGTGAGCGTGTGACCGACCCAAATCGCACACAGTTAAATGCACAAAACTGCTACGCTCCCTCCCAACTCGTGAAGTCACTCGGGCCAAGCGAATGCACCCACCACCAGCTTGAGAGGTCTGAGAAGAATTAAAAGCATCTCTCACGTGTGGGCCGGGGACGTTCAACCGCTGGAGTCTGGCCTTATTTAGAGCTCTCTCATTTTTGTGTGTGTGTGCCTGTGCGAGGGTCTCTCACGATGCTGGAGGGTGATTTCGTTCCCGGCGAAGATAGTACTCCGGTCCATGCCTATCACACTCTATTTAAACACTTTCTGGAGTGTGTGCTTCTTTAACTGCGGTCCGACGGAGCCGCTTCAGACCGACTCGCTTGTTTTAACGGCAGTGTGTTTGGAAAACATTGGGCCTCGTGGCTTTGCTCTCGCTCTCTCTAATCCTGGAGATATAAATGACTCTTGGCAGACAGACAAAGGAGTCTGCTTATACTTAAAGGCCATATAAGCTTTTATCGAAAGAAGGCATTTACACACACGCAGTCTTACCCCGGTGGCTTCTCTCAAACAGAGCGAAATGAGCAGACGTTTGGCACGGCGAATTGGGCAGTATTCCTCCATGCCATTGCTTATACGAGCACCTCTACCACCCTAAGACCCGCTACACTGAGATAGGGTCAAAAGACTGGAAATGGGCATTATCATCATCATTTACATACCCTCTTTTCAAAGCTGTTTGACTTTCAAGAAGATATTTTGAAGAACGTTGGTAATCATACAACATTGATTTTCACTGAGATATTTCGTAAAATATCTTCTTTTGTGTTGCACAGAAAAGTCGCATGCAAATTTTAAAGCACGTGATCAGGGTGAATAAATGATGCCAGAATTTTTATTTTTGGGCGATCGCTGTAAACCGTTTCCTTGTTCTACCTCTTGCAAAATGTCTACAAAAAGGGATCCAGAACACAGGCCAAACAAAGCGAAATGTTCTAAAATTGTCTAGTTTCTTTCCATCGTGGGACATTTTTGGCGTCTGCTGCCCAGTAACAATGTAGTGAGAAACTGTGCAGATGTCATATTACATGACATCAACACCCACTCCTGTACACACGCACGTCAATGACAATTTCGAACAGATTTGTCTTTTTAATTCTACAGACAGGTCCCATATGCAAACTCATAGCTTTATCGCCTCTTGTCACCCTAATATAAAAAAATGTCAATGGGATCAGTCGGTCCACATCATCAAAAGCCTAACTACTGACACTATTTTTGACAACTTTGCTTATGCCGTGAGTGTTATGGTGGATTTGAACAGTCTTGACTTAAAGATAGTCAAGTATCCAAAGAAATAATAATTTTAAACAGATGTGTTAGTCTGTGAGGCACACTTTCTGGTCTCTCCAGAGAAAGGTTTTTCGTAAAATTTGACATTTCCCGGACGGTGTTTGTGTGTTGTACCAGTTACTAGGCAAAGCTATATGATTCTTGGATAGGGTATGTGACGTTTAATTACAAAATGGTTTGTGTCAAGCCGTGTTTCTGTGAAAATGTTGACTAGAACCCCATTCTTTCAGATCCTATTGTGTTTATAAGCATTAAATGAGCAGCACTTTCGTGAAAGTGAAAATCCTGTCGTCATTTATTCACACCCTAACGTCATTTCGAACCTATATGACTTTCTTTCTTCTGCAGAACATAAATGAAGATATTTTGAAGTATGTTGGTAAACGAACAATGGCGGTGCCCAATTACTTGCATTGGTTTTGTGTCAACTGTCAACACAATTGAAATGAATGGGTGCCACCGTTGTTCCGTTGCCAAAATTTGAGATATCCTCGTGTCTGTACCACAAATGTTGAGCTCTATAACCATAACTTTGAGCAATAATTAATCTCAATAACTAAAGTAAGAATTCACACTACCTGTAATACCAAAAGCACATTTTTCCAGAGTGATGAAAACTCTGACTGCATAACTATTGGTCCAGCTGTCTTCATTTGTCAGGATGCCTGTTTCTCCACTGTTCGCATATGTCAGTGTTGAATGTTCTTAGTGAAGCGCTGCCCAGTTATTGCCATAGAGATCTGAGTCCCACCCAAACACTAACCTGGTGGTGACAGGACAGGCAAATCTTCTCACCTCGTCCTCTCCCAAGGGGGAAACACTTCTCGCTCTCACGAATTAAGCACAGACGCAGTTCGTCTGGTGTAAATCTCTCCTAATTGCACGTTGGCAGAGAGACGCTTCCTTGCCTCTCTTAAGTTTTTTTCCACTTTGCTTCTGTCTTTCAGAGCTCTTCAGAAAACCTCAGATGTGTAGCTGGGTTTGTTATGTCTGCGTGTAGTGCACTAGGCTAATGAAATGTCAAACTATGTTACCAACAGCTTAGATTATCAATTTAACAGGCTTCTGTCTCTTCTGCAGATCTAGATTACAGATGATTGTGTGTTTTGAAAACTCTATAGTTTTGGCAACTGTAATCCTGGAGGAGATGGAATAGATGGACGACGCGGTCCCATTTACTTCCACTGTAGAAAATGAAGCCAAAACTTCCCAGATATGGCCGCTGATATATTGTGCCGATGAGTCTGTGTAGTAGTAAGCCCAAGGTGAAGCCGAGTTATTAAGATCCCGCCTATATTCCCTGATGACTCAATCGCAAATGAACAAATTTTGTTGCCACGCCCCTCTTCTCAACTTCTCAAACCCAAGTGTATTAGAAAAAAAACTCTTTAAAACACATCAGTCTAATGAGAACTAACTAAAATGACAGAAACCATCTTATCCAAAAATGTATTTCAAGTTTAATTTGATGTTTTAGTTTGGCTTGGTTGCCATTCTTTCACATAAGGAGGGTGGGGTTTATGAACTGTACTGCAGCCCGCCACCAGGGGGTGTTCAAATTGCAACAGAGGATGGTTTCTGGTTTTGATGTGGTGCATCAGGCAGTCCCGCCCACTCTGAAATCTCATTGGACCAAAAACTCCAGTTCACATATTACTGTTATAATACCCATAAATAAATTCCGGCAGCTGAGGCACCAAAAAAAACATAAAATAAAAAATGTGTATAGTAAAATTACATATAACATATGGCTGTGCAATTAATCGAAAATGAATCGTAATCGTCAATTTTGGCCTTCAACAATTACAAAAACAAAATAATCGAGGTAAAACGACTATTGTGCCTTTCCATTCCATTTTGCCAGGATCCTCTCTTTTCTTGTGGTATAAATCCACAGCGCACCTCTTTCCTTTACAGTGGTTCAGCTGTGCTATTTCTTTACATTTATTTTCAGTTGAATTCACAGTTTAAAGTGATTTATTTTCTATGTTGTTTTAAAACTTAATGAGTAATCGTGTTAAATAATCTGGATCTCAATATTGGCCCAAATAATCAAGATTATGTTTTTTGTCATAATATAACATGAACAATTTTACAACCAACATGTAAATTTGCGGTACGTTTCTGTTATCTTTTTTTACAGCATTTCATAATTAAGTGAAACTACTTTTAAATGAAACATTTTTTTTACAGTGTATTATTTTATAGCTTTTTACAGTGCATTATTTCGTCCTTTCATTCAACATTTCCCTTTTAAAAATGACTCGGTACTTGATCATGGTGTTCATTTTCTTGAAGTCTTGTACTTGACAGGTGGTGCCATCAAAACCAGATTGTTAAATATAGTCTAGTCTTGATCTGTGGGAAGATGTGCTGGAAAATCTCTGACCTCCCCGCCAGTATTGTCCATTAGGTCAATTACTTGGGACTTTACAGAGTGTCAGGGTCAACTGCTAGCTCACTGACATCTGTTTTCGTACACCATAAACATGAATCCCCTCAGGAGATGTGCGTGTAATTTGGTAGAGTGTTGTGGTTTAAACGCTGTATGACCTCCATCACAAAAATGTCACACGTTGTGAGAGCATCATTGTCACTTCTGTAAACGTTGTGTTTTTGAATAATAAACCGAAAAATGTGAGTATGAACTTTGTGGCCAGGCAGCTGCAGAAACGCGCCGTAAACCCTTGCTGTATCTCCCAACCTGTGGGTTAGGCATGGAACTCCATGAATTATCACCTGCGTCCCATCCAGCGCATAGCTAGCATGCTTTCCCACTTAGCCGCTGGTCACATTTTTGTATAGAGCGTGGTGCTGATCTTGCTACTTTCCTGAGTTTACATGTTCAAATATGCTAACAGAGTCCTGGCTTGACCTTCTACAGCCTTGTAATATGTTAACAGAATGGTTATTGCCTGACTGTTCAAACAAGCAGTTTCACTTTGAAGTTGAACGCTATTATTTTATTACAACATAATCAAATTATGGCTTTGTTAAGAAAAGCATCAAAAAGCTCATTTTTTTTGGTGTATCAAATGAAATCTGTTGACTTTTTTATAGTCTGGACTGCAAATAACCGCAAGAAATCACAAATGCATCTCATTCTCTCTTTCCACATTAACAGCTACTGTCAGATGAAGCAACATGTGAAAGTCTCTTGGTCTCTTCCTAAGGCTTGCATTATTACTATGGCAACCGATGGATGTCGACTTCATTTTTGCGTGCAGTGTGAACACATCTTATGTGTTAAAGTTCTAGGACTTAATGGTTTATCAAAGCAAAATGGAGCATGTTGGGCCACAGGCATTGTAAAAGCATCTTTCTAAATAGTTTAACGTTGGTAATTTAGTGTTTAAGTCTCCAGGCTTCTCAGTCACACCCCCCAGTTGGAATGCATTTATCTTAGTCATAATTCATGATCATATGTCTCTAATTAATCCAGTTGACACACTTAAGTTGTAGAAAAAAAGAAACAAACACCAATAAAACTCTTAACGCTGTTTGGCTCCAGACGAACAACAAAGCTTTTCATGGCGGTCTACGTCATTCGGTTACATTAACTCTACGGTGGTTTCGATTGAATGTTTGCCTTCATTTCACTCTTTGAATTAAGTTATATTTCCATTACAGCCAGCAATTTTGGGTTTCTCTACATCCAAGAGTGCATATGTAGCTGCTTAATTTCACCCTGCATTCGCTATATTGTGCCAGTGCGCCTACAAAGCATGCAGAACAGGGCTTGCTTCAATCACATGTTTGGCTGGAGTTCAAGACGAAACTGAACCATTCTTTTGTTTGTCATCTCATGAGAATATCACCCATGTTTTCATGCTAAAGGATTCTTACACATGACTGTTACACAGTTTCCTTCAGTTGGATGCTGTGTTGGCGCTAATCAAACGAAAATGACCAGTCGTTCCTGGAATCATGACTTCATAGTTTTTTTTCTTTTGACAGACATGCGTTTTTAATTCAGTCGTTATTTATGTGCTTCTGAAATAATAGCATATACCATAATGTTAGCTTCTACATATTCTGAAAAGCCGATTAGTAGTTATTACTGGCAAAGTCTGCGGTTGTTTCCAAAATTGTGGCATTGAGTTTATATATAGGCAAGCAGCACTTGCATTATTTTCAGAAACTTCATGTATTTCATTAAACCTTTTTTATATTGTTTAAGAAAAGGGGGGTACATTAGTTTGTGCAGTCCAAACTAGAGATGGGTACCGAGAACCGATACTTTTTTGGACCGGTACATGAAGCTTATCGATACTCTGGTATCGACCCAATTATGACAAACGATACTGTTATCGATACTTGCTTTGTTTTATTCAGGTGTTAAATGGCGAATTAGAGCCTGCTGCCTGTCATTTTTCTTCTCTGAATAATGTCCGAAGTTTGCTCGACGTTAGACATGTGCACGGTTAACCACGGTTACCACAAAATCCTGCTGAAACCGAGCTGGCTGCGATAACGCAAGGTATCCATTATTTTATTGATGCGTAGCTTGTCCGTGAAGCACGGCTCTGGGATCAGTACGAAGGCATCGCGAGTTTGAGTCGCTTATAACGTGCATTTATAAAAGAAACACCCGTCAAACATGATCATTATAAATATACTTTATCATCATGAAAATACCTGAGGAGGCTTTAGGAACAGTGAGAAAAACATGTACTTGGGCATTTCCTACAACTACGTTTGTTATGGTCTTCTTCTGCAGTGCGTATTTGGAGTTTCTGCACGAGAGCGCCCTCTGGCTTTCAGGTGCAGCAGCATTTTACCGTACTTCACTCACAATTTGTGCATAAATCACGTGATATATATTTTCGGTTAATCGGGCAGATGTCTACTTGACGTATGTGTAATATCTAGGGCCATATGATTTCCGCGATGTATTTGTAATCTGCGTGTTTATGAGTGAAAGAGTGGCATGGTTGCGGTTGTGGAGCTTTCAGCGTCCGCGTTTCGCAACGGGGAACCTTCCGTCAAACACCCCTTTGCGGCAACCCGTCAAAATAAAAGTCCTTTATTTGTGAACAAGTTATAACATTGTTTTTAATAATTCGGCCACGGAGTATATTTACTTACTTTAGTAAATTGAAGTAAATGTGCTAGTAAAATTGAAAAAAATAGTACATATAATTTATAAAATATTACTTGCTTCGAAAATAGTACTTAAATTTAACCAAATTTTTACCTAACCTAAATTTTACCTAAAACCAGAAAGGAAAAAAGAAATATTGTCTACGAGCCAAATAACCATAGTGATGCAAAGTAAATATGTTGAATTACATTATGATGTGCTCCTATGCACATGGTTAGTGCTGTAAGTGATATGCTAAGGAACACACACAAGTTTTTGTTATGTGGCATTTTCTGTTTGCTCAGAAGCATTTGTAAACCGCAGTTCTAAAGCTCAGCTGTAATAAAGAAACTTAAAATGTTTAAAATCTTTTCACATCGTGTATTTCTGCATTAAATTATAGAGCGTAGTATCGATAACAGTGTTGATAAGTACCGGTATCGATAAAATCTTAACGATACCCATCCCTAGTCCAAACCGTAGATTTTATTTTAGATGAGACCGTTACTACAGTCCACACAAGCTTCAACTGCTATCTATTGTTCATTCACTGCTGTCTAATTGACCGTCATCCAACCATAGAGCTTTGTTCTCAAATGCGTAGAATTATCGTCCGAAGCTCATTCTTTTGTCATTTTCCCTCTGTTCTCCCAAGGCTTGGCTTCGGAGCAGATGGAGATATGGCTTCCTGTTACATAATTCCCACTATTATAAATTTTGACTTCATTTGGGGTTTCCTGTATGCACACAGGCTCCTGCACACTTCCCCACTCGGGATGGACGGTAGGCCTGCAAGAACAGAGACCGCGGCTTCAGCGTTGTCAAAGCAGACCGAGATCAGCTTCCCAGCTGCTTCCTTCCCTCCCCTGAATCCTCTCATCTCTCCCTTCTCGTCATTTCCCTCTGGCCAGACATAGCTATCTTGTCCTTACTAGCTTTCTCAGAAACGGGGAACCGGGGCCCCATCAGCAGGCCAGCTGTCGTCTTGACGCATTCTCTGTTTCTCTCTCTAGACTGGACCGGTTGAACCTTTTCAAATCTGGGCTGAAAAATAATACAGAAATCTCTCTCTCTCTCTTTTTATTTCTCACCCCCTCCTATTTTTCTTTCCTGAAAGTATGTCACTCGCAGACATGCAAGTCTAAAACACACGCTTTTCAGTGGGGTACAGAAGACTTTGTATGCTAGCTGTGGCGTGTAAAACGTACTTTGAGCTTTTTTGGAGCGCTCGCTTTGCGTCGTGAACCATAAAGCTGTCAGCTGTTGGAACAGCGAGATTTACCGAGCCAAACCGCTTACAAGTTCCAAATTTGTCTTATTCCAGTCGTCGCTTTTCCAGTAAACGGAACAGCTAGAAGTCAAAATCCGTGCTGGAATGAAGGAATGCATACAGCATACAAACGCACTGGTTGGGTTCAGTTTCTTGGATCCTTCTGTTATGCATTTACAGCACAATGCACAAGAGGGCACTCTGGTGGCTTTTTGCCTCACACGTTGTAAAAACCTCATTGTGACTAAATCTATTGGCATTTTAGAGACATCCGGCTGCTTGGCATGATCAAAACTCAATACATGTTTTTAAGTTACTTATTGCACAGAAATGTGCTAAGGGATACCCATTTACTGACCCAATATATCAGCACATTTACAATTAAAACCATGTAAATTCAAAATTGGACTTTTGACAGTATATGTGTATCTAACAACCATCCATATGATTGTGATATTTTACATTTAACACATGCACACATTTAATATTTACAGTCTTTCTTTACCGGTGGGACAGATATTGATGACTCATCCTGCACTTCCCCAACTTTTTCTAGCCAATGCTTTGTATAACAACAATGCCTACCATAAACTTGCAATAGCCAACCGCAAGTAAACTATAGGTTACTGGCCATTTAAAACAAGGGATCAACCCTTGGATATGTCCCGCCCCCAACATACTGTTTCAATGGGAAAAAACATAAACCAATTCATGTCCACAAGATCTTTTGTTGTGTTTATGAATGTGTGGCACCCAGTTTCTGATATCGCCTCCTGACTCTCTCTCTTACAGAACTGTACGGCTGAAGGCCACGCATAGCAAGGCTGCACTTTCCCATGCGTGTTGTCCTAACTTGCTGAACTCTAGGACTTTTGCCAGCCTTGTACATTAAACCACCCTGTTTTCCACTGAATGGCATACCGTGCAGGATAGGCCTGTTTTTTCAGTGTAATCAGTTGAGTTTATCAGGAGTTAAAGCACTACAATCCTCTGTTGTAATGCTTGGCATTCTTAACGTACAGCTCAGCCACCACGAGTTGCTTTATCGGCTGTGATCAGCCTCATTCTTTTATGCCCTCGATGTGCTTTCGTGGGAAAAAAAGACACGGAGTAGGTGCCAAGCTCTTTGAACATCTGCCCTAACTGACGTAGGGCACCCAAGTGAATGTGTAATACATTTCCGTGTATGAGTTTGAGCATGCATTTAAGCAATGTGGGAAACCACGTTTTTAAAATGATGTAGTCTGTGCATTATAGTGTGACTAGGTATGTTCAACTGTTCATGCAGCGCATGTTTGCACGCTTTCAGCGACAATGATTTTCTGCCAATCCGAGACAATACTTGTTTCTTAGCCGGAAACATTCCATTGACAGCAAACACCCCGGATTCACAGGACCTCTGGTCAATTATATGCAGTCATACTGAATTCCATAGAGGACAGTGCTCTGAATACACGCAGTCATTGACTAGGGGCTTCCCTGCATGTAAGACAGCCTTGACTCTCATTGCAGTTAACTCAGTGTCACATGCATATTTAATAAAGGGAATTCATTATTATGGTTAGGAAATGTACAGTTAGAGGACACATCTACTCTAGTGTGACATACAGGTCCACACAGTTTGTACGTGGGATGCAGTACCCGCTTCATCCTTTAGATGGAACTGCTGCATTCACAATATCGGGCAGAACAAGGTAAATGATGACTGCATGCATCCCGGCTACTGTGTAGGAGTGAAGAGTTGCTGTTTTACAGATGAAGTTTAGGGTGATGATACGGTCATGTGTTCTCATTCACAGATTTTGGCACTTGAAAGTGAATATTATTGAAATCATTTTCCATTATGAAAAATGTGCACTTGAAAACATTTTTCTGATTGATTGTTTAATTATGTCATTTTTAACATTTCTCAATCTGTTTGGCTGTATTCTGGATCATACTAACTGTATGTGCTGCTGTGCTGTGTCAGTTTCTCCTGAAAGGTTTAAAGTTAATGTGCTATACTAAATGTAATTTAAACATTCAATAAAGACATTTGTGGAGGTTACCTGATCCTTGTTGTAGATGCAAAATTAAATGGCTAGTTTTCGTTTTTTAGATTTAGGAAACAAGCTAATTCCTCACTTGGAAATCTTTGAAATAATTTGGGACAGTTTTGGACATTATGAAGAACTCATGTTGATAGATGAATGAAACTTTTTTTGGTTTCCATAGATACTGATATCAAACAGCCCAATATACAATAACAAGTGTGAAAGCCGAGTGACTCAGAAAGTATCATTTGAAAGCGCAAATGTTAATAATTGAACTATTCTCATTAATCTTTGGAAAAAGTCAATTTTGAGTAGCCATATGACGTGGCATTTTTAACACCTGCCCCATCGCAGCATTTTTGACACGTATATGCGATTCACTTTCCATACGTGTCATCAGTTCACATTGTTCTAGAATTAGCCGTGATGAACTTACTCACCAAACACGCTAATTGCGGATTTCTTTTGTTAGAAATGCTGCTTGATGGTATTGTTTGAGACTGTAGCGTTGTTGGGAAATTTGAATGGCGGTGGATCACTGTATTTTAGCTGGGGTCTCTCGCAGGTGTGATGCCATCTGGGCCCCAACCGTTGAACCAACTTCCCGGGCAAAGGGGCCCCTGTGCTTGCTACACTCAATGCGATCTGTCGCTCTCTCAACTGCACTTTCTGTCTGTCTCTTTCGCCGGTACTTCATCACATGTTTTGATCATTATTTGTAGTCTATCACAAATTACTTTCACAATGAAACCATAATCACTTTCATTTATAAAGTTACTTTTTGTTGTTTGTGTATGAAACAGGATGTTTGCTCAAATGAAGCTGACTAGTTTTGCAATGCTATTCGCTTACTAGATGAGGAGTTGTGATATAGCTTTTACCGGTTCAGGTGTTTTATAGGTATAGTTCACCCAAAAATAAAAATGCTTTTATTTTTATTCACCCTCATGTCCTTCCAAACCTGTATGACTATTTATACATTTGTGAAACACAAAATAAGAGATTTTGAAGAATTATGGTAACCAAACTGCATTGGACTTTCATTGTATTTACACAAACAAACAGAGACATTTCTCAAAATATCTTCTTTTGTGTTTCAAAGAACACGCATGTTGTCACAAAAGATCAGATTGATGAGTTTATTGAATCTTGCCCTTATCAATGAAAATGTGCTTTCTTGTGACCAAGATATCAATAAAAGCCTACCCTTGAAATGGTCACATACTATGTTAATTCTCTCTGTTGTCATTTGTTTCTGCTGTTGTCACTACAGCCTGCTGCATATGTTAACTTACGTTCCTGACATGCATAGAAGCCTCCTACCATTAACCACACATTTCACTAGAACACATATGGTCAAGTTTTAACCTCATTTGCTGCTGTTTCCAGAGCTTAACACATGAATACTTGGAAGGTTGTTATAGCAACTCTAAAATAGAACATCACAAGGGTCTGTGAGGGTCTGTGAACTGGATCGGGCCTTGACGTACTGTGTATATACTAAACAAAACTTTAATGGCAAAGTTTCTGTACGTATTGGAAGAGTTTGGCTGGATATGTGCTATGTGACACATGTCAATATTAGATCCTAATCAGTTTGTTTCATTTGGGTTCATCCAAAGATACGCCAAAGGTGATGATTGCCACGTTTTGAAGAAACGTGCATTGTGGGTAAGTTTTTTTCAGCAATGGCATCACGCGTGTATATCTCAGGCTATCTTCTGTTATAATGCAATAAAAGCAAATGCAATATATTAAATGGAGATTTGCTTGATTTCCTGCTTGACTCTTTTCATTTGGTTCTCTCTCAAGAGGGTTAAACCAAAAGCATCTTACGCGTCCGGTTCTCGTCACTAGTTTACTTTTCCTAACCCGGCTTCTCAGAATTCGAGGCAGTTGCTACGATGTTAATCGCACGTTTGTTTCCTCCACTGTTGTGTCACTATCGATATGGGTGGCGAACCAAATACAGCACAATAGACTGAACAGCTGACGTGCCACCACAAATGTCATGCCTCCAAAAGAACTTCTCTCATGAATAACCAGTTATATGTCCTTACCTGCCCCCCGCCTGTGGCAGTAAACGTTTGCTTTAACCAGTTGATGTTGATAACAAGATGACACTTAATGATGTTGATTTGCAGCACTTTTTACAGATGAGCACAAAATAGAGACTGAAACTGGACAAGATCATCTTTGTGCAATAAATTGTCAGTGAAAGGAGATGTTTAGCTCTTAAGAGAGCTGTGCTCTATTCACTATTTCATTAGAATTGGTTTTTCATTTTGTTACCAAAATTTGGGATTCGTGTTAATGCAGTTGAAAAACAAAACGTATATCTGGTGCATTTATTTTTGTCAATTTATTTTTATTATTAATTTATATATATATTATTTTATATTATTAATGTTATTAATATTAATATTTAATATATAAAATAGCACAAGAGAGATTTTCTAAATTGTCACACCATAGAACAAACACATCTATCAGCTAAAGTAGAAAGAAATTTGCACTTTTTACAATCTAGAAATCATTGTACCTATAATAACAAAAATGTCAATACATAACAGGTTTGGAAGTGACAGAGTACAATTTAGCCCAAGGAGAAATTGATGTTTTTTAATTATTTAAAAACGTTAATCAACAACAAATATAAAAATATTGTCTATTATAGTAATACATTTATTTAAATTGTTAGATACAGCCAATAAACTTAAAATTGAAGTCAAGACTTAAGTCAAAATCACAGTTTTAAGAGGGTAGTGGGTGTACAGACATTTACTTTGTTTAAACCCTTGGTTTATCAAAATATATCCCAATATGTGACAACTAAGGCATTCAATTCTCACCTCTTTATGCTTAAAATGATGAAAACCAAATATTTGAGTAACATATTTAAATCAATTATGATAAGCAAGAATACTTATAGTGCTGTTGAGTAGAGATATGATGCTAGTTTGATTATGTAATAATTACAGCACATTTGATGTGATATTGATACTGTGTGTACTGTATTTTTAAGACTAATCATGGCCAGCTCTTTTTGTAGCTGTAGTACAGACCTCAATTTTGAATGTTCAGTGAATGAAATAATAAATTTTATTGTAAATAATAACATTAATATATTGTGAACATATATATTTGTCATTTCAAAGTAACTTTATTTACAGTTCGCCTAAACATTTTTTGTGTTGAGTGATTACATCTATCAGAGTAATTTGTATAATCAAATTAAAAAGATGGAAACGCTATACAGTGAAACATTATACAGGAAATGGTTTAAGACAACAAGATTGTCGGGGTGGTTCCTGTTTATCACAGTTTTTTCAGTCTTCTCGATCGTGTCATCATTGAAATGATTGGACTTTAAAAGGAAGTCACATGAATTTTATATCGTCTATGATACATGGTGAATTACACCTATTTACGCAAAAGTTGTTATAGAGGACAGAAGCAAATTAATTTCTTAAATGATCAAATAATGGATTTTGATTTGCTGATTATCACATTCTGTAATAAGGTGTTTTTGTATTATACATTTACATTTATGCATTTGGCAGACGCTTTTATCCAAAGCGACTTACATTGCATTATCCTATACATTTATACATAGGTATGTGCAATCCCCTGGGATCGAACCCACAAACGCAATGCTTTTACCGCTGAGCTACAGGAAACCTTATATTATAAAAGATAATCTGTAATTGCTTGTTTTTCCAGCTTTGGTAGTTTTAAGTCTTTTCGATCACTCTACTATTCCTCATTTAAATGATGAGCTCAAATAATCAATTGAATTATTTCTTGTCCCTTTATGTATTTGATAATTAGCTATTAGGATAATTAATAAGTCTGTCAAATGATTAATCGTGATTAATTGCATCCAGAATAAAAGTTTGTTTTTACATAATCTTTGTATGTGTACTGTGCATATCAATTTTTGTATTTATAAAAACATACACATATATTTAAGAAAACATATAAATTAACATAATATAATATAATATAATAAACATTTATAAATGATTAGTAAATATAAATAAATACATGTAAATATTTCCTAAATATGTATACATGTATGTGTACGTGTAAGTGTTTATTAATGCAAAAGTAATATGCACGGTACACACACATATATTATGTAAACACAAACTTTTATTCTGGACAGCCCTAATAATAAATAAATAAATAAAACGTGTGGTGATGAGTAACTTAGATAAACTAATTAATCTGTCATTATTAACTGTACATTATTCATTATAGTCACATTTCTTGTATTCTTTTCCTTCTTATAGGAAAAAAAGTGTTAAATCTTGAAAATATGAAATTTATGTTTTGATAAAATAATTAAGGAGTAATACAAATGGGTCTACCTATCTCATGATTTTTCGTTCTTTATCTGTTATTCTGGAACTATAGACACCCTTATTAATGCCCATATAACACTGTCAGTGTTGCAGGATTTGCTAACAGACCACTAGACTACCTTCCTTAGATTAGTCTCCTAGCCCTAGGCATCATTCAGCCATTGTATTGGCAGAAGATTCCCCAAAGAACAGCCAATATTGTTTGTGATGACATTTGGCTAGAGAAGGGTTAAGCGAGGTGTGCTATGATTGGCCAGTTAACCAGTCTGTAGTGATTGGTCGAATACTGCAAGTGTGTGATGGAAATGTAACGCCTCTTACCATATTTGGAACACAATTTTACGTGTCTAATACATGCATGGGCAACTTATAACACACCAAAGACAGAAATTCGCGCCATATGACCCCTTTAAATTGTTATACATGATTAAAACGGAACATTCGCAATAAGATCAATAATGTGCATTGAAGATCGGGTATCATGTTATGTCATGCATTCTGACTTCTTTACACTTTTAAACGTTCTGGCTTCCATGGTCAACTTGTTAAACAACGAGTGGACTTGTTTCGGAAAGTTTTTTATAATTCCCAGTGATAAAAGATGCCGGACATGAACTGCACTCGGTAAGTCAAACTAAATCATACGTCTGTGTTTTGTTGGCAATCGGCATGTACGTGTATAATTGTGTGCTCGTGCTTGTAGTTCCATCCCACTCTCCCCACTAGTCCCACCTCTAGCAGCTCGTGTTCTTCCGGAAATAATCGTACCTCTGTATCTCTTTTATAAATTTGATCAAACTAAATATCCCTCGAAGATACGACATATGGAGTACTTCTGTACAGGCACTCAATATAGCTTTCCTGTAGCTCAGTGATAAGAGCATTGCGTTAACAACACAAGGTTGTGTGTTCGATCCCAGGGGATTGCAAATACCTATGTAAAATGTATAGGATAAAGCAATGTAAGTCGCTTTGGATAAAAGCGTCTGCCAAATGCCTAAATGTAAAAATGTAAGATGAATATGAGATTGGCAGAATCTGCCTGTGATACGTGATCTTTAATAAATATTGAGTAGGTTTTTCATGTTCACTTGTCATGTTTATTGTCACGGGCACGGCTGCTGCCATGTTGTTTCTTTATCCATGACGTCATAACGTCACAATGGTCAAGTTTGAAAGGTTGGTGCCTTCATATACTGTAATTGTGATTTTACAAGATAAGATTAAAAGTTTGAAAATGATGTGACAGATGTTTTTACAAATTGGAAGCCGGCAATTATGCTAATTCCGACATGACGTCAACTCAGCATTCATTTACCATCCCAATATGTTTTGGCCTTGATCCAAATAGCAGACAACTATATAATCCCCCTGATTGTTTTTGGCATCCGACCTACATTCGTTTTTAATTAGTCTCTCTGAAAACTAGTTAACTCATGCGAAAAATGACATTTAAGCTCCAGGATGCAACACTAAGTGGACCTGTTCTACATTTCGCAATTATTCTCAATCCTGGATGTTAAAGACCACCTTGTATCTGTTCTGTGTTTTTGCTATCATGGAGGGCTTCAATCAGGTGTGCTGTCTCCTGTGCCTAGCAGCGGTGAAAACAATCTGGGCCAACCTGAAGGGTCTAGTCTAGCGATTTATCCTAGTAGAACGACTTGATCTGCTGCGGATTAGGAAAGGAAGCCATCTTCAGCCGGGTTTAAACAAGATGGAGCTCAAACTATTTCACACACGCTTACAGTTAAACTTTAAAAGTAATATCTAAAGTGGAGAAAATTGCGGGAAAGCTCTTTAAATCTTCCAAGGCTGTTTGAGAGCATGCACAGATGTCTCTGTTAACTAAACACTTTTGCTTTTTTCCCTTTCCTAATCTTGACATTTATGGGGCTTTGGTTTTAGCCTGGAGATGAAATGGGGTGGGAGGGGGTGTTGGGCTGGGCAGTGGGTGGTCCTGATGTGACAGTCGCCTCGTTCCTTCTGTATCCATTGCGGCATGCGGAAAGGCCGGACATTGGCCTTCTGAGACCCGATTGCTTCTCCATCAGCCTCCTACTCAGATTTTACGGCCATCTGCTGGTTAGCAGCACTGATCGCATGGGTTGCTTTTGAACGGCGGGCCGCCACGTTTGACCTGTGCTTTCCAGGTCGTGACCTTCACCTTATTTCCTTACACACAGCCATTCCGACAGCAGGGTCGAGTTTATCTGATATACCCCCTTAGTGCTTCTGCAAAGTGCCAAGTTTCGGGAAGCAGACCACTTAGCTTTGATACTTCAGTTTCTGTTTTGACCCCACTGTGTCCTCGCCAAGCCTGGGTCCATCTGGACAGGTCTGCTCTGGCCTCCCTTCCCACCACCCAGGGAGGGAATACCAAGCTTCCCATGCAGGGATTCGTCTTTACCTTTACCCTACTTAAATTAACATGAAAAATGATGTACCAATATAATCAGTGTTAAATAGTTGAGCGTCTTTTTTTAAAGAGCCCTGTCCATCCTGTTAAACACACAATGTACTGATTCCATTTCTCCTACTTTCTATCCAATAACTGTAATGCACTGTAAATGATTTGCTATGTAACACTGGAGGTCTTGTTGGTTCCTTGAAACAATTTTCCCAGAGGAAGCTTGACTGGAATCCGGGAGGCTCTGATGTCTTGGTTCAAGCTGACTTCAGGAATCTCTCAGTGACCTTTTGAGCCAGACGTTTTGCATTCTGGAGCAAACTCGGCTTCCGGCTCACTTTCACGGTTTCAAGGAACAGGCAGACGCTATCTTTTCTAGAGCCGAAGTCAGAGAGACAGAGTGGATACACAAGACCGTATATCAGACGAGCACAATGCTGTCAGCCGTAGAGACATCTGGGTTTTTCCCTCCAGACAATGCAGACATGGATATGCACAAACATGGCCAGAGGAACACGCAGGGAGAAGAAACGGAATGAAAGGATAGTTTGGAGTTTAAGAGAAGAGAGGTTTAGGTGCGTCTCCGAATGACTTGTAGAAATTGTTGGTTTTGTCACACTAAGAAATGTTCAGATGCCTGGGTTGCCTTTGAAGTCCACCGTGGAGGTCATCTTTCGGATTCCACAGGAATTATGTCAGTGGAGGTTAAGGTGGTGCTGTGCTGGCATGTGTTGCTGCTGTTAACCTTGAGCCTCTTTGCCTTGTGAGATGCATCAGCTGGGAGGGAAAGCAGAGGGCAAGGCTGCTCTCATCATCCCACCCACAGGTGCTCTACATCCCTTAGTGAAGGACACTATTGCTAACATGCACTTTAAGTAAAAACCGAATTGTGCATGTGACCAAAATCTTATATTCAATATTGTATTAAAAGTTTATCATAGATATTTGAAGGAAGCTCTATCTGTAACTTGTCCCCTAGAACAATTGCATTGTGAGTTGCAACACATTTTGCACAAGCAAATATTACAAATGTAGTTTAAAATGCAATCTGTTTGCTATGGTCCGGCCAATTTTACTATATTTGATAACATTCAAATGAATTGTATAGAATGTATACATTTTTATATCTTGGCTGTTTTATATTTTTTAAAACCACAGACAAACATGAATGGTGACCAATAGTAATGATTTATGAAAAAAAGTGGAGATTCAAGATTGTTTTCCGACAGAGACGATATATAGTATATAATAGATGGTGTATATATAGTATAATATAATATTATATAACTTTTTTTGTGAGTTTTTGTCACAAAAGTTTATAAAAATTTAGCAAATTGCAATTACAATGTTTAAATTTTAGTTAGAAATATTTGATTAAAAGTTATTTTTAAATAAAAAGATACAATTATTAAAAAAATGTTAAGTTACTTTTAAATGAAAACCAAAAGTTACAACCAAAAGTTACCTTTAAGTGAAAACCAAAAGTTACTTTTAAATGAAAACCAAATATTGCAACCAAAAGTTACCTTTAAATGAAAACCAAAAGTTACTTTAAAATGAAAACCAAAAGTTACTTTTAAATGAAAACAAAAAGTTACAACCAAAAGTTACCTTTAAGTGAAAACCAAAAATTACTTTTAAATGAAAACAAAAAGTTACAACCAAAAGTTACCTTTAAGTGAAAACCAAAAGTTACTTTTAAATGAAAACCAAATATTGCAACCAAAAGTTACCTTTAAATGAAAACCAAAAGTTACCTTTAAAAGAAAACCAAAAGTTACCTTTAAATGAAAACCAAAAGTTACCTTTAAAAGAAAACCAAAAGTTACCTTTAAAAGAAAACCAAAAGTTACTTTTAAATGAAAGCAAAATGTTACTTTTAAATGAAAGCAAAATGTTACTTTTAAATGAAAGCAAAATGTTACTTTTTAATGAAAGCAAAATGTTACTTTTAAATGAAAGCAAAATGTTACTTTTAAATGAAAGCAAAATGTTACTTTTAAATGAAAACAAAAAAGTAATTTTTAGATCAAAATATAAAGTTAACTTAAATGAATAGTTATTTTTAAATAAAAAGATAAAATTATTGAATAAATGTTACATTTTTTTAAATAAAAACAAACGTTTTTTTTAATAAAAAAATGCACATGACTGCATATACAATACATTTTCTAAGACGGCCTACTATTGTCATTCTGTTATCATAGCACTAGACATAAGCATGTAACCCAATGGTTATTTTTTGTTTGTTTATAGTTCTCAACCAAAAAGACACCAGCTGGTACTAACTCTGGCCATTGTCACAGCAAACATCTCGCAATCTAACTTGCATGCTCTTTAAGATGCTCTAGAGATCAGAGATCAGTTTTAGCAAGTGTGTTTCTCCACCCTTCTCTCATGTGGTGTAGGCCTAGGGCCCAGGCTGGCATGGTGGAAAAAGCCCCTATCGCCAAACCAACATAGATGCGTGCTGTGCCCTCGATGTGGGGTTCTTGTTTTCCCTTCTCTTTCATGCCCCACAGAAATTTCTGAGAAATCCACTTTTTCATGTTTCCTCCACCTTATAAAGCAGAATCAAAGAAAGTGTTTTTATTAGATCTCGGTGCAGAGCAACTCTTCTTTCAACTCTTCTTTTGGCAAGAGTTGCCAACAAACCGTCTTGCACCAAAGATCTTGACTGTTTGTTTTATTAATCCTGATTGCCTTCTGACCTTTTTAGATTTTACTAAAAACAATATTGCATCTTATTTGGTTTCTTTCTTTTAGAAGTGGCTTAATGGCTAGAAACTTGACTTTGGCTGTGTTCACACTGCACACAAATCCAATTTGTTTTTAAATTAAGACTTTTAGAACCGATTGCCCACCATTTTTCTGATGAAGTCAGATCGGTTGGTTCAGACAGTGTAGTCGATATGTGGAGTATTTTCATTGGTTGCTATAGTAATTATATAAACATCAGGCTTTCTCATAGAACGACTGAGAGTCGGTGTGAAAAGACAGAGTGGAAAACTGGCCATTTCTCCACGACTCTGCTCATGTCATATCTCAGTGCAGTACTAAACTCGTATGGTGCATGAGAGAACGGAGCCATATGAAGTATTTTTGCTGTGATTGAAAACACTGATTCTTTGTATGACATATAGTTGCATCCCAATGATACATAACAAAGTGAACTACGATCTGACTGAGACGCATTCCATACAATCAGATTATAATCGGATTTCAAACCACATATGGATGTGAATTGGATCAGGATTTGTAAACATCAGATTTCCTTTTTTTTTTTTTAAAGAATGCTAACTTTTCAGATGTATGGTGGCTATTATATTGTGTTTTCACATTATAGAGTTTTGGATGTCTCTACTGGAGATCTCCGCCTGACATTGTGGGCATATTGCTGTACACATTACATTTTATAAGTGTTTTTATACTCATGTTGAGGCTTTTGTGCAACATGTTTTGCTTTGGAATTGTCTCTCTTCATTGTGACTGAACAGTAAATCAAGTGGTTAGTCACTTTGACTTCATTGTTATGACTTAATTGGAAACTTTTAGTCTACCAAGATATCTACATTTTCTATTTTAAGAACGGGGAAAATGGTTGTCACTTTTCTCTTAATGAGTCATGGGTGTGTTTTGGGCAAAACGTGCAGTAAACCAATCAGAGTCTCATCTCCCATTCCCTTTAAGAGCCAGTTGCGCTCGCGCCATGGAGGATTCGCTATTTACACAGCGTAATATGCAAGACCAAGGACTGGATGCTTCTCAAGAGAGGAAACGCATCTGCTCGTGTGCAAGGTTAAAGCGCGAGATGAGACCATCTACAGGACAAGGCGGATTTTTTTAATCTTTATCTACACAATAATAATCTTTTACATTGTAATCCATTTATTTTTAATATTTGGCATGTTTGTGTGCTGTGTCCCCCCCTGTGTGTAGTAAGCAGAATGTAAGTGCGATGTGCACCCGCCTATAGGCGCATATTACTAATGCGTTCTTTAAAAAAAAAAAAAAGTGCGTCGTTCACTTAAGACCAGGTTTCATTTGGTCAGTGGCGCAGTCTATTTCAATTGCCTCAAAATAGCAACGCGCCAACACTGCGCCTGAACACACCTCTTTTTTAGAGCCCATGAGTGAACAAATGGCTGCAAATGCTATTTAAACAATGTGTCGCAGGACGTAAAAAATCAGATTGTCAGTGGTTGGGTAGAACATGTCAGAGCATCACTCCGCGACACGACTCTGAACGTCTACCTCGTCTCTTTGGTCAGGAGTTCATCCATTCCGCATTCTTGACTAAGGCATAAAGCTGCCCTAATCCCTTTTACCAGGTAGCCGGAGTTGGCAAGCGCTGCCTCAGAATTCCAGCGGCATTCCGAGTCGGGAAGTTGCTAGGGGCCTGACCGCACCGTCCGGCACAACAAAGGGGAAACTCTCATTCGGAGCAAAATAGGGTTTTAAAGTTGTGTGAGAAAGTCGGCTGTTCTCAAACGAGTGTCATGTGGAATTTGACGCATTAAGGAGGGCTTTGGGTGCCGTCGCCGCTCAGAGAGGCAAGGGGGCCGCGTGGAGTCGGCCCTCGAGGCCAGAGCAGGCACGAATCATAATGTAACTGTTTAATCCTGTAATGAGCCAGGCTGAAGAGTGATACACGTGGAATAGATCTGAGGTGTACATTGACTCGCCTGTTGTAGTGAACCACTGGCTACATCACATGACTTACTGGAACTTTGTTTTGAATTTGTGGTTAGAGTAATGGTACAGTGGATCACATCTTTAACAAGCACAGTGAACAACAGGATCTTGAAATGGGACCAGAGACATTGTACCTACCATTGTACATTGCTTATGCATCAGTCATATAAGAATTTAGTCAGAAGAATGGGCTTCTTTTTTGTCTGTTAGTCTTTTCATTTGGAGAGGATATCTGATTATCTCTCTGTCTGCTCGCTCGTGAATGCTGAATAAACATGTGTTCTTGTAAAATTCCATTTAGGTTTGAACAGACTATAGGTTTGAGTAATGCACTGTAGTCTAAATGAATTACAGCCTGTCTGAAAAAGAAAATGGTAGTATTTTGCAAGACCAAACATTTAAAGCATCAGCTCACCCAGAATATGAAAATGGATACTTTACCTTAAAGCTGCAATTTGTATGTTTGCCCATGTATTATATTATTCGTATTTATTTAATACATAAAATTATAGTTACATACTGAATAAAAACAAAATTCTTTACATGGTTTTAAGTCAAATTCAAACACGAAAGCGTAGGACTAGACGATAAATCGTGCAATTCTTCTCCTCGGGCTCTCAATTAATTATGGTTAGATGCTGCCACATTGGAAAGCCAGAGGGCGCTCTAGCGCGGAAACTACAAATATGGGCCACAGAAGAAGTACCATTTACATACATGTTCTCGCTCTACGTCATCAATTACCGTCAAAGTCCGGTTCCAATACTCAAGAACAGACAACGCATGAAAGTACCCGGATGTGTTCTCGATATTAAGGATGAATCGAACGCAGTCTAACGCGCGTACGAAATCCGCTTGAAGTCACTGCGGTCCAAGTTCGTTCATCCGGGAGGCTGCCTCGCAAGACCTGTTTTGCATTCTTGGAATTGAGAAACGGCCATAGGCTGTGTCTGAAATAACCCCCTATACCCTAATATTGTGCACTATTTGAGGGGACATTCATTTTCTTCCGAATTCATAATGTACATTATTGAGTGCACTCATTCAATCCCATGATGCATCATAATAACGAATGTAGAACTGATGTATTGGTAAACTAATGTAGGTAATAGTGAATGAGGGTATAGGGGGCGATTTCGGACATGGGAAATGCCAATGGGCATATTCCATCGCTGTTCTTCAAACCTTTTCAGGTATTTCCATGATAATATAAAAATTATGTTTGACAATTGTTGCTTTTTCAAATGCATGTTATAAATGACTCGATCTCATAGTGATTTTAGATCGAGCAGTACTTCCTACTTATCAAAGATCCCTAGTTCACAGAAAAAAACTGAATCGAAGCCTTTGCGATTTCAGAATCGCCCTAGACAGGTATAATTATTGCGAATCACGATATATCGTCCCAGCCCTTCGAAACCGTACCCGAAAGCTCAAAAATAAAATCTTTGTTTGTTCTGAATTGGGTAAGGTACGGAAACAGTTTTGAACATCAAGTTGTTTTTTTTTGTAACAGATTACACCTGACTGGAGGCTGGCACAATGTTTACATTGCTTTTACAGTTACATTTCAGCACAGGTTCAAAAGGAGGAGCTAGTTGATCTGTGGGGAACAGTCGTTTGTAAAGGCTTTTACAGATCATGGTGATAAAGAAGACTTCAAAATCACTAATTTAGTATTTGAAGATAAAGATTTGTTTTGGTCAGTTTAGCTCTCTATGTGTACGTGACAAACTCTCCCTGATCTTTAACTGTCATCTACTTTACCTAAATCTAACAGATCTTATTTGTTCACTTGGATTTAAATAGTTTTTACATCCATACATTTTAAAGATCGGGTATCATGTTATGTCATGCATTCAGATTTCTTTACACTGTTAAACGTTCTGGCTCCTCATGCTTAACATGGTCAACTTGTTAAAAAACGAGTAGGACGTATGACATAGTATTTCTGTACTTGATACACTCCCCCAGCACTCCAACTTGTTTCTGAAAGTTTTTTCTATTTCTGTGTTGTCACAGGGGATCCTATTTCTTTTATTTGGCAAAAGCACGGCAAGGCGATGGCGAAAGAGCCCGTCCACGAACCAACCGACGAGCGAGACCAGCTTACCATCAAAATGGGCTGAGCTGCTCGTTACTCTTGCGATATTGAAGTTTAGGTGTGTCTGTTCATGGCAATTCAGTGATGGATAATATATATAAACAGTGGATATAACGCTGGATTTGAAGATCGTTTGAGGCACGGTCCCAGTGCTAAAAGATGCCGGACATGAACTGCACGCGGTAAGTCAAACTAAGTCATATGTCTGTGTTTTGTTGGCAATCGGCGTGTACGTGCATAATGTACAAAACACGAAGGGATTAATGTGATGATGTGTTGCTTGCTCGTGCTGTAGTTCCATCCCACTCTCCCCACTAGTCCCACCTCTAGCAGCTCGGGTTTTTCCGGAAATAATCGCACAGCTGTATCTCTCTTTTATAAATTTGATCAAACTAAATACTCTTCAAAGATACGACATATGCAGTACTTCTGTACAGGCACTCAAGATGAATATGACATTGGCAGAAACTGCCTGTGATACGCTACCTTTGAATATTTAGATCGTTCTGACTTAATGATAAAATCATTTAGCTGACTAGATTTTAAATCTTTACTTGTTAGTGACAGTGCTGATCATTGTTAAGACTATAGATATAGTCTATATAGGTTTATATAGTTATATTGTATAGATATAGTCATGTTAAAACTGCACATAAAAATAATATATACATTCAAATATAATAGTTTGCTTATGTTTTTGTTTATATGCCACCACTTGGGTGTCTTGGTGAGTATTTATTTTTGCTGTAACGTTAGCTCAGAATATGCAGGTCTGCAGCCCAACCAATAATACCCCACCACTGACTTGACAGGAAAGGGAAAGACGTCTACCCCCAATGTCACTCCGAAACAATTCCCTTCACACGATCAACCAACTGTATCAATGCTACCTATTCCCACAGAGAACACAAGATCAGCAAAGAGAGACAGATTGAGTTATAGAGGTATAGGAAAGACTGAGACAGTCTCTTCCATTTCTGTGAAAAAAAGAGAGAGAGTTGGAGCGAGAGACCTTTTCCCACACAGCGACAGTAACTTTGCCCAGAGGAGCAATGTCCATTCCCATCCATCTCACTGTTTCACGGGCTGGAAATCCCCCTTCTGCACAAAGAGGCCAAATTTAATACTGAGCTTCTGCAGGCGCAGGAGGGTCCCCTGACCAATATTGATACGAGAGCTACTTTTGTCTGAGAAACCTGAGGGAGCGGAAACAATTGGTGTGCTTGCGGGGTCTATATGATGCCCGTGCACGGCGGATATGCGTTACGTTTTGTTGATTAAAGAGAAACGTACACTCATGCTCGCCCCCTATTCCTTTTCTTCGTGGACATTTAGCTTTGTACCTCTTTGCACTGAACTCACGAAGTTGTTGAGCCAACAAAACGCTGTGTAATTCGAACGTGCGCCTTTCGCCCTGGGCTCGGATACGACCAAGTGTGTTAAATGTGCACCGTCAACCGGTGACAGGCCTGGGGGGATGGAAACGTGAAGTGGGTGGTTCACTTTCTGCTTTTGTGCTTTCGTAAAATCAGCTAGTTGGATGCGTAAGAGTAACTCGGATATCGTATACGGGTTCGACGCGAGTAAAGCTTTGGGGCAGGAAGTGAACAGAGCTTTTTAGTTACAAATGGAATTGTAAGACAAAGGTTTGTGCATACGGTTTTGGTTTTATGGATATTACGGATAGTACGTACGTACTACGTAGGATCTTTTCTAGTGTGAGAAAAATGTATTTTCTAGCATGTACGAGTGGCAGTCCTCGCGGGATTAAGATTCTCTCCCGCTAAATTATTCCGAACTGAACCTGAACCTTCCAGAAAGGCCCCATTCCTTGTTCCTCTCCTCCTCTCTCCTCTATATAATGAAGCTCTGTGTGTATTGGTGGTTTTTGAACGCACATCAGACGGCGGCACACATAGAGCTCCATATGTACTGGCACTCTGCTCCAAACCACATCATATTTACAGTCTAATGAGAACTGCAGTCAGGCAGCTCTGCCGTCAATCCCCAGCCAAGAGTATGCGCGGTGATTGTTCCAAACAAGACAAAAATCCTTTTTACTGTACCATTGTACAGTCTGTGTTTTTGATTGCATGGAGAATGAGCAAAGGCAGAATTATTCTCAGAATTATTGGAACCAGTTGTGCCTTCATGTGGTTAGAGGTTCTCGTCATGGGTTCAGAGATCGGTGTGGTATGATTATACATTTAACCCTTTTCCTGTCAATCTAAATGCTCCACCCTTATCACTTTTAAAGGTTTGATGGATCGCACAGAGAGGATTTTTGTCACATAGACCTCTCAAATCGAGTGTTTAGTGTATGTGAACAAATACGCAGATGACAATTGCACTGGTTTGCGATAAAAGTTTTGGCACAAGGACGCACATCTGAATGAGCCACGGTCAATTAGCTCACCGAGTAGCCAATGAAACGTTAAGCGATAACGATTCCAGACATTCCAGCAATTTTCAAAAAGGGAAATAAAGAAGCCTTGTCGATCGCCCAAACAGATAGCATCCGGCCAGCCAACAGGTTGGAAGCATTTGAATGAATTTCAATTTAAAATGAATTCATACATAGATGGATGTTTAAGATACAAGGTTCTGTTTGAGTGTATGTAGACGGATCCAAATACACGAGTCATGAACGTCTGAAACATCATGTATTTTCTAAGTTTGCATGCCTCGGATATGCAAGCCTATACAAAATTATAATCATAATTAGAGCATCTATAACAAAATAGTTAATTTTTTACCGTCCTGTCCGTGCATTCACTGTAAAAATTGTTGCCTAATATCTTGACTAGTGATGAATTGAAATAATTTACTGTCTGTTTGTTTCACAATGTGTTTTCTGTCTAGCTGATTCACAACAATGGAACAATTGTGAAAAGCGCCGTAGAAACTAATAAAAATGGAATGAATTGCTGTAACAAAAAAGTTTAAATTGCTTAAAGGGATCATCATTTACTCACACTCAAGTTGTTCCAGACCTGTATAAATTTCGCTGTTCTGCTGAACACAGAAAGATAAATGGAAGAATGTTAGAAACCAAACAGTTTTTGGACACCAGTCACTACCATAGTAGGAAAAATTGCTTTATAAATGTCTTTGTTCTGTTGTACAAAAAAAAGTTATTTTGAAAAATGTAGGAAAGCAAACACTTTTGACTACCATTGTAATTATTCCTACTGTGGTAGTCAATGGTGACTGATCTGTTTGGTTACAAGCATTTTTCCTAATATCTTTCTCTGTGTTCATCAGGACAAATAATGTATATTTGGAACAACGTAACACCGTGTCTACACCGAATGCGACACGACAAAAGACATTAGAAACGCATTACAACCCCTTATAATTTTGTCCACACGGTGCGGCGCGACAAACCCATTAGAACAAACTGTGTGTCGTGTCGCGTCACGCCGGTCGCGTCCGGTGTAGACACTGTGTGAATAAACGATGACAGGATTTTGAACCTTGCGTAATTCTAACACAATGCGATGCTACTTTTCCATAAACAGCTGGACGATCTTCATTATTTTCACAAATTAATCATGGTTGACAATTCAGCCCACAATTTACACAACGTAATTCACCTTTAATCATTTCTGACATATTTTTTTAGGAGAGCACCGTGCCGCTGTTGTTCTGGTTTTTCAATAGCGCTTTGCTCAACAGCCGTGCAAGGGAATGCAAATGATTTTGTGTCCTTGTCAATTTGGTTATAACTTCCTCCTCTGTGTTTATTTGCCTGGGGGCTAAAATTTTAGGGGAATTCTGAATTGAAAACCTATTTACAGAGCTGCTTATTGCCTGATTGTGTGTGTGCGTGTCATTTTACCACTCATGTGTGTCTGTGCTGTTGTTATGTTGTCATGTCACCTGCCTCTTTGTCTAACCACATCTTAAAACCGACCACACAGCTGCTGCATCCCTCGGCTCGAACCGGCTGGGCTGTAATCGGTTTGTCCATCTGTTAGCTTTATGTGCTGCTTTAAACAGCATTTTCCCATTAACCGAATGGAGACTAACAGGATTATGGGCTTTCTGTGCTGCATATTAAGCACTTGTTTTGTGGGAGGTTGTTGGTAGGTGGAGTAATGCAGTCTGAATCAATGCAGGTGGTGGAATGTAACGTCTGTACAACATTGTCCTACTGTATGTAGGTGTGGTACATTCTAGATTTACGGTACAGTAGATGGCCGATGATGTGTATCACAATATGGTCATTCATTTTCGATTCCAGATGATCCCCAAATGCCGGGAACCCATTATAAGTGATAGTTCCCCCAAAAATGAAAATACAGTCATTTGCTCACCCTCTTGTCATTCCAAACCTGTATGATTTTCTTTCTTCTGCAGAACACAAAAGAAGATATTTTAAAGAATATTGGTAACCGAACAATGATGGTACCAGTTCACTTCTTTTGTATAGAGACAAAACCAAAGGAAGTCAACAGGGTCCAGTTTTGTTTGGTTACCAACATTCTTCAAAATATCTTCTTTTGTGTTGTGCAGAAGAAAGAACGTCATACAGGTTTGAAATTGCTGTTAGAGGTAATTGGAAATAAGCTATAGATGTAGATAGAGTGAGAGAGCCTTATGCCGCGGTCACACTTGAATATTCCCTCCATTGACTTCCATTCATACGCATGCGAATGCGACAGAAACGCAAGCCCGTACGGAAATATTTCGTAGCAAAGTTTAAGTTTGGTGAACTCTAAAAGTTGGTAAAGTGTAAACAGTGAAACGTGTCATTTTGACACGATACAAACACGTCGGAATCCATGTTGAGAAAACCTTGGCGCATGATGTCATATCTTGTCCCCGCCCATTTTCGCAGCACCGTCCGAACGAATTTCACATGGGCAAATTCAAGTGTGACCACCACTTTATACAGTATTTTCTGAGGGCCCTCTGTCCCTAATCTCTGGCCAGGGGACAATATGCTCTCAGAAGCAGCTGTTATATAACTAAATGTACTGTTTCATAAATGTGCCCCCAAAATATCTAATGTCACATCATCATAAGCCATTATAGCGTAGGTTATAAATATGCACTCGGAGAGCTGTTTCACGTCAAATAGAACCCACTGGACACAACCTTTAATATTCAGTGGTGATATTTGCTTCATAGTTGGCTGACATTTTAAGAAGCGCACATCCAAAAAGCACTGTAGAGCTTTCAGCAATGCATTGTGATGTCACACCACGCTGACAATGGACAATGAACATTCATGAATTTCTGTCCGATGAGAAGTTTCACTGGATACCTTGCGGCTTCATTCAGTGGACAGGTGGATTCCGTACTTACAATAGAGAGATGCCTACAATGAGCTTTGAAGCCCCCTTCCATTCTTTCTTAAGCTCACTCAAGTTATTTATGGCCTCACTGGCCCCTAAATCTCACATCTTGTCTTCTCAGTCAATCAAATTTCACTTTCCAAAGGTAATGAGGTACAGAAATCCGTCAGCCAATCACAAAGCTTTGTCTCTCACACACCGCAAGGTCTTACATTTACATTTACATTTAGGCATTTGGCAGACGCTTTTATCCAAAGCGACTTACATTGCAATCCTATACATTTTACATAGGTATTTGCAATCCCCTGGGATCGAACCCCCAACCCAGCGTTGTTAGCGCAATGCTCTTACCTCTGAGCTACAGGAAAGCTAAAATATCATCTTCCGATGATATGAGGGGAATTCACGCTGTTATGAGAAACTTCAGTTCTTGTTTTTATATTACTGTCAGATCTCTTCTCCTATATTTTAGTATATATAAGTACCCGAGAGCCTCATATTCCCTCACGTGGCCTACGAAGCACAATGATAATATGGGCGAGCCATCAGACAGCAAGATGGATATAAAACAAAATTTGTGCGATATGAAAACATAAACATCTCACCACAACACCCACATTATCAAACAATTTTAATTAAGAGAGGCTAAAAATACACTTTGGGGAGGTTGGTGTACACAACCATGGGTGTCGACATGCACACCCACACACACAGTTTACTGTGTGCATCAGTACAGATAGAGGTACTTCCTGTGTGCACTGTGCCTTAGTGTTTGTTTGCAGTGTTTTGGATATATTATGTTGACTAAAACGTAATGTTAAATTACTTTTTATGAGATACTACTTTTTAGGGCTCAACAACCAGGCTTACTAAATTTAATTTGGCATAACACGCCAATGCTGAGTTGCCACTATATATTACATTCGTTAATTGTACGTATTTTTATGCCCTAGAAACAAACTTTTTTGTTATTTAATGTGTTAAACATTGTGTTTTTAAATCTGGTAAATCAAATTTGTCACTTATGTCATTTCATCTGACACAACTGACATATATTCTTAAAGCATGAATTAAAAATAAATCCGTATGCACATTCTACAATACAGCTCAGTAACTGAGCTACGTATTATTTAAATATACTGTATACATGATGTAAATAATGAAAGTTTGTGTTTACATAATATATGTCTGTGTACTGTACATATTAATTTTGAATTTATAAACACATACACACACATGCATATATTTAAGAAAAAATAAAAATAAACAAATGAATAAACATTTATATATCATTTAAATTATTGGTAAATATATACATTTAGGAAATATTTAAACGCATTTACTTATGTTTATAAATAAAAAATTAATATGCACAGTGCACAGACATATTATTATGTCATGGTTCTGCCCCATCTTGTCTTGCTTTTCTTGATCTAGTGGCAGAATCATGACAGAACCTCTTGTTTCATGTGGAGAGAGGCAATTTGGCACTGATGGTCTTCCATACTCTCCGGTCTCGTCTTTGTCCCCGCCCTCTCGTTTCCTCATTATTGATCGTTAATGATTTCATGCCCAGCACCTGTTCCCCTCTTGATTTGGTTCCCTTTATAATGTCCCTGTGTCTTCTGTCTTGTGCCGATTCATTGTGATTTGTGTGATGAGTTCCTGTGCCTTGTCAAGTTTAGTTATTGTAGTTCGTCATATGTCAACTTTAATCTTGTATTAGTGTAGTAAGTCTTATTCCTGTCTTGTAATCTTATTGTAGTCCCCTGTTTTGTTGTGTTATTTGTATTTTTTAATAAATGTCTTGTTAACCCCTTACCCGCTGTCTGCGCCTGGGTCCTCTGTCCTTGTTCCCTCACTGTTCATGACATTATTATGTAAACACAAAAGTTATTTTGGATGCAATTACTCGTGATTAAACGTTTGACAGCCAGAATTTATTTACTTAAAACATATATAAAAGTATATAATTATTTATAATTAAAAAAAAAAAATGTGTGGTGTGTCCCATGAAAATGTTGCACGGTAAACATCTAAACTGCTAGTCCAATTTGGTATTTTTGGACAAACAGTAAAAAGTTTTTCAGCTGCAAAAGTCAATATTTTATCTGCTTATCATAGATCTAAATCAGTATAAAAGTTTCTCAGTAACATGAATGCAGTGCGCTACAGTTAAAAACTATGTATATGATTATAGATGACTATCATTTGGTCGCTTTAATTTTACTGTAGATTCCATTCATTTTTAGTTCATCCAAAAAGGAAAATTCTGTCATTTCAAACCTGTATGACTTTCTTTCTTGTGCAGAAAACAAAAGTAGATATTTGAAAGAATGTTGGTAAAGAATTGTATATACAGTGGGCACACCAAAGCTCCAAAAATATAAAAAATGTATTCATTAAAAGACGTTTTGAGCACACAGGCTCTTTATCAGACCAGTACCATCAGAGAATGTTGGTAACCAAAGAACTGCGGTATCATTTCTATTTTATGGACACAAAACCAATGCAAGTCAATGGGTACCGCCTTTGTTCGGTTACCAGCATTCTTCAAAATATCTTTTGTGTTCTGCACAAGAAAGAAACCCATACAGGTTTGAACTGACATTAAGGTGAGTAAATGATGACCGCATTTTTTGGGTGAACTATGCCTTTAAGGAGTTTTAAATGACTAGCAAATGACTAATGCTGTCCTCTAGTGGAGGGAGGTCATTGTGGTTTTCTCTAGCACAACCGTCTTTTCAAAGACAATTTTGTCATTCAATCACAATCCTCATAAAACCTGACTCAAATTCGCAGCGATTTTGAGAAATGAGTCACGTTGTACATGGTCAGTCTCATAAAAGTGTCAGGCAGCACTGAAGCGGTTTCGCTGATTGTCGGTCATAAGAAAGAAAGATAAAATAACTGTGAAAGAATGACCTACGTCTCCAGGTTTAGACTGGCAATAGGACAAAAGTGGATTGTACAGTTTCTACGGGAAATGCAAACAGCTGCTTGACATTTCGAAACAAATGCTCAATGTTGCTGTTGGAGTAGCGTTCCAGGGGACACGGAGCTGGGCTGGGTCCTGTCAGACGACAGCGCGAACGGGCCGAGAGAGATAGAGGTGAACAGAGAAAAGAGGAGAGCGAGAGTGGCATGCGGTTGGATGGTATTCTTGGGAAAGTTTGCAGCTCCTGATGTATCTGGAGCTCAGCTGGGGACAAATATCACATGGAAATGAGAGGAAGCCTGTAGAAGTGTAATTGGCCTTGTGGAGGAATGTTTTACTTCAAATGCAAAATGTTTGCAGGTGTTAGTTATCTTTAAAAGTTTTTTATTGTCACATTCTTTTATTGTCACCTGGATTTCTTAAGACATCAGATTGGGTGGTTGTTATGTACTGTATGACCCAATTTTTTTCCAAAAAGTCATCATTCGGCGGCCATCTTGATTCTAGAGTCTGGTAGGGTATTAACAGTGATAACCTTCTTGTTGTATCGTAGACTTCACAAAGGCATGATCAGATACACAGATCTTCACGATGCCCTCAAGAAACCTCAGGGCTTTATCTTTGCCTCAACAACACCTGACCTCTGGCACGCTCTAGGCACGGATTCCTTACGAAGATGCTACCCGCTGTCACTGAGATGCCAACCTTAGAGCTTGGCAGAGCAAGCTTGGCACACCTGAACCTTCATTGTACTTCAAGCGCTCATTGTGAGGTTCACCTTAAGTCCATCTATTTTCATCATTCAATGCCTCTTCTGTTCTCTGCGGTTTATAATATCCCCGCAGTTTGGATGACAGCGAGGTGTGGAAACAGTTATTGGAAAGAGTTTTCCTGCGGGCAACCCGGCCTGCTCCGGAGGCCTCGCGCGGGAGGGCTCTCCGGCGTACGGATCTGCTGGGGGTTTGTTTGTTGTCGTTCGCTGTCATGTTTCATTGGATGACCTAATGGCTTTTCGTACGCACATATGCCGATGGTAAGAGAGGTGTGTTTGCGTCTTTAAGAAGGTTGATGCAGTGGGTGAGAACTTTTTTGTTATTGTATTAGCCTGTTTGGGGAAACCCCCTTCCACCGTGTGGGCCTGAGATGATCATATTTTTCCCTTTCTCCTCACAGATATGTGTGTGAATTGCGAGCTAGCAGTGTTTTGCCTGTCTCGGTGTCTTGGTTCCTTGGTGAGAGGTATGTTGTTCCTGCACCAGTTGCCTCTCTCCTGATTACGCCACCCTCTTGGAATTTGCCTCCTTGTACTTGGTGTGTGTGCACATACACAAACACAGACACACACCCCCATACATAAAGGGGAGTTTGGTTCCCCCACAACCCAGGGACTCAGAGGACCCCTCTGTTCTACCGCTGCTAACCAGGACCATTTGTTGCCTTGTTTTTTCTCATCCTTTCTTCCTCTTTTTTCCTGCCCGCTCCCCTTCCTGTCTGGGTTATGGCAATTGTACATAATTTTATTTTCGGGTTATGTTGGACTGCGGGGTGAGCGCGCATGTGTGTGATGTGGGGGGCTGGGGGGTTCTCCAGAGGCTGTGAGGGGGTTCGACTCAGTCTGATTGATGGGGGGGTGTTGCCTCTGTTCGCTCATCCATCACATACTTTATTTGGGTTTTAGAGAAGAGGAAAAGGGAGGGCAGAGGGGGTCCGTGCTCCTCCAAAAATATCAGACCGGTGAGCCCGCCGTGCTTTCTCTACCCCCCTGAGCCCGAGCAGGAACAGACGTCTTACCCTTGTGACCCAGCACCATTCAGCAGTCTCAGAACCGGCAACAAAAGACAGATAAATGTGGCCCAGATAGATTTAGGGCAGATTAGGGAGCACGTTCCTGCTCTCTGGAACTTTCTCTTCTTTATTAGCTACGAGGGGTAGAAGGCGGGACAGGGGAATTCTGGGATTGCCAGTGGATGCTTGGCCTTTGTGAATGGCTCAAGGTGTCTGCTTTGATGTGCTTCTGTTGTACTCTGGTTAATTGGAAGAAATAATACTAGCTATAACAGCAGTGATAACCATAAAGGGTTGTGTAAAAAATACTTTGGCTGTATTGAAAATTTAACCAGCCATAAATATTTTTGAAATATATATTTTTTTATTTTTATTAACAAGACAAAAGTAAACTAATTAACCTAGTATATATATATATATATATATATATATATTAAAATGATCTGTTTTTGCACAGCTTAGTGTTGCTTCACAAACATATATATTTTTCTAAAATATGTATAAATATTTATCATTCAAATAAATACAGTAAAATAAATACAAATATTTATTTATATAAACAATCTGTTTTTGCCCATCTTAATGCTAAAATACACTACAAGACTTTTGCTCAGATTTTGTCTAGATTTTCAGTCCGCACTTGTTGCAGAAAGTCTGTGCCAGTCTGCAGATTTGCTCAGTTAGTGTGTTTCTATCTGAACGATTTTAAAAGACTTGTAGTGTATTCCAGCCATTAGTGTTGCTTCACAAACATATATATATATTTTTTTAAATGTTTATAATTCAAATAAATACAGTAAAATATAGAAAAATAAAATAAATATAGAAAATAAGTCATATTTGTGTGTGGTTTTGACTTGCACACTTGACTTATTCGATTGTTGTTCTATAAGATTGCACTGCAAACCATGTGTTAGGTTGCTGTTCCTAAAATAAAGTTAACAGCCAACTTGCAAGCAACTGTTTTATTTTTTCGGCAAATACATTTTTCGTCACGTTTGCCGCTTATTAAATTTCAATGTTTTGTGTGTGAGTTTACACACCTGCAGAAGTGTTTACTGGAAATAAACTGTATTGTTTTTTTTTTACGTCTACACATCTGCTACTAAAGATGCTTGAGTGAATAACAATATTCAACTGTTAAACTGCTATATGAAGAAATTAAACCTATACTGTACTCAGTGTATCTGCTTTTTATAGACCTCTGCTGGAAAGATACAAGAAATGTGCGTATAAACAAAATGTTTAATTTTTCAAGTCAATATCATAAAAATTTAACGTGTTTACTTTCATAATGCATATTCCAAAAATGTATTATTATTAGAGATCGAAAAAGCAATAACATGCACCAAATAATGTCAATTAATAGCCAGGTATTGTAGCTATTTTGTTTTTGTTTCAAGCTACTGGTAATGTAACTCTCCTGAATGTTTTCCAACAGTTAATACAGCAAATGGTCTGCGGGTGTCAGGTGATTACAATTACACATGCCACATTACATTTGTCAATGTTTTTATTTAGATTTAAGTTGTTTTTTTACTTTTTTCACACTTTTTACATTGTAGTATTCATGGTTGATTTAAGGCTAAAATACAATACAACACAAGACTTTTGCCCAGATTTTGCCCAGATTTTCAGTCTGGACTTGTTGCAGAAAGTCTTGATCAGTTAGTGTGTTTCTATCTGAAACTTTCAAAAAGTCTGCAAGTGTATGATGTATAGTTAAAAAAAATCTCTTGAGATTTTAAAAGTATTGTAGTGTATTCCAGCCATTAGTTAAAATAGTGGAAAAATATTTTGGTTTAAAATAGATCATTTACCCTCTGCTGAATGCTAGGAATGTACCCTTTGAACTGTCCAGGACATCACATTGACACTTTTTCTTTCATTCATCCGATTCTCTGGCTTTCTCTTTGACAGTGGCTGATGTTGTCAGGCAGCCAAGGCGCCATCATATCCATTTTGCATGCTTATTAGGAAAAAAACACAGTTATGAATATTTATTGCATTCAGCAAGCAATTTCAACAGAGGGAAAGGAGGCAAAGCTAAGACGCACATAGTGAGACAGAAGTTTTGCATTGTTCGTGTTTCAAGGGCAAGACATAGAGGATAGTTCAATACTGTATAACTGTAAACATACTGTACTGTATAGATCCGTACTGTACAAGTTTGCAACAGTGACAGATTGGCAGATTCACATTAGGCATGGTGGCAGTTCAAGGGTCCTGTTTTGGATTGGATGATGTCTGGTGCCGTTGAACACCGTGACTTCAGAGCAGAGCGTCTCAGGGGAGCGACAGTATTACAAGAGGCTCAGTTTGTATGACAACATTTATTATCCCCTGCTAAAGCATCAGTCAAAACAGCATTTGTAAGGGCTTGTAAGAAATGTGCATTTGCGAAACGATTCCATGAAGTTCCTTTGAGACAGGGAGAGGAAACATTTTAGCATGTTTGTAGTCTTGTATAATTTGTCGAAATAGTTTTTGCTTTCTTGAGGGAAACCAGTAATCATATAATTTCATATAATATATTTACTTTACATATATCATAACTTTACCAGATAAAAACAGATAACTCAAAAATCATGTTTTTTTTATTACTATCAATCAAACTACAGTTGGGGGTTGTTTTGATTATGTTATAATAACTCTAAATAATATAGCTAACTAACACAATAAAAAACAACATAAATACAGCTAACTCTAAATAATATAGCCAAGTTACATAATAAAAACAACATAAATACAGCTAACTCAAAATAATATAGCCAAGTTACACAATAAAAACAACATAAATACAGCTAACTAACACCATAAAACACAATAAAAATATGAAAAAAAATAATAAACGTGATTTTTGAAAATGTTATTTTGCAAATAAACTCTTCATTCATATTTATTTATATCATACCATATCTTGCCACAGTGAAATGAAATTATATCAAAAATCAGATTGTATTGAGCCTGTCCTCCAAGTAAAAATGGCTCCCGTCTAGCAATTGCTATGAAAACGACCCCATATGCTGTTTTTTGCAGTCAGATAAAGACGCATTTGTTTTTGCAGTTGTAAACGTATTAATGGTTTAATAAATGTTTATGGATTCTAAGATATTTTAAGAGCACCTAACCCCCCACCGCTTGCCCTAACCACTTGTCAACCATAAAACACAACACATGAGTAAAAGTACAGTCACATGTATTTATTTCATAAAATATATGACTTTATACGAGGAACTATGGGAAAGGACATCAACACATCTTCAGACAAACCGGAACATCAGCATGACGTAATTGGTAACGAGAGCCAATAGCATTTCACATTCAAAGTTGACGTAATGACGCGCTCTGTCACGAGACAGACGAAAGTAAGTGATATTTCAATATTAAGAAGGACGTAACGTGGTGCCACGTTTGTATTGTCCGGAAACACAGCAGAATCAGGAAGACAGCAGTTTTTTTTTATCTGTATGTGTTACGTTACTTGCTCAAAATGCCTGAATGTGTGTGTGTGTGTAATGTAAATACAGTTATCATGAAATTTTGAAATGAAGATCAAACCACAACACGTGCTTTTATTGCTAAATAATCCCCCATAATGTACATTTTGCCTGCAGCCGGGAAAGGTGCTAATATAGTAAACGCTCGTGTTTGTCATATTTGAGGAAGAACAAACAACATACACAGTAGTATAGGTTGGAGGATACGAGAATTGTATTTGTTGATATACTTGATAGATATACTTATTGTAAAGGACGATTTATTGCAAAATTGCCTAGTATTCTTTTCTTATAAATGACGTATGAATATGCTTGATACCAGGGCATCATGTCCACCAACAGTTGTTTCACCCCCAACGTTTTGGTAGATAAAACCCTTGCCACCTTTGGCATCATTCCCCCTTGCAAGTTACAGTTACATCTCAATATCTGTAACCTAAAAAGAAGTTATTTTATAAAAAAAAATGTTAAAAAGGTCTTGGGTCTGTATCCAATAAGCGTTTGTTTCCGTCATCTTTTTTGGTCAGACGGAGTAATGTTTCACTTGCTGAATTATATTAATATTGCTTACGCATGGGCACAGTTCCCCGAAAGACTTTTTTTTTGATGCCACTGTAAATGTCATAAACTAGTGGAATGTGTTCTATGAGACAGTTAGCAAAGAGCACTTATTGGAAAGACTCGCTGGACTTTGGCCCTACAGCAAGTCAAAGAGCTCGGCCTATTTTTGGATAGCTTCTGAAGAAGCACTTGTTGCCTCTCCATCCTACGCAGTGCACTGGACCCAGATCCTTCATTATTCTCATGCTCTTTTCCAGCTGCTGCCACAACATTCCGATGCCCCCATTCACTCCATCCAAGCTCTCTGTGAAGACCTGTGTTCATTGAGAAATGCTGTGGATGTTGTTTTCTCCCTTGTAAGTGACTGGGAACGGTGTTGCTGTTTTGATGATCTGAGATCAGTTTTATGACACTTGGGGGGAATTTATTGTCCACTTTAGAATAACTCACTGAGGGTGGCATTTGTTTGTATGTTCTGTTTGTGTTGATTTAGCACTTGGGAGTTGGGAGGTGTTGAGATGCACTTTGATTACATTGCGATACAATATTTGTAAGTTCAAATAAGTTCATACTACAATAATATTGCAATCATTTGAACAACATTTTCAATATTTTAAAATTCAAATAAGGTTTATTCCCCGAAAATCATTTGTTCCCCAAACAATTGAAATATCTTTAATATATATTACATTTTCATTATATATTTATATTAATGTATTTATTATATATTTTTGAAATATTTATAACGTATAACTTTCAATATTTAATAGAACCTTCAGTATGTAAATTAGTAAAAATGTAATAGGTTGGTCACTAAAGAAACCCTTTGTTTTGACAAAAAAAAATTTAAGAAAGGAATTAAGGAAGCTAAAAAGAAAACAAATAAGTTAACACAGGTCACATGTTGGCTGCTTAAAAAGACAAGATTTTGCATTAAATGTATCATCGAACACAGCGCAGATGTTTAGCGGATTCGCCCCTCAGTGGCTCGAACCCCCTGTGCAAATATTAAGCAGAATTTTCTACTTTAAAGAAACCTCACACTTAAGCTAAAAACATCTCTCGACAACTTCCTGTCATATCATGTATCAAACGCTCCAGTCAACTCGATGGGGTGAGCTTGTGGCTAAGGAAGCGAATGCTAAACATGGTCTTTATCCAAAATAACCTGGAGAGGTTAAGAGGCCATGTGTGCTGCAGACTGCAGTGAACTATCATTATCTGCAGCTTGTTATACGCATGGGCCACTTACGACACCCCTCGGGGCTCTGTTGTGAGCCGCCACGCCAACAGTTCGGGATGAGTCACAAACACGGGGGCACGCTGAGCTAATACGAGAAACACCACCGGGGTTGGCATAACAGTCATGATAGGAATACAAGGGGACAGGAAAGGAGACCACATCATAGAGGGATGCTGCTGTGACTCATTCCCTTTGGAAGTCATAATGTTTATCCCATAATGTGAATCGAGTCCTCTGGGCTTTCCTGCGGCTTGTTTAAGCTGCTTTTGTTTAGGCTTTTTTTGTCAGTGTTTTTGAATCACTAGTATTAGGGTGGGCTGATTCTGGTGATTCCTGATAAGGAGTTTATGCTCTCGTCCAATGCAGTTGGCAGGAAATTTTGGGGATTCAGATGTAAGGGTTTTTAGTGCTTGATATTGGCATGTAGCTTAGAACAAATGTTTTGGTTTTCATTGTTATTTTCATTTAAAGTTCGCCCAAAGTTTTGGCTTTTCTGTTGTTATAGACTTCATTTAGTGAGAGTTGAAATTTGATTTGATATGCCATACCTTGCTGAATAATGCTATATTCAATATGAAAAGCGTTATGTTTTTCAAATCAATTTAAAGTATATTAAAATACATGTAAACGTATTTAGTTTTTGACACGTGTTTGGGTTATTTACATTTTTCTAGGAAAAGAAAGCATCACTACGACTTCTGAAAGTCATGTTTTACTATTGCATAAAAACACATTTAAACAAAAAACTTGATCAACTTGCTAGTAATAGCAACCTGAAAATTTCAAGAACATTCAGGGAAATAATGGCAAGAATCGCAACCAGCTTGTCCACTTTTTGAAAACTTTGACTATATAAATAAATGTATCTTGAAGTAATAACATCTTTTTAAACCATCGGATATGCATATTGTGATATGAACATTTATCTGGATAATTCACAAATATCTTGCCTTAATTGAAACAATTTAAAACTATTGTAAATTTATATTTTGCAACAGCTACACAAGTCAATGATGAGGAATTTTTATTTAGGAAAAATTGAATGTTGGTAGTATCAATATGCCACTTTCACACAACTGTCTCAGGATGGCTTTATCTAGAGTAGGACCTTTTTGTGTGTCCCTTGGGCTCCTCTGTCCATGCCGGTCGCACTTGATGGGTCTCTAGGGGCTTTGCGCTTTTCAGCCGAGGAGGAAATCAGTTTTTCCCTCTACATGGCGGAACATTTATCACCTCGATCGCCAGGAGCTGCAGTAGAGGAAAATGGCTTGGCGTGGGATCTGTCACCAGAACCTTGAAGTATATGACACAGAAGTGTTCAGTCCATCCTCTGATCAGCAGTAAAAGTGCGACCTTCTGTTTAACTGTGTAAAATGAAGTGGAGTTTAACCTGTCATGTAGGCTGAAACGGGGCTTTCGCTCATCATCCAGTCCACATCAAATGATGAAATAGTAAGTGTGTCCTGGGTCTGTGCTGCAGTTCGCATGTTAATGCTGGCAACACAATTTAGTCTGACAACTAGTTTTTTTTCACTTTTCTTTGGGCACTTTAGATATAAGCACCTGTGGCACTTCTGACCATCTCTTTTGGAAATCTACCAGGAAGGTTGTACTGGGCTCTGAGCCCATTTTCAATACTGTAGGTACACTGTAAACTCTAATTTGTCTTACACAAATAATACAAACTTGACTAAGCATTAGAAAATTTAGTTTATTTAACTTAAAACTTACAAAATACCATGAGGAATCCCCATGAACCCTTGCACCTTAATATTTTGATTATTTATGCTTGGTCAAATAATACAAACTGATGGGGCATTTAAATACTTGAACATAAGAGGTCAGAGAGGTTTTAGCTTCTTTTTAGTTTTATTGATGTTGTTTTGTTGTCAATAATAGTTTTGTACGAAATCATTGTTTGGGTGGTTAGTGATTGATGGCTTTGGTAATAGTGGAACCTGTTTAGAACGTTGTGTAGACTTTTGAAATGCATGCCAAAATGTTATTAAATGTGTATTTCTGTGCAGAATAGATTTTTTTCAATGACTGACATGAAGTCATGACTTCAATTCGATATTCTATATCAGTCAGCCTTAATTGGCGGACCACGGGCCGGATCCGGACCTTTGCTTCGTTCCTTCCAGACCACAAGGCATAGCCTAATAAACCATTTAAAATATTTGACTATTTTGGTTGTTTAAATTGAGCCACATGTCTACACAACAGAGAATCACATCACACGCGCTCTCAGGAACATTTATGTAGTTGATCTTTTGTCACTTTATCCTCTAATATCTTTATTTAGCGCAAAACACGCTTTGTTTTTACACTTTCCGCTCTGGGCTCGCTGCTTCTCTCCCGCCAAAGATGCGCCAGATGAAGAGCAGCAGCCACGTGCTTATTTTAACAACAGTAGTGCAGACATGCAGAGCAGGTAAATGGACACACAACAGTAAACAAAATGCAGCAATATTAAAGCATTTGTTTCCATCATTCTGTTTACTGTTTGATATATGTCTCCAACCTTTTGAACAGATTTGTGATATTTTACGAACCATATCCCCTAAAGCCATAGAACCTACATTGCATACAGTACATACTGTGGATATCAAAATATTGAGTAAATGGCCTGATAAAAGATAATATCTTTTAAGATAATATATTAAAAGATAATATCTTTTATACAGTATATCTAACTGGGCTAAATTGATTTAAATATTTATGTATTTTCAAAAAACATATTGTCCATTTGGAAGAAAATATAAATACCAGACCTCTTGGAGCTTTAATTGAATACCCCTCCTCTATATTATAATGGGAATGTGTTTATTACATCAACTCAATACTGGCTTACTATGGTTTTCAATACAGAAAATAAATACTTTATGATATATTACATTTTTAAAAGAAATAGGTATATTAACATATGATTTTGAGTTATGTGAGTGAATGATTTATAATAAAGCTTGCTTTATCCAATTAAGCTTTTCTATTAATACAATTTAATCTGTTTAGTTTCACTTTGTGTAAAAAGTTTAAAGTTGGCAACTGGTTTCCATGTAAATTTCTTGGAAAGTTGGCTAATTTGAGTTTAGAGTTGGATCACTTTTTTAAAATAGAACTATAAAAACATCAACATTGTGTCTTTCCCCCAGACATTTAGCACTATTTGTTATTGCGAATGACCTGCATAAGCCTTTCTTTTCTTTATTGGCCCTCCTGGACCTTTGGTACATGATTAATGTAATACAGATGTCTTGACAGAGGTCATCAGTGACGGTAAATCTAACAGACCCTGAATGTTATAGATGAGCCAGTAGAACATTGTGAAAACATGTTCATCAATACAGGCAAAGTGCACAATTACAAGAGAGCATTAACCAGGATGCAACTGTCCTTGAGACATATACTGTAGCAATAACACACAAGCCACGATAGGAACAATGCCGAGCGTGTGGTCATGCCTGGATGACACACAGGTCAATTGTTTCATTTCAGGCGCAAATACCCCATTTCCAAAGGAAACCGTCTCCAGAGCTCTGGGAAAGTGATACAGTACGCTTTGCCAAGTGCCACAATCGCCACCCAGTTCATTCCGGTGTCAATAGCACGGACGACACGGGGGATTCCAATGTCATCAGCCGGCTATTCTTATCAGAGACATTTCCGACACAAAACAAACTGAAGGTATGTCAATAGCAGTAGCGAACCCTCAGGGCCTTTTAGGTCCTCTGTGATGACCTAAACTATTGTAAAAAAAAATATTTAAAAACTTTAAAATATTATTTTCAATAAAAGCCGGCTGTTTTCCTAATTAGATATATTTAACTTCCCGGATCGATGCGGACTCTATCCACGTGAGATTTCCAAGTCTCACGAGAGTAATTCAAGATCACGGAGCAGTCGCAGTTCTGCGATGTCATACGCTGTCTGCGCAGCCTGCGCATGCTGCAAGAAGTCGAACGTGTGCTGACAGTACAGTAAATCAGGGGGAGAGATTAATTTTGAGTGACCGTAAAACTGACCAATCATATCATTTTACCAAACAGGTGGCGCTCTTTGTTTTGGGGGGGTTGTTCACCAGCAATCTCGTAAAGCGGAAAAGTCACCCAAAATTGGTCCGCCAACCGCCAAACTTCAAAAAAAAGAAGAAGAAATGCGGAAAACGTCATTCAAAATGATGGATAATATGTGTTATCAAGTCTTGGGAAAAAAAGAGAAAAGCTGATAAACGTGTTTCAAAACAACAGAAGGAAGACTTTGTTCAAATTGTAAGTTATTTACGAGTTATTAAGCCGCCTTGCCTCAATTCATTCTGGTTGCTGATGTGCACATTTGTTTATGTTGCTTAGCTTTATTTGAGACGAGTGATTTTGAAGAAAAAAAGGTTCACGGCAGACATAGTAACTTTTCAGGAAAGGGAAAGAAAACACTGCACTGATGTGGAAGTCTAAATGCTGAGGACAGTTATTGTTTCGTTGGTACTGTACAACTCTTGCACATCCATCTCAAATGGGTATGAATCAAGTTTTTAGTTTAGCGGCGTCTTGCTGTAGTTTAAAGGGATATGCATCCGTTGTACACCTGTAAAGACCTGGGGCTGAACTTCCTGTCACAGTTTTCATAGTACGTTGCACCAAACAAACACAGCCAGTGCCAGAACAAGCACGCAAGTTAATGGCTCAGAACATGCGCTTATCCCTGCCATCAGCTCAACAAAACCAACAATTATCTTCAAAATAAACCCAATCCCTTGATTGTTAGACAAATAATGCATTAAATAGTCCCAGATAAACTTTCCTCTGTTGCGCTGATGGCAGAAACCTCGGATTGTAATGTCGACCTGTAGGAAGTTCCTTCCATTCAATTTTGAGACAGCAGATTAATGTTCATAATACGATCTTTGTTTCTCTAAGAATAAGAAAAATGTTGTGCACTGTATAAAAAAGCTCGCTTTTGTGTGACTCGGCATTGTCTGACCCGTGAGATTAACTTTATATAGGCCCAGACATTATTTTGGGCATTTTCTTGACAATTCACCTCCTCCTCCCATCCTAAGGCTGGAATTCCTCCAGGAAGGCCGGAAAAGCCTGGCACTTGCTTGCAGCCTGCAGCCAGGCCTGGGCAGCTGGGATCTGGGGGAGTTCCCCGCTGTTCTGGAGCTCTCTGGCACCGCTCTCCCCCCCTACCCCAGCACCGTACCCCATGCCCGCCTGTTCCCGCTCCACCTTTAACTCCCGGCCAGATCCACAACACAATACAGAGGAGCTCTGTGCTTCTGGACACCCACACACATACACACACACAGGGTGAGCACTCTGGAATATATGCGATTCAAATGCAGAGAACCAGTGGAAAAGTGCAGCAAGTGCCCCTCGGTTGCTCCACTTGGCTTGGCGTGGTGCTCGACACAGGCACTCTCGCATAAGCTGCCTATTATTCATTGTTCGCGGACTCTTCAACACACTTCAGGGTCTATTCATCTGTTGAAAAACGGGACTGTACTGGGTATCAGCGTGGTGGAAATGCTCGCCCCCTGCCCTTTTCAATTCAGCCAGAATAGGAAGTGAATTCTCCACATGTCTTGTTATTGTCTTGTTCGTGTTTGTTCATGTGGAATCTATTGTTTTTTACCCAGGAGTGTCACGGGCACCTGCAAGGAGTTTTGGCTACACAGGTAGTGATTCACATGTTGGTGCCACTGGCCCCTCCCACCCACTAAAAGGAAGCCCCCTGACTCCCTCTCCATTGGTTGTCAGCAGTAAAAAAAAGCTGTAAAAAGGAATTCCTTCTTAATGGTCCATGAAAGCTGTGATTCACCACTTATTTTTGTTTGAGCCCTGGCGAATCTTTCTGTATTACCTCAGCATTGTAGCCCTTCGAAAACCTATCCGTCACACTCCGGGGTTTGTTTTCGCCTAGCCCTCCTAGAACCCGCTGTTCCAGCAGATCTGTAAAATACAGTAGGGTAATCAATGACCCAGAAAGCCCTTCCTGCTGGACGCTTGTCACCGGTGATGGACAAAAACCATGACAACCGGCCACTTCTGACGGACCGCTGGCGTTGGCGAGGTCAGCGTCCCGCCACGAACCCCCTGTATGAATGATTCCAGAGTTAACAGCCTTGATTGGGAGGGACTCACAAACTTGGACCGTGTCGCTTTAAATAATTGCCTTCATTGTTCTCCAGCCACTGTCAGTTATGGTCACAAGCTGTTTGATAGGCTCCTGTTTGTCTGCCACCTCCGATGCTAGCAGTGGTAGTGCTGCGCCCCCATGGGTATCTGCTTGTGCCAGAGCGGAGATGCCAGCTTGGTGACCCTGATGCCCTGAAACTGACGTGCCTGATTCACAAGGGCGGCTGTGCTAAGCATAGTTAGAGTTACATAAAACAGGACGGATGTCAGTCTTGATGAGTAAGGTGATGAAATTGATGGCATTGTGAATGAAGGGTCTGGTGATTTTTGTGACCAAATTTTCGTTTTTCAGGAAATGGAAAAAAATTCTGTACTTTTTAAACAATTGTGGAAGTTGAAAAGCACTTTTTAAAGATTAGATATTTGCAAAACCCAGTGACAAACATAAAGCGTGAGTAGGAAAAATGATTTATGGCAAAAAATCTTGAAATATGGAGATACAAGGTTTCAGAAGAGCAGCAGCGATATGTGACTGTTGATGACAAATCTAGACTAAATTCTCACAATAATTATAATATTAGGAACATCGAAGTAGTCACAGCTATAAAAATAATGAAAATAGGTAATTTGTGTTTATAAATGCTAACGAATATATGAAATATTTTGGTATTGTATTGATTTTTTTAAAGACCCAGTGAAATCAAAACGAAAGTTTTTTCCTTTTATTAAAAAGGAGTGAGCCTTAAGGACGTCAATAAACTGATATGCCATTAAGCACGAGATCAGACATCACAGCCTTTGTGTGTAAAGGAGAAGACAAACGCCAGTGTCACTCACCAACGTAAATATCAAGGTTTAAGTGACACAGCACTTGTAAAACTGATCTTCCTATTCTTTTCCATAGACTTACACTACTGTTGCTGTGGCTATCACACTGTTAAATGCAGCTTTGACTGGCTGAGGCTGACTGTGCTGTAAACCAAACGCTATTGGTTATTTTAAAATGGGGAGGGGCCACTCGATATAAATGTTTTTATTAACACTACATTTATTATTTTGCACAAAAAAATACAGAAAGTTGGCTTTCTATAGACGTCCTTACTCGGTTAATATTAAAGATACTGGTTATATTAAATGTTATATTTTCACAAAAAGTTTTTACATTATGTAAACTGACCTTATATAAAAAAACAGTCGATTAAAAGATAACTAGCTGGGTTTTTACACGCAGGGTCACAAATTGTTTCTGTGACTTTGCATAGTTCCATTCCATTCCATTTTCTACCGCTTGTCCGAACTACCTCGGGTCACGGGGAGCCTGCGCCTATCTCAGGAGTCATCGGGCATCAAGGCAGGATACACCCTGGATGGAGTGCCAACCCATCGCAGGGCACACACACTCACTCACTCATTCACTCACGCACTCACACCCTACGGACAATTTTTTCCAGAGATGCCAATCAACCTACCATGCATGTCTTTGGACTTTGCATAGTTATCAGACATTTTGGTTATTGATTTGGACTATTATTGTGATTTTTATATATATATTGTGTTTTGAATCTTGCTCTATACATTTCAATGACTGTGATGTATGATAAATGTCCCGGATAGATGGGTCAAACTTTCAAAATATGTTTCTCTACAATAATAAAACCAGGCCTGGAAATGGGGGGAACGGTGTTTAGGCAGTAAATTTGAATTGCATTTTTGACGTCTGTGGTTTAAAACCAGTGAATCATGGCCATTTTTCTTTTTGGGTATATTTTTTCATGAAATCGGATTAAACTGAAAATCGCTTTTCAAGTTTTGTAATTTCTTACACAACACATGTTGATGTGCAGGGGAGACTGAGGTTTTTGTCCATATATTCTCCGACTTTACAACACCCTTAGCTTCCGCAAGCCTGTGGCTTAACTACAGCACGGCTCACCCAAAAACACATGGCTCTTAGATAAACTGCTGGAACGCTATCAATGTTCACACCAAAAAAATATAAAAATAGGCATTAGTATAGATTTCACTTTCTGGCATTAGCATTATACTCTATTTCACTGTACTTTTGTCTCTTTATTGTCTGAGAGACTCCGGCAGATCCCCATGTGTGGCCCCTTGCACAGCATCACTAATATGGAATGTAGCTCAAGAGTGCAAGAAAAGGAAGTATTACGAGAGAGATCTACGCTCGCTCTGGTTTTTTCTCTTCCATGTTTAATCTTGTCCAGAAGCTTCTTTACAGTACGGCTGCAGGAGCCGCTCGCTGCCAGACAAGCGTGGGAACTGACCCGGCCCATCCAGAGCAGCCCCTTCTGAAGCCTGTAATGATGGAACCTCAATGACATCACGCATTTTAGAGCAGGGCTCTGGTAACTGCGCCGTACGCCTGATCCAAATACCAGTGGCTAAAAGGAACACACACGCCGAGCTGAGCAATGGAAGTCATATGCTGCGTGTTTTCTTTCTTGCGTTATTTTCCTCCCAACTCGGAGCGTAAACGGCTGTCGGGATTAAAAAAGAGATAGACCGCGGGGCCTCCGCGAGGGTCGGCCTTTACTGTAAATGTCAGAAAGCGAACGCGGGCCTTCGTAACGAAGTGCAATCTGATATAATTTACCCCAGGCTGGCGCGTTTGATCTTCACGTACTTCAGCGTGCCGTGGAGGGGCACCGGTGCAGCGTATGGCGTAGAACGTTGAAGTTTATATTCTGATGTCATGTGCGTTGCAAAGTATTTACATGTGTGGTGGGTTGACATTTTTAAAATTGTGGATTTGAATGAAAGAGTTGCCGTTTTCTTTTCATGACTCCTGCATGAATGCAGACAGATTTAGTTACCTCCAAAGACACTTTTAATGTGAAACACTGCCCGTGCTCCATTCCTTATTGGCAAAACTGGGCATCTTGATTTTGTTCAGTTTTGCATAGTTCAGTCGATATATATCATCAAACAAATCCATACAGAATTGATTTTGCAGTGAAATAATGGTTTCAACGTCAACTTTGGTATTTTTCTTTGCTTGTAGCAAAGTTAAACTATTGATATTAACAAGATGCCGCAGATTTGTTACTAAAAATGAAAAAAAATTCAGTGATGACATCAATGAAAAAAAAAAGTGCAAGACTCAATATGGCCGCTCTAGTAAGGAAGCCCCGCATCAAAAAGAGCTTATCATCAATAGCTGAAGGACAAAATGGTTGTGAAGACAGGTTACCTAAATAAGTTTTATTGTGACCATAGATGTCGATTTCAAAAATGCAAGTCATCCCCCATTCAAGTTGATAGGACTAGGTAAGTAGCTGTAATGATTTTCCCTCATGTTTAAAGGAATAGATCACCCAAAAATGCTGTCATGATTTACTCACCTTTCCAGTCATTTCAAACCCTCATGACTTTCTTTCTTCTGCAGAACACAGAAGATATTTTGAGAATATTGGTTACCAAATAATGGTGGTTCCCATTGACTTTTATTGTATGGATACAAAACCAATGCAAGTCAATGGGCACCTCCGTTGTTTGGTTACCAACATTCTTTAAAATATCTACTTTTGTGTTCTGCATAATGAAGAAAATCATGCCGGTTTGAAATAACAAGAGCGTGAGTAAATGATGACAGAATTTTCATTTTTGGGTAAGTTGTCCCTAATTTGTGGTAATTTTAGCTTTAGAAATATATAGAAATAACTTTCAACATGAACATGGTGAGGGATTCATGGTTTAGTCAACGAACAGATTCATACAGCCAGCAGTAGAAGGGAATTCAAATGAAAATCACCACCTGATTTATTTTACAGTAATCGCCTGTTGTTTAGAGTTGGGTTTTGGAAACTTGTACAGTAGCTCCAGCATCTGTCCTTTAATGGTGGCAGTCATGCTAGCTTTCTTCCTTTTAAAGGGCGTTTGAAGTCTCTCAGCTCTGTAATCGTTCGCTGACCACCGCTCCTATAGTTAGCACACCAGGACATGTGTGAATTTAACTGCAGCTCAGAGTGCACAGAGTTCTCCACCGGAGACGATATAAAACAATTCCACGTTTTTAACGCTTTGCATATGACATCCCTATACCCCATTATCTGGTACAGGAAATTCCCCAAGCGTATGATAATTACAATAATTTGGAGCTTATGGCTCTTGTTGTCTTCCCGTGCTGGTTTATCTCCTGGTGGAACGGAGGCCTTGGTGAGGCCGGAGCGCTGATCTGTTTGTGGCGGATGCGTTTTAAGGACCTTCAAATTAAAGGTCTATTGGAAATAGGATGAGCTAAAAACATAAGTGGTGCTCGTGCAAATATAGTAACGTGTAATGTGATGTTTGAAAATATTTGATACGCACGTTAAATTGTGTTTCGTCAAGTTGGTCTTTGTCATTATTTGTCATTAGAGTTTTGTTGTGACGGGATGGAGACTTTGGTAGAAGTGTAACTCTGCGGACACACTGCTAAAGCAAGCGACTTGATGTCATTTCAATGGAGAGCTAGCGACCTCCGGCGACACGAGCGACAGTGACCGTTGGCGACATGATGTGGTCGTCTCTAGCGACGCAACAGAGTTGCTCGACTTTATGCAAATGATGAGCGACTACCAATAGGCGTAAAGCAGCGGAGCTCCCGTCATCCGTCTCCCGTCAGTTACTTCAGGGTTTGTTTATTACCGTTACTAGATCAACCAAATCTAGGAACGCCTCCTAATGACAAATCCAGTCACTGGCGGTGTGTACGCACTGTAATTGTTCTCAAAGAATGTCAGAAAAGACAAATTGAATAATTGTGTCATTTTGCAGGAATGCAGTATAGGACAGCTAAGCAAAAAGTGCAAAGACGTGGTACAGAAGAGTGGTTGTTTTACATTTTCAAAACAAATTTCTCTGCAGCTTTCAAACAGTTTTTCCGTGCCAAGTAAAATTTGCTACTTCTGTTCGTAAAATGACAAAGGCAGCTAAACGACTGGTCCATGCAGGAGCGGACCACCTTCGAAGCCCCCTTCCATGACTGAAATACCTCTGTATCACGTTACAACCTTCACGACCCATACAGCCTGTGCTTCCTGCGATGAATGTGGTCTGCTTTTAGGTGCAGACGTTTGTCTTTCAACTTGTTTGTATACCTGTTTGGTTCACGCTTCATTGGAAAAACACGTAATGAGCTGTTGGCGCAGGGTACAACAAACAATTTCAAAACCAGATGCATGTAAAAAACATAAAAAAAAACTTCTGGAACTTAAATGGACTAAAAAAATAGATTGACTCACCTTTATCACATCGCAGATGTATATGACTTCGTTTCTTCAGTTAAACACACACAAATAATTCAATTTCCATAAATAAGCTTAAAATAGCATTTTCTACCAAACAAATTGTTTCTGGAGGCATTTGAATTGCTTTGATGATGAATGTATGTGCTTTTTGGAGCTCCACCATTTTTTATCCTATAACAAGATAACATGATGGCATTTTAATATTAATTATATTATTAACTTCATTCTTTAAGAATGTTCATGTTTCGGTGAATTTTTCCTCATCCGTTCACGTCTAGTACTGCACAAAGATGGTAATATATGTTAAACGTGTACACGCACCAACTTAGATCTGAGTTGAAGAACCTGTATGATTAAGTCAAGAGCTGGTCTGCCTTAAAATATGGTCTCAATTATCCAACTTACAACCCTTCTCTTCCACACAATCCTGCTTACACACAAACACATACATGTTCACATACTTTGCCACTCTACTAGTTAAAATAAAGTCAGATTATTATCAGTAGGCACAAAAGGGGCTTTTTTCTCAATTGTGGATGTATGTAAAGGCCAGTTTGTTCAAGGTGCCCTAATCATACTAGTTGACCGGAGTCAGACCCTCTGCATCCCGTGTTGATGGGGATGCATGGAAGTCATATGTGGCAGTCAATCGCTCTTGGATGTCTCGGCTCCATTTGCTACCATTTAGTGCACGTGGCGCGGTACCCACACGCTGGGTGCACGTCTTGAACAAATAACGCCTGACAGAACGCTCGCTTACACTATCTCCAGCGGTTTCCTTTGTATTGATGACAGGGAGGATACAGAGATGAGGTTTGGTGAAGGACTTTGAACTGATATAATTTCCTTTTATGGTTAGTGTGAGTTTTAGGGGACTAGTAATTCTTACCGTATACCGCCACACAGAAGCATGTCCCACAATGCAATTCAGATGCTTCACGATGAAAGGTACAGTGAACTGCGCGTAACCTCACGATGACTAACAACATCCCTACTAGAAGCGAGTCGAGGGAACATTAATTTGACCAGCAGAGAAAAAGTTCAGGAAGATGGATTATAGTACCCAACTTGTAGATTGTTTATTTTATTTCGAAGTGGTTTCATTATTTGGCCGTTGGCAGAAATTATGTCAGTCAGCTGAGATTTTCGTTCAGCGTATTTGCTTAAGGAGTCGGACTTTAGATTGATTGGTTAAGGATTATGAAACCGGGAACAATGAAAGAGACGGCAACACTGTGTGTTTTTCTTGCGGAAAACCTTTGTCCTTCTGAAGGTGTGCCAGACGTTCAGCTGAGAGAACTCACTGAAGATGCACTTTGGCCTAAATGTTTGTGTGAACAGCAGTCATCCGCTTTGAGTCTGCCTAATATTTTATTAAAGGCTTGTGTGTTGCCGAGGGCACAGGTGAGCTCCTCTAATAAATCGTCTGTTAGTTAACTCTGCCTTCACATAATCAGCCGTCATAAAAATTCATTAAGATTGTGATCCGAATTGTCTTTGAAGAGGCCATGTTGTAACACTTTCTCTTTTTTTGCAGGTTCTAACAAAATAGGAATTTATTTCATAATAACTGTTTTAAAAGATATGTTTGACCCGTGAACTCTCATTTTCATAGTCCACCTCAATGGATCTGCTTTGGACTTATTAACCATAGTAGTTGGAATTCTCCTTAGCCATCCCACCCAAGGACAGCTCAGCCCAGCAGATGTTATGGATCTGGAAGCCGTAGCCGTGCCAGTCGCGTGCCAACCTCCCTGGCCATGGCACCAAAATGGGCATTTGGGGTGCGTCTGGCACTAATGCCCAGTTCTGGCCGATTCATTTCTTTTAATTCAAATTCTCATTAAGTAATTTTAACTCCCTCTCGTGTCCCTCCTGTTGCCCGGGTGCATGCAAATCGGGCTGAAGGTTTGTGCTAGTTATCTCGCTGGAGACGTGCCCTTGTTGCTTCATATAGCTCAGCTCTAAAGCACCGGCCATTGATAAGGCTAATGTCTCTGATAGCCACTGAGCTTTCAAGTCCTCCGCACAAAACAGCCGGCATCCTTTCATGTTGTTTTCCCAAGCCAAGGACAGACAGGCCTCCCCGCGGGACTGAACTGGTTAATCAGTAATCGCTTACTCATTGAGCCCAGCAGTTGCTCAGATGGACTGATTCTCTCTAACTTTCTCTATTATCGTCCCATCTCTCTTATGCCCCATAGTTTAGATTATAAATATACAAATATTCTTAATAAAAATATTGAATATTATACCAGACTTCGAATATTGAACATACAAATATTTATGGTGATTAATATGTAAAATATTGAATATTTGTATTAAACAGATAAAACCTCCGAACCAATGAAGAAACACGGACGACTCCTCTTTTGTTGTGAAGCAGACATGTAATCCATTTTCTTTAACGTACCTTAAATAAAGTAATACATTATTGAGATCGATTCCAGAATAAATGTTTATGTAATGTTTGTGTGTGGCGTGTCCGGATGTGTATATATAAATACACAAACATACATGTATATATTTAAGAAATATGAGTATGTATATTTATAGAGAATGTAAATTATATTTAAATGTAAATTGATATATATTTGCTAGATATTCATATGTCTGTGTATGCATTTATATATATGCCATATACATATATTATATAATCAAACATTTATTTTATATGAATCGTTATTTTATACATGTATGCCAAAGCGTTAAAATAAAATCAAAGTGTTCAAAGAAAGGGAAAGAAATTGTACTGTACATGGTCCAGCCATTCAAGCTGTTTAACAGGGTGGAATATTGGACTGATATGTAACAGAAGTGTCTTTTCTTCTCCTAATTTTTGCCACGGCCACCTGACCCGTCTCCAACCCCCTCTGCCCTCTCATTTCTGCTGCTATGTCCCCCACCCTTTTCCATCTCTCTTGTCCATCTCTCTTGTCCAGCCGTATAGCAACTGTTGGTCTGTGAAGATGAGGGCCAGCAGGACGCAGCACGGACAGGGACGAGCATCACACAGCAGACACATGGTGCTAAATTAAAACATTAGTACCACTTTATGACTTTATTTAACGTACGCCAAAGAAAACTGATTACACGTCTGCTTCACAACAAAAGAGGAGTCGTCCTCGCCGTCTGGGTTTCTTTTTTGGATCTGAGGTTTTATCTGTTTCTGAAGCAGACTGGTTGAACCCCAGAGCTTTAAGCGGTGTGCCGCACGTTTAAATCGCTTCTTAGGTCGGCTAGCTTGTTTTTTTTTATATGGTTATGTAAGATTTTCTTTGATTTTCGGAAAAAGTATGGATCCGTTAAAAGGATACTGTGGGGTATAAACTAAAGGATAATATGCACATTACTTAAAATGTAATTGTGTAAATGATTTGAGGCTTTTTAATGAAGACTTGAATCATAAAAAGGCGTGGATTGTGCACTTATTAAAATTTATATTTCGCTTTTTGTCCGAGCAAATGCTTAGCAGTACACATTGAGCTGTGGTGTTCATAGAATCTCTTTTTTGTCCCCTATTTATTATCTAAACAAAAGAGGAAGAGAATATATAAGATACTTGATCCATCCGCACAAAGTAGTCTGTCCTTACATTTTGTTATCTTACAGAGCCAAACACATCGATGGTGTGTTACGTATAGACTGAAGAGCAATATAAACCTGTTGACCCATGTCACATGAGATATGTTGAATTGCTGACTAGTGTAAATCAGGCGTCCCAGGTAAGATAATTCCATACCTGTGCCTATGCAATACTGCTTTCTGTTTCTGTAACTCTCAGTTTGAAACTGAAAACGTATGCAGAACCCAGCTCTTTTTGGGAGCAAAGGTCACGGAGGAGCTTGGGAGGCGGTAGGTTGTTTGTAGTGCTTGCCAGCGGCAAACTGCAAGTCAGAAACCCGAGGGCAAAGGGCAGCTTTGACTTCTATTAAACTGGTGGAAAAAGCGACAGGCGGAAGATGCTCCCTTTTTAGGGCTTGACACACATCCCCTTTAAAACAGCAGGCCTCTGATCTGACCCGTACTTTTGACCCTGAATGTATAATTTCATCAGGACGTGATTATTTGGTTTGGGTTCCAAACATGAACAGTTATTTTTAGGTGCTTCAAAGATAAATGCTTTTGTTTGATACAGTGCGGCAGATGTGTCTTTGTGCTGATCTTCCACGAGTTGTTTTTCTTTAATTTACCTGTACAGCCTTAAAAAATGTATAGACCGTTTTAGTTTTGGCTTCAATCAGCATTTTTGGAATTGCCATGTATTGTATTGCCAGGAATGGCAGTGTCACCCAACAGCAATGTAAGAGTTGTGAAAGAAATCAGACTTATTCCAGCAAATGCTCATTTTTGAATGCATCCTGAAATGCATGTTAAACGTTAGTATTGTTTTGTTTAAACATGAATGTGAACTTGTTTTCTTTGCAGTATTCAAGATCTGCAAAATTGCATCTTTTTCTATTACAATTTTCTGCAAAAACAACAATTACAATTGGAAGTTGGGAGAAATGTTGTCTCTAGTTCCCAAAAGGAAGCAAAAATGATCTTATGAGGTTAAACACGTACCTAGAAATTTGGAGTAGTCTCTTTTTCGGGTCTGTATAAATTTGAAGATATGTCACTACATGTCTAGTTTTAGTACAGTGCCAATCTGAATTACGTTAAGTATATTTTTATGGCTCTATTTTACAAAATGTTTTTGATATATTGAATTGCCTTTCTCGTGAAACGTGATCAAAACAGTATAAAACCTTTTTTCAAACCTGAGCTACTTTCGATTAGGTGGGATTTCATAACTGATTGTACTGCTGCAAATAAAGCAATTGCATATCAAAAAGCAACCGCGTTTCGTGCAGTAGGTGACAAAAGCCATTCTGACAGACTAAACACACTTCCTGTGCGGGTTGTTTACCATCAGGAAGTTGAAGTCACACAGGTGAATCATAGTCACGTTGCAAGAACTTCCATGTTCTTAGGGTGTGATTAAATTGGGGTCTTTGGTTGTCTTGCCTGGAGTTCTTGATCACGTTCAGCCTTACAGGAAGTGATGTTGTCTGGATTAACTTCTCATCTCATGAGGCTGTGGAAATGCAATGTGTTTTAGGAACTGACAAGCGTTTAAGTATTGCAATATCTAAATTTGACCCCTCAGGACATCCCTTATAAAGTTGTCCACAACACCCGGCCAGAGACATAAGACCGCATTCATTAATTTAGTTGAGAAACTTTCTTGTACTTCACTTACAATGTGACCTTTTCGTGACATTTGTATGAATTCCATTCCTGACAAAAGAGATGGAGACAAACAGTTTTGTGGTTGGGATTTCATAACATATCCCCAACTCGCACAGAGCTTATATTAAGTATCGTTTTTCTTTGTGAATCATTTCTATGTTACGCACTTTAAAATACCTTTGTGTATGAAATGCGCTATATAAATAAACATTGCCTTGCAATGGCCAAACATGAGAGAATCGTTGATTGCAAAAAAAAGTATAGACGGAAATGCAAAACAGAGATTTATTATTATGTAGAGTATGCATCAAGAATTCCTCATAAACAAGAATTGAATGCATTTGTATCATCTGTTGTGAAATTAGTAAAAATTGAAATAATGTAATGATTGTGAAAATTGTGCCAAATTATAAAAACTGAAGACAAGCGCTATTGTTACAACTGTAAAAGACTACCAAAAGAGTTACAAATGTTTTACATTTACTAACTACTAAGACGTACTACTTAAAAGTAAGTGTAGCACATGTGGGATGTAAGGATTGTAACATTTCTAAATATTGCTTCAAAACAAATTTTTGTGTATTTTTTTAATTGGGACAAATCAACAAATTAATTAATAGATGAAAAACAGACACAAAACCAGAACTTACAATTCCACCAAAGAGCAAATCAACAAACATATACCTGTAAAATCTTTTATCTCCTTGGGCTAAAATTGTCTGATTTTGGATAGGTGGGGTCGATGTGGTCTGTAAAAATCTAAATTAGTTTTTGCTTGGTTAATGAAAAGCAATATTAGGATCTAAATAGATCTGTTTCAGGAATTAATTTACAGTTCACCAATCCTAAATCTGAACGGTGGCATGAAAAATGCACTTTGCATTGGAAGAGAGTTACCTTTGAATAGTTTCTGGCTTCAGGACAAATAATTATATTTCCTTTATTTGCTATTATAATTGCCATTAAAAACTGCCTATACAGACTACTACTATAGAACAATAAATAATCAGACTTTCATGGATAATGTAAAAAGTGTTGTGTTGACACACACGAACACAGGTTGTGCCGTAAATTTTGTTACCAAATTACATTTAGAAGTTTGTATGTACATTTCTCTGATTTACACTTTAAACAACTTTCCATTCCACCTTTCTAAGAAAAACTAACCTAAATCAAGATGCTTTATTTAGTCAAATACATCTGAGCTACAGCATAGCAATCTTATATTTAGCTCATAGGGACTGCATGCACATTTTGTGCCAAATACTGGTGCCAATGTATAAAAATAAAACATACATACAATAGCTAAAATACTAGATGTGTAATAAAATAAATAGAGACATTAAGATGAAGAAGGTTTTGGATGTAAATACTTGTTTTTTATTAAATCAAAGCAAACATACATCAACCCTAAAACACGGCTCGAACAATGAGCAAACTTAGAACAGCTGATCTTACCAGCATTAAAGCGAGACATTTTGGATAAATAAGTGAGGAAAATAAGACAATTGAACAAGAACTCAAAACAATGAACGGTAACACTTTATTTTACGGTGCCCTTGTTACACATGTTACATGTAGTAACAATAGTATTTACTATACATTATGCAAAATTACATGTAACTACACCTAAACCACACCCTAATCCAAACCCTAACCCTATAGTAATTACATGTAGTTAATTATTATTACTCAGTACTTAAATTCAAAACTTATGAATTTGATTTTTGTACAAAATCAATAACTATTTTAAACAAAGGCCATCTGAACAATTAAACTAAAAATCATAAAGAAGTAAACATACAACTAATTATAACTAAGAAGTGTTAAAGTAAGAAAATAAAAGTAATTAGCTATTTATCAACGGATTATTACTGAAGCACTGGTTATAGAGATATTGTTGCAATGTTAATAGTGTCTCTATATGACTAAACCCATCCTTACCCTAAGTAACACGTAAGATTTGGATTGGGTAGTGCCCATGGACTTCCCATTTGTCTACTCCACGGAAAGACATAAGGTGAAGGTAAATTAAAATGTTACTGATATGCATGTTTGCCAATACTTGTAGAGCAATCAAGAAAAGAAGATGAAAAGACCAAAACATTTGTCTAAAAACTAGAGGTAACAACCAATCTTTTAAATAAAGAACTTTCTAAAAGCTGAAACCAGAGCACATCTATCTCGGTAGCTCTATATATTTTTTAAACATTTAAAGCATCATTTAAAGTAGGGATTATCGGCAATATCGGTTTCGGCCGATAAATAGTCCTTTTTAAGGTTATCGGTATCGGCCGATAATACAATTTTGTCCGATATACTATAGCCGATAAATCATTTCCTCTGGTTAAACTTCTTCAGCTGCACGCTGCTCACAGTTAAAATACACTACAGTACAGTATCTTTCTGTTCTCTGATCATTCACTTACTGCTATTGGCAAAACATTGTTGATGTAGGTACAGTATGTAGAAACAGTTTATAAATGTGTAAATTATAGGAACAAAAGTATATTGTTTGAATCCGACTGCTGTCTGAATGCTTTCTGTCTTGAGACCTGTTAGACCTGTTAGATATTTCTGGGTTGCTCTGGAAGAACATCTATAATTTGTTTGTTGAATAAAAAATATACTAGAAAAGGTTTAATAATCTTTAACTAGTGTAAAGTAGGTTTGGTACATGATGTTGAGGGGAAAAAAAGGAACTAACGGTTACCTTGTTTTCTGCAGTGAATGTTTTTCATATAAAAGCAGTTGTCCACTTTTTGCGTTTTGTTTCAGTCTTAGGAAATGTTATATTAATATCTAGATACTGTATATCGGCCAATATCTCTGTTATCGGCTTCCAATGTTAAAGAATCATCGGTTATCTACCAAAAATGTACATATCGGTGCATCCCTTATTTAAAGCGTTTCACAAGACACATTGTCAGCATAAGTTGCTATTTTTCTGCACGCTACAGCCATTTTCGCTTATTTGTATGTTTGTTAGAACTTTAAATCTAGATTTTTTACATGTAAAAGAGATTCTTAAATGTAACTACATTTTACCACTCACGTGTAATGCACAATCCAGCACACAATCTGTCAGATCTGTCTGGAAAAACATAAAAAGCATTTTACACATACAGGAAAATACGGTGGACTTCTCTTGCTATTATTTTTAATACGTTCAGTTGGTTTCTGTCAGAAAAGGAATTCTATTCAATACATGTTGTGAGTGAAAAGCAACATAAGAAAAGGATGACAGTTATATAAAACATGCCCAGTTGATTAAACTAATACTTTGTTCGTGTAAAATTTAGATCTGAAGCAAACCGTTAAAAAACATTGAAGCGTTTGTTTAACACTTACAAATATATGCCCTTAAAACAGTGAAACGGAAACACTATCTGTTTAGACTTCTTCGCTATCAGATGTACAACACGAAATAATGGCGATGAAGAGGTTTGAAATGAAAAAGAAACAGTTACTTTAGTCTCAGTCTGATACAGTCTCATGAGTTAAGCTGTGAAAAGTGGATGTGGGGGTGTTAAACATAAACACCATAAACACATCCTTAGCTACAACTCTTTTACCAGAAGCTACATTTAAAACCCCACTGTTGTGACTCAGTCTTTACTCAACAGGATGCGAAGAAGTCATTTGACTACTTTACATTTTTTAAAGAATACAGTTATAGATCTTGAATGCTAAACAATTGTATTTTAAGAACTAAAAATAGAACTATAGGGGATAGCACCATCCTTCTTGTAGATCTTGAGATATCATCTGAAACGTAACATTTATTAAATAAAACAGTGTAGAACTGTGTTTAACCCTAAACCAGATGGAGTAGGCTACAAGTTAGATTTTTTTATGCCAAAATGAGTCGCTAACACAAACATGAAAGATTTTCTGTCACACCAGATCGTAGACGCACAGACATCTCCAGAATATCAGTCAGGATGGAAACCAAAACCTTTTTTTGGTTCATCGTCTTAAGACTGTACCATTTGTTAGAAACGCACCCCTTAGAGGTGCCAACAAAAAACAATCCCCCATTCCTCCATGACCCGGAAGAACAGGTCGTTGAATCAAAAAAGATATAGTTTATGCCACAATGATAAAATGCTCTAATTTACAAACACAACTTTCACAAATAGCCTATAGTAAAATCAAGATTGACAGGCCATAAAAGTCTCCATTTGAGTGACTGGTTGACAGACCTTTGACAGGTGGGGTCATAAATCAATCAAACTTTTGACGCAAGGTATATGATTATACTACTGAGATGTGCTTTAGAAAGTGATATTTTCTACCCCATTGCATTGTGTGGGGATATTTCTCTAGAAGTAACAATAAGAAACAAATGGTTTTAAAACCAAAAAGTGTAGGGTGATTTTAAACTCGCGTGGTGCAGTTTCAAGGACAGTGTTTTATTGTTCAACAGCTTGAAAGTGTTCTTTTTCTCGTCTATCATTTTACTTTTTGTCCTTTTTTGTGCTCTGCTACTGTCCTAAACTTTTAAAATGGTATACCTTCACGTGAACAAGCGTTTATACCTTTTGATGCTAGTCTATTATGGTAGGGAGTCATAGTATATCGGATTATATTTGCAGCAATGAATAAAATGAACATTGTCTAACAATAAGACATTTTTGCCATAAAGGATGTAGGAGATGGCGGTAGGTGATTGAACCCCAAATCCCCAAACTCCCAATAATTTACTACTCCAGATCATTGGTCTCAATACGTCTGGATTAACAGAGCAGCATTTTACGGGCTGTGTGTAAAAAAAGCTCCCGTTTCATGTTCTAACACCAGAAAACACCTCCAGACATTGTGTTCGAGTGGAGCTTTGAGGGATTCGGGGGCCACTTCCGGCCAGCTCATTTTAAAAGAGCGCTACCCCTTTTTTCCCATGCAGCACTGCCGGCTAGGTAACCAGACGCAGATGGTACCTGTTAGCAGCACAAACCTCACTTGTTTTCCTTTGTTTGAATTTGAACCCCCGCCGGTGGTGAAGGGGGAACGTGAATCAGAGGTGCGCAAGTCGACGGTTCGAGAGGATGGGGTCTTTTTATCAGATGATAGGATGTGGTGGGCTAATATTCTACCTGGTTGCCGTTTATAGTTAGGCTTGTATTTTTTATTTCTTCCCCAAAGGCATTATTATTACCCGCAATTCTGCTGTTGTACATTGTGCATGTTCACAAGCTTTATTTCTGACTACGTTGAGGGAAATGAAGAGATTTTCCCTAGTATTTGTAGATGACTATTTTATATCATTTTGAACTTTTGATTCAGTCTGTGACTGTGAATTCAGTCTGACATTTAAAAGATGCTTGAACTAACAAAATTCGTATTACCGTGAATTCTGCTCATAGTTTACAGTAACCTGAAGGGACAACCTCTCCCCTCTGCCAGTGGTTAAGAGGGGGAATGTGTTTGTGGTGTTGCGTTTCCTTTCTGAGGTGGTCACGTTCCCCCATCCCGAGTTCTCTATTTAAGCTGATAAGACTTACAGCGGGCAGCTCGGACTCTGGAGGGGCGTTTGTGCACAAACAGTGGTGTGAATGGGTGCCAGCGGAAACAACACAAGCCGTCCAGCCGATAAGATTACATGACCCTCACCTTTATCAGACTGGCCTGGGAAATGTGATGGGGGGTTAGCGAGTGCGATCTTGGCGTTCGTGGAGCTGCACGGTGTGGGAAGCTGGACTCTGTGATACCAGCAGAATTGACAGATAGTAACACAGGCATTACGCACTCTTAAAAACAAAGGTGCTTCACGATGCCATAGCAGAACCTTTTTTTGACTAAATGGTTCCATAAAGCACCTTTAACACCCGAAGTACCTCTCTGTTTCACAAAATGTTCTTATTGGGAAAAAAAGGTTCTTCCGATTAAAAAAAGGAAAGAAAGAGATGGTTCTTGACAGTACCTTTGACTGAGTGGTTCTTTGTGGAACCAAAAATGGTTCTTCTATGGCATCGCGCTTGAAGAACGTTTTAACACCCTTATTTTTAAGAGTGTGGGTAATTTGAGCCTGGGATTTTATTTGAGGAAAGAGCTTTTGAAAATAATGTGATGTACATGCTTTTCAAGTGCTGACACGTTTCTCACTAGGGCTGTCAAACGATTAACAAGTTAAGTTTGTGTTTACATAATACATGTCTGTGTTACTGCGCATATTGTTTTTGTATTTATAAACAGATACATGCATATATGTAAGAAAAATATAAAATATAACAATTAATAAGCATTTATAGGCTATATATGTTCTTGGTAAATATAAATAAATACATCTGAATATTTCCTAAATACTGTATATAAAAATACGTGTATGTTTTTGTGTTTATAAGTAGAAAATGAATATGCACAATGAATATATGTAAACACAAACTTTTATTCTGCATGCGATTAACCCTTTGACAGCCCTATTTCTAACTCTCTCCTGACACTGTATAAATACTCATCCATGTGCTTTTTGAAAACACTTTTTTGTCCTTGTGTGATTCATTCTTGCCATTTTTTTCTATTTGAAAATAACCACATTTTTTGAAATACATATATATTTTTTGAAATACATGTGTGAATCATATGTTTCAGAATTTCCCATGGCTGTTTTTTTACTCTCTTGCGTACATGCTTGAACCATTCATGGTTTCAAAATTAGGTGTAGTTTAAAGAGCCACTGTAAATATGAAAGCATGTTTGGCTGCACTTATCAGTTTATGTATTCTGTTGTAATTCTACGTATAAATACACTAAAATATATTTCAGCTGTACCTGTTGAAGTCTTTTCCAGTGATGACCTAATTTGGGAATTAACCTGTCTCTGACTGTCTTTCTCCTTTTAACCCCCCCAAAACACACACGCACATGATCATTATATGTACATACTTCATCCTTTCTAGGTATTATTCTTAGTAAGACACACACACCTTTTCATAACCCCTGGTCCCCAACCCCTCCTTTATTCAGTAACACATACACGCCCAACCATAATCATTTATGCCCCACTAATGTCATAGTGAAATTGTCCCCTCCCTGTTCACCTTTCCTGTTTTTCCCTTGTCATATGTCCTATTCTGACAAATCGGTAACTGTAATCATGACAGTTAAACATATGGTGAATGGTGCACTACCTCATGCTGCCCATAGAGGGTGCAAAACAAACAAAAAAAGACAGTCTGTCTTTCTGCGCCTGCTCACTGCAGATGAGAGAGAGTGTGTGAGAGGGGGAGAGAGAGAGAGAGAACAATAATAAATTAATATACACATTATACAGAACAAAAATAAAATATTTTATAAATATATTATATTTATATCTAATTCGTCTGATTTGTGTAACTCAAAGAGGTCAAGAACAACACAAAAAAAATCTCCATCCATGAGTCAAGTTGAGAACATTGCATTGTGTTTTAGCAAAAGCAGTAAGTTTTCTATGCATACGAAAACTGCACATACTGCATTTTGTAGAAATATAGTAAAATGTTTAGTTTACAAGAAAAAAAGAAAGAGAAAAAAGTTTATCCTTTAACACAAGTTATTCCTGAGGATTCATATTATTTAGCAAACTAATTGTTATGAATAGATAAAATGGCCCAACGTAAATCACACCTGTCATTCACCCGCCGTACCTGTCTGTAAAGCATCATTGTTTAATGCCTTGACATTTATGTTTTCATATGCAAATCCAAGTTCTCTCTGGGCTTTTAGCCGTTACTCTTTATTTCACGACTCCTCAGGGTTTGTGGGGCATAGCTGACCTTTAAATTGGAATGATTTTGTCAGATGAGATGCATTCGGCTATTTTGAGGCTAGAATCAGGCAAATTCCTCTGTAAAAATAGAATCGTGGTCGAGATTCCACACGGAGGGGTGATGGGAAAATTAGGTTTGACCAAAGAGTCATTTAAAGAATGTTCTACCTGAATACCAGCAATTTCACCTATTAACTGGGGGTTGGTAATGCTAGTACACACGTTGTTTGATGTTGGAATGCCCTTAACATCCATTGACATAGACATCCAATTTATATCTTCAGTTTATAAGGCATTATTAATGCTCAAGTCTTTCAGCAGTCACACTAGAGTGTGTAAAAGTATAGCTATATTTGTGAGGGTCAATCGTCCTGTCTAACACTGAATGACAACCAACTTGAAGACATTTTAATGGTCCTTAATAAATAAAAAATGATCAAATCATATCTAATGCAGTATACAGTACATATTTCTCTGATGGTTAGGTGTGTGTGTGTTTTTACGCGGTAGGTTCGTATGAATTCGTAAAATCTTATTTGTACGTTTTGCTTTTGCGCCAGTATCATTTTAGGGTAGGCATTCAGTGTGACTATTTTCTACTTACATATATGTACTGTATTTGTCTACTATTGATTTGCTCATTATTGTAAGCAATATACGTTGTGGGAGTCTCTAACGTTACCAATAAACCTTACCCTGTTTGTTCAACATTTTCTGTAATTCATTTGACTGTCAATACTGATAACAATCAAAAACAAATTTATGCAAATTCCATTACATTTACATTTAGACATTTAGCAGACGCTTTTATCCAAAGCGACTTACAAAGAGTTTAGGAGCGATAAGCGATATAAGGACATTGTACATACTTTATTATTAAAGCAACACTGGGTTAAACATCAGTATAACGGAATGTGTTCTTACATACTGTCCGTAAACTTTCTTCCAAGTGGAAACCTAAAAAAATCTTTCCTAGCGTTAAAGCTTTGGGCTGTTTCTATCGTGTGTCTTAGTATTACAACATATTACACAACAAGAACGTACCATTTTATCTCTGAAATGAACTGAAATTGTATGAAGATAGAACATCTCGGCGTTGATACCTTGCAAATGGCGGCGATACCCATAATGCACTTCGATTCTCGCAAGTGTGACTTCACCTGACAAAGACCGATAATACTAAATATACAGTTTGCACGGTATAAAAGTCACGTAAAACATGGAAACACAATGGGTCTCGTTCAAGAAACTCGAGCAGAATTTTTTTGTCATTCTTACATAAATTTTAGAATTCATGAAAATGTTTGTATTTCAAAATGTTAGTTAGTACTAAAGAAATGTACACCTGCTCCATACCACGTATAAATAGTGCGTAAAACCGCACGTAACGATCTGTATTCTTTTAGACAAACTGTTGACACTGCATTTTGATGCACTGTTTCATAATGTAATTTCACGAGTTCTCTTGCCCTGTCTTTTATCATTTTTTACTTTTTAACTTCGGATAAAACGCAGAGCTCGTCACTGTCCTTTTTTACACAGCCGTCCAATCACAGTGGAGAAGAGGTGGGACAAACACTACATTGACCAACCATCATACACAACAATGGAGAAATGTATATTAATGGTTACTGCATTTTCTTATTAAGTAATATTCTTTAAAATAAGATACTAGTAACAAGTAGGCTAACTGTTGCGAATATTCTAGATCACATCAACCAACGCATCTCCGCATCTTAACTAAATCTCAATGCATCTTAACTAAATGTAAATGTAAATCTCCGGAATAACGCGCAGTGCCTCCAAAGCGTTCTCAGGCGCCACCAGCTGGTCGTTTTTTGAAGAGCACCAGGTATTATTATCTTAGCTGGCTAAAAACGCTTTGGTGGACACAGTTTAATTAATTAAATTATTGGTAAGCATATTAGTATCTTATGCATTTATGCAATAAAATGTAGCCAGACCTGAGAATGAAGTCCAGAGGATTTTAGAAGTAATTTTCATAGCTGTAAATTATAGGCGGGGATTATGCTAATTGTGATCTGGCGTGCCTTGCTAGCTTCCCCCGTTTACAAGTGATTGGAATTCATTAACATACACACACTTTACTATTGAATCTGACGTTTACGAAGTTTTTGTGAATCCGGAGGAAAGTTTACGGGAAGGTCTGTCTTACGTGCAAATTACTACGAATTTTCTCATATTTTTACGGATGTTTCTTGAATAGGGCCCCATGTGTGTTGACCGTGTAGCTTAACTGGGAGAGCATGCCACTAGCAATGGCAAGGTCAAAGGTTCAATTCCCGGGGAATATACATCATACTTATCAACACTTTGGATGCATTGTAAGTCACTTTGGATAAAGTCCTCTGGCAAATGCATGAATGTAAATACATAAGCAATACCTTGAGGTTTAGACAATAGAACACGCAGAGACGCACACCTACTTTCTCACAGATACAACCGCTTTGATAAAATGAGCTGTGTAGTTCACCATCAAATGCAGCGTAATCTTTCCAGACGAACTGGAATACAGCAGCTCTGATTATCTCAGCGGCAACATGACACCAACAGCCAAAGAGCATAAAGGAGCTTTTCACTGACTGCAAATCAGCGATATAATGAAGTCAGCACACTGAAATGAGACGCCGATTATAAGCGCAGAACATAAAGGACTGACGGATAGGCTGAACAAACGTCGTGACCGGTTCGTCTTGGCATGCTTGCTTAAATACCAGCCACTTCCTCTGCAGCTCGGGCTTCAATGCTTTTGACTGTCGGGCTGTTAAATGGGACAGTAACTGCGTCTATGCGTGTAAGTGCGTACATTGGGTGATGTAAAACGGCCGCGCTTGCGTCACGTGTCGCGCTGCAGATGTCCGCCATGTATGTCCCCCCGTTTGCATACGCAGATGTTTTAGATGTCCATTTTTTTACAAAGAAGAACTTAAGCAACGCTGAAGATTTTCTCAGACTTTGTTATCTACAAATATTGTTACTTGTGCCTCTCAATATGCATGGTGGTTACCATAGCAGTTTTTTGGACATAATCAGATGACAGTAAAAATACTCACACCCAGTCTGGTCTTCATGTCGATCTCCACAGAGGTGCTTGATTTCCGCAGGTGACAAATTTGGCAGGGCACTATACTGGTGGGCTGGGAGGAGGCGTCCCGGCAGGGACAGTCGTGGGTCGGCAGGAGTGTGCTGATAAGGAGGCGGGGGGGCAGGGGTTATGGATTGGCCACAGCTGCAGGGACGAGTGGTCAGCCCAACAGACAGCTGAAGAATGGAAAGGAAATGACTAAAATAAACTGCTTGTGATGTGTGCGGCCTCGTTCTGAGAGCATTGCTGCTAACACATCTGGCCCGTGAGACGCACACCCTGTTGACGTAACGGACATAAATATTTAAAACGCTGCGAAGGTCGAAGGGTTGATTTGCGGCAGTGTGAGAAAAGTTTGTACAGTGCGGTGTCAGAAAAAGGAATGGATAATGACGTAATGGCTTGATTTTGTAAACTGATATTCTTGCCATGCAAGAACGAGAGACTTTATATTTTAATCGCATCCACAGAGTTCTCGACGGAAGGTTAATTCATGAGACGGGTACAGTGCGAGATAAGAGATGTGGGTGGTACCGTGTGCCCTCCGCGTCCACACAAGTGCCTGGTCATGGTTGGACAGGAATGCTCTTTGATACGCTCTGATCATGAGTCAGCAGCTGAGGATGAACTAGTTAGCGTGTGCGCGCACACTCATAAACAGGAATGTTTCATATGATCCTGCGCAGGTCACTGGGGCTCCGTGGGAAAGGTTAGAAGCTCTGTTTGTCTTACCATTGTCAACAAGTTCCACTCTACACGGACCTGAGATCAGCGTGTCATTCTGTAAGGCCAGGAAGCACCTAGCATCTCTGAGCTGTTTGTTTAACCAGTGGCTTAGTGACCTAGAAATGTCAAACCACAACCCTAGTGCTTCGAAAGGACGGTCAGCATTCTGCTATCAGTCTCAAACTGAAACCGTGCACTTAGGTCGCTTTCACACTTGAAGTTTAGTTCGGAAGGGGCGCGGTTCGCATGAAAAATCGCTAATGTGAAAGCTGTCAAGCGAACCCGGGTGCGCACCTGGCTACCGAACCCGAGACTACCTGAAGGAGGTGGTCTGAGTTCAGTTCCTCTCGAACTGTGGCGGGGTTCACATGAATATGAAAGCAACACGGACCCGGGTGCGCACTTGATGAGGAGCTAAAGTGACCTGCGCATGCGTTTAAGCCACTTACGATGTATTTCCTTCAATAAAACACATGTAAGAGTTGATAATGTTTAGGATTTACCTTGGATTCTTGCGAGAGGCCAGGCTGCATCGTATTTCAGCGTTGCTAGTGGAATCAGAGCGGCAGGTCAATGGAAATCGACTGTTTCCTCAAAATAGTCGGTTTGCAAGCAGCAGAAAGCCGTCTGTATGCAACGCGCATACAGTTAACCCAAATGTTATTTACTCTGCTGTGCATAATAGCACCAAACACAATATATTGATCTGTGTTCTGTTTTCTGTCATGCGCATTTTTGATGACGTAAGACGAACGCACCAACGTTCGACAGAATCAAGTTGAGTCTGAAACCAAACCAACGCTGTGGGGGGCGCTGGGAACAATCACACTCAAGTTTGGACTTAGCAAACGTGCCCAATCTGAAAACGCCCTTAGTGTTTCGGAATGCATTTATTGACAGAACACAAAACAATATATTTTAAAGAATGTTGGTAGTCGAACTACGACGGTGCCCATTGGTTTTGTGTCCGTACAATAGAAGTGAATGGGTACCGCCGTTGTTCGGTTACCAACATTCTTCAAAATATCTCCTTTTGTGTTCTGCATACAGGTTTAAAATGACAAGAGGGTGAGTAAATCATGACAGAATTTTCATTTTTAGCTGAACTATCCCTTTAAACCCGTCACTATTCTGAGAATGAACAATGTAAGTACCACCTCACCTCATCCCCCATCCGTGGCATTTGACCTCTCCTCTTCCGTATGCCAATGGGGTCCGGGAACAGTTCCCTTTACGAAAAACAGGGCCTGACCCCGGCCCTGCGAGTGCAGGGTGCAGAGTGTTTCATGTCGAGTCAAGCCGGACTGAGAGGGTACAAGCAGCTCTTTGTGGGACAGAGGTGGCTGGGTCCGGTCCAGAGCGGCCATGCAGCTGTTCAACCCTGACAGCCGCTTCAGTTGCTCGCCCTATGTGTACATCTGTGTGTGTGTTTGTGCCCTTGTTAATTGAGAGCGGACATTTTATTGATGCACTGATGTCAAGGTACAGAATGAACAAGATGCAGAATTACCCTGTTGAATCAAGGTATTTGTGTCTACTGTGTACCTAACAAGAGCATTATTGGGAAGACGCCTCTCTAGCTAGCTATCATTCATCTTGTTAAACCATTATTTTCAGTCCATGTCTTGTCTGTTATATCAGTAGTTCTGGTTGGTCGCCAGTCTGAAGAAAAACAACATATGAAGCAAATACTTGCTCGCACTTAATATTAAATAGCCCCATCAATTTTAAAAAGGAGAAAACACTTCACATGACATTTGTTTTTGGCAGTCGTTGTATAGTGAATACAGAAGTGTATGATCCCTTTTAAATAGGATTTGTTTGTGTTTATGTGGGTGGATGGGTAAAAACCTGTATAACTGATCAAACAGCAACTTTACTGTTGTTTTTTTGCGTTTTGCATCTGACGGTTACAAACAGTACAGGTTGGACTTCAGTAGAAACAGAAGATAGAAACAGAAAAGTTCTTTCTTGCCTGCACTCTCTCACCCAAAAATAAAAAGTTACTCACATTATTCTCATTTCAAACCTTCATGACTTACTTCAGCAGAACACAAAGGAAGATATTTTGAAGAAAGTTGGCAACCGAACAGCTTCGCCAACCATTCACTTCTATTGTATGGACACAAAACCAATGCGAGAGCACGGGTGCCGGTTAACATTTTTCTAAATATCTTCTGGTTAATTTTTGATAAATTGGATGTAGATTTATAGATGATATAGATTTTATATATATATATATATATATATATATATATATATATATATATAAATCTGTTCAGTACAACAGCACTGTAGCTTATATAATATTACTTAAGTAACTACTATATAGTTTTTCTTTGGTCGTCTTATCTGGCCTGGCCACCAAGTGACCTAGAATTGTCATTGCCTCCCCATCAACATAATAATAGGTGCATAATGCATTTCAAGTTCTTAAGAAAACCCCACAAAAACTGCAGAGGAATGTCTTTTCATGAACTTTTGATTCTTTTCTTTTTTGCTTTTCCTTGTTCTCTCCCTCTCCTCTCTTTTCATGCTCTTGACAAGGTAAAACAGTCCCCTCAATGCTATCCCAGCATGCATCAGCACCAAAGAAACATCTGCGTGACACTGTCAGCTGTGAACAAACATGGCTCTGAAGTCCTCACAGGATACAAACAGAAACAGACAAAGACGTTAAGAGGAAGTGATTCTCCCTTAATCCTCCATGTACTCTGCGGACTGAAGCTAAATGGGAAGGTAAACCCTCCCACTGGCAGAGCGGGAAGAGACCAAAGACGCAGTCCGTCCTCCCAGTGTTGGACACTTGTTTACTCAGCTTTTTTTGTCTACACATATATCAAAGCGGTTGGTTAGAAAGGAATATTGAAGGCATTGAAGAGGTGCGTTTGGACTTGATGCCAGCACTCACTTTTGACGCCCACCTGGAGGACACTTGTGAACGGCTCTAACCACACCCGCAAAACAACAAAGAGCAACATTCCGATCATTATGTAAAAGATCTTTTTTCTTTTTCAAAGGAAAGAAAGAGAGAATTAAGATTGACAAGTTTTGAGTAGAACATGATCAATGACTTTCGTCTTGTCACATTTACTAGCTTTACATACTCTACATCTGACCGCCATCTTAAAAGCCCCAATATAAACATTTCATTTAATACCAGTTTGTAAAGAAAGTCTATCTTTTACTTTTTGCTATTGCAAATGTATATATGAACCTGTCATGTGTATTTTGGACAAATTTGAAAGTCTCTCAATGATATGTTAGAGCAGTGGTTCTCCAACGGGGGTACGCGAGAGAAACTGACATTTAGGATTAAATAATGAAAATCAATAAATTATGATAATAGTATTTTTAAATTAAATTAGGACTACACAAAGATGCATAAAAAATGAATTAATAAATGTAGATATAATAACTGTTTGACTGTCATTTCACTCATTTAAGGTAAAATGTTGTTGTCTGGTCAAGGGGTACTTGGCTTAAAAAAATCGTAAAAGGGGTACTTAAGCCAAAAAAGTTTGAGAACCACTGTGTTAGAGTATTCAGAAAGCAAACTAGCTCCGATCTTTTTTTCTCTCTCTTTTTTAGTCAACATTGTGCAAGATATGATCCCGGTTACATATTAAGAAATAACAATTTGCAATACCTGATAAAAAATGTAACATTAATGTTGAAATAGCCTAAGTTAGCACTAAGCAAGCTAGGCTAGCTATAAACACAATGAATAAAAACTCATTCAACTATTTTTAGCTTTAATTATATAATGTCATGTGTAGGCCTAATGTAAATTACATAAACAAATTTTCATTATTATGACCAAATACGTTGAATATACTAAAACTAGCATTTGTAAATAGCGCCATCATCCGTGACAACAAATCTGAGTGCTTTTATATCAATTGAATATCCATTCTGATTGGTCATTTTATTATCCAATGAGAGGCCTTTAAGCTGTATGTCATTCATTTCGTTCTTAAAATCAAATAAAAATAAATCTCACATTGCTATACACTTTAGTAAACTAAACAACAGTTTATGTCAGTTGTCACTTTCATTCCGTATAGTTTTTTGCAAGGCACGTTGACTACGCTATGGTTTTCTCGAGCAAAAAAGAGTCAGCAGTCAGACGCAAATGCACACATACACATATCACACCCACAGTGTTTAAACAACGAAAAAGAAACCATATCATCACTCTTTTTGACTATCTCATCGCTTTCAGATATCTATTTTTCATCGCTTTCTCATGGTGGACCAATTGTTGGAACCCTTTGCTAGTCACGCCATCCGCTGCAATGGGACAGTGCAACTATTTTTGTGCTAAGTCAGCACTTGGAAAGAAAACACACTCACGCCACACCTACGGCGTTGCTACGCCGAGAGGCAAACCACATTGTGTGTTATCTCATACGCCTCTGTACAGCACCGGTTGTTGGTTGACAGTCGCAGCCCCTAACAGGGACAATTGCGTCTTGAGACAAATGTCTAGCTTAGCATTTAGCATCGAATGATGCTTTTCAAAAGCGGGGAAGATGTGACTTATGAATGGCAAAAATGTGTGCTTGTATCTTTTTCCATTTTTGTGTCTTCTTCAAAGGGATAATTTACCCCCAAAATTTAATTTTGTCATGAATTACCATCCACCAAGTTGTTCCAAAACTGTATACATTTCTTTGTAAAATTTTAAATGGTGCACTAGAACCGTTTGTTTTTCTAAATTCTTCAAAATATCTCATTTTGGCTTCAGCAGAACCACAAAATAATACAATCATTTCTCCTACCATGGTAGTCAATAATATGCCAGATGTGAGTTGTTAACATATTTCCAAATATCTTTGTGTTTGTTAAAAACAAAGAAATTTATACAGATTTGGAACAACTTGTCAATTTTGTAATTCAAATTTTTGGGTGGAGTATCCCTTTAATGCTACTTTTAAAGCTCCTTATCAAACAATAAGTAAGCATATATCAAACACACTAAAACTAATATTGACAAACGACAGTAGACTGACTATGAATGCTATACACTTACTTTTTTTCCAATTTAAGTCACGAATAGTACCAATTTCAATTACTGGGTGTTTGTTGCAAAGTCCCACCCATTTGAGAACTCTGCCAATAACAACATAGAAAAGCCGGATTTTCAGGCGAGACAGTGATACTCTGATTGAAAGCCCAATGTTCAATAAAAAAAATGTGTCTCATGCAAACAATCCCAATTATACTATTGTTGACTTTCTTAAGTAAAGGAATGATGTGTTGAGAGCTTGTTCATTGGAAATGGATTTACGTTTCTATTGAAATTTACGGATCCGATATCTGCTGTAGACTTCCATTGCAGCTGTGCTTATTGGAGCTCATGCATCCATTGAATCGTATATTACAGTAGTGTACATTAAATCGAATCAAGTAAACTGAATATACAGGACTTTTATTTTATTTACTACAGTAAATGCACTAAGAGCCATGTTTAGCCATAGATACTTAGATAAACATCACATTTTACCAAAATCTTAAAGGTGTGTTTTCATGTAGCCTGAAAGCAGATACTAAATCAATAACCCAAAAAGTCCCTTTTCACTGTTGTACCACCTGTGTAACATATGGATCAAAAAGGAAATTGTCTCCCTTTTTCACTATCAAATCAGGTGGTTTCATTGAAAGAACCCTCGCAGAGCGATTGAACTTTATATCACAGCTGAATGACACATACAACACGAAGTACTCGGGTTTCAAAGACATTTCTGGGCGATAATAGGGCTCCTTCTAAGTGAAACAGGAACAATGAAAGAACTTTAGTCTCACATCATTTATCTCCCGAGTTTCCTGAGCGTCTGAAGGCTGGGATCTGCTCCAGACATCTGCCCATTCACACGCTTTTGTATGCGTACTCCTTGCTCACTTTGTTCGTATTGAAATATGTGTTTTGACAACTTCACATCTCAGTAGCTTTAGGGATGTGATCGCTCTCCCCCCTCACTCCTGACTTCCTCTAACCGTGCTGAGGCTCTCACGTTCATTCTCACCAGGTGAGCCGGGCCAAGTCTATTATGGGTAAAGCTGCCCTGTTTAGACCGATTAGTGACATAAAAGGTTTGAATATAGAAAACCTCTCCACGGTGAATCACCGAGAATGAATTACGCCCACTGATAGCAGTGTTTGTTTGCATGCATCGACTGTGTTGTTCTAGCACTTGATTCACTAAAAGAATTATGCAAATCAATAAACGTCACAAAATTCGTACTGAACACAATTTGACTGGGTATGAGAGCCATGGCTTACTTTTACATTTCCATCACAGCAGTCTTGCAATTGACTTTAAGATGCTTAAACTGAACACCATTGGATGAATTGCTTCTGCTGTTATTCCTAGGCAAACATCTGTTTAGTAAAGTTTTGATTCAAAACGAATTGGGTTGACTTTGGTAAACAGGGCAAATTCAAAGAAAAAACACTGTACTTTTTAAATGATTAAAAGTTGTGTGGCAAAGTTGAATAGAGTTTTTACTTTTCAAATATTTGCAAAACCCGGCAACAAGCATAAAGTGCAACTAATAATAATGATTTTGACGATACTGATGGAGATACGAGGTTTCAGAAGCACAGCCGCGATGTTTAGGAGAAACATTTATTCTGTAAAGAATAACAATTAATGTACATAAAAAAGTTTTCTGTAGCTTAAGTGCTTAAATATGTGCTTGCAATGACTACACCTACATTAAAACTTCAACATACTGTATCCGTAATGGAGATTGTTTTGCCCAAAATGCTTTACTCTTTTATCAACAACCTACATTTTTCCACATCTATTTATGCACAATAGTTTCTCAAGTGTTCATCATCTTTCCATTTTCCAAACCCTTGCACTCTTAACAGCAACAAAACCGGTATGGTCTGAAAGTGTGGGGTTTCTCTCCTCTGCAACTGGCCGCCATTAGGGGATTTCCACCAATTTCAGCATAAGGAGAACATGGATTTTCCACACAAAAATGAGATGTACCATGATATAGTACATCGCGGTGTAAAGTATATCGCTGCTGTCTGTACTAATACAGACCAGAACCCAGTAGCAACCAACACCTGATTGTCAGCATGTTGAGATGATGAATAAAGCACATAGATGAAATGATTGTTTGTTTATTTCATTTCAGATGTTCATGGATTTCACATAGATCAATGACTGCACAGGCAGACCTCAGTTTGTCTGCATAGTTACTGTAGCTTCGATAAACCTTGCTATAAGATTGGGTAGATAGCGGTTTTGTAGATTGGTGGATATGGAGGTGATGCTGCTTAGTCTCTGCAATAATTCATGCATCGAGATGTTGAAAGATTTAGGTTTATTTGAGGGCATACAGGAAGCAATTTACCATGAAACAGGAAATACCTGCTGCCAACGTGATTAATTTTTGTGGCGAGCGATACACTAATACCTGTAGGATATTGACCTTTGAGTGAACGTGTTTCTGTGGTTACCAGGACATTAATTCAATCCATTCGGGGCTTGTTGGTATTAAGATAACTGTGGTTAATCCAAAGGATATAACAGAGAGATTGTTTCCCTCTGTCTGGCGTAGTATAATACGCCATCATGCTTCAGTTCAAGTTTTTCTGCATTTCCCGCCATGGCCTAAATACACCTTGTTTCATGTGATAGCATGAAGGTGGGCGTTGTTTTGAAACTCATTATTTCAGTAAACGCACATGTGTATAGGGTCACGTCTTAAGGAACAGGTCTTGCTGACAATGGTATATTCACTTTTTCCTTTGCATGAGCTGTGAACCTCAGGTTTGCAAATATTCTTGTAGTGGGGATTTTGACTCAGATATTGCAGCAATGGATGTATCGCAAGTTCAGAATAAATAGTGTAGGTTAAGATCAGTGTCCAGTCTCTTCACAGTACATATAGTAATCATTTATTATATGTTCTATTTAAATTCATTATCTATATGTAAATGTTTGCTAGCGTTCTAAATTCAGATTTTAGGTGGTTTATATTTGTAAATATTTAACTGCTAATCTGAAAGCACAGGCAAAACACACTATTTCCTTTTTTAAGGCTTTGACCTTTAGGCTCTGACCTGCACATTGGGCAATGCTTTTACCATGAACACATGTTCTCAGTATCACAAATGATCTGATACTTAACTGTGTCGAACCACTGAAACCTGAATTACAGTTGAATTCCTGTAAATGTTCACATGAGGGGTTTCCATGCTATTTATAAATCTCATTCATTACAAAAACCCTTCATGTCCTCTTGCTTTACTTGTACTGTTATTCTCTTTAAAAATTCTCTTCAAAGTAACTGTCCATAACTATCAATTATGATAGAATTCAGTGTAGACAACAGAGGTGGAACATATGGCACAAAGGTCCTTGCCAGTTCCTGTCTGTGTGCCAATATAGGAACAAAATAAACGTCTGCTTAAGAGTCACTGTTTGAATTGTAGTAAAGATGGTGCTACTTTAATTTGTCTGTGCGTTATAGTTGCCATAGCTATTTGACAGCGAGTAACTAAAATGAGCTACTAACTTTGCTACTTTTGTTTATAGTTTAGTCTTCATATAGCACAAGGTACAATTTTCACATGTGGTAATGAATTTGGTAAAATTGTTCATCAGTGTTTTATGCTGTAGTTATTGCAAACACAATTTAACACATTCTTGTCGGATTTCCCCTCCTTCCGTCTCGATATGCTTATTTTAAGCAAACAGTTTATGCTCTTTAAACTCGAACATTTTTGCACAAAAGCATTTTTCATAGATTTCATTTAAACTTTATTCCAGCATTGTTTAACGCAGTATCTTAAAAAAATCACAAGAACGCCATCTAAAATCTAGTTTGTGTTCGTGTGCTGGTGCTTGCATCTCATTTGCAAAAGAACCTCTGGTGGGAAACAACTTGGCACTTTTGACATGAGTATACACACTTGAACCCTTTCAGTTCCTGGGATCAGGTCGATACAGCTGCCTGCTACAGCTGAGCTCTAGAGAGCTGGTTTCTAAAACCCCGCTCCATTCTGGTTGCTGTTCTCCTGGAACTCTTCAGTGTATGTTTCCCAGTGGTCACATCTCCCTGCGGTTCAGACATGCCACCCAATCTCCTGCTTATTGGACCCATCTGTCTCAGTAGATTATGTCTCATTGCTTGTACTGTTTTAAATGTCAGATTTGAAAACCAGCCTGTATCACTTCCTGTTCCATTAAATACAGTTACGGTAGGGTTGCAATTAATAGGGTTGCAAATTGTCTTAACACGGTTTAGGTTTCTGTCATGTGCGCTTTAATAGAGGAGGGACATTTTGGCCCGGTTTCACAAGGCTTAAGCCTAGTCCCAGACTAAAATGAACATGTGACCTGTCTTAACTGAATATAACTTACCCAGAAAAATATATTAGTGCCCTTGTTTTTGTGTCAAGATACACACCAGTAATGTATTCTTCAAAGGTAGTTTTATAATGCAACATACATTTCTTAATTCAAGTAAGGCATAGTCCTGGTTTAAACTAAGCCGTGTCTGTTAAACCAGTTTTTTGTCAAAATAGGGTGCACTGTTTCACAAGGAATCGCCCAGATGTAAACATTGGCAACTTCCTGTTTGGGTGCTTTTCTTGTGAGTCTTTGCCACCATGTTGAATCAGAGTACCGTTCTAAAATGTGTCATTTTTTTCACATCATGAGCATACACAAACATACCAACATTAGGGCTGTCAGATGTTATTAGATTGATCATTTGTTGACAAATTTTTCCAATTAATTGCAATTAATCACATATTCAGTAATATTTCCGGGAAAATCCCCCAAATCACAAATTAATAGACATTATGTTAATGTACCAGACAAATGGCCTATATATATTCAATTAATCTTTATTTATTTATTCTATTTTATTTTATTTTATATTTTTTATTTATTTTATATTCTATGTTTATTATATTAGGATTAATTATCTCATAAATTGATTGATTGTCTGTTTTTGTCACATTCATTAAATAATTGTCACATATTGTAATTATTTGAATATTTGTCAATTGTGACAATAGTGTAAATAACCTAGACAATCACTATAATGTAACAATAACAGATAAGACCGTCTTGAGACGGTTATTTAATAATTGTGACAGCCCTATTTGTCTTTGCTATTGTTTAATTTATTGTCTTTGATCTAAAACTTTTCACATGACTGCAGTGAGGTCATGGGGCATAAATTGCTCATTTTCATCAATACGCTGCTTTTTTCTCCACGTTGTTTTATTTCATTAAATCATTGTACCAAAAGACTGTGTTAAAATGATAGCCGTATTATAAACAGACAAAGTCGAATATCTAGTGCCCTGTTTGTCAGTGCATAGCGACTGAATGAAGGAAACATCTGCCTGCATGCTGCACTGTCTACACCAGATCACCCCAGTCATCTAACAGAAGGAGAACTGCTGCACATCCACATCACCAGAGCAACTGCTGCCGCACACACACTTTATTCTCTCTCCTCCACCAGTTTGTAGCACGTAGTCCTTACCAATGGCCATCAGCTTGGTTCTGTGTTCATGTGGGTTGTGTGCATGCATGCAGTTCCTGTGTGGCAATTCCAGTTGGAAACAGTGAGTTCCCCTGGGCACTTTTAAGTTCGGTGAAGTGATGGTGGGACTTTTTGTACAGGAGAAAGATTCTGGCCTTGCAGTGTTGTGATGTATTACATGAGGGCCAGCAGGAGTGCAGATCAAGGCTCACTTTCACCCTTGTTCAAACTGATCTCACAAGAAGTTAGAAGGCAAAACTGATACAAAAAAAGAACACCTGTATGTATGACACAGTATCAACCAGATGTGGTTTTACTGATAAACTTGCATATTTGCTGATATAAATATGATTTTTTTAAATGCATTGTTGAATTATTAAATGCACAATTAGTCAATGTCACAATTAGTAAATGCATTAGCTAACATGAACTAACATTGAGGTTACCGCTCGAATCCCAATTATTTTTTGAAATTTTCCTAAAAACATCTAGAGATATTACTGTTGGTTTGCTTAAAAGTGAATATGAATTTGTTTTCTTTGCTGAATTTGGGATCTGAAAAAATGCAGAGTATGTTTTCTGTCATTTTGAGCTGTTTCTCCAGTTTTCATTTTCTGCAAATAAATACAAATAGAAACAATATTTTTATTTGAAATTTGGGAGAAATATTGTTTGTAGTTCACAGAATAAAATAAAAATAATAACTATACCTAAACGCATACCTACAGTATAAATAGTTAATTTAGAAAAACTAAAAATGGTCTTTGGAATGGTCTTAATGTTTTGCGCGGATGTATATTACATGCAACATTGTATCTATTTTAAGTGTTAAGAATTAAACAGCAATTTATGTAACTTTATTGCACGGATTGTGTTATAAAGTCATTTCAGTGGTAAAAGATGTTACCGCTGCTGGTGCTCGGACAGCTCTCCTTTCTAGCAGCCTCATAAATAGTCAAGCATGGGTAGGAGTAGGACCCGATTTGGCATGAAAATAATAACATCCCATCGCCAAAAGGGAAAGCACACGCCTTCTGCAAACTGTGGAAAGTCAAATCGATAACTTCCTGTTTTTAGTCTTTGAGGATAAAGGAGTTTCAGGTCTCTGGGTTGTCTGTAGTATTAATATGCTTCTCTATACACTCATAGAACCTTATGAAAACTCCACAATGAATCAATCGAGAGATCGCGTGGAAAACGTGTTTCCCAAACACGAGCGTGCAGTATCTTGTATCTTCAGCATAAAGCCAGAGTAGCGGAGGTGTGTGACGTGAATGCATAGAAGACAGCAACCTGAGATTGAGCTTTTGAAGTGTCAGTACAGGTTTCAATTGCTAAGGAATTGTCAGGCATTATAACCACAAGTCTGTCCCGGGGATCAGCGCTCAAAGCAAGGGTGTGGGCGACTTTCTCAGGTGGAGCGTTGCAATTGTGCGCATGAATCAAATCCCAAACGTGAGTATAGGAAGCGCTCGCGTATCGGAAACGCTTGAGTATCGGAAACAGATCAGCAGCTTTGCCCCATGGCCTGTGCCGTGCTGATGACTCTGGGTTTCTATGGTTACCAAGGGGGAAAGCCCCAGCGTATGCATGCGTGACAGCATTCATAAGTATCAATTAAGGATCACGTGTCGACCCTGTTGCTCTAATGCCGTTTAAAACAGTTGAGCTGTACAAAAAGCACCAATGTTTCTAATGATGAGACTACAGATCCCATGTCTGTTTTGATCTGTTTAAGGTAAGTTATGAAGTGTTGATGACTTCGTATTGTCCAAAAATGAAAAAGTGACCTTAAACTTTTGACCTGTAGTGTTATACAACCAGAAAAGATTGATCTTGGATAGTATACAAGCCCTTTCCAGCTCCGTTCAGAATCTCTCAGAGATGGGCTTCACTGGGCAGGACAGGCCCTCGGTCCCCTAACAGGCACAAGAGCACCAGCGTACATACCAACTTACCACGCTGATGGCTAAACATGTCCCCGAGAGAGGGCTAAGCAGGGAGCCCACCCAGGTCTGTCGGCCCGGCACAGTCTACCTTCCGCGTTCCTGGTAGGGTCCGGCCGAGGATCAAGGGCAGGCCATGCGTCGGGGGACCCTGTAATGAGTGTACGGGCCTGGCCATCACTTTCATGCTCTGGCCCAGGAGTGTAATTTCATCAAATGCTATTTCCTGCTGATAAGACCAAAACATTCTCTTTTCTTATATTGAGGATGGGGAGGGAGAGTGGATGTAACGGGGGAGTGATTGACATAATTTGGACCAAAGGAATGTGAAACTGTACCACCGTTAGCTGGTACCGTGTTGCTTTTGCCCGAAGAGTGCGTAGGTCACGTAATGGCTCATCTGCCAACATGAACGCAGCATGCTATGAGAATAGACTGTGCTTCATTGTGTTTGGCCACTTCCATCGAAACTCCGTCCTCTACCCCTTTAATGGCTTAATCAGGCCCGTATTACACTATTACTTTACTCACCCAAGACCTTGCAAATTGTTTCCAGCTTTAAGGAAAATCAGTTAAGATAGTTTGCTGGCCCTGATAGGCAGTGGATTTTAATTTACCATGGCTGGTCTTTGTTCCCTCTTCCTTGGTTTTGTGTTTAGACTACAGAGTCCATAACTGCGATATTTACCTTATCTGACCATGTTTGACCTCAGTAGCTTAATGCTTGTGGTTGGCATTCCCACAGTATGATGTAGCAAGCAAAATGGCATAGAGGAATGAGTTCAAAAAGATGTGACATCTTCATGTGAGGCGAATGACACCATAACAGGGCACCAGTCAGTCGCGGACAAACATGGTACTTCCTTCCACGTGCCTCTGTTGTGATGCCAATCATTCATAAATTTGCGCACTACGGGAGGTTTGGGACTCCGTCCATCCTGTTCGCTATCTGGAGGCATGTGGCCATTAGGATGGAATGAGAAGCCATCACAAGCTCATCTTAAGATAACGTCATGGTCCGGAGGGACGGCAACCTGAAAGCCTTTACAGCTCCCCTTCCGCTGGCTCGGTCTCGCTCCCTTCTCTCTTTAATCTTGAGATTTCTTTCTTTTCTATGCTTATGGCCTTCATCTCACTATTCTAAAGGAAGCGCTTGCACTGACAGCAACCTAAGGTGTTTCACTTCACTTTCCTTAAGCATGTGTGAAAACGTGGGCTGCGTCTTTATTTCTCTGAAGACATGACTCTTTTTTTTCCTTTAAAAGAAGATGCATTCCTGGTTTTAAGTATGCTTATGTATTACTGGAAAAACAAGACAAAACACTAAACTAGCTTGGAATTGTGTAAATATAGAGAGCTGAAGTCAACAGTATAGACTGCAAAAGCCGCCATCTTGCTTTTTCTGTTTCAGCCCTTGCGTCTATCAACCCTCATGAAGGAGAGCAGAGGGGTCAGGCGGATATTTTGAGTAGTCGAACAAGCCCATGGTCTTTCTCATCCTCTCCGTCTCTTGTGACCTCTGTCTCTTGTGTTTGTGTATGTCTTCCTGTCTTGTGCACCTTCCTCTCTAGCTCTTTCCTTTCCTTTTGACTGTTTTTCACTGTATGACTGCTGTCGGCCCAAGTCTGTTCACTATTTTTTCTTCTCTTTCTCACTGCATGTCTATTTTATCTTCGCCTCAGCCGTGTATGTGTTTCGCTGCAGAGCATTGAAAAAATCCCCCTCAGTCATCTAGCAAATTCGCCTCTCTCAGCAGACTCTTCTGAAAGCCTAACTCGCTAAAATGTAAATAGTGCAGAGGCTTTCTCATTACCTCACTGGGTATTTTTAGGTTTCTCTTAAGAGCAGATGCGAGCAAAGACCTATAACTCACCAGCACCGCGAAAAAACCCAGGCAAATGAAAACAATGATGCTCTGACTACACGGGGGCCTGCATGTAGGAATAAAAAATAAAAAAAAAGATCTCTCTGATATCTCTGTTATCTCAGCAGTGAGATTAAAGAAGAGCAAATTCTTTTTGTACTACAATTGTTTCTCTTAAGAAAACAAGCCTAGTAATTTCACATGCCTCCTTTTGAAGTTTCAGAAGAGATTGCAACATTGCGGGGCTTTAATATGCCAGTACTTTTTTTTAAGCCGAGTGAGATTTGTTATCCACATAATTGTATAGCTCTATACTATATCAATGTATATTAGTGCCTTCTCTAGATGTATGTATATATTAATGTATGTGCCTTCTCAGGATTTTTGAAAAAATCTCAGTGTTGTCTCGAAACATTTTTTTCTCCAAAATGACTCTTTAAACTGCTATGTGATCTGAGCATCCTTCTCGAACTGGCATGAGAAAAGCATTGCTTGTATTCAGTAGTTGTCGCATTTTTCTTTAAATATTTTTACTTTATTTTAGAGAAACATCTGATACTTAGTAGATAACAAATGCAGTTTTCTCCCTCATTGAAGCTATGCAAGAACATCCAAACAAAACCATTTTCCTATCGGATTTGAATTTTTAACTAAACCACAACCTTTGCCTTTGTAGTGTTGTTCTGTTGTTTCTTCATCACGTTTGAAATCCGGCAACCTCACATGACTGTGATGCAAAAGTTGACCGTGAAATGTTTAAGGAAGTTCCTCTCTCCTGCTTTCAGTCTCGTTGTGGGAACAGAACTCGGTGTTTAAAAAGAGATCACAGTTGTCATCACATCATCCCTATCCATCCATGTGCCTCACCCTCTGCTGGTACGGAGTGTCCTTTTCTCTGACAACACTGTCTCTGAGGAAAACATCTCTGAAGGCGGCTGATTTTCTCTGTATGCTGTGTCTGAACCAGTTTTGTGGGGCTCGGCATTAAGCGGGGTGTTCCCTCCCTGGTTCCTCTCCAAAAAATTACCTTCAGCTGCGTTCAGAGCCAGAGGATGACACACCATCTAGGAGTCTGTGGCCGAAGCAGAGATCTCTGTCTTGACGCTTCTGCTTTCATGCTTTCATGTCTTCTCTACATCTTTCTGTTTTTGTCAAGGAAAGTCCTTTTTCCAGCCCATTCGCACCATCATTAAACCTTTGACCCAGGGATTTAGGAAGGAAGAACGTGAGAAAAACACCAAATCAAATGATGTTGTGTACCCTTTCTTGATTCGCTCTTGCGCTTAAAGGCATAAAACAAAACACTCAGAATTGTTCAAAGTTGTAGGCAAAGTTACGGTACCCGATGTGCACATGTTAAGCTTAAATCAAAGCTTGCCGTGTTTTTCTGCTATTGAAGCAAATCCCTTAGGCACAAAGTCAGATTTTTTGTAATGTGTGGGCTAGTGTGAAATGTGATTTTAAGGGTGCGAAACTGCTGTACTCATTGCATGGTTTTAAAAAGATGACTCAAAGTTGTTTCCACTAAGGTGAAGGGATTCCATCCTGCCACCAGTAGTCATACAGAAACACAGAAAGTGACATGACATGTACCTTTTAGCCATCTGCATAGTTGTGCTCATTCCATTTCTGGTAAAGTAGGCTCAGGCTAGAAAAAGAATTCACCTAAAAAAAAGTATTTCTGTGACACAACGGGTGATGCTACGTTAACTGTGCTCTCTTATTGTCACACTTCTCTTCTCCCTTCAGGATCTGCGACGGTGAGTGGGACCCATTGGAGTGGATCCTGTCCAGCAAGGATTCTCCTCTCACACTTCCTCTTTCTCATCTGGCCGGAGCAGTTTCCTGCCCCCTGGATGCAGCGAGGCCATCGTTGCGGATGTGTCCTGAAGAGGGCTTTCCAGCAGTACAAATAGCTGCTGGAGAAATCCTTCCTACTTTCAAGAACCCAAAAACATGACATCATTGACTTAAAGCTGAAAGAAGATACAGGAGAAAGGTTAAGAGCTTTAGAAACGTATAAAAGGCACACTTATCTTTCCTTTTCAAAGCAACGCAGCCCAGTCCTACCCGAGACTTCCAGGAGGCTTTGATCAGGCTCAGTTTCCAAAAGGCTACAAAAATATCCTTTTCACTTCAGAAACGTACATACATTTTTCTTCCTCTTCCCCTCGCACGGAATCTAATAAAGCAGTGAAACTAATAAAGTGAATTAGGTCTTCAGCCGGGCACAAGAGCCCTTTATGCTTTTTCTTGCAACGCGGAGCTTGGAGGGTTGAGCTCACAGGAAGGTCTCCAGCAACGCAAGAGAAATGGCTCTGGGTTGACCGGCAATGTCTGCAAGCAATCCGTTCACCTAAACCTAAAGCCTTGAAGTTAAGTACTATTCAGTACACTTGTGTGCAGTCCATTTTCTTCAAAAGGGAGGACAGTAGACAAACACCCTTGTAGAAAGCTAGACGTGTCGGACCACGTGCTGTGCCAAAGCTAAAAGAGAATGATTGAGAAAGAGAGACTCTTTCATTTTTTCTTGAGAGGATACTGTGCAGCCAGCTGTACTGTACTTCACCGGGTCTGTGTACTCTGTACACTCCGCTGAACTGCCAGATAGTAATCAATTATAACCCTTGTCACTTGGGGCCATGGGTATAGCAGCTGGCCACAGGAAGCACGAGTTCCATAGCCTCTCAGCCAATCAACTGCCTCCAGCTGTCGCCACACTTAACCACCATTCAAAGTGTGGCTGCTGCGTGCTACTGACGAGGTTCCCTTACCGGACTTTCTTTTCCAGTTCTTCCTTCCTAAGTCTCAACAGTGCAGACACATCCGCCTCAGGGTCCAACCACCACCCTCCCCCAAAAGCGTCTTTTTGGTCCGTGCCTTTTTGACATATTCTCTCTGCACTCTTTCCCTTGTCTCTTTAGTCCCTTTCTTTCACTCTCGCTCACGCTCACGCTCTTTCTCTTTTTGGTTCAATGTCTTTCTCATTCTTTTCTTTCACGTTCATGAACTTTCGTCTTTCTTTGCCAGCTCTGCTATTCTTCCCCCGTGCTCTTGGAGTTTTTTCACAGGTGTTTGTGTGGGGGGATTTGCATGTTCCGTGGATATCCAGCCTGTGGAGAGCAAGCCAGCCGGCAGATCAAAGACCAGCCCTGTAAAATGATATGAAAGAGTCCCCCATTAGCATCCATCAGGGTACCCTGAAAGCTCCCTGCTCGGCTGAGGGGGTCTGAGGGCCCCCCAAAGTGAAAGGCAAAGCAAGGGTTTTGGGGGGTTAAAAACAGGCAACCCGTCCGAGGGCATACAGGAAATATTTAAGGCGGGGAGGAAAATTCCCACAAAACACTGAGGTTGTTTTTTTCTACCCTTCTCTCTCATCTTTCTCCTTGTCTAAGATTTCCTTATAGTGTTGAGACTGTAAGTGGAGAATATCTCCATCTGTGCACCATCTCCACTCAGCTCGGTGAGTCTAGTGCCGTATCCTCTCTCTGTTGGAGGGTCAAGGTTAGTCCCGACAGCAGCAGGGGGGGGGTCCATTGCGTGGTGTTAATGAGCACTCCAATTTATCAATATGAGCAACAAGCTGTGCTACTGCCTAATTTTTTGTAACACTGTACCACCACTGTTTTAAGATGTGGTGCCATTAAACTTCCAAGCTTTTTGGCCATGTACCATGATAGTACTTTTGGAATTACATTGGTGCACAGTGTTAATATATACAATTTAATATCAAGGTATACATTAAAGGACTGTGGGAGTTAATCAAATACTACAGATTTACCACATCTTTGTAAGAGTGCACTTCAAACCGTGACCGCCATATGGTTTTGCATAAAATGTATAGTCACTCCCAATGCAGTAACAAAGGCTTGGGCTAAAACACACACAAGAAAACCACACATAAGGCTTAACTTGGAAGGAAAGGGGTCAGTGTTTTTGTTTGTTTTTCTAGTAACATATAACAATTATTTTAGTTAAATATTTATGCATAATTCTTCACTTATGCTTTGAATATGAAGTTATAGAATTGGAAAAAATAAGTTGGTGGAACAAAACAGGTCTATGCCAGTACTGTTGACCACAACACAATATTTTTTACGAAGCATCGCATCTTTGTAACACATCACATATACAAGATTACGTAAAAACACATGCAAGATTTCACAGAATACAGATTGCCATCTCTGTGTCAATACTTGTTAATAATTTAAGGGGAAGATATAAATGTATGAAGTAAACGTTGTGGTAAAAAACAGACAACATTATTGTAGAATAAATACAATGAGGAGGCTTAAAGCAGCTGTAAAGGGAAGGAGGATACAGAGAAAATGTCAGGTTTGTTGACTTGTGCGATTTTAAAAGTGGAAGTTGGAAGTGCTTTGTTTCATTTCATCGCGTGTCATTTAAAGAAAGCTTGTATTAAAAGTTGTGATGGATTTCAAAGATTTGCGATGCACTGCAATATCATAGAGATAAAGCAGTGCAAGAGAACTGGTGAATTCAGTGTCAATCTCTCTCGAGCCAGAGGCCCAGAACAGATGAGAGTAGCCACTGCCGGTGAGTGCCCTTTAAACCAGCTTTGCCTAAAAGTGAGCAGTTTTATCAATATTATCTGACGGCTTCATCTAAACTCTTTCAGTCATTGACAGGACGAACTCCTCGCTGCCACGTTACCAACACTGAAGATGATGGGCTTGACGTGGTTGGCTGAGGCTGCAAGACATGTTGTGTATTTTCTTAAGAAATGCACCAATTGTATGAACGAATTGTGAACGCGATACAATTAAAGGTAAAGCAACCACAAAAGCAGCTTGGAGATGTTAAGCAGGAGAACAAGTGGGTATACGCTAATATAGATCTTTACAAGTCGTTATGTGCAAACAGCGCTGTGGAAAAAGTAAGCATACGGCGTATGCGTGCGTATGGCCCCAACTACAACGCTGCTCGCGAAACCTTTGGTGCCCCCATATGGAAGTGAACAAGGGGGCCCCGCTGTAGCGCAGTTATGTAACCTCACGGCCCTCCCAGGCTACTTATCCGCACAGTTTCACACACGTGCACACACATGCTCAGACACACTCTGCTTGCCTGTCCCTTTGTGCCAACTTCTCAGGCGCACACATGTGTTGTACATTTCAACAATTGACCTATCGGTAAGCCCCTCCCCTCGAACGCAGATGGGCCAATGGCAGTTGCATGGGGACCGGAACTCAGACAACTTTAGGTTTCAGCCCTATAGAGAAACCGTTTCTGGTTGTCATACTTTCACTAAGTTTTAGTTTCCATCTTCAGATCGTTAATGTCATCTTGTGCTTCAGCATCTCTGGCTAAAACTAGTTAAGTTAGCCAGTCCATGCTAACGTACAAACCTAAATAGCTAACTTCTCAAAGCATGTACATTGTAGGTCATAAACGAAGGTCTACATTTCAGTGTCTCTCCATATTACACGGGTTAAATGTAAATTAATTTAATCTTACCCTGCGGTACATGAACAGTTGTGTCATCTGCGATTGTGACAGCCGAAACATGAGGCTTCTCCCGCTTGCATTGTGATCTGTAAGCTCTGGCTTAAAGTCACCATGAAACGGAAGTTGGGATTGACGTCTTTTCCGTATCGTGACGTGTATCCGAGTGAAGACTTCTGAAATTAGAAACAAATGTAGGGCAGGGCTTTATTTTGCCCTTCCCTTTTTGATTGGTTTGTTGTAAGTTGGGCCTGGAGGTAAGGGTTAAAAATGCCTGGTCATTGGGCAGTAAATATAGTCCTACCTCTTTTTTGTTGCTGACGTCATGTGGTTGTTGTTGAGAGGGGGAGAGGAGCTTAACGTTTTTGATTAAAGATTACAAGTGTAAATGAATAAAAAATAATAATGGTGTGCACGGATAAATCATTTCAAATAATCACCGCATCGCTGTGTAAAAATATGTTTGCTTGCATGGTGACTTAAACAAAATTTTATTTATTATCCACCATATTTATTTTAAAATCGTTTATATGTCCCTCCATGGGATATTTAAGTCCCACTTGAATTCTCCTGGACGACAGAGTGTGTAAATGTACCAAAAACAACTTCGGACAAGGTTTTCTCACTGACAGCTGCCATTGAAAGATATTACGAACTCTGGTCGCTTGTCCTAGTTAGCAACAGTAACTAAGGGGGGCGTGTTTCTGCATGTCTGCACGCAGCTTTCCATAGCAGAGGCGGATATAGAAAGTAGATGATAGGTGGGCCTGTAAAATTGTGGATGAGCGGGAATAATTCGCATCACCCTTTCAACCGAAGTCATTTTTAAGAAAAATGTATGGTCATTTTGTAGACGTGTTTTTTTTAAATATGGTCATTGAAAGAGAATCTACAGACAGCGATATTGGCGGATTAAATGTTTCAAACTGAATAGGTTTGTATGTGCATTTGTGTTTTCATTTAAATATATACTTAATGTCACAGTTTATAATATAGTTAATGTACATTCGTGTGCATGCAAATGTGTGTGTGCACGACCACATGCCGCTGTCCCCCTAATGGATGTCCCTTTTGGCATGCCGAACACTTGGTTGTCCGACTGAGGATGAGTCTCCTAGCCACTCAGAGAAGAGGATGTGATCTCACCCGCTAAAAATCCAACCTATGTCGTTTGCTACTCATGACTTAATCCAGGCTTCGTCTTTGTGCTAAGCAGCCCCCCTCCCCTTCTCTCTCTCCTTGTGTCCCCAGTTCCTGTTAGATAGGGAAAAGGACTGGGTGAAGGTCATTTCTACAGTACTGTAGTTGTCTGCTTTGGTTGAGCATAAAGTATATGATATGTCTCAAACAAATAGTGGAATTCTTATACATTCATACATGGATACATCTACATAAATCTGTATACACATACACACACCCACATATGCCATTCACATCTATGTATGCATTTATGACTTATTCTGTATTTTCCCTCAAATGTTTGAGTAATAGTACAGTTAAACTCATTAAAATATATTAGCTATGTTGGGTGATACATAGAATTTGAAACATTCAGACGTATGGTTTCACATCGATGTTTGTACTTCTAATTCCATTTTCATTTTTGCATTTAGTGGACACTTTTATCCAAAGCTATTCAAGGTCTACATTTTTGCATTTTATTTAACTATTTTTACATTCTTTACATTTTATTTGTATATATATGCCCATACATTAGATTTCTGTGTGAGATACTAGCCATATTATTTCTGACACGGGAGGAGTCTCCTATGGCAGTCTTTTCTAACTTTACCGCTGCCCCACTGCTCAACAACTGTCCTGGCAGCTGTTGGGACCCGGCAGATGATGGTGGCACATCATAACTCAGGCTGATGTGAGACGCACTGGCTATGCAGCCCGCGCTTCCTGTCCGACGTGCAAAGGGCCTCTGTCTTAGTGTGTATGCAGGGTCACAGATGCCACCTAAAAACTGAGTTTTCACTTTTATTCAGCAACATCTGTTTTTATGTGTCATGACATACAGAAGATAAAACTATAAACAGTGTATAGATATGACTTCTCCTCATAAAGCATCATATATGCACAAGTGGAAATAAAACAACACTTTGGGTGGATAATGGATTTCCAACTTATAAGTGCGTGGGAGTTGACATTCTTGTTTGATAAGAGGATCCGTGAAAGATGTGTCATATTGCTTTGGAATTAATACACAAACCAAAGTTGTTTCAACTCATTCGTAACAGATGGATTGATCTGCTTCTGAAAATCTCAGGGCATTGATTTGCATGAGTGCTTCAGGCCAAACTGCCACCTCACTCACATTCCACCGTTTCTTATCTCTTAAAAGAATGTAACCTACTTGTATTTTTCACAGCTGTGTGATGCCTATTATAATCATATCTCAAATTATTTTATAGCATGGTGTCAGAATGGGGCACTTTTATTTCTTTATTATCCCCCACATTTTGGAATAAAAGTAAATCAAAACTATGGAATAAACAAATAGAACAATCGGAATTATATTGTGATTATTCACTTTTTCATTCAATTCCATTTTTGCATTAGTGCACTCTGATCAAACGATTTTTAGGATCTTAGAAAATGTGAACTTTTGACCAGCAGTGCACACTGTGTCAAACATAAACATAACGTGCTAACCTGACAGCATTTTTTTGTTAAATATAAATGTTTAACAAGTTGTAATATGCACCTCTGGTGCATGACAGACCACAGCATGTGAATGCGTTGCGCAGTATATCCGCGCATAACTCATCGTGGAATGCGTCTTACAAGACCTGTTTGCTTCCCACCATATTATCTGCTGTTTTGTCTGAGGAACATCCATCGCCCCTAATGCAACACAAAACATACACACTCCTCGAGTCTAATGCTCTGAGAGGGGCCCTAGCACCACTTGATAATCGTGTGCAGGCAACCGAGGTAGTCGACACAAGGCTCAGGAAAACATTCCCAGCACCTCCATTCTAAAGCATGGCGGATGTCATTACCTGTGACTCCCTCCCTCTCCTCATAATATCCAATTGATTTATCCCTGATTGTTTGAAGCTAGTCCAGTTGGATTTGGTCCATATGCGGACGGGGTGGAGGGGTCATCTATAACAATCATTTTTAGCAGCTCATTATTCTTGGGCCAAACAACCCAAAGACCCAATTTCCTTCTTGGCTGTCCATAAAACTGACAGACGGCAGAAACCTGAAAAGACATTTTATTCTGCTCTGATAATCATTAACCCCTCAAATGTCGAATACAGAGCTCCCCCACCCGGAGTTTTTGTAAAGGTGAGGAATTTTTTCTGAGGGGGAAGGACGGGAAACTATGTGGAATGGCTTGAGGGTGCAGTCTACCGACGTCAAAGTTCTCACATGATCTTGTTGCAGAGGTGTTGTCAGATAGTTTGTCCTGCTTTATGGTCGTTATACCTGAGCTGTTAGATACTTTCAAGTTGAGGAGTTCCTCGCACAAGGTCCTCTTTCATGGTCATGCCATTTGTAGGTATAGAGGACAGGGGACAGATTGGCTGGCTTCTAAGAGTCTCTCCATTTCTAGGGGGAAATGCCTCTGTGATAAATGCAAGGCCTGGAACAACAGCTGAAGGAGGACTTGGCCAGATCCCCCAACTGTTTGAGACACGAGAGCAGTTTCCTCATAGCTTGGCTCAGGCTCATGAGTGACCTCTTAGATTTTTTTCCAATAATAACCGAACTCCTCTACTCAGCATTTAAAACACCCCTTTCTTCCTGTTATTTTTATTTTAGCTCTTGTCCTTTCTTTTCTTCGAAATTTCCACTCCTGTCATTCTGGCAAAGCCTGTGCAAGTTCAGAGCTGAAACCTAATCTATATCACAGCAGACTGCAGGGGCCAGGACAGAGTCTGAGCAGTGAGTGGGTGGGCGTGTGGGGGGGCGTTCAGGGGGGCTAGAGCGTCTTTTCTTCTCTTATGTAAGAAAGATGAACACTGCTTTATTAACATTTTCCATTGGTGATGTGCCTACAGTTCGTCCTCATTATTAGCGTTATGTTTATCAATATCAAATAATCGTTGTCTGCTCATATTCCTTTTTGAAGATGGCGATCTCTTCATTTGCCCCGAGTGACATTTTTACTTTGCCATCTTTCATTGCGGTCACTGACCTACTGTAAATATGTAGTTGATCTCTCCCCTGTGTATTTGAAATGTCACGGCTGATGAGAGAACATGTATTCGCTTGTTATGGATTTCCTACGGAATGCACACTTTCGGTCATACCAGCGTTTCATGTTTTAATAAGCAGTCATTATGAAGTATTTATTTTCCAACAGGGTGTGGAAGCCAAACCTGTTGGTACATTACCGATTCATGCTCCCCTGGCCCACCGTGTTTGGCACCACGGTTTCAACTAGTCTTGCATGTTCTTTAAGCATGAAGAGGAGGTGTGGTAGGATAGCGCCTTGTTTCACGACATTAAGAAGTAAGCAGACCGACGGTTTTCGGCAAGGAGTGAAGAGAGGAGAAAAACTCAAACTTGACTAGACGCTTTGTGGGGTGAATTGGCAACACAAAACGTCTCGCCGCATGCATTTGACAAAACTCTCCTCTAGGGACGCTGTGAAGGAAAACCTGAGGGGAATCTAGCATTTTTGGGCTTTGTGGTCAAGCTGAGAGCCACTTGGTGTCTGCACTTTCATTTTTGTAATGTAGCAATGAATGCCATGTACTGTATACGCAAGCGTGGGTCTATTAAAGTGAGAAGGTGGGAGGGGAAGATAGAGAGAGAGAGAGAGAGAGAGAGAGAGAGAGATGTCTGACTTTATATGACTCTACAATGAATGGTGGAGGGGAGGGCAAGTGCCTCAGCATGACAATTCTAATGATGGCGACCATTCATAGACACAGGAAATGCTTGACCTCACACCCTGAGCGACGACAACAACAGCCTGTCTGTGTTAAAGGTGTTATTGGGTATAAATTAGGGTTTGGCAATGAAGATGGTCTACATACTTGCAGCCAACGCCAACCTTGCCCTTCTGATACCATATATCATGTGATGCAGCTTATATTGCCTTCTCTCTGCAATCTGTAACTTTTTTTGGTTAAAAATAAATAAACACGTTTTTGAGCAGATTGGTCTGCAACTGTCTCAATTTAATTTATTGGATACATGCACGAAATTACCAAGATGATATATTTGATGGAACATGTGACCGCACTTTAAAGAGCTGCACTATTTTCTAGAACAAACTATTTTCCCCATCTGACCTCATTTATGGACCCTAGACTCAATCCTACTATTGTGCAGTCAAAGTCTTGACTAAGGGCAACTGATTCAGGCTTTGATGGCGTGACTGCTAAAGATCATAATGCATTCCCTTGCTCTCTACTTGCGGCATAGGCTTTACCCCTGCGGAGGAATTCAGAGGTAGCTTTACTGCCGTCACCGCATTGCATCAGGAATGCCTTTCTCCATAGCCCGTCTGTTCATAACTGCTTCTATTCACTGTCTCCATACTTCCTGAACCACTCAAGCTAAGCAGCGTGGAAGAAGACGTCGATTAGAAGTCTTTTGGTCTCTCCGAGGCATCTTTTATGACCGAGCACTGGGATCCAGACTGGTCCCTCCCCAGTTCATTAGAAGCTTGTTGTCCATTCTCCCTCTCTGGCATTCTCATAGAGAGCTCTAGAGAGAGAGAGAGCAGGGGTGGGTGGGGAAGTCAGGGGGTGACCCATCAGTCAGGAGGTCTGGGGGGGTCTGACCCTTGACATGCTGGGGAGCTTCAGAGTGTGGAAGTCGAGCCCTGGAGAAATTAGCGGGGGGAGAGAGGCATTCTCAACCCACATCCCCAGCAGAGTTTATCTTTCTTCATCAATGGCCTCTTAGCATTCGCACCCCAAGAATGAAGCAGACAGTTCTGAATCCTGAATCAGCGTGGAGGGAGGGTAATGGAGATTACCTTCCAGGAGATACAGGGGGTGAGAAAGGAAGAAAAAGAGAATGGGAAGAAAGAAATGGGGGTAAATGGGGGGACTCTGGTTAATCCCAGCAGGCTCTGGACAGATTTTGTTCAGCTGACCCACAAAGATTTCAGCAGACCCGTCGACTGTCATCCACAGGTCTGGTTCCAGCCACTGTTTACACTCCCCCTGCCTCACATAGTCGCTAAAAATAGTGCTATCCTCTCCCGACTGATCCAGGAAAAAGCCTGCATCCTTTTTATAGCCTTTGCATGACACAGCATGTCAGAGTTGTTTTCGCTACATCCCCCCCCCCCTTTTCTCCAACACAAAGCATCTCTATGTCTTCAATGAACACATGTATTAGATTGAGAGTGCGGAAAGCAAGGGTCACACTCCTGTCAGTAATTGCAATGTGATTATAAACGAGCTAACGTGATTAGGGCAGAGATGTGATTGAAAGGTGAGTGCCGGCCTGTGATGTGGACTGGCCCCTCAACTATGTGAAGGAATTCCAAAGGTAATGGGTGAAAAATGGCTTCCTTTCCCCTAAACGCAGACCAGAGCAGATAGTCAAGAATGGGTGTGCTCCTACTGCTTTCTGCAACCGTGTCAGACAGATAGTTGATCTTGTTTCATTTAGCATGAACATTTTGCGATTCTGTTTTTATTTAATTATATTAAATTATAGCATATACAGTATGAATTAAAAAGTGGTTCTTTTGATCTATGGCAATTATTGTTAAAGATGATTGTAAATAACATCTGACAACTCTTAGATGCCAACTCTGAATCGATATACAAAACTGCATAATTACAATTAATTTTACTGCATTAATTGTACATGTTATCATTACTTCAACATGCTTTTGGTTTCTGCAATCCATAACTTTTGTCTCTCTATCGCCATCTCTGTTTGAAACATAAAAATTGCAGTCTACTTTGCTTACTTATCTTCACATAGGTGACATTTCTTGCAAAACTGTACCCGACCGCTCAAGTTATGAATTAAGAGTTTGGTTCCAAAATAAGATAACTTTTTAATCAAAAATGTTATCAAAAATCATGTTTTTTTATTGTGCATTACAATTATTTTCAATCAAAATGCAGTTGGTTTGTTTGGATTTAAGCCATAATAACAAAAAATACAGCTAACTAACACAATAAAAACATGATTGACATAAAAACATACCTCATTTTGGAAACAAACTCTTAAAATAATCGTTAGAATCTTTCAAATTGGGGTAATACAGTTTTGAGGATGTGCCCAATAACTGATTTTTGTTAGCACATGATCTGAATTATCGAGATGAAACTGTACATTTCTGCAATATGCAAAATGGACATAGTAACTTCTTGCAATAAACTACTCCGTAACAGAGAAACATATTTTTTTGCAGTCTGTATTGTTAAATGTGCCAAAGGTTTCAAGACTGTTTTAAAGTGACAACATAAACAAACGTTACTGCTCATTCATGGGCTGCAGTTAACTTCTGGCACAAATTCACAAACAATAGAGTGCTTGTAGATTATTTCAACAATATTATTTAAAAAAAATACTTGACTAAACTTGTCTCTCCAATATTTTGAATTTAGACTCCAAAACCAAGCTCGGCTGCAAGATGTCCATGTAGCCTACCATACGGTTTCTTTAAATATGACCAAACTACAGGAACCATTCAACAAATTGTTAATTTAATAAAATTAACATACAACATACAATACGTTTATTTAATACAATTATTATACAGTAAAATAATAGTACAAATTAATATTAACATAGATAAAATAAAATATAAATAGTTATATTATAAGACACCAGCCAAACACAAACTGGAAGTTAACTGGGGATCAGGCGCGTTCACGTCCGATGAAACGGTCTATAAGCAATGAATGAAACGCATGTCTACAAAGTGGTTCTTTTGTTGTGTGATTATTCATGGCCACACGATTATATAAGTTCTGAATAACCCAAGCATATCTTTCGCAGTCCTAGACGTCAATGAAACAAAAAGTCCATTGGGTGTATAGTGCAACATTACACTATCATTGCGGGGTAGCAGTGAATGGAAGCATACATGTATGTTTTTGTATCAGATCAAGGTGTCGCTCCAGAGAGACCTTTGGGATTTCCTAAAATAAACTCTAAAATCATGAATATTCTTTTTCATGGAATTTAAGTAAAAGTATAAGTGTTTTTAAATGTGTTTTAAAGAGCACAGCCTGATGGGTGAGGTGAATGTCTCATATGTTCAATTGTTTAGTTATGAAGAGTCGTTAATGAAATTCAAGCAGGTGTGAGGATCTCATGTAGGTCACGCTAGCTGTGTCTGCTTCAGGCATCCCATAGAGAATGTTTTTAGGAAACGGAAAGTAGAAATTCAGAATCGAATCCCTTTGAACAGACGTATAATTTGATAAATATCTGAAAATGTCTGCAATAGTTCCAAAAAGGACAAACATATTCATGCTACAATAGACCTACTCAGATCTGATCAAATAAGTTTCAGGCAGTTGTGTCTCTATGGCATTACTGTTTCTTATTTTAGTCACAAACATTTACTGGTTACCTTTATAGATTTTGACAAACAGAAGCTCAAGATGCTGAAAAGATATTTTTTCACAAAGAAGCACTTTACAAACAGGTGCATTCAGCTTTAGAAACTGCATTTCTCTCAGTGACTTAAGATCCAGTTTGCTGTATTCTTTATTGTATATTCCAGATCCATCCATCACAGAACACTGATAGTTTGATGTTAAAGCCGCAGTCACACTTGACTTTTCGTTTCATTGACTTCCATTCATACGCATACGAATGCGTTAGTTAGACCATTCTGGAAACGCGAGCCCATCCATAGATATTCGCTGTGTAGCAAAGTTCAAGTTTGGTGAACCCTGACCTGCGAATTCGTGTCACGTGAGTGCGTGAGACCAATAGAAGATCAAAACGTCACAGCATGACCCCCGGTACAGGAAATGTAAAACATGGCGTCATCGCTCCCGCCCATTCTCGTACCACCGTCCGAACGAATTTCGCATTTGGTGCTCTCAGGTCTCAGGTTTGATTGCAGACCTTAAATAAGAGAATTGTGTTAGGGGGGGACATTTAAATGACATGTTGTAAACTTTCTGTTTACCTCTGAAGTGAGAAGAGAACTGCAGGTTAAAAATGTGTCAACAAGCAGCATCATAAAGCCAAAGTTTACAGCTCCCAGAATAGAGCTCAACATTTGATAGTGTTGTGATTTCCTCCCAACTGTTGTGTCTGACATTAAAAGCGGTAATTTCTCAAATCCCTAACATTTTTCCTTTCAGTATAACAGTTCACACAATAGCATCACAGCCAAAACAACCCCTACCCTTCTTAAGTAAACCCAAACAGAGCCATAGGCCTGTCCTGTGGGGAGGTGCTGCGTGATCACAACTGACGTCACACATTGATCAATTCACTTCATGGCTTTTGAATTAGAGAACCTGATGTACAACAAAAACTATAAAACATCAGCTTCAGGATTTCCTTTTTTTCCTTTAATTCTACTCTGTCTTGGTCTGCTTTCCCCTTTATCTGTGTCAGCTGTTCTATTGTGGAGTGTTATGGGTTCATCGAGCTGGTATGCAGCAGGAATCTTTGGATCAAGGTAATTTCACTCTGTTTGAGATTTTCCCAGGATGTTAAACTTCCATTTACCTTTGTGTGCCTCAGCTAGCGAGATAGCAACCGACACATGTAGCAAAAGCACACACGATGGCCCTTCAAGTTTGACGCCAGCAGCAAAACGGGGGAACTTGAAAGATACGGATCGTAAATAACACCCGACACTAGAATTTCCCAAAAGGATCAGATTATTTTAATCTGAATCGAGTGTGGGGCTACGCTGTAAATTCATGTGTGTTAGGGTAAACTAGGGGCTGGTGAATTTGCAACGCCCCTTGTAGGCAAGGAGGCCTTAAAGGAGGGTTTTACTGTTGAATCTTTAGGTTCTTTGATTGTGTTATCTTTATTCTATAAGCATATACTTAAAGGGAAGTTTCATCATCTACTCGCCATCATATCATTCCAAACATGTATGGCTTACTTTCTTCTACAGTACACAAAAGAAGATATTTTAAAGAATGTTGGTAACCAAAGAACATTGGAGCCCATTGCATTGGGTGAACTTATTCCTTTTAAGTTTTTTTAGGTTGCATGTGGTTCATGCTATTAGTGAGCACCAAAACTGAGGTGACACCTGAAGAATGTTAAACGTGAGAATCTGCAGATGAGCTCGCTCACATCTATGCCTAAACCCCATCTGCTTTTGCTGGTGCCCCACTGGTCCCAATCCAAGAGCACAACCAGATGACTAGGGCGTGCAACCCACCTCAAAATGGCAGGTGTGAGCGTGAGATTGCAGAAGCACGCCAGGAACCAACATGATAGGAACCGCAAAACGCTTTTATTTGGATCAGTGAACTGTTTGGAAATCTAATGTATCCTCAGAGTACATTCTTGAACTATTGCCTGCAGGTGGTTCTTAGCTGATACAAAATCATAGTGTCAAGTTGGTTTGAAGCTAGAGGAGGATAAAGCTGTGTCTTCTCAGAAGGCGTTTGATCTCAACTGCTACTTTGTTGACAGAGCTGAAGCTCCCAGATGTAACTTCTCAGGATGTTAGTGGAATTGATTGAGCCAGCCACGCAAAGTCGGACTGGCATTTTTTTGTGCTGACAAATTCTTGAGGGACACAACCTGTCCCCCGAAACGTCCTTGCATTCTCCAGCTATGCTTTTGTTTCTCTGTTTGGGTTTTTTTGCTCGGAGGGAAAATAGGCACTGGACTGGTAAAGTATCTGCCAGCAGCTGTTGCATGAGTGACAAACTCAAGGGCTTGTGATATGAGAGGCACTGAGGAAGATGCTGCTGTGGCTGAACGGCTCTGTGCAAGAATCTGCTCTGTGTTCTAAGAAAAGACCTGCACTAGGTGTCTCGGACACAAAAATATTTGCACTCAGAAAGGTCTGAGCAATCGTTCTGACGAATGTCAATCGTGTTTATAAAAGGATTTTGTTGTCAGGGTGTGGGAATGCTTTAATGTTGGTTAGTATGCCGGCAAAGGGGCTTTTCATTTCAAAAGTTTGACAGGGATCTACATTGTCATTTTAGGCTAGACAGGCTGTATCTGAAGAAATGTCTGTCAACACATTGTCCAGGTTGGCTTTTGATGTCTATAATGACGATGGGTTGAAAAATAACATACATTCCTGCTTTGTTTTTTTTGTTAAAGTGAAGAAAATCTTCCTACTGAGGATATGTTAGAAGCAGGTTTTTTGACCGCTCCAACTTGATTATGCTCTAAGTAGTTGTTGCTTAAAGGTCTGGTGCACCTGTTTGCTAAAAATAAATCAGATGTCTTACAACAACCTCACCAGCTTGTCAACAATACTCTGCTTTTTCAACAGATATTAATCGTTGTGCACATCATAACTTATTTGGTTAAATAAAAACATTTCCAGACAACAATCAGACGCTTCCCATTTTTATTTAAAGGAATTTTTAAGAGTTTCAGGAACTTTAAAAAAGTAATTAGTTACTAGTTACTTTTCACAAATAGTAATTTAGTTAGTAACCGAGTTACATCATTATAAAAGTAACTAATTACCAGGGAATGTAACTATTGCGTTATCTTTTAGAAAATGTTTAAATATGTCAAATAACTTGGATGCCCCAATAATAAATATGTTAAATGAATAAAATGGAAACTAAATAGTATAAATTATTTGTTTAAAACATTGTCTAATCATGTTTATTCATCATGTCTAATAAAAGTGTAGACACTAATCTACACTATTTTATTGTTGCTGTGGGTCAATGTGAGAGATCCCTATTAAATTAAATATTTTATATATCAATACATTTTTATTGTAAATAATGTAAATATTATCATTACTATACTGGAACAATAAAACACAACGGAAGGCTTCAGAAGTTTTGCGGTTTATTGCACAGACCACAACTGATCAACAAATAAGTCTAAAACTAAATTACGCTTCTAAAGACATCATCATTAGTTGTGAAGACAAACTTCACAACTGCTAGACATACTGTACTGTACTACTTCATAGTTTCTTACAAAAGTAATTAGTTTAATAACAAAAAATGCTCTTAAAGACTGCTTTCCAGTATGATAGCGGAATGTTAGTTTGTGTATTCTTTAGATTGCATTTTAGGAGACGGAATATTTATTTATTTAATATTTATATTACTATTTATTAAATATTGTTTGACAGCGGAGCACGTGGATAGTTTCACTTTCGCTTTGGGATGTTATTGTTTTGTGTTACCAGCATCACATTCCTGCCACTTTCCATCCATTTAAAAAATTCTCTGTGCTCTGCTTCACATTGCCATTACATAAAGGCAGAATGTAAACAAACGCCCACACAGTCTGTAGTGTAATATGTTTTACATATGTTCAGTGTGGATAGGCAGCATTTGGAAAACTCTTGAAAACGCTAGTGTAGTGGAAGACCGTTTTAAAATGAAAGCTCTGTTTTCAAAGGGAAACGCACGAATAAGGTCTCAGCTACAAATTTTGTTGGGGCATGGGACGATTTGAGGTGCTTCATTAGATTAGAATTATCTGCCACCGACATGGACCCTCTTTTTTTCCTGGGAATATGTTGCACGTTACATACACATCCCGTTTGCTTTACCATAATGAGGGAAAGTAGTGCTTATATATCCAAGCTTCATTTGAACTTGTTGCTCTTGCCATCCCTCTCTGACTCCTATCTGTTGGTGGTGTACTCTGTGCGACTGGGTTTGTGTGTGAAAACCCGACCTACTCTGCCTCTGGTTGGCAAACGCTGAAAATGTACTTTACCTAAGCCAATCATCATCAGTTATACGGTTATCTCCCACCCCCCAACACATAGCAGAGAAAAATACTTTGCAGGTCCTTTGGTTGAGAGACAGCCTACTCGGATGAAAACTGCTTCAGTGAGCTCAATTATAGTCACGCTGCATTTTCTTGTCAGTAACGGTAATGGCGTTGTAATGGGGAACAGTAATTGGTTTCATTACTTGTTACTGTAAAAAGTAACGTGTAACGCCGTTTATTTATAACTCTGTTATTCTCATCACTGTTCAGCTATCTCCTCCCAATGAATGTTTAGGTTCAACTTAACTTTAAACAGACAAAAGGTTTTGTCAATGAAAATGTACTAAAGGGAATAGAGAGCAAATCAAGTAAAGAATTATGACTTTTTCAAGTTACCCAAAACATCTTAAATGAATAGACCTATAAAAGTTCCAAAAAATATATATTTTCTATTGCATTGCATTTGAAAGTTATTATCAATTAAAATATTATTGACATTTGTTACTGTAATTATTTATCCATGTTAAATTTCTTCTTCATAGTTGAAAGATGAACATTATTTTTTACAGGAAATATATCATTCTTTAAAATAATTTAAGTTTAGTTTAAACAGTAGCTATTTACAGAAACAGGAGATGTTATAAACTGTCAATTAATGAAGCATATCGCTTATTTGTTTGATGGATGGCTAAACGCTCTTGTTTTCATTCAGTAAGGACATCTGCAGTTGCTCAACCACAACATTATAACTGTGAGAAATCTGTTATTTTGCTCCTTCTTTAAACTATGAATTTACATTTCTCTTTATTGTTTTGTTGAAGATAATAGTTGTTAGATTTTTTTAACATTTTAGAAATGGTTATAACTGAAAGACAATTTTCCAGTAAATCATTTCTTTATTTGTAATGTTATTTAACATAATACAAAACTTTGATTAGTGATTGTAAAAATAAGAATTATTTTTGTTATTTCTCTAGTATACTCAGATAAGTAGATCTTGTACAGTATATAGGCAATATCCTAAGCAAATTAATGTTGTTGTTATTTTACAAAAAAATTAAGCTCAAATTTAATAGGCTAAAGTATAATTTAATTGAATGTTACAAGTGCACCATATTAGTTTTATTTAAATATTTTTTGTGTGTAAAATTTCAAATTAGTGGGCACCAATATTGTTTCAATGAGACTTAATATGTTTGATAAATTATTAGTAATTATTGTTATCATGTTTATATGAGTTCCTAGCTTTTTATATTATTTTGTAAAATATTTTAATAATTTGGATGTGCCCTTCAATTTGTGTTCATTAACTGTCTCAGTTTTGCAGAGATATTCTACATGTAAATATATATTTATGTATTTAGTTTGAACAACAATGGTTTTACATCAAGGCAGTGTTTGTGTGCTTTAGCCCATTGCACAAGATCAATGTTTTTATGTAAAGTTAATGTAGACCACTTGGAGCCAAGCAAATATTTGTGTTGTTTTCTATCCTGTTTCTAGAAATAGGATACTTGTTTTAACCTGACTCTGGTGCCATTTATTTAATATTACCCATTTGTTTTGCTCAGTATAAGCTTATTAAATCTTAGAACATTATAACTTATATATATGGATAATATATGGAGGATGTAAAGTCTGAATGAATTTAGAGTTTATCTAAGCTGTGTGATAAGACCACACAGACCTCCTTGATTTATGGAAACAAAAATAACACAAATGAATGTTATAAATAACCTAAATATACAATGATATTTGAAGGATCTGGCAAACTTTGTCTGTGTGTGTGTTCACTGATATCGCGTTAATTGAAGGCATCCGGGAAATAGCATGAGCTGTTGAGCCCAGTGAGAGCAGCGCGTGTGTGACGTCATTTTTCCGCGAAAAAAACAGCATGGTCAGGTTAGAAGAGAGAGAGGCGTGAATCTTACAAGAGCAGGAACATGGACACTTGAATCAAGCTGTATTCAAACTTTTTGTCGTTTACTTTAGAGAAGCTGTAAATGATACGCGTCTTTACTCGACATGGGCTTATATGAAGAATTTGTTTACAAAAAATACCTTTACCGACATATTAAATGTTAAAAGATGCGCCTAATTTCTGTCAACTGCTTACGATGAAAAGAACAAAAATATTTGTCTTCTAAACGTCGATTCAAAAGGCAGATGTAAATGTCGATTTATTTTGCGTAATAAAGTTTAAATGACAAACCACTGAATAGGAAGTTAAAACGTTTCTTACAGACGGGTCTTTATATCTTGTGTGTCTTTATGGAAATGAGAACAGTCATTTAAAAAACTTTCCAACGTCACGTTTAATGTCCTTTTTAGAAAAGAAACCTTCTGCTAAGCAATGTAGAAAATTAATTATTAGTTTTACTATATAAGCTCCAGTGTTTAAACAGTAAATATCGGAAAGCATTTTAATGAGACAGAAAAGGAGAGCGTTATGTCTAACAGAAAAGGTGCATGCATCCTTGAGGTTTAAACACGCAAAGATAAGAGTTCGAAGCCAGAAGGTTAATGAACGTTTTGATGTATGAAACCCTTTTAGAACTCCTCGCATTACCGAAATTTGACGTGTCGGTGGCGTACTGCAACACTTCAGTTTGGATAAAGAAGGCTCATGGTTTAAAGGGGTATCAAAATGACTGAATGTTTCATCTTTTAAGTCTTTGGAAATACCTCATTGTGATCTGAATTGTTGTTGATTAGCACATTTGCATTATCGTGTTTGCAGTGTAGAGTGGGGATGAAATATCAATTTATTATTTCACTTTGTAAATTAGACTTCATAAGTCATACCCAACCAATTAGAGGCATGTTCAAAAAATCTGTTTATACTTTATTTTGTACTTTTTGCATCAACTGTAATCCCCATATTTGTATCTATTACAATATGGATCTTGTAGTCACAATGTTTCTCTAAGCATCGGTTAAGGTGCAATGGTGTGGCTCTGCTAGATTTTTATCAATTTACTCATGACAGCTGCGCGCGGCAGACTCCGAGAACTAATAATGTTAATCAGGTGATCGGTAAGGATTAACTTCTTCCTGACAAGTTGAACTTCCACAGTCTGCCCAGTAACAATATCTTCATGGTTCAGACGCGCGCAGAAGAACTATTGGCTATGCAAATTGACAGAGGGGAGGAAACAATCCACACCGAATGAAAGCAAATGTTTTAAAGAGACATTTCCTATCACATCTAAAGTGTTGAAACGAAGCAACTGTTGCCCAAGCACATGTGGTCTGCTTAGTTCTTGAGAATCAGAGTATAACACACTTTGATGTGATATACTCTTTTTTGACAAAACCTTGATCAGTTTAGTTACAATATGTTCCATAAGGTCTCCTAAATACGTTACCACGATCTATGTGTAAGTTATTTATTACACAAATAGTTGTACTGCTGTATCTCAATTGTGGCTCAAATGAGTAACTGTTGTGAAGTTTTCATTTAAATCTTTCAGTGGCACCTTTGGTGGCAGGTTGCAGTTTTGGAAGGTTTACAACTCTGGTCTGTATTTTCAGTCCTTAATGGAAACAATGCTGTATAGAATGCATTGAGCAGCTCGAGAGAATAATTCTTCAGCTGCTATCTCTGACGAGAGAGCGTTGCTTCACGCTTTCGCTGCATTTCCTAGAAAGCTATCTCATTGACCACAGGCGTAGCTGCTTCGTGTAAGATAGCTCCATTTAGCTTTTGTGATGATGAGGTGACGTTTAGTCTACAAAACAAAGTTTCTGGCTAGTTTTGTTAAAGTTTCATAAAAATGTGTCACCCTTTAATATTGCAGTTATGGGCTATGCGAAATCATACAATGACAATGGATAAACCAAAACCACTTTGACTTTTACTTCGAGACTCAGTATTGCCCATAAGTTGTGTGTGTGAGTTTGTTTGTTGCCGTGGCTATGTTTATGTTTGTGTTTACCTGGTGTCATTGCAACAGCTGCGTGATTGAGTGACTTAACATATAATGCTTCATCCATATAGCAGGCGATATTGTCTTTCATACCATGTTGTGGGGGCTACTGATGATCTGATAACCAAAGCGATAGGGGAGGAAAAAGAAAAGGAAGACCGTACATGTTGCGTCTGGCCAATAAAACGATTGTGGAGGTTGCGTCACATCCTACATTGCAGACCTCAAATGTTGCAGAGCAGAGAAAGAGACTAGTGGGGAAAAGTTTGCAAAGGAACAGGACTAACCTGGAAAGCCCTGTAGACTCATTTCATATGCCGGAGAAGTCATTTCTCCTCTTTTTGTCATTTCGCAACCATCGTATTTTAAAGTTTATAGACGTTATTGACATCGAAAAGGACTGTAACAATCATGGAACTGCTTTGTCTCGAGATGGACACCATTGTAAGAGCCCGTCCTGACCCGAATCTTCTATATGATGACAGGGTCCTACAGAGCTTGTTGACGATCGAAGAGAGGTTTCTTCCACAGTGTTCATATTTTAAATGCGTTCAGAAAGACATTCAGCCTTTTATGCGGAGGATGGTGGCAACTTGGATGTTGGAGGTTTGTAGTTTACTTATTGCTTACATCGTATCTTCCAAACGTTTGTCGTTACTGTGTTCTGTCATGCTATCATTGTAATTTGAAAAAGTTGAGCTCTAGTTATATTTCCGAAAGAACAGATCCGATTTTGCTGGCTATTAATTTTATTGCAGCCATAAGCGCTGATCTTGGACCGGGTTCACGATTAGATTAGTAGGGGATGCATGTTACGAACATATGTCAGCGACCATAAGCGCGTTTATCTTAATGTTTTCGGTAGCGTTTACACAGAGGAGAGAGTTATGCTTAATGTTATTTATTTATTTTTAGGATAAATATTTCCATGCACACGTATGCACTTCAATGCTTGCCGCTGCGCTTCTTCTCCTCTCGCATCGCCATGTTGGTTTTTCTTTCACAACAACTTTATCGCTACAAAATGTTCGTAACAACTCTTTACATGTGCATGACCTGATAAACGAGCGTTTAAAGTGTATAGTTGTGGTTGATTATGGCGTGAATTACTTTGCTACAAATTTGTATATATATTTTTAAATATATGGTTGCGGAAGGGGCGAGGGCCGTGCTGTTTAACCCATGCTGATCGAAGTCTGTAGTCTCGGAATTAAGTTCGGTTTTTGTCCGAATATTTCATATTTCTTGTCAATAAGTATTGGAAGCGTTAGAGGAGGACCTAAGCTTTATTTTCATGTGTTATATGCTCAGTTGAGTCAAGCAGGATAATTTATAAAAATATTTGAAAATAATATTTCGGTCCGACGGTGACGCACTCATGTAAGACCGCATGTTACTTCGTTTCAAAAACGCTCTTTTAAGCATATATAAATTCGATTTTACACTTTGTGAATTGTCGGGAATGATGTGAAAAGGTCTGCTGAATATTTAGATGTATGAATAGCCGACGTGAGCAATTTATTTATATTTTTAAATATTTTATGAAAATATGACGAATTAAAAAAACAGATCCCGTACTGTGTTGCATGGGTGTTTTTTGGCTCGGGTGATTGTGACTTGAATTCATTTCTTACTGAATGAACCAAAGGAATTTTGACAAAGACTTTAAAGTCCTGTTTACATCGATTAAAAATATACAGTTAACATATATGTAAACATAAGAAATACGAGTTTTTTTTAACAATCCCCAAACTTGCATGACGTTTTGAAAACATATATCCGCATATGATGACAATGCTATGTATTTCGTTATCATGTCATGTTAATTATTTTATACATAAGTCGTCTAGAGTAATATAAATTGGGGATTAATTTTGTTGCGCCACGTGCATCTTTTCCTCTTAACTAAGTTATGCCCTGCCCTTTCCAGGTCTGCGAGGAACAGAAATGCGAGGAAGAAGTTTTTCCACTGGCTATGAACTACTTGGACCGATTTTTAGCAGTGGTACCAACAAGAAAATGTAACTTGCAATTGCTTGGCGCAGTATGCATGTTTCTTGCATCGAAATTGAAAGAGACTCGTCCCTTAACTGCAGAGAAGCTGTGCATCTACACCGATAACTCAATCAGACCACAGGAACTTCTGGTAAGCTCTAAATGCACTCTTTGATTGCCAAAGTCTAAAATCTGTAGGGATTGCTATAGGTTATTGCTTACTTCCTTATCTTCAAAATATGAATCGCAAATGGTTTATTTTTAATTATTCATCAACATACCTTCAGGAACAAACTGTTAGTTTAATTTGTCATCTTATTTTAAAAAAGCATTTCAAGTCAATGCAAAAATATTATTTATTAATAATAATGGGGTTTCCAAACTTGCTAAAACCTTTTATACCAGTTCATAAATATTATTTCTTGGATTTTACTAGGTTTTAAATTGTAAATGTACGTAAACCAGTAATGTGATGTTTAAATCCACTATATAGAAAGACTAGGCTATCTTCGGCAAAATATTAAGCCGACAGAGGGATGGTTCTCCACAAAGTATTAACTGTAGGGTAATAACACTGCGTTTCCATGCACAACAGGACAATTACGCCATCTAGTGGCAAGTATGCAACCCACAACCATACCAGGGCTGATGTCTTGTTTCACTAGTAAATAGTATTCCAAACTTGCTAAAACTTTTATACCAGTTCATAAATATTATTTTCAAAAGCCCTACATGGTGATCTGAAATGGCTTTCAATTGACACACATTCATTTTAACAACCGTCTTGTTAAGATCATCTCATTTTTAATCTTACATTTACATTTATGCATTTGGCAGACGCTTTTATCCAAAGTGACTTACATTGCATTACCCTATACATTTATACATAGGTATTTGCAATCCCCTGGGATCGAACCCCCAACCTTGTGTTGTTAGCGCAATGCTCTTACCACTTACCTAAAGGAAAGCTTCTGGTATGGTGCATCCATGTTGGTTCAAGTTCAAGGAAAAACAGCGTACTGATCATTTGTACAAGAGCCAAAACCATGAAAACAAATATTCAGAACAGTACTGTGTGGCAAAACTGCTTTCAGAACAGTGTCGGGGAGTTTTTCTTAGCTCTGATGACACTACTAGCTCATCAGTGTCATTTTGACGGAACTGGGTGGTAGCACAGGCCAAAGATAAAAATGATTAGAGCCCTCATCAAATTGCAGCTCTGGGCGACCTGTTTTTTTTACTGTTAGTTTTTTGCTGGTACTTCTGCTGGTCTGCAAAGTGTAACAGATGCAGGAAACCGGAGATCAGCTGTCACATTCACATCTTCATTTTTGTCCTCGCAAGCTGGCAAGAAGTTCTTGTAAATGCAACCACAGTGCAGCCTGGAGGTACGACAGAAGGGCTCAAAAAGGAGGAAGTGGGTTCCTGCATCAATGCAGTGTTGCAAGAGTGTCACAGTGAGCTTTAGGGCTAGTCTCACATCACTGGCGAAATGACACTGGACTGTTAAGTAGTCCTTGATGTTGTCCTTAAGTTACTTAAAAAGGAGTTTGCAGGCGTTTATAAATTGTATGCAGAATATACAATGGACAATATGTAGCGTTGAGTCTTTCTTGGTTGAGTCAATCGTTAGCCAGCATTTCACTGATTTTTAAAACAGATGCTTTGTATTACTGTCCATATTGTTCAAATCTTTAAAGATTGACAGAATACAAAGACATATTCTGCTCATAGTTTACATTCCACACACCCCTTCTGGGGTACCAAATCCAGATACATCAAGAACATTTTAATGAGCGATTGTGGTTCTAGCATGTCATCGCACTTTATGCTCATATCAGCCACCTCCCCTTAGAGGAACGTGTAGCTGTTTGACTGTAGGGTGAGTCACTTGCCTTGAAATCCAGCAGAAAGGAAGTGGAGAAATCATGCATCAGCGGTTGACTGCCATTGTGCTCTTGCTCACTTAGGAAGCTGTTGCAGAGGTATGAAGTTCAGCATCATCCAAGGTCAGTGGTTTAGAGCGGTTGTGAAGACGTACGAGTCTTAGGCGGTAATGGCAACCATAATGGGCCATCTCATGACTGAGATGCATGTGGTTTGCTTATGAAGAAAACCACCTCCATCTGAGTGAGCGTTCAGTCACAAGGATTGTCCCTGCGAATGCAATTATTACCCTAATTAGTCACTTATTCGCCCCACTTCAAACAGGAAGGGGGAGTGGTTTCACGAGGGTTGCACTATTCTTTACCGAAGCCAAATGACAGTGACCTAACTCAGTGATTTATTATAAGGATGCTCAAAGTAAGTTCAAGCGACAGGAGTTCCTCAGTGTTAGTAAAACTTGTCAATATTGTCATTTGTCTGATCTCAATGGTAAATTTACCACAGTGTCAAACCTACAATCTATATATCACCTATAGAGAAAAGGCTTTAAACCTAAATTAGTTTTTGTTTTAGGAACTTCAAGCAAAGATTATAAAAAGGCTAATAGTATAGAACATTTAACTTCTTGTACTTGAATTCGGCATGCTAAGAGGGACTGTACCTCCTGCTGAATAGTTTCTTTGAAGTGATTGGTGCTTGAACATTCCAGGTGACTCATTTTTCAACTCAAATGCATCTGCATTCAGCCTTGTGGCTTTCAAGATCCCAGCTTGTGCTTTATGCCCTATGTTCCTTAGACCAGCTTACTGAGCAAACTGGCTCGGACAAAAACAAGTTAAGCCCCTAACAGTTATTAGCAAATCAGTTTCTGAAGCCTTCTGTCTGAATGGTCAATACAGAATATTATCCCAACCCCTGATCTTTACTAGAGGATATTTACATCTTGTGAGAATCCTGCGTTGTGAGGAGTCGGGTACCGCTGGGATGATATATTTGTGTCACTTCAGTCAAATGTACTCCGCACTTGTCTTTGATCCAAATACTGATTTATATTTACAGGAATGGGAGCTGGTTGTCTTGGGCAAATTGAAGTGGAACCTGGCTGCTGTCACTCCAAATGATTTCATTGAGCATATTATAAGGAAACTTCCACTGCCTGAGGATAAGCTGGATCTGATCCGTAAACATGTGCAGACTTTCATTGCTCTTTGTGCAACAGGTAGTGTATTCAATACATAAATCGAACGTATACTTTGTATGTCTTCCTTTGATGTGTTATAAGTATGAGGGATAAAAGGTCCACTGCCAGGTGCTGATATTGCATTTCATCACTTCAGTAAGTGTTGCAAACTATCCACATTTACTTCTCTTAAAACCTTAAATTAAAGCCGACTTATGTGGGCTGGTATCTTAGGTCACTTTTTGCATGTTCTCGTTGTGGGCAAATGATCAAATGCCATCTCATTACATTCATGCGAAACTATTTGGACTAAAATAGTGATGTGCGATGGAGAGAATTTCTCTGAAAGTATTATGTGTTGGTATGTTTGGCGGGCATATCAGTGACTAGCCCTGAATGCAGTGACACTTCAAAGGGCTGTTGTATAGTTAAGGACATTCCTCTGTTCTGGTGAGCCAATGGTTAGGCTATTTCTCCTCTTGGAGGTGGACCACCTTTTATAGATCAAACATGAAGATGAGAGGCAGGTGAGAATACGTGAGCTTATTGTTCCAGCTGAGCCAAACACTGAAGCATGTCATGTTTTCATATCTTATCCCCACTTCTCACGCCTCCCAGATGCTCCGGGGCATGACTACTTTCCCATAATCAGGAGCCTTTGTGGGGCTGGTTCTCCCAGCCAAGCCTGCACCCTACATCACCATAGGCGGTAATGGGATCCAGTGCACCACCCTTCTGCCCCCGAGCTTCACTCTTCCTCCCTGGGGTTGCATAGCTCCCCAGGAACATCAGGAGTGACTCCAACTTTGAGAAAAGTAGAATATGAGTAAGATTTGGAGAGGGATAAACATTAAAGTGGTCATTTTAATATGGATTCTTCTAGTGAATTCTTCAAAACATTTGTTGCTGCTTTGACATAAGACGTAGACAGAATGCATGCTTGAATTTTGACATAATCTGTCCCTTAGTAGGATGTGCATTGGTAATAGTTCTGATAAGAAGAAAGTTTAGTGATTTGGTTTGAGAAATTGCTGATTCTAGTCTAACACACCCCTTTTATAATCTCTTGAAACATCTTTTGTGTTGAGCAATACACAAACTAGTTTCTAGTTCAACAACAGGGATTTAAGGGGTATCCGAAAGTTTTTAATTGCCAGGCAGATGTCTTGACTGCTGCGTCTCTTTCCCCTGTACACTGTGCATTCTTTGCTGAGAATTCAGCATCCCCCTCTTTTCTCAGACATGCATAAATCAAGGCCCCTGTATCTGAATGATAAAAGAAGAGAAGAGCGTAGGAAAAAGGAAGCTAATTTTTAATGGTCCCTCGCTTTTGATAAAACAGTTCCGTTCAGGACACTTGGTGAGATTTGGTCAGGCAGCGTAGAACGGTTCAGTATTAATTAATAACACGGGGGGCTTTCAGAAATATGCAAATGGCTGGAAGGCTTAGCTAGAGACCGCAAAAAGGGACAAAAGCAACGACCCCCCATTTCATATGCAGAGGCATGTAAGGGGTCAGTGCAGAAGGAGCACCCCGATAAAATCTTTCTCCGGAGGGCAGTTTGACGCTGGCCTGCGCAGGAACAAGCTCATTAAAAGCGATCATACCCCATTCTTTCTGTTAAACACCAAGCACCCCATCTGCTTCTCCTTCACAGGTCTCCTTCACATTCAAAACCACAAGCAACTTTAGAAAGTCATGATTTGGCCAATATTTACTCTAAGCCAAAATGTTCTGTAAAACAGGAAGGTCTCATAATACGGGGGGCAAACCTGGAACATCAGGCAAGTTTTAAGCTGTCCTAAGAAAAATCCTTTACGAAATATATATAAATAATATAACTAGTGACCGTTGGGGAGTTCATCAGGAATGAAAAGGAACTCTACCAATTTTATGTAATTTCTCGTTCGAGATCTCGCTTGAGTTCTGTTTCCTCCTACACCGGCCTGACTGCTGTTGCTCAAGACTCAGCACTGGAGCAAGACTGAAACAAGTTGTTACAGGATTTTAACAGTCAAGAAGGATTCCTGTTTTCAATTCGTCTGATTGTCTGTCTCGACAGCAACGACCAGCCCACCTCTTTCGATGAAGAGATTACTTAAAGTGAAAGATTCGTGATAGATTTTCTCATTAAATGTTAATGAAAAGTTAGTCGATAATATTCAATACTGTTCAGATGTGACCTGTAAACAAGTCGTTGTGTCATTCAGTTACTCTGCACTGATTGCACTTCCTTTAGCGGCAGGTATACTTTACTTTCCCGCGTCCGTCTCGCGCACAAACGCGTCCGCACAGCTTCTTGAGCATACTCAATCGCGGATAAGCGCGATAGACGAGTTCGACACATGCACGGTACGTCACCGAGTGGACTCGGCTGATTCAACATTTTTTCGCGCATGCGCTGTTGTAAGCGTTCCGTCTGCACCATTTCTCCAAAAATGTCCGCAGTGTGCGGACGACCGCGGACACTCCTGATGACGAACATGACGTCATGCAGGTGGCGCGAGGACACGGACAGCGGGACTATACTTTTGCCTTGACAGTCCCATAATGAGACGCAACATGGTTGAGTAATTCAAATATAATTCCTTTTAAATACATTTATACGAATATTTATGCTAGTTGGTGCCAGAGTATGCCAGAGCGTCTTGCTATTCAACAAGAGTTTACTTTCTGTCTTTAGGCTCCCTCACTTGCATGCTCTTAAGTGACTCGTTCCATTTGACTGTGGCCTGTGGTGGGTGATATATTATGATGCCAAATTCAAAATGTTTATGTTTGACCTTAATCAATCGGCCAAATATGGCCGCTCAAAATGGGACTTTCTGTTAACCTGACAACTAATAAGCTTTGCGTCTGTATGGAAGCCTGGCAGCTGATTTATTGCCCCTCAAATCATCGCACTCTTTGGCTTTTTCTCAACTTTCCGGACGCTTAATTAATTTACAAGTTAAATGCGTATACAGTGCATTGCACCCACCAAGGAGCTGGCTGTGTTGGCACAGGTCTGGGGATGCAGTGTGGCAAGGGCAGGAGAATGGTCCATTGAAGGGGTGAGAGGCCGGTGTACCAGGCCAGCCAGCCGCCGCTTACTAGGAGCCTTCCATCACAGGCGTCCCCACTCAGCTACATACACTGTTTATCCTCTGCATGAATATCAATGAAGGCGGGCAGAATACAGCCATTCTTCCCTTACCACTCTCACAAACCAGAGTGTTCAGCTCTGCCACTAGCACGCGTGTACTCTTGTTTCCTCAACAAACCTGTCTTGTCTTGAGTGTGAAAAATCAGATTGCAGCCCATTAAGCACGCACGAACTGTGTGTTGGCACGTATTTTCAACTGTATGAAAAAAAAGAGTCGCAATGCAATTTGCTTTGTCCTTCTTTTGCTTGGCCAGAACTCATCCGTGATCATTTTTTCTCTGGCTTGGATTCAACTACAAAGAAAGACTGTATAATAAGTTCATTTATTTGTCAACACTCCACCGCAAAATGAGAAAATGGCTGGCTCTGAATGTTAAGAAGGCAATGAAGGGATGGCTCGTCAGCTATCAAAGGGCCCGCATCTTTGATTTTTCCTAAAAAGAAAGGGGAAGAAAAATCACCCTCAAAGCCATCACATGCAGTTTGCTTTGCAATTGAATATGGCAATATGGTAATGCAGAGACTGCCAGGGAGTGTGGGACCGTGAGTCCAGAGGTGGCCCTGCATCAGAGGAATGGCACGGGGGGAATGGAGTGGGTAGGAGGCTCTATTCTTTTGCCAAAACCTTACGAAGGTCTGGACAGCGACTAAAGAATGATGCTTAGAGAAGCGGTGCCCCCCTCAGTCACCCCTGCTGTCTTAAACCCGACAACACCCTCCCCCAACACCCATCTTTTGTGCCGCCTGTCGGTTTGAATTGGAATCCACAGAGAGAGCTTGATGTTGCATCTCTCAATTGGATGAGATGAGGTGATGATTTTGGACAATGGGGCCACACTCTCTTGCTCACAAGACCCAGGTCCGCCAGCGGCCACACTCAATTAATATGCTAAAACATAGCGGCAACGCTAACACAAATCCAGGGCTGTTGTAACAACAAAGCCTAAGCATGTGTGCCATTCATAGGCCCCAACCTCAGGGCTATGAGTCTGAAGAAAAAAAAATGCTGAAAACAGACTGAAAGAGGGAACCGTAGAAAAAAGAAGACAGACAAAAATCAATGAGGCAGGGGGGCAGACGGCCTAAGCCGTTCAATTCTCACTGCCTGTTTATTCTCTTCTCGTCTTTTTTTCTTTCGCTCTCTCAGTCAGTCGTCCTTTTGGGCTTCAGGCCCGTTCACAAGCTGTCTTATTTGCATTATGAATGACAGCGAGAAAGCTAACAAGGTTATTGGTCTTTGAGATGTACGCCTGTGACCACACGTGGAAAAAGGACCTACAGCAGTGAGCACTGGCAGGGGGACTGTGGCTCTTTATTCCACCCTTTCCGAAGGCTATAGGGCTTTTTTTCAGGGAGCACACGATTTACTTAGGAGCTGGAAGAAAAGGGGCCGATCTGCAAAGGGTGACTGGAGGAGAGGGATGGGGTGGGGTGCTTTTTAGATTCGTTTCAAGCCAAGTGAACCCTCATTATCCTGGGCTGCAGTCATTAGCAAAGGACCGTGCACAGATCTAATGGAAAGAGCCCTCAATTATAAGCATGTCTGATTTTTGTTGTTTTCTCAGCATAAATCACAATTTTGGATATAACTGTGCCTCTGTAGCCGTTTAATTAACTTTTTAGGAACTAAAAGCTTTACACATACTAATGCAAGGTTTACTCTTCCTTTAGACTTCAAATTCACCTTGTACCCTCCATCCATGATTGCGACAGGCAGCGTGGCGGCAGCTATCTGCGGCCTGCAACTCAACAGCACTAACCGTTCACTGTGGGGAGACAACCTTACAGAGTTACTCGCCAAGATCACGAACACAGAAGTTGTGAGTATTGCTCTGTAATGACAACTGCATATTTCACTACTGCAAGTTTTTATTAGTCATCACGATACACGGGATAAACTTGAAAAATATTTTTTGTGATAAGAATATTATTCAAAAGAAATATGTCCATGATGGCAAATACATTGGTAATCTGTGGGTTGAACGCTGCTGTGCATGTGCCGTGAGAGGAGCCTGTGCATTTTTCCCTATTTACTCAATGGGCTTGTATCCAGCTCCAATTCAATTTCACATTCAGTCGCTGAATTACTGGAAGTGAAATGGGATTGACCCTGACTGAGAGAGTGTAAGGACAGAATCCACAGGGCAAGGGGAATGTGTCAGGGATACTATGGCTTTACGCAAATGACTTGCATACAAATTCACACATACAGTACTATTCTGGAGGCCCACCTCATTTAGTCCTTCAGTTTCTTTTTAAAGCAAAACGTATAAGCAAATAGAACAGAAATAAGATTGACAGAATAACACCGGAACCATGCCTGCCCTGACCCGACAAAGTCAACTCTTTCCAAGATACCCTAGAATGCACTGTTGCTGGTAGAGTGCCTGGTAGCGTGCGGTGTGTGAAGTTGTACACCATGGCAGAGGAAAAACAAATAGTTGTCCGGAGCAGTAAAGGTGTTCAGTGTCTGAAGAGTGTGAGGTCTAAGGCAGAAGGAATGAGCTGCCTGCTCCATGAACAACTTGTCACATTGCTGGATGCCAACAAGTCATACCTTTGAAAATATGCAGGTAGGGTGAATGCATGCAACTCTGAGTGGACTCAATTGAGTCTAAAGAGATGGAAAAGGATGTTAATCATAGACGTTGTACAGTCTGGCAGTGTCAAGTGTGAATCTGAGAAATGTAATGCTACATGCATTTTGCGAAAGTGTCCTGTGAAAACATTTTCAATAGATCATTCTTGGGAATTAGCTGATCTGTGATCCAGGCTAACTTTAGAAGCTATGAGATATGCTAGAAACTGAGACAGTTTAAGTTCCTATAAGTAAGATGTTTGTGTACAGAAAACCTTTCTTCCTAGGGAGTCTGAGGGTCATCCAGACTAAGGCAGAGGTTGGGAGGTGAGCGGTCAGACAGAGTATGAAGGAAAGTCAAGCTAATGCCAAATGATGCTGCCAGACTTACCACGGGAACCCTGCTGACATTTGTGGTGTCCAGTGCCTGGAGTTTCCAGCAGACACATGATAGGGGCAGTCAGCTTCTTCCAGTCAGCTTAGGAATGTGTGTAGCCTATGATACACCTGATGAAGCATACTCTGTGCAGCAGTAAGTACACAGTTGCATGCCAAACCTGGCTGAAAAATTGGCTTAAGTTTGCAGAAATATTCTATGGTATCATAAATAAACATAAATTCTGTCAAACACTTTTAACAGTGTTCCCTGGCACTTTGTTCACATTTCCTTAAGTATGCCTGGTTTTGAATGATTGATGAATTTGTGGTGTCAATTCACTTTCTGCACGGCCACTTCCGCGTTTAGGCTCAGTTGTTATCTAGCTTCCGGCGTGCTTACCAATGCGTGTTTACAACCAATGGTTACCTAACGTTTTAATGAGCTGCCGTTAGGACACAGCAATATTGAGACTTTACCATGAAGGTATTTAAAGCTTCTTGAACTCATTACTACAACGATGTATTGATAAAATATATAAACAGATATAATATAATTAAATGAAATCGCCAGTTAATCAAAATATGCTAATATAATATGTAAAAATGTGAAAAAACACCACGCTAGGACGTCTTTTTGCTATGGGAGAATGCTATGCTGGAAGCCTGCGTAAAACTGAGATATGGGCGGAAAAACGTTAGCAGCAGGACGTGCATAGAATTACGTTGGTAGCATGGCTTCATGTGTCCTAGAATAAGTGTAATATGGGTTTATATAAACTAAAGTTTCAGAAACTGATGTGCATACTAGGGCTGTCACAATAAACCGACGATAAATATTATGTGATTTATGCACAGCTTTTGAGTGAAATACCAGAAAATGCTGCTGCATCCGAAAGCCAGAGGGCGCTCTCGTGCGGAAACTCAAAATACGCACTGCAGAAGAAGACCATAACATGTTCTAGAATCTAGGAAATGCCTATGGACATCTTTTTATCACTGTTACTCAAGCCTCATCAGGTATTTTTATGATAATAAAGTATATTTATAATAATCATGTTTGACTTTTTCGAAACACATTATAAGCGACTCAGACTCGCACTGCTTTTAGATCGAGCAGCATTTCCTACTGATCCCAGAGGCGTGCTTCACACTTTGAGATTTGGAATTTCCAAAAGTAGGTGAAACGTCTGTAACTTTGAGTCTGGCATGTTGAGAATGCTCCTTTGCCTAAAATCATAATGCCTTTAACGCTGTTATTTGCCGATGATTTTGTGTATTTTTAGAGAAGAACTACACTTCTTAAAGCTTTTTTGGGTACACAGGATCATGTGTTAGGCCCCCTGGCCTCTTGCATTAGGCCTCTGGGACATCTTAATCCCTTTCATTTCTCAATGCTGTGATGGCCTTGCTCTGAACTCTGCAATCCTTGCTTTTATTTCCCAATAAAAAACAGACATCTTCTCAGGGGCTACTTAAGTGGCTTCCTTGTGGTCTCATGGTTTGGCTTTTTCTTCTTTCCAAGATGGCACAAAGTGAGTGACATCACAACTATTACCGGTTCTTCAGTACAGCTGCATTTCTCTTATGGTTTCAATCTATTTTCACTAACTCGTCTGATGTTTATTTGGCTTTTTTTGTTCGAGATGGCAAACGCTGAGTGACATCACAATGACAGTTATTTGTTTATGTAAAATTGCATTTTCCTTGTTGTTACAAACTATTTTCCTCAACTTGTTTGACTTGGTGGGATAGAGGGTGTACTTGATGATAGGAAAGGGATAGGATAGGGTTGGATTAAGCAGGGACCACCCACTTCATGATGTATCTTACCCAGTGCCACCCTCCTCTGGATCTAATCATTGAGAGCCTCTTCTATAGCAAGTCCTGGTTTTACCAGTAGTCACACATTGAAGCTATTAGAGTTGCCTGAATTAAGCCTTTCGGGCTTGGCGTGAGTTTGGTTCTGCAGCTATAAAGAGCAGTGCACAGGGAAATGTTTTTAATAAGTCAGCCCTGGCATTTTTGTGGTTGGACACAGGCAGTTCCTTTACATGTTTTATGCTTAAGTTAATTTTCTTGAATGAATTTAGTTTTTCATGACTAATAATGGCACACTGTGGTGGGAAACTAGGGAACTCTGGAGAGATTGCAGCCTTTCACGTCATCCACGACATGAAAGACAACGCCCTGCTAGTGGCACCCTTCTCTTCCTCAACAGAAGTCATAGACCTCTCTGTCCAATATAGGGTTTAGGGTTGCATGCTTGCTGTCAGTCACAAAACAACTTTTTCTTATGTGATGATTTCTACAGGCATGAAACACTTGCCAGACATAGGTTTGGATATGGGCCATCAGTTTTTAATTAGCAGTAAATGTCAAAGGAATGCAGTCTCTCCACAAGCAACACATTCTCTATAGGCCCTTCCCATGAGTCTTGCACAGCAAAACTTCCCACAGACGCCTGGTGTGCCTCAGACATATCCACTAGAACTTTGATCCCAGCACATCCATTTAGTTTCACTAGAGGGCATTAACTCTCATTTTGTTGACAGCATCCTAGTGTGTAAGCCATCTAAAATCATGCCGTGTGCACTTTGGAGCAACCAACTGTCTGTTCAAGCGGTTCTCATATTCTACCTATAAGAACTCTCATGTATAGTTTACAGCTCATGGTTTATTTCTATAGTAAAGGAAGAAGACTCTAGTAGGTTGGAGTTAATAGATCCCTTTAGGTCATTATATGCTGTTGTGAAAATAAGAATGTGAAAAAGTAAACAAACGCTACACAATGTGGGTGTATTTAACAGCTAATTGGGGTAGAGTTTTTGTTTTCACAGTTCACAGGACAATGTATAATGTTTTACATGCATGCAATGTGATGCATGTGTGTTCATATGCTCAATAATCACATTTTTATTAAATCCGACTGCCAACAGTGAATGATGGTGTAAGTTTACATTTCCTCTTATTTACACAGTATACTGAACTACTGCAGCATTCATTATTTTCTCTTTAAGCACAGACACATCTCAGCATGTAGCTGTTTGTTTAATGCCATGTATCTGATGCCATTGCAGGATGTGCTAAAGGCATGCCAGGAGCAGATTGAGACAGTGCTGATGAATAACCTGAGGGAAGACCGCAGGCAGCAACAGAAACAGCAACAGCAAGAACAGGGCGCCCCCCGCAGCAAAGCACTTGATGACCAGGACCAGTCCAGCACCCCCACCGATGTACGAGACATCAACTTGTGAGCCTGCTGCCGGAACGCTGCCGTCAATCTTCAAGAAAAAAAACAACAAAAACGACAAAAAAACAAACAACCCCAACAAAAAGTGCTTGCTAGTCTTTGTAGAGTTTTATCTTCATTTTCCAGTAAAAATGCTCCCGTAATTTACAAAAAAAAGAGAAATAAATTAAAGCTATTTTAGATACAAAATAGATCTTTTTAAAACCATTTGATACTGATGCTAAAAGCTCTACGGTGCCTCAGACTCTTAGAAGGGAAGCGTGTAGTATTTTGCAAACTCTTTTGATTGTGTAAACATAATATTATGATATTTAATGCAAAAGTGATAGCATAAAGGGCTTTTCAAAATAGAGTCTACTGTATCGGACTGGCATGAAAGGGTACAAAAAGTGGGGCTATGTTTTTTTCCTGTTTTGTTTTGGATTTTTTTTGGGTTCATGTCAGAATGCCTGAACTTGAACACACAGAGGTGCCATGAGGCTGTTAAATGGACGAACCCATTCACTTGGCTGTGTTCTGAAAGTGCATTAGGACCAGAAAGAGGGATTAAACCAGAGCAGTGAGACAGAACTCTTGCGCTAAGAATTTAGCTATTTTGCTAAAACAGCAGGGGGCTTATGGTTATGAGAATATTACTATTGTTAAACAAGCAACTTATTGTCTTGATGTTAAAGTTACAGACACTTCAAATAAGCTTTTGTCAAGCTGCTTGTGTGCATGCATTTATGTGTGGTGTATGTTGGCTCATGTATAAGTTACGCTATAATGGGCACTCTTATGTGAGTCATACCTGGGCTTTGTTTAATCATGCGCGAGTGCTTGGTGATTGAGACTGGCTCAGTGGCGGACACCTGGTCAAAGGACTGGGCAGGGGAGAGAAAAAAATTCCACAATGCTTTTGTCTGCTTTTAAGGCCTCCTGTATCAGTGCCTTATATTAAATGCTTTTATTTACTGGCCTGGAAACTGCTTGAGGGCTGAGCCCAACCCAGTGCACAGAACAAGAGGAGGCAAGAAAAAGGAGCGGGCAAAGATGTTCCCTCATATCTTCTAAAGGCCAGAAGAGTTGTTTTTAAGTTGTGGATGAAGTTGCACATCATTGCAGCCTCCCACTAAATATTACAATTGTATTGTATACAGTCAGTCTATTACGTATTTTGTTGTGTGCGTGTTGAAGGAGGCTTAGGCTGGTTTGTGTTTGCCAAAACGGCTGGCCAAGGCATGTGTAGTGAAATTCTTGATTTGCAAACAAGCGTATGTGAATTCTACAAGCAGTACAAGAATGTCCAGGCAAGGATGATCGAGGATGATGTGCTTAGATTGTTCGAGGTGTGAAGCATGCTGCTGAGATGAGGACGCCGATATAGTTAGGAGGAGAAACAGGAAAGGAGGCCAAAGGTGAACAACAGCTATGGTTTCCGGAAATCACCTGATATTTAAGACCTATTTGTCTTTTTTATTTGTTTGTCTTTTAGTTTTTTGTCTCTTGTTTGAATTACAGACCAGTATCTAAACCAGTTTGATTGATACTGCCAGCACATAACTGGGAAAGATGACTCTGTCACTTTTAGCTGCAGAGTACTTTGAAAGCATATTTGCCATTGGGTAATAAATGGTTAGGGTTAAAGAGTTATTTTTCTTTTCGGGCTGGTTTCCCATGTTTAGATCACGGCATGTTCAGTTCATTGGCGTTAAGCATTGAAAACCAATGTTGACATTACGACGACAACAGCAACAAAATAATAGGAATTTTTCAAATTAATACAAAAATGAAGACCAAAAACCAGACAACAAAAAGGCAGTAAACATTCAGATCGAAATGGAAGAAAAATGTTTGTTGATTTGCACGCTCCAAGGTCAGTTTTCTTGAAATTAGAAAAGACGAACTAGTGTAACTGCACCATTGCAGAAATCGTTTTATATAGTGCCTTGAGTCTGATGAAGACTTTTACCCTGTTTTGCTGTGCTTCGGTCAGACTGCTTGAGCATAAGATCCACTAACCAGTCATCCAAAATATGCTGCTTCCAAAGGTTGAACTGGTATGGGCTTTGATCATTTCTACAAGTCCTTACAAAGCGGCTAAAAACAGGGTGCATCAGCAGCACAGTACAGCTTTCAGATGCTGAATTCTCATAGCTTACCTTTAAAAGGGGCAGTCAAGCTTTGGTTTGTGTCCGTGTGTGTATGTGCGTGTGTTCGTGTGCATGTCTTTCTGTAGGTAAAGGAGATGGTGTGGATGCTTTAGCATACCCATCATTAACCTCCTTTCTTCAGAAATAGTTCTTAGCGACGCTTGAGTTTCACATTTCCTCCACCCTCACACCCAAACCCCTATCTATCTTATTGTATTAGTTTAGTCTGTCTTGTTATTTTCCCAGCTCTGCTCTGAAAATGAATTACAGTACTGTTATTTGATTGTATGGGTGGATATATGCTTTGAGTTTGAATATGGACCCAAGTTACGTTCCAAGTTGCGTAAGGTGTATGATACTGTATTCCAAAGTGATGAGAGATAGAAAGGGTGTGAAGACATCAATCAAGTGTCAATATTGTTTTTGAGTTATTATTGTTTTTTTCCGCTGCTAAAAAGCTATGATTTTGTTTCATCTTATACACAAAAAATAACATTACATAGTTGTGATGTCACATCAGTGTGCTGCTATTTTATAAACAACTGTATTATAATTATTTTACTGCTTACAGAATACTTTGAGAATACAGAAGTAGAGGGTAAAAGAAGAACATGAAACGAGTATTTGACTGGAAATGCTCTTTGTACAGTGTGCTCTTCTTAAGGCATGTTTCTTTACCTTGTAATCCTTTTTTCCTCTTCTTTCTGTGTCACATTCTGTAAGTGTGGTATCTCTATACCTCAGGTTTACTGGACATAAAGGACTTTCTCATTACCTCAAACAACTCACAACAGTTTATCGGGAACCTGGAAAAGACAACACACAGAAGTTGTCATATCTTTGCTGTGTCTGATGTGGTTAAATCATGGAAATTGGATTGATGAATGGCATTTAAGGTTCCCACCTGGACTTCAAAAATAGTGGATGGAGGAGGGACGCAAAACAAGACCTGCGTGCATTATGAGTGGTTATGTCTTATGTATTCAGCCTGTATCGATGGTTGTAAACCTGTAAATACTGACCAAGCGGCAGTGTGAAAAGGCCTCCTCCCTCCACTATCACTATATCATGTACCTCAGTTATATCTGTTGCACAACCTCTGTTCAATAAATATCTGCTTTAAAGAGCGTGGTGCTATGTTGGTTCTCTGTTATTCTTCCCTTTTATGATATGTACAGTAAAGTCTGGAATACAACCGACGCAGTTCATAAATTCACATTTGGCAGACGCTTTTATCCAAACGCACTGAAGCTATAAGTATTTGCATTACCTGGGACTCTAACCCATGTTCTTGGTGTTGCTAGCACCATACTCTACCAGCTAAGCAACAGGAACACAAAACCAGAGATAAAGTGCATTATTTTAGTTTCATCTTCCAGAATTCTCTGCTGACCAATTGTCACAACAGACTTGTGGGGAAGAATAAAGAGGTACCCTAACCAGGTTGAGTAAATGAGTGATGACACGAGGGCTTGGAAATTCTGGATTTTCTTCGGATTTCTGTCATTGAGAGAATGATTGAAGTAAATGGAGAGGACATGCTGTATGCTAAGGTCAATAAACTTACCATTAAAAGATCTTCGCCTCCTGTTCTCCTTATTTTAGTCATTCAGTAGCATCTTAAACGTCGTCAAAACGAACAAGTCCAACATTTTGATAAACATAAATGTGAGTTTGCATTTAAACACATAACGCCTAAACTAAAAAAAAAAAATTAAACAAATAACTTGGAGGGTTACAACAAAACTGATATACGAAAACCGTTAACTTGACTGACACGTTTTTGACAGACGTCGTCACTCACTTCCGACGCCCGCCATGCGACACAGGCGCCAATAACTGCAAACGCCTTTACGTCACCCTGCGTACACGCTTCCGGCTAATCAAATAAGGAGATACGCGCTGTCAGTGTTGCGGTCACTCCAAATAACAAATATTAAGCGTATGTGATGAAGAGCAAGATGCGTGACAGCTTGTGATTTATTCATGGCTCAACAGAAGGACAACTTACGACCTACGACACTGTTTATTGCATATTTATTTACGCAATAATGCTTGCTTTCGGTTTAACAGTAGTCCGACAGTAAGTTGCCATTTTCTTTTTAGTTTTCTCTGTCAGCGGGTATTAATTATTGTTCAATAGCAACTCTACCGTGAACTGTTAATCCTTGCGTTATTTATAAGAATTAAAAAATAAAGAATATCTTACACAAGTACTCTTTTAAAATAAATATTACATAACTCATTATCATGATAGATCCGTATTAGATCATGAGGGAGGCTGAGATTTAGTAGATTTATGTACTTTTTGATTTGTTTTAAAGTCTATCCTCATCCTTAGAGTAGCCTAGACTATCAAATGATTCGTGTCTATTAACACGCCTATGCTTAAAGGTCAGTGTGAATCTATTCCATCGAAAGGTCAGATGCTTGTTTTGATTTAGACCTGTGAGCAGCATTAAAAAAAATTAATACATAAAAACAAAGATTTTCTCTGTGTACAAAATTACGCAGCGTACGTAACACAACAGACGTAAACGGGTCTGTTGATAAAAGAGATGTTTTCTTTTTGTTTTGGTCTACAAGTGGTGAGACGCAGTGCAACAAAGATGGACTTTTACAAGGTAATTACTGAGAAAACTTTAGACTGAACTCTGTGTAGTTTATTTCAGCTATTAAATGTTATTCATTAGCTTAATAATCAATAATATGATATTGGGATGATTTGCTTTTAGGTCAAAAGATAGACGCTCCTCTGTCTGATATTGGAACACGCCAGTCTGAGGCTGCTGGGATGTATCTGAGGGATGTCAAATTTACCAATGCGTTTGTTAGTGACATGAAGCGAGCCACACAGGCAAGTCTAGTCGAAATGTCAGCTGATCACAGCCAGGTGGCGATATTTCTCCAAAAATGTTATTTTTACTACAGTACATTCACGTTTGCCTTATTCGGTTCGTTTCTAAAAAGTGGAAGTTACACAATCATGTTTCTCTGGATAATTTATCAGAAAGCATTACAAAATATACTTTATTTACCACGTTTACTTGATAAGTATTAATGATAGGTTTTAATAAATATAATGAATGTAACGATTATGAATATTATATTGACATCACGTTTTTCATGTAAGGTTTTCACAGTGCGACTTTTATGCAAATAATACATTAGGCATCTATCACAACAGCAATGGTGGAAAATGCAGAAAATCACTGGGTTGACACTAGATGGGGACATTTTTTCTAAACCATACATGTAGAAAATCCCAATATATTTATGTATGATAGCACAGCCCTGAATGTAAGATCTCTCATAATCAGAGGAATGCCAACAGCATTTTTGCGGACATGTGGTCAACATAAGTAGCCTATTTTATAACTACATTGCTACCACACGTACTATTAGTATCTAACATCTAGTTTAACTTGAAATGAATCATCATATCTCTGTAAAATTACAGACTGCCGAGATTATTGTGAGGAATAACAGAACCTGCCATGATATAGAATTACTAACTGATCCATCACTCAAAGAGAGAGTAAGTACAATGACTTACATTAACGGCTGCACACATGTCTTTTCATATACATTTTTTTGTGTGTTCATTTTGATTATTTCTACCATTATTTGGGAAAAAAGGTGAATTCTGCATTTTTATAAATAGATAATTGACTACATGTATTTCTGTAGTGTTTTGGTATAGCCGAGGGAGGTCAAGTCAAAGACATGAAAAACATGGCTAAAGCAGCTGGACAGCCTTTGCCAGAGTTCACCCCTCCTGAAGGAGAGACAATTGAGCAGGTAAAATCTGTTGTGTTCAAATTGTAGAAATGTGAACAAAAGAGACCCATTGATGAGATGCACATTTTTTATAAAAGTGTGTGTATTATGTATGTGTGTATTGCATTAGGTGTATGTGTGGTTGTTAGCTAAAGGAATCACACATGTTAACAGAAAGCCTATATTATTTTTAGGTGAAGGCACGTGTTAAAGATTTTCTTCAGGCTATGTTCCAGCGAATAGTTAATGACCACCAAGACAAAATACAAGATGAGATACCTATACCTAAAATGGATGGGCCTCTCGCAGGACTCCCGGATGATGGGCTTTTAGGCGTACCTGTCCATGCATTGGTGGTTGGCCATGGTGCTTATATGAGCATAGCAATGCTGTATTTCTTTGAGGATCTTAAGTGTTCCATGCCCTATGGATCAGACCCATCTCGAAGGTTTTCCCTCTGTCCAAACACTGGAATGTGCCGGTTTGTCATCACTTTGAAATGTAATAATGCAGACATTGCACTTTCAGATATACAATGTGTGTTCATCAACAGAAGAAACCACACCAAGTAAAAAAGAGTAAGCAACAAAATGTTTACATGTATTATGCAAGGAAGTGTGTGGCACTAGACGCTTTTTTTTGTGGCCCAAACTTAACTTCCTGGACACATCCGCAAAGAATAGAGTCCATGTAGATTATTTCTAATAACAGGCAAAAGAAATAACAAGTAAATTATTTGGCTAGCAAGATTAAAGTATGTCTAGCCAAGATTATTTTGGGTTATCAGTAGAAGAACCATTACTTGGCCAAACATAATGTTACATAACCCATTCAACAAAGCGTTTGTTTTATATAAATTTATATACAGTAAAATGTAACAATTAGTTTATTTAATACGATTATCATACAATGTAATAATAGATTAAATAAATATGAATACAAAACTAAATAAAACATAAATTGTTATATAATATTACAAATATTTTTTGTTTGGGGGAATAAACTACAATCATCTAGGTTATTTATTCAGATTTCGAGTTTTGCTTTAGATTAACATGCATTGTTTACATGGTTCTTTCTTATTAAATTTAACTCATAACAAATGTTGCAGCGTACTAACATGTTCGTATGTGCCACTTGTTTACAAAAAGTTAGAGAGTGTCCTGACATGTACTGAGTTTATGTTGGTAAGGTCACTGAACAGTCAGTAACACAAACAGCTTCTCTGACCGCACTGGGTCAACATGTAAAATTCAGGTTTCATAAACCTAATATTGTTTCAAAATAAATTAAATCAATTTTAAATAATACATCTTTTACAGTATACTGTATGTCGCATATATGAGTGGTACTCACACTTATGATTACCTAATTATTTATTTATTTTATACAATTCAAACATTTCAGTTCAAGATTCACAGCCTGTATGTGATATTTTTTTTAAATAATATATTAAATATAAATGTATGAATACTTCAATATAAATAATTCAGTGGAGGTGGCCAGCCATCTCACCATTACTTTGTTAGTGATGTTTATGTCTTTAAAATCACTCAGAAATGCAGACTTTTAACATTTAGCTTTAAAATCACACATGACAACTGTAAGTATTTGATGATTTGATCGCCATTTGTCCATTAAAAGGCGCTAGCAACATTTTCATAAAAATACTGTCATTGCCAGAGCTTACAATGGCCATCCAGTTTAAATTTTAACTGATGTGAAGGTAAAAGGACTGACAAACAGTGATCTTATCTAGCTTTATCTATACTAAGGTGAATAAAAAGACCCAGGTTATAGCAAGAGTAAGATATAGAAAATATGAAGTTGTAATAACTAGTTATTAAATATTTAACCAAACCAAACAATTAATAAGAATGCTCCAGCTGGGAGAATATGTGTTTTAGGTTTTAGGTCTTTGACACTTTATACATACACTTTCAAAACATTCCAATAATACATCCACTTATGACATGCTACATAAACCGTAAAGAAAAGTCTGATCAGTTATAGTTTATCAACGTTGAAGATGGTGCAACTTGCTTTTGTTTCTTCTCTTTTTGCAAATGTGGACTGACAGGACTCTTGGAGAGAAGTACGTGTAACGGGTCATCACAAGATGTGATTGTCTCTTTAGAAACGTTACTAATGCGCTCACGCTCTTGCTCTCGATTTGGTCTTCGATAGTTTGCTGTTTTTGACCTTGGATTCTCGGAGCCCAGAGGATCAGATGGGTCAACATGCTGACTTCTTCTGTGCCTCAGATATAAATGTGTTTTAGCGTTGTTTGTCTGTAGAGACAAATAAACCTCAGTTGGGATTTTATCTTTCTATGTAGGAATCATTGCATTAATTGTCTCTTTTCTGGACGAAAAAAGCTTCTTCTTTTTTAAGAATCATATATTTTTTTAAAGGAATGTATAGTTTCTTTTAATTAAATTGTTAAGTGTGAAATAGCAAAGGCATTAGTATGTGAATAGTTGTAAAATATTACAAGACAACAGAATATAGTTTTAAAAGAAAAGTATACAATTCAAAAAATTTCATACTTACTAAAATGTATGGTTGTTTGTTTGAATCCAAGCACATAAACAGATCACTTTTTATGTCAAAAGAAAAGCAGTCTTTACTTCTTGTCCTTAATGAAATACCTCCTTTGTAAATAAAGAAGTGTGTCACCAATCTCCAAATAGAAAAGTCAAAATAACTTGCATTTCAAAATGTAGATGAATTACAAACTTACCCTTTGAATCTTGATAAATGGCTTCCTTTTCCCATTACTAAATGTTAATTTCAAGTGGCTTATCTTCTCTGTATATTGATCTTTTTGGTGGTCTGTTGTGATATCTTCTTTGGATTGTATTGGATAACACACTACCAGAGTGCAGAAGCCTAAAACAGCCATACAAAAAGTATAGACTGTGTGCATGATCAGACTGTATCAGACTGTATCAGACCAGGGATCGGGACATGATGAGGTAACTCGGTGCTAAAGTATATAACTGGAGGAAAATCAGTTCAAAAGTCATGTTTGCTTACCAAGAACAATTTCTCATATCTAACTGAACATAAACCAGGTTTTTGTCGGGCAGTTCTGGAAAAAGAGATCTTATTTATCTTTATGAACCTCTTAGTTACTTTGTTCGTTCATTGCTTGTTTTGTTAATAAGCAGACAATAAATACATACATTTAGAAGTCGGTAACCTTGAAACTTAGTTCTGTTAAGATTAAACAATGGAATGAGAGTCGTTGCATGCATTTCTGCTTTTGACCACACGAGGAGGCTCTAAGCTAACTAAAAACAGTTTCAGCCTAATTTATTTGAGCATCTATAAACTCCTAAAAAGCATATAAAGAATATGACAAACAAAGGGGTTAAAAAACAACCTTTTATTTTCATTTCAGTAATACAGTTGGCTGCTGTGCACAGCACATATACGTATAAAAAAATAAAAGGAAACATTTTCTTAATATATTAGAATTCTCACTTTTTCTTTTTTTTAGAACAAAATGATTGGCAAAAAGTTTGTTGTCTCCAACAAATCGTACAATCATCTCAACAAATTGGAACTAAGGCAGAAGGTGAGGTATATGATAGAAAATAGGAGGGGAATTTGGAGGGGGCGTCCGCCCCTCTGTGCAGGAATACAAAACTGAGAAAGAACACAAATGCTGCATACACACACACGCACCACCCGTTGCAGTCATCCTGCAAGCCACAAATGGGGCCGTTTCAAGCTGGAGATACAGTACAAAAAACTGGTGGAACTTGCATGAGAGATAGCTGTTTTGTTTTGAGGGCTTAACTTCTAGATACAACATTTCTGTCCAACATTTTGCATTACAATCCATGCAAAATTCTATTAATTTTACCTAAGTATAAAGAGATCTAAATATGAGACAAAGGACATATCAATAAATTAACATAGGCCATCACATACAGAACATAGTAAAGCAGTTATTTTGAAATTTTTCATTAAAGCAATCACATTGCATGCCTATATTTGGGGTACAAAGAGTTTTAAATCCATAGACTCATCAAGATCCAACTGAAGATCATACAGTATAAAGTTCATTCTTTCAACACAATAAAGTTGAAAATAACTCCTTTCACGAAAATTACCAAAGCAATTTGAGTTACATTTTTTTAAGGGGAAGTGAGTCATTTTATATGCAACTAGCTCAACCAGACTGAATTGCAAAAATAATGTTTCCAGACACAAACGTTTCCATTGTTTGATAAACAGATGCTTGAGAAAATATTATAAAACAAGCAAATTGCAATTCTATGGTGCGCAAATCCCACACTTCCCCTTTAAAACTCAAACAAACTTAGTAAGCATATCGCATAACCATCTGCATATCAGTGTACCTGACTCAAACATCTCAGTCATAGAAATGAATCTTCTTTCCATTATTATTAACTCAAAATATCAATGTCAAGTATTCTGCTGAACTAAATAGCAGAGCCATTAGTGCAAGAGAGAATTCAAGGTAAGTCGATACGTTGTAACCTTTAACTGTTCGACCGCAGTGGTAAAGCTCTGATCAGCAAACCTTTGCTTCGCTCTTGCACATTGCGGCTGTGACACAAATCCAACATGTTCTAACATGACTTGCACAAAGGATACAAGTGTACATACGGACGTACAAAGAAATCTTGATTGTTGTAGTTTGAACTAAAACGTTACAAAAGATTCTTCACAAAAGAAAGCCTCAGCCTTTCTTTGACTGAAAATTTGCAAATAAATTATAAAACTAAAGAACTACAAAAACTTTGTAAGCTATGGAGGGGGAATGCCTAAAGATACTGAATTTAAATTCTTCAAATCTGACTGTGTTCATTGAGTCTGGAATTTAGTAGTGGGATAGTGTTTGCTGTTTAAGCATAAATGAGCAAATGATGTTATCTTTAACAAAAGACAGTTTTTACATTCCAAAGACTTTTTGATGGAGATCAAGTATGTAGTCAACATGTTGGTGAGATTAAATTCCTAACACCTCAATGGAGATCAGTCACAGTCTTAGAGGTTAAAGGGATACTTAACCCAAAATGAAAATTCTGTCTTAATTCATTCACCCTCAAGGATATTTGGAAAAACGTTAGCAACTTACATTTCTGGGAAATCATTGACTAAATCATAGTAGAAAAAAGTCAAGAATGTAGGAAAGCAAACAGATATAGGGCACCTTTGACTACCATTTAAAATGTTCCTACTATGGTAGTCAATGATGTCCCAGAAATGTCCGTGGCTGACATTTTTCCAAATATCTTTTATCAATCAAAATTACGTTACAGATAAACGGTAAACTTTTCTGAGTATCAATAAAGATCCATGCAAGCTGTCTTTAATCTCCAAGCCTGTGATATAAATATGGATCATAAACTAATCTTAGAAGACATTAAAGCCTCCATTTCACAGAATTAACTATAAATTCAAAACAGTGGCATGTCTTCATTGCATACAAATAAAACGAGCCAAAATATCAGTAGCTATAAGGCACCAACTAATCACGAAACAGGAATAACTGCAGAAAATAAGTGCTTTCATCTTCAAAGTTGATACGAATGAAGATCCAAGTAAACCGATATTTATTCTTCCCTCTGTACCTTTCAGATACTTCTGTGCGGACGTGGCTCTTTGAGGTAATAAAAAGTATTCATTTCACTTCTAAAAGCTGAGGATGTTCGTCATTCCTATGGCCAGCTAAAGTTTACACCAGTTATGGCAAGCACCCATAAAGTTAGAGGGCAAAAAAAGCTCTCCGACTCTCACATACTCATAACAGAAATCAAAAGCAGCGGAGGACAGCATTTACACAGTTCCGACACAAAGCTACGGAAATATACATATATCATTATTTCAACGAGAATAAATACTGTATAAGTGTTATTTTTGTTCTTTGCAGTTCACCTCTCATGTTTAGGTTAGCCACGAGAACATCCAACATGTGCAAATTATTGTGTTTTTGCAAGTTTTGCTAACAAACGTGGAAGGAAATGTGTGACAGTCATCACTGGGGAGGCCTTGTAGCCTCGCTTCAAACGGCCATGTTTGCTGAGGGCGATATAAAAGCCCTTGTAAATGGAAGACTCGTATGTGTTGTAATTGTTGGGCAGCAGCATCTCCTTGAACTTGCACTCGTCACGGAAGACCCTCTATAAAAATGGTACGAATGAGATGGTTAGATTGGTTTAACTCCCGTGCCCTCCCACCACCTCTCCATGACCCCTCATGCCACACCCCTCCTTTCTGAACCCAACTACAGTAACTAGGGCAAAGTGCAGGAAAACTTACATCACGCTGTAAAACTGACAAAGTACTTGTTTAAATACCCCAGTGAGTTTGGTTTAGTGACGCTAAACTGATGTGAAATTGTGTTACAACATCTTTTACAATAATAACATGATTCACAAGCGGGTTAGATGAATTTTCATTGCTCATGCTGTCCGTCAAGTTCTTATCAACCATAAGCAAGCGTCACATAAGCACAAAAAAGCAGAACTTAACCTGTCATATTGCGTATAAAGGCATTTTGGCAAAGTCAGAGATAGCTTAAGCCGACAATTTTACAAGTATGTTCATCTATTATGCTTGGTCAAGTTAATGACATGCACATATACTCCAAGCTAAGTTTCTAATATGTGTGTTTGAGAAAAAATATACAATATCTGCATGTTTTGAAGTGGATTTGTTTTTACACATTATTAGCAAGCGTCTGCAAATGCCCATATTCAATGTAGCTTAATTTATTAAAAATATGAATTCCAGTTTTTATCAGATATCTTCATGCACAACTCGTATATGCCTATAAACGTCTAATTTAAATAAGCAAAACCATTTAAGAAGCCATCCAAGAGCTACGTGTCTCTGCCTACGTCATCGAAAGAGTGAATGCGTCGTTGTGGTGAGATCAGGCATCTTAGCAACGCACGTGCAAACTAGGTCAAAATGACATTCAAGCCAAGCCTCATATTATAGACTTTCGAGCACACAGAGACTTTCATCCAAGGTGAAATGGAAGATTTCAGGCCACGATGCGTACATATGGGTGCGTTTCTGAGCGCCTCGACACGAAGATACAAATAACAGGCATACCTACCGTTCCGTACAACCTTCCGCGGCTGCTCATCGCGACAAAAAGCTTGCTCTTCACGCCGTACAGACTAACAACCCCTCTCTCTACCGCTGAGATTTCTATCACACCTGATTGGACAGAACATCAACGTTACATAAATGACAATGGCACATTATGATACAGCTCATTGACTCAATCTGCAGGATGCAAAAGTGGGCGGATCCAGAGGATGCATCCCTCTTTGTTCTGCATTGCCTCCATGCTGGTGAATTTCTGATAGTGTGACATGGAAAAATGTTCCTGGTTTGGCATGCACTGCACGAGGAGCGCGACGCGTATCGGGGCCGCTGTGTAAAATTAGTTGCCGGCTAAATTCGTCCAAGCATTCGTGTCATGTTTGAGCTAAGGGACATTCAGCAGTGATTGACACCGGGGTTTATTTTAATAGATATGTCACACAGAACACGCGTTTATTGATGTGATGCACAGAGCCATGCAATAAGAATAACAGCCAAAATAATGACGATGGTGATAAAACAGTAATGCGGATGCTCATTCAATCATTCTCCATCATCACCCATCGCATGACATTTCGGGGTGCAACTCACTGTACTGGTTCTCATTATGTACACCGTTTGTCCTGCCGTCTGGGAGGACCTGCAGGTGAAACCCGATGCCCACGTTGCAGTACAGCCTCCGCACTCTCTTAATACCCGTCAAATAGTCATTCTCCCAGTTCAGGTCCGATTTGTCCATCGAGATCCCCAAAACTGAGCGGGAGAAGAGCGTCTCCCAGCTTTTCTCCAGTAGAGTTGCATTAGTCCTGTCGGAGATGGGGTAGGAGGACACGGTTCCGAGCAGAAAGCCAAGCAGAACAAACGCAGTCCACGTCCAGCGCCCGCTGGTCTCGCACATACTGATGAGGAGCCTTTGCGCAGTGGCCATCCGGTTTACCCTCGGGGCACGTGGTCAAAATTAATGACCCTAAAAATACCACTCTTGTTTTTCTTCTTTCGGCATGGTGGCAGGGGCTTATTTTTGGAAGGCAGGTCGGGGCTGCGGGCGTGTAACGCAATAAGCCCCTCGGTAGATGAGAAGAGCAGGGCGGCGGAGCTTGAGCTGGTGGCGGCGGTGCTGATGATTACCATGTTTCATCTCTCGCGGTGGGCAAACGCTGGCGTGGGGACCACCACACATTCGCCAAAAGGCAAGCTCACCTTGCCAGGGAGATCTTCAAGATGACATCACCCACCTTCAGGATGACATCACGCTGACCTCACGTGCTCACCGCTGCCACCGGCCCGTTAAGTGTAATGCAGAACGGAGGGGATGGGCGAAGAAAAGTTGAGCGCCAGCGATCGATGCGCGCTCTGCAGCACTACGCATATATATATATATATCGCTGTCAATCCACGCGATCGAGGAGCCCAGGGAGAGCGAGATCTCAGAGGAGAGTATGGGACGTGATGGGCTCTTTGGCAGCTCCCAAATAGGAGCGGCGGTCATATGCCTGACGGGCCGCGTCCTTATTTAGAAAGCAGGTGTAAAAACACTCCAGTTGTCACCGCGGAGCCACGTCAATCTTGCGAAACACTTCCTGCGCTGTTTGCTCAGGAAGCTATCACTTGAATTATCCACCTTGATTTATTTGGGTAAAAATTGGCAAGATAGATCAGTGTGCTTTATTTTTACACCTGACAGGTGCGCAAATATTTAGGTTAAACACGTGACCAATAGGTGGCGATGTCTGACAATGTTGCAATCTCAAGTGCGGGACATTTTTTTTAACAGTACCCTACACACCTTTCAATACGTTTTTGTACATAGGGGCCTAATTTATTATTAATGAGTGTTTTTTTGCATAATGCATTATTTACAAAAAAGGTATGTTTTAGGCTACAAATATGTGAATAACCTTGGGAATTCATTTGGGGATGTAATATGTTTAGTTCATAATATTTGAGCCCGTCAGGTTACAAATTCATCAGCTTCAAAAGCCAATTAACCACAATTAACCCCATTTTCGCTCAACTTTGTTGCAGAACCATTTTTATTTAGTTAGTTTTTAAGTAATACATAAGGGAAACAGGGGAAACTTAAAAAGGTTAAAGCAACACTATGGAACTTTTGGTTGATAACCACAATTGTCTATTGCCAGTGTCGTGAATAATGTCGCTGTGTACGCTTTCCCGCAATGCACGTGAATTTATTTACTAAGCTGTTGAAACCGGTGAATGCTGAAACATTGTTTAAAAACCATGTGGCACTCTTTTACACGCAGGGGATGGGCCGGGCTGTGTGTACCGACCCGAACACAGAACTTACATAGTGTGGTTGTAGCCACTATGAGGCTGCTCAGGTAAAAGCGGAAGTAGAATTCGTCCAGTTAAGAGTTGCTCTACAATTTAAGAGACATTAAAAAACTAAGTCGAAAAACTACAAAGTGTTGCTTTAAACAAGCTCTATTACTAAGCTTCAGATTTATATAAGCCTGTTAATTCCTATTAAGTCTTTGTATCTGTTATTGCTGCATGGTCAAGTATTGCATACTTTATTTTTATTGTTTTATTAATGAACTCACTTCATTACCATATCACTGCAGTTCGGAGAACAATTGTTTAAAGACTTAAAAGTAATGAATCAATTATAATTACATCGGAGGCAGACTGAATCCCCATGGATGACAAAGTAGGCTTTTCCATGTAAAAGATGGCCCCTGTTTCTCTATTCTTACATCCTCAGTAAAAAGGGCTAGAAATCGTGGTAAAAAAATGAGAACAAAAGACAATGTACCATTAGTTAGCCATGGTTGACGGTATCATGTAATGTGGGTATACAAAAATTGCATTTACATACATTATTTCTGTAATGTTTTATAAAAGTGTCGGGTTGGAATTCCCATAAGGAATTGTTTGGTTTATTAAGGGGTTGGAGTGGAGCGATTATAATGGTAAGAGGGATCGATGAAGTCAGCAAAGTAAAGTTGTTTCAGAAGCAGAAGAAATTACATTTTGATAACAGATTACCGGATATTTTCTCTGGAAACATGCGACAATGATGTGTAAGCAAATATACTGCATTAGACATATTTTTACCAGTTAAAATATGAGTTCCTTTTTATTAGTACATTGTGCTTTGCTTGGACTGATGAATTTTAAGTCCATCCTGAGAATCTCCAAGAAATAAAACTACATGAACACACTCCCTGACTAATAGTGAGAGTACTTACACATACATTACTAAGGACATGAAACTGTTACAGTTTTGTAAAATTTCAGTTGCCTAATGTACGTCAGTAACACCATAGAAATATCAATGTAATATTGTTGACCTGATGGTTTGTTATACAGTCCAGAAAATAACAGAATAGGCTGCTAATATCCACGCATAAAGTCTTATGCAAAAATATTCCAGATTGTCATTTCAAACACTAATTTTGAACACATTTCATACATAGCTATAATGTAAAATCCTTGATACTGACCGAGCAACATTTACGGTTAAAAACAAAACTTAAGACGTGTTTGACAAGACAGTTGTTATAATTACTACATAAATAAAGGCGACCTCACCAAAATGGGTTGAATAAAAATTCCCATAGGGATATCAATATATCTATATATTATTAATATAAAAAATATATGTTTAAACAATAAAATAGTTCTTTATAAAAAGGCTTTACAACGAAAGAGGAATTGCACCATCAGGTACAGTCTGATGTGTCCATTGGTCCCTGTCTGTCTAGACTGCTACTGCACAATTCCTTCCCATACAAATCTATGAGAGAGAAAAGATGAACTCAGACCTTAATTCCTTCAGGTGAACAAACACATGATCATTCCATTATTAAAAGATCACAGGTCCTTTTGGTCGAAGATGATGTGGGTGGCAAAATAGATGCCGATGGCACCGAAGATGGCAGAACAAGCGATATACGCAGTGACAGACTCTGTGAACTGAACGATCATGCCCATGAAGAAAGTAGGAAAGACCTGAGAAAGAAGAAAGGTGCTATCCAAAATGGCAAAGTCCAGTCCCACGCCACGTTTCTCAAAATCTTCAGGCTCCAGAGCGACAGGTGTACCATTCTCAACATGTAGAGGCGTAGGATATTTTTGTTTGTCATTGCTGTAATAAGCATGCCCGTTAGAAATGCCACTCTTGTGGGTGAGATCTCCAGCATCATTGTCTAAAGTCAAACACACAGAATCCCTTGTGATGGTAAATCCATTTTTGTGCAGTTTTTTGGTTTGGGTGTTTTGCATGAACACCTGTGGGATGTTAGAAATGAGAATCCAGTGAGACATCTATGAGATCTATATAAGAAATATCTGCATTTAATATTTATTTTATATACCCGTGGCAAAAATTAAGAGACCATTACAAATTTTCATTCCATAAGCATTTTAGATGTATTGTGGTCATTTCGGTCCATTGTCTGTAGAATTTCAACAAAATTAAACCTCAGGAGTCACAAAGTCATCCAACAGCAATGTGAAATTACACATTTTTTTTACTTTTTTCTATACATGTACAAATATTACTGTTGTATTGCTTAAAAGTGAATATGAACTTGTTTTCTTTGCAGTATTTGAGGTCTCAAAAATACAGAGCATCTTTTCTGTTAATATGATCTGTTTCTCCAGTTTTCATTTTCCGCAAATAAATGCAAAAATTGTATTTTAAATTTGGGAGAAATATTGTTAGTAGTACATAGAATGAAACAAAAAAATAAAATTTTACCTAAACACATACCGTATCTATAAATGGTAATTTCAGAAAAACTGAAAGTAGTCTTTGAAATGGTCTCTTAAATTTTTTGTGCAGCTGTGCATATTTCAATAGTAAACATATTGGTCCTTTGAAATGTAAGCGTAATGATCTATTTAAGTTGTTTTTTACATTACATTTACATTTAGGCATTTGGCAGACGCTTTTATCCAAAGCGACTTACATTGCTTTATCCTATACATTTATACATAGGTATTTGCAATCCCCTGGGATCGAACCCACAACCTTGCATTGTTAGCGCAATGCTCTTACCTCTGAGCTACAGGAAAGCAAGTTGTAAAATGTGAACAAAGAATATATAAAAAAACAGTATAAAGCATTACAATAATATCTTGAATTCTTACCTCTTTCTCTTTATGATAATGGCACGTAAGTGTGTAAGGCAGCGTCTGCAGCGTTGCATAGGCAAAGCCAGTGAGGGCCGACATGGCCGTGACCAACAGCACACTCTTAGACAGACAGATGACCAAAGCGGATACGGTAAAACACACCATGCTGCTCAGATAGACAGTCCGAGACCCAAAGAGACGCACCAGCCGACTCATGACCAGCGAGAAGAAGGTTGAGGTAGCACACTGCAGAAACAAGCCGAGGCTGCCCATGCGTATGCCTGTGGGGAATGTGTTTACGAAATTACATCTGTGCATAAAATCCTTACATTGTTTCTTGCCAAAACATGTTTTTTGTATTAATCAACCTTTAGTTGACATTTGGAGTCAAAAGACACCAGGGTACATCATTCATTGCTTTGAAAGGTTGAATATAATAGAGAAGGCTTCCTCTAATAATCTTAGGAACAATGTGTAAACAAGACGTGTTTGTAAAGACATCTACTTGAACCTTTCCTCACAGTAGGAATATAGGATATAACACAAAGGCAGGACATTCTCTGTGTCTCAAACAGTTTTTTGCTGCAAGGTGAAGTTGTGCGGTTTGCTTTAGCTATTGGTAGACGGTGCTGACACTGACAGACATTATTTGTTAGCACGCTGATCTTGACCAAATCTGTCTAAATGTTTTGATAAAGGAGGTTTCTGTTGATGTCTAGGCTCAGAAGGAGATGTCCTGCATACAGTAAGTCTTTCGTAAGCCTGTTGTTGACTGGCTAAAGAATGCAGAGTTTATGAACACTGCAGGAGGTCGAGGTGAATACAAGTTCACCGTCAAAACATTTTCATGTACGGTCATGTATTCTTGGAGAGACAGATTTATTTTTCCTCTTTCTGTTATTCTTTCCTTGTTCTTTCATTCATTCTTTCCTTACTTTTTTCTTTCTTACGTTCATTCTCTTTTTTCTCGCTCTCTCTTTTTCTTGTATATTTGGACAGACAGATTTTTATCTTTCTTTCGTTCTTTAGTTTCTTCCTTATGTGCTTTCCTTACGTTCTTTATTTCTTTTGTTCATGTTCTTTCTTTCTTTCTTTTTTCCTTCCTTCTTTTTTTCTTTCTTTCTTTCGATATTCCATTCTCTTTCTCTCGTTTGTTCTCTTTCTTTCTTTCGTTCATTTTTCTTTCTTCTTTCGTTCATTTTCTTTCTTTCTTTCTTTCTTTCTTTCTTTCTTTTTTCTTTTTCTTTTTCGATATTCTTTTTATTTCTTATTTTCTCTTTTTCGTTCATTTATTGTTTTTCTCTTTCTTTTTTCTTTCCTCTCTTCTTTCTCTCTTTCTTTCTCTCTCTCTCTCTTTCTTTCTTTCCTTCTTTCCTTCGTTCCTTCCTTCCTTCCTTCCTTCCTTCCTTCTTTCTTTCTTTCTTTCTTTCTTTCGTTCATTTTCTTTCTTTCTTTCTTTCTTTCGTTCATTTCCTTTCTTTCTTTCGATATTCCATTCTCTTCCTCTCGTTTATTCTCTTTCTTTCTTTCGTTCATTCTATTTCTTTCGTTCATTTTCTCTCTTTCTTTCGTTCATTTTCCTTCTTTCTTTCTTTCTTTTCTTTCTTTATTATCTGAGTGCCTCCAGTCAAACCTGACAGTTTGTGCAAATACACTAACAAACATATTTTCCTTAAAGTGGAAACAAAACTGCCTCCAAGTACAAAGGGATAGTTCACCCAAAAATGTTCTTGAAAAAATTTCTTTCATCATTTATTCACCCTCATGTCATTCCAAACCTGTATGACTTTCTGTCTTCTGTAGAACACAAAAGAAGATATTTTAAAGAATAACCAAACTACTTGGTCCCTGTTGTCTGGACACAAAACCGCTGAGACACAAAAAATATCTTCTTTTGTGGTTCACATATACATGTTTTGAACAATATGAGGTTGAATAAATTACAAAGTTTTCTGCTTCAAAAATAACTCACCATCATCATAGCGCTGCCTTAGATCGGTGCCAGGAGCGGCACTTGGAACCCCCTCGTAGAGTCCCTCGCCAACAAAATCCGTGTAGAAAAGCATGAAGGACATGACACCCATCCAGCTGCAGAGCTGTGCCAAGCACAGCTGTCTCATGACACGCGGCACGTGGCAGTAACTGCTGTAAATGGCCGGTGTCATGGACCAACAAGTCCTCAGAAGGCACATCAGAGGGCCGGACTTCAACGACCGCAGCTTACACTGTAACAAATAACAGCACGAACGTGGAAAACACCGTCCCGACTCCAGCGGCCCAGGTTCCATGTTTGACGTCCCGCAATGTTCCTCGGAAACCTTCATGGTGACCAGCAGACTGACCACGAAGATGAGGATGAGGAGGGAGAACAAACACTCAGCTTGGCCACCCAGGTAGATCGAGAGAAGCCCGCCGCTCCAGTCTAGAGCGGGTAACAGGTAGCCCACGCAGCCTCCCAGACTTACCATAAAGGAGAACATTGCAAAAGCCTGTCCGCAGTCCTCCCGATCGCGATACAGGTCTGAGAGCAACGCCTCGAGGGGTGTAAAGCACACCTGACCGCAGAAGTCCAACAGGCCCACGCCGAAGATGAGCAGGCCCACCTGGAGAGCCTGGTTACGGTGGGTACTGCCCCAACTAAGATGGGCGGCCAACAAGTCGGCATGCGGGATGATAAGCAGAGCTAGGAGGACTCCTGACGACAGCAGCCAGATGAAGGGACGTCGGCGGCCGTAGCTGCTGTTGCACTGATCACTGGCCGAGCCAATCAGGGGGATGAAGAGAAGGCCCAGGACGGGTCCAATACCTATAGAGAAAAATCAGTGAGATTATAGTTTAATGAATCTTTAATGACACATCATAAAAGATCCACCGCCGCGGCCTGCAATTCAAAATCATTTGGCTTCATCTTCTAAAGCTAGTTGAGATGACCGATTCCTGGCTCAGCTCCCTTCTCTCCACAGCTTTTCTAATTCAAGCGGATGACTAAGTCTCAGTGGTTGGGTGCTGATTCCCATTTTGATTCCCATCAGGAGCTATTTTTATTCAAGTGGGTGCTAGAAAGAAGACCTGAACATTTTTAAAATGCACTGAAAAGTTCACAGGAGTCTATTTACAGTACTCACTGTACACACGGAATATAATGTTAGACATTTTAAAAGCGCTATGGTACAATTCTTGAACTGTGTGTTACCATTTCATGCGGGATAGAATATTATATTATTACATAACAGAAAATTATATTTTGCTAAGTAAGTATGAGAAAAATGTTTGAAACAGTAAAAGACTTGTTGTTTCCTTTGTTTTTATACATATAATAAACATTTTTATTAGTAAACTGTATGTGACCCATGTACATATGAATATGATATGGTAACAAAGACGTTAATATGTCTGCATCAAATTGAATTTACAGAAGTGATTTTGTGTCAATAGAAAGCACATTAAATGTAAGTCAAATGTCTAATGATTTCAAGGTTTTTGAGAATAAAATGTCAAAGTTTGGTTGAAATAATGTTACATTGTCATTCAGTGTAACCCAATTTTTAAGTACAAATTCAAACAACACGCTTATTCTGACCTGTACATATTAATATACATAAAAATAAGGGAGCATTTTACATTATTGTGCTTTAAATAAGTAAAACAATTATTATTGACAATGGGCAAATTATAACTAATTAGTATTGGGGTTGAAAGTAATTAGTCTTTTAATATCCCAGTTTCACAGACAAGGCTTGAGACTAGACCCAGACTAAAACTTTTGAGCTGTCTTAACTGAAAATAACTTTTTTCTATCTCTCAAACTATGTCAGTGCAATTGTTTTGTTTCAAGATGCACATCACTAATGTTTTTTTCTATGGCATTTTAATAAAAGCGACCTAAATTAGTCCTGGCTTAGGCTAAGCCTTGTCTACGAAACCGGGAGTATATGTCATATATAGATTTTTGTTGTAGATATGCCTGACAAGATTGTTACACTGAATGACATTTCAGTGTAATGATTCCCTGTACATTTTTTGCTCAGAAAAACAAAAATGCCATTAAGTATAATACTGCTTTAAAAATGAAAAGGTTTTCTGTTTAACTTATTGTTTTTAAGCTTCTGCTTTTTTCGTCTTTGACTCATATACATTTGATATTTAACAGATTTATTTAATTAAATTTTTTTGTAGACAAAAGGTTTTGGCATACTATTTGAAATATGAAAAGGTCTTCCTATTTTTTAACATTATGTTAACGTTACATTTATGTTTATTTAATGTTAATATATCAGTTAGAGAAATAGAGCAGTTAAACAGTACATTACACAGAACTGTAAAAACATAAAACAGGCACCAAAATACCATGATGTAATTCCCAAAACTTCCCGTTACTATCATACGCAGTCTGTAATTATAAACTTTGCAAATAATAAAAACTTTCTTCAAAGTGGTTAAACCGGAAAGGTGGGAGCAGGTGTGCAATATCACATCTGAAACTATTTAAAGGCAATTACATGCATTAAACGGGTAAAGCTTGTGTTATTCTTTCAGGGATATTTCAGAGCAAACTATAGATGTTGAGGGAGCTGCACAGGCCTTCCAAGAGATTTATTAACACATGCTGTTTTTTCATATGGTGGCGGGAGGGTGAGCTATTACCCACTTCCTTTTAATTGTGCCCTTGTGCTGTTTGCAGCAGTTTGAGACAATCATAATAAATCATACAACTCTTTTATATACACTACATAATGCAAAGCTGTTGACACACATGAAACACAACCTTCCTGGTTTTGTTACAGGATAGTTGCTCCTGACTCTTAACTGTTTGAGTATGACTCTAACAAAACCAAGGTCAAAGGTTCAAGTCCCAGGGAACTTGTCATATATACTGATAAAAACATATCCTTGCGTTGTGGAACAGCCGTTTCTTTGTAAAAATTGTTACCAAGAAATGTACAGTTGACTGGTAAAATGAAAAATGAAATGTTAAAAGAAGCACTCTAAGTTAATAGAAATGAGTTGATATTGTTTCGTCAAAGAGAGAAAGTTGGAGTCTCAAGTTTTGTTATAGTTGTTGATGTTGCTATTCTCTTAATTTAGAACAAGTATTAAAACTTAACAGTTGTTGTTACAGTTATAGGGAATCATTTATTCACCCATGAGTGTAAATGTCTTTGTTTTGATGTATTTTGAATATTCTTCAAAATATCTTCCATCGTGTTCAACAGAACTAAGACACTCATTATATAGCAGTTTTTCCTACTATGGTAGTCAATGGTGGCCAAGAACTGTTTGATTACAAGCATCTTTCCAAAATATCTTTCTCGGTGTTCATCAGAACAAAGAAATGTATACAGATTTGCAACAAATCAAGGGTAAGTAAATAAAGAGAATTTAAATTTTTGGGTGAACTGTTTCTTTAAGAAAGTTAAGGCTATAAGTTAAAGGCAATTCGTAAACTACCATAAAAGAAGAAAACTTCTGTAATCTCAACCAACCATACATTATTCTGCTAAATGACTAAATGTAAATTCCAAGTGAACAACAATGTCCATTTTTGGGTTTAGAAAGCACAAGGCTTTAAGACTTGATATGTTACCATTATGGGTTCATATCCAAGCATAATGATTTTCAGTGTTTTCCACATTAGTTGTTGACTAAAAGAGCGGTGTGCAGAATACACACTATGTACCGACTGTAACCACATGCACGTTTGTGAAGTGTTTTTTCTCTTTTGTGAATCTGGCTTTCAGTCTTGGAGATTAATTTACAGCAAAAACATGTGGAAGCCATTTGCGGGCATTTGCTCATATGGCAAGCAGAAAAATCGAAAATACAGAAGCTAAATATTTACACTCATGGGTTTGGTAAGTTTAGGATGATAGAGAATGAAAACAAACTTGCTGTTTGAAGAATTGATACAAAATTTTGAATTAGTCAATTGAAACTTCACAGTGGTGACTTCGATTCTGGTCAACGCTATACTGTACAGATTCATTCACACTAGATATCTGCCAATAGAAAAGAATAATTTTCATTCTTTAAGAAGTTGCTTCAGAAGTCTTGGAATAAACATAAATCGTAAAATGTTATATTAAAAGCCTCTCTATCGCCACCTATGTCTGAAACATAAATTGCAGGTAACTTCGTATTTTACATCATCTATTGGTGAGGTTGTGAATTGCAACCAACGGCTCACTCCACCCCTCCCCTTTCGAGGCACTATGGTGGCCGAAGGAGACGACGTATACGGCAGAATGTCCATTTAGGGCTACTGTAGAAACAACATGGTGAATTCCATGTAAGGGGGCCCACGGTGTATGTAGATAGAAACAGCTCATTCTAAGATAATAAAAACATAACGCTTCGTTATGTAAGGTCTTTACCTCTGAAGACATATGTATATTATATCACATTTCTGTCAATAGATCCTCCAAAAAATTACAAACTGGAGCTTTATTTATAGCTGTTTATTATAGCTCAATTTATAGTTTATTATACACTTAGCGATGCGAGTAAGTAAACAGCTTTGAACACTGCTTGCTTATGTACTTCCTCAATAACTTCTTTATTTTTAACCAAAAAAGTTACAGATTGCAGCTTTAAAGAAAAGACTGCACGAAGACTGACTGATAAAACAGATCCATGTTTTCAAAACATCCTGATGGTCCGCCTGTAATAACTACATCATTAACCACCTCTGATGAAACTCCAGAGAAAAGTCCCGCTGAACTTTAACAAGAAGCCGTAAAACTAAACAAGCTCCCAAACAGCCGCTGACCCCCTGAACCCCGAGGCCTTTTCCTGCAGCCCGGTGCCTTCCAATTAGCACCATATTACCACCTGGACGAACCAGCGAGTGATTTAGCCACTAATTATGATAATGACCCCCATTACCTAGACATAGTGTTTACAGCACAGTCCTTATTAACCAATCATAAACCTTGGTTTAACATTCCAGAGGTACTTCCTAAGGCCGAAACCTTACCTAGGACCATCGTCATGTACTGTTCCTCCACACCGGCCTTAAGCAGTAAAGGGGGCACGTAGGTGATGCCGGCAGCCACGCAGATCTCCAGACCACACGTCAGCAAGTTGAGCAGGACCAGACGCCAGTGAGATCTCCATCCAGTCATATTTACACAGGAAGTGTTCACTTGTGTCCTGTGTGAAGTGTGAGAAGTCTACTGATGCTTACAAGCGGGGTCAGGCGCCCAGGGGCGGGGTGGGCGTGTGGGGTAAGGGAGAGCAGAGGTCTGGACTCTCACAGAGCTCAGATCAAGTAAGGGATCCATCCTGTCTTCAGCATTCTTGATCTGCAACGAATAGATACAGCTATTAGAAATGATAAGGAAAAAGCTTCTGATGGATTTAAAAGTGGGTAAAATTTGTTTTAATGACCCGTATATCCAGTTTTTTCTGTCATCAGCTCATTCACTCAGGTCTGAATGGGCACAGCTCTTATTAACAGCCTTTGTTCATAATAAGTAGCAGTAATGAGTCAGATTGTAACAGTTTCCAGTGGAGAATCTTACAATGAGAGCATTATGCTTTCATTCGCTGGTGCAATTATTCATTTTTATGATTAATTTCAGAATTCAGTTTGTAAAGTGTGTCATTCATGCATTTTTCTGATGGACACATGAATGAGTTACATTTCCATATACAAGACTTTGAACCAGTATTTAAAGGTGTAGGTTTATTAGACAATGAACATGTTAGAGCTGTGGCACAGGGAAAGCGTTTCCTACCATGTGTCTTTTTTTTCTTCCATTTAACGCAAAATAAGACATTTCAAGGAATTTAGGAAAGCAAAAAGTTCTGGGGCGGCTTTGACTTTTTTGTATTTTAATTTTCCTACTTTGGTAGTCGACGATGCCTAGAAATGTCAGTTGCTAACACTCTTTTAAATATCTTTCTTTGTGTTCAACCAAACAAAGAAATGTATACAGGTTCGGGTGAGTAATTCATTTTTGGGTGAACTTTCACTTTAAATTCTTCTCATGGCTCAGCTTTAGTTCATACAAATGAGCAAGATAAATACAAAGTTTTTTTATATTATATATTTTACTTAAGTTGGATACCATTTTTAACTGAAATTGTAGTTGTATGTAGGTTGTTTGTACCACCTACACAAACAATATATTACGAAATATCAAATACTTATTTAAATAAAATTCAAAATAAAAGTTCCAGTTTTGCTTTTCAACAATGTGTCAAGATATGGTCAAGCACTATTTTCATTGATCACCTATTCACAACAGTCAATAACTCTGCTGCATGCCAAGCTTTTTATTACTATCAGACCTCTACTATCTGCTGGCTATGATGTGCACTACCAATATGTACCTTAACACCAATGACCTCATTCACCACCAGCGTTTTTCTTCATACATTTCCGAACAATACAACTTCAAGACACTGCATATCGCAATACAACAGCAACTGCGCTGCATATTTGAACATAATTATTTTCCTCCCATAATTCTCCTGGGTAAGACGTGTCAGTCAGTTAAACGACATCCTCACTCAAAATGACAAGCAGCTTCCAACAACTTCCAACATATTGCTTTCTGACCTACTAGAGATCATTCTCCTTGTCAAATGCAAATTATTCTGATCAAACCAAAGAAATGCTAGAAGCAAAACACCTAAAACCTAAGGCCACAAATATTACATTAGACATTGTAATGACTTACTTGTCTCCAAACAGCTGACATGACTAGATTTGCTTGTCTGATGTACACAAAACTCTAAATGTTATCTTTGGTGAAATATCATCAGACAGCAAACCACGGCCGGTGTTTGCAGCTCTGAATTCTGCACGTCTGGTTCAGAGAGTTCTGTGGCGTTGACTGTCGCCCTGCCATCTGATTATGAGACATGTGTGAGAACACTCACATCGCCTGCCACCTTTCAGGAGAATAAAAAACAACCAGGTGCTAAATTCATATTTGGTGTTACATTCCTCCATCTATGAAGTCCATCTGCTCATCTCTTTCAGACAGACTGAACGTCAGTTTGCTTAAATGATTAAAAATGAGAGAACTAGGTTTGAATTTTAAGCACTTTTTACAGAAGTAGTTCACACAAAAAATTAAAGTTAATATTTACTTGTTTTTCTATCCGTGTTGTAAATGTAGTAAATGTATGTTTAGTTGAATATAACGCACTTTATTACCCACGAGCCAGTTAGTGTGATTTCATATTAAAATCACAATCTTTCCATTAACAGATAGAAAAAAAAATTTGAATTTCTGAAATAGCTGCACAGATGATCTCATCACAGTCCCCATTATTAGACAGCCAAACAAAAAACACCCACAATCCTCAAGCACAAAGCGTTTCAAAAAGAGACTCCACAGGCAGAAGTATGGTGAGCTCGGCTTGCTGAGACAACGCAAACATTTCACACCCGTTCTCCCAGCTCTGAATGGAACCATTGGGGGTCTATCTCAGTCCATCGCTGCAGGACCACCACCCTGCTGTTCTTATACTCAGACAACCCCCCACATTTCACCCGTCCCAGGACACCTTCCCCCACCTCTATAAAGAGTAGGCCTCAAGGTCAACCTCAGACCTGACATGTAGTAGAACTAATACAAAAGCGAAGGACAATAATAATGTGGGTTTCCCCTGAGCGGTTGGTAATGTTAACTAACTTGCCAGATCTTCTAAAGTTTGGAAATGGTAGACATTTTCCGGTTTAATAGAAGAATATCAACAGCATTTGTGGCGTCAAGCAAATCACCACCAGAAATAATTACTTGACCTTAAAAATTATGTTAAAATTCACACATTTCCAAAGTAGAAAGTCAAAACTAAAGTATTGGTGGTTCAATATTACAACCACAAAGAATCACTAAAAACTTTTTTGATGCGATAAGTGTAAGGAAAGGGAGAAAACCTGGAAATGTAACCCACTTAAAAGGTCAAGTGTATGAAATTTAGCGCCATCTAGCGAACTGCAACCAACGGCTCACTCCACCCCACCCTTTCGAAGCACTCCGGTGGCTGACACAGAACTAAGATGTCGTCATGTTTTCGCTTCTTTCACGAAGGAGATCAACATTTACGAAACACGCTCTGTAGAGCAGTTTGTCCGTTCAGGGCTACTGTAGAAACAACATGGTGAATTCCATATAAGGGGACCCACAGTGTATGTAGATAGAAATACCTCATTCTAAGAAAATAAAAACATAACGCTTCATTATGTAAGGTCTTTATACACCTCTAAAGACATAGTTTTGTATAGTGCATTTCTGTCAATAGATCCTTCAAAAAATGACACAATGGGCCTTTAACAAAGTAGTCCCTCTGGAAAAATGCATGCATGAAATCTTCAATATTTATATAATTTGTAAAATAATTAGTTTTTATGTCGTCAACGTCGTAAAGTGATAGTTCACCCTAAAATGAAAATCCTTACATCATTCACTCAGCCTCATGTCATTTCATACCTGTATAAATGACTTTGTTCTGATGAACAGAGAGAAAGATATTTGGAAGAATGTTGGCAGTTTTCAATTCTGTGACATCATTGACTCCCAAAAAAGGAAAAATTAAAGGCAGTTAACGGTATCCCGGAACTGTTAGTATATCACACAAACAAAAGATACTATATTTTTTTCCTAATATGGTAGTGGGCGATGTCACAAACTGAAAAGGGCTACCTATCTTTCTTTGTGTTTAACAGTCAATGACGACTAGTTGAGTGAACTAGCCCTTTAACTTATCAAACCCGGAACATTCCTTTCACCACACGCACCGAACAGAGGTCAACGTGGAGGATTGTGTTACCAGAGTTAATTTTAGAACCTTGTTATGACTATCCCTTAAGGGGAGAACTTCTGTCCTAATGAAAAGGGACAATTCAAGGAGACATGTCACTCACGCGGTACTCAAAGCGCTATCGTGCCAGTGGTCCCCTGGTTTGAGACGGGGAGAGCAGGGAGTTAAGCCGAGCTACCGTATGGAGTTAAGCAGCATGTTTGACGTGCCCTAAATTATGTGTCAAATGAAAGCCACATGTGTTTGCTTTAAACCTGCCTTGCCTTTTCCATGAATCACGCTAACCAAAGGCTGACTCTTAGAGTGCAGGCACCGGGTAATTCAATAAGAGCAATGGCTTAAGTTTTTCTCCATCTGTTGTAATCACATCTATTGATCTTAAGAGTTTGGGTATAGGGCAAGCATGTTAAAAGCACTGGTCCTTTGACGCCAATTGGTACTAACATTCCAGTTTTTCTCCTTGCTTGGAGTTGAATTTTAATGTTATTTAACAAATTTGAATACTCAACATTTTCTACAATGTTGAATTGTACAAACTACTGAAATGTCGCCATTGTGAAGGATTCACATGCTTGGTCTGTATGTGCATATGTGTGTGCTGGGGGTTAAAGGATGGAAGATCTTTTGACACCACCATTGCTCCTCTCTTCATATGCCACAATCCCAGACCTTTTCAATACCCCCCTCCAGCCCCCGCAGATAAGCTTTAATGGCTCTGAAGGACATTATTACCATACAAAACAGCCTTTGTGTACATTGAGCCAATGTTAGTAACCTGATATACTGAGTGAGGAATCAAGCTTTCCAGTTAATCTTTTATCAACTCTTAAGAGCCTTAGAAACACCCTTAACAACAGCCCGAGTGTCTGAGCTCAAGCATTTCTCCAAAGTGACATCAGAACCACAAGCAACAGTACAAGTCCAACCGAAAACCTCAAAAGACGTTCGACGGTGGTTTGGCTAGACGTGGGGTTACGCCGAGGCGACAAGATTCTCTCCTCAATAGCTCTAATCCTACCAAGACAACTTTCAACAACAAACTATTAAGCAGTCGACTCAAAGTCTCTGACATTCTAATAGATTCCGCTTAATATGAATTCTGGGCTTAATACTAGGCATAAATCTTTTCCTTAACAGCGATCACACGACAGCGGCGTGACCTGTGAGCATTAATCTTATCCTAGCATCCGCTAGTATGACCCCTGACCCAAGCACTTGGCCCGAATCATGTGACACTTCAAACCGAGACAAAAGTTATTTGCTCTATGAAGAACATCTTTATGTAATATCCCAGTTTGCAAAAAAAACGTATATTGGAATATCATTTGAGGTACCCGTCAATAATTTGAGTAAATGTTATAGAGTGGTATTATGGATAGTTTCAGCGGATACCAAATAACGTTATGTGGCCCAGACCTAACTTCTTGTAGACCTCCGCAAAGAATGAATAACCGTTGAGTAGTTTTAATTTAATTTAATTCAAATGATGTACAATTAAATATTAATATAAATTAAATATTAATATAAATTAAATATCAAATAAATTGTTATAACCAAACACAGACCGGAAGTTTACTTCGGGCCATTTGCGTACGTCCGATGAAACAGTCTATAGACAAATTTAAAGCTGATGGTCAATAATACAGAAATTACAGGCAAAACTGTACAGATCAAATTCTGTGGTGTCTTACCAGCTAGCTGCGCCTGTTCTCATTGGTCCACAATCCTTGTCCACACAGCTGTAGTGTGTTAAACATCAAATATTCTGATTGTAACTGTGTTTCACAGTTAATGTGGACAGAATTTGTTATTAAACACAAAAGCAACATGCAAAAAAAAACCATTTACTCGTTCTAAACCTGTGAGAGCTGTTGAACTGCTAGATCTCGCACTTTCTCACCCAACGGTATCAGATTCAGGTGTGGACACACAATCTGCTGAGGTTCTTCACACTCAGAATTTATGCAGCTCCCGGGAGAGAAACGCTCAGTTATCTGATAGACACTAGATCCAGAAAGACACTTATCAGGTCAAAAGAGAATGGAATATGGACCTCGGAGACAAAATAACGCTCATACTGATACTCTCTAATGGAGTTCTCGAGTGGACTGGTGAGAATTTTTGATGTGCATTTATACATTTCTGCAGATGCTTTTATCTACAGTGGCTGGCAGTATTTTCAAGTTTATATAGCATACAAAAATACTTTACAGAAGAATTCTGGGCTCGGCCAATCAAAATCACACATTCTTTATAAAATATGCAGATATGTTGCTTCTTCTTTGTAATCATAATAACAAACCTCAATATTTGCAAAACGTTTATTGAAATGTCAATGCTTCAATGAATACGAGTAGAAAGAATGTGCTAATGTAAAAATTCAGCTTCGTAGGTTTATCAACATTCATTCTGTGGCCTTTGCAAAATGCAAATACCAACACTGGAATTCTTTTGAAGGTAGCAGCATGACATCATTGCCCTTGAACTTTAAAAGACGACACATTACACAGTATCTCTCACAGTGCAAACAAACCGTTCAAAAGAGGACAAAAATGTACAAAGAAAAAGTCATTATGACAATGAACGAAATTGAAAATCAGACACTGTTAATATAACCCAAAAGCTATCTCTTCATCTACCTTTTATTCCCCTATTAGTTTTAACCCACACCTTATTTGGAAACCCCTCAATTTGGGATGGAAGTCCTCCCCTTACAATTCCTGTCACCTCAGGTCTTCTTCTCATCCCCTCGTAAGCCTAAACAGCCCCTGGCAGCCCAACACCCTGATATGAAACAAAGACCAGATTCATATCAGTTTCATCTCACTGTGGTTACTTCCATTCCATCTGCTCGTTGATCCCACCACCCCCCCAAAATAATCCATCTCATTTCTGTCGCCCCCAAAAAGCCCAGCAATAATGGCCCATATCAGGTTAAACTAAAGGACAAGTCTTTCACACACCTTGATCTACACCCCGGGCTAAAATCTATACCGTGTGTTTCCAGGTTTCTGGCTTGATGTCCCCTTCCCAACATTACCGGTAATATCTAATATATCATTCCTGCTAACAGTCAAATCTTTGGGATGATCTTAATTTGATAACACACTGGAGATGAAATTCTAACTGAAGTTGGCCATTAGGAACACACCTTATGGACTAGTGTCTGTGGCTGGACGCCAGATAAAGGTGGACGTGAGCCAGGACAATGATGTTTTAAGCTCACCTCAGCAAAACCCGCTCACTGAGGTAAAGAAAGCACCTGTTGTCATGGAAACCCACGTAGACAAAAGGTAATGAGCTCTTTCACCAAGGTAATTATCTTCTCAAATAGATCTTTTCTAAAACTGTCTGTGGTTTTCAAGCATATAAAACACAATTTATTACTTATGATGACAATAAATCAAATGTAGGATAATGTTAGTAAGTTAAGACACCTGGGTATTTTATACATAGTTTTTCTGTACACTTTTGTTGAGAAATCTGAAATATAAATACACGAAAAATAACAGATTACAGATGTCACTAATATATATATTATATAATATTTTGTTCACAAGATTTATTAGCAATTTTGCTTAATCGTTCCTTGGATAAATCATCCTCTTGTTTTATCAATTCAACAATAAAAAAAAACATCACTGCTTTATAATAATATAAGACGTAGCTGCTCTTATGAACAGAGACATTTCTAGTTTATTGATTTATAAATCATGGGCTTAAAACTATTAAGGCAGGACTAGGATGGTGAACCTGCTCACAAAGACGAAGCAAGATTATTCTATAAATCTATAAATTAAAAAGATATCCATCTTTTATTCATGAAACAGCTTCCAAACGCTATGCACATTTCATACATATAGTGGTATAGTGGTATAAAAAAATATATAAAATATGTCCCCAACTAGAACCTCCCCAGTGAATCTCGGCCATCTCCATCACTGGAAAAGACTACACTGTAAAAATTTCAGTTATTTTTAGATTTACAAAACTGTTTTTTTACTGTATATTTCTGGCTGCCCCAGCTGCCAGAAAATGTCTTTTTTTCCAGGGTACAGTTTATATGATCACTTTGGTATAAAGTGAGTAAACACCCTTCAAGCCTGTTTATCACTATGTTTCAATCAAACGGATAGATATCAAGGAGTAAACAGTGGTCAATTTCGATCTCTCTATAATTGAAAATGTGAAGCAAACCGTCATGATATGACTGACTAAAGTACATACAAAGCAACTGTCCAGCTCCCTCTAGCTATCTGAATACTGTAAACTATGAAAATGTGTTCGTCCTTCCACTCCTTTTAATAATCAGCAAAGTGCAAACTGGTGTAAAATCTCAATAGCAAATAGATTGAATTGGTGATGAAATGGTACAACAAATGCAAATTCAGCCATCCGGTCATTCCTGGGTGGAAAGTCCCATCACACAGAAGATCTTGGAAACAAGCACCATAACAATCATTCAGACGTTCTCTCTTGGTCTATACAAAGCACAGACGGTATGTGACCAGGGATTCACATTTTACTGCTTTCACCTTGACGTTCACCTGGATTTGCTGAACTGAGACGTTTGTTTCCATAAAAATTCCTAAAGCTAAGATAAAAAGGCTCAAATGGAATATAACACTGTGTGTGGATGTGTACACACATATCATAAGGTGTTTAAACACACTGAATCAACAAAGCGGCTAAGATGCTCCACATGATTTTTTTTGGCGCAACAACAGCCAAGCTGGACTATAATCAAAGCACTTAGCCATACTGACTTAAATCACAGTTTATCCTTTCAAAGACTTCTGTGGGTCTCGGATATCAAAGGTCTTGTCTTGCGTTCAAACACTGAACTTTATCCTTTTCACTACATGAAAGAGGACTCAGCCCCCAACCCATATTTCTCATTGTCACCCAGACATTGAATTACTTGAAAGGACAGTAAATCAAAAACTTCCATTTTCGATTCATCCTTTGCCTTTCTTCTTAACATGCTGTTTGCTAGCACACACAGAATCTGTTTACTCAACCAAGCCATGTGTGTTTATACTGTATGAGGCCCTTGGTCAATGTGGCTTTTCTCTTTGCATCTTTAGTCAACATCTGGCCCTATCACCCTGGGAAAATGACTCAAGATCCCTCTCATTTATCCTTTCCTGAGGGCATTACTGTCTTACACCATTGTCACTTTGACTTGCTACTAGAAAATGAGCTCAGCTTGAGGGCTTCTAGACTTATTACATTGTTGTGCTTTTAAACCTCCATGTAAACACACAACCAGAGCTCCGAGACATGGTTATAAATTTAATTATGCAAGATGAGGGTTTATATGCAAAATATGTGTCATTTAGTGCATAGCAACCATTATAACTGAAGGGGACAGATCTCTACAGAGAAAACAGCCGTATAAACAGTGCCTGACAGACCAACGAAATCTTTTTGAACCAGTCCGTACAGCCAAGCTATTATCTGCCATACAAATACTTAAGGCCTCATTTCTAATTCTAGTTCGATGACAAAAACAATGCTATCCATTCTTTGCTATCCGTTGTAATGACTATGGATTGTTCCGTTGTAGAGTCTGTGGAACACGGTGTTATGTCTCAGTATGTACTCAGTAGCTTTCAACAGTATTGTCATTTTGCCGTCATGGTATTCTGCAGGTGGGTGGATGACACAAACATTTTAATATGAAAGAATCTGAAGAAATCTCTTTCAATCGGATTCATATAATCCATCCTTCTTTTTTTACAATATGGCTATAATTATGATTCTAAGCCTAGGATGAGGGCCAAACCGTCAAAACTACTGTATGGGAAACATTCAACCATAGTCTTGTACTGCCCTTTTCACATATACATTTTAAAAGTAAAATCGAACGCACAAACTTTGCACTACAAATGCAAAGCTCTTACAAATGAGCCACAGGAGAAAAACTTCGACAGAATACATTTCATTCTTTAACTTAAGCTGGAAAGAATCCCTATCCTGACCTTTCTTTACTTGGCAACTCCAATTATTGACTAAAACCCATTCCAGTGAACATAAGAGAAATGAACGTTAAATAGACCAAGCCAGAAGGTGACTTTCTAAAGCTGGTTGGTTGCCACACTGCAAACTTGGCCTTTGGTGCAGATGTGCAGACCTCGGTTAGCTTTTAAGCCAGCTGGCAATGGCTGAGTATTACAGGTTAGCCGAGTAAACTCTGACCTTGAGGGCAAAAAGGGTTCTGGAATGCTTTTGTACAAAGAAAATGCACAAAACCAGTCAGTCAGTGTTTATGGTTAGAGCAAATCAATTAGGCAAATTCCATCTCTATATTTTTTTCCGCTTTTATAGAGTGTGTTTACTGTACAGATAACAATGAAAACCATTTATTTACTTTTCACACTGGTCTATTGTTGCAGTATAATATAGAGAGTGGTTTATCTCCGATTTGTAAAATAACTAAGTGTGATTGATTGCTTTTATTGTCAGTTAAATGCTCAAAGTGGGAAGTTCTTGGCCAGTCTGCGACACAAAAACCTCTAGACTTTTGGCAGCAGTCAAACGTCTGGCTTTGGCGTATTATAAAAACCCAACAAACAATCTTCTTTACAAATAAAACCTCTAATTGCAGCCATCTTTTATTTCTGTTGCTAAAAACAATCCCTGTTCTGAATTTAGATTAGAACTTCCAACACAACAAAATGTTTTTGAGGAAGTACAGGACATATAAGTAGGCCTACAGTATGCCAGTAAATAAGATCTAATAATGTTATTTATCAGAGCCCGAAACCCACTTCACAAATGACAATATTACTCATTTTCATTATGATGAGGCTCAACTTAAACATTTCTGAAAGAAATCAGAGGATAATTATAAAAAACATGTTCATTGTATTCCTACTGAAACTAAATATCACACTACATGATAGTAAAGGTGCCTCGGTGAAGTCTGGAGGGTAGAAAGAGGAGCACGTGTAATTAAGAAAACAAAACACCTTGTCTGGCTTAAGAGGCTCTGCGGGCTGCGTGATCTGATCTGCTGTTGTGTAGCATTAGGGAAGCTAAGTACAGCTGGTCTGGAGAGGGAATTTCAGATGAAGAACGTTTTTTGGAAAAGTAGCAGATGATCCCTGGATCTTGTGCCCTATAGCAACTTTCTGCTCAGTTAAACTCTTCTAACTATCTAAAAGAACAATATTTATTAAACATACAATATGAATAAAAACTCATTCAATTATGTTTCTCTGTCTGGTATAAATGAAACATGGTTCACTGGAGGCACATTCTACCCTCCCCACAGCACAGAGCCTTCAAATGTGTCGTTTTCTGTTTATTAAATAGTTTCAGGCGAACAATGTCAGGACAGGAGAGACTGCTATAAATAAATACTTGTCTAGACTCTCCATAAATATTGTCTAGCTGTCAGCAGTGACTCATAATAACTGCGCCGGTGGATGGAAATGTGACCAAATATACACCTTCGCAGCTTCTGCTCAATGAGATAAAATGTGAATGTTTATGAAATTATAACGATGACGTAATAATCCACGCTGCACTTCAACGTTTGACACTAGCTGTAGTACAAACCGTATTAAATATCAGACAATTGTGGAAACCGTGATTTTGGTTGGAAAGCGCGCGTGATGCCCAAACGTGCCGTCTAGGCATTTCGCAAGTATCAAAATACTCAAGTATTTACCTCCCCCACAGCCATGTGTCAAAACAGCGGGGGTCTTACCAAATGTTAGGAGCTTTAGAAATGCTTCAGATGGCAGAAAGAATAGCGATCCTAATCGTTATACGCGCTTAGTTGTTGCAACCATGGCACGCACGCACACAAGTATAAATGCAAAGTTTAAGTTTAAATTGTACGCTTTACACGTTTAACTCCCGATAACACGAGGTATGCGGTCGACATAATTAAACAGCCAAGGACAGTCCAACATCACGCGAAGAACGTAAACAATGTCTACGTGTTTCTATAACGGTACATACATGTTTTCTTTACTCCTGAATTTTTGCGGCTCGACCGTGACACGCAGCAAGCGGAAGTTATTTTTGATACATTGAATACATTTCTTGCTCATGCCGAGAGTGCTCCCAACTCTATCACAACACTGGCATTAAATACAGCTCCAATAGAAATCACTGGAGACTACAAACAACAGTAGAGGCAGATCTTACCTTCCAGACGCGGCACTCGTGTCGTGTGTCCGTTCACGTTCACGGACGCTCCGCTGTTTTCCAACTTTGTGGGAAGGACTCAGTGACGTGCACAAATTATCCTGGAAAAAGCATGAATCACTGCACGGACCCGGGAGGCGGAGAGGATGGGTTACATCCGTCCACAACTGAAGGAAGTAAATAGATTTAACGGAATTTTACGTTTTGCTTGGCTTTCAACCGTGCGTAATTTAATGCAGGATTCTGGGGCAATTTATTTCCGAACGCAGGGGGAACATTCAGGTGTGAGATTAAAGTTTTTAAGGAGAATGTCAGCGTGATAAAGCAATCGCAAAAAGTATGCAGTTTGCAGTAACTGCCATAAATATGTTATGTACAGTATATATCGAAAGAGAGAGATATCGGTTTTTATATATTTACATATAGTAATAAAATGAAATCAAATGTGATGCATGTAGTGCAACATTAAAGTGGTTGATAATATAATATATACGATAATATATATAATATTTCGAAGTATTAAACCAAGTAAATTAGAGAAAAGTATCTGGGTGAGCTGCTAGTGTATTAGCAAACAAGCATGCATGCTAAACTGTTTTCGTATCCCTCGAGTCTATCTGATTTTTCACACACTACAGGACTGTATACATTATTCAGAGTGTAGGGTTATTTGACAATTTAATCACAATTAATATTTTACACAATTAATACGTTTGTAGTTTTACGCTAATTAAAATAAACGCATTAAAGGTTTATCACATCAACACGACGGGAAAGTGCATTAGTGGGGGACGCACTTAGGAGTAAGCTCAATGTTTCGGCCGGGCTGAATAAAGAGTCTGTCAGGGACAGTTGTGGGACAGGCTCAGATGGCGCAAAAGAGCGGGACTGTGACGTAACAACAGCAAGCGATGAGGGGGAGGGGGGGTCCGACCGCAGGCATCGGTAACTAGCTCCCACCACTAACCGATAACGTTACAAGACTTCGGGACGTTTCGGTGACACGTTTCCTTAGCACAAGCACCCATGGTCCAGCAAGACTGTTAGGGAATTATGGGTTACTTTTGTATAAACAGCAGGACTGAAACCGCTTCTAATGCGTCAGCAGCGCAACCGTTGTGGGTTCGAATCGTTCAGAGCGCACAAGATAAATGTGTCAATAAATGTAAGTCGCTTTGGATCAAAAATTGAAAAGAATAAACACAGTTGAGAAATATAATCAATTGGTTAATATACACAACCATGTTTATTTACATACTTAGAATGTATAACAGAATCAGTGGGCCAGAGGTGGGAGTAAACTAACAAATTAGTATGAATGCATTAGTGTCAATACATCAAATTTAATTGATGGAGTTCAACGAATTTACAATGGCATTTGGATTCATTGTAGTGACATTTAGCAATGAACTGATGTCATTACCATGCCAGTGGTCTCGAACAAAAGACTGATGGGAATGCAAATGCTTGAACCCTCAGATTAGCCCTGCTTGGCAACTTTGTATTGTAATGTACTCATTAGGTAAAATCTCACAAAAGACTTAATTGAAACTAGTTAACTTGCAGATTCTTTTGTTAAGGCATTTAAAATAAATTACAAAAACAAGCATTTTACCACTAGTCTGTAATTTGTTATAAGATTATGAAGAAACACTACACATGCTGGGTTGTTTCAATCCCACCGCTGGTTTAAATGCACCTAGAAAATGTCCATATTTGACCCAACCATAGATTGAAACAACCCAGCATTTTATAAGAATGTAATTTTTCAAGACAACACTTGCAACAAATGACCAATAAGGTAAACGTTTGAAAGATTCACAATAAAAAAATACAGTTGAAATTCGTTTCATGTTTTACGAAACACACAAGCAATGCCCCACTTCACACAGTTTAAATATAACTGCATACGTGCCAGTACCTACAACTGCCACCTTATATACAAACACATGGTAAATCACTTCTAATACTCAGATGTCTGGTTTCATCTGACATTTGGAATCAGCAGCTTTAGTTACCTCAATCCTGCTGTAAAGAGCTCCAAGACAGCGCCATCTGGAGTTTCTGGCGAGTAATGAAGACACGAGAGGCCAAAGGTGCTTGACTGCAATGCAGCACAAATGCACAGCTTGTCTTGGCATTACCTGCTTCCAATGCAGCATTAGGTGAACGCCGATCACAGTATCACAGCTAAATGCATCTGAAAATGCCCTTGAATATTTATCGCACTTTCTGATTCGGAATAAACAAATGATGAATGCCAGTAAACATCTATGATTGAAATAATCAGGACACTGTGCTAAGCCTCTTGGAACAGGCTTGTACACGACATACCAGCAAAGTTTTTGTCTTTGTGTCTCTGGAAATGAAGCACTTAAAGTGATGGGACGTCGTACATTGGCAGTTGAGATGTAAGAAACATGAGTTGCTCCTGGTGGCCCGGTCAGCGTTTTGATGTTAGCGTGAGCGTTGAGGAGACTCGGAAGATCTGAGGCAGCATGTTGCTCAGCTGGTAAAACATGTCCTCTGAGATACTCTGATGATAAAGCATAATCAGTAAGTTCACAGATTAATGACACATCATTGTTTATGGAAGAACAGATATGAAATAAACCAGTCAATAAAAAACATTCATTAACACCAATTATTCAAAACACACGATCACAGTTTATATCATGATGATAAAGACCAGCTAGCCGCACACTATCTTTCACATAAGCTATACAGTATGACTATTACGCTGTGTGTGGGTGATGTCTAGACACCAGTGTGGGTGTAGAGTTATTTTAAAAGGAATTAAAGGCTAAAACATGCAGATTTGAATGTCTCTCCTGAGCCTATTAGCATTTTCTAATACATGATGGTCTAATACAGACTAAATAATGACGGATTCTTTATATTACCAGCATCTCTTAGTTAAATAGTCAATACTGAAAAGAAAAGATTGTTGTACATTATAGAGACCAAAGCTTACCTGTGGAACAAGGAACTGGACAGTCCGTGAGATTCCTCCATCCCAGGAGGCCATTTCCATCATAAAACCTGGACAAAGGAAAATCAAATGTATATCGTTACGAACAGGAAAACATTCACATTAATGGTTTGTTTACAAATGATTAGTTTCAAATAATGTTTAGATCTACATTATACACAATAATAAACACAATGTAAACAAATGTTGAAAACTAATGCTATGCATTGTTGTGGGTTGCATGTTTCTCTTCATTCAAACCGTCAGTGCAACAGTGAATTTCTACATTTGAGCTTTGCTTCTTCACCTTTTACACACTTGAAGACTAGCTCAGCTCGTTTCAGACACCAGGGAATAGTCATCTCCTGTACAGAAAAGAGAGAGAGAGAGGAATGCATACATTTACTTTAATCGTAATATCAAATATACAATTAATGTTGCATTCAACAATATGAGACGGGAGATCACGTTCCCATTAGTTTGATACCAACAATCTGTGTGACAAGAGATGAAAACATACCAGAACCAACATTTTAGCCCTAAACGTCTGCCTCTGGCACACAGTTCCTGTTCAGATGAAAAAATTTCCTGAAGCCTGAACATTCCTCAACATTGGGCTGTGGTCAGAGAGGCTGCGATTGAGGTTTTAATTTCACCCAAAACGACGCTGGTCAGTCCAACCGGCCTGGTCTAAAATAGACCACTTCTAAATTAGATGACAGAGTTTTGAGGTTCAGGATCCAAACCACTCCATGTTAAAACACCGCCTGTACGCAATAAGCGGAGAAGAAAATGTATCAGGTTTTGTAAGTTGCCTAAATGTGGTACGGCCATACCGCATCATCTATTTGATGACAGAAAAGTGGGAGAGTTCAATTCGATCAGGGTTCAGAACACATGTTTCGGGCTCAGGTTTATATAACAGACATGCTATGATCTGTCAGTTAGGTCAATATTAACCACAGATAAGCATAACTGTATAGGAAATAGTTTAAAAAATGTATTGGTGATATGTAGTGTGACCAGACGAAGCAGGTGTTTATAAAGGGTCTGAAATTGAGAAGATATTGTGCAATTGGCTCTTTGTTTTGCTTGGCTTTTGTGTTTAAATATTCAAGAACCAAATGTCAACACGAGAGCCCGAAAACATTTGTGATGGCAGCTGAATGCTCTAAACGCCCTTTGAATGTAAAAAGTTATGGATTCCAATAATAGAAATGCTGAGGTTAAGTGGGGTTACACTGGGGCCCTGTGTTAAAAACTGTGTGCAACAACTCACTTCCAGATCGCAAAATTCTGTTCTCAGAAGGTTACAGGCTTTGGACACCTTGCAAAATTCAGACCTTGAAAAAATTCCACGACACTCTTCATAAGTTTAAATACGTTAAAATACATGTTCTAAAAAAAATATTTTGATGTCTTATAACAACCCTATGTAACTTTCTAACAAACAGCGCAATACACGTGAGTTTGTTTACTAAACTGATGAAACCGGTGAATGCAGAAACGTTGTTTGGAAACCATGTGGCACTCTTCCGCAGCCACGGGATGGGCGGGGCTGTGTGTACTGACCCGAACACAGTACTTAAAGAGTGTGTTTGTAGCCTCTATGAGGTTGCTAAGTAGCAGTGGCAGTAGAATTCGTCTGGTTTAAATATTTAATAGATATTATTTTAAGGTCGAAAAACTACATTGTGTCGATTTAAGTGAAACACAAAAGGAGATAGAGACATAAATGTTAGCTATTGACAGTCTCAATGACCATTCACTTTCATTGTGTGAAGAAAGACGCAAATTCATTTTACACTCTCTTTCTTACCTCAGACATGTCGTGCACCAGCAGCAGTGGGATAGTGATGGTGGTGATGTCATGAGTGCAACAGACTTTGAGGATGTTCCTTAGGCCCATGATGGCCGGGTCACGGGCTGTGATGTTCCCCGAACGCACGTTATCATCCACACAGAGGTGAAACATAATATGAACCTCAGACAGGTTCGAATGGCGGCTGATGTAGTATTCACCTACAAAGAAACTATTATAATAACCTTTGACACGTATCAGAGCTAAACGTATATGATAATGCAATTTAATTTACCTGGAAGAATGTTGGAAGAATTTCTGTCAATCATCTTATTTTTGTCTTCGCTACCTCCATTTCTTGGCATCTCTTTAAAAAAAGTCAACAACATTTCTGTATTAAAAATAAAGACACGCATTAACATGTGCAACAAAAATTTAATCTAGGAGACGTTGGAGATTTCATTCTCAATAACAAACATGTTCCAATGTTCATTAGGTACGTAACAGTTATCATAAACAATCAGCAAAATGCAAAACTATGTAAGCACATTATTTTCTCTGGCCAAACATTTGCGCATCTCGAAAAAAATGTGTATAGAGTTACACTGCAGCTAGCTCCAGTCAAATGAAACTAAACACTTCCTCGCGGAAGGATTGAAGTTGGATATCTGATGGTGCAATGCAGAGGTGCTGGTTTTGGATGGACACAAACACACACAGTTGTTCCATCACTCACCCGGCTGCTCTTTTTGCTTGCTGCTGCGCTGAGCTCGGGCATACAGCACCACCTGCTGGATGATTTCCAGCTGCTCATCCAGCCTAGGGAAGTGGAAATCTGTGCATTCTTGGGACACTGTGGCAAAGTCTGATAACATAGAAACAAATAAGGAAAATAAATAATAAACCTTGCGTTTTTTTAGAGGTGAACTCCTTTAAACTTGCGATAAAGTGGCTGTACCTCTTTTGATGCCACTGTATGAGTTGACTCTGTTGTCAACCAGCAGCACCAGGCCGCAGAGTGATGTAGAGTACAGCGAGAGAGCGGTCTGCAGTCGTCGCAGTTTCACCCCACTGCTGCTATGGCGACGGTGCTTACAAAAGTCCAGCACGTCGGATCGCACCAGCCGCAGGTTGTGCATGGTCTTAAGCTGAGCCCCTGAACAATATATATCAGTAGCCATATCCATTAAATTTGTATTTATTTATTTAGATGCATCAATGCACTTATGTGTGTGTCCTAAATGTTTATACGTAGTGTATATCGCATCGGCTCATGTTACAAGTGCAAACAGGCACAAAATTGTGTTTCAATGACTCGCTTGAAAGTGGGCGTGAATTACTTTAAACTCGTTTGTAGTGAGCGGGTATTTTTACATTTAGTTTTGTACTGCCGGGGTTGCCAAGAAGATGCCATACCTAAGTGGATGGTGAAGCTCTCCTCGAGCTGTCGCTGTTCCTCGAAGATCCGAGCCCCCGCCTCCCCTCCCTCCCCAAGCTGTCCGGACTGCACCTTGAGCTCCTCGCTAAAACGCAAATAACATTCTGATTGGCCAGTTGTGATGCATCTTATCTAATGCATTTTTTACTGGAATATGCTGATTAGCGTGCTATATAAGTGCAATTAGTGCTGACATTACACCAGATATCATTATACATGTTAAAATATTACATTAATACTATCTATTTTTTAATGACAGAAGGCTGGCTCTCCGTATCTTCTTACTATCGTATACTCACGTGATTGAGCTGTTATTAGGATTCTGAAGGTCTCGATGAAGCTTCATCACCCACTCCTGATACTCTTGTTTCTGGATACCTGTAACTTGTTTCAGTTCACTGGCCCACTTGTTTTCAAGAACCTTTTTTGTCAGAACATACCAAACAGACATAAGCCATGATGTTCTTCATTACTCTAGTAAACAGATGTAGTTTCAAGAGTTTTTCATTTGTTTCACCTGTTGTGCCTCAAAGTGCTGGGCAGCCACTGTATTTACATCTTGGTCACATAAAGTCTTTCCAAGCTCCTGCATCACTTTATCCATCTCTGCAGCCTGCCTGTGAGAACATATTCAAGTGTAAATTTACACTAGCATTAAAAAGAAAGAACATGATTAAAAATATGATCAAGTTTTATTATCAAGAAACATCAGCGGACAAAACATTTGGGACTTTATATACTCTGCAATAAAAAACTGCTTCTTGTTTTAATCTTTGCACCTGTTAACTAAAGAATGTGTTAAAATCATCCAAATGACAATTCTTGACATTTTCCTTCCTTAAACAGAATTACAGTAGGGCACACACACCTCTCTTGAAGTTTCTTGAGTTCCATGTCTCTCTCACTGATAAGCTCAGAGACGCTGACAAAGTAACTGTGTTCCAGATTGAGGAGGGTCTCTGAGGCTGGAGAGTGGATCAGTTCATGATATACACTGGCAAAATCCTCATCCCAGCTGGCTTCCTCAGGACGGGCATGTTCCAATGTAGTCTTCATATGGAAATTACACAACATACAGATATGAATAAAACAGAAAATTTCGGAGTGCGGTTTCGGGCATATATTTGCATTAATATACTTAAGTCACGGCTTTCATGGTGGAAATCTTATTCATCCTTTAAGAATAACGTTAGCCCATTTAAGTGCAAAGCTTCATTGCTTCAGAAATAAAAATATAGGAATGTTTTATAAACAACAACAAGGTGGTGGATACAAGGCAATTCGATGGGTTTTAAATAGATTGGAGAGCATCCATGTGTTTATGGCTGCAGTAAAAATTAATGGGTGTCCTGTATGCATTCATGGCTGTGAGCCAACATAGAAAAGGAAGGGGGTGGATTCTGTTTTCTCTTTAAAGGTTCCACCGGTGCAAGTGGAAGCAGAATTCAAAGTGCAATACTTTGAAGTGCAAATGCAGATGGTCTGCTTGTCCTGCTTAAATGCGGAAACATGATAGATGTTCTGTTTCAAAGGAATTTCATGCACAAGCAGAGTATGTTTCTGACTGATTTAAAATAAACTGAAGCATCTCCTAAACAATAAAGAACCATGTTACATTTCCATTAACATTAAATTAGCTACCACATAATAGTTCACCTAAACAAAGGTTATGTAAACAATAAACAAAAAAAATGTAATGGGTTGAAATTGAGTGCTTACCTCAGAATAGGCCTTGGCCCATACATTTGTAAGTTTGTTGATATCGACCTCTCCTGTAGTGAGCCTCTGCAGGGCTGCTTCTGCATCCCGGTCATAGTCCACTAATGTTTCCCTTTCTATGAAACTGACCAGTCTTGTTTTCAATTCTAAAATTAAGAATATAAGATTATATACAGTGATTCACATGTTTGTGTTTTATTACATGTTTAAATCCAGTCATATTTGCTTTTATACATTTACCATTTTCAACGAAACAGGGAATATTATGAAGCAGGACTATCCGTCCATGAAGATCATTGACATTTTCTTTAAGCGGGAACTGAAGCGGTACTTTGAGGACACAGTGATGTATTCCTGCTTTGAACTCAAACACAAACTCCTTTTCGATAGTGTTGGTTTTCCTTTTGTTTTTCCTCATTTTCACCTGCAATTTGAAAACACACTTTACACAACAAAGACAAGAGGATTCTCTCTGGTAAGATGCGAATGTCAACTGATTAAATAAAAAAAAATTATGAATTATAGTTAGGATAAAATAGACAATAACATTTTGTTGTGTGGCAAAACAACACGCAATAGGTTTTATACACTACATTCTGCAGCGGTGCTTCTCTAAACAGCTCATATGTTGGTGATTTAATGCGGCTAGTCTTAAAGATGCAAGTAACGTCATGTGTACACATTTCAATGGTGTAAATAACAAATGTACACTGCACACATCACATTTTCTGTGCTCGTTGACGAGCTCCAGACATATTGCAGAACACGCAACGAACGCATAGTAAATTAAAAAATAATCTTTTATTAAAATATTGTGCTTCAATATTTTAATTATTAGCGTATTTCTAGTTGATTCTACAACATTATTACCCTGCAAGCGACTTCCGACTTCCCTCCACTCGGTGTCAGCTGACCGACCGGCTATTTTACCGTTGGTATCAGCAGTTTCCACAGGAAATGAGTAAACCCGATTGCTGAAAATATGCCGTACCCTGCACGAAATTATGTTTTTGTTTTTACTTATATTATTCTATGATGTTTTGACCTACTTTTTTGTCGGTAAATTGCATTTATATTATTTGTTGAAAGTGTTTCGTTCAAAGCGTAGCTACCGAACAGCACAACAATGCCATTCACTTGAGCGTTAATCATGGTTCGCTGTTCGATATTTTTTATTAATTAACGTTAATGGTATATACTGTGGAGATAAAAGTAGACTAATAAAAAACAACACGATATAATTTTACACGATATATTTTTATAATGGTTTCAGCCTATTAACTCTTGTGGCAGTTCGTGCTGAATAGTCAAAAGAAAGGTTTCTTATCGTGTGACACTGTATCATTCAGGAGAGGGACAGTGTTGTCATTGAACGGGTGCATGAGGTGTGAATACAAGATTTGTTCTCTGTTACATAAACAAGACCCATATTAAAGATGCATGCTGTAACGTTATCTGTTACAGGCCGAGCGACACATGTGTCGAGCTTTTTGTCTCTTGAAGTCTAAATCACGCGCTGCACTCTTTTTAATCCACGAGGACTATATGAGGGCAAACATGTAAATAATATACTTAGCATATCCGTGACATATATTAATAAATGCGATGCACGTGAAATGTTTTACGTTGACGTCAAAGCGTTCAACTTTCAGCCTCCAGCAGTCGCACGTGGGAGTTGCGCCCCCTGGCCGCGGCCCACATCCGTTGGCCGGGAGTTCTCACCCTATGCGTTTCGTTTGATTTATATCAGCATAATTTGTCCCGGAGAATATCCAGGATGTTGTAAATTTGCTCGGGACCTCTGTGACACGAGTGGACTATGGACAGTGGATAACGTCTTACAGTTTCAGACGCAGCTTGTTGGTGTAGTTAGTTGAAGGCTTTCAGTACATTTAAACTTTTCTTGTATTTTTTGTCTATTAGATAAGCTATCTTTATTATGATATGTTGCTAGGGTTTAAAAGGGACAAATACATGCAATTAGAGGTTTTGGCGAATCAATCTAATTTCATCCAGTGGGGGTCAGTAGCAGCATACAGTATAGCCTACAGCCAGTGTATAGACATGCCAACATCTGTGGGGAAAACACTACCAATAAAACTTATAATAAAAATACATTTATTCTCCCATTTTTAGAAATGAAGGGCAACACTTTAAACTAAAGCACAAGTTTGCATTTGTTAACAAGTAACGTATGAATGACTTTATCGACATTAACTAATATTGAAAAAGATAAAAAAACATGCTGCAAAACTACTTTGCTCATTGTTAGTTTATGTTAGTTAATCCATTTACTAATGTTAGCAAATACTACCTTGCTGTAAAGTGTTAGATAACAAATAACTAGAAGATTACATTGCATTGTATTGAACTGATTTCCGTTTTCTTTCTCTGAGCAGAAAACCTGTACAGAAGAAAACCCAAAAGGATGAATCATAGCAAATGTACACCATAACGGGCCTATAAATTAACCTCTGTTCTTTTTTCTTTCACACTTCATAACAGCTCTAATTCTTTAAGTTATTTTTACTCTGTGTGGGCTGATTTGGAAGGGATGCGATTTGTCTCCAGGCTTTTATGTTAATTGCGCCCAATACCCGTGTTTTGAACATTATCGTTTCTCTATGACTATTTTAGAAGTCTTCTACCTCACAAAACACAGTCTACACTAGTATCCCAGTGCTATGCTAGATACCACTGTGACGCAAGGCTAAACCTATAAAGCAATTACAACGTGCCATAGGTCTATTTTTGCTGAAGTACTACAAACCCCTGAACATCTGTTTAGAAAAAATACAGTCATAAATTTTGTATTGCATATGGCGGGCATGTGTGGACTGTCCTGGGACCGGTGGACTCGCTGTACTTGTGAATGGGAGCACTGATGGCATTTTGTTTAATGACTGACCTGTTCCACTGCAGAAAGAATAATGATGCCTACTACAGCACCCTCCATGTTCAGCACTATCTACTTTATTACATTAAACACATGACTGTGGAATAGAAACTCAGCACAGCATCCAGCAGTTATAGGCTACTGTAGTTTCAGTATACAGGAAAAACTGTGAAATCTTTTTTTTTGAGGGGCTCTCAGTAAATCGGACGGCAACAAGCATTGCAAAATGATGTGTTTCTTTTCTTTCAATCTAAGAAAGATCCTCACAGCACATCGCTTTAATACGTCAGCTGGCAGATGAATTGGAACATTTGTTTTTGAAGAAGCTCACTTCAATCAGAATGAGAGGCAGGAAAGACCTTGAGGCACGCAAGTCTCAGAGCGCCCACTTCTGCTCAACAAGTGCTGCTTCCATGGAAACATTTGGTGCTTTGGAACAGGGACTGGTTGCTGGTTTTAATTCTTTTAGTAGAAGTGTTGTGTTCTCACCATTCTTTTGACCGTGGGACACATTGACCGTATGTGCCGCATCTGAATATGGCGCTGTGCTATCATTGGCTCTAGTTTGTGCGAGGAACATACCGTCCATCTGCACTTACTGCTACATGTTTTCTAATTTAAGCCTGGCAAGATTTATGTCAAGCTATGAATAAAAGCGAGTTCGATACGAGATTTCGGACTGGTGCGTCATGAGTATATTTTTAGAATTAGGTCTTTTTGTGATTGTATTGGGGTATTATGTTGTAGTTTAGTATTCAGCGGATGATTTTATGTAAGCAAATTACAGTACACTTAAAGGGATATTTCATCACTGTTCAACCTCATTTCGTTCAAAACCTGTAGATGAATCTTTCTTCTCTGTAACACACTAAAGAAGATATTTTGAGAAATGTCTCAGTGGTTTTGTGTCCATACAGTGTAAGTCAAAGGGGGCCAATGTTGTTTGGTTATCAACGTTCTTCAAAATATCTTCTTCTGTGTTGTGCAGATGAAAGAAAGTCATACAGGTAGGAATGACAAAAGGGTGAATAAATGATTGAAAAAATTTAGTTGTGAGGAAGTACCAAAAAGTGTTTTTAGCAATGTTATATACAGTAAGAATCTTTTATATAATGTATGCCAGAGTGGAGACAGTTGACGGGCAGGGTTTGATGTCATCATCATAAAACCTTCAGTACATTCTGTGTTAGATCAAACATATTTTTTATTAGTTTGCATATGTACGGATCAAAACCGTTCACAACATGGCTGATGTGTTCTGCACGAGCAAATAAGTAGTTTGATATCACGTTGACGTACCAGGTTGTCCATATTTTTGATTATGCAATGCTCATAAATAAAGTTCAAATCAGGCATGGCATAAAGATGTCCGTCTCAAGTCGAATATGTTGACCATTTGGCTTTGGTGTCTGTGTTGGCTGGTCCCAGGCAGACTGCGGAGACCTCCTGCGGCGTTTGATGATACAGTCATTATCGAGATGAACTCCTCACCCGATAATGTTTCTTATGGGAACTTGCCCTATACCCGATTGATATCGGATGCTCTGAACAAAACCCGACAATTTAGACGTGCCTCACCTCTGCTGTGTTTGCGGTGATGATTCTGTGTGAGAGCTGCGGGTTTCACCGTACACACATCTGATTTACATGATAAGGTCAGGCAGTATTGCACACACACATTACCGATTGCATTTTAAAGTTAAATGTATTACTTACTTGAACAGACAAAATAGTTTATTCCAAGGGCAGTTACATTAGCCACATTTTCCTAATTATAATTTTTACAGTACCCTTGTGTCTGAGCCAACAGAGCCACCTTCATAACCGCCTTCTGAATTATTGACCATCCGTTTATGAATGACTGTGTTCCCTGGCATTCACCGGTGCCCTCTGGAACATCCCTAACCATGTGATTGGCATGCCAGCCCACATGATTGACTGAACCAACTTCCCCTTTGTTCTTCCGTCAACAGTGATGTTTTTGTGACCATTACCTGTAACTGTATCCGTTATATTGTTTAAGCTGACAATAGGCTCCTCCCCCTTGCAAAGAACACTGCTCTGTGGACAGCTGGGTCGCCTCCCCTCACCCTAACAAGGCGTAATTGGATTTGGAACGGATTTAGGGTTTACTTCTGTATGAGCCTGTATCATTGTCAGAGTAAACTTCAATACCGTTGACATGCTCAAACTCATACAAATACTGACTATTTAACAATATAGCATGCTGGAAATGTATTTTGTAAGAGGATGTTGCCAATCCTATGTTGCTGGAGACGTCTCGTCTAATCCATCAAACTGTTATGAACAAATATTGAATACCACATTACATCATCATTCAGTGATGATTATAACGCAGAAAGATTAAACTGTTGTCATAAACAATGATTAATGCATGTTGATTTAGCCGACATAGAATTACAGTATGTTTCTCTAGAGGTGAAGAGAACTGAAGGAGAAACATGTGTTTGACAGGGGCACTTGCTTAATTTGATGACATACTGTGCAGGTGATATTGATTTGAAAATTATGTTTTCTTTGTGTTTAGTGAGATTTGTGGTTCACTCAAAAAAAGGTTTGCATAAAAGACAAGATTTTTGGTCTAAAGAATTATGCACACTAGAAAATAGGGTGAAACGATCGTGTGTCAACTTTGCACGATCGTTTAAAATGTGATTATTTATTAATGTAATTAAAAAACTGAATGACTCTTTCTTCTGTGGAACAAAAATGAAGATAATTTGAGAAAGAAGCGTTTGTGTCCATACATTGGAAATCAATCGTGGCCAGTGTTGATTACCAACGTTCTGCAGAAGAAAGTCATGCAGGTTTGTAATGACATGAAGGTGAGTAAATTATAAAATATATTTTTCTTTTTAGGGTGAACTGTCCCATTAAATATTATATACAACATCAGATTGTCTGCTAAAGTAGAAATTTTAAATTGTTCTACCGGCCACAATTAATATTGTGTATATTGTGTAATGCCAATATATAATTGTCAGTATGCGATTCCAAATTTTAGTTTTCCAGATCTGTGGATAGGTGTTCGTTTCTGAATTAATGTGTAGTCTTAACAATGCAATACCTGGAATCAATGCATGGTTCGGTGCAGATTCTGTGTTGTGTCTGTTTCAAAGGGAGATCACCTTCCCTATTGAGTGATGTTGACACATCTTTGTGTGTATGGTTGTGTTAAGGATGCACAGACAGTGACATAATAATTCTCAGTTTACCAGTGTGTTGAAAAACACCAGTGCTAGTTTTGATCTTGAACTTCTTTTGCATCCTTCTGAAACCTTGTATCTCCATGTTTTTGTGGTTTTTTTTTTGTCATAAATTATTATTATTAGTCACTCTTTATCTTGGTAACTGGGATTTGAAAACATCTAAACAATAACAAGGGTTAAAAAGTGCTTATCAACTTTGACAACACAGTATTTAATCATTTAGAGAGTACAGTGGGTTTATTTTTTCATTTCCTGCAAACCAGCGGATTTGGACATTCGGAAAGAACAGCAACGATATTTCATATATTGCGTGTTACATAATCCCAATTATTATAGAAATCAAGACTGTCTGTGCGCCAAATAAGGAAAAGGCCTACAATAAAATGCCACTCCGAACAGAACGTGACAATAAAGAGATTATATAATGTGTTTCTAAAGGGTAGCAGAATGCAAGTGGTAGCATCAGATGATAAAACCAAACCTGGCAGCTGGCAGACGATGAGCGTTGGGTGGCCTGACTACACCTGCTTCCATCACTCATTGCTCTATCGTCAGGTTCCTTCCTCGTCTGGGTCAAACAAGTCAGCAGCGGCCGCCGGGCACGCAAGCAGAAGATCCACAGCACCCAAACAGCATCGTCACAGCCAACTGTGCATCTGCAGTACATAGGACTGGATTTTCATTTTATTTATTTGGATTCAACCGAGTTGCCTGAGGTGGAAATGGGCCCTAGGGCAGAATCAGAGAGAAGAGGGGGGGAAAACAGAGATAAGGTAAGATGTTGAAAAGGGCGGTCAAAGACTCAAAAAATCTGACTCACAAATGTAATGCAGTGGTGTCAAAATGAGGTTGCGATGCGTCCTTTAACTTGTGATGTAATTCAGAAAATTGTGCTTGAGGCCGAAGACAACAAATGTTTTTTAAGAATAATATTATGAGGGGTAATGCAGTGCAGTGGTGTGTCTAGGAGGCCGTGGGCTTTAACTTACAGTTTGAAATGAAGTCATTGTCTACACAGTGCCTCCAAAATATATGGACACAGATCAAAGTGCTGTACAGCCTGCTTTTTTCTAGTGTGTATAAAATGTCTCTACTACCCAAGACATCTAACTGAAATAGGTTCCCTAAGGTGACACCGCGGTGCTCTGTAAACGGCACAAAAGACTCAGCAGAAAACTAGCCAAAAATAAATGTTATCTGTCTGTTAGTCATTTTGGTCGTTCGGGTTTTCTCACATAGCTTGTTGACACATCTTTGGATGGTAAAGTTTTGAAGAGAGGATGTCTGGTTGAGGTTTGATAAATGGCAGAAGTTTAAGCCCCACATCATATTTGTATGTTAATGGCATCAAGTGGTATTGTATACATTGTCGAGCTAAGCATTTCACAAAATCAATTTGATAGGTTTCAAATGTGTTTGTAATTTAGTTTTAGACTACTGTACATGTATGTAATCTTAAGGGGATATTCTATTTGGCAAAACAAGTTAGTCACCTGCGCTTAATGTTTTTAGAGCTTAATGTTTCTAACTTCACCCAAGCAACCAGAAAACATTGAGGCAATAGTCTCTTGAGTTTAATCCTATTTTGTTCATAACCCCATAAGACCTTTATCACCTTTACCTGCTTTAGATTCATACAAGGGTGCTGCTAGCTTTTGTATTTTTTTAGTTTTTTTGTAAAATTTTTCACTAAATACTGCTGTTAATTAAAATGTCTTCAAATAAGGTGTTGTGTTTAGTCTATTTGTTAAGTTCAAGTTTAATGCTGATACGCTGTAAAATAAATCCTGTAAAACTGAAATTTCCTGTTTTTCCCATTTCCTTGTAAATTTGCTGTCTTTTTCTGTTATTGGACGGTTTCTGTAATTGGACTGTATTTCAAAAATAGACTGTACAAAATCCTGTAAAACTATTTCTAGGTGCCAGAAATACTTTTTCTTGTAAATTAGCAGGTTTTTTTTCTTTAAACTTAGGTTTTTTACTTTGTGCATTAATAGATCCATTTTTTTATTTTCATGGTAAAAAAAGGTTATATCAACTGATGTAAAATGCTCAGTGCAGGTTTTTTTTTTTTAATGCAGTTAACTATAGTTTTGTTTATGTGTCGAGTCTCAAATTCCTTTAACAAAAGCAAAGCTTGTCTAGTTCGATTGATTTTAATTATACATAGCCAGTAGCTTCCCCATCACTGTTTAAAAGCGTGGAGTTACATTGGCACAATCTTTGGCCCAGACTGGGGCATCTGTGCTCAAAGACTCAGCACATTCAAAGTCTAGGTCAAAGCCAAAACGAAATCCAAAGCAAAGCTTCGCAGATTAATTAGGCATCAGCTGTACTTGCCATCGAAACATGAATAGATGTTGAATGTTTTCATTGTCCACATGTTCCATCCTCTGTGTGTGTGTGTGTGTGTGTGTGTGTGTGTGTGTGTGCGTGTGTCTGTGTGTGTGTGTGTGTGATAAGGATAAGCCCATGTGAGGTCTGGCCCAGACGGCTGACCTTGATAGATAATGTTTCTCAGGTTGCTCGTGCTGGCGTGAATGAGAGGGCATTGTCTCTTTGCCCACTCAGTGAACTATTAAAATGAAGATCTGGATATCACAAGCATCAGTCATCAGTTAGCGGCACAATTATTATTTGTCATATTTGTAGGGTTGGGAATTATATTTGCAGAGTGCAGTCACATATATGTGCTTTGCATACGAATAGCCCACCAAATCTACTTTTTATTAATACTTCGTTGACGATTCCTTACATCTCCTGACATAGACTGTTTCAAAACTGCCTATAAATTGCCTATAAGTAGCTTTTGAAATAGAGCACTGCATGGAGCTGAAGATTTCACAACTTTTGAGTACACAATATTAAGGAATGCATTTGTAGTTTTTAAAACTGCATTTGTAGTTTTATTAGGATACACACCTTGTGATGTGCAACACAATCACCTGGTAAGATCTGATCTTCACTTTATCTGTTGGCTTCCTTAACCTACCACGTGCTTAATCCATACAGGCTCTACACCTGCTAATGGATGACCATGTCCTTACCTGAGCGATTTATATTGCTTTCTTAAACTCTCCATATGCTAAATTTTCTCATCTCCCATCTACATCATTACCAATCAAAATCATCAATAATTGTACTGTTAACTTTGGTTAACACCATGATCTAACATGGACAACTGTATAAGCATTAACTAACATTAACAAAGATGAATAAATGCAGAAAACGACATTGCTCGTGATGTAGTTAGTTCATGTTAGCTAGTGCTAATAGAGTTCTTTATTTAACAATAAAATCCCTGTGAAAGTATTTCAGACATTTTTTAGCTTTTTTCACATAAAGCTGTTATTGTATACAGCTAATATGTTATGTCCTTTTTGTTGAATATCCTCACTGTCCTTCTAAACCTCGGATGTCTAGATTAGCTGTTTTTCAATAAATGGAAAATGGTACTTATTAAAGATTAAATACTGTATTTTCAAAGTTGACAAGCACGTTTTAAATTATTTTACTGCTTAGACATTTGCAAAACTCATGACAAACATAAAGTGTGACTAATAATAATGATTTTGTGGCAAAAATTTGAAATCACAAGATATGGAGATATAAGGTTTCAGAATGACAGCAGAGATATGGATGTGCAATATGGATGAAACCCTTTGATAGTACATGATAGCACATCGACTTTAGGCCTAGTCCTGGCTTAAACTAATCCCTGTCCGGGAAACCACCCTATCAAGTTGGTAAACACATTCCCTTTTCCAACCGATGGCAGATGCACTGATCAAATGTGTCCTCTCTCTAGTGGCGCTGAGAGATTTGGGTATACAAATTAGACCTCACAGCCTCCAAGGAAGCAAAGGTCAGAAATATTATCCACTATGGATGCAAATGTCTGAGATGTCGCTATGAAGGACGAGACTTGTTTTCCCACTCTCCATACCTGTCTAAGTGTAAGCATGCCGAGGGATGAGATTTCTCTGGGGGAATACGAGCAACGGAGGAGAGGAAATATCTCCAGCTCTGTCTCCAGGCTACAGGGAGGGAGGAGTAAGCAGAAGCCCTAAATGAAACTGGTTTGGCTGCCTCTGAGTGGAGCTCCGCTGTCAGGGATCACTCCTCCGATCTCCCATGATGCTTCCCATGGAGGAAGAGGAAGATGATGCTGAGAGCCCCTACAGCTCAGCCTCCGGCTCAGGATGGATCCCTTGTGGGGACTTCTCCGCACGTCACCTAGTGTGCGCATATTCCCACCCATTTATGAGAGACTGCATCACACATCTCCTCAAGAGTTGGTGTGGGGATAGCACAGGATATGGTCTCTTAAATTCTGAGAGTTTATGATAATCAATTGCACAGCTGAATGCAAGATGATGTTTAAAGAAATTCCATCAAGTCTGGATGCCGGAGATCACTGAAAACCAGAGAGTCGTTTCAATCTGACATCTACCAGAGTTTCTTTATCTGAAGTCTGTAGTTATTGCAGTATGGGGAGACACTACCATGGGTGGAGAAGGGACCGCACCATCCTGCTGTGGCTTTGAGATCCTCCAGAACTGCTGGGGCACCAGACAGAATCAGAGGAGCAGGAGAGTTCAACCTGAGGTAAAGGCTTGTGAAGTTCTATCAAATGTGCCGTCTCCTATAAAAACAATTTCTTGTGTTAGTGCTAAAGAATGATATTTTTTATTTAAATAAAAACACTTCTCTCTGTATGTTAATTTGTCGTAGTATGAATGTTGTATGTATGTAATGTTTTTTTATTTACAAGTGCGTATTTACTGTTGCCTAATGAAACGGATCACACACAAAAAACTTGCCGCTGATTACATTAAAAGTAATTTGATTAATTATGTTCTTTATAAGGAATTAACAAAATATCAAAGTAAAACTTGGAATATAGTGGCACACATAAATAAAAAAAGGTTTTGTGCTCACGTGTTTTGAGTGTGAATGTATGATGACTGAATTTTCATTATTGGGCAAACTGTTGCTTTAAGACATTTTAAATCAGTGTCAATCAAAGCCGTCCGCCGCTCAAAAAATTCTCTTCACTTTTTCTGTCCCTCCTAAATCTTTGTGCTGATACTTGAAATCATATACCAAATATTATTTCAAACAAGGCTGATGATTAAAATCATTGCCAGGGCTGAATAGGTAAATAGTGTTTACATCATACATTTCCATGACCGCTTTCATCCAGGCTGTTGTTTTCGAAATACAAAGTCTTGAATGGGATGCACATGAGAAGCTGGCTGGCTCACTGGGATTGGGCTGGCAAAGAGAGGCGTCACCAGTGAGCCCTCTCTGAGCTTCATTGTGCTGAAGGAGCACTCCATCAAGAATACTTCATCCCTTGGGCTCACCATGATTACTGGAGCACCTCAGTGTTATGTAACAAAAACACTCATCATAATCAGCCCCCCCACCCACAACCGCAGAGCGAATGTTTTTGTTTTTCAACACCTTCTCTCTATCTTTGCTTCAGCAAGCAGTCTGGTTTCCTCTCACCAGGGAGTAATTAGTTACAGTAGAAGAGCTTTTCTGAGTTATGTTAAGTTGTTGCGAGTGCACGGTTACAGTTTAAGATTTAAAGGGATAGTTCACCCAAAAATGCATCCTCTTGTCATTTCTAACCTGTAGGACTTTCTTTTTTCTACAGAACCCAAAAGAAGATATTTTGAAAAATGTTGGTAACCAAAACTTCTTTCAAATATCTTCTTTTGTGTTCTGCAGAAGAAAGAAAGTGATACAGGTTTGAAATACAAGAGGTTGAGTTTTGATGAACTGTCCCTTTAAGGCCATGGTTACAGCATTAAAAATGGCATGTAATGAATAAGCAAACTTTGGAAATGTTTTCCTCTTAAATTCTTAATTTGGTATTAAAATCTAAGCGTTTAAAGGGAACGTTAACTAAAAAATGAAACTTGAATATTTGAAGAGACACAACTTTCTTTTTATGAACAATTTCTTTAAACATTTATTCAGTGAATGGACTGCACGACATTAGCTCTGCATTATTTTTCTGTAAAAATGCTTGGATACAATGCATGTTATAGCGGTATGTAAATAAAACCGACCTTATTTGACAATGAATCCATGTTCATTTTATTTCAATTTTTTATTTATTTTAATTTATTTATTTTACATTGCTATATTATTTTACATTATTTTCAATATGTAGTTATTTTTGTCATTTTATTTCAAATTATTTTTTTATTCATTTTATTTATAATTATTTTCTAGTTAGCTATAGTTGACTACCTTTTAGACATTTAAGTGTACACGCATTTATTCAATCTACTATGAGTTATGTTTTCATCCATTTAGTATGCATGCGTGTATATTTTTCCGGTTCACTTTACACATCCATCTTTTATTTGCCATCTCATCACATATATTTTTTAAACTACGATCACTATCTGTCTTCAGCCTAAATTAGTATAAACACAGGCTGCCTGAATCTGACATTTGAGGAAGGTGGATCGATATTAGGCATGTGTCACGTTGTATCAAATACAGTGTACAGCTTCCACCTCTGTTCCGGTCTATAGGGAATAGGTGTTAAACAAATGTAAGTGTTAACTTCCTGGTGTATATTTGCCACCTAGAGGGGCCTTAAATAATCATTTTACATTATCATTTTTACTGTACCTCATCCAGAAATAGAAAAGTGCATTTTAGTTAGACTGGTTTGTTAAACAATTGCCAATTGTTGATTATTCGGTCATATTCAAAAGATTTTGACCAATTCTTCTGTGGAACACAAAAGAAGATATTTTGAGAAATGTCTCAGTGGTTTTGTGTTCATACAGTGGAAACCAATTGTTTCGTTCATCAAAATATCTTCTTTTGTGCTCTGCTGAAGAAAGAAAGGCATACAAGTTTGGAATGATATGTGTGAGTAAATCAAAGAAGTTTCATTTTTGGGTGAACTACCCTTTAACATCTTGTGCATACAATGCAACACAAAGAAATGTTATACAATGAAGTAAATTAATTAAATATTCATTCGGACCAGGGTGAGAATCTTTAGAAAGTGTTACAGACAACCGGCTTTTAATAAAAGTCCACATTTTAAATATTAGCCAGACTAACCACTCAAACCATAGATACTTTTTTTATATATGACATTTTTTTTAGTTAAAATCAGTTTGTCTAATCATTTTTGATCATCCAGCTCAACTCAAGATCACAAATCAAAGCACCCTTATTCACACAGTATATAAAGTGAAGTAGGGGGCGTTTTCACTCGACCATTGACATTTTGAAACACACAGTAGGCTACTTTAAGAATGATGTACTGATAGGCGGTATTTATTAGCGTCCCATCGTCCTTTGACAGATGGAAACCTAAAGAGTGCACAGTAAACGGATAGTGAGGAAGGCGGTGCCGCTGCATACTAAAGCCCAGTCAATTGCACACTATGAAAAACTTATGAATGCGAGTCGCTTGTGTTATTAGAGTCTGCGCATTGTGCCATAACTGTCCTGGATTAACGTTACCACTTTAGGAGATTCACGGCTTGGCAAACAAACGCACTGTGCTAGGATAGCAGTATAGGTTCGGTAGAAGGTGAACCCACGTAAACAAATCTATATCGAGTCCGACTGGAAAACCTGAACAGGTGGCATATCTCGGGACGTCAGGGCGAGCAGACGGACAGCTTCCGTTAATCTCTTGCTGACGAAAGCTCTTCAGCATCTCCTCCTCATCGGGAAGGTTAACCCTCATAGCGCGAGCCGCGGGTGTCCCGGCGCTGTTTTAAGGGATTGCTGGGAACGTTCAGATTTCCTATTGGATTTATTGGCGAGGTTCTTCTTATGCCTTTTGACTGGGATGTGTTGAATATCCGCGTGTCAAAAAGCGACATGTTTCCTGAAATTAATAACAAGGTATGTGTGAAGAATAAAAAGTCTTACAAATATTTGTGAAAAGTAATTTTCATATTATATATTATTTCTTACGTGTTTTAGTTATTTAATGCAGCAACGTGCAATCTTATAACTCCTCAAATCGAGAATCTAACCCCTAAAAATGACTTAAAGTGATCCAGAGGTCATTGATATGAAAACATATTACATTTTAAAAAGCATTTTTAGGTTACCTGACAGAATAGCCTACATATAACACACTACTTGAATACTACAACACTTGAGATACTGAAGTGAATTCTTTAAAATTCTTTAAATTTCCTAAATTCAACATACAGTTTTGTTACTATTATAGAACTATGACAATAGTCTAGATATTTGGCCATTGGTACATTGCTAGTATTAAATCATAGAAACGAGTGATATTCAAAGTTCAAACCGTGTAAGATAAGCATTGAGAATATATTTATTTATGACTTATTTTGTTTGTCCAGTCTAAAAGAAACGTTATAGTGTTTGTTTGTTTGGCACTTAACATCATGTACTAGTTACACAACTACCTTGTGTTCTTCATTTTATGGTGTTCATGATATCTTACAATCTGTCCTTAAATTATAAATTCATCCCGGTCAGTCAGTAAGATGTGTCCCACTGATATGAAATTGCATATGTTTTGATGTTGAATAGACCCGTTGACCCCCTGTAACATGGGTATATTTGGTCTGAACATGTGGTGGTTAGGTTGCTTAAAACACATCAAGCCAGTGTCTAAGTATGAACCTCATAAGGTGGATGTCAGCAACTACTATGAAAGCCAATGGGGGTTAAAATGCCTACAATGTAATTATGTTCTTATCAGGGTGTGTCTTATCAAAGTCATTCTGGCTTGAAAATTCTACTTTTGTTTGACTAATATGTGTATGATATACCAATATATATATCAGAATCTATATCAGAACATGAGAGTTATAACTAATTAGTTTGATAAAACATTTTTTATTTATTTAAGTTAAATGTTGCAAAAGTTACAACACACGTGATGAATGCAGTACGAATGCAGTTTGCTATGTACGACAAGTGTATTCTAGTGTTTTTACTGTAAAAAGGACATCCGGAGACATCCAACCTTCTCAAGACTATAGAAAGTTTGGGTGGGTTGGTTGGTTAGCAAGTAAGAAAATAAGTCACATCCTTGCATTGCACGCTGACCCACATTGTAACACAAAACCTTGGTTGTGCACATAGAAACTCAAAGGTGTTAATATTTGAATGAGTCTTTTAAATCCCGGGGATCACGTTGCACGCCACCGCCCACAGCCTAAATGCAACAAGTTTTTACTGCTTGTTTTCTAAATGCTTCCATTTGTTGCTATCACATTTGTGTCCGTGCACTCTTGAATCCCTTCGTAAGCCCACATTGCACACCCAGCATGCGAATGAATGCAGCTAAGACTCAACACATCTGCCTAGATAAACCCACCAATGTGGCGACATGCAGCTTGGGCAAAACCCATCATATGTTTTAGATTGCGTCAATAATCCCCTAGAGATTAATGATAAAAGATTCGGACAAATCCCCGAGGTGTTTACTGTGTGTGTGACATCATCCAATTGTCTCCATTCTAACAACTTGGCCAATCTGCTCGACTTCTGCTGTTGGTGGCCGTCCGCCCACTTTATATCCTGCCCCCTTCAACTTTAGTGATCGCCGATCTGGGCTGGAGCTTTTTGTGTCTCCTTATGCTGTCTGTCACCACTTTTGCGCCCCCGTAAAATGGATGAGGTCCTTCATTCCAAATGTGTCTGCGATTATGACTGATTGTGGTCATTGCAGACCCTCCGATACCCTTGATCGCTCAGCTTCGGTAGTCAAGAGGAACATAAATCAGGAGATGATTGGCGTGACGAATGGAAATGTATGGTACCGGTACATCCGGTACATCAAGCACGTCTGGCCTTTACCATGCATGAAGTCAAGCTACATTATGACTACTGGAGAGGTGGAACGCCTCCACATGTTCTAAACATGCGTTTTGAAAGCAATCTATAGAAAAACAGTTCTCTGTGAATATAAGTTAAAAATGACAGCGACCTTGGTGTATGAGTCATCGGATATGTTAAATAACACAAAGAGTGTTTCTAAGGAGATACGATTCCCTGAGTTATATACAGTACAGTAGACTGCATCCCACTCATGGAGTTGCCTTCAGAAGATGACTGATGATGTGGGTTGTGCGAATGTGTTGCCCACTCGCCACGCTCATGACGTCTTCCCTCCCCTTTTCTTTCACAGTCAGCCAGACCCGAGGCTTTTCCTCACCCTCACAGGTCTCAGGCAGAGAATGCCAAAAAAGCGCCCAACCATTCTGACTCACAGGTGAGCTGTTGTTCAGAGAGTCTGGAATTTAAGCAGTTGAACTTCTGAATTGAGAAGAAAATGTGTACCTTCATTATGATTTGTAAAGCATTTTGAATCCATATGGTGAGAGCTTTGTTCGGGAGTGAATGTTGGGATCGCAACATTTGACATATTAAAGTGGGAAAGTGTTGTTTTTTCCTCCGAATTGATACGTATGTATGAGCAAAATGGCTTTTGCAATAAGAAAAATATAGGGTGGGTCTTGGTGTAGTCTTTCATGAATTTATTGGATCGCTGGAAATTGGAAGTCTGGCCATTGGACCCTCAGTATACTGTCCCACCCCCAGACATACATCATGCGAAGAATAGATGGGCACCTAAATAAATAAAATAGTCCAAAGACATCCATCTACATATGGCTGTCATGGCAGGATGTATTTAAAGACATGTAGCTTCTCAGAAAGCATAAAGCACTGCCTTCTAATTGAAGAACCACTCATAATAAAAACTAAATCAGTCAACCTCACTAACCAACTAGTTGACTTCCATCTATTGTGGCTCATTCCTAAAAAACACTTAGTTTTGAATAGTTTTGAATCAATGAGTTGGTTTGTGAATCAATTAATTGAAACGAACCTATTCAGTAAAATGAATACACTTTCCAACATTCAATAGCTTTGGGTCTGAATGTATCCTATTTTAATTCAATTGATATTTATGCATGAATAGATATTTTCTTTCATCAGCGATCTATAAATGATAATGGGCCCTCTGTGCACTTATAAAATGACTCTTAAAAATAAGAGTTTGTTTAACCTTTAATGCTAAGTGTGAGATACTTTAACAATTACTGTATTGTCATTACATAAAACCAATTTGTTCTACCCATCCCAGGTGATAAAAGTGCACTTTAATACACTGAAATGTACTTAAAGTGCTCTATTTTCACGCACTAATTTGTTCTTTATATCCAAATAAAAAATAGTTTCAGTACTTCTTGAGATAAACTTAACCCTTACGTGTACTCAACTGTGCTATTTTGAGACACTATGAATAGAAGTACAAAAAAAAATCTTAAGTATATATAAGCTTGACCTGGTTTTAACGCACCTGGAACGTTTAAGGTGCATCCTGTTTACAGGGACCTTGTACTGTATTCATGTATGCCTCCGCAGGTGCCCGTACTCTATATTTAGCTTCTGTTTCTATGCATCATGATCGTGTTGGCTGCACTAGCCCCGGTATATGAGATTGGATATCGCGTCTATCTATAGACCCACTTGCTCTTTATTTTCATTCCAGAAGTTTGTCGAGCACAGGCTTTGAACCATAAGATGGGGAAAACCGGCGAGCTACAAATGAGCACCCTTGTGCAGTGCCCTACATTTGCGTCAGAGCGAGGGAATGTTTCTTTTTTCGACTAAATAAAAAATGGGGCAGTTGTGGGAGAAAAACTGCATGAAGTGTAAATGGATCGTAACATCTTTCCAACTGTAACTGTAATATTTTTGTCTTGGCTCATTCACACATCATCTTCGTGTTTATTGCTTGATGCACTATGTTTATGTTTTGTGTATTTGTCATGTTGTTATACATATATTTACATTTAGTCATTTAGCAGACGCTTTTATCCAAAGCGACTTACAGATGGGGTAAACAATCGTCAATATATAAAACACGTCTTTAAAAAGTGTTTCTTAATTATATTATTTTAATAAATAGATTCGTTTCTCTCTTACTTTATATATAATGCAACCTCATGAAGTACGAAAAATAATCTTGCCGTACCTCTTCCTGACTGTTCAAACGGCAAACTTGAGCAGTAAACAACTCGTGGGCCTATAATGGTGTGTACCATTTGCATATTTACTGTATTCTTTTTTCAAGACGTCTAAAAAACCAGATTTAGACAGCGTGTTGATTCCTCTGATGGAGGTGGATAATGAAAGACTACCAGATCTCTGCTTTTGTCCTCACCTTGGCGTTGAAATTCCATCCTCTTTCCAGGGGGTCCGGTTCACCGAGGACATTGGCCACTCAGCCGGTGTGCTCACGTATCTTCCTGTTCACCCGTCAGCCCTTGTTACTGATTTGTAGAGTTTTTCATGTTGCACAGTACCCACAGCGTTGTATCTTTTGTTTTGTAGAAGTGCGGGACAGGGGTTGGCCCGTTGCCCCAGCTGGAGGCTCCGGTCAAGCAAGTTTTGGTGACCAATGTCAAGCTTCTGCATTCCAATGGAACCTTACCCAGCATTGTCAAACAGCTGGTGCAAAGCACCCAAGGGAATCAGGTGGGTTAATGTTCAAGTTTGAAGCTGCCTTTGTTTACGACATCATAACCCTGTTACCAATCACGTTAACAGTTTAAGCCATAGATATGTAAGGATGGGGCACTGAAACGATCACTGCCGTCTCATTGTTTTGTACCATAGGAGGAAAGACCGAGACCACAGTTTCCCAATCGATTTGGTTCGTCTGTGGAAAAACATCTCCGAATCCTTAACCAGGAGTATCATCAATAAGTTTGAGAAGATCAGGACGTATGAGGGACAGAGGCTTCCTATGTCTCCAACAAGTATGCCATGCTCAGGCGTATAATGTTTCATAAATTCATAAGTGAAAAATTTGAGGTTGCTGAACATTGTTCTACTCATCCAACTAAACATCACATTTTCATTTTACAGTCATAATCTGTTAAACGGTTTAACTTAAATGTGCCTGTTGTCCTTTTTCTTTATAATAGCTGCGCTGAAACACTTCCAGAACCAGCTGACAGAATATGAGAGAGAGGAGATCATGGACTACTCTGAGATCTGGTATCTGGGCTTGGACACAAAGAAGATTGAAGGCTCCCAGGGATCCACACTGAATTCAGGCTATGATGATGAGCATGGCAGCTACATGAAGGTTTGATCCATCATGACATCCATATATATTAGGGTGGGGTTGTTTTAATGTCACTTGTCTGTGCACTTCAATTTTTTGTTGGTCCCTTTCCTGTCCTCCCCCCTTAAACTTATAATCTTAAACTTTTTTTTTATCAACAGCTTATTGCTTCAATTTTTTCTTCTTCTGTGTTTGATACCCATCTATTTCTATCATCGTCTAAAACTGAATCGTGGCCCCCCTGGATCCATCTTGGGGGCCCCAGTTTGAGAACCACTGCGTTATGGGGTTTTCCAGACTAGAAAATGAATGATTGTACAGGTCATTGAAAAAAGTGATTCCTTAGTGAATCAGTCTGAATCATAATAATACTTAAAAATCAGCCTCAAACCGTATTTTAGCTGTAATCCTAAACAACTGAAAAATTTGTAGAAAAAAATCATGGATATTTGCTGTTGCTACAGTGGTGGTAATACGTTTGAATACACCTTGCAGAATATAGAAAATTGTGACAATTAATAATAGTTAGGTTTATGTAAACTTTTAAGCGGAGTATTTTGTAAAAATCATTTTGTGTTATGGACTATATATAAGGGGAGTATAAAATTAAAAGCAAACCTTTATTTTCAGAATTCCTCTTCTTTTTCCTAAATCTTAAAGGGATAGTCCACCCCAAAATGAAAATTCTGTCATGAATTACTTTCATGCTGAACACAAAGAAAGATATTTGGAAAGATGTCAGCAACTGACATTTCTGGGACATCATTGACAAACATAGTAGAAAATAAAATTAAAATGGTAGTCAAAGGTGCCCTAAAACTGTTTGCTTTTCTAAATTCTTCAAAATATCTAATTTTGTATTCAACAGAACAAAAAAAGATTAAAAAAAAATTATACTGTGGTAGTCAATGATGTCCCAGAAATGTCAGTTGCTGACATCTTCCAAATATCTTTCTTTGTGTTCTTCAGAACAAATACATTTTTAATGGTTTTTGGAACAACTTAAGGATGTGTAAATGATGACAGAAATTTCATTTTTGGTCGGAGTATCCCTTTAACTTTGTGTACCTAAACTTATGACCACCACTGTATATCATGGTATTAGTAATATTTTTAACTATTGTTTTAATTCTGTTATATTGGCTGTGCTACATAGACACTTTCTGAGTAAATATACTGTAGTTTCACCAACTCCTGAAAACAGCGCACTAAGTAACATATTAACCTCATTTTTACCTCTGTGATAAATGATAGAATTGCATTACAACACAGAATTCCCCTGTCTGATGAAAGATACTCATGTGCTTTGTCCCACCACATCTTCATGAATGTCCCCGTTCAGAATAACATTCCTCATGATTGCTGGGCATTTTCTGCATATTTGGGACTTAGTGCCCTCAACGCTCGATTTCAAGAGTCACGCAGCCAACAAGCATGTGCACAAAACCTATAGCATATAAGCATAACATGTCATATGTGGGTCAACAATCCAAATATGCGACCGATTCATAATGAAAATAAAATGAGGACTATTTTTGCATCTTAATGTTAATGTTGTGATGTTTCGCTAAGTAACAGGAAGTCTGCCACTAAAAAAGGGGCCGTAAATAATTATGCTGATCTGTTTGTCAGATGACTCTCTCTAAATACTCTGCGCAGGTCCTGCATGACCAAATAGGCTACCGTTATGAAGTCCTGGAGGTGATTGGGAAAGGATCTTTTGGCCAAGTCTTGAAATGTTTGGATCACAAGACGAACGAGATGGTAGCCATCAAGATCATTCGAAATAAGAAGAGGTAAACGCACACAGTAATCCATCTCTTCATTCTTCATGAATGCTATGAGCCATTGTCGTATTTTAGTGTCAGAAGGTCATCAACAGGTCTTTGATTCGTAGCCCAACTAGGTCATACGTAACACTGGATTTGAGACACTAGATGGTGTTAAAAACCATCTCGTGTTTCATGTCTGGGTAGAACCGATCTCATACCCTTCCACAGCCGTCGCACCCGCTCTGATTGATGCATTAACCATAAGCCCTATCAAAATGGAAGCTCAGGCCGTAATGGCTCATCCAATCAGATATTCGGTTTGGTAATGCTAGCGGCACATAAATTACACAAATCAACTTAATATTCATATGAAGTATTTAATGCGTTGTGATAATTAACTTAATATGTTGTAAATACGTTATTTTGCTGCTGTCTTTCAGGTTCCACCATCAGGCCCTTGTTGAGTTGAAGATCCTTGATGCGGTACGGAGAAGAGACAGAGATTACTGCCACAACGTCATTCACATGAAGGAGTACTTTTACTTTAGAAACCACCTGTGCATCTCCTTCGAGCTGCTCGGGTGGGTGGAAAATACATTAGCTGGGTTTAATTTTGTCTTTTGTAACCTGTCCGGTAACCCATGTTAAATACGGGACTCACTAGAAGCATTTAAATAGAATATCTCGCTATAACTACACTTTATTATAGACATCTATTTTTAGACAACATGAAATGGCATTCGTTGCAGTATATGCATAAAAAAATGACGGATTTAGTTAACTGGAAAGGTGGGCGTGTTCAGATGTGGTTGGAGGGGAGTGGCTAAGAAAAAGAGATATTTGTCCTAAAAAGAAAAGTGTTTGAGGTAGAGTTGGTCATTACATTTTGCTCTAAGATTTCACATATTTAAAGCTTGGATTCGATTGACAACCACCAATGAATTCTGAAGAATACTACCATGTGCACCTAAAAGAGCCAATTTGGATTTGATGTTGATATTAAGATCTGTAAACTTCAGCAGATCAGAATGGGTTTTACCAAACATTTGCATTTAAGGTCCCAGTGAAATAAAAAAATTACAATGCCTTTTTTTTCATAAAATATTACAGCGTTTATTGTAAATAGTTTATCAATGCGGGTCATTCTCATTCTCAGTTAAAATCTGAAAATCCACTTCCGTCCTGTAATGACTATCCCTCTTAGGCCCGATTCACATGTCGCGGAAAAAGGGGGCGATGCGGTCGCGACGCGCATACTTCTTTTTTTTCAGGCGTGTCGGTGCCACATCGGGGTTCGAAAAAATCTCAACTTTTCAGAAAGCCGCAAGCGCAGGTCATGTGACAAGAACCAACCAGCCAATATAAACAAGCTCCAAGAAGATGGAGACACAGATGATCACAGCATAACTAAATCTAGTAGCAGTGTTATTGCAAGGTATTTTCAGTGCTCATAATCCGTATATCCTTTGTTTATACCTCCTCGACTCAACGGCTATCGTGGCCCATGGTCGCTTAGCGACGACAGACGCAAGGAGAGCGAAAAGTCCAGGCGCTTTGGGGAAAAAAATCGCGGTTTTAGACGCGAAATGTGAATCGAGCCTTAACGTATGTTAGACCGCTTGGGCGGAGCATCCCTTAACTCCTCCCCTTCAACTGTGAGTCTGCTGCCAGTTCCATTTCAAAATACAATGTCTGTTTTTATACATCCAATCAAATCGCAGAGATTCTTTTTCTCATTCGAAATTCAATTTCACTCGGAAATGCGTCAAAGTACAGTCGTAAAAACGCAACTTCCGGTTCACGGGGACTTTACTGTAAGTATTTGGTCCTGGTGCAGTTACACCAGCAGAAAACACATTAAAGTGAAGTGAGAGTTCCTCACCGTATACCTTTAAGACTGTGTAAAGTGATCAATTAAGTCACTTGGCAGGAAAAGCAGCTTCATCTCTGATGGCCTGACCTTTAGAAGGCATCAGATGTGTCCTTCAAGTCTTCTGTTACTGTCACACAATCCTTTACTTAATACCTTGATTAGGCCCCTATCTCTTTCCCTACCCACTCGTGGTGTGAAGTCTCCGGTTACGTGAAGCTGTTCGCAGCTGCTGTTTAGTCTCTCTCGCCGCTGAAGATATAATCGCGAGTTCCATCTCAAAGGGCTCCTTATCATACTGCTTAGCGGTTAACACTAGCAGTGACATTTTATTTTATTGACTTGCTTAAAGACAGCATTTACTAATGGGGTCCCTGAGTGACCATGCAGGTTTGTGTTCACTTTGCAGTGAGCGGTAGTGATAAAAACAGGTGTGCTGCTGCCCTCTAGAGGCATGCAGAGAAACAATGTTTCCCTAAGTTCACCCAGAAAAGAACAATTCTTGACATTCATTCCTAATGCATCATATGACATGAGATTCTTAATGCATCATGTGACAATTACTTTCTTGGTTGAAGTTTTTTACTAAATCTACATGTGGGTCTCGAAATGTTGAAGCTCCAAAAATCGAATCCTTCATAAAAGTAATCCAATCGACTCCTGTAGTTTAATATTAATGAATACATACAAACTATATAAAAGTGAAATTATTGGTGTGTGAAAAAACTATATACATTTATTAATATTTCAAATCTCGTTTATTTGATATATATTTATGAGGGAAGGAAGGTATTTACTCCCTGGAATTGGTTTTAAAAGGATTTATTTGCCATTAAAAGGGTTATTTGTTTATTTATGTATCTTTTTACATCCAGTGTGTGTGTTGTCCAATTGTATAAATGATGTCAGTTTTACACACTTTTACAGAAAGCTAAACATTGAATGCTCATTTTGTCTCCATACAGAGCGAACCTGTACGAGCTCATCAAAAAGAACAACTACCAGGGCTTCAGTCTAGGGTTGATTCGCCGCTTTGCCCACTCGCTGCTCAAGTGCCTGCAGATGCTCCACAAAGAGAAGATCATCCACTGTGACCTAAAACCGGTAAACATCAAAGGGTGAATCCCATAAAGAGAATATTTATCCAACACCTGAGAAATTCTCAGTTGTGTTTCATTTAGGTTTCAACCAGATTCGTCTCATAAAATTGCTTAGGAAAAATACCAGTTGTGACAAATAAGACAATTGTTAAAATACAGAGAGTATGGGACTCTAAAATGAATGTAGGTTGTATTGGTTAATTTGATGAGAAATATAAAATCTTCAATAGTATTGATTTTGGATTAAGAAAAGGAAATCTGAGCTCAGTTTGTGATATTATTGATATCTGTTATGATATCTCTTGTAAAACTCTAACATAGACGTTTCTGGGTCTTTTTTCTCACAAGAAATATCTCAAATGTGTTTGATTTAAGCAAAAGTTTCCATTTGATCTCCATTAATGACTGAGATAAAATTGAGATATCAAAGAGATTTTTGAGAGAGACACAACATGAAGCCTGGATTTTGTATAAGAGTATTTTCAGGAATTTATATTTTTGCTGTGAAACCCCAAAAATAGTCATCATCGATATATCTGTAAACATTGATTTTTGTAACAGGAAAACATACTCCTGGCCCAGAGGGGACAAGGAAACATCAAAGTGGTTGACTTTGGGTCAAGCTGCTACGAGCATCAGAGAGGTAAGAACCATATTGTCAATTAGTCCTATATTGTATATTTTTGTATAATTCAACATTACAGTGGCACAGCTAAAACTACATCTAAATAGGTTTTATCTTCCTATCCATCAACAGTGTACACCTACATTCAGAGTCGCTTCTACCGGTCACCAGAGGTGATTTTGGGACACCCGTACAGCATGGCGATAGATATGTGGAGCCTGGGCTGTATTCTGGCTGAGCTATACACTGGCTATCCTCTCTTCCCGGGAGAGAGTGAGGTGGAGCAGATTGCTTGTATCATGGAGGTGAGAAGCTTGTTAGCACCTATAACTTTCTCAAGATTGCATCTCCAGCTGTTTGATAAAGAGCTAAATAAAACCGTATTTCTGACTTTGTAGATGATGGGGCTGCCTCAGAATGACTTTGTTCAAACAGCATCAAGAAGAAGGTTATTTTTTGGTAAGATGACTCAGCGCATGAGTACTGACGTACTGTATTTATTTGACATATTTGATCTTCTCACCATTAAATATTTCTAATCAGATTCAAAAGGAAACCCGAGGAACATCACAAACAGTAAAGGGAAAAAACGCAGACCCAACTCCAAAGATCTCGCCAGCGTTTTGAAAACCAACGACCCTCTGTTTCTGGACTTCATACGACGTTGTCTTGTGTGCGTATTTACCAGCAATGATATTATATAATGGGAAACGTTTAAAGGAAGAGTTCCACCAAGAATAGAAATTCTGTCATCATTTATTCACCTTCAATAATCATGTCATTCAAAACCTGTATATGACTCTTTCTTCTGTGAAACACCAAAGAAGATATTTTGAGAAATGTCTCTGTGGTTTTGCACCTTAGAATGAAAGTCAATGGGGCCCAGTGTTCTTCAAAAATATTTTTTTGTTTTCTACAGAAGAAAGTCATGGAGGTTTGGAATTACAAGAGTGCGAATAAATGATTAAAGAATCTTAATTTTTGGATGAACTTTCCCTTTTATTATCACATTGATGTGCATTCTCAACCTATACTTTTGGATCTTGTAGGTGGGATCCCACCAAACGCATGACTCCAGATGAAGGCATGCAGCACGAGTGGATACATGAGGGCCGTCTCAACAAACTTCATCCCAAACCACGGACTCTCCGGAAAGACATCGACAACAATTATGAGTTCACCTACCGCAAAGCGTCTGTAAACAGGACAAGCAAGGGTCAGAATGTGTTTTAGTACTTTTTATTATTATATTTATCAGCCCGTTATTTATCAAACATTGTTATGCTCATACGGTTTTCTTACTTTTTTACAAAAACATTTAACACTTTTTCCACAAAAATTCAAAAATTGGGTTTGTTATATAATAGATTTTTACGCTACAGTATGTAATTGAATTTATATGGGTAACCCTTTTGATTTCATTTCGTTTTATGTTTTCTTGTCTTACCATAGCTGACAAATCTGCATCTGACGAAAAGCTCAAGAGGGTCAACGATAATTCAAGCAAAGGAGCCAAAACAGCATCAGAAGAACGTCTGCATCCTATAGGAGCATCGGCCGAAGAAGATAAAAGCGATGACCTGAGCAAAAGCGAGAGCAAAGAGAGCAAGACAGAGTCCAGCGGAGAGCGATCCGTTCAGATCATCATCAAACCTCAAACAGGGTCAAGCACTGATTCAGAAGGACAAGATCCTCAGTTTCTACCGCCTATTGTATAACATGCGAAAAGCAAAAAACGAGTGATGTTTTTATTGTGATATATTGATAACGGTTTTTACTTCAGCCGCTTGGTCTGAACTCCGAGTCTGAAATTGTTGTATTGCAAAAAGGTCAAAAAGTAAAAAAAATATTTGTATTTTTTTAGCTGTTTCTTATTCTGTAACTCTCCCACTAATCATTTTGTGGGTTTGCTATGTCTAAAATACTGTAGAGAAGTTACTGTTTTGATCATTCAAAAAGATACTTTGAATTCTAGGTGAAGTGAACAATTTTAGTGGTTGTGCTATATTTGGAAATTATTGACTATTATGGGATTGTTTGTAACAATGTCATATTTTTGCAGCGCATCATGCCATGTGCATGTTTATTGGGTCTTGTGTGCTTTTTTATTTACTTTTAGCAATGTTTTAATGGAGTTCAGGCAAACCTTGAGTACCAAAGCTGCTTTATTGTGTAATATTACTGCATGGATACAGTGTTTGAATGTTTTGTTGTCATTTGCCAGATTTGTTTTCTACAACACAGTTTCTTGTCAGTACAATAATGATTGAGCCAAAGAGATTTCGCTTTTTATATTTTTGTGTTTGATAGACTTCTAAAGGAAAAACTGAAAAATTGTAATAATGAATTGAAAGCACACTAGGTCATCATAATGTGCACAAGAACTGCATGATTGTATTGATGATAATGAGAATGTACTGTTTAGACAGCATGTTTTAGATGAAAGAAGCAGGGTCAAGAATAAGTTTCTTGTAAAATCGGTACTTAAAAGTTTTTCATTTTTGTAAACTAGTGCTGAACCATATGTTTGTTCATACAGTTTGAATCGTAATTGTTTATTTTCTGTATATAGTATTCTTAAGGTTAACACCATACACATCGTGTGGATGCCACCAGTCATGTAAACATTAGACAAGGTTTTACTTGTTCTTAAATTGTTTATCTGTTGTCATTGCAAAAGAGATTCTTATTACCATTTGCTATCTCTATCCACTGAGTGTTTCTTAATCATTTTGTTTATGGGAAATTAGAAAAAAAGCCTTTGAAGAGAGTCTTAGGTAGTGCCTTTCAGTATTAGAATAAAATAATATTAACTGATTCATCAAAAATGTCTGTATAGTAGCCTATAATGTCATATATAACATGACAATAAAGATGTAATACTATGCTGAATGTAAACTTTCTTTAAAGTAAAGAACTGTCTGTTTTTGTCTGTGTGTTTATGTCATTAAGTCAAACTAAATCAAAAGGTTTATAATGATGACAAAAATCGTATGAATCAATTAAACATTCAATACATAATTTCCAACAGTTTTCAAAGATTTTCAATGAATATTTTTCAATTAACATTTTGTATTTGATGTAATAGTCTTAACATCATCAATAATATTTACGTCATCAATATTTGATCATCAATCAGTCAAATATATAGCATTTACATTTACATTTATTAATTTAGCAGACGCTTTTATCCAAAGCGACTTACAAAGAGTTTAGTGAGCAATAAGCGATATGTCATACAGGAGCCATAATACAGGTATCATGTATAATATACATATGTATATGGTAGGCTATAGCCTACAGATTTTTGCTAACCGTTCCCGAGAAACATAATCACATAAGTAAGTTATATGTTATGTGAGTCTATCACTGTATTTTGTAGTTTAGTTTAGATTTTATGCACAAAAAGTGTGAAGAAAATTGTAAACATACAATGTATTGCGCCCATGTGTGCTTACAATGTGGTAAAAAATCCTCAAAGTAGGCTAATATTCACCGTTATTTTAGTACATCACAACATCTAATATCTATATTTTATTTTAACATAATTGTTTATTTAGCTTCCCATACCACATAACTATAACAACAATATTTATCAAATGCAGCACAATTTATTAAGAGACTTCTATTTTACACGAGTTCGCTTTCGCGTTTCTCATCCAGCGTTTGACCCTCCTCCGTTTCCGTAGTCGGCGATGACGGCCAGGATCATGGCGGCTGTCACTCTGTTTTGCCGTCCTGCCGGTGTCCTTCCCAAGCTTTCAAGTGAGTTCACATCTAAAATGTATTATTATACACACAGTGTGCCTGTAAACAAATGCTGTTATGTCTAAATCTGTTATGCGGACGAAAAACATACAACTACCAGACGTTTAAAATACATCGTATCTAGTGTATCAAGTGACCCCTGCTAATAAGATCAGGCCTCGTTTGTGCACTAGTACACACATATGTGATGTTGTCAGAAACGTCATTTTAAAGCCTTAAACACGTATTTTAACGTCTTGATCTTTCTAATCCAGTAAAATATTTAATAAATGGCGTTACTTTGGGGAAACACTGCTGAACTGTGGCTGTATCTTGAAACATAGTGAGCTCCCTAGGTAGACAACAGTCCAGACATTACTGGGCCTCGTATATATTTACAAATACTGCCTGTTTATTATATATCTTTATTACAGCCAACAAGACATTTTTTGGATTTGGTAGACACAGCTATTGATTTTTAGTGCATTTAAGGTGTGCATACTTTGTGTTGAACCCATGATCTTGGCAGTGCTAGTGCAATGCTCTGCCAACTGAGCTTTAGTCCAATGGAGTCATTTTGTTTCTTCTGTTGTTTTGTAGGCACCTGTTCTCCAGTAGTGCTTGCAGCTGGACCCGTGGCAGTCCAGCACAGGAAGATTCATCATGCCCTTGTGCCCCGAGGAAAGGGAGGTCGTGCCTCCTCTAGTGGAGTAGCAGCAACAGTGTTCGGAGCCACTGGCTATCTTGGGAGATATGTTGTCAACCGTCTTGGTAAATTGAGATTTTATTCTGATCAAAATCCATATTGCCCACATTAACCACTATTTTGTTGGTAAATTGAGATTTTACGCTGATCAAAATCCATAGTCCCCATCGTTAACCACTATTTTGGTTTATTTTTAGGGCGTGTAGGCTCTCAGGTGGTCATCCCCCACCGATGTGATCAGTATGATCTCATGTACCTTAGACCTATGGGAGACCTTGGTCAGATCCTCTTTATGGTAAATAAACCTGTCATCACATCTTATTTTAGAAGACACAGCTTTAATTTGAGCTACACTGATGGAGTATCTTTTTGTACTATGACAGGAATGGGATGCAAGAGATAAGGAATCGATCAAAAGAGCAATATCTCACTCCAATGTGGTGATCAACCTCGTGGGAAGAGAATGGGAGACCAGGTATTGGATAAACCGTGCTTCTACATTCAAGTGATAGTTCAAAAAAACTGAAATTTGAATCATGAAATGAAATTTTACATGTGGCTTTTAAAAACAAATCCTTTTACATCGACCTGTCTTCCAGATGTATTCCAAATACCTATACCACCGTGTTTTTGTCTCTTTTAAAAGCAACTACAAGTTCGAAGATGTCTTCGTCTCCATCCCCCAGCAGATCGCGAGGGCAGCCCGTGAAGCAGGAATTGAAAAGTTTATTCATGTGTCCCACCTCAATGCTGATATCCGAAGCCCCTCCAAGTATCTGAGGAATAAGGTAAACATCAAAAAACATCAAAACAATTTCTGTTCGACAAATTTATATGAAAACTAATTAAATGAATACACCTGCAGGCTGTAGGTGAGGCAGCGGTGAGGGAGGAGTTTCCTGATGCCATCATTATGAAACCTTCTGAGTGTTTTGGAAGAGAGGACAGGTTCCTCAATCATTTTGCTAGTGGGTATCTGACTACATTATGAAAGACGTCATTGATGTTTTTGTTGCATGTTGTATATGGCAGCATAAGTAGTATTTGTTCTGCATCAAAATGGTCTTGCAGAAAACTGTAGGGGGCGTCTAGTACACACTTAAGCCAAAGTGATGCGTGTTTGATCCTAGAATGTTGTTTTGCTGTATCTAAATGTTCTATAATTGTCTTTAGACATGCGTTGGTTTGGTAAAGCTGTACCTCTGATTGCAATGGGCAAGAAGACCGTCAAACAGCCTGTTCATGTGAGTATTTTTTATTTAACCGTATTGAATCTATAAACATGCTGGATTTACTTTGAAGTGCCTTTAAAAGGTCAAATTAATGTTAGTTTCAAGATGTTTAAAATAAGAATATTTTTATTTACATGCACCATTATAACAATACATGGTTATTCTATTCTATTATATAATTCTATGTTTGTGAGTGTGATCCTCAGATTGTTTGGTTTAATAGTGTTCTGTTATCCGTTAGGTGGTGGATGTGGCCAAAGCCATTGTCAATGCCATCAAAGATCCCGATGCAAATGGGAAAACGTATGCATTAGTTGGGTAAGAATGATCCCTATTTCTATGTACTAATTCTTGTCACATTCTAAAGAGAATTGCATTGATATCTGTTGTACCCAACAGGCCCAACCGATACCTGCTGCATGACCTGGTCGAATACGTGTATGCAATGGCCCACAGGCCGTTTGTTGCTTACCCCATTCCCCGTCCTTTCTATCAGTAAGGCAACACGTGATCTTATAAAATTGAATTCATTCATCTGACTTATCTTGGCCAAACAGTTTATGCAAGCTTGCTTTGGGCTTGGCAGCCTAATAAATTATCATTTTGTACTCTGGTTTTAGCTTGATCGCACGCTTCTTTGAGATGAACCCTTTCGAACCCTGGACAACCCGTGACAAAGTCGATCGGGTATGTGCATCAGAACATTTGTATATATTAACTTGTCCTAGCAGAACTGAATTTAACGTATCACACTACAATACGTATATTAAGAATATATGAACTAATCAGAACCCTGTTACCACTCCATTTCTAGTTCCACACAACAGACATGAAGTACCTTGACCTTCCAGGTCTGGAGGATTTGGGCATCACACCTGCCTCCGTCGAGCAGAAAGCCATCGAAACGCTACGTCGTCATCGTCGTTTCCGTTTCCTGGATGCTGAACTCGGAGACACCAAGCCTGCCAAAACAGTCAGCTATTAACCTTTGGTTCTGCTTCTGGTCAGCTCTCCGCTGCTCCTCACGTGTCTAATTTGACTTTTTTCTGTACATAAATAAACATATTAAACCTGTAGTGTTGGTTTGTGCTGTTTTCTGGTAAATGCTTAAAAAAATCTAAACAAATATTCAAGTACGAGCCTATTAAATTACTTGAATAATATGATCACAAACAAAAAACGGAGGGAATTGATTATTATGGTTTTGTTGTATTTTTAAAATGTATAAAAAAAATGAAAACACCTTGAATCATACGCACTCACACTGGGTCATATATTCATTTAAAAAATCATTTACATTGTCATTGACAATATCTTTATAAATGTAAACCACTCCCAGATCTCATATCAGATCCTTCTTCAAAGACAACTACACCTTAGTTTGACAGAAACCTTTATGAACAGGCATTCTTACATTTTTTATAAACCACAAGCATCAGGACAGTTTTAAAATGAGGAAAGTTGCAAGAGTCTGTGTTTTACTTATTTGTGTCATGGTTTACACTTTATTGTATATGACGTTTATCAGACATCAGGAGGGCTCTGATGACAAGTCACAAAGGTCAGAAGATCTGGAAGTTCTTAAAAGGCTGGAGAGAATAGAAGATCAAGTAAAAAAAATAGGTGAGTTAGTAGCGTTGTTCTGTTTGTATGGGTTTTCTATTATGCATATTATAATATTTATTAAACTATCACCTAGATTACTTTATTGGGTTTATTTCTCTAAGCAAGCAAACATGCGTAATGTCTGTTTTATTTGACTTTTAAAAATGTATTTTGTAAAGATTTGTGCTCTTTACCATTTATTATTGAGTTCTGGATTTGAACAACATTCGGTATAGTACAATGATGCTATGTATTTGAATACATTGTTGATTTTAAACAGTGTTAAGTAAATGTGCAGACGTGTCTTATAAAAACCTTAATAGCTGATATTTTCTTTTAGCTAACTCTATAGAGATCAAAAATGAAGAAGCGAAAAAATCTGACTTGGTGGAGAAAAATGTAATCAAAGTCGAAGTGAAGAAGTTGTATCCAGATTCACCTCTCTTTAGATTGTGGGGAGATGGACTTTCAGAGGAAGAACAGAGAGAAGCAGAAAAGCTCTTCAAGGACTATGGATACAATGTTTTTCTGAGTAACAGATTACCTACCAACAGATCTATCCCTGATACTCGGCACCAAAAGTATCTTATTCCCTTCTTTACACTCTAAAAAAATCCGTAAAAATGGGGCACAAAGTACTGTATTAATATGAAGGAATTGTCTGTATTAATTTTTACATTTGCATTTACGCATTTGGCAGATGCTTTTATCCAGAGCGACTAACATTGCATGATATTATACATTGTATCTTAGTAAAGTTATGTGCAATCCCATGGGATCAAACCCATGACCTTATTGGCATTGCAGCGTCATGCCCTAACCACTGAGCCACAGGAAAGCTTTTTTTACAATTATTTTTCCTGTATTTTACATTTTACGCTGCATTAAATTACATTTTTCATTAACGGAAATGTCCTTAAAATAAAGGACAATGTACTGGTAATTTTCTGCCAGGAATTGATCTATTTTTTTACAGTGTAGGGTATTAAGAGATTTTGTATAACACTGATTGCCTGTATATTGTATATTATTTAGCATTTCGGTCAATAGATCCTCCAAAAGTTTACTTCCTAAAAATTACTTCCTGCATAGTTACTTGTTAACAGCGCGGGCCATTATTCTAACGTGTTACCAAAACATATAAACTTTATAGTTCCAGATTGCTGTCATTTACAGCAATAAAACACCATACGTTATATACATCGTGACCGTCTGAACATTTAAACGTCTCAAACCATATTTGACTTTTTTCAAACCACACAAACTGAGTTTATCTAGTTGATCATAAAAAATAGTAAATGACTGATGTGGTAGATATCAAGTGTCAGGTAAACACAGATAGTAAAGACTTACGTTGCAGTAACACTTATGCAACTCTGTTCAGAATTTAACTTCCCTGAAATCTCATAATACATTCCTTATTCAATTAAAGGAACAGTTCACCCAAAAATGTAAGTTCTGTCATTTACTTATGCCCTCAAGTTGTTTCAAATCTGTTTGGTTACAAGAATCATTCTAAATATCTTTCTCTATGTTCGTCAGAACAAAGACATTTATACAGATTTGGAACAACTTGAGGGTGAATAAATGATGACAGGATTTTCATTTTTTGGGTGAACTTTTCCTTTAAATAGAAACTATACTGTATATTATAAGACAAATATGCAATTCATTTTAAATGTACAAAAAATGCAGGTGTGCTGAGAAGATCTACCCTAAGGACCTACCAAACATTAGCGTGGTTCTGATCTATTTAAATGAGGCTCTGTCAATCATAAAGAGAGCTATCCGCAGCATCATAGACAGAAACACCGCCTCATCTGCTAAAGGACATCATCTTGGTCGATGACTGCAGCTCTAATGGTTTGTTACTCTACGGTCTTTGCTTCATTTCCAAGTTTCTAAAACCAGCCCGTGCTTTGTGTTTGGTCTATTAAATGTACAGATTTCCGTCATCATTAACTCACCCCCTTGTCACATGTATGACTTTCTTCTGCAGAACACAAAAGAAGATTTTTTGAAGAATGTTGGTAACTGTTCATGGTAACTTATTGACTTCTGTTGTACGGACACAAAACCAATGCAAGTCAATGGGTCTCGCTGATGTTTGGTTACCAACGTTACCAACCAAAATATCTTCTTTTGGGTTCTGCTGAAGAAAGAACGTCGTACAGGTTTAAAATGCCATGAGGGTGAGTAAATGATGACAGAATTTTCATTTTTGGCTAAACTATCCCTTTAAGCTACAATCATTAAATGATCATTCCTTACCATTATGATATTTTGCCTTACAGCGGATCTGCAGTCAGGTCTGGCTAAATATACAGATCTTATTAATAAAGAAAAGCCTGGCTTGCTCAAAAAAGTGAGGCACAAAAGGCAGATGGGTCTTGCGAAGGCGAGAATCTCAGGCTGGGAGGTGGCCACAGGCCAAGTGGTAGCCATTCTGGATGCTCACATTGAGGTTCATGAGCAATGGTAAACAACACCGCATGCTGGGAAACACAAATTGAATTTCTTTGACTAAACACTGAAATTAGTTTGGAATGCTTTGTTGTTCTAGGGCAGAGCCGCTTCTTGCCAGAATCAAAGCAGACAGGACTATAGTGTTGTCCCCAGTGTTTGACAAGGTGCTTTTTGACACCCTGGAAGTTCTTACCTATCAGCCGGCAGCTCACGCGTTTGACTGGGCCCTTTGGTGCATGTATGAGTCCTTCCGACCAGAATGGTACACACTTAATGACCCATCAGAACCAGGAAAGTATGTGACACATTGCACTTCATTCCAAACTTTGAGAAAGCTGAAATGTGCCAAAAACACAGACAACATTTGAATCCATGTCATATTGCGGTTTTGTTTGCATTGTAAGGAGTCCCTCTGTAATGGGTATCCTTGTCGCCGATCGACAGTTCTTGGGAGAAATTGGTGTTTTGGATGAAGGAATGACTATTTATGGGGGTGAGAATGTTGAACTAGGAATACGTGTAAGTCTGCACATTATGACTATACCGATGATATGTTTATAAAGGTTTATTTATTGAAATTGGTCAATATTTAATATTAAATGTTTTTATAAGGTCTGGCTTTGCGGTGGGAGTATTGAAGTGGTGCCGTGTTCCAAGATCGCACACATAGAGAGAGCACACAAGCCTTATTCACCAGATCTCAGCAAGCCCATGGTTAGAAATGCTCTGAGAGTGGCTGAAATATGGATGGATGAATATAAATCGAATGTGAATATTGCCTGGAATCTCCCTCTTAAGGTTAGAGGCTTGGAAAGCCACTTTGCTAAACAAATTTAAAGGAGCAGTTCACCCAAAAAGGAAAATTCTGTCATCATTTACTCACCCTCTTGTCAATATGACTATCTTTCTTCTGCAGGACCCAAAAGAAGAGATTTTAGAGAATGTCGGTAGCCGAACAACGGCGATCCGTTGACTTGCATTGGTTTTGTCTCCATATATGAGGAGTCAATGGCAACCACCGTTGTTCCGTCACCAACATTCTTTAAAATCTCTTGACAAGAGGGTGAGTAAGAAGACAGAACTTTTCATTTTTGGGTGAACTGTTTCTTTAAGGTTGCTAACTTCTTAAAATAAAGTTTAAATGAGTTATTTTCCCCATAGGATCATGGGATTGATATCGGAGATGTGACAGAAAGAAAAAAGTTACGAGAGAGACTTCAATGTAAACCCTTTAAATGGTACTTGGACAATGTTTATCCACAGCTAGACACGTGGGAGGACATCATGGGTTATGGTGCGGTAAGCATCAGGTGGCTAATATTTGCTTAAAAATGTTTACATTTCTCACAGCATAATATTTTCCTAGGGCTGAATAAAGCTGACTTTATTACCATTTCATTACGTAACAGTGTCTATATAGGCTACACATTATACAAAGATGCTATTTTACACATATTTTAATGCTCTATTATGGATTATCAATTAAATAATATCTAAACTTGATCAAAATCGAAATCTTCATTTCTCCTAACAGTTAAAGAACGACCTGCAGAAAGATCTGTGCATTGATCAAGGACCTGTTCCTGGAAGTGTACCAATTGTGTATGGATGTCATTATTATGGTCCCCAGGTACTGTATGAAAGCTTAAAGTGATAATTCACCGCCAAATTATCATTTTGTCATTATTTATTCACTATCGTGTCATTGAAACCCTTAATGGCTTTTGTTGAACCAGAGCATTCATTTGTTTTAAGTGGTTTTGTCCAAGCTTCAAATGGACTAAAAAACTTTATAAAATGATTACATACATTGATATACAAATGTGTTTGGGGTAGAACAATCAAATATAATATGTTCATTTATGTTTTTTACCTTAATTTCTTGGTATCTTGCTGATATGTCCTTGTTGACATGGTAACAAATAGACAGGTCCTTACTTTTATTTTAATGAATGCAAAGAGATCAAAACCTTGTAAAATAATGGATTGCATTTTAATATTTCTATTATGGATTATACATGCATTTCGGACACTTGAAATACACAGAATGAGTGGTGTGGTGGACCTGGAACCTGGAGGTTAAGTAGATAATGACAAAATATTGATTTTGGGTCTATTTTCCTTTAAAATACACTATTAAAGGTTAAAAACAAAAAGTGCTCTTATAATATACTTGTACCACCTGCTGAAAACATCACCATATCTTATTTACATGTTCATCATTCTTAAAGTACATTGATGCAAAGTTATTATGCAAGAAGTGCACCTAGTCCATTAATTTCAACGCTTCCTTCAGCATTGTTACTTCAACCGTAATGGAGAAATCTACATTGGAGGCATCAAATCTCACAAATACAATTCTAACCGTTGTCTAATGGATTCTGGTTCTGGAAACACACCCACATTAAATGACTGTAAAAATGGATTCAATATGCAGTGGAACTTTAGCCAGGTACGGTCCTGACTTCTGTTTTGTTTTTGTTCATTTTCAGTTATAATTATTTCACACAAACCTCATTGCTTGGTATGTTAATTATGTGGATTGATAATGATTTTAATACATTTTTCGGTTTCTGTTTTGTATTCAGGGCCAAGCAATAATAAATAAAAATACAAACAGATGTCTTGAGATTGCACAAGGAGAGGATTTATACTATTATCTTGTTTTGCAAAAGTGCACAGGTCAGAAATGGAGAATCCAACATACTGTCAACATTTTTTAAAGTGATATTTCTACCTTTATGTAATTAAAACTTTACTTTAAAATACGTTTTCGGGTGTTTACAGGACAAAGAACAGGAAAAAAACGGATTCATGTGTCAATCTGTCTATCTTGTCCAACTTTTAACGTTATATAGATCTTACAGTACAGTACGTGTATAGAGTGCATATATGGCCCATACTATATTCAACCTTTAAATTGGTCTAATATACACCGGTTTGCTGTCTTGTCGGTTTATGGTTTACATTTAAAATATTTTCTATGTGTGTGAATTGTTTGGCATGCGGGGTAAATTTGTTTTGTACGCATTTGTTTTTGCTTTCTTTTAGTTTTACAGCACCTGGAAGGTCTGCCATTCATAATACGCTCTGTTACAAATGTCGTCTAATACCAAGTGAACTATTTGTGAGCTATTAATAATATCCTATACATAGATTACCTTACAACTCTGTGTATCAAACACTATATTTATGATGAAAGTTAATGTTGTGTGTTTCATTTGTACAAAGAAAATGTTTAAGAATCCAAGAGTAAGATGCTTTATCATTTGCACATGATCATATACTGTGAACTCTCTTATCAGAAGGCAAAGGTTTAAATAAAAAATGAAATGAGTTTAAACATGTTGCATTTTATTTCAGTGTCAGGTGATTTAAAGGATAAACAACATGGAAATAATGTTTAATTTATAACTATAACAACCTTCACAATAAAATATGCTGAAACCAGTTTTTCCGAAAACGCCCGAGACACCTCCCGTTCTTCAATTGTATTGAACATGAATTCAGTAAATAATATTATCTACACCATGACTGACACGTAGGTAAACATCCTTAACTATGTTTACAGTTCTTACTTTATAAGAATCCCCAATATCTTCTTCCTAGTTCCCTATCGAGGGAACCTGACACTGCATCTGTTAATATGTTATGAGAAGTTTTCCTGGGACCTGATGCGCACACTTTTCTGGAAACGGTGGGAAGGGCCACGCCCATACACAACATAACCATTTAAATTATTCCAGATTAGTTTTAGTCAGTTCACTCCATTAATTATTTGATTTTGTTTATTACATAAAATTTTATAGCATATGTATTTATTTGATTTCTTTACCTGAGCTGAATAGTTTATTTAGGCCTATTTCGTTTATTTCACTGTGCTTTCTATTATCTTTCATTTTTGGTTATTAATTATTTTTGGTCTGTCAGAGTCCGTCCTGCTGAAAAAACTTAAAGCATTACAAACATTCCAATGGATTCAATGTTTATAATGGGAACTGTATGCCCACTGGTTTATATGGAAACTAGTTTATTTCTGTTACAGAAGAAGCAATATTGGCATTTACAGGGCATTGAAGGTACTATATCTTGTGCGTTTTTGCCCTTACTTACTGAAACTTGTCAACATGGCTTCGCTTCTTTATGCGAATGCGGGTGCTTTATCGGGTGGTTGACATCGCTGGTGTTTTATGTGAGAAGAGGACATGACTCCAGCCGGCGATAAGGCCAAAACCAGCAGGTCCAGTGCAAAAAGGCTTTGACTTTGTCATTTTTTACTTCATATTTATTTATTTATCTATCAGTTTTAGAGACCTTTTTGAACGATTTTGGTTTCCTCACTTGAGCTTAACTGAGACTTGGGTGTTTGTAATAGACGAAGGATATGGTGTCGACCTTGACATGTTGCAATTTTGAGGTGTTCAGTTTGATGCGATTGCTCTCCTCAGGAATCAACTGTTAAGACAGGTCAGTTAAGACATTCATTTTCGTCTGGGACGAGCTTTGTCTATGAAACCGAGCCTAAAACTTTTACTCAAGTTGTTTTGGAATTCGTGACTTGTAACTTGTAATGGAGTCATTTTCTCTGCAAGGTATCTGTACTTTTACTCAAGTATGGTTTTCAGGTAGGCTACTCTTCACACCTAAAAAGGTTCTTCAGATTATAAAGAGATAAGAAAGAGATGGTTCTTTAAAGAACGTTTAACTTAATAGTTCTTTTTGAAACCAAAAATGGTTCTTCTATGGCATTAGTCCATTAATTTCAACGCTTCCTTCAGCATTGTTACTTCACCGTAATGGAGAAATCTACATTGGAGGCATCAAATCTCACAAATACAATTCTAACCGTTGTCTAATGGATTCTGGTTCTGGAAACACACCCACATTAAATGACTGTAAAAATGGATTCAATATGCAGTGGAACTTTAGCCAGGTACGGTCCTGACTCCTGTTTTGTTTTTGTTCATTTTCAGTTATAATTATTTCACACAAACCTCATTGCTTGGTATGTTAATTATGTGGATTGATAATGATTTTAATACATTTTTTCGGTTTCTGTTTTGTATTCAGGGCCAAGCAATAATAAATAAAAATACAAACAGATGTCTTGAGATTGCACAAGGAGAGGATTTATACTATTATCTTGTTTTGCAAAAGTGCACAGGTCAGAAATGGAGAATCCAACATGCACAATTTTTTTTTTTACAATAAATTGTAAAGTGATATTTCTACCTTTATGTAATTAAAACTTTACTTTAAAATAAGTTTTCAGGTGTTTACAGGACAAAGAACAGGAAAAAAATGTATTCATGTGTCAATCTGTCTATCTTGTCCAACTTTTAACGTTATATAGATCTTACAGTACAGTACGTGTATAGAGTGCATATATGGCCCATACTATATTCAACCTTTAAATTGGTCTAATATACACCGGTTTGCTGTCTTGTCGGTTTATGGTTTACATTTAAAATATTTTCTATGTGTGTGAATTGTTTGGCATGCGGGGTAAATTTGTTTGTGCGCATTTGTTTTTGCTTTCTTTTAGTTTTACAGCACCTGGAAGGTCTGCCATTCATAATACGCTCTGTTACAAATGTCGTCTAATACCAAGTGAACTATTTGTGAGCTATTAATAATATCCTATACATAGATTACCTTACAACTCTGTGTATCAAACACTATATTTATGATGAATGTTCATGTTGTGTGTTTCATTTGTACAAAGAAAATCTTTAAGAATCCAAGAGTAAGATGCTTTATCATTTGCACACTGTGAACTCTCTTATCAGAAGGCAAAGGTTGAAATAAAAAATGAAATGAGTTTCAACACGTTGCATTTTATTTCAGTGCCAAGTAATTTAAATCATAAACAACATGGAGATAATGTTTAATTTATAACTATTACAACCTTCACAATAAAATATGCTGAAACCAGTTTTTCCGAAAACGCCCGAGACACCTCCCGTTCTTCAATTGTATTGAACGTGAATTCAGTAAATAATATTATCTACACCATGACTGACACGTAGGTAAACATCCTTAACTATGTTTACAGTTCTTGCTTTATAAGAATCCCCAATATCTTCTTCCTAGTTCCCTATCGAGGGAACCTGATGAGAAGTTCTCCTGGGGCCTGATGCGCACACTTTTCTGGAAACGGTCGTGCTCGTGACAGGGTTGCCAGCTCCGCGGTTTTTACATTAAACACGCTTTCGCAGTAGTAAGTTCAAATTTGGCTTCAGGCTTGCATGCTTTGGGCCCCGTGTTCCTACTTGACTTCTTTTTTGAAGCTGCCAGCGTTTGTTTTACATTATAATCCTATGGAGTAAACCATGTTTTCCAAATAAATCACGAGCGCTTTTTTCTGCAGCTCCGAGCGACTTTTTAAGTTGAAAAAAGTTTCACTTTTCTGAAAAAAAACTGTAGGTCAAGCATCTTTTTTGACAGCTGACCAATGACAATCGAGAAGAGAGACGTGTCGTTTCCATGACAACATGCGTTACATACAACAACAAGGTGATTGGTCGAGCAGGATCCTTCTCTACAAAATAAAATAGCGGCCGAAGCGATACTTTGAACATATTTTTATAAGAATTAAAGTTTATTTTTCACATTTAATAACTTTCGATTGCATTTCTAGCGAGAAATGAGTACTGTAGTTTTAAAATATGTGGTTGGTTTTTGCTGTGTTTATAAATTCAAATAGACTTCCGTTATTCTGCCTATATGAATCCTGTGTGCTGAGCTGCCTACATGAATAAACGCTGCCAGCTTTTCTTTTTACTAAAAAAGCGCTCTTGTCAACCTTTTCTTGTCAAAAAAGACGTCTAGTGTGTTCAAGGCCTTAGTTATCCTGTTTCTTAAACAATTGTCAATTTAAAATGTTTCTATATGATAAAGTTTAAGTGTCACACTTTGAATGTCTTCAATCATAAAAGTCAGTCTTCAAATACAGTAACACTACTGCTATTGTGTTAATGCTATTGTGTCAACAGTAGAATAATGTAAATACCCAAAATACAGTGTATCACTGTAAATTACAATATCACGTCATAAAAAGGAGTAGCCCTACACTTACTATTATACATTTTATCTTATCATTCTTTACGGAATTGTGACTGGCAAAAAAAACATCAATCATCACCAATATTTCATGCATATTCATGCATTATTCCTAAACAGCACCTTTTTGAAGACTAAATATCAAATTAGCCTAAACAAATTTATTATATTATTGCGATGCCGGTGGTAGATGGCGCCGAAACCGTCATCATAAGAAGAAGAGAAAAGGCATTATTTTGGAGGCGTGCTCTACCGTAGTGTACTGACACGCCCCATAGCGACCGCGGCACGCTCCGCTGTAGTGGAAATACACCGTTAAACTTGCGTCATCACAACAGGGTGCACCACCGTTTCCGTTTAAAAAACGTTTTGCAACGCTTTCTGGAATACCCCCCAGGTCCAGATGCACTTCCGGGTTTATTTATTAAACATTTTATTATCTTATTTTATACATTTTATTATTTTTTATAATTTACATTTTTACTTTTTATTTTATTACACGAACACTAATTGATAACGATTAATTGTTTATTTTTCGTAAATCGTGTAAAGTGCTGAAAACTCGGTCCAAGTTTTTTAATATAGGATGAAAACTGCATGTCGCATGTGAGCACCATATCAATAAGTAGCTGGTTGTTATCTCTTTATATTGTCTTATATAAAAAGTATAATGAGAGTTCAGCTCTCCAAAGTGGGGACAGTGACCTGTCGCCACCTACTGGTGCTTTCTGTTTAATTTTAAAAAGTTATTTTAAGTGTTCAAATATTCGTAAAATTAATGCATTTGTGATTGCAGAAAAAAGAAATGTGTTATTTGTGTTAAGTTTGAATTTTATGTTAAGATTTGATGATGTGACTCCTGAGATAGGCGCAGGCTCCCCGTGACCCGAGGTAGTTCGGACAAGCGGTAGAAAATGGATGGATGGATGGATGGATGGATTTGATGATGTTTTTAATAGTTATACTTATTTCACTGACCATTCAAACAGCTGCTGTGCCCACACTGGGTTCACCCACTAACAACCATCATGGGTGTCCAAAAGAAATCAGGGTTTTTCTGTGGGCAAACCCACAGTGGGCTGTCCCACACTCAACCCCCACTGGGGTCCAAATGGGTAAAACAACTTGGGATTTAGTGTGGGTTTGCCTTGCCCACACTGTCCCACAGTAAACCCACAGTGGGCCTGGCATGTTTGCTGGGTCACTTTTACCAACGTGTTAGCAACCGCCATTTTTAAGAAACAATAAGGGTTTAAAAAGTCACAAGCTAGTTATAATTGGTGTGTCTTATGTCATTGACTATAACGTGAAAACATTTAGAGGTTTTGTTAACCAAAGATTTTATTTCAGTCGATTTAGCAAAAATCCATTCGAAACATCCATAGACTTTGAGGTGATGGAACCAGAAGTCCTAAAATGCTAACTCGCTTCCGGGGTTTGCATACTAAAATATGTCATCTCTGAGCCTCCCTATTCCCTTCGATTCATTCATCTTTCTCTAGCTTCAACTACTTGTAAGGATGCCTTTGTAAACAGCATTAATTGTAAGCTCATTGACAAAATCATTTTTCCCACTATGGTAGTCAATGGGGGCCAAGAACTGTTTGGTTACAAGCATCTTTCCAAATATCTTTCTCTGTGTTCATCGGAAAACAAAGGAATTTGTACAGAAAACTTGAGGGTGAGTAAAGCAAGACAGCATTTTTGGGTGAACTGTATAAAGTAAGTAACCTACCCATACCACTTATATTTTACACAATAACCATAGTTTACCCGTGATATATGTAGTAAAACTTTGATAATACAAATTGTTATTAACTGCTCAAAATAACATGGTAGGCTACATCATAAAACAAAAACTAAACATTAAACATCATAGACAAACTAGTCTTTGAATCAAATGTATGAACCATGAATAAGTGTGGTTTATGTTCAATTCAACCTTTTACAGACGACTTGCCGAAACACAAGCAACCGATAGAGGGCGCCATTTTCGATCACAGTATCATAGCAACGTGTTTGTTTGTGGTTTTCCCCTGAAACCCGGTGAGACGATTCATATTTACCAAATCGACGAACAGAGGAGATATATTCAACGATGAGCCACGTTGAGCATCTGACTGACCGTGTCGAAGCTTTACAACTCGACAGAAGAAAAAACATTGAACAGAAACGTCAAGAAAGAATATTCAACGACAGAGTTCGCACGAGCGGAGTACGTTTATCTATTTGCTAATAATTTTAATTAAAAAAATATATATAGCCTATTTCCTGTGTCTAACAATCATTTATTTGTTTCTCTGTTAGGTTGACAGGGTTGCTCTCGACCATCAAGTTAAAGAAAGAAGAGAGAAAGAGCAACGAGAAGCGGAAGAACGTAAAGCCTACGGTAAACCATAGTTCTTTATTTGATTTCTTTACTGAGCTGAATAGTTTATTTAGGCCTATTTTGGTTATTTCACTGTGCTTTCTATTATCTTTCATTTTTGGTTATTAATTATTTTTGGTCTGTCAGAGTCCGTCCTGCTGAAAAAACAATCCAATGGATTTAATGTTTATAATGGGAACTGTATGCCCACTGGTTTATATGGAAACTAGTGACTTGTAACTTGTAATGGAGTCATTTTCACTGCAAGGTATCTGTACTTTTACTCAAGTATGATTTCAAGTAGGCTACTCTTCACACCTAAAAAAGGTTCTTCAGATTATAAAGAGATAAGAAAGAGATGGTTCTTTAAAGAACGTTTGACTTAATAGTTCTTTTTGAAACCAAAAATGGTTCTTCTATGGCATCGCTGTGAAGGACCTTTCTTTCTAAGAGTGTATAATGGTTTCTATGGGTGTCTACAGGTGATGTGTTGAGTTCTCTTGGTGCGATGTTATTTGGCAGATGGGAATCATTCTAACACCAAAATACACTACATAAAGATATTTCGTAATGGTTTTTATGGTAAACAGCTAATGGTTCATAATAGTATTTATAAAAGATAAAACAAAAGGTTTTTGTTAATAGGTAGGCCTTGAATAAATGTAGTCACAAAACGTCTTATTCTGTCTGATTTTAGCGAATGACCTCATCTGTGGTGATCGTGCCGCTTGTGTCCTGGACCAGCGACAGAAGAAAGATGAGCGCCTCCTGAATGAAGCCATCGTACAGTTCAGACAACAGTTTCAACAGGCCAGCTGCAGCCGCGAGTTTGACCTGAACGACCCAGAGCTGCTGAAGAAACAGGAGGGGATGAAAATATTACCAGAGCTGACAGGAGAGGATTCCTCCAGTAAGGAGAGACAGAGAAAGCAGAAGGAGCAGCTCAGAGGATGGTGCATACAGCAGGAGCAAGAACGAGAGGAAACAAAACAACAGCTAAAACAAGAATGTAAGTTTGAACAAGTTTGAAAAACTTGTTTTATGCTATTAATGTATTTACATACTGTTATGATGCTTACACAACTCAAAAGCGTTAAGATGATCATTATTGATACACATTTTAATATTGTATCACTATTTGTTGTGTTTGTATACTGTATAGTGCATCAGTATGATCAAAGCAGACTTTCTTTGGACAACCGAGCTCTTGAATTAGAGAAGATGGAGAAGCAATTCAGGAGAGCGGCAACCACTGCCACCAAAGACTATAACTTGTCATTGGTGAGTCACAAAAATGAAAAGAGTAAGGTTTAGGATTTGAGAACATGTATCATTAATGCAGGTTAGGCAATTATTAAATAATTTTTATTTTGATAAATTAAATTATTTTTTTAATTCTTTATCGATGCTCGAAAATGTTCTTTCTCCCTGGCTCTAGGCAGCAGAAATTACACAGAGACGTTTGCAAGAGCATCGTGAGGAGGAAGAAAACAACCGGACGGACATTGTGAACCAGCTGAACGGAGACCTGCTGACTGAAAACCCAGCACAGAGTGCTAGTGTGCTGGGACCGTCTCGCCTCCGCAGGGACTGTTACAAGGGAATGAGCCCAAAAGAGCTTGAACAATACACTCTGGACCAGCAGCAGCAAGCGGAAGAGAAGAAGGTAAGCCCAGAATTTAGTTGTGAAATTGAAAAGTGAGGAGTACACTTGCATGCAATAGATATTTCAAAGCTAATACCCCTGGACTCAAAGCAACAAAACTCTTATTAAATATGTGTTTGCAGCGTGCTTGCATGGAGCAAAGGGAGAAGGAGATGAAGGAGTATAACTTGCGAATGGCATCAGCTCGTGCTGCACTGCTGCTTGAAAGACAGCAGGCACGGGCCACTAAGGAGCTGCGCAGGGCATTGGACAACACCAACGCCCAGCTGGCCCAGGCCCACAATGCTCAGTGAGTTGTTGACTATAGCTGAATAGCCTTTATTACTACTTATAATTTGCATAGTAATTTGCAATTTGGCTTTTTAAGAAAATCAATGAGCCACTGATATATTTAAGAATCTCATCTCCGTTTATGAATTTTAACCAAATGAAACCTCTGTTTCTATTTACAGGGAGAAACATATTCACAAGGTTTATACCAATATTCTTGATGAGCGCTATTTTTCCCAGTTTAATAGCAGCAATAGATAAAAAGAGTTACATTGAAAACCTGAAAGAACACCAGCAATAAAACAATTTACACACAACATTTGCCCTGGAAAGAGGTTCCACTTTGTTAATGATATGCAGAGTGATGTCACAATTGTTTTGTTTTATTAAAATGTATGTAACAAATTCACCAACATAATAACCTAATTTAATTTGGCAAGATTTAAATCAGTTTATATTCTGTCATTTTTTCAACATTACGTTTTTATAGAACAATAGAGGACAAACTGATTTTCCAAGTCTTAGTTCTTATTAGAAGTTCAGGGTCTTGAAATAAAAACAAGAAGGGGTTGTTACCATTAAATAACAACATGTTGTGTTGAAACTTTTCTATCTTAAAAACTGATGTACTCAGTTTTGAAGTTCCAGCTTCAGAAACAGCCTTTGAATTGATATATAAATGTTGTGCACCAGATGGCAGTACAAGTCAGTTCAATCTTTTCCTCATATCAAACAACAGTCTTCACGCGATTGTACATTCACATAAAAACATCCAGTAAACACACAGTGTTAAAATTGTCCCGGATAAAAGACTACTATTTAAAGTAGCTCATAATAAACTCTCCAGGACAAACTTATCCCATTTGACCAGTAGAGCTGCAATAGCCTTTTCCTTTGTTTGACTTGGCAGTGAGCTGTACCTAGAAATCAAGAGTAAGACAAAAAAAAAATCTCAAATAACGAACAAATATTAATTATACAAATTATATCTAGATTATTGTGAAGCCCCCTACACAGCAGTATTTAACCTAAGTATTTGGTACTTCCCTATCTAGCAATAAGCGATTTGTTAACCAGTCTCACAAATGTAATAATATTATTTTTATGTATAGACCACTTTGGATGATGTAAACAACGTCAAAAATACTTGGACAACCAACAGAACATTTATAACCAAATCAAAATGTTAAAAAAAATATATATATTTAAGTATTACTTATTTTTGAAAGATTTAGTGTTTACATCTTGCGAAGTGGTCTATATGTATGTGTATTTTTTAAATGTAGTTAAATTCTGTTACCTGAGAGAGTTCATGACCAGCTCTTTCAATGTGCCCAAATTAAAGCTCATTCCCCCAAAGCCCATAAAGGCTTCATAGAAATCATGAGAAAGTCCACTAGCCCCAAACAGGGCTGGATCATCAGAGCTGATCACTAGAGGATGACCCTCAGCCATCAGCACAGCGGCTGGGTGATTCCGCAGGTCTGAGACCAGTTTCAACACCTGACGAGGAAACAAATCAGCACTATAACCAAACCCTTTTTATATTATTTTTTCATAAGTATCCATTTACATATGTTCATGTAATAAAAGACTGAAAATAATATTTAATTCAATTTTAGATAAACAGTGGGTGTCATATACCTGATTCGAGATAGGACAAACTTCAACTGGCACATCCATCTTTCTAGACATCTCTTTAACTACAGGGTGACGTGCCAAAGCAAAGCCGTGACCTATGCGTGTGGTGTTGAACAGAATGGCATCCATAAGGTTCTGATCCACCTCCGTTCCTTGTGAATCTGTGTGGAGAATAAAGAGTTACCGCGGCAACCATAAAATAAAACACGGCTTTTGTGAGCTAATCCGCTCTGTACCAGATGAAAGAGGCAAGATGTCAAAAGAAACCTGTCTCTCCTGCGTGGAAAAAGTAGGGCAGGTTGACACCCCTTTGTTCAGGTAAACTCAAAGCATCCTTGAAGTACCACAAAGGTCTGCCGAGATCTTCTTGTCCAACCTTGAGTTATAGAAGTAAGTGGCTTATGTCATTTCTTTATAGTAAGTTCAGGTGCTTAAAACACAGCCGTCATATACTCACAAAGTCAAAGCCTGCCATGGTGTCTGGAAAGTTCCTCTGTAATGTCATGGCCTCTTCTACTGCCTTTATGGCCACAGTTGCATTTACACCTCTGTAACACCAAGGAGAAGCAATGAATAACTTTTATTAATTCAATACGTCTCTAATTCACATCTCTGAACAAATCAAATGTGTATTTGACCTGTGGACAGTGAAGATCACCCGAGCCCCTACAAAGTCTGGATAATGTGCTGTAAATCTTCTCACCACCTCCTGGCAGGCCTGCATACTCCACTGCTTATCATTCAGTCTGCCATCCAGTTCATATGTCTTAAAATGATCAAATGATTAATTGAATCCTTTTTTTGAACAGATTAGCATACTAGTAAGAACCACATGCTAAATGTATCCATACCGATGGTAGCAAAGCCCTGATTTCCACATACATGATGTTGTCCTCATAGAACTGTCTGAGACCTTCATAGAGATAGTCTTTAAATACAGGTGCATAGGTGACCAGTCCGTACGCCCCCAAAAATGCCTTCTCAAATCTCTTCCACACTACATCTTGGCTGGGATAGGCTCTGTCTGGGTCCTCGGTGAAAAGCGTAAGATTTCGAATGAAACTGTGGGTCGAATAAAGAGGAACTTTAGAAAACCACGAGAAACATCACAACATCAGACTCTCAGGATCACTGCACCTGTTGTCCAAGTCAGTGATGTTTTTAGTCTTCTCCCTGAGGGATCTTAGCAGGGTCCATTGGGAGCAAAGAGGACGAGGTCTAGGCGGCCCAGAGGAGAATATAAACTGCACAAACACCTCATGGGTGAAGCAAACATAGCAGTTCTCTCTGTAGGTAACGTTCTTCACCAGCCATTCCACACCAACCATGGCAAAGTCGTGAACGTGTAGAGCCCCACCTGTTTACATGAAGAACATGTGACATCAAATCTCACAAAGCATTATAGGTAAACCTTGAGGGAGTTAAAAACCAAACTATCATCAGTTTTATGATTTTTGTTAAACAGTTTATTAAGCATTCAACAAAATTCGACTACTGCACCTTTAGGCATTTTCTGAAGCAAACTAAAGATGGGGCTTTGCTCAATGAGGGGCTTCGCCTTAAAGAAATGCATGGACGGAGGAAACGGTCCAGCTTTCATTTCATGCTCTTTTAGTTTCTGAAGCTTCGCATCAAGGAGTTTCTCTCGCTCGTCCAGCTCAACGCCTCCTCCTGTACGTCTCAACTCCTCCTGCTTCATCAACATGTCCCGCTTTTTGGGATCTAGTCCACAGTTACATGAAGCACAACACTGAAACAGCATCCATATCTGCAGCAGGCGGTGAAGAGTGAGTGTGCACATGGCTGGGATTCAAGCACAATGCTCTGTGCGGAGGGTAGAATTAAACAAACATTTTGTGTAGATAATTAGATGCATAAAAAAAACATTTTTTGTTTTGTTTCACATACCTTATGCTGACACGTTTATGCATTAATGCTGATTTAATGACCCATGCAGAATAAAACAGACTTTCTATGCCACCAATATAATTTAAGTCCTTATGCAATTGTATTTGAAAGTAATCATAATAAAAATAATTTTACTTTTAGGCTTAGTTCTCGAGACTTATGTTTGTACAACTAACTGTAATTATTACTAACAGTGACTGTAAGAGTTTGTAATCATGGCAGCTTTTACTTCTTCTTTTTTTCACCAAGTTTCAGCCAAAAGTTTCCTTTCTTAGAAAAAATTGCTGACATTTATCTTTACTTAAAATGTGAATGTCTACAAGCAGTCTACAAGAAATCCGTCAGTTCACTTCAACAAACAATAAGACCATCTGTTACAGAGCCTACTACATGTAAACAAAGCGCATGACACACAGCAGTCTGCCGAGCTGTACTCTGCCCATTACAACTACAAATGTTGCTCATTCATGCGTTTCTTCGCTAAAACAAGAACCGATTTAATCCACAACCTTTGTTAAGTCGTTTCGATCTAATCGAAAACACAACTGGATAAGTAACGTTACGTCACCTCTACACTGAACGAGCGATACGGTTTGTTTTTTAAACATACGTAACATAACGCAAGATAACGTTGATACGTCTTACCTGAGGCTGGAGGGAAGTGTATCGTTTACAGCTAAATCGGCAAAATATTATAAATGTTATTATTTATTTCAACACAACTACGACTTTTACCGAAGTGTCTGTGCTTTTACCCTACAGAATGCTTCCCAAAACAGAGCGCGACGTCACAACCGTCCTCGAATGTCATTGGCTCTGGTGTGTGTGTGTGTGTGTGTGTGTGTGTGCGTGTCAGTGCGCGTGAACAAAAGACAGGAGCACAAAAAATGGCTAGCGCATTCAAAATATAGCATATTTATCTACCCAGCGGTAGTATATAAACAATACTTAAAGAAATGCAATATTTATAATTCATAATTTATTATAATATATATAAATTCCACGAGCAACAAGTGAATGTGATATTTCTGTTCACTTAGGTGAAGGTTCTCCCTCTGACTGAAACGCTCGAAACCTACTTTACTGTGAGTAAATTACCACAAGAACTGAACACAAGTTGTGTTACACAACAATACGTCTGTTTATCTTAACATCTATGCATATTAGTAACAATGTACGAATAGTTACTACATAAACGTTTTATGTTATTAATGGAAGACCTTGGGAAATTGAAATGGTATCTCCATCATTCATGTAAATGACAAACAAGCAAACCTAAAATCTAATGAAACATTTTATTCTAAGAAATGTACAGTAGGAAAATACTTAAGCCCATTTCCAAAATAATTTTTGAGGCAGGTAAGAGAACATGTAAACTTTACATAAAAATGAAAGTTACAGGTGTCCTTCTGGATGCCATTTTGCTACGGAGGTGAGGTAAAGTACAAAAGGGAAGAAAAAAAACACACATTTATATTAAAAAGACCAACAATGTACAAAACATATGAACAAATAAATAGGATTCACATTTATCAAACTAGCAATTTAACTAGTGCAGAAAAAAAATCAGATTTCAAGAGATACAGATCTGTTGTTACCCACCAATATGCAAAAGAAAATAAGAATACAAAATTAAAAGACAAATCTGTACACACAGCAAAATCTTGTAACCTACTGCAGCTAAATAACCCCTTTACATATGAACAGGTGATCCTAAATCTCCAACAGAACTGTCTACTTTTGCCAAAATGATCCTAATAAACTGGTGAGCCAAGACATTCACACAAAAATGGTGGACAGCATCAATTTCATCAAGTCAATTTTCATATTTCACTTCATTAAATACATTTGTTACACTTAACATGTCCGGAAACACTGTGACAGGTTTCTGGGACAAAACATTTTAGGGAATTGTAAACATTGTCATATCATTTGTACTAATGACTTTACAGTCCGGATCCTGCAAAACTCCAAAATGAGGGCAAGGATGTGAATAATGTCACATAAAATCTAGGTGCTGCCTTCATTTCCCTTATTGTTGTAAAACAGAAGCAATTTTTAAGAAAGTTCGAACTTGGCACTAATAATTTAATAATAATCATTGCGGGTTGACATTTTAAGGCTTACAGTGTTGATTTAAGGATGAAGCTATCAAATATGCTGTAAAAATGTACGAAACAATAAATGGTATTTTCTAAATGACAAATATAAACATGCGACAGAAAATCTTAATGTGTATGTCCAGAATGGGAATGGATAATGTGCCATTATGAGGTAGATTCTTCGTCATATTCCCATAAAAAGCTGTTTATTTTTGAATGCATCGTGAAAATGAGCAAAATATGAAGTTAACCCAGAGAGATCAAATGTAATAAGCAGATATTCAAAATAAGTATTTTAGTGCAGGACAACGATGCTAGGAACCATGAAAATAAAAACCAACCTGTTTTCGGCTAGCTTTGCCCACGAAAACCTGCATTTACAATATGAAATCAAACAGCAATGTAAAGAATAACCAACTTTTCTGTACCAAAGACCACAAAAAGTATGAAATTAAGATAATTTTCCATTCAGATGAATCAAATGCACTTATCACAGTTTGAGACATTTCATTGTCATTTTTATCACTGAATATTCATTTGACAATACCCGTATTAAAACCACTACACCCTGAGGACATATTCAGTACAATGAATTAAAAGAGGAAGCATTCATGTAAAATATGAGCATATCAACACATTACTCACATTCGTTTAAATGAGCTACAGTGGTACTTCAACAATTTAATTTCTACAAGTGGGTGTTAAGCCTGATTCATGCCCTTACCCAACGTATTGTTAGTATTGCATCTCTATATAACAAAAATTGTTAATTGATTTAACAATTAAAAACAAAAACAAAAAATGACATTTCTTTGATGGTAAATACTGAATGAGCAGATGACAAAGCATAAACCAGCCTTAAAAACCTCAAAGGTCACCAGTAGCCTGTGTAAGAATCTAAAACCTGATTCCTTTTCATTCTGTGCATACATAAACTAGCAGGATACATCAATGAGGGTCAATGAGAAATCTCAAGAGATAGACGAGCGTAGTTCTAGATAAGTAGTCCCATACAAAGAAGCACATGTCTAATTTTATTTCAAGGCCACTAATTCCAGTATTAAAGACTATTCCTAGTGCATAACAAAATAGAGCAGCCAAGTTTTCTGCCAGTCTATGAAAATCAAAGACAATCTTTAAAGTTGAAGAGGCATTAAAAGGATGCATAACACCAGAACTAAAGTGGATACTGTGTTTTAGTTGAGGTGAACATCACCTCTTTAAACACTCCCAAGTGTGCTGTTTCCAGTGAAGCAGAGGATCCATCTTTTATTTCTTGTGTTGCATCATTACTATATCTACATGAAGCGGGAACATTCAATAAGTACATTAAAGGCAACTGAGTCTAGTTTGTCCACAGGGTTGGAAACAATTGAAGTAGTCTCCGTACCTTTTCTACTACACCTGAGTTGAATTGCTCATAACCAATATCTAGTTTCTTAACTCTTTTTGTAACTTCCCATGCAAGAGAGAATCATAAATGTACTTTCTTCACAGAATGAGGCCAAAGAGACATTCCAATCTAAGAAAACATCTGCAGACAGCTTTTAACAGTTTAAACTGTATCTGAGCAGTAAACAGACCTGACCGATTCACATGTCCTCCATGGTCAGGTGTCCTTGGTCAACTCATTGGCACCGAGACATACTACCTCCCCCTTTAAAACTGGACTAAAGACTTCTCAAAGGTGCCTGGGGAGCTATTAGTTTGATTAATTTCAGAAGCATGTCTCAGGAACAGAACTCTGATTGGTGTTGTAAGTTGTCGTTTCCAGCAATTGATCATTTCAAGTCCACCAGTCTTCTGTTGTGTTCTCCTCTTTTTGTATATTCCAGGATTTTATTTACTATCATAGAAGAGATTCAAGTATTTATCGAGTTTCCAGTGAAATCTACATTTTCACACTCCTTGTTTATTGCCTGGGCCATTGGGAGATGCTGTACCAAACATCTGTTGCCTATCAAACAAGAGCAAAAGATATTACAATTAAGAAATAAAAGTGTTAAAGCATTACAGACTAAGAGTACGGATACACGATGAAAAACGGAAACGTTTTTAAAAAGTTTCACATACACACGACAGCGTTGTCATAATCTGCATTTAGACCAATACGGAAAACAAATAAAAACGCTGCATTATGCATGCCAGGTCACTGGATGGCGATGTTGCATTGAAAAGAAACACAACGTGCCTTCGTACATACACAGTTATGATCCAAAAAAATGTAATAACCGTGGTTGACGTATATGTGTGCTTAAGGTCTGGCGAATGTAAATAATGCGTCTCCGCTGGTCTTAGTGATGCAGTAAATTCACGCTAGAGAAACATTAATACATGTGTCCAGCAGCAACCGCACACAGTATCGGAGGCCCCCATGTTGTTTTGGGTATGCTCGCATGACTGAACAAGTACTACGCTTGCTCGTGATGTCATCGTTTTCTGAAACTTCCGTCTTTCAGTTTACACAGAGACGAGAACGGTGCCGTTTTAAAAAACTTGCACTTTGAGACCCGTTTTCAGTCCAACAAAATGATGTTGTCGTGTAAACAACACGGCCAAAATGCATAAAAAGTTGACCGTTTTCAGTTGAAAACGCCATCGTGTAAACGGGCTCGAAATTTGATGAATGTGCCAAGTCAATAATATTTAGGTTATTTTATCTACCATGCTAGCGTACATGAATTTGACATCTAATATGGATTATTTATCTTAAAGATCTAACTAAAAGAGAGTTCTTACCCAGTGCGAATTAAGTGTTCCGCAACCACTGTCCTTTGTGGAACCACCATTCCCTGGAAGTGCCCGGCAACATTTGGGTGCCTGTACATAGCCATACGAGTTTGACCTGGGGAGAAAGGCAGATGCTGGGGCCTCTGTAAGGCTTCCATCAAATGTGGAAGAGGATGTTGTGGGGCAAAGTGTCCTCTGGGAAACTGGTGGTTGGAATACAGCCCACCTGCCATCATATGGGGAGCACTACCCTGCTGCACGCTGGTATGCATGGCACGAGGGCCATATGGGAAACCGGGGTGTGGTTGAGCTGAAGTATGTCGGGCTGCAGCATTGTGGCTGTCCAGGTCCAGGAGCTCCTTTGGGCTGTCAGAACGTTCAGAAGGCTCTTCAGTTCTTGCCTGCTTGGCAGGGCTGCCATGCTCTCTTCTTTCCAATGTGCTGCTCAGCAACCCATCAGGTAAAGGACTCGGGGACATTAAACTCCCACCAGATCCATCAGATCCTTGAGGAGACATGGTATTGTCCTTATGCCGGCCATTAACAGTGCCAACTGATGATGATGGGAAAGAATTAGGCATCATTGAATGTTGAGGTTGAAATGGAGGTCTAGGCCACTCCTCAGATGCAAATCTAGGTCTGTTATGTCTTGAGTGCTGATAAAACTGCTGCTGCTGGAACTGAGGATACATGCTGGGGTGTTCCTGAGGATGTTGCGTGGCCATGCGATACTGGTAAGGAACACCTTGCTGATGATACGCGGCATAGTTTGGAGTCTGGTTTGCATAAGCCTGTTGATTTGAGGAATGTAATGGTCTACCCATCTGTGGGCCAAAGTGTTGATGTGTTGGCTCATTTGCACTATAGTGGGCCATAGTGTTGGTTTCTGGACCCTGAGAGTGCATTGGAGGTGCCTGATTGTGCATTAGAGGTGCCTGATTGTTCAGTGGTACTGGTCCATGCCTTCCCAGCTGAGTTTGCAACTCTGGACTGAAGGGCTGTTGTTTGTTAAGGCTGTTAGCAGAATCAGTTCTCATGTTAGCATTGGTGCTATCTTGGGAAGCTGTGCTCCCACCTGATAATCTCCTGCTGGTTGGCTCACAAGGTCTTTGGTCCCCTTGATCGGCAGGAGAGGGCTGAGCAATTGGATGGGATACAGGGTGGCTGGGAGGTAGAGAACTGATGGTTGCAGGCTGATGAACACCAGGTTGCCCACCCTGAGATGGTATCTGTGGCATTCCATGGAGAGATCCTGGCTGAGGGCCTCTGACAGATACATTGTGGAGTGCTTGTTGTGAGCCATTCTGATGGTATTGCTGAAAAATATTTTGTGACATTTGTGAAGCAAGGCTATGTACCATGTGTGGAGGAACATGTCGTTGAGGGCCATTCTGCATAAACTGTGGGGGAACGTTTTGTTGTATTTGTTGAGAAGGGTGCTGGGGTGGTTCATCTGAGGTTTTCTGGGAAGGACCATTAAGGGAAACCTTTGAAGAATCCTCCATAGCCTTCTGTTGTCCCAGCTGATTTGAGTTAGGTTGGTCACTGTTGTGGGGTATTTCTGAATTTGGTTGCCCTTGTTGGTCTTCATTCTGATCAGAACATTCAGTGCTGGACACTGATGCTGAAGCTGTATTTAGTAAAGTCTGGGTCTGAGGTGATCCGTTCAGGGTAGACATCTCTCCAGTTGACAGTTTATCAGCTGGTTTTGGATTTGAACCTGTCATAAAACAACATTAAGAGTTAAATGTGGTTCTCAATGTTATAATGAAGATAAACAGCATAAATCATCAAGACAATATCCCTCAAATTTTGAAATGGTACAAATATGCCCACATCTACCTCTGGGGGATGTTGGTGTGTGCTGGATGTCTGATACACCATCCCTAGGTCTGAGAAGCTTGTTTTCAGGAGGAGACAGTGCAGCATCACCTGAAGTATTACCAACACTCTGTGGGGTCAGCTGGAAGCTTCTAACATGGGAAGATGAAGCAGAGAGTTGTTGAAGAGCAATCATCTCTGGACTATCAAGCATGGATGCTAAATGTGGCCTTGTGTCCTGGGGAGCCCCTGGTGGTCCTTGGCCAATGGGACCTTGAGAATTCACAGGGGGCATTCTGTATTGATTGTTCGCCATTGCATAACCAGAACTGTGTGGAGGACGGATCATGCCGTGATTATATGGATGCTGGTTAGTCATGCCCTGTTCTTGCAGCATTGGGCCACCAGATGTCTGCTGTCCTTGGTGGTTGACGGGTGGCCACATCCTCTGCATCCTCATGCCATGAGGCCCATAAGGAGGGTAAGAACCATGCATTGGGACACCAGGCATAGGGTACCTGTTCCCTGCAGCCTGCATGAGTTGCCCATCCGATTGTTGGCGTGAAGGGTACATGTTGCCCTCAGGTGGAGGGGCAAAGAGGCCTCCAGGCTGAAGGGCCACAGGCCTGGGACCAAGGGAAGGGCCATGAGTGGGTCCAGGATAGGAATGCTGCTGATGTGGAGGTGGAAGAGGTCGGCCATCAGGTCCTACTGGGTACCTGGGCCCAAATTGGGGGCCATTTATGTGGGAATTCTGCTAAAAAAATCAAATTGTATGATAAAAAACATTTTGCGTCACTCTTAAAAGATGAAACTAATACTGATAAATGCAAAACATACCTGCATGTTGTAGTGAGGTACATGCAGATTTCCATGATCCCCTGATGGTCTAGACATGAGGTGTCTTTGCCCAGGGTATGGGTATCGAGGGTCTATCATCATACGTTGCGGATACATACCTGGTCCTGGATGACCTGCAGGCCGGTGAAACTTTAGAGGAAAAAATATAGTTGTGAAGCACTGGCACAGGGAGAAAACTATAAACGTTTTCAAAACGTTCTGTCAATAATACTCCATTTTTAAAACAGACTGAGGTCTAACCTGCTGAGCTGGAAGCATTATTCCAGCCTGTTGCTGTCCTGGGTGCATGTTATGGGTATATGATGGGCCATTACTGTAGTGTAAAGAAGGGGGTTGTGAAGGAGAATTCAAGATGTCTTGATGCTGATTGTTTCCATTGTTGGTAGCTTTTCGTTTTTGAGCCTGCTCTGTGGCTCTGATCAAGCTATCAGGCCCAGACGGTCTATGGCTTTTGCTCTTTTTCTTCTCTTTACGGTCACGGTCCTCACTCCCCACATGAAACTCCTCATCTGTATCGCCATCCTCAGTGGGAAAATGCTTCAGTAAGGCTCGGCTAAAGCAGCGTTCCAAGGACTCGGCCATTATTGTGTATTCTGAGGTGACACAGACAGGCAAGTCAGATTTACACACACAATCTCATCTGCCCATGCAGCAAACACACAGACCAGGTCACAGAACCACAGTTGACCTCTGACCCCGCCACCCCCAGGGGAGTGCATTCTGATGGATGGATGGCTCCAGTGAGGGGAGCTGCAGGGCTGGAATGTCTCTGTGACACTGGAGGACCTGGCTCACTGGAGAATAGCTCAATCACTCTCTATTAATCAATGTCAAAGCTTCCTCACATACTTGCACCACTAATGCGGATTGCTTTGCTCATCTATAGAGAGTGTAATACAAGACTACACATTTCAGATTTCAGTGATTTTCACTTCTGCTTACAAGCCAAAATTCTGGGTAACAAAACAGAATAGCGTCATATTTACCACTCTCTTCTCCATTGTATTCCAGACAGTTCTCAAACATCAGCTTTACATCAGCCACAAACTCTTCCTTGGCCATGTACTCCCCATCATTTAGCTTTCTCTCGATAGTGGACAGGTCCATTGGAGTCTGACAACACATTTGACACAATATTCTATTGTTAACAGTGTTAAAATTCCATGTAACTTTATTATTATCATTATAACAATATCAATAAATGCCAACCTGTATGATTTCATGGTAGTTGGGGGCATACGACTCATCAACTGGCTCCATGAAGGGCCAGGCATCTTTGTGAGCTTTGAGGGCTTCCAACACTACAGAGAAAATCATTTTACATTCAATGAAGCTACTGCAGCTGTTAAAAGAGGAAATAAGTGTGACCACAGCATAAGCAACACTGTACAAATGTACCTTTGTAGAGAGCGGTGTAATCATCATCTATGTCATAACTACAGTAGAGAAAAGCAGAACCAGAAAAACAACCATTGCATTCAGCGTTAGAAGGTAATTACCAACAAAAATCATTCCTGTATGCAAGTATAGTTATAAGAAAGATGGATTAAAACAGACTGCTTACAACTGTTTCGTGCGACATGATCTGCGAACAGGTGAGTGAGTCTCAAGATTAATCAAGTCAGCGGGAAGCTCTTTCCCTTGGGAGAGCAACCAGGCCTTCTCCTCTCTCTGCTTTCTTCTACGTGCACGCTCTGTACAACATAAAACAGTGAATGACAGAATAAGAAAGCTCACAGTACACATCTTATCATTAACAGGGCATGATTAATGAAAAGTTAGCAAACAAAAAAATAGTAACACGAGCAATTCATCAGGCAGCTTTGGAAGGCACATTTGATCAAAGGGCACCAGCAAGATTGTGTTTATGTGCTGCCTTGACTGGCACACCCTGCTGTGGAGGATTAAAGGGGTTGAAGGAGGAAACCACTGGAGAGAACCGCAAGCCTGATCTTCATCCATAATACATTAAATCGGCACAATCAAGAGTTAATTAACCCTTTGACAGAGGATATAAGAGCTGGATGATTCTCATGAGTGAGGATGATCGTTTCCACTAGCTCAGCTATTTGTATGATTAAAGAAGCCTTAGGTTAAAAGCCCGCTGACTTCAAAACTGCCATGTTGAGACAAGACTACAGAATGTGCTCTAGCATCAGTATGTTTGATCAACCTTCCGGGGAAACTTTGAGCTCCCGTGCCTGAGAAAGTATTAAGGTAGATGGTGACTTTTGAAAAGGTGAAACAAGACTCACCCTCTACTGCTTTAACTCTCTCCTGTTCCTCTCTCTCCCGTTCCTCCTTGAGAAGTCTCTCTTCTTCACGGCGCTGCTCAGCGAGAAGCACTTGTCTTTGCAGGTCTTCCTCTTTCTGCTTTTGGTCCACCTCAGTTGTACCATTGGTCTACTCACACACAAACACACAGGTATAAACGTATATCTTATAATATTTTATAAAAATAAATAAAATACAGAAAACAAAAAAATAAAGCACCACAGTAGATTATAAGCCTACCCCATTTTCATTGCTGTGGATTCGCTCACAGTGGTGGTCATTACGTTCTTTGGACGGATTCAGAAGCTTCTGTTTCATCTCTTTCTCCTGAGGGAAAAAAATGCAGCCTTGTCACTTGAAGTTGCATACATGGTCACTTGTGGGATTATCTACCCCTCCCTCATATGCTCTTTGTTTACCGAACGGAGGCCACCTGAATGAACATCAGCCCCATTCTCTCCGAATTTCAGTAAAAGCAGAACCTTACTCTTTACATACTTAATCCTGTAGTGTATAGGCCGCCTCTGGTATAACCACTTAAGAGGTCAAAAACCTGCAGCACTGCGGACCGTCAATCACCAGGCTCCATCTCGCCTCAAGGTGAGAGCCTGCAACACGTCGACGGCTTGATGGATTGGCTCTGACAGGGCTGTGCGAGCATGCACGTGTGGATAAGTGTGTGTGTCGGGGGGCTGACTTAGAAAAAGCAGTTGTCCAATTTAAAACCTGCAGCTTCAAGGTTGAGAAATTAAGTATTTGGATTGTGCTTAGCGACTGGAGTGAATCACTTCTGTCTAAAAAAATATGTATAGCTGCATGTTGTTTCACGGAGTAAGATGTATATAAGATTTATTAAGTGACGGTATGTAATGGAGATTGCTGAGAGCAGGGTAGCTATGGCAACCAGACACTCTAATAGGTCTTGATTAGCCACGGAAATGACACGTCAACACTGCATCACACTGTACATATCAGCCAGACAACAAGATTTTCCACTGTTTAAATGAGACGAAGATGAGATACCTAGTTCAAATATATCTATATGCACATAAGGAAATATTCCTAAATGACTAACTATGCTTGAATATTTTTTATTAGTCCAACAGACAATGAAAATACTTAGTAGCTCTAAAAATAATCTAAAACAAATGTAATTGTCCCAAAGATCAGTATTGCACAACAAAGAAATCTTAAAAATCTGGAAGAATTTAACACATACTGTATATATGATTATGTAGACATACTTTTACAGTCATATATTTAGACTGTTCAACTGTTAGACTAAGGATGTTGTTGTTATTTTTATTAGAGATGGTAATCTTTGCCGAGAACATTATCCATTTTGGTTTGAGGTTAACATGACTCATTATTGCATCATATGCAGATTTAATAAAACTCACCTTGTGCTCGATCATGTTGCTGATCTCGGGCAGGAAGTTTTGAGTTATGATGCGATGCAGGTGACGGTCCTGAGGTGAGGTTTTGTCTTTAATACTCTCAGCCAGACTAGCCCATTGCTCCTCTGTGTCACAAACCATAGACCAGGCTCCACGGTTTGGCTCTGACAACACATCTCGTACAGTTTACAAACAGCTCAATATCACCCAATCAAATCCAAATCAAAGACTGAAAACGTTGCCAAATTGTTGTGGTGCTGCTCAACATCTTTACATTACATCTAAAACTAGTTCAGCTTTGGCAAAATTCATCTTATTTCACCAACCTATTTTAGGTTTGGCCTCCTCAATGCTCTCCTCATCTGCCTTCACGGACTCTTCGCTCTCCCCCTCTTCTTCCTCTTCCACTTCCTCGTCCTCCTCCTCCTCCCTGAAACAAACAAGATCAATTAAACAAACCAAATCAACACTTGCTTTCCTAAAGAGTTCCACTGAAAAGAGTGAGATCTGTCGGAAGTGTGTATTTTGTACTTATGGTCATACGTATTCTGACTGGATGTTAAAAGATTTCATTTACATTGGCAGTTTATCCTCAAGCTTCTTCTTTGGTGGCCTCCCTCTTCTTTTTTTCTCAGGCACTTTGTCATAAGTCTCACTGTAAAAATGGTACATAGGATTGAGAACAGATATACGTAAATGTTACGTTATTTTTCTTATGTTGTTTATCCGTCCATACCTGTATTTAAAAGACAATGTTTCGGTTGGCTCCTCTTTGTACAGCCGTGTACCATAAAAGTACCAGTAGAGGGCCCCCGTCCCATCTTGGCCGAAAGGCTCAACGCGTAAACTGTCTGCATCCAGGCCCTGTAAACCCAGGAATACTTTTAAGGAGTCATATGACACAGCTAAAACTAATATTATCGATTGTTTTAGATGTTATGCAATGTGTATTTAAGGTTTTTAAGGTACCGTGCATGTTTGTATCTCCTCTTTGCCCCGCCTCTTAGAAACACGCGGATTTTTAACAAAGCTCATCGCTCCGAAAAGCGAGGTGTGCTATGGTTAACCAGTGCATAGTGATTGGTCAAATACTGCAGGCGTGTGACGGAAATGTAACGCTTCTTGCCATATTTAAAACATCAGGTTCCAAAGTAATTGTACTGACAGGCACGCCCACCTTACTAACGTATACACTTGGGCGGTCTTAGTCACCTCATACCACGAACTGACGTAGATTTGTGGGGGTGTAGTTACACAAGGCGTTTCAGGCAGGTCTGGGTGAGCATTCGCTTTTAGATAGAATGCATCGTTTGTTCCGACACCGTAATTTTACGTGTCCAATACATGCATGGGCAACTTATAACACACAAAAGTCACAGAAAAACACGTGTTCGCGCCATATGACCCCTTTAAGACGAAACAACTTCAGATCACTTCTACCATGGTGTGCTTGCAAATTTAACATGCCTGCAAATGTGTTAAATCTGTACTAATATCATGTTCTGTTCATCAAAATTTGAAAGGATATTCAAGATAAACAAACTTGCTACCTTGAGCCGATCGAAGACATCAGCAGCATCAAGGCGATAATCACAAAGTCTGTGCAGGAGCTCCACCTGTGTGCGAGTTGGTAGCTCCTCAAATGGATGCTCTTTCAGTAGGTTTGGCTTGCCTTCTTCCAGTTCCCATCGGTAATTGATAATGTCTTCCAGGTAACTTCTAAAAGACTGAATCCTGAAAGAAAAAATGCTTTAGGTTTTAAAACAATGCATTATTAGATCCAGAATTGATAGGTCAAATGCCCTGTCAAAAAATGATCTACAAAACCTTTGAGTAAATACTGTGACATTTCATATGATTCAACTCATGCTAGCAAGCACTGTCTTTTTGTAATGACACTGTTTTTAGGTCGATCTAACTAATATTTGTTTAACCAAAGTTCCTGAAACAAAACACAGAAACCAAAGTGCAGGGCAAGGGTGAGCCTTGGGACAACAAGAGAGTAGATAGTGAGTAAAAAGGAGTGAAACAATAGGCTTATCTTGAGAAAGCAGAATGATCTCTCTCACAGCTGCAGGCCCCCTGCCATTCCATCTTTCTCTCGCTCTCTCTCTCCCTCATCCGTAACACTCCCTCCCCCATTCTGCTTGGGTCTTTAGCACATGTAGAATGAAAAGGGCACTTCTGTGATAGGCCAGTACCCTGTAGGCCTCCCCCTGGATGCCAGTTGCTGTCGAATCCAATAAAACCCAGTGTCCCTTAACGGTCCGTCACAGTATGCGAATGGAATCGCTCCTGCCTACCCAATCATCGACCCAACTCCTTGCTGCTGATGAGGCACCGCTATGGAAGGGAGCTCCCTTTAGGGGCCAGTCATTCATCACAGCACTGACTCACATAATATCGCATACTCTTTACTGGAAAGGGGGCCCATGGCCCCTTGACCTACTACTGCTGCAGGTAACCTGGCTTTGTGACTAAAGTGCTACTACGAGCAAGTAGTCATGTGCATTTAAAAAGTTCAAATCGGAGTAAGACATAGCATGTGGGTTGGCTCAGCACCTTGTACAGGTTCCAAAACATATTACACTATGTCTACTGCGTTGAGTGGTGCATTTTATTGTTGTACCAAAACAACCTGAAATGAAGAAACACTGAATCTAAGTAAGGTAGCTTACGTGATGTCGCTGCGCTGATAACATCCTCGCAGAAGGGAGCAGAGGAGGTCTGAGAGGAAGTCTTGGTCTTGATTCAGTAGTGCTTGCTCGAGTTCCTAACAAACAGTAAACGGCAGGGGAGGGAGGTTAGCATTACAGTAGTATCTAATTTTACTAGCAGGTGCTTTTAAAAACTTCAAGTTCTCACAAAAGAAATTAATGGTATAACTTCATGTTATTTATACTGCTCATTGACTCGTGAGAAATGTCTAACACCACTTAACAGCTCTCTTGTGGTAGTAGAATACATTGTTCATTTCAAATGTAAAACTAACATGAAATGTATAAATCTAACCATCAGTTACAAAACATATAGGAGTAGATACCCTCATGTCATTCAAAACCTGTATATGACTTCTGTGGAACATTGGTGGGGCCAATGTGTGGTTAACGACATTCTTCAGAATCTCTTTTGTATTCTTCAGTCATACAGGTTTGGAATGATAAGAGGGTGAGTAAATGATGAAAGAATTGTTATTTCTGGATCACTCTAGTATACAGAAGCTAAAGTGGGAGCAATAACAGGCTGTGTTTGACTAACTTCTAATGTTGTCAAAAGGCATTACAACAGAAATGGGAGAAAGACAGATTGTTGCCATGAGGGAATGCCAGATTTGCAGTACTCAAGCACAGAAACACAGAAACTGCACATGGCACATTTGAAAAAGAAGATCACGTGCACTGAAAATGCTTTGTTGTGCACTTGATTGAAGCGTGGCTCTGCATTCTATCTTTTAAACTAAAGTTGTACCGCTACAAAGCACACATACATACTTTTACACACACTATAGTTCCCAGAACGATAAGAACACAGACTCTGAAAACAGAGATAGAAATAATTCAGCTAAGATAGATTAACATCGGAGTGATTTTTCTCGCATTGTAAAAACCAGAGCAGTTGGACTGTATTGTGAAGGTAGAGTCACTCCATCTTCAGGTTTTCTGTAAATCTTTATTCTCCAAGATGGAACTGAGGTTCAAGTTTAACCTTCAACCCCTTCTATCTCCATTGTACATCAGCTATTGAGGGTTTATGAAGCGGCAGTAAGTGGGACCGCAAACTCCGGTGTACTGAAAGGAGCGGAGAGAAGCTAACGACAGCTTGAGCCCGAAGCCACAGCTAGCAAATGCCTTCTTCCTTCAATGACCCAGCACAACCAGACCCAGCATGCACTGCTCTCTCCTTATAATGCCCAATGTCACTTGAAGAGAGAGTGGAGGCCAGTAGAGCCGATGTAAATACACCGTGCTTCATCACCGGTCCATTTTCCTTGACGGCCTTTTACAAGGAGCTTAGCGATTTGGTTGCTTTCTTTTGCAAGGTCTCTGCTAGCTGCTTAGTCCCTCAGGCAACAGGGAACACTTTTCAACTCCGGTACAAAACATACCCCCTCCCTTTCCTCTCCATAACAGAGTGACACTACAAAATTAACTCAAGGGCGAGAGCAGCAGCTCATCCATTCATTGTGAGATTCACTCAAGCCGCAGATTGCCGCCTCTCTCTAGAGAAATGATGGCGAGAAAAGGTTCACAAAGGGTCAACTCACACACCTCCTGGCTGTGGAGACGCACGGAAACCAGGAGCCCAGTGTCAGCTGGGGTAAAAATACAGAAACTTTGAAAAACAGGATGAGAGACACATTTTTGCTTAAGGTAGGAAAAAAATCATGCCTTCCTTATTAAATTGTAAGAAAGTCAATAGTAAAGCTTCACTTGCTGAATCCGTTGCTTTTTAGGGTTGGTTGTAATTAGCAATTTAGAAGCTATTGATTGTCTCTTTCACGCACTCAATGAAGTCTAAAGAACTACTGAAACGCCTTGTTGAAGGACACATTTGGTATGGGCAGGATGTCTAGAGTTAGGACTGATCAGGTTGTAAAATAGATCCACTATAACAAAAGGGTTATGCTGTGAAAAAATGTGGTTGCAGTAAATGTCATATATCTGTATCCATCTCACAATTTACGCACTCCGAGTTTAAGATCGCAACTCTGCCCTTCTATGTGTCCTTTAGATCCGGCATTACGCTCACAAAACTTCCTGGTCCCTTGACAGTTAGTGGACCAGAGTGGGCTCATCTATCAGTGCAGCCTAGACTTTGATCACACTTCAAACCTGAGGCCGGCTGTGGGGGATTATCACAACCCCACTTTGCTTTTGAAGTGCCATTCAGCGAGCAGGAAGGGGGAATTAATGTTTTGTACGTCCTTTGGTCCATGCAGCCAAAGTCTTATCAAGCCAAGCATACAGTACGACTCAAGCCTGTTGCCATGTGCTTAATACAAGAGCATTACTTTTTATGACGCTCTGCCACAGACACTAAATAAGACTAGGTGTGTAAATTACCCTTTTCCCTGAATTAAGTGAGAATCCTAAAACTCTTTCGAACAAAATCTTGCACACACACACAATGAAGAAAGCGTATAAAAACAGTTTAATGCACTGCTCTTTTCCGCTGTCTCGTGGTTGCTGGTTTTTGGTCAAGACTTTGTGCACATCTGACAAAACGCCTAGATATCGAACAAGCATCTGCATCGAGTCTCATTGCCAAAGCAGACTCTACAACACTGCACTTATCACAGACTAGTCACCAACTTTAAACATCAAGGACAATGATGTAGTCATGTAGTTGCACTTGGCTTTGAATAGCTCCGTTTCTTAACCAACAAGCAAAACAGGTATGGCAGGTGCACAACGGTAGCCTTTAAAAATGTGTCTTACAAGTGGGCAGATAAGAGTTAGAACAGAATAACAAAAATAGATATAGATACTTTATTTTCACGACAAAGGCTGTATGATTTAAATTTAATGTTGCCATGTTGTCATAGAGAAGATCACTGTGCATTTTTACTCTTTAGGCTACCATCTCAGGTCAGTAAATTGACTTTCCAGTGCTTGACCTCAAGATCAATCCATCAGGTAAACCAACAACCCTTATCGACAAGTTTAGAAAGTAGACCTACTGATAAGATTTATCTTAAACTCAATTAGTAAATTGTTTATTTTTTCAGGGACTGACCAAGCCCTGTTTTTAACTATATCTTTCCTGTTTCTGCCATGACAACACAGAGCCGCCCCCAATATCAGTCCCTGATGCACAGCATAATCTCTCCACAGATGGCAGAGGAGCAATTTACAGCTCTTGCTTAAGGAGGCAACAGGAAGACAAAGGGCTGGGTGAGGATATCTTGGCAATAAATGCTCAGCGATCTTCCTTCGAAAACTCTTGGACATGTATATCTTGATGCAACACTCTCCACCGTCCACCCCCATAACAGAACACTAATTCTGAAGAGAAACTCTTCAACAGCCACCCCTGGTCGGTAAGCATTTGCACCATTTATCTCAAGTTTAATGATGCATCTTGAGAGCAAGATATGCAAAACAAAGGATCAAATGGACAAGCGCAGTTACAATCTCCATGAGTGCACATGTATGGCTGTGTGCCACACGTGGTTCAACTTTTTATGGCAATAAGTTGTCTAATTACATGTTGCTATATTAAACCTGTCGACGACAACACAGTTTTGTTTCACAGCTTATTTGTGAATAAAGTAATTTGAAATGTCATATCATTTAGGTCTACTCTCTGGAAAAAAATGTGTATTTGCGATCAGTCACCACAGCAATATAATGCCAATAAAAAAAGTTACTGGCATAAGTATCTTTTGCTCACAGCAATACATTAGACTAGCCATAAAGAGCACAGAGTCAATAGAATATTAGTGACGTCTAAACTAATTCTGAAAGACAGTAAATAAAAGCAAAGCAAAAGAGTTCAACATTGCAGTGATCAACATTGCTCCAATAGTATTATAAAGTTTCTAAATGTAACATTACATTTTAAAATAAACTTTATTCCAATAAAATACCTGTATCATTACTATTTAGATCAACGTTTTGACAAACGTGCTTAATAACAGCAAGTTCTTAAAAGTTTTCTCTTAACATTTCAAGTACCGGACCCCAAAAAACGTGAAAGAAAAACAAACCATGAACAATTGGAACTGTTACTCTTATAAATTAATTGTGCAAGCATCTACCAAATAATTTGTAATTTACTAAGCTTAAATGCAAAGAGAAACAACTTTGTACCCTTTTTCTGTCAAAGGTCTTCTGACAATCCTTTCACACATGACCTTTACTTTTTACAAAAGTAATCACTTTTAAAATGTACTTCTGTGGAATGTTTTTGTTATTTTGTTTTTGTTTAAAATGGAAAATCGTTACTTTCACGTTTTATCATGGTACATTTTTTAGAAAGGGTCAAGAGCAGAGAATGCTTAGACTGCACATAGCTAGGCCACCCATCTCAATGTCAGTGCCAGGTGCAACAGGTGGTCATGGATGGATGGCTAAACACATACTGGGTTTGGGATCACCACACTGGCTTTTGATTGGGGATCATTAACTCCAGGAAACACACAATGGCCTCCACAAAAACCTTTGCTGAGCATAGTGTCTTGCATGTCCTTCACTTGGTAATCATTTTGCAACATCATGAACAGGATGTTGGCCAATACCACCGGGTATGACAATGTGCATGTGTATGGACTATTAACTCAGATCAGGTTTGCCAGGGAAACAAAGTTAAACTGAGCCAGGATGTAAGGGCAACAATATATTATATAAAATACCTAAAAAATATCCCAATAAAATTCCCATTTTTCATAGCCTATTAACTTAAAATGACGCTGTTGTGTTAGCCAGTTTGCTACATGAACTATCAGTGTCAAATGCTTTGTTGTAACGCTCAATATAAAAGTTCATTTATGCACCTGGAAAGTACAAAGTAACAAATACATTTTCCCGTAGATTAGATAAACAAGGTCAAAACACATTGGGTTATGGCAAATATGGGCAACAGACCTAGTCCTATATTAGGCTCCAGGGAATAGGGGAAAAAAACATCAGAGTAAACTGACATTCACTATTTTTAGAAACAGAGTCCTTACCAAACAGACTGTGTGCTGTGATGCAAACATACGAAAATGAACCAGGAAACATTACCATAAGCGTAACAGACAAGACAACCACCAACAGTTCCCAATAGCAGATGAGTGGGTCTGGCTGGGCCATTGTTACAAACTGTTTGACTAGCCTCTCAAAGCACTTCAACACCCCTCCCCTCCAAAATACACTTGCTCTAACACGTATGCACTTTATCGTTGCCGTCTCTGCTCCAGGCTGACGCTCCTTCACGTCTTTTGCGCAGACTGCACACAGCACCCCCCACACCAAACATCCAACTGCACTAGTGAATCCCCCATCACTGCACCCCCACCTACTCAGCTGTCTGCGGGGAGAGAGTCGCAATCCCTGATGACACATGAAACAGCAGATTCCCATCATGCTCTTACGAGCTCCTAACAGGTTCTTGCATCATGCTGTCACCAGCAAAAAAACACCAACCTGACAGTCACAGCCTAAGAGGGTCAACACGAACCCGACAAACTAGGATCACAATTGAGGTCTGTCGTCCAGCTTCAATTTCAACCCACACATAAGCAACTCCCTTCAGAGCACCATGTGTGGTGAGGCAGCCCCAAACTGGAGACGGCCAGTGGGAACCATGGGGCGCTGCAACAATGGAGCCGGCTGAAACAAACACCACAGAGTACAAGCCCCGCAAACACCCCCCTCCCCGTGTGGAACCATCGGATACATTTACTTCTGCCCTCACCTGTCAATCAGACTTGGGGGAGGGGAGTTAGTTATCACAATGTTGTGGTGGTTTAGAAAAACTAGAGACGTTTCAAAGTATTAAGCATGAGGGAGTCATTTGAGTGTGGTCTTACAAAACTTCGATGGCTGAGGGAGTGGTTTTACTGGGTTGTTATGCAGTTACTAGGGAATAAGGAGTCACAGTTAATGCCCGATTATCAACAGCACTCTTATTCTCAGTAAGACGCAAACCTTTACCATTCATGTTTGTGTTACAAACATGGTGACAAGTAACGTACTAATTAGTATTAGTAATGCTTCCCTTAAACGCCAATATTTTACTACTGTAAATGACTAAAGATCTTTTCTCCTCTGGTGGAACTGACATGGGTTATAAGATAAATATCATTAGGATGCAGGTGGGAGACGGTGATTCTTTTCAAGGAACAGCATCTGGGGTCTGAAACAAGGCCTGCTGACCCTTCAGTTATTGATGGTGCAAATCCCTCAGCCAAAAGCTCACTTCCTCCTCCTCAAAACGGCAGGAGCTCTACCAAGGGTTAGCCCCTCACACATCAAAGCCTCAGATTCAACACAGGCTACGTGGATAGGCACATGAATGTGCATACACACACTCAGCTATCCTTCACAATCGACACCCGGTGTCCGAGCAAAACGAGAAAGCGCTACAGATCCGTGGACACAAATCCGTTTTCCTCATCTTAATCCATCTGCTGTTCAAAACAAGAGGCCGTCCTCAGCTCTTGCTCTACCAGGCCCCATTGAGATTAAATCTCCATTTACAATCATACGGCGTAAGGCCCAGAAGAAAAGGAGCCCCAGACGAGCTGAAGCACCCAGCTACAACCATCTCCCCTCTCTGGGGGGAGGCTCAATGAAAGACCCACCATCTGTGATTTAGTCATGCTCATGCCAGGGCCAATGATGGAAAACATGAATGTTCTATTCAATACTGGCAAAACACACAGGCCCAGAATGGGTGGAGGATGGAGAAAAGATGGCACTTGTACATGGGAGGAAGGTGAGACGACGAAGGAGGACTTGATAAAATGACACTGGTGTGTAAGAATAAGACAAACATCTGTCAGGGAACATGTGGACATGCTATGTTAGAACATCAACCCATGACAGTTTAATGAGGCATATGACAATGGGCTGTGCAATCTCTGATATAGATAAGTGTTAATTAGGGGTGCATCAGAAGACTGAATTATAAACTTGTTAAGGCACAGACTGCCATTAATGGTCCCATTCCCCGCGATCACATTTTACAACCTTTAGTTGGATTGTAATTTGCTGTTAGAGCATAAACAATACCTGCAAAATGATAAAGCTCAAAGTTCAGTGCCAACCGAGATATTCTCTTTAACAGAATTCGCTTTTCAAGGACTAAAGAGAACCGCTGGAATCATACTACAGCCCTCTACTTCCCAGGTACATGATGTCACTATTCCGAGTGCCATTAATAACCTCCGCCCAAAGGAATACGCCACAAAATGGGCGAGGCCTTCCTTAGAGAAGAGTAAGAGCCGTTGAGTAGTGTTTGGTTATCAAAGATTGTAAACATTTGACTGAGCTGTGCTTAACTACTTTCACTTTCGTCACAGTCCTACATCTTGTAATAAGAATTCAGCTACACACATTCTAAGATAACCAACAGTCAAATAACAGCTTCCATGACTTTAACATCGGCTGTGAAAGCTGTTCTGTGTGATACAATAATATTGTGTGTGCGTGCGCATACCTCTAAAACACTTCTATGAAACGTCCTTTGAAGGCCTGCTTGCAAATGTCTCCTGGTCAGTCTGCTTGTTTTATTATCCAACTCGGGTCCAATATAAAAAGGCAAAACTGACGTTTCTGTTATAAGTGTTAATTAATATAACCGGTCTGACGCCATTCGGTCCGGTGTCATTTCCCTCGCAATAGTAGGAAGAAAATGTGCGATCTCTAACAAAGATTGACGTTTGCACATGCACTAGCAGACCCTTCGTTACACTTCGATCGATCCGCGTGCTTTTAACTGATGAAGTGAAGTTGACGCCATTGTTACAGTTTATTGTTAAAAGCCGAAGTTTATGAATACACGTGCACTGAGAGGGGCACCGACCAATCTCGCTGATATGGTATGGGTGGGACATCTTCACTCACACACACATACACACACTCTAAGCGGGGAACCAATCACAACAGACCTGGTCAGCTTTACCAATCAGAGCGTTTTGGAAGAAAGGACTTTATATAGACCGGGAAAAAATCCAGTCGTTTTGTTAGAAGAGAGACCGCGGTGAACAATAGACTTGAAATATGTGAAATATAAAGCGTTTTTTTATTAGAAACATGAACACCCATTGTTAAACACTCAAAAATCATCATCAAAGCCTCAAAAACAGCTAAAGAATTGGGAGGAAAACATGTGAAAGGTGTTTGGTTGCTGAAGTGAAATACAAGGATAGGTGCAGAGAGGTTGCATAATTTAAAGACTTTGTAAACATTGTCAAAAAACATTTCAATCTATAACATATATTAGCTCCAAAGCATACAGAACAACTCAAATAATTGTTAACAATACAGCTAAAACTCTACCAAACAGGTCAAATGATCTTAGGTCGCTCACAGAATTGAAGTTTCTTAACTTTTTAAGGTTTAGCAAGTAGGGCATAAAACTCCTTTTGGAATACTGACTGTATTCTGATCTGCCACGGTAAGCTTAAAGATTTAAGTTGAATTTAAGTCAGGTGCAATTTGGGGAAAAGTCTGTTGACTTCAAAGAATGTTAAAGTAAGTATGTGAAGTAGCCTGCAATGGGCTAGATGCACAAGATAACGCCTGTGAGCTTTTACGACACCAGAGTCATCAGACTAACTTCCAGTCATATAACACTATTCTTTGTTTTGGCTTAACAAAGTGCTCAGCAATGTAAAGAGGATCTGTCATATCGCCGATTTATCACTTTCTTATATTTCATCTTAAAAACACCCATAATAGTTGGCTAATACCATACAGTGTAATACGACCAGAAATTACTTTGCCGACCCTGGCGTCCCAAAAGCTCACTGGCACCATCTTGTGCAACAAGCTAATTTTATGTCTCAAACAGAGATGGCGATAAAGAGGCAAAAAAGTTACAGACTGCAGCTTTAAAACAGACAATTAGAACCCAACCATTTCAACAATTAAAAAGTGCTTGTGCTGGTCAGTCCTATAAAAAACAGATGTCCTCAAGATTAATCAGTAATGAGGTTGTCTTTCTCCATTTGCCCACATTGCTGACTTTGCCCACCAACTGTAATCAATTCAGAAACTAAATTAAGTCCTACTCCCATCTTCTGCTTAGACTGAAGCCCCACATATCAATTCTCCACCCACTTTCTAGGCATCATCAAACAGAATAATGAAGACGTATTAAAACAGACAGGCAACAAAACACCAACGCTCATTCTCTGTGCACAGCCGGCAGGCCTAGCCCTCTGGCTGTGCGCAAGTATGAAGGGCGGAGGGGCTCGGCTCCTGAAAGACTCGGGCTCTCCCAGTTCTGAAGGCGGTGAGATTTCAGGGCTCGTTTCACAGCCACACTGATAGGAAATCAAGCATGCTTTACGCAGACAAAGAGCAGGGAGAGAGCCCAGGCGAGTGTGGCCTCTTCCTGTAGTGCACTTCTCTCATCTAGGGCAGGGATAGAGTGTGACTGTGAAGTGTAACCAATGAACAATGTCCAAGGAGCCGTTTTGTCAGCTTGCCAAGACGAATCTCTATTGTCAATCCCCGGAACAGATTCTCAGAAGAAAAAGAACCTGACCAAAATGTATTTGACTTTTACATACAGAACAAGTTTAATACAAATTTAGTTCAGGGGATATCAGAGTTAATCATTTATTCAAACTACCAAATTATATCCTCAACAGGTGAGAATTGATGACATCTCCCTGACAAAAATCAACCCAGAGCTCCAAAAGTTTGACAAATAAACATATGGTCATCCTTACAGGGTAGGCTTTCTCACAAGCAGAAGAACTGTATCCTCTTACCACCGGATTTGGGTTCTATTTACTGGACTATCCACCTGCTTTTTTGGGCACGGCTTTGGATGAGTGCCGCTAAAGAGCTAAAAACAAACCGGTGATACGAGAATTCTGAGCATTACCGCAATTAAGTTTCTCTGTTAGTGAGTGGCTGGCCAATCCTCGTGGATGACCTTTGCATCAATTTGCGTTTCTTTTTGTGTTAATTAGATAAAAGAAGGAATAATTACATTTGACTAAATTAAAAAAATCTGGCAAACACTCTGTCTCTCTCAATTCTATCCAAGAGCAAGAAGCTCACTTCTTGAAATGAGTTTGCTATATCTCCCAATAAGGATTACAGGCCGTGATATTAACAATCTTCTTTATTCATAAGGTGCAAAATAAAGTCACTGTGTCAACAATCCCTAAAATGCATTTTCCTGACACGAGCTATGATTTGACATAATAACAATGTTAGAGATCCCACATCACATGCGTTTTGACAATGAACATGCCCCCAAGCAACGTTGACAGCTAAATATAGAGTTCTCAAATCTATTAAGACATGTATACAAATTATATTGTTAACTAAACGTTTCCTCAATTTCCTGTGAATTAACGTATACACTAAACAGAACAGATTGAATTTTTAATATGTCCACCAAACATTTAACCACTAAGAAGCATTAGGATGAAGAAGATTCTGCAAGGATTATGACAACAGACTGGAGTAATGACTTGAAAAACGTCTCAATCACAAGATTAAAGCAACCGATTGGATTATTCACAGTGGTGGCTTACATCCCATTCATGCCTGTCTGTGAAGTTACCAGGGTAGTAAAGTGGGAATGAGGTGCTTTTGTGTAGAATGACCTTGGACACCTAGACTGAATGCAATTAGGATGCGAGGATGAATCGCGAAACGGTCAATGACTTGTGCCTGAAACAGCATCTGAGACTAAATCCTTTAACACTGCATTGACACATGCTTTCTGTAATTTTCGATTGCGCACTAAATGAGATTACTAAACTGCGCACAGTGAAGGTTTGCAGTGGAATTAAAGTGAAATAAATCACGTTACGATTCGTATCGCTAACGTGCAATACAAATGGGCTCTTCTGACGAATGTGCCTAATTTTCTTTGGCGATTACGCGAGGTATAACTTTTCTGCGAGTTAGCACGGGACGATCATCACCTCGAACCGTTCCTGCAACAACAAAGCGCAGCAGCGCACGTTTCACACGTATGGGGGGGCGAGATGTACCAAGATACCTTGTGTTGACTATTTCTTACGCCTTTAAAAAAAAAAAATGCTCGGTATGGAGCTCCTTACAAATTTACAAAACAAATTGCCGAATAAAATGATTTCCTCATTGTTTAAAATATACGCGACCATAAAAACAAGGATACCTAGCCACATTATGTAAGGTGATCGTGGTTTACATGCATATCTGTGGATCTGAAAAAGAGATTATTTCTGATAAATTGAAGCCAGCACCATTGTGAAGAGCGTGAGTCAACAGCACAAACAAGGCAGACAGTGAGTTACGGAACAATGACCAACTCGAAGCCTGTGATCCACCAACAAACGTGTAACTCCAGAATCGTGAACTTGGCTTATCGTTTTCATAACAATGGGGAGAAACACCCAGACGATCAAGTTGATCAAGTCACGGGCTGGTTATAATCTTATTCGACGCCACAACTCGCCGTGTTAAATCTAAAAGCGAAAGCACGAGAACGTGACATAAAACAATATATAGCTTATATCAAATTATAATAAAATTAGAGAAGTTGAACACCTTAATAAAACAGCGTATTTTAACCGCCGTATTACAACGTTTCTTTATATGAAAGATGTAAAGAACTCGAAACAAAACAAAGTTGCGGCAATTGCGTTGAAACTGGTCAACAACGTAATCGGGTTGTTCTGTAAACAAAATAAGAGCAATGCCAACCACTTAATAAACACGTTTTTATACATAAAATAACACTTTGAAGTAGAGATCAGAGAGAAACAACACAAAAGCACGAGTGCTTTGGGTAAATGTTAGACGTTTGGTCAGGCGGTTAACCGTGTCACGGCGATCAGTTTAGTTCTGTTATCATACACAGCGAACTAACTAACTTTTCACTAATACTATCATTATCAGCGATTGAGTGGCACAGGTTAAAGTCCAATTTACTCAGTAATTGTGGGAATGACTGAATGAGCCGCGAGCGACTATCTGGCGAACACGGACGCCGGAGAACATGGCCAACTTGAGTTTGTTGTCGTCGCTACAACGACTGAGAAGGGGCGCGCGCAAACAAACCTGCCGAAATGAAATAGAGCCGCAAGTTTATACATTCAATATCATTTACCTCTATTTCAAAGTCTGGTAAATTAAAAGCCGTCCTGAAGAGCGAGCAGAAGTGCGCAATGGCGGGGACTTCCCACCAAGACTGGATCTCCTCCACAGTAGTTATACATCCCTGTGACATTTTTATGTCGTCCAACGCGTGTCTCACATTAGAAAGTGTGGTTCAGACGAATCCGTCAAGTTTGCTCCTCATAAAAAACTCGTTTAACTGAACACCAAAACTTGTTTTCCTTGCGGTGTAGTAGCCATTGCGACCCGTAGAGTCTCACAATCTGTTTCAGTCCGCATTTCACAGGAGGAGAACAGATGGGCTGGGCCGTACCATCTGTAACGGACAGGGGGACCTACGCGCACCAAAACAAACTAAACATTAAAACAAATCGACCTCAACCCAGATAAAAGCTGCTCGCTCATTATCGCTGACGATATCTCGTCCTTTTAATAACTTGTTGACCTGAACAAGTCAACGAGAGTGAATTAACTCGAGACTTAGTCGGTCTTTGTTGTCAAGTGTTTCACCTCCCCAGGAAGTGGTATCTTTATTTAAAGGGATTGCACACACATTTGAATTTCGTTGAAAGGGAAGTGGTTCTGTTGTTACAAAACAGCGAAATACCTGCGATTGATCTTCACTAGATGACTTGTGTATACAAAAATAACCCCCTTTGACGCTAATACGTTGCATATGTATTATTACATTGCATTTAAATGTACGGAATTGATGAGCATTTTATACGAGTCCTCTTTTGATTTTGATAACGTGCGCACAGTTGTATCTAAATACATTAACATCATCAACATACGCTCCAAAGTCAATGTTTATTAGTTATCAGTTGTTTGTAGTCCCTAAAGAGGCTGTGATGTTTAAAGGTTATAGTCTTAACTGTTTTGAGTGAAGTTGGTTGGTATTAACAGTATAATCAGCAATAAATATAAATTTGCTACACACAAGTCCTCAGAATAAATAAGATTTTTATATTTCAACTCTAAAACAGCGAATAAATGGTACCTCAGACTTTTTACCTTTGTAACAAATTGGGTTCCAATATATTAAGGACCCAGCGCCCTCTGTTGACAAGTAAGGGTAAATTGATCTGTCTGTCGGTCCATCCTTCCAACAATGTGAAGGTGAGTAAAAATCTTATTTTGTATGAAATCATATTTAGATTTTAATGAACTATGTGGTATTTCTTATGTGTCTTTTAATGTTGTCATTAAACCTGTTAGATAATAATGGTTATGCCATATTCGATTTTGAATGTGATTTTTCTTATTGAACAGTTAAAGTAGTTCACTTCACATTTTGCCCCCATTGACTTTCCATTGTAGGAATAAAGATTACTATGGAAAGTGAATGAGGCAATTTTTGAGGTGAACTAATCCTTTAAAGTTTATGCCACTTTGTGGATGCTTCTGCAGTGTAAGTGTGTACATCTGTGAATGTGTGTCAAGTTTCATTAGTAAAAAGTTGTGCAACCACTGGCTATGTCACTGGGAGTCGCCACGAAGGGGAGGGACTTAGGCACAGAAGGACAATGCATGTGTTTGTGCAACGGCCCCTGAGTGGCGGCTGGCTCTGTTGGATCTCTTCTGTGCTTGACTACGGCTTCTGCACACATTGTCAGTGTGCATAGGAGGAAGAGGGAGGCTTGATCGAACCCGTCAATGCACTGACTGAGGTAAGAACATTGTCATTATTCTCTCAAACAGAGTTGTAACTTGTGTAACGGTGAAATACACAGGGTTGCGTGAGAGGGGATCTGTTTGGGGTGGTTGTGAAAAGTCTTAGCGAGGGAAAATGTGGCATGGAGGGGGGAAATATCGCTTGTCCGTGTTTTTGGCAGCGGAAGGGTATGAATAGACCAGAGTTAAAAGAAAGCAGTGCTGAAGGGAAAGGCATGCTCAGAATGCCACTAAGTTCCAGTTAAGACAGGCAGTGGATGGTGGAGAAGAGAGGATGTGAGGATGTGATAAGGCTGGAGGAAACGAGAAAGAGCGGTCAAATATTGAATGGTACCCAAATGATGTGAGTAAACAGAAGCGTGAAGGGAAGAGAAGAGAAAAGAGTCAGATGGTTTAAGAAAAGTGAGAGGAAATTGAAATGGGAGATATGACACAATACAAAGAAAAAAGTAGAATTACTCTTATTGTACAGATTCTGCAATTTTCTGTAACACGATAGGTTCATTCTGCTCAGGTGGACTTTCCTAAAAACAAATCACCGAAAGCCAATATAAAGAAGACTAAGAGTATGATTTAAGATTAAAACAAGTTGTATTAAATGTGGACATTTTAAGACTTCTACAGTCTGACAGGATCGAGTCGTAGGTTTTCATACTTCTATAAAATCTCTTTAATGGTGATGCTGTTGATAGTGTGTTAGTTAGCACAGACGTTCAAGCTGGTAAGCCCCTCACCTGTTAGCTCTCTCTTTAGGCTAATTCATGAGGTCACAACCTAATTAGCTGTAAGATTACAGAGACTTTACGAGGAGGACGTTCTCTATTCGTGCACTGTGAAAATTCCTTTTCTAGCGGTAAATGGACAATTGTTTTCAGTGATTTTACACAAATATGAATGGAGCAGTTACTGTGAAATGACCAGCATTACATTGAATTAGGTGCTATGTCCTGAATTTGAAAATACAGCTAATCACTCTTTTGTTCTTTATTTATTGCTACCAAAGAGTGGCTGTTCTTACAGACAGGAAGGGTGTGAAGGTTGGTGCACCGTGCCAGCAGGCTGGCCGGGTGGACCCTGGAAGTCTGTGCTGAAACCTTTGCTGGTGGGAAGAGAATTGGAGAAAACAGTTAAAGTATGGCCAAGATGGCCGAGCAGAAAGTCAGGTAAACTTCTTTCTTATGTACCTTGGTGTAATGTTACTTGATTTAGTTGAAAGTTATCTAATTTACTGCATTATGCTTTTAACATCCGTTTGTGCTTTTTGTGTTTATGTTTTGTGCGTGGATGGGTGGATTTTGCTTGTGCTTGTTTCTCTGTGTTCACAGCCTCCCTGCTAAGCTGATTAATGGGGGCGTGGCTGGACTAGTGGGCGTGACCTGTGTGTTTCCCATTGATCTTGCTAAGACCCGCCTCCAGAATCAGCAGGGTGCTCGTGTCTATAGCGGAATGTGAGTTGAATCTTTGTGGATCTGATAACTACATTGCAGTGACTTGTTTAATATGTTTCACATTGTTTTGAGGTGTTGGGTATCAGAGATCGTCCGCCAGATAAAATGGTTTAAAACAGTTTGGATCATGGTACAACAAGTAAAAAAGACATTTCATAGATGGCTTTATTAAAACCCAAAAAAATCACGGGGGTGTCATGTGTTAGTGCTTTACTCTGGGTGGAGGATGTTGCCTGGTGAAATTTATTTCCTTGTATTTTCCTGAATGACTCAGAAGATGCAAAACAACTCGAGTCACGTGCTTCTAAGCGTTAATTTTGAAAGACAGATGTTTACTCTCCTAAAAGATTTGCTTAACCCCATATGCAGTTTGCTTAGAAGAATCGCTGTGTAGGATGATGCTGGGTTTATTTTGTAGAGATGGTGCTTGTGAGTAACTTGCATATTTGGTACACTTATGTAAGAAGCACAATGAATATCAAAGTGGTTTACAGACAAGAGATTGGCTGTGGTGTTCAAAGCTCTTTTTCCCCTACATTCTTCCAAGATTCTTTGTGTTAGTCTGCTTAATGGTTTGGGATACACAGCTGTTGGAAAACAGAGACCAATAAAACAAGTGTAATTTTTGCTGTTTAAGAGATTTTCCACTGTGTATGCTAGTTGGTGTAGTCAAGCTACCAAACATGAACAAAGAATAGACGTTTAATCTGCAGATATGAACATTTTATGGTCAACAACAGATTTTCAAATAGACTTTAGTATTTATCATCTTGAAAATGTATGTCTTATAAAGGAGGGACTGTTTGGCGCAGACCATCAAAATGGAGGGATACTTTGGCATGTATAGAGGTACGGGGTTTCTTTTTTATGCAGTGCTGATTTGTGTCTTTAATAACATGGACCAAAACTGTTTCTATCATGCATGTTTGGAAAGGGATTTGATGAAAGATGATCTTGAATACAAAAAACACTAGCCTGAGAGCTTAGTTTGTAAGGCTGGCTGGAAATAGCACTCACGCTTGTATTCTCAGAATTTCACTAATCTTAACGTTCCTCTCAGGTGCAGCCGTAAATCTTACTCTGGTCACTCCAGAGAAGGCCATCAAACTGGCTGCCAATGACGTCTTCAGGCAAAAGCTCTCCAAAGATGGGTAACCACCTCTTTCTGTTAATACCTACTACACAGTACAGTTTAAAAAGTTATCCACTTAAAATCTTTTCTGTATGTAAAATCGGTAATTTGACTATACTTGATCAATTTCTTTCATTGATCAATCCAAAAATGCTCTTTAATAAATTGATATCTGGTGTTTGTTGATTTTATTTCACTTGATCTTATCTACCCCATCTGTCACGGTTTCTGTAACCCCTAGAAAATTACCTCTGTGGGGAGAAGTCCTCGCCGGCTGCGGGGCCGGAACCTGTCAGGTGGTAGTCACCACCCCCATGGAAATGCTTAAAATTCAACTTCAGGATGCTGGGAGGTTGGGTATGTGTTTGTTGTGTTCTCTTGAGTGTCATCCAGGATATGTAGGTCTTTAATTTAGAACAATGGACTAGGTACAAAGGTTATCCAAAAATAACCAAATATGTATTGGTGTAAAGATCAAACCACGGTGTCACTATTGGCTATAAAAATACAGTCATGCTAAGTCAAAACAGTAACTTGAACCTATTCAAGTAGGATTTATTTATTCCAAGGAGCTAAACACTAATCTGGTTTGCTTCTATGTACTGCTTTTGTAAAGCAGAATACATACTGCATTTTTTTATTTTCGCTTCAAGAAGGTTAACAAAGTGATTACATCGAAAATGCCTTTGCCATCCCGATTCTCTAGTTCACTTCCAGATGGAATAAAGCAAATAATCAGTGGATAATGTCTGTGTTTGTTTCTACAAGCTGCTCAGCGAACTGTCGCTGCTTCTGCCCCTGCGGCTGGTCCAACCCCCTCACTGGTTGCATCTCGGACTGCCCAGTCAGGCGCCGGTGTCCCCCCTCGACGGTCAGCGACCCGTATCACCATGGAACTTCTTAAAACTCGAGGCCTGAGAGGTCTTTATAAAGGTGCTGGAGCTACGCTGATGAGGTACGTTTCAATCGAAGAACATTCACGCTGATTCTATGTCTTAAAGTGTGTGGGGGGAGGCTATCCCTTTAAGTAATTGCTTTTCCTGTAAACACACACACTTGTTTACGTACACAAGGATGATTATACGTCACAAACACCTTTGACCCTTCACTGTGAACAACACCCACACAAATAAACCCACTCACCTTTACTGACACCCCCCTCCCCCCTTTGTGGGCTGCCGACGGTGTGTGATGTAATCCCAGCTGAACTGATGTAACCTACCCAGCTGTCAGTTCCGATCTGTTATTCATAGCCTGTAACGAACTGTAGGCGGGATTCTCTTCTTAATGGAATTTCTAATGAGGGCAGTCACAGCTCAATCTCAATCTGCTGTCTCTAATCAATGGCTCGCCACAACCTACAATCACTTGCATCCTATTTCTACATTTCAGTTTAGAATGAGTTTCCCATTTCTCGTCATTTACAGGCCCGATCTAATTAGACACATCGATTCATTCCAAACCATCGATAAAGTCCTGCAGCTGTCCACATGTCCACATGTGCGATTGAGGTTCTGTATGCGTTCTCTTTTCAGGGACGTCCCTTTCTCGATGATCTACTTCCCACTGTTTGCTAACCTCAACACAGTGGGCCGAAGAGAGGATCGCCATAGCAACCCCCAGGAGCGGGCCCCCTTCCTGCAGTCCTTCATGGCTGGATGCACGGCCGGCTCGGTGGCCGCAGTAGCTGTTACTCCTCTGGACGGTACTACTGACTTTAGTAAAAACAAGACTTTGATTTAGTAAAACAAGATGTCAGCGCCTATAAAAATCAGTGCTAATCTTGCTAGTCTAAACCTAGGTTTGAAGACGAAAACAGATCTCATTCGAAGACATGTTTAAGGCAATATCAAAGTTTGTGAATTGTGGGTACATAGCAAACGGTTCCTCAAGAGAACTTTTCATAAAGGCACAAAATGACTCTTTTGTTGGGTGATTAATTACTGTACCCCATGTGTTGCAGTAGAGCCCTACTGAGATGTGTAGACTAAAACATTTCACTACTTTAGTCGAAAGTGCTATGTCTGCAGCATTTGCTTTCACAAACATGTTTTGTTTGTCTTGTCTCCATGTCTTGTGTTTCTTTGGTGAGACCATTCTTTGTTGCTTTAAAACAGAATAGGGGAAAGAACGATTACTTGGACAGTGGAAAAGTTGGCAGTGCTTGTAATGCCGCTATTTCAAGATTTGGCAGTGTTGTTTGCAACATCAAATTGTTTAGAAGTTCAAAACAGACTGGTTTACCTATGACCTAGTTTTTCATCAATGCATTACTTTTGTATTACATTGGACATATTTTCACATTTTGAGAAATTTAATTTTTTTAGTTATAAAGACACGTCTACAGACCCTACAGAAGGGAGAGGGGGAGGACTCATACAGAGGGATCATTGACTGCACACAGTAAGAGTTTTTATGCAATGTATTGTATTTGAAAAAATATATTTGAAGATGGTATTTCAACCATCAGTGATGTTAAAATCATATTTTGGTATAAATAATATTACCATAAATCATATGCTATTGTTTCTATATTGTATGATCTTAAAGTATTTAAAAACATGCCTTGGTATTATCATGGTATGCCTCCAAAAGACACATATTACTAGAGATTCACCAATACAAAATTTATCCACCGGTATCGATTATTTTGGGTAATATCTGCCGATACCTCTTCTGAAGATTAAATTAATATTTCTTTAATTTCTCAATATTATTAATTAATATAATGACTATTAATATATAACATCAAAAGGGGTGATGTTTCTTAAAGGGACAGTTCACTCAAAAATGAAAATTCTGTCATCATTTACTCCCCCTCAGATTGTAACAAACCAGTATAAATGTCTTTGTTGTGCTAAACACAAAGGAAAATATTTGTAAGAATGTCCGTAACCAATCAGATCTCATCCCACTTTGACTCCCATAGTATTTATTTTCCCAACTAAGGCAGTAAATGTGGAATGAGATCTGTTTGGTTACTGACGAACATTTTCTATATACAGAGAGCACAAAACTGATTGCATTATTCGGTCCTCTTTTGATTGACAGGAGATAGCTCTGATCATTGGCTGTTTTTAAACTATCGGCCAATAGTGTAACAAATAGCTTTTATCAACCGAAACCGAAACAGATTATTGGCCGATATATTGGTGCATCTCAAATTATTACCATGGCATTAAAAAAAAAAACATCTTTTGCAGACGCATTTTAAAACGAGAGGGACCAGCCGCATTCCTCAAGGGAGCAACGTGTCGAGCATTGGTCATCGCTCCGCTCTTCGGCATTGCCCAGGGCGTGTACTTCCTTGGCATCGGTGAACAAGTGCTGGGGCTGCTGGGATAACGGCAGAAGATGTCACCCCAATCATCAAACACACAGTGCTGTTTCTACACGGGACATGGTAACAAGCGAGGAGATGAGTAATGTGTAAAGACTTAGAAAGGACATTTTGAGAAGTGAATAAAAGATAACTGAATGAAATCCACATACCCGACCAAAGGAGGTTTCCGATACTTTTGAATAAGAAAGGAGGGTGTGTAATGCTAACATAAGAGCCACTGTTATTGAACACTAATCATTTTAAAGTACCTAAAAGCTGTAAACAGGATTCTTAAGGTAAGACAGGGTCCTGTTTTTAAAGCCCCTATTTACCATAATTTTTAAACCTGCATGATTAATGAAAAACATGATGAGAAAGTCATTGTTAATGAATGACTTTGATATATTAAGATGGAAGATTTGAATCAAAGAGAGAAGCAGAACCAATGATCGTACAGGGTCTGATATAAACTGTGTAATCTGGTTGCTGTTTTAATCCATTCGTAAATCTGGGCTTCTGAGCCGAGGCCTTCCTGTGCACATGTTCCTTTGCGGGACAAAATCTCATGTCTTGTAGGCAAAATAATGACCATTGTGGGCTTCATTTTATAATGCTTCTCTAAATGATCTTGTTCATTGCGTAATAAATGTAATTAAACAAAGCCTTATTCTTACCACTGAACGAAAATTAATAAAAGTAAGAATTAACAACACATAAAAAGGACCAGTGACTTAATGGTATTAAAGTTTTGAAACCATTTTACAAATACATTCATATTATTTATATTTATATATTATATTATACATATATTATATGGATTGTTTAAAAATTAATATTGCCCTACACTTTTTTTACTGGGATATTATTTTCTCATTCTGTAATCAAAGGCACCATAATTCCTGCTAGAATTAGACTGAAATGTATAAAGTATACACACAAATGCTGACAACTGGAAAACTGAGACCAATATTAATTGTTAATTCATACCTGCAAAATAAATAAATAATAAAATGAGTGGAAAGTAATTTTGCATGTTTATATTAACACAAAATAAAAGACCTTTCTGAACAAAAACAAGATCTCTAAATACAATAATAGCAGGGAAGAGTCATTACAAACATGACCTATCCAGCATGTTCTTTTAATGTTTACAAAGGCCTGAACACTACAAGATTTCATATCGATATACTCTGTCATTTTGCACACAGGCAAGCAGGCCTAAAATATATTGACATTTGCAAGTCAACTTCAGATATAAACGACTTCGCTTAACAGACTGTTTGTTAAAAAGCTTTTTATCTAAAAGATTGCCTAAACGCATGATAAAAAGTAATTTGATTATGCAAAACATATGTTTGTGCACCACAACCGATGCCGTTTGGATCCAGTTTGCATAAAATCCGCAAGGAGGCAGCATTTTCCACTCTTTAATTAGGTTTCTAATCATTTGTCTCTTTCAAAAATAGATGAAGTGTAACGAAACAAGCAATATACATTTTTTATTTTTATTTTCAACCCTCACAGAAATGCATCAAAATATAAATAAAACATATTTGATTATTTTTTCCTGTAGTATAATGCAACTAGAAACAAATGCAACCAGAAATAAGCACAAATTCATATATTTAAGATAAACTGAATGAGGTTTTTGCTGGAAACCAGTTAGGCTGCTAGCTAAGTATACAACATTTAGAAGGCACCGTAAGACAATGTAAATTCCTGAGTGCTTGTTGGTTTTTGAACAGATGGAGATCAAATGTCAGGATTATGTTTCCAAGAGAATCTCCATGTTGAAAGAAAACAGTTTAAACCAGCCTATGGAGGTTTTCTGGTCTAACCCAGTTTAACTAGCATCCCTACTAGGTGTTAGGCTGGTCAGTCCACTAGCGGGTCTCCCAACTTGACAAGTGCTCAAGGCACCTCTAAAACAAGCTTTAAAAGCTTGGCAAACATACGAGACCAGCTAACAACCTTAGGCTGGATTAAAATGTTTTTCCTGCATGTATACCCACGTTCCCTAAAGGTGACATGATCTTCAACACTCAAAAGGAAAAGAAAAACACTCCTGAATGACTTTCTTTGGCAAAAACACAAAAACCTTTAGGAAAAAGAGACGAAATAAATTGATTTGTTAGACCTTGACCAAGGCAATTTTCAGAACTTCCAGATGTATCACTTCAGCGGTTTCTGGACAGTGATGATCTCTTATGTACCAATACATCTTTGTAACAGCAGTCTATTAATCCATAAACTTGCGGTTTGGGTTAGCCCCGAACAGGTTCACTCTGATCTCAGGCATTATCTGTGAGAGGACCAAGAACTTTCATGAATACAACAAAGTTCATAAAATACAATGCATTATATTATTACTATGTTGACTGATTTAAGAGGAACAGGAAGTGAATGTGGTTTCATAATCCTGATCTTCTTTCCTTTGTTGTCCCTTTCTACAAACTGACTGGTTTTCAGTTAAATTATTACATATCAACTGGACATGGCTGTTTTCATTATCCCACCTGTTGAGCTATAAGATCAAGTCTGCTGTCCAACGTGTTGGACACCTTGATCTTGCTGTCAGCGTTATACATCTCAACACCTCCAGAACTGAGGAAGCCAAGCACAAAGAAAATAAGACAATGCATTATACAGTTTATATAGAGAAGACCTTTTTCAGAAAGTAGAGTGTGTAGGATCTTACATGTTGGGCGATAGGAAGTTGTTCTCGTCAATGCGCACTTCGATGTTACACTTGACGGACCCTTTGTAGATGGGGATGTTCTTCTTAACGGCAGCCTGGAATGACAGACCAGTATGAACATACAATTCTGGTATGTAAACCTTTTTGAAAATGTAATATTTTTCTCACTTGCACCAGTGCTACATCTTCCTTTCTGCACCGGATTGTAACCTTGGGCTCCAGCAACTGATAAAACCCCTGTTGAAATAATGCAGTTTTAAATGTCTTTTGAGATTAGAAAACGTTCTGTGTACTATGAAAACGTGTAAATTACAATTTATAGCGTCCAACAGTAAAAATATAAAAATTGTGACGTTTTATTGTTGATATTGAAATCATAAATTTTTTTTAAGTGAACATCAGGAAAAAAGTATAATTTCTTAATAAATTTAATATGACCTCATTCAAATTATTAGCATCAACTTAGAAATCGACTAAACAGCAAAAGTTGTTAATTTCACATGACCTGTAACACCAGCCCCTCCAGCAGTGTTGGGTACTGGGTCGGGTCTTTGGCAATGTTGGCCAACCTTTGTTGTGCATCATTTAGAAGATCCTGCAAAGAGTCACATAACCAAGACGAAAGCAAGATCACTTATGGGATTCTAAACGATTGTATCTGAGACTTTTGTGTATTAGTGACATTTGAAAATGACATAATAATACCTTAATCATGTCATCACGGGCTTTAAGCACCTTCAGTCTGGCCTGGTTCAACAAATTAGACATCTGACTGGAGATTGGAATGAAGACATTAAATCCTCAGACAATGACACAGGTTACTCATTTAAAGAACCAAAAAGGCAAACTTACATTTTCTTCTGTTGTTCAATCTGTTTCTCTTTCTTCTCATAATATTCCATGATTTTCAGCCTCTGAGTCTGCACCAATCGTCCTTTTTCAATATTAAACTCTTCTTCTGCCTGAAAGCCACAACACAGATGATTGGAAGCAGAAAAGTAAAAGATTATACAATACTTTAGAATATGAATACTATACTAGAATACTAAAGCTATATAAGTATCATCATTACCTTGGCATCGATTTCCTCAGCCTTCTCATTGGCCTCCTGCTCAATAAACGCCATCATGTGTTTGATCTAAAAGAGAATGAATGACATATTGAGAAAACCAAAGTGTGTAAGAAAATTGTGCTATACAGTAATATGTACAGCAGATGTTGGCAAATATAGTAGGTTATCCTTGAAAAATGATTCTAATGTACACATACTGCAGAAACAAAGCAGCCAACACAGCCAATATTGCAGGATTCATGTATTTTACGTATATCTCTTTGTGCAAAATTACAGATGGCAAAAAGAGCACAGCAAGTTGAGAAAACGCAAGTTTAATAGTACAACACCTCCATCTTTATCAGATACAGTTATTTATAATGGGAAAAAAAACACAAGACACAAAAGGACCCTTTATTAAAGACGATGTTATTACATGAAGTTATTATGGGGAAATGAAAATGAAACAAATGTTACATTAACACAATAACGTCCTAAGGAAAGTCCATGAAGCTGTGAAGGGACAGAGATTTCCTCTTTTTGGCATTTTAAATAACACACGTCGCGTGATTGACTGCATTAAACTTTACACACTATGTTTAATGGAGCCATTTACTTGACAAATTCACAATACACTAATAATACAAATAAGGTTTTATAACTAAAATTGCTTCTTGTCATGTCGTGATGTCATAAATAAACCTTTTATAGTTCCTCAAAATCTTGTTTTTTATTCTTCCTCATTTTTCAATAAAATTACTCTTTCCATTAACAATACAGTAACACAGTAAACATCTAAAACCACAACAGTCAATATTGAAATACTATTACAGTAATAATACTGACAACAGTATTCAGATCAAAGCGATCATAATAACTGTAATATATTTATATAAATATGTTTTTATGCGCGTCTCCTCTAAGATATTATGACAGACAGAAGTTAACGTTAGCAGTCTGAAGTTAGTAAACGTATTAAGCGGTATGCTTACCTGTTTCTGAACGTCTGCATTGCTAAGCGCCATAGTTGGTTGTTTTAAGGCACTGGCTTTGTTTTAAAAAAATATATATGAGACAAATATTAACAATAGATTGTCTTGTCAAATTAAACTAAAGTTAACTTTACGGGGACCCGCAGTAGTACACTAGTTCCGTCTAGCCGCGTCAGCTGACAGAGATGGAACAGTCACGTGATTTGAAGCGCGTCCGGTTTAATACTCCGCCCACGTTTTCCGGTACACATTACAAGGCTACTAGTGTACACTTAGAAAAGTGTATCTACTCTTGAAAGTTTTTATTTAAAAAATATCCTGTAGTATTTGCGATTTCCTAGGACATTTGATCATGTTTTTACATAAAAAACAAACTCGCTGCAGTCATAAACTATCAAGTATATTGTTAACTATCAACTATATAAAGTTAGACACCAAGAATTTTGAAAAAACTAGTGAAAAACTCCTATGTGAATTGTCACATGAGTTGAAACCTTTCCAATTATTATAGTTTGGAGTCACTGAGAAACATGCGGCAATGTACATCTGGAACAAACACACATTCAAAGATTAGTTCCTGTTAACTTACATCAGGAAATTGTCAGAGCTTGTGTGTATAAGCAGCTCATGTGAAGAACTACAGTAGAGATCATTTCATGCACAGGACAACATGAGGCTCTTTCTAGCTGTCTTTACACTTTTGCTCGTAGTTTACTGCAAAGGGTAAGTCGAGATAAACATTTGCCCCATTACACCTTCAAGATTCAGCCTCGTATATGTCACCTGTATTTTTTGTTTTGTTATAGTTATAAGTATTCCATCATATTTTAATTTGATGTCATTTAACGAAAAATCTGCTTTTTTATTTTGACAGAGACCAAGTTCTTAGAATCCATGCAGAAACCAAAGGCCACCCTCGAGGTTTTAAACGAGTTGAAACAGAACCAGGGAGTATGTCTATTTTTACTGTTCTTGATCAAGAATTTTGTCACACATTTATTTTCTCAAACATTTTCTGGTAGTCCATAACTTGAAATCAAATGAAATAGTATTTTATATGGTAGATAGTAGAATATATATATTTAGTACCCTTTGTGTATTTAAATAGCCTCACTTTAACAATCCATATGTTTGTCAGACTGCAATTTTATGACTGTATTTTATTGAAGTAAACCAGGCAGCTACTACCAACTACTCAAACAATGATGATGATGTTTCATCTTATTTATTTGAATCACATTCATGCAAATTATGGACTATACATGTTATGTGATCCTGTAGCTGGATTTCTGGACCCATGGCATCTCGCCTTTTGACGTTCGTGTGCCTCATGTCAGTCTGTACGCTGTCAAAAACTTGCTCGCTGCAAACAAGATCCCCTTCACAGTCATGATCAACAATGTGCAGGTAAGAGATTCAGGAGCCATGCTTGAAACAAAAATGACAAAAGACAAAATGAAGCTATTAGGCTTTACAGTACTTGTAGAAGATCAGTCCCAACTAGAAATCCATTTTTTCATCCAAGTTTATCAAAACTATAATGTCATTTGGTATAAAATCTGTTAGTAACAATGTTTTACTGTGTCTCAGGAACTTCTGGAGAAGGAGAAAGCAGAGATGGTGAGTAACACAGAGATGGAGCGCAAGACCGAGAGCTTCAACTTTGCTGCTTATCACACCCTGGATGAAGTGAGTACACACATTGCACATGCACATTGCACAAAATGTGTGATATAAGTGTCATGCGTTTGCGAGTCTAAGAATGTTTTAATGAACCTCTTCAGATTTACAGTTGGATGGACACTCTTGTTGCCAGTCACTCTAAAGTCGTGTCTAAAGTGCAGATCGGCAAGTCTTATGAGACCCGACCCATGTATGCCCTTAAGGTGAAGTAAACACATTATTTGGATATCAACACAAATTACAATCTAATATTTGTGTAGCACTGTTTAGTTATAAAATCTATTCACACTGAATCCAGTTTAGCACAGGTGGAGATAAGAAACCAGCGATTTGGATTGATGCTGGAATACACTCCAGGGAGTGGATTTCCCATGCAACTGCAGTGTGGATTGCCAACCAGGTCAATGCAAAGTCATTTCTAAGTTCTCATTTAGATGTACTCAGTATTTATTTCTTTATTTATTGCCAAGCACCACATGTCATGCAAGTGTCCATCATTTTAAACATATTTCAAAAGTACTTTTGTATGAAAGACTGTATTTTTCTCTGCTGACAAAAAGGAAGTCTTACACGTTCACATATGCTGATAGAGTTCTCACAGTTCACAGAGCTCTCACAGAGTTCGGCTACTTCTGCACATAAATAGCCGTATGCAATATTCCTGATCATGATGTAAAATAATCGCTTGATAACTATATTGATGCTTACCAATAATTAAATCGATTTTTTCGTCTTTTTTATTGTATTTATTTTTTGCAATGGGTTCTTATGTGCAATAATAAACTTAAAAACATGTTTCAAAAGAAACCATAAGGAACTATAAAGTAACCACAAGGTAACCGTTTGGTGTTTGAGCATCATTTGGCAACGTGCAGAAAAAGATAAACATCTAGTCACCAAAATAAGAACTGACTAATACTTTTTTAATCCTCTGATCCTTTTGATTTTCTAGATTGCCACAGACTACACAAATAACCGTGCCCCTGTGCCTAAAATCCTGGGTTTAATGGATATCTACCTGTTGATTGTGGCTAACCCTGATGGATATTTATTCACCCACAAGTCCTCATCCGTAAGCAATTAATAATTAGTTTGCGTGAAAACAAATAAATGTTCAGAATAAGGACATCATTAATTGTTCATTTTTAATTAGTCATTTTATCGCTTGTGGCGTAAAAACCGTTCTGCGACCTCTGACCCCAAATGTTTTGGAGTTGACCTCAATCGGAACTGGGATGCAGAATTTGGTGGTAAGTTGATATTGTCATTCTCTCTTGTTGAAACTGAATATTACAGCAAAATGAGATCTGTCAAATATCTGTGCATACCGTCTCTCAGGTCCTGGAGCCAGTGATAACCCCTGTGAAGAAGACTACCGTGGCCCTTCTGCTAATTCTGAGATTGAAGTGAAAAATATGGCAAACTTGATTGAGAGTCACGGCAACTTTAAATCTTTCATTAGCCTACACTCCTACAAACAGCTTCTGATGTATCCCTACAGTTACACTGGAGAAAAACCTCTCGACCAGCCTGAACTTGTAAGTCAATCTGCATACATAACATCTTACTGTTATGACTTTCTTCTGACAATTTGTTTTAAATGATCTAAACATGTGTACTGTAGCACAAAATCGCCGAATCTGCAAGCAGAGCTCTCCACTCCTGGCATGGCACCGTCTACAGTGTTGGCAGTGTTTTTAGCACTATTGGTATGTAAATTACACTGTTCACACATGTCACTATTCTACATTTTGCATGTTTACATAATGCTTTTAAAAACTTAAAAACTGTAAACTGAATCAGGCAGCAATGGTCTCATTTGTGTGGGTATTTTGTAATATTTTTATGTAAACTATAAGCCTGAGAAACATTTACCAAATAGATTTACAACCTCTGCTTCTCCTTTTAGCTATAAACCCACCGTTTAAGATGTTAGTCATTACCATTCGATCAAAATGGTTTGTTCTTTGAATTCTTAAGAAATGCTTGCAACCAGTAACAAAAACGGATGTTTGCATGTTTTATTACAGAACAAGCTAGTGGTGCAAGTGTTGACTGGGCTTACAATCGTGGCATCAAATATTCCTTTGCTTTTGAGTTGCGTGACACCGGCAAATTTGGTTTCCTCTTGCCTGCTGATCAGATTGTTTCAACGTCAAAGGAGACCTATCTTGCTATCAAATATATTATGGAATATGTTTGTGATAAACTTTAAGATTAATTTGAAATCTCTTGAAGTTTCTTATAAAGCTCAAGGATGCGTATTTGTTACGACATGTACACCTGTGCTAAATTACAAGATAAGCAGATGAAACAAACAAATGGTTTCTTGTATTGTACTTACATTTTATTGTCCTCTCCTATCTTTTAAATAAAGGCATACTTATAAACAGCTTTTAGTCAGCTTAATATTTTCCTCCAAATTGCTTTTACCCATGAAATCTAAGGTGAGAATTTGTGTGAGAATAACTAATATAGTTTTCTTTTACTCAATATTTTTTCATTATCAAATTTTGACCTTAAAATTGCCACTAATTTACGAAAACTTCAAACATTATAGCCACACAAATTATATGTATTATATTAGGGCAAGTGTGTAAATTGTGTATGCCTTAAAGTAATAGTTCACCCAACAGCAAACAAATTACTCAAGAATATTATTTATTCACTCGTAATTTGTTCAAAACTTTTGTTTGACTATTTCTTTTTGGTGACACGAAAAAATATATTTTGAAGAATGTTGGTAACCATACAACACTGGACCCCATTAACTTTCATTATGTGGACATAAAACCACTGAGACATTTCTGAAAATATCTTCTTTAGTGTTCCACAGAAGAAGACTCATAAACAGGTTTTGAACGACATCAGCATGAATAAATAATTACAGAATTGTTATTTTTAATGACTAATAGCAGTTTTTATATAATAGCATACTGTATATATATATATATATATATATATATGTTTGCATTGGGTGGTTGCCCCAGGCTAGCCGTAGATTATCCTGCTTATACCATTTGCTAAGTAAAAGCTGTTATTGTTGTTTACAGTGCAATGTTTGCTCAGACCGGTAAAAAAGATTTCAAATGTTGATAAAACTGACTGGAACTACCTGTGCATTAAACGCTTTTAATGCACGCCTTCCAGCCAATCAGAATCGAGTATTCAAACAGACCATGGTATATATATAGAGAGAGAGCATATCTGTTCTTGGCTTTCAACATGAGAAGCACTCTTTGTATCTGTCTGTAAACAGACTATCGTGTGAATTGTCACACCTTTTAACTTGTTTTTTGCCTTATTTTTTAATCTCTGAGAAACATGCAGCAATAAACACCTGGAACAGATTGGCAGTTCTATCATAATGAACCAAGTCAAATAAACTTGCATCAGCATTGATTATGTGAAATAACTGAGAACTCAGCATGTGTCACTGAGTGTATAAGAACAGCTCAGCAATGAAAGAAGTTACAGAGATCATTTGCAGGAAAAGGAGAACATGAGGCTCTTTCTGGCGGTTTTGGCACTTTTGGTCGCAGTTCACTGTGAGGAACTCTTTAATGGGTACGTTCAAATAAACAGATCAGTATTTGAGCAAATCTAGTACTATTGTTGTTTTATATACACGCTTCTACTGTTTTTTAACTTGATACTTGATAGAGACCAAGTTCTCAGAATCCGTGCGGAAAACGAGGATCACCTAAAGGCTTTGAAGGAGCTGGAAGGAGATGTGCATCAGGGGGTATGCTGGTCTTCATCTCTTAAACACTATTGACAGCTTTCAATGGAACATCTATGCACATTATAATAGTTATTTTATATAGCTGGATTTCTGGACCCATGGCCTCTCTACCGATCTGCCAGTTGACGTCCGTGTGCCTCGTGCCAGTCTGTACGCTGTTAAAGACTTCCTCACTTTAAACAAGATCCCTTTCACAGTCATGGTCAACAACGTGCAGGTGAGAGATTCAAGAGCCAGGCTGAAAATCAAAATATCCAAGATATCAAAAGCTAGCTGTTGTTTTCTCAATATGGAACATCATTGTTCACTGTAACCGTAAATTCCAATGTTTTATGTTATTGCAGGAACTTCTGGATGAGGAGAAAGCTGAGATGGTGAGTAACGCGGCGATGGAGCGCAGTACCAAGAGCTTTAACTTTGGTGCTTATCACACCCTGGATGAAGTAAGTAGTAGACACATACAGTAGAAGTACGCCACACAAAAGCAGCATGCATGAGAAAATGAATGAAATGACTGAATATTTTTATTAACTTTAGATTTACAGTTTTATGGACAGCCTTGTTGCAAGTCACCCAAACCTGGTCTCCAAAGTGCAGATCGGCAACTCTTATGAGAAACGCCCTATGTATGCTCTCAAGGTAAAGTCTTAGCAAGCCATACACAGAGGATCTAAAAACTGTCTTGGTTTCATAAACATACATTGATTCCAGTTCAGCACTGGTGGTGTGAATCGACCAGCAATCTGGGTTGATGCAGGAATCCACTCCAGAGAATGGGTCAGTCTGGCTTCTGCAGTGTGGATTGCCAACAAGGTAAGTGAGCTGAGCTCATAGTGGTAACATTCAAATAAATAAATAAATCATTTTTTCCCTCTGAAATTATATGTTTGTGCCTCTAGATTGCTACAGACTATGGTGTTGATGCCTCCGTCACTTCTCTTCTTGGTCAAATGGACATCTACTTGATGATTGCAACCAACCCTGACGGATACGTATTTTCTCATACCAGTGTAAGAAACGGAGAATATACAAATATGGATTTATTCAACACACGCTCATGGCAATTCATCCCATGGGAACTATTTTAAGAGGTGTCTTTTTTGTATGAATTAGTATGATCTCATTTTTACGTTATTATAGTACGATCTACATTTATGCCAGTGATGTTAGGGAAGGGGCTTCATTATTTTTCTTATAGTCGAACATTTTTGAACGATTCACATCATAAAAATAGTTACAAAATACACGCTCAATAAACATTGCTTTTTTTCATGTTTGCTCTTAACCTTTTAGTAGCTTTACATCTGCTAAAAAACAATAGACCCCAAAACACAGAAAATGTAATGGTTTTAATGGGAATTGCATTGGTTTTAATGGAAACTACAGTATAAAGGTGTTTACTGGTATTTTGATGTGTTCTTTTACCTGGCAGATGTGAACCAGTAAAATACCATTAAATCCTATTGAAATAATGCCCAAAACACACAACAAAAATACATTTTGTGATGGTTTTAATGGAAAGAGCTAATGGGTCATCATCATATGTTAATGGAAATCATTAGAATTTCTGTGATGGTTTCTATTGGGCTTTTTCAGCAGGGATGTACATGAATGCTAAAATCGGGTTGGATGACAGTCTTTAGAAGGCGGGGTTTATGAGAAGGGGTGTGGTTTTCCTAGCATTTCTTTTCGCTCTAACTTTAGAACCGTATGTGGCGTAAGACTCGTTCTGTGAATTCTGGCTCCTCCTGCATTGGTGTTGACCCAAACAGGAATTGGGACGCTGGCTTTGGAGGTATGTACAAGTCATTCTCTCTAATTGAAGTACTTACAATAACATGGTTGTGTGTTCAAATATGAAGAAACACAGATATTGATAAATATATGCTCATAAATACTGCCAAGTGCATAAATGTAATGTTAACGTAAAACAATTCTGTTTATTTTTCCTAGGGGTTGGCGCCAGCAATAATCCCTGCTCTGACTCTTACCATGGACCTTATGCCAACTCTGAGATCGAAGTGAAAAACATTGTGGACCTTGTCAACGGCCACGGCAACTTCAAATCCTTCATCTCCATTCACTCTTACTCTCAGCTCTTAATGTATCCCCACGGCTACACTTGCACAGATATTCCTGACCAGCCTGAGCTTGTAAGATAATTCACATACTCGCTTTCTGCTAGTATTATGTAGTTTGTCTTATATAATCTTACTAACGGTTGTCTTTGGGTTATTGTAGCACACTGTAGCCACCGCTGCTGCCAATGCACTCACCTCTCTGTATAACACCAAATACCAAGTTGGAAGCATCTGCAAAATTATCTGTAAGTGGTTTGCATGCCCCGTGAAGACGTAAAACTTAAAATACATTACTTTTGTATTTCAATGGTCCAAAATAATTGATGACACATCTTGCATTACACCTGCTTTGTGAAACACAATTTACTGTATGTTCTCTCATTCTGAATATTTGTTTGTTTCATTCAAGACCCAGCAAGTGGTGGAAGCATTGACTGGACTTACGACATTGGCATCAAATATTCCTTTGCTTTTGAGCTGCGTGACACTGGCCTCTATGGTTTCCTCTTACCTGCCAAACAAATTATTCCCACTGCAGAGGAGACTTGGCTTGCTCTCAAAAACATTATGGAATATGTTGGTGATCATCCTTACTGAGAGTAAAGTGCGAACCTATTGAAACTAAAATAAAAGTTCTCAAAAATCTGTATTGATCTATCTTATTGGGTCTGTTTGATTTCGTTTTATGATCACATTTATTTCATAAATCAAAAATATGCACATTATTTCCACTGTATATTAAAATAATATTATAGCATTTAATCTATGTACAATGCAGGCAAGCCAAAAATTCACAGACTAATACAAATTTTATTTAGCACCTTTCTAATTTAATACAATTTAGGGAACAAATGTCACTTTTTGACAGTAATAGCTTTTGTGTTTGGTGGTTAAAGCACATAATGACCAGTAGGTTTATTGTTTCTGTTTCTGAACGTCTGCATTGCTAAGCGCCATAGTTGGTTGTTTTAAGGCACTGGCTTTGTTTTAAAAAATATATGAGAAAAATATTAACAATAGATTGTCTTGTCAAATTAAACTAAAGTTAACTCTACGGGGACCTGCAGTAGTACACTAGTTCCGTCTAGCCGCGTCAGCTGACAGAGATGGAACAGTCACGTGATTTGAAGCGCGTCCGGTTTAATACTCCAAAAGGTTTTATACTAGTGTACACTTTGAAAAGGGTTCCTACTCTTGAAAGTTTTTATTTAAAAAATATCCTGTAGTATTTGCGATTTCCTACGACATTTAATCATGTTTTTACATAAAAAACAAAGTCGCTGCAGTCATAAACTATCAAAGTTAGACACCAAGAATTTGGAAAAAACTAGTGAAAAACTCCTATGTGAATTGTCAGATGAGTTGAAACCTTTCCAATTATTATAGTTTGGAGTCACTGAGAAACATGCTGCAATGTACATCTGGAACAAACACACATTCAAAGATTAGTTCCTGTTAACTTACATCAGGAAATTGTCAGAGCTTGTGTGTATAAGCAGCTCATGGGTAAGAACTACAGTAGAGATCATTTCATGCACAGGACAACATGAGGCTCTTTCTAGCTGTCTTTACACTTTTGCTCGTAGTTTACTGCAAAGGGTAAGTCGAGATAAACATTTGCCCCATTACACCTTCCAAGATTCAGCCTCGTTGTATATGTCACCTGTATTTTTTGTTTTGTTATAGTTATAAGTATTCCATCATATTTTAATTTGATGTCATTTAACGAAAAATCTTTTTTATTTTGACAGAGACCAAGTTCTTAGAATCCATGCAGAAACCAAGGGCCACCTCGAGGTTTTAAACGAGTTGAAACAGAACCGGGGAGTATGTCTATTTTTACTGTTCTTGATCAAGAATTTTGTCACACATTTTTTTTCTCAAACATTTTCTGGTAGTCCATAACTTGAAATCAAATTAAATAGTATTTTATATGGTAGATAGTAGAATATATATATTTAGTACCCTTTGTGTATTTAAATAGCCTCACTTTAACAATCCATATGTTTGTCAGACTGCAATTTTATGACTGTATTTTATTGAAGTAAACCAGGCAGCTACTACCAACTACTCAAACAATGATGATGATGTTTCATCTTATTTATTTGAATCACATTCATGCAAATTATGGACTATACATGTTATGTGATCCTGTAGCTGGATTTCTGGACCCATGGCATCTCGCCTTTTGACGTTCGTGTGCCTCATGTCAGTCTGTACGCTGTCAAAAACTTGCTCGCTGCAAACAAGATCCCCTTCACAGTCATGATCAACAATGTGCAGGTAAGAGATTCAGGAGCCATGCTTGAAACAAAAATGACAAAAGACAAAATGAAGCTATTAGGCTTTACAGTACTTGTAGAAGATCAGTCCCAACTAGAAATCCATTTTTTCATCCAAGTTTATCAAAACTATAATGTCATTTGGTATAAAATCTGTTAGTAACAATGTTTTACTGTGTCTCAGGAACTTCTGGAGAAGGAGAAAGCAGAGATGGTGAGTAACACAGAGATGGAGCGCAAGACCGAGAGCTTCAACTTTGCTGCTTATCACACCCTGGATGAAGTGAGTACACACATTGCACAAAATGTGTGATATAAGTGTCATGCGTTTGCGAGTCTAAGAATGTTTTAATGAACCTCTTCAGATTTACAGTTGGATGGACACTCTTGTTGCCAGTCACTCTAAAGTCGTGTCTAAAGTGCAGATCGGCAACTCTTATGAGACCCGACCCATGTATGCCCTTAAGGTGAAGTAAACACATTATTTGGATATCAACACAAATTACAATCTAATATTTGTGTAGCACTGTTTAGTTATAAAATATATTCACACTGAATCCAGTTTAGCACAGGTGGAGATAAGAAACCAGCGATTTGGATTGATGCTGGAATACACTCCAGGGAGTGGATTTCCCATGCAACTGCAGTGTGGATTGCCAACCAGGTCAATGCAAAGTCATTTCTAAGTTCTCATTTAGATGAACTCAGTATTTATTTATTTATTTATTGCCAAGCACCACATGTCATGCAAGTGTCCATCATCTTAAACATATTTCAAAAGTACTTTTGTATGAAAGACTGTATTATTCTCTGCTGACAAAAAGGAAGTGTTACACGTTCACATATGCTGATAGAGTTCTCACAGTTCACAGAGCTCTCACAGAGTTCGGCTACTTCTGCACATAAATAGCCTTATGCAATATTCCTGATCATGATGTAAAATAATTGGTTGATAACTACATTGATGCTTACCAATAATTAAATTGATTTTTTTGTCTTTTTATTGCATTTATTTTTTGCAATGGGTTCTTATGTGCAATAATAAACTTAAAAACATGTTTCAAAAGAAACCATAAGGAACTATAAAGTAACCACAAGGTAACCGTTTGGTGTTTGAGCATCATTTGGCAATGTGCATAAAAAGATAAACATCTAGTCACCAAAATAAGAACTGACTAATACTTTTTTAATCCTCTTATCCTTTTGATTTTCTAGATTGCCACAGACTACACAAATAACCGTGCCCCTGTGCCTAAAATCCTGGGTTTAATGGATATCTACCTGTTGATTGTGGCTAACCCTGATGGATATTTATTCACCCACAAGTCCTCAACCGTAAGCAATTAATAATTAGTTTGCGTGAAAACAAATAAATGTTCAGAATAAGGACATCATTAATTGTTCATTTTTAATTAGTCATTTTATCGCTTGTGGTGTAAAAACACGTTAGGCTCAATAAACATTGCTTTTCTTCATGTTTGCTCTTAACCGTTTAGTAGCTTTACACCTGTTAAAAAAACAATAGACCCCAAAACACAGAAAATTTAATGGTTTTAATGGGAATTGCATTGGTTTTAATGGAAACTACAGTATAAAGGTGTTTACTGGTGTTTTGATGTGTTCATTTACCTGGCAGATGTGAACCAGTAAAATACCATTAAATCCTATTGAAATAATGCCCAAAACACACAACAAAAATACATTTTGTGATGGTTTCAATGGAAAGAGCTAATGGGTCATCATCATATGTTAATGGAAATCATTAGAATTTCTGTGATGGTTTCTATTGGGCTTTTTCATCAGGGATGTACATGAATGCTAAAATCGGGTTGGATGACAGTCTTTAGAAGGCGGGGTTTATGAGAAGGGGTGTGTTTTCCTAGCTTTTCTTTTCGCTCTAACTTTAGAACCGTATGTGGCGTAAGACTCGTTCTGTGAATTCTGGCTCCTCCTGCATTGGTGTTGACCCAAACAGGAATTGGGACGCTGGCTTTGGAGGTATGTACAAGTCATTCTCTCTAATTGAAGTACTTACAATAACATGGTTGTGTGTTCAAATATGAAGAAACACAGATATTGATAAATATATGTTCATAAATACTGCCAAGTGCATAAATGTAATGTTAACGTAAAACAATTCTGTTTATTTTTCCTAGGGGTTGGCGCCAGCGATGATCCCTGCTCTGACTCTTACCATGGACCTTATGCCAACTCTGAGATCGAAGTGAAAAACATTGTGGACCTTGTCAACGGCCACGGCAACTTCAAATCCTTCATCTCCATTCACTCTTACTCTCAGCTCTTAATGTATCCCCACGGCTACACTTGCACAGATATTCCTGACCAGCCTGAGCTTGTAAGATAATTCACATACTCGCTTTCTGCTAGTATTATGTAGTTTGTCTTATATAATCTTACTAACGGTTGTCTTTGGGTTATTGTAGCACACTGTAGCCACCGCTGCTGCCAATGCACTCACCTCTCTGTATAACACCAAATACCAAGTTGGAAGCATCTGCAAAATTATCTGTAAGTGGTTTGCATGCCCCGTGAAGACGTAAAACTTAAAATACATTACTTTTGTATTTCAATGGTCCAAAATAATTGATGACACATCTTGCATTACACCTGCTTTGTGAAACACAATTTACTGTATGTTCTCTCATTCTGAATATTTGTTTGTTTCATTCAAGACCCAGCAAGTGGTGGAAGCATTGACTGGACTTACGACATTGGCATCAAATATTCCTTTGCTTTTGAGCTGCGTGACACTGGCCTCTATGGTTTCCTCTTACCTGCCAAACAAATTATTCCCACTGCAGAGGAGACTTGGCTTGCTCTCAAAAACATTATGGAATATGTTGGTGATCATCCTTACTGAGAGTAAAGTGCGAACCTATTGAAACTAAAATAAAAGTTCTCAAAAATCTGTATTGATCTATTTTATTGGGTCTGTTTGATTTCGTTTTATGATTACATTTATTTCATAAATAAGAAATATGCACATTATTTCTACTGTATATTAAAATAATATTATAGCATTTAATCTATGTACAATGCAGGCAAGCCAAAAATTCTCAGACAACTCATAAAACATTTTATTTAGCACCTTTCTAATTTAATACAATTTAGCGAACAAATCTGTATTGATCTATTTTATTGGGTTTGTTTGCTTTCATTTTATGATCACATTTATTTCATAAATCAAAAATATGCACATTATTTCCACTGTATATTAAAATAATATTATAGCATTTAATCTATGTACAATGCAGGCAAGCCAAAAATTCTCAGACAACTCATAAAACATTTTATTAAGCACCTTTCTAATTTAATACAATTTAGCGAACAAATCTGTATTGATCTATTTTATTGGGTTTGTTTGATTTCATTTTATGATCACATTTATTTCATAAATCAAAAATATGCACATTATTTCTACTGTATATTAAAATAATATTATAGCATTTCATCTATGTACAGTGCAGGCAAGCCAAAACATAACAAAACATTTTATTTAGCACCTTTCTAATTTAATACATTTTAGGGAACAAATGTCACTTTTGGACAGTAATAGCTTTTGTGTTTGGTGGTTAAAGCACATAATGACCAGTAGGGGGCGACATTTACTTGTGGCAGCCTGCTGAATAAATTCTGCTGACAAAAATAAAAGACTAAAAAAGACCAGCACTTCATTATAAAAAAGTGAAAAATCACTTATTTAAATATTTTAGAAAATATAAACGTATATGAAATGCTTATATTTTATGTTACATTTAACGTTGCAAACTACATGAAGGGTTTTTAATGTAAGATATGGGTCTAAAATGATTAAACATTATAATATTACATATTAAATATATTTCGTGAAGGCAGCAAAACTATAAAATGTAAACGTATCTTTAATATTTTAATTTAGTGAATGTTTGTCAAAAACAATGTATACTTTAAAACTGTACTTAGAGAATCAAGAATAAACCTAAATGTGTTGAGAAATCTGAGGAGATCACAGATTCATCACATGACGCAGCGCTTTCCCGCCGACACTTGGTATTTTTTCAGCCAGTAACTTCCAGTCAGGTGTCTGTTTTATCCAAAGTTGAACGAAAAATGGGCTACTTAAAACAATTAGACGTGGAAAATTTCAAGTCTTGGAGAGGAAAGCAAACAATCGGTCCATTTAAGAGATTTAATTGTATAATTGGTACTAATGGATCAGGTAAGGTTAAGTTGGTAAATGAGGCTAATTGGGTGGCTAAGTTGATATTACGAAGCAGGTAACGTCAGCTAGCTCTAAACATATCAAAGCATTTATCTGGCCAAAACATGCCTTAATGTAGATGTTATGTGTGTTAACTTAAATACGTCTGACAGATACTTGATAAAAATGTAGCTATCGTTAGGTGGTGTCGTTATCAGTGTATTAAATATGTATTACGTGTATTAAGTTATCCTGGTCATTTTTGATCTTCCAAAACCGATTCTAAAGTCGTGAATGTGATATCGTAATTATATTATTTTCACTTTAAAAGCCATTATTGTCAAGTATATGATCTACTGTATATTTATGCTGTATGATATACAAGTTCAGTGTTTTGTACAGTATATGCTAATATTGCTGGTTTTCTCTTTTCAAGGCAAATCTAATGTGATGGATGCTCTTGGATTTGTGATGGGAGAGAGGGCGGTTAACCTCCGTGTGAAACACACAAGAGATCTCATCCATGGTGCCCACATCGGCAAGCCTGTGTCCACCTCTGCCAGCGTGACCATGATCTACCGTGGAGACAATGATGTGGAGATGGTCTTCAGTAGAAGCATCTTAGGTCAGTGTGAATGATCTCAATAAGTATCCCATACTTATCTTACAAGCTGAGCTCAGATTTGCCAAGTGCCGAATCAAAAGTCACAAATATTGAAGATTTTTCATTAAAGGAGCAATGTGGAGATTTTAGCGGCATCTAGTGGTGATGTTGCGAATTGCAACCAACGGCCCGCCCTCCCTAAGATCTCATCACATTTTCGCTTCTTTGCCGAAGGCGATAATGTATTAACGAAATGCGCTATGTAGACCAGTGTGTCCATTTTGGGCTACAGCAGAAACAACATGGTGAATTCCATTCGAGGTGACCCGCGGTACCACTGTATCTTTAAAAGCACTAAGATATAGATTATTTACCTGTTCTTTACATATTTACGATTATGTTGATACTGTAACACAACTGAGAACTCAATTAGATCTCTTGAGCTATGAAAGAGCAACCTCTGAGCCATAACATTTTCCTGTGGGATGTTAAATGCTGTTACTTCACTGTGTTATTCACATCATCACGCATTCAGACTAACTTATTTTCAACTGTGTTAAAGGCCATTGTGTGTTCTATGATGTGAATTGTATGAAATGTATTTATATGCGTGTATGGTTTACTCTTACAGGGGAATCCTCTGAGTATCGTGTGAATGGTAAGCAGGTCACTTTGGCTAAATACACTGGAGACCTGGAGAAAATTGGCATTGTGGTGAAAGCGAAGAACTGCCTGGTGTATCAGGTGCTTCTTGGTGTTTTCTGTCAGTCATAAAATGATGAGCACAAACACTTTATGTGTAATTTAATAACATAGATACACATGCATTTTAGGGTGCTGTGGAGTCTATTGCCATGATGAACGCTAAAGAGCGGACAAAGATGTTTGAACGAATCAGCAACTCCCAAGAGCTAAACGAGGAGTATGACGTCAAGCTTGCGGCCCTACAGAAGGCCAAAGAGGACACCCAGTTCCACTTTAACAAGAAGAAAGCAGCTACAGCTGAGAAAAAACAGGTCTTTAAGGATAAGACTGAGGTATTATGCAACAGGTTTTTTCTAGCTTTAGATATCGTACCAAACATCTCCATGACAGCTGTGCTCATGATGTGGTTATCTTCGAATTAGGCTGAAAAATATCAGGCACTGGTGGATGAAGTCAGAGAACATAAACTCCAGCTGATGCTCTTTCGGCTCTTCCACAATGAGAAAAAAATTGAAGTGATGTCAGAGTCACTGAGAGATAAACAGATGGCTGTGTCGGAGCAAAAGAGCAACCTGGACGTCTGGGAACAAACCGTGAAGGCTCAAAAAAAAGAACATGGGCGCTTAACCCGAGACGTTCAGCGTCTGGAAAAGGAGATCAGGTGAAACAAAAAACAATGACGAGAGTCACAGCTTTTTATTATTTTACTTTATTACATTTAGTTTATTAAATATACTATTATTTATTGTTCAAACAGTATTATTACTACCAAATTCTTCATATTAAGATGTTGTGTCTTAAAATTGATATAAATAGTCAGAGTTTTTTCCCTTACATCCATCTTTCAGATCCCAGGAGCAAATTCTTAATCATCAGAGACCTCAATACATAAAATCCAAAGTGAACACCTCCCATCATGAGCACAAATTGGAGGAGGTGCTCAGAACGCTTCAGAAGAACCAGACAAAGCAGTCCAAAAAAGAGCAGGAACTGGAGGAGCTAAGGAGAGAGTTGGTAGAGCTGGAGAGGTGCTGGAGGTCTTGTGTTAAGCAGATGGAGGAAGAGGAGGCTCAAAGAGGAGCCGGTGTGCAACTAGACGAGGCTCAGGTAAAACACAGAGAGCAACATGTAATGTGAAGTATTTCAGAATAAAACAGAAATGTGAAATGTTGTTGGTGCGGAAATTTCAGTTTTAGGTTTGATTGGGCTGCAAAAATTGAATTGAATTGAATGAAAGTTTCCTGCCATAACACACACTTGTTTATTAGGTTTAGGAACAATTTTGCTATTATACTAACTTTATATTCATATTATTAAGCTTTGTTGATAAATATTGTTTGTTCTGTTGCAGATAGAGCGTTATAAGGAACTTAAAGAGCTGGCCAGGAAGAGGACTGCCATTTTAAATCAGAACGCTGAGAAGCTGCACAGGGAGGTGCAGGCCGACTCCGAGAAGCTTCAGTTCGACCTCAGGAGGAAAAATGAGATACAGGTGGGGTTTTGTCATTGATGTGATTTTATTAAAGATCGGTAACACACTCAGTTTCTGCCACTCTCATATTCATCTTGAGTACCTAGACAGTAATTGTGCCTACGTCGTATCTTCGAAGAGTATTTAGTTTTGATCAAATTTATAAAAAAGAGATACAGCTGTACGATTATTTCTGGAAAAACGTGAGCTGCTGGAAGCAGGCAGTGGGACGGAACTACAGCACGAGCACACAATTATGCACCTACTGGTACAAAACCGGTATCCAGACTTTTTAGAAACTTTTCAAAACTTTCCGAAACAAGTTGGAGTGCTGGAGGAGTGTATCAAGCACTCGTTTTTTTCTCGTTTACCATGTTAAGCATGAGAAGCCAGCACGTTCAACAGTGTAAAGAAGTCAGAATGCATGACATAGCATGTTACCTCCACTTAAATGTAACATCTATGGTAAAATGATCTTGTGTTCTAGTGGAATAATCCAGTTACTTGAGTTATAACATATTTGTTTTGCAGGTCGATATTAAACACTCCCATGCTCAGCTGGAAGATTTAAGCAGAAGAGCAGAGAAGCTGGAGGAGTATGTCAACACTTCTAAGTATGTCACTTGCTCACCATTATATTTCATCCTATTTCAAAACAAACTGAACTTTGAAATTTAAACTGTTAGCATTTCATTTGTTGCATGGGTCACAAAGATGTTCTTGCTGCTGCCGTCTCACTGTCTTATTAATGTTTACACAGAAATACAGTGTTTTATAATTGTTGATCTTGGATAAGAGTACCAGAAATACCAGAATACTGCACCATCCTAACCCCGAATAGATATCTTAGCAAATTATTCGTCATGAGTAAGTGATTAATATGTTCGTTATGTTTTCTGCAGAAAAACCCTGGAGGAGCAGCATCAGCAGGAGGAGGATCTGGTGGAGGAGCTAGAGAGAGGCCGCGTGCGTATAAAGGAAGTAAATGTGGAGCTGGCGCAGGTGATAACAGAGCTGCAGAACGCTCGGCTGGACAGCCAGGAGAGCCGACGACAGCAAAAACGCAATGAAGTATTGGAAAGCCTCAGAAGGCTGTACCCTGATACGGTGGTACTGTAACATTTTACTGTGACAGTTTTGAGTTTGTAATTTCAAAACAAGTGGCAACAGTATGACAGTATCTGCTCAACTTTTTTGGACTTTTTTCAGTATGGCCGTCTGGTTGACCTGTGTCAGCCCATCCATAAGAAATACCAGCTCGCCGTCACCAAAGTGTTTGGAAAGAACATGATTGCTATTGTTGTAACATCTGCCAAAGTAGCTCACGACTGCATCAGATTTCTAAAAGAGGAAAGAGCCGAACCAGAGACTTTCCTTCCTATTGATTATATAGATGTGAGTGAAATAGCACGGATCATTTGGTGAATTAGTGTTTACCTGATTTATTTTAGTTTCTATTCTCGATTTATTCAGAGTAAGAACATATGCAGGGCCCCAGGACAGTATAACATCAATATTTGCGTCCTTGTATGTATGCATCAGGTACGCCCACTGAATGAGCGGTTGAGGGAAGTGCGTGGAGCTAAGATGGTTGTGGACGTGGTTCAGTGCGCTCAGAATGCCCCTCAGCTTAAGCGAGTGGTGCAGTATGTATGCGGGAACTCCCTGATCTGCGAGACTCTGAAGGAAGCCTGTCGCATTGCCTTCGATGGTCCTGAGCGCCTTCAGGTGAGGACATTTATCTTTATCCAACAAGACCAATCATGCTGAGCTTTATTTGTGTTTTGCTTTTATGCTTGTTAAAGCTATGTGCTTGCAAACTTTGTGTTCTTGGCCATTCTCAGACATTGTTGAAATCTCTTCTTTTCCCTGTGGGTGGCCAAAAATTTGAAACACATTAAATATCAGGCGATAAAATCTAAGCTCATACTTTAAATATACGAATATATATTTGAGCTTATTAATATATTTTGGATTGTTGAGTAGACGGTGGCCCTTGATGGCACCTTGTTCCGCAAGTCTGGGGTGATCTCAGGAGGCGCTGCGGACCTGAGCGGCAAAGCTAGACGCTGGGAGGAAAAAGATATGACCAAACTGAGGGAGAAGAAGGAGCACCTGACAGCTGAGCTTCGTGTAAGTGATGAAGAGATTTTTATTTTCGCTTCATCACGTCACACCTTTTCAGACACATTATAACCTTTTACTATAACAGGTAGCCATGTTTTTATGTACAGTATATGTTTGCTGATGTGTGCAGGATCTATTGAAGCAGAGGCGTAAGGAGGCAGAGTTGAATCAGATCAGAGCTCAGTCTCAGGGAATTCAGACTCGCCTCAAATACTCCAGCACAGAACTGGACACCATACTCAAGAAGCACATCCCAGCGTGTCAGGCAGCAAGTCACACAGCACACATACACGTCTTTCTGCCTTTACATCTGTCGCCCATCCTTGCATGAGATTTAAACAGCTATGATACTTTCATTTCAGCCATAATTTTGTTTGTGTGTGTGTGTAAACTACAGGAGATTTCTAGACTTGGAAGTGAGCTTTCTAACCTTGAGGCTGAGGTTGAGATTCAGACGCAGGCCGTTGAGCAGAAGGACGATGAAATGAAGGCCATCAGAGATCAAATTCATCAGGTCATCCTATCTTAGGGTTTCCACAGAAACATGAAAAGTCATGAAAACTAATACTATTTAAAATAATGTCTCTAGTGAAAGTAAATGTTACACATTTTGCTCAGCTCTAAAATAATATAAAATCATAATCAACTAATAGTTAAACTTTGCGAGTCATTACAAGTCATTAAACTTGTGTTTTTATTCTTTAGTAATATTAGCAGTTCTGAAGTGAATTGTTTTCGTCTTCTGCAGATGGACGATGTGGTGTTTGCAGACTTCTGTGCAGAGATCGGTGTGGCAAACATCCGTGAATATGAGCAGGATTATCTCAGACTGCAACAGGAGCTCGAGAAAAAGCGGTGAGACCAGCACAAAAACAGCCTATCAATAGCACACTTACTACATAATTTGGCTAATAAAATCTTCTTCGTGTCCAGCCTGCAGTTTGAGTCACAGCGCACTCGTCTAAGCACCCAGCTGGACTATGAACAGACCCAGCTGGAGAAACACGTTACACAGATGAAGAAGCTGGAAGAGACTATCCACAAAGAAGAGAATATCATTAGCAGTCTGAAAGAGGCAAACTGACTCACTCCACTTTAAACAACCTCCATACAAATAAATCACCAGTTCGTGCATCCTCTCGTTTTGCATTTGGTCTTTTAAAGTGGTCTTTTATATAGTGAAGTCTTGGTTTTCGTATGTTAAGCCTTCCTGTCTGGTCTCCACCTCTCTCACAGGAAGAGGACAGACTCATGATAGCTGTGGAGGAGACACAATTTAATATCGTAGAGCTAAACAACCAGCTGGTGGGAAAGATGAGTTTAGTTAATGATGCAAAAGCTCAGCTTGAGAAGAACAATAAAAGCCTCCAGGAGAAATCCAGGTGTGCGCCAGAACACAATCATGTTCTATGAGATGATGCTTAAAATCATTTTATGTTTCACTGCTTTTTATTGTTGATGTTTTTTTTCACCAGGGTACAGGTGAAACTTCAAAAGGAAGCGATCAGTGATGAGGGCGCCCTGGAACATCTGAGACTGAGCAAACACAACTTGCTTCTGGCTTGCAAGATAGAGGGCTTACCTTTAAAACTGCTCGCTGGATCACTGGATGACATCAGTGACATTGAGGTGCGTGCAGAGTTATTTCCCAAAAATGAAACTTTTAAAAAATATTCACAGATTTACAGTTTATGGTTGCCACAAGCTGTCATTGTCCAAAAAAGACAAAAAATAAAAATGTAATAACCAAAACCTTCTCAACCGCAGCTGGACTCAGAGTCTCAGACCATCAGCACGCTGGACATTTATGAGCGAGAGGCACAAATAGAGTTTGATTATTCAGCACTGGACATGAGCCATAAGGTAGAAATGCATTATTTCTATGTCTCATTTCATGATAGTGGATGTGGCAAAGTGCTTTAGTCGTGTATGTGTGTGCTTGTATGCAGGCCCTCACTGAAGAGAGTGAAGTGGAGGCTGAGTTAGAGAAACTCAAAGAGGAAGTCTCTTCTCTGGAGTGTCTGATTATGGCATCCAGAGCTCCAAACCTGAAGGCTCTAGAGAAGATGAGAGAGGTGAAGGACAGCTTCCATGAAGTCATGGACGGTACAGAGAGACGCACACACAATTTCATATTGTTACTATAGAAATAACGTTGCTGTTCTAGAACACACTAAGAAGCTATTTATTTTTTACTACTTTATTTGTATAACACATTTGATCTACCCTGTATTAATCATGTCTGTCTTTACCCCTCCATCCTATCATAACCCTCAGCGTTTAAGAACAGCACACGTAACACTCAGAAATGCAGTCAGGAGTTTGAGCAGGTGAAGACCAAACGCTTTAATTTGTTCAGCCAGTGTTTCGAGCACGTATCTGTCGTCATCGATCAGATCTACAAAAGACTCTGCAGGAACACCAGTGCACAGGTCAGGCCTACTGTTCATTCTTCATTCTCACTGATTCACACACTCATCCACTGATTCATTAACATGCTCATTAAATCACTCCTTTAATGACTCATTCCTTTAATCACGTGTTCAATCGATCATGAAACTTAATTTGTATTTGTGTGATGGTCTTCCTAGGCCATTCTTAGTGCTGAGAATCCAAATGAGCCCTACCTGGGCGGCATCAATTATAACTGCGTGGCACCTGGTAAACGCTTCATGGCCATGGACAACCTGTCAGGAGGAGAGAAGTGCATCGCTGCTCTCGCGCTGGTCTTTGCCATCCACAGGTAAAAATGACAAAACTGTTAGAATTACTGTAAAGAAGTATCTTAAAGTATGTAAATACAGATGTAATGGATGTAGTTCAATCACAGATTTAAACAACATGTTAACTGTAGACAGAAGATCATCTGGATTGTTTTGTTTCATCTTAGCTTTCGTCCCGCACCGTTCTTCGTGCTGGACGAGGTTGATGCCGCCCTGGACAACACAAACATTGGCAAGGTAAGACCAGCCGCACCATCTCATTGCCTCATATAAATTTTTCGTATGTTCTTTACCACAAGTGAAATACTATGTGGACAGGTTACGGGATTTTTCCGTGAGATGTCAAGAAAGAGCTGCCAGATCATCGTCATTTCCCTGAAAGAGGAGTTTTACTCACGAGCAGACGCTCTTATTGGGGTCTATTCTATGGTAAGCACAGACACGCTCTGTGTGACTAACCCGAATTTACAGACAGTAGCACATCATGGTTAATTGTTGCGAAATAAACCATATTTTTTTCAATTGGATTCTTGATATTTGATTCTTGCCTTCACAGTTTGATGAATGCATGTATAGCCGTCTTCTCACCCTGGATCTCACCCCTTACCCACTGAACGATGAGAACGGCAGTTAGAAAGAATAAGAAGTAATGGAAGGGAGAATCAAAGTTATTTTACACATTAAAATGTTCATTGTTAAATAGAAGAAATGTTTTAATGGAAGAAACAATCTTCAATAAAATAAAAATGTTAGAATGTTTTTGAACTAAATTAAATCAGCTATGAAAGAGTTAACAGTGAAATCAGTTGTAAAAAAACCTACAAGACTATATTGTTACTATATTGATATTTCAATGTTTTTGAAAGTTGTTCTGTGTCGTCTTCAATTTGATAATGTTTCATGTTCAAGCAATATTGTGTTGTTTCAAGTGTGTTGAATAGTGATTTTAATAAATTCTTGTTTGTAGTTTTTTTCTACTCTTCTACTTTGTTTACTTTAATCTCTGAAACCCACTGGTGCAGCTGTACGCTAATCTTCCTCTCAGCAGGGTGGGGTTTGACAGAAAATATTCAGCACTCTTTCTCTATTCACCCTCCCCTGCCTCATCACCTCGGTCTAATAATTTCTCCCCGTCCTAGAATGTAAGTTGTGTGTAGCATTTCCAATGGCGTCCTACACAGTGGTCATCGTCCCTCTCAGGAACGATCTCAACACTCTGGATGCCTTACGTTTCTTCCTCTGGGTTAGTTTTGCAATTTTTCAGATTTCATTTGTAATGTTGTTTTGCTTACATGTTGATGTGATAAGATCTGTTTTTTTGGTTCTAGCTATGCCTTCAGGCAACACATTTGTTTCAACTGAAGTGGATATAATGTAAAACACACCTTTCTGTTTGGTACATATTTAGTTGCTTTACTGTCTTTTTTTACATGTTTAAAAACAAATCTGTGATAGTATCACAAAGACTTTCAGCATTGTTGTAAGCATCATTAGCAGTTCATTCACAGTTCATTACTACATTCCCGCCCAGCTCTGAAGTTCACAACTACATAACAAAGATATGGTGATCTATTTTTATTTTGCTTACTCTGCCAGTGGTCAAAAAGATCTTTAGGAAACTATGAAACAAGCACTAAGGGGCAGTCGTGGCCTAATGGTTAGAGAGTCGGACTCGTGACCAGAAGGTAGCCGATTCGATTCCCAGGGCCGATGGGTAACAATTGAGGTGCCCTTGAGCACACCCTACTTGCTCCCCGGGCACAGCAGTGATAGCTGCCCACTGCTCCGGTTGTACGTGTGTTCACTACTCTCTGGATGGGTTAAATGCAGAGGTCACATGACTAATAGGTCACTTTCACTATTATACAAAAAAAACTATACAGTCACACAAGAACATAGGAAGGACATTGCAGGAAATATAAGATTTAATTTAAAGCATCTACACAATTTAAGAGTGAAACTTTATTTGCAGGTGAAGAAACTGAGGGACTTAGAAAGAGAGAAGGACCTTCTGCTGATGGGTGTACAAGCTCTGGAGAAGGTGCGATACAAATTATTTTTCCACCCGGAAGACATCAACACTACAACAGAGGAACTGCATGGCAATTTCAGGAATGGAGAGATAAGAAAAGTGGGTTAGAAAAGTAATTGTGTGTCAATACACATACCTACTTGTTTTTCCTATGGTTTATCTAGTGTGGGAGTCTTCATACACCTCCACACTATTGATGGCACATCCACAGAGTAAACTACACCTTGAGGAACCTTGTTTGTGACTCCAGGAGGCCTGCTGATTCTTTTTAAAGTATAATTCAAACCTAACTCAAATAAAAGCATGCCAGATTACTTTGACTAATATGTGATCTATAAGGACACCAAGGCTTGCCCACCTGTTAGGAAGTGTGTGAATCTTTTATTTGTATGTGCTGTTTTGCATTTGTACTGTATTGTGGTATTGCATAATGCATTCATCTTTGAATTGAGTGAATTGAAATAATAATTTTGTGTGCACTAAAACTGAACTGATGAGTGAAAGGTCTCAATAAAGGTCTAAAAGCATGTCAGCGGTGTTGTATTTTGTAATAGAAAACGTTCAGTTCTGGTGCTTGATTCTGATTGGTTGAGCTGAGTTATAAGCCGTTATAAAATACCCCCATTTATAACTGCTGACCGCATTACATGGCCTAAATATCACTTTATTTACTTTATTTTAATGGGTTGCATTGCAATTTATAACAGCTAAGGGCGTTGTGGCGTTTATAGAAACAGGTTATGTGAAAGTAATCCTGTTTAAAATTGTGTATAATGCATTGTTGTATGATGCTAACGGTTTCTCACTCTGACCGCCAAAATCAATTTTCTTATTAAATGCAGATTCTTTTATTTATTTATGTTATATTTACTTTATTATTCTTTATTTAAATATGAAAAATATTTAAGTGTTTCTCACCTGGATTCTAGGTGCCCCGTCAGGACTTTTATTTTGAAATATAGTTTTATTATGTCAATATGGCGCTGAATTCAAGCGTCGGTTAAACTTTTGTTTTGTTTTGATGTGTGCGCGGATGAAAGGAAATGGCTTAAAATGTGCTTGTACTAAACCTTGTGTATCATAATCATGTTGAGGAGAAAAAGCAGCTCGAGCAGCGGCAAAAGCATCAGACCCCGTCGCAGCAGCAGTGTCGGGTTTGATGAATTTGGCTTTGCACTCAGTAAAAAAAGAGACAAGAAACTTCAACACAGATGTCACGAATACAGGTAAGTTAGATTTTCCTCAATTGTTTCTTTCAACATGCTTTACATTTATATTTGGTCTACAGAATGTTGTCCCTGTGTCAAAAAGTATTGTACATTTGACAATTGACAGTTAAGACGAGTGTTATTAATCTGTTTTCAGCTATCCTCAGCCAAATCCGGTGAAAGTGAAGGAGTTGTGTGAATTTCTCAGCTACTGGAATGGATCCAGCTTCATTTGCAGAAATCAGGTGGGGATATTGTTTCCCTATAAAACCACAATACTGAATAAAACTAAATATTAACCATCGTAGAAATTCTGAAGGATTTAATGAGTTACTGTATTGGTTTAAATGGAAGATGTAGTGCTATCTAGTGACCTTTGTTTGTAATGTGTTGGGTTCTTTTGGTGAGATGTTAGCTGGTGGATGAGAACCTAAAGAACATTAAATCCTGTTGGAATAAGGTCCCAAACACACTATAAAGGGCTTTTTGATGGTTTTAATAGTAAACAGTTAATGGTTTATAACGGATTTTACAATATAACAATATAATGTGCATACAAATGACCTGATTTAATGTCTATATACATTCTCTTTTTTCCCCCCAAATATCAGATCGAGAGGTTTATTCGAATCGGCATTCCTCCAGCTATACGTGGACGTGTTTGGAAATGTCTTCTAAACATCGATAGTCTCAGAGCATCCAGCTCATTTGATTATGAGGTGCACAATATAATACTAATACTATACTTAAAAAATGCCACATTATGCTTTTGAATTATTGCCAGGCGGTGTTGGTTTTTAACACACCCACATTGGTTATTTCAGGCATGCCAGGCTGAAATTCGCAAGCCACTGGTTGATCTAGGTGTCAGTGAGTACAGTATCATCTCTACCATAGACTCTCTGGTGGATACGGAAAATGAAATCAGCAGCGGACACGCTTCAGGTCTTCCCAGCCCTGACCTGACTCTCTTCAAGCAGATCGCCCTTGATCTACGTGAGTTAGTCCCTTTGGATGGGCACTCAAACCAAGTGTACCCTAGTTGGTTATCACTTGCATACTGTGCTCAATGCAGTTTTATAACATGCCCTCCAGGTATATGATCACATCAAAAATCTGCATACTGCTTTCTCAGAGAGAGTATTATTGTAGTACGTCAGTTCTGAACATGTCCGTAATCAAATTACAGAAAACCTTGTGCGATATATTTCTAAACTCGTACAGAAGTGCCAATTTGTCATAGTAAAAAGATAGTGGTCGCAGTTTTATGAGTTGCGTAGTTCTTTTCTGTTGTATGAAAGTGTTGACTCATTTTGAAAAGAAGGAAATCATGTGGAACATATGTCTCCTCCTGAGGTTCATGAGGAAGTTTTAGTTTGGCACGCATTGTTTTTGTTTCAACTTTGACAGAAAACCACATGGGGGCGCTGCATTATCACACTTCCCCTTATACTGTATCTGCTATTGGGTTTCTGGTTGGGTCTACCCTCTAAACTTCTTTAACATTTGTTTAAAATAATTGACATTTTGGATTTTCCAAATCCAATGTAAACTTTCTCTTTCTGTTTTTATAAGCACTGATTTTAAGCAGTGAATCATCAATAAATTATCTTGAATTTAAACGGCTTAGATTTGTAATATAATGTTACTTATAATTATAGTATTATTATGAAGTTTTTATAAAACATACAGTTTAAAAGCAGCAAGACTTTTATTTGTGTATAGGGAGGTCCTTTCCGACCCATCGTACTCTAATGGGAGACCGTCCTGAAGCCATTGAGGGTCAAGCCAAACTCTTCAGAGTTCTCACCGCACACGCCAGATATAATCCTCAGATCGGATACGTCCAAGGTAATCAGTTCCTTATATTTTCATGAATCTTGATGAAATCAGATCAGCTCCTTATTTCAAACGCTCTGTGTTTTGCATGTTGACCCACAATCCCAAGGGTCTAGAAAAGTGCCGTCTCATGTGTGTTGCGTGTCACAGTCAGTCTTGTGTTTGCAGTTTTTTATAGGAGCTAATTTAGGATGTTTCCCTTGATATTCATGCTGTTCCGTTTCATAATAGGACTGTGTGATGTGTTTACGGTCTGTTGTTTCTCTTAGGGATGTCCTACATTGCTGCTGTGCTCCTGATGATCCTTACTGAAGAAGAGGCTTTCTGGGCCATGGTAGCTCTGCTAGAGAAGCCCAAGTATCTGTCAGAGCTGTTTGACTCTTCGGTGAAAAAGTGAGACTTTCATTCAGCTGTACCGTGTGAACTTCAAACATGCACATTAGACGCTTCCTTATATGGGAAGTTCCTTTATACAGGACAAGTTTTAGCTTTAAGGGTAATTACAAAGGTAATGATGTTAATGATCGTAATTACCAGTTTTAAAGATCTTAAGACCTAATAGACCTAATTTTAAGATAAACTGTGGTTCACCTAAAAAAGAAAACTTGGTGAATGTGATATAAACTTACTTTTTTCTTTTTATGTGGAACACCAAAGGACTTTTGTATTAAATGTATTTCAAGTTTCCTGTAGCCAAGTTTCCTGAAGTTGTTTAAACTGAAAGTCTTACTTTAAAATTTTGCTTGACACGTTTGGCCATTTGTCACCATTTATATTTTGGAATATAACTCCTTTTGTGTTCCATTCAAGAAAGAAAGGGATACGGATTTCAGAAGACATGAGGGTTAGTTAAATTTTGGGATGAGCTATAGTTTTACATTTTATTTTTATTTGTTTAGGATTCAGCATCAAGCTTTGGTTTTTCATGAACTCCTGAAGCACAGAATACCTCTTCTCTTCCAGCATTTGGTAAGAATTGAGGTCTAAAGTCTGGTACGAGTTAAGTCCTGTTTACACCTTACTTAGCTAATGTGTGGCCAACTAGCTTCTGTATAAGTATAAAACAAAGGAACCATATCAGTTTTTAGGTAAATTGATCATTTTTGTTTCATTCTGTGAACCACTAACAATATCTCTGCCAAATTTCAAACAAAGGTATTGTTTCTATTTGCATTTATTTGCAGAAAATGAACACTGGAGAAACAGGTGAAAATGACAGAACTGTATTTTTTTAGACCTCAAATACTGCAAATAGAACAGGTTCATGGTTACTTTTAAGCAATGCAACAGTAATATTTCTACATGTATTTAGGAAAAGTTCAACAATATTTAATAATGTGATATTTTTATCAGTTTTTATGTGTCTTGTCATGCTGTCAGTCTTTCACATTGCGGTCGAATGGCTTTATGTCACTCCTAAGGCCCGATTCACATTTCGCGTCTAAAACCGCACGAAAAACGCAAGCTGCACTACGTTTTCCTTTTTTTCCAAAGCGCCTGGACTAAGCAACCATAGGCCACGATAGCATCTAGAAATAAAAGAAAATTTGGAATGGTCTGTTAAGTTTCTTATTTTTTGTGTGAGACAACTGTATTCATATTTTTGGTGCAGCCTATGTGTGCAAAACAGTTTGCACATTAAAAACTTCACTTTGGCAAACTTTTTATAAACGAAACGGTTATTCAAAGTTGGCTTTTTCAAATTTTTATTTCAATCAATTTACATATATTTACATTGCAAGTAAGCAGCACCACGTCTTACAAATCCAAAATCAATTTGACAAATGTTTTTTTTATTGAAAGCAACTTACTGTGAATTATATGAGCACCAAGCACTGCAAGTTCAGATAAGTTTCACATAGTGGTTTAAATGTCTCATAAATGTCTCAGTCATCCAAGGTTTATTATCGAAACCTTTCTCTCGCTTATAATCCCACTAGTAGATTTGTCCCTCTTTTAGACCATGTGCTGAGCGACTCAAAATGACATCCATTTTTTTCTAAGAGTGGGTTTTAGCATATGACTTAAACATAGCAGAGAAGATAATGTTTCATACACCTGACATACAGGTAGAGGTCCGAAATTGACAAGAGTAACGTCTCATCCTCCCTCTCTCTTTCTCTCTCTCATGTTAGGAGGCTCTTGGGGTGTCTTCTGTGCATTTTATCATGCAGTGGTTTCTCACTCTCTTCACCTCTCTGCCATGCTGGGACTCAGTGTTGGGTATCTGGGATCTTATCATGCTTCAAGGTATTTGACCTTTTACTTTTCCTGCTAAATTCAAGACTAACAGCTCAAGCTGCATGTTTGCTTATTATTGCTCGTTTGACTAAACGGTCTGTTAAATTTGTCCAATGCCAAGATTTAATCATAAATCTTTACATCTTAGTGTTTTTACGATCACAAGAAACATCAGTTCAGTCAGGTTTGTCAAAGTTTAACTGGTATGTGAATCGAAAAACCTCTTCAGGGCTGCAGGCTGTGTTTCGCACCGGTCTCACCATCATAACACTACTGGAGTCTCGCATCATGAACATGACAGAGGAGGCCACGGTTCTTCCTGTTCTTCTGCGAGTGCCTGTAGACATGTGAGTGTTTTAGCTTGTTCGTGTTTGACGTTTATCAAGCTTGTGTGCAATAATTTATTAGTACAATATGTTTGCAAAGACTATTACAGTACACTTTATCTTTGACTGACTGAGTAAATCGTAGGGTTTTCCACATTCATTTTCCATAATTATTTTAATAATTTTAATTTCAATAATTATGACTTGTCAATGTTGTAAATCTATGCTGTTGTGTCAGCTTTTTAAACATATGCATTGTTTGTAACTCTGCTTGAACTGGTTCAAACTGGTTCATCTTTTCCAATGTCTCTCAACTCCTGTGTTTTGATAAATTGTCCTTTATCCAGCAGTTTGTGTACACAAACAGATCCTTTTGGAAATTCCCTGAAAGAAAAGCGAGTGGTTTTGCACATCCCTGCATCGGTCTGATGCCAATTTAAATGTTACAGGATTTTAGCGATTTACAGTATAATCCCCAGCAAATCTAGTACATTTTTATAAAATGGTTTTATTGTCATTTGGGGAATTCCAGCGATAGGGATGTGACATTTTGAGACAAAACTTGAAATATAAATTCTCGGTTTCAGCAGCAACAACATAAACAAAGGTTATATGGCCCAAACTTTACTAAACATTTAATATACAATAAAATGTTAATATAGAATAATATTAATATAAATAATTATAAAATAAATTGTTGTATTAAAACCAAACACATACCGGAAGTTCACTTTGGGCCAGGCGCGTGCGAGCGATGAAACCATCGTCTATATTGTATAATCAGTTTATATTTGACTAAACCCCTGATGATAGAGTCCAGACACCAGAAAAATAGCAGTCTATGCACAAGCACAAATAAATGCGTAATGAATGTGAGAAAAAAGGTTACACTTTTTTTTGGCAATATACTTTGTAGGATTTCTGTAAATTAAAATGTTTAAACCAGAAGCAATAATGGAGAAGGGATGAATATAAAATAGTTAAAGTAAAATTTTAATTTTCATGTGGTCATTTCTGAGGATATCATATGGACCGTTATGGAAGTAACAATTTACTTTCCTGACAAAGGACAATCATTCTTAAAAACGGAAAACACCAAATATTGACATCTGAGGTCTCCGTATGGTGAAAACCTTAAGGTTAATGATTTGCATGGAATTCCCGCTTTTCTCTCCTGAATATAAATTGAAACTTCAATGTGAGATCTAGAGGAATTCCTATAACATTTTCCAGAAAATAAAAAAAGCATTTAGAAAATGAAGAAATCCTATTAGTCTTATGCTTTCATGCACACTCAAAGCTTCAAACAGAAATGGGCAGCTGTCTTTTCATAATGGATATGGTTTTGTTGATGTCACAGTCGCCATGACAACGTAGCCATGAGTACCATAAGGCAGTGACCTGAAATGCCTTCATTAGTCTAGCAGATCTCTCATAGCATCTGCAAGAACACCCAGAGACACAGGAAGCCACCCGATATTGTTAAGTTGCTAACGTGTTTCTATAGCCTCCATTGCTTCAATAGGTATGTTGTTATGGCAACAGTGCCATGCCACTCTCGTAACCCTCATCACATGATCCAAAAAGTCTTTATTTGCATATATGCCAATAAAGCTTACCTCTTAAATACCCAATTAGCATTCCAAAATGATATTTGTTGTGGCATGTTCAAAAACGCTCATGCCCTTGTAGAGCCCACTGCGCTTTGTCAGGCAATTTACAGGATTATAAAAGCAAATTAAAGCATTTGTTGGTTTCAAAAGGGGATATTTGGCATTGACATGCAGATGGAAGTTAGCACAAAGCTCCTACACATCAGGGAACGGGTTCACGTTGCTCGCCTGGCACGATGGCCGTGCCAGCAAGGTCAAACCTTAATGCTTCTCTCTGAGTCGGAGTATCAGAGTTTTGCCCAACGGAGAAATGAGCCGTCTGGGAACGAACTGATGCCCTTGCTTTGGAGGCCAAGGAGGGAAATGCTAAAAGAAGTGGGGAAAAAAAGGAATTAAAATCTATGTTACCAGGTTTGCTCATCACAGTTGCCCAAATCCCCCTTATTCTGGTTTGATCAGGCAAGCATGTCACGCTATAAAATCACATTTCTACAGCTCATGTCAAACAGTGGTTATGTAAACCGTAAATCAGTGTTGACGTGGACTCGCGAGCTTGACGTCACAGATAGCCATGCCGTTGGTATCCACGGTGACGTGGTTGTCCATCATCTACAAAGTCCTTCATAAAAGGGCCTGAGCATCCTTGTGTCCTTTTACAATTCACGACTCGCTCACCCTACTATTCAGACCCGTTGACGTTTTACCCAGCCTAGAGCCGTGACAGATTTGTTTGCTGTTTATCTCTGACAAGGCCATTTCAAGGCACCCCCGCTTATATAACTCACTTTGACATTACGTGCAGACGTGCTGATATGTGGCGTGTTTTTAAAGGGCTAACCGTTGCTTTTAATAGCAAGTGTTTTCATTGCCAGTTTGCTGGCTGCTGTTTAATCCAAAGGTTATTTCTGTAATCCTGTAAGAGATTTTGACGCAATAGATTTCACAGAAAGATCCATTTGAAATATGAATATACCCATTCCTGAACATACTGTAACAGTGCAAAAGTTTGAGGTAAACATTTTGGGAAGTATTAAATGTGTTTAGTGATTTTGTATTCCAGATCCCAGTATCGTGTCATCATCACAGCGCTCTGGAACACAGAGGTTCAGGAATGGGAACTCAACTGCATGAACCGTTTGGTCCTGGATGAGATGAGCGAAGGACTGAACACAGGTAAACCACACCTGCACACACTTTCCCAAAATATGAGCATGCAAATCTTCTTCAAACGTCCATTTCAACAATGAAGACACTTGTTCTCCAAGCCCATGCCCGGCCAAACATGTGCAGACATTCCAGCTCCTTACATAAGACCCTCTCTTTTATTGCACTTGTTTGTTTAGTGTACATCCGAGCTCACTTTTAGTACAATATGATGTCCCATGCGCTTCAACAATCTGCTGTAGGCCTACTGTAAGCAAGACGCTGAGCGCAGGATTAAAGGCCAATTGTAATTGGTTTGTAGAGACACCGGAGAGGGCCCGACTGGTGACTCCATCTCAGCGGTCATCAGCGTCCGTTAGGGGACCAATGACAGTGGTGTTTTTCAGTGGATGGGTCTGTAAGTGCTCGCTTTATGGGAACAAAATGTCAACCGCATCTCGTGTTAGACCCAGGGGAGGGTGCCATGCCCGAGGACACAAAACGCACTGTTAAGTGTGCTTAGGCTGGATGTTATCTTTGAGATCAGTAAAAACAGGGTAAAGTGAACAAGCCTTGTGTGCGGATTGAGATTTCAGTGTGTTTGTAATGTAATGTGTTTTGTTAAAACTGAGTTTTTTAGATTGCGCAGTTGTTCTGTTGTATTGATTTTGTTAAGGGTTGTATTTGTGTATTGTTAGGCTTAAGTGCTGAAGCTGGGTAGAACATACAGTTTTGGTAATTCTGATAACAAACACCAATATTTGACACAGTAAATAATCGTTTAGACCACTTTGCAAGATGTAAACACTGGTCCAGAAGCATTTCAGGTTAAAGTTTTTATTTATTTAATATAATTTATTTAAACGTACATATATTAAAAAAAGATATTTGTTAAACATTTTGATAGATTTTTTTTAAATGCTCTCTCATTTGTGAGTTGCTTTGGATAAAGCATCTGCTGAAAGAATAAATGTACATAAACAGTTTATTTTAAATGAAAGTTAATTTACAATTTCTAGCTTTTGTTTTAAATGTAAAACCTACTAAATAATGTAACTCTAGAAATTCATACACGTATTATATCTGAAAAAATATATTTTTTAATAATATACAATATACATTTACACTTATGTATTTGGCAGACGCTTTTATCCAAAGCGACTTACATTGCATTATCCTATACATTATAGTAATATTCATAAATTTTTCCCCCTTGATTCTTGAGTATATGGTACTTTTAACCTTTTATTTAATAATTTTTCACATGAATTATTACACATTTTCTATATTAATTCTATCTTAACAAATTCAACCTTTGTAATATTAAATACAGTATACAACAATATAGCTATTTTCTTTAGTTACCGTAGTTTTTTTATCCCATTTTCTGCCTATAGACAACCATATTATTTATGGTCCAGAAGCACTTCCGTTTTCAGTTTGTATTTACATCATATATTTTTTATCTTACATATATAATTAAATCTGAAAGATATTTGTTTAACATTTTGATTCGATTATAAATGTTCTGTTGTTTGTATTTTGTTCTAAAAACTGAAACGGAAAAGTTATTCTGGACCAGCGTCGTTTACGTCTTATGAAGTGGTCTATATGAATTACTTTACTTTAAGCTGTTTGTTGAAGTACTGCTATTTTTCGGCCTGTACCGTGTGAGCCGATCGCTTCTTTTACCTAACCGTCCCTCCCATGAGGCTCCTACAACTTGTATCACAACACTTGATCTTCTACCTTAGCCTGAAGCCTGCACTTTCCAAATTCCCTTTGAAAATCCCCCCACTATATACTCTTCATGTCCGCCCACACTGGGATCATTAAGTTTCTATCTTTCTTTTTCTGCACTGGCAGTCCCCAGATGTTGGTTTTGTTGCCGCTCGGCTGTTCGTACTGTCCCCATTCACAGCTTCTGTCCTCTGCCGTGATTTACCGTAGTGCCACCGCAGGTTCGACAGAATGCCGTTGGACTGCCACATAAACGCCATGACTCATCAGTCCCCACCGCCGGAGAAATTCCCCAAGCGTGCGTGCGTGCGTGAGCCAGAGCTGTTTTTTGGGGGGGCACCGTCATAAAGCTAATTGAAAGGCTCGGTGGTGAGTTTTGCAGTGTGAATCTGTCACCCAAATCTTTGTGAGTCACTGTGAGTCATTGGCAGGGCCGTCTTTGCTCTCTCTTTTCCACCTCTGCACCGGTTAATGATAACTGACTCAGAGTCTGCACCTGAGCTTCTACTACTGATTCTGTCTTTTTTATATGTCTCTGAGACACCTGGATGTCAGGAAACCACAGAAAAGACCACAGCTGACATAAGTGCTGACAGATGAGGTTTTTGTGGTCTTGTGTTGTATCTTTAAATAGGTTTTGTTGTCAGATTTTGACTTTCGGTTTAATCGCACCTGTCTGTGACTTCATACCTGCCTCAAGGTATTTTACTCTAGAGTTTTAAAAAATGAGGAGCATGACTTTATTATACAGAATAGGTGTTTTGCTGCTAATTTTAGTTTCGCTACTTGGTTTCAGTTCAGTTGGTTACATTTAAATGGCCCCGATAAAATCCTTGTTTGTGAGGTCCACCCTTCATCCACGCCCAGTTCGTTACTCTATTTGTGAATATTACGATCGATTAAAGTGACAGTTCACCCAAAAATGAAAAATGTTTAATCATTCATTCACCCTTATTCCAAACCTGAATGACTTTGTTTCTTCTGCACAACAAAAGAGATATTTTGAAGAACGTTGGTAACCAAACAACATTGCACCCCCATTGATTCGTATGAACACAAATTACACAAACAACTGAGACATTTCTCAAAATTTCTTCTTTTGTTTTCCACGGAAGAAAGAGTCTTATACAGTTTTTGAACCATGACAGTATAATTATTTTAGGGCGAACTATTTTAAACCTCTTAAAGGGACAGTTCACCCAAAAATGAAAATTCTGACTACCATAGTTTTTATTTTCTCTTCTATGGCAGCAAAAGGGGGAAGAGATATGTTGGGTAACTGACATTTTTCCAAATATCTTCCTTTGTGTTCAACAGAACAAAGACATTTATACAGATTTGGAACAACTCGAGGGTGAGTAAATGATGACATCATTTTCATTCTTGGGTGATCTGTTCCTTTAAATCTGGATTCACATTTGAAACTCACTCTCTAGCTTACAAGAACAGACCCGTTTGTCGCTGATATACATTGCAATCTTGAAACCACTGATGATTGCTTTATAGGCTCCCTTGGGGACATTAGCGGGGGTAAAACCTCTGTGTTTGTTGCATAGAGAGCAGGATTGTATTTTGCTTGCGAGCGTGTTGGCAGAATCTTAAGGTCTGCAGTATCTCACTGATGAAGAGCCACTGTGATGGTGCATCTGTGTTTCTCCGCTCTGCTGCAGTGACTCAGCAGCTTAAAGGGACAGTACACCCAAAAATAAAAATTCTCTTTTTATCTTCTGAACCTCAACCAGTGTTTTTCCAAACTCGAATCGCAACCTTTTTTCCATAAAACGTGAAAACATAATTTTTGAGGAATCTTGTCGTGACATTTTCCATGCAATGAAAGTAAATGGGGACTGGGCCAAGTGGGACCAAAAAAGAATCTGCTAAAATAGAGTCCTACCTGCATAACAAACCTTAGAAAGCCATTTGTTATAATTCAGGCCTAATTCTATTTCTGGTCACCTTCAGCAGAATATCATGCCTGGACGAACACAACAGTCAGCCATTTCACATCTAATCCTGTAAAACGAGCTGATTAAGTCAGCCCTTCATAGCGTTTGACTGTTCTGTCCCTGAGCGGCTTCTGCTGAAGGCTAATATTTTCTGTAACCTGAGTACTCCCGCTGGACCGGCTTAATCAAATAACTGCCCAGCGCTTGTTCAGAAGTTGCGAAACAGACAATGACCACTCAAGCTTTTCCATTCTGGGTGGTTCACTGTTGATGACTGTGAAAAGATGGTTTCATTGCTGTCAGTCGAAGGAGAGCAGGGTGGCTTAGGCCAGGACCGGGTCAGAAAGGTGAAATTCCTTCTGTCCCTATAAGAAAACCCTTATATTGTCTTAAAATCTATGTAATCCCTGACTTTAGGCTTGTTGGGTCTCTAGCATCTAAGCACCCATTATGAACCAAATAACATTCTGTTTGCATTGTTATCACGTCTCCTAAAAATGTTTAGGATGAAGTTAGAGTTTATCCCAGGGTCGCCTGCTTGGGATGAATGTTGTTTCATGTTATAGATAATTTTTGGCAAAAGCTTTAGTGAATAATTGCTTCAAGATTTTGTCTATTTTTTTAAATGCCCGCTAGCCACCCAGGCCCTATCCACTTTCATAATGTACCTTTATAGAGGCTTAAAAGTCAAGTAGGTTTGGAATGACGTACGCAAATGATGACACAATGTCCTTTTTTGGATGAACTATCTTTTTAAGCCTTTCCTGAATCTTAAATCTAAATCCCCTCTTTAGTGATTTCCTTGCAGATTTGCAGTGTTTAAAGACTCTTGGGCAATCTTATTTGAGGAGGGATTTGAGGTAATCCAGGATGAAACTTCAAAAAGTCGAAAATAAGAACCCATGCATTTACAAACACAAACCCCAGGGGAATGAATGGACACGCTACTCTGGACTCCTCTGGTCGTGCTGTTATAACTCATACATTGGGATATTTTTACAACACATCCTAATGCTTTACCTGTCGTCTCAAACAGCATTCTTGCTCATATTATATCAGTTCTCTCTTATGCACACACTGAAGGGTCCTAAAATTATTCCTTAAACATGTTGAACCTCTACCCTCCAGCTGAATCTTCAAGCGCCGTTCACAAAAGAAACAGTAATACCGAAATGAAAGACCACCACAAAGTGGTTCTTCTTTGACACGCCTTTGCAGTTTGACCCCCACAGTGATTGATCGTCAACAGGGTTTGATGAATGATTGCCTTTAAAAGATGATTCTGGTTTAAATGATGTGTGGAAAGTACCATGCGATGGGCCTCTTTCCTTAAATATCCCTTTGTGCCCTTTTGTAATTGTAACCTTCATTCCTGTTTTTGGAAAAAAGGAAGTCTTCATTAAGTTTAAAGGTGCAATGTGTAAGGCTCTATGGTTAGAAATGCAATATAATACACATAACTATGTCTAAGGTGTATAAAGACCTTACATAATGAAGCATCATGTTTTTATTACCTTAGAATGAGCTGTTTCTATCTACATACACTGCGGGTCCCCTTACATGGACGTCACCATGTTGTTTCTACAGTAGCCCTAAACGGACAAACTGCTCTACAGAACGCGTTTCGTAAATACATTCTCTCCTACAGCAAAAAAGTGAAAATGCGACGACATCTTAGTGCTCAGGGATGTGATTTTTCGGTATAAATACGGATTTCCGTATTTTTTCTGTATTTTTTGACAATTGTAAATATTGTTTAGGTGACTGTTAAACTAATAAACAATTGAACAGATATTTCCAACATTGGCAGACGGAATTGGTTCGTTTTTGTGTTGCCAAGTGAAAAATATCTATTTTGGCAGACAGTTTCCTGTTTTTATTCATTTAACATTTAATTAGTAACATTAAAGACTATTTATGGGGGGGATTGGGGTTGGGCGAGGGTGCATGCAGTCTTCCTTCTTTTTTATCCTTGGCTGATCACTTCAATCCTTCAATGCCGTTGGTTGAAATGTAATAATTTTCATACACTAGACCTTTAAAGCAAAAGTGAAGTTAATTTATCTTAATGAAGTAATCTTGATCCGTGGCTCATTTTAAAAGCCTTTTAATCACTCTTAGTTAGTGAGCTGTAATCTCATGACACACAGCTGTGTTCATAAATCTTATCAAAGCCATTACAGTGGTTATAACACCAGCATGTAAACTTTACTTTAAAGAGAGACAGGTCTTTTCATGTTTAAAGTGCTGGTGCCCTGTAGGTGAGAGAGTTGAGTGTTGAACAGTGGTACTCTGGATAATTTGGCTGAAGGTTTACAGGTCATTGTTGAACAGCCTCATGCAGGCGACACACTTCCTTTGTATTGGTGTGCCTAACCTATTGTGTTCCTTGGCTCCATCTCAGGACTTTTGCCAGTGTCCTTGTTCAGCTACGTTTTATCTGTTTTCCTGCATGGAAATATCTTGGCACAAAAAAGCAAACATTACACCACATAACTTACGAAAACAGTCACATTTCAAATCTGCACATTTCTGATTGTGGAGTGATTTGTTTAGACTCGGCGTTCTAGTTGTATGTTTTTTTATTGTGTATTATTTAGGTTAAGGATATCTGGGAAATCTGTCCAACATAGGCTTGGCCTCTGAGTGTTAAAGGGAATTAGATGTATAATTAAATAGCTCTTGAGAGCGTACATGCCTTCAGGGGGCATTAATAGTGAGTTATGAGAATTTTAATGGGAATTTATGAGAACATGAAGGTTTAAAGTTGGCTCTTGGACGCTGATAACAAATCCTACATGTTCACACTGCTTACCTGAGCAAGTGATTGATATGCAATGTGTCCATTAGAAATATACTTATAGACTTTATCAGAGGAATTCACAACACAAATACAGCAAATCTAATTCCTTCTTATGGATTCCTGACATGATGATGTATGTATATAAAAACATGTTTCTTTAACTTAAAATGTGAAATATATATTTATATGTTTTGAAGCATTTTTATATTTGATAAATAGCCGATTTGGGTTGGGATTTAGTCCTCTTCTGTTCTATAAAACAATGTGTGGCCATTAAAAATGTCTTGTATAGTGCTTTGTGCCCGGGTTAAGTTTCACTTTTTTGTACTTCAGACATAGGGGCGAATGTTATCAGTGAAATTTGATATGATTTAACGCTACACTTGTGTGAATGGCTCTTGACATTATGTTGAGTTGAAGATGGTGGTAACCTGCAGCTCTGGACATGGTGGTGCCATTTTTCTCAGTTGTGTATTAAGGGTTTACTGTATAAAGCAATTCTGAGTCAAACATGACTATTGCCATCGCATTTAAAAGACCTCTACCCTTAAAAATTTCACTTGTCCCTCACTTATTGGCTAAAGGCATGAAAGTTACCTGTAATTGGGCTTCTTGTTATTCAGTTTTTGCCATTCAAATAACTTGGATTAGAAGAAGGACCCAAGTCATGTGTAATATCTTAGTGTGTTTTTTCACCTGAGCAGCCAACTAGCAATGCCCTAGCAACTACGAAGAAGACCCTAGCAACCGCATAGCAATACCTTGGCATGATGGCAGAAAGCTTTGCATCATTAGAATGGTTGACTTATCTTGCACTATGCCGTGAATAGCATTTATGTCAAACATCCTTTATGGAAATAACTGCCTGCTGGAACATAAAGGAGGTCACGTCTTTGTGACAATGCACATGGCTGGTGTCCATAAGGAAACTTGAGGTTTAATCTTGGTCTTGCAGAGTTCCTGCGCACAGACGCCATGGTTACTGGTTGCCAGGCCAACATTGTTGCTCGTGTGCGTCAGAGGAAGTGGCAGCTATCAGTTTCAGAGCAGAAATATGCTTTCATTGCTGATCCACGTTGACCTGGTGCGCCCAACCAAAGCTGACATAAAAACAGAGGGTCAGCTTTTTGTGGCAGTCTCTGTAGTGGCACTGCAAAGGTACTGCAGAAATTATGATCATTGCAAAAGTCAAAGTTTGTATGTGTAATAATGCTACAGTTTTATTTTTATTATATTGAGTGTTCAAAGTATAATTTTACTTGATCGGCGCATTTGATTTCTTTTCAGTTTTCTAGATTAACATGATCTTTGTATTCTGCATTATCATGCATCATCATTTTTTTTCTAATATGCTTAATCTTTAGCTAAAACAGGTTTAAGTCACTAAGATCATCTAAAAAAAAGGCCATTTAGGAAATAAATCCGACAAAATGCTATTGCATCCCTGTGCATACAACGATATGCACATTTACAATATTTCCATATATCTTAACATTATATTATTGTTACATATAGCTTTAGTTCGTTTTAAATGTTCTTTTGTGCACATTGTTGACATGCATTTTATTTTTCTATCTAAAAAAATGTTTCTATCATTTTTTTGTCATTAGTCTATCCTGATTATAGGTTCCTCATTCCCTCAGTCTTTGTTCAAACATAAAATATTAAGTGTAACTGTTATTGCTGTAGTGCAAAAATCCTTAAATCATTAAGGGCTTCGGCAGTGTTTGATCATGTAAAAGCTTGCTAAGCCTAATTGATGTTGCACTTGTACAATGCTTTTATCATATCATCTTACAATAGAACACGTTTCGCTCTAATAAGACTTGACAGTATTGAATGCTAACTAGCACGCACAGGCGCTAATGTGATGACTATCATGTTATCAGCCTCTAAATCATAGTCAGGCTTTTCTTCCCCATCCGATAGACTGTGATATGACCTTTTTGTTATCAGCTGAGTCATACGAGAGGAAAACGGCTTTTCAGCATCACATAAAGCTCAATGTTTGTTCTTAAAAGAACGTTTGTGTCTGGGGAAAAAAGATTATGGGAAAGGAAGCCTATAGTTACAAATACATGAAAATAATAGCCAATAATTCTTGGAATAATAGCAATATCTAGTGAAATGTTCTACAAATTATAAATAATGCCGTCAGTTGAATCTTTAGTTTATTTTGTGTTTTCCTTTTTTGGGGGCAAATAAATCCGACTTAAATTCATGAACGGAAATTCACATAAATGGTTACATTTATCACAGTGATCCACATCCTATCTTGAAACCCACTTCAAAAGTCTACATAAGAAAGGAACTTATCTTAAATGATGAATGTCTTCTGTCTTGTTTTGGCTCTATGTCACGAGAAAATACCACAAGAAAAGGATATAAATAACAAGACTTTTTTGGTGTCCCTTGAGTAAGTTTGAGATATGATACCCTTCAGCAATTTTCTCCGTAAGCTCCAGAGCACGCTAGAACATGTCTTTATTACATCTGCTGCATACTAAAGCTTTTAACATGGTCATTGATTGAGACGGATTGTAAAATGATGGTTCTCGTCCAAGCCCCTGAATAATTATGTTGACGCTTTCTTAAACTCAAACCTTTACGCCCAAAACATACACGAACAAAACGCTTTTAGATACTGTACGACTAGACATTGTTTTCCGAACGAAACGAAAATCTAGCCAACCACTTGTCAGGCCAAAGAGCAGCCAATAAAAGTGCAAGTGTATATCGGTTCTTTTTGGTTTCTTTGCAGAGAGAGTGGAAAAAGAAAATGTTGAAAGTGGTTCGACGTTTCTCCGCAATGTGAAAAAAGATGAAACGCCCCCACAGGAAGTGGCTCGCAAGACCTCCAAGAAAGGTGAGCTTGTCGATTTGGGTAGTTTGACTGGTGACTGGTCTCTGGGCCAATCACACGGCACGAGTGGATACGGGCACAACGCCCAGAAAAAGAAATCAAGACAATAGGCTTAAACCCTTGACACGCTGTACTGGAGGTCACTGATTTACACATTCAATGTCAAGTGAATTACAGAGTTTGGAGCACATTTTAGACCCGTCCTCTGTCACCTGTCTGATTTAAAACGCATCACAACCCCATAACACAAGCTTTGAAATACAATACAGCCCACATTGCCTTGTTCTGTCGACGAGATTACAGGGGACAAGCAGCACTATTGAAATCCCTAGTGGCATATGTGAGCGGCATGGATATCTGTTCTCCAGCACACAGCTTACATCAGCGGCACCACCTGTGTAAATGTGATAGAGGCCGATAACATTCAGTCGTTCAATGTGGGCCCGTCTGTCGTGCCTTGTTTGTTTTGTTGTACCTGGAATTAAACTGCAGCTCATAGAAGTGAAAGGAACTGTTCATCCAAAAAGGAAAATTTATTCACGCTCGAGTTGTTACAAATCTGTATGAATTTCTTTGTTCTGATGAACACAGAGAAATATATTTGGAAGAATGCTTGTAAACAGTTCCTGGCCACCGTTGACTACCACAGTAGGAAAAACTACAATGGTGGTCAAAAAAGCCCCAGAACTGTATGCTGTTTGGTAGGTTATTGTGGCCAAGAATTTTTTAGGGTTTGGTTAGCAGGCTTACCGCTTAGAAACCATTGTAATAATTGTAATAAAATGCTTCAATTATCTTATTTGTCATTTTCTTTTATAGTAAATAGAGGCTTTTCCATCCCAGTGTCTAATATCTCTAAAATGTGACACTAATCCACAGATTATATTATATTTCCTGCAATATGTCTTTGCAGAGGCTTCAGGTGCTAAAAATGTCTTTACGCGACTTCTGAAAGTGGCTCAGCACCTTTTGGAAACGAGCAAGAACGTTTCTGCCAAGTCTTCTCCTGCCAAGAAAAGCTCCGCCCTCGCCCGCCTCCCCAAAACCAGACCATCCACCTCCTTTCCTCACGCACAGGTGCAGTCTTATTTTATGACCACCTTTTTATTTGTATTTATATCCTTTCCAAATTTTTTTCTTGCATAACTTTTATGTTAAAAGTTAAAATAATGCTCAATGTTTTGTTCATAAAATTTGAAACATAATTCTGTATCTACAAACACTTTACGTTTTAGAAGAATAAGCATGAAGAAACTTATTTTGCTGTGTATTGTATGTATGGGGTCTAAGCATTTGCTTTTTTGTTGCTTTTTGTAGGCTCGTGCCAGGAGAAGCAGCAGTAGGCCTTCCCAGAGTTCCACTGTGGGCGGAGTCAGAAAGGAGCGACATCCTTCTCAAGATTCAGATGGATGTGCCACTGAAGACAGGTGTGTGCGAGAAAACACAATATATTGATCTACAAGGAGACCACCCAGAAATACATCAGATCGTTCCCTTGCGTGTTTAAATGAGTGGTTTTGTTTAAATACATGTTTTCTCCCAAACCTGCACGCTTTTGTACAGTTATAGTGAATATTGAATGTTGACCAAAGGCTTGTTAACCAATAGAAAGTACCATAAAGAGGTTCATACATATAGCATATATGTCCTTGTCACATCAGGTTTTTGCGGTTTGTTTATTTCACTGAGTAACAAAATTTATGGCTTTGTACTTTGTGTGAGAATGAATTTGGTTCGAGGGCTTTAGTTGTCTGGGAAAATGCTTCTGGCTAGTAGAGATACTTTGCGTGTTTAGTGTTCATGTATGTGTATGTGATTATCATCATGCAGGAAATTCAAGTTTATGTGCCTGCCGTCGCATTTCATTTTGGGAGGTTGCGTTCATACAGAACATTGTTGAAATGCCTTATTGAGCACACCTAAGACAGGTCTTACTTGCAGTATGTGCCATTAACCCTTTTTCTTAATTTTTTGCGAATATTTTTTTTTTTAATGCCTGAATCCATGTTTTCAGATCAAACATAATATTCCAGTCGCTTGCTGTTCCCGTCGTTTTGAAATTAACCAAGTTTTGATATTTTTTAATTGACACAAAATGTTGAAATGGAACTACTTTCATAAATTGGAAAAAGACCCGTCGCTGGCAAACGCCTGCATACCTGCCATTCTTGCCAGCTTCCGTATTAGTGTCAGGACAATGAAATGAGTAAAACCTGATGGGGTCACCAAGGGTCAGTGTGTGGATTATTCTAATTTGACATAATGAGAAAATAACAGGACTGTTTCTCTATGTGTGTCCAAACCTCCAGCTTTAGTTTTCAACACGTCTGCCTGATCCCAGAATACTAGATGTAACAACAGGATTTGTTCTGTTTGCAATAATAATATCATCACGCAGTAATAATAATAATACTATGATGATAATGCTGTTACAAATAGTGTTCAGTGTTTCTGGTTTATATTTATATCTTGTTTATGTCCTTAGATGTGCTCAATGTGTGCATGTTTAATAGCTTCTTTGGACTCCATATGAAAAAATGTAATGTTCATTGATTACACAACAGCGATCATATGCTTCGCGTGTTTGCGCATGCGTGTGTGTGTGTGTGTGTGTGTGGTAAACAGGGTGTGTATCAGGACTACAGGTGCTTCCTCTGATGAAAAGATAAGCTGCCCACAATCATGTTTGTGTGTTTTATGGTGACATATTGCTTCAATATAAAAATACCTCGGGAGAAAACCAAAGGAAGTGTATCCAGAAATGAGAAGGATGTCAGTTTTGGGACATAAACTAAAGCCTAATACCTATTTGAATATACATAAAGTAAACAGTGCTCAAGCTGTGTAACTTGTTGAAATCAATAAGGTTAATGCAGAATTTTGCTTATCCACAGCCCCAACTCTTCGATAATGCGGCGGAGGTCGGGTCCCGTGGGCAAAGTAGCTCGCCGAAGGAGTCCAGGTCAGTCGGGAAGAGGAAGCTCCCACCTGGTCAAGAACCGCAGCTGTAGATCTCCAAAATCACCAGCTGAAACATGTGTGCAACCACAAAACAACCGGAACAATGAGGAATGTCAAGATGCTCAAACCAGGTACTGTATATTTATCACTTTAGATTGATCATTTAAAATGCAAAGAGGACCCAGCTAACATGGAACTTTGGGTAACATTCTCTAAACATTATAACATAAAATAACATGCGTTTAATAACATAAAATAACTCGGCTCTACATAATATGTCTCTCATACAGTCAGGCAGTCATTATCACAAAATACACCCTTTCAGGATGACACCATGACCTCATGACTGTACAGTACGTTTTTTCTCCCTCATATCTTTGCTTTGTCTTAGTACAGGCCTTTGATTTGGAGAAACATAATTCCATAAACATTTGTTGGCCAGTCGCAGCGATAACTCATGTTTTCTTAACATTGTGTGTTTTTGAGCTTCAGATTAAACTGACAGGTACTCACATCAGTTTGGTTTGGCAGGGTTAGTTATAATGATGTTTTAATCTGGAGCGTATCCCTCACAACAGTGACGAATGCGCCTGTTGAGCGTATGGATTCTTTAAAGCTGGGAAAGATTTAAACAAAAGCACAGAATCCAGTGATAGATGAGACATTAATAAGATGAATATGAGCTCTTTGGAGTTGCACTCTTGTGGATTAGTTCTGTTGTCAGAGAATGAGAGCAACGTTGAGTCTTGCACACATTTCTATAAATCTAATATAAATTATAACCATCATTTGTTCACCATTCATGTGAACAGCTATGAACCTTCGATGATGTAGATGATACTATAGGGTCCAAAAGTATGACGGCATGAAAAATCTGCTATAGATGTAATATTAAAATGAACATTTTAATGATTTTTCTGCTACCAATTTTATTTTCTAGTATTCCCACCCTTCAGCTTTTCTTTTTCCATCCACCTCTGCGTTGGAAAAGAGTCAATACAGATGAGCGCAAAAAATAGACATTACATCTGCTTCCTTTTTAGGGTCCTTATAGTTTTAAAATGTTGCATTCAGCATCTTGCACCCTCTGGGATCAGGCGGAAAAGTTGTAGGTGTGGCGGAAAGATGAGAAAAGCGTTGATCTCCGGTCAGTTATGTCAGCAGTCTGTATTTAAACCCGGCACATCTACCCTCAGGCCCCCAGAGAGCCGCTTCCACCTGCCCTTATGGAAGAGCTTGACACGGGAGCAGATGAGTCACAACAGCTATAAAAACAAGCATCTGCCCTTTAAGCTTTTAACATTCACCTTTCTCATGTCTTTGAACTGTCTTTGTAGCACTTTGTAGTGATGTCAGGAGAGACCGTGAAACATTTCCTTGAGTAATTTTGCTCCTTTTGTCAAGGTTGTTTTGCATGTATGTGCGCGTGTGTATTTGCTTAGTAATTAGAAAATGTTTTTGTAATAAAGCCTCATAAATTGTGTATTACTCTAAATCTAATAAAAGCAGGTTTGTTAGGATTTTAAGTGTTTAGTGTAGGGTTAGGATAAGATAATATAATTATCATTAGCCTAGTAGAAAAAGCAAGGGAGGTCTATGAGACGTCCTCATTAATGTAGTGAAACGAACCTGTTTAGTCATTTCAATTCCCCATGAAGCAATAATGCAGTAAATGTTTGTGTTCCTACAATCTGAATCCCTGCCAGGAACATCTTATTTGCTACTTCGATGCCTAAAAGTGGTGTAACTACATTTTTCTTTATTCAGATTCCTAAAGAATCGTGTGAAGAAAAATACAGGTAGGTTGTCATTACGTTTTACAGGCTTTTGTATGTACACACACATTGCAATGCTACACACGTTTTCTAAAAACGGTTTTGTTTGTGTTCAGAGGTGTCAAATTACAGAACAGAATTTGTTAAGAGGAAGTTTATTTAAAGCGCCAATGTGTAACTTTTCAAGCTTTTTGTAAAATATAGTAACCTGCAATTCTATGTTTCAAACAGAGGGGGCGAAATTGAGGCAAAAGTTTTGGATTGCAGCTGTAATTGCGCTTAAAGGGACAGTTCACCCTAAAATGAATTTCTGTCATTATTTACTCGCCCTCGAGTTGTTCCAAACCTGTGTAAATTTAGTTGTTCTGCTAAACACAAAGGAAGACATTTGGAAGAATGTCAGTAGTCCGTAGTACTATCGCCGCTTTCTTTGGAAAGGCCCGCCCAAGAGGCCATATGACTGACAGGTAAAGCAACCAATCACGTTTCATTTTGTGCCGCGTCATGTTTTGAGGCATGGAGATGACCCTGCAGTAACAGACCGATGTACATTCACGAATGTGTCAAAAGTTGCTCAAATCAAACAACATTGATTATTAAGTTTATGCTGTGAACTTCGCATACTATTAAGAACTGAGCGTTTAGTCGATCGTGATGAATTCTTATAGCAACCGTTGTAAACACGGCAGCTTACTTCTTAGATCAGACGGCTTTGTTGTTTCCAGGCGGACCGTTAAAGAACGCGACACGCATGTCTCCCGGAAAATCCTGTGAAATTCAACCAATCAGATGATGACTTTGAACGTGCTGAGGTGTTTCCAGAAAAGTGTGCCATATGCATCAGACGTTCAGTCAACGGATCGTGGCCGTGACGGCTGAGACTAGAATGTCAGTAACCAAACAGATCTCATCCCCCTTTGACTCCCATATAGTATTTATTTTCACGACTATGGCAGTAAATGAGGGGATGAGATCTGTTTGGTTACTGACACTCTTCCAAATATCTTCCATTGTGTTTAGCAGAACAAAGAAATGTACACAGGTTTGGAACAACTCAAGGGTGAGTAAATGATTACATCATTTACATTTTTTGGTGAATTATCTTTAAATTGATTTATTTTTTCACACCTAAATGTCACTTACATCAGCAATTCCTATACCATTTATGTAGGTTTTTCCATACAAAGGAATAGCCTAGTTCTTACAGAAGTGGCTTATCAAGGCACAGAAGTGCAGCTCTTGAACTTTTGTCCCACTTTGAAGCTTTTGCAGTGCTTCACCCACCACTCCTAGATATCTTAAACCTGGTTGAATCTATGGTGTGGTTCTCTCCTAATCATAGGATTGCCAGACATCCCACAGCTGACAGCCCAGAGGAAGGGAGAGTTATGGGAAAAACCTCTGTCCGTATGTGTCATGTGTGCGTCATGCTCCGTGCGACTCAGGAGAGACACGTGATTCTGTGCCCAGTGTTTGATCTTCCTCTGTATCTGGTGTCCAGGGGCTCCCAGAGGTAAAGATCACTATATATCTGGCAACCCGTAAAATGTAGTGATAGAGTATACCTGGGTTGAAATGCAGTACGAGGGCTGCTTTATGTCTGATCGTCTATAGGTTTGTGCCAGGCTGTTGAATAGGAGAGAGATGACCTGTCCCACGTTCAGCTTTTAGTTTGGGTTCACCACACTTTATTTTGTAATTGACAATATATGTAAAATATAGATAACTCAACATTTTATTTAATTATATCATCATCATCATATATTTTTTTATTATAATATTATATATATATAATCAAAACCTTTTATTTAGGATTAAATGTACTAAATAAACAGCAGTAACAAGGCCGGTGAAAGTAGAAAGGTTGACCCCGGGGTCTTCTGATCTTTTCTGATTTCCTTGCGATCTAAGTGTTTTTTTTTTTTTGAGGGGGGCTAAGCTAAATGTTGTAGAAACAACAACATTGAGGAAAGCCGCCAGAGTCTGTCAACAGAGAAGCAGAGGGATCAAATCCAAGGGAATGATGAGTAGTATGAGCTCCCAGCATTAGCGACGCAGACCTGGAGTGGCTTTTACTTATTTATGGATAAGCTCCTGATTTCCCACCGTCACCCTGCTGTTAAGAAGCCAGCGGCTGACCCAGTGCGTCGAGTCATCGGGGAAACTCTTTCTACTTGTCAGAAACCTGATTCCGTGCGAAGAATTTACAACGCACCCTCACTCGGTAGTAGTAAATAGAAATTAGAGAGAGGAGATTAATACTTTAACTCAGTTCCAGCTTTTGAGAGCTGCCTTGCTGTCTACTTCCTACAAAGACGGCGACATAAAGTGAACATGGAATGAAAATTGACACCCGTTTTTTCGTCAATGGAATTTTTTAACATGATGGTTTTGAGCAAACAACAGGTAGCAACTCCACGTAAGTGGTGCCTTAAAGGAACAGTTCACCCAAAAATGAAAATTCTGTCGTCATTTACTGACTTTCGAGTTGTTCCAAATCTGTGTCAATGTATTTTTGCTGATGAACACAGAGAAAGATATTTGGAAGAATGCTTGTAACCACAGTTGTTGGCCACCATTCACTACCGTAGGAGAAATTGCTTTATAAATGTATTTTTTCTGTTAAACACAAAATAAGTTATTTTGAAGAATATGGGAAAGCAAACACTTCTGGGGCACTTTTGACTTCCAAAGTAGGATATATGACAATGGTAGTCAAACGTGCCCCAGAAGTGTTTGCTTTCCTACATTCCTCAAAATATCTTCTTTTGTGTTCAACAGAACAGAAATTTATAGAGCGATTTTTCCCACTGTGGTAGTCAATGGTGACCAAAAACTGTTTGGTTACTGACAATCTTCCAAATATCTTTCTCGGTGCTCATCAGAACAAAGAAATTTATACAGATTTGCAACGGTTTGAGGGAGAGTAAATTGAGACAGAATTAAAATTTTTGGGTGAACTGTCCCTTTAAATGCTACTCACTAGGTTTTAGAACACAGCTTATATTTTTATGTCCATTTCATATATTTATTTATCATATAGAGTATAGTATGTATATATAAGCTATTGTATTAAATAAAACAGAGGTTTTAGATGAAGTATCAGAGGTGTGTGATATGGAGAAAGGGTGAGGGTCTGTGGACTTTGTCCATTCATTTCTACTCGCATGAGAAGAACAAACATTTCCCAACCAAGGAAACTCTCTCTCTCTCTCTCTCTCTCTCTCTCACACACACACACCTGTTTGTCCTGCACAATGTTCAATGTAGTGACCATTCTTACATGAAAAGTTGTTAAGGTGTCATACCACCTCGAGTTTCTCTGAGACTTTTTCTTCTTTCACACCTGCCCGGATCTGTATGTACAATATAAACAAATTCGCTTTCAACGCTGAACGTTCACGGCTCTTTTCCTTTCTTTGAAGTAAGTGCTAGTTGATGTCTGTGTTTACACAAGCATCTCTTTTGTTCTTTGACAATTGTATTTCGAAAAGGTTACATCCTTTACACCTTTCCTCCCCAAATAGTTACAGTGTGGCGTTAAATGCGTTTCATTCATGAAACAACCAAATCATAAAACAATTCTTTTTGCAAGATTTATGAATTAACACTGCGTAATGACTCTGTGTAATTACACATTATGAATTATGCACATCATAACCTGATCCCAGGTGCAACAGGCTTTGTCTTAAGCTGGTAATGTCTTCTCAGGTGTACGTGGACAAAGACACAAATCCACTCCCAGCGTGACCACAAGAATCCTCAAACCCCTATTCGACTAGTTTGTGTACACTTGCGTGTGAAGATTCACGGTTGGTTATTTCCAAACACTTTCCTTTTGCAGTTCTCCTGAACCCCGCTCTGCTTTTCGTGCTCTGCCTTTAGGGTTTTTTCACGTCATTCCATCCCGTTCACGATCGGGCCACACTCGGGCAGCGCTGTGGTGTCCGGGGTCAGAGGTCACTAGTGCACTTTTGTTAATGAACAAAGGAATTGGATTTGTTCGGTAACACCATCTTCTGTCTAAGTGCTTAAATTGCCTCTGCTAATGTGACGGGCACGTAAAGCCCCCCACATCCTTTTAACCAGCAGCTGTCTAGTATATTAAAGATGGGTTGTGTGTGTTACAGATGGAGTTCTGACAGATGGTTGAAGGAGAATAATGAGCAAAGCTCAGTGCATCTAAGCATAATGTTCTTGGGTGTCAATGATATATAATCCATCCATCTATGGAAATGTAGAAAATATAAACTGTAAAACTTTATTTGATATACCAGGCTTAAATAAGACGTATCTGCTGTCTCCTCCTGGGCATCATCACCTTATTCTTCCATTGTCTTCCCAAACGCTTCATTTCAATGGTGTTTACCAGGCACCCCGCATCTCACCGTGCCGACAAACGGCTAAATTCAGGATAATCTTCTTAAATAACAATCGCGGTGGGTGTGCTCTGGAAGCAGCTGGTCCACACGGTCACACATGCTTCAACTCTGCATCGGTCTGCAGAGATCAAGCTGCCGAGCTTGAGTCACATTGTGATAAAAGCAACTCAATGTGCTGTTTAGCTACCAGTGGGCGTGTGTTGTCTGGACGCAGTGAAGTGGAAGCAGAGAGGCACAATTCATGGCGCTGCCTTATGGAGATGTGATGGTCTTGGGAAAGATAAACATTTTAAAAGCTCGGTGTACAGAATGTTCATGAGCAGAAAATCTGAACATCTTTACATAGATTGTGAGACTTCAGAAAAGTTTGAGCTGCTTGTTTAAATTTGTTTATTATAATTAGCAAATGCAACACGTTGTGGCTGTTTTGTTGCATGCATGCTTTTAAATGTTAATAATGGAAGGTTATTCATAAATCATTTTCGTACAGATTTCTGTAAATTCAGTGCAGACTAACATAAACATGTTGATTTATGTTTTAAATCAACAGTAATATTTGAATATGTTTATCTGAAACTGAATAAATAAGATTTCTATTGATGTATGAGTTGTTAGAATGGGACAATATCTGGCTGAGATTTATAAAAAAGAAAATTGCCTTTGAAGTTGTTAATCAGGGGCATTGTGGCAGGCCATCCATTCACAAATAACGTTTTTATATATTTAAGGTAGGAAATGTACAAAATATCTTCATGGAACATGATCTTTACTTAATACCTTGATTTTTGGCATAAAAGACAAATCGATAATTTTGACCCATACAATGTATTTTTGTCTTTTCCTAAAAATGTCCCCTTGCTACCTGGTTTTGTGATCCAGGGTTTACCCCAAAATTACAATTTTGTCATCATTTGTTCACCCTCCAGTTGTTACAAACCTTGTATACATTTCTTTGTTGTGCTGAACACAAATGAAGATATTTTAATGAAGTCATTTTGGGTCACCATTGACTCCCTTAGTAGCCGTTTGTCCTACTATGGGAGTTAGTGGTGACCCATAACGGCTTAGTTACAAACATCAAGCTGGTGCAACACGACCAGAGCAAATCAGTTCAATTCGAGTCATTTTTGTTTTGTTTGCGGAAAAGTTTACCCAAGTGTAATAAAATTCATTGAAAATGTGTTTATTTTTTCAGTGAGTTGAAGTACAAGCTGATGTTCAGATTTTCAGTAAACTCCACAGCAGGCCACGGTGATATTTTGAGCGCTCCTCAGAGGCGAGAGAGAGAAAATACAGCACCAAAGTGCTTTTGTTGCCTGAGGTGACTCGAGTCGAACACCTCATGCTTTTAGCCCACAGTTTTGTGAAGCATGCTCTATAAGAACAGTAACGGGGAGTTTTTGTTGTGCCTTCATTTTTTATTTAAGAGTTCAAATGAGGCTATAAACAAGGAATATGCAGTGTTTATTGCCTATTGTATTTGGTTGGTTCTTCTCATTAAATATTCACAAAATATGATTTAATTCATCGTAGCATTTAGATGCAACATTTAGATGAGTTAGATTCACTTCTTAGAATCAGTGATTATGAAATGGATGTAATTCTGAGTCATTGCTGAATTCTTATGAATTTTATACTGGTATGCTGTACATCTATAACACTTCTTTCAGGGACAATGTCTGATGATGTCAAATGGTGTTTTACATCAGAGTTTGCAGAGAAAACCAAATCAATGTATATATTTAGAATTCAGAGCAACTGCACCTGATTCCACTTGAAAATGCCGGTCCGGGGTTCGGCTTATATGAACTATGGTATGTTTTGCGATTGGTATGATAAAAATCTGGCCTAATTTGCGCAAGTAAATCCTTTTTCCATTCTAGCGCGAGAGGCAAACGCATTTCTTATTGCTTCCTGGGTCTGCAAAAACATCCTTTGGCAAGCAGCTTGCATTCTATACATCTTTTATGATGCATTTGTGATGTTTTAATGGTAAAAACAGAGAGACAATAACATGAGTAAAATGTTTTTAAAACGCCTCTAGACTCGTTGCCAAGCTACAGAGGTTTATAACTTTCAACAACATACCCCACCTCAGTCAGTCACACAAGTGAAAAATGTCACAAAACTGAAAGGGCCGGTGGTAGCAGAATAGTCTAGTTTCGAGATGTAAACACAGTGGTAACACTTTAGGTTCAAATCCAGGAGTGAACCATGACCTGGCCAGCTCCAAATAAGACTTCAGCCTAGTTAGCATTGCCATCCCTTGAATTATTGTACTAGAAGTCGTGTTTTAGGAACCAACACCCTATCTTAATATTTTTGTCTCTTTGTTTGTAAATAAAGGTGTACGTCTGCACATTGTCCAGCTCTGACTGAGAGAAGCTACATCACATGTCCCACGACAGCCAATCAAGTGCGAGAATCACCGTTAATTTGAGACGCCTCATGACTCGCCAGAGAACAACGCGTACGTACCTCAAATCTGCTCATTGATCAATACACTGTCATCTTGGACTATTAAGTCAGGCCCTTCCCAGATCTATTCTTGATGTATTGTTTAACATCGCTTTTGGTTGAAACATAATGACCACATGATGGATATATGCACTACAAACAACAGCATTGAATGTTGGTTTAAAAATGTAGATTTTTTTTTGTGTTTTAATGTAGCATTTATAATTTAATAAAAAACAAGACACTTTTTAGCCTCTTGTCTTTAATTCGTAATTTTGTTCCAAACTGTAGTCAAGACCTTCTTGATATGAATTTATATTGGGTCACGCACAATACGCAGAACCTTTTCTTCATATACATTTTCATATACGTTTTCATTTGTTATCGCTGTAAAATAATTGAACTCTTTTAATGTTTTGTTGTTCACTAGTGTCTAAAATAAAAACTCGAAAAGCTTGATATACGCTTTATAAGAAAGTATTTCATTATTTAAAGTATTACGTTCATTATAAAGTAATATTTAATGGAAATATTGTTTACTTCTGCCTCGTGTTTTATTACGCCACTGTGTATATTAGTGGCTCTCAAACTGGGGGCCCAAGATGGATCCAGCGGGGCCACAGTTTTTGTGGCATTTTATGAAATATAGAAATTCTCTTCTGTCCAGATTTGCCAAGATGTATTTAAGCGTTGTTTTAAAAGCATAAAACATCATGAAATACTAATAATCGATTAAGTAAAACCACAATCAGATAAAGCTAGATGGCATGTGGGTACGTACCCATGTGTGCCATAGGTTTAACCACTGGTCCTTAAGAACTTCTCTGGTAAAACGTTGGTTTTACACTTGTGGGAATTCAGTGATAACACACACAGTACAAACAAAAACAGACCGTTTTTTTCCATCGGAGTGTGTGGGTGTGTCATAAAGTTTGTGAGCGTCACGGTCTGTAATTATCAGAGGTGTAGGTTTCAGCGCCACACGCGAGCGAGTCTCAGTGGAAGAGCCGGTTTCAGTGTTTCTCTGAATTGTAAGGTCTTTTTCCGTTTGAAGTGAGCATATTGATACAGTCTTTCAAACCGTTCGGCATTCACGCAATCTTGTTTGCTATCATCTTTAATGCTTGATAGGTCAACACAAAGCATGGTTCACACGCTGTATTTCTTGCAAAAAGTCGACTGATTATTCCAAGTTAATCTTATCATTAGTCATTAGTGATACATTCTTTTGTTTGTTTCAAACAAGTGCTTTGTTTATTTGCATGTCACTAAGACTGAAATTGATTTTTTTTATTTTACTACTACAGTATATGGTTGCAAGGTTATCACGAGTAAATTTAAAACAATTTGACTAAATATTAGCATCACTCAAAGTAATAGCACACCTCTCCTCAATAATTCACATCATTTTATGATATAATTTATATGTATGAATACATGATGTACTGAATGTATATAAAACACAGTGATTCTTGTCTTAGCTCATAGGTAATAACTGTACTCTAATGCATTGAATTGCATTGTTCCACACCTTTTTTAGTGGGATAAAATAAATACAATGAATATTTTCAAGCATGAAGAATGAGGCCCTGAACTCTCTATACTTTCAGTGTGCTACAACCCGTTTGAGACTCTGCATACCTTTGTCAATCCCCCACCCATCTCTTCATAATCTATTAGTGTAGTGACCTATTAAGTCGAGGAATGCTTTGTGTGAACCTCCATGACCTTGTAATGGCTCGTAGCCACTAGTTCAGGATCAAAGCCAGAAGATACGCTCCTCCGAACCCCAGGGCAGGCCTGCACACAGAGGTCAGCTTTGTTTGTATTTGAAAAACATCCCGTTCATTTGATCTTCCTCCTCACTAGTTTGCTTGTTAATGTGACGTATTTATATTTCATCACAAGCTTGCGTGGGAACGGGAAAAATTTGGATCATTGTTCTTCATTACGTTTTTCTAAGGTGGTTTGTGCACACGGATACCAAAGTGACAAATCACGTTTTTCTTTTAGTGATGTTTAAAGGGTCACTTTACGAGATTTAGCGGCATCTAGTGGGGAGGTTGCGAATTGCAACCAACGGCTCGCTCCACACCTCCCTTTCGAAGCACTCCGGTGATTGACACAGAACTAAGATGTCGTCATGTTTTTGCTTCTTATCGAAGGAGATCACGTATTTACGAAATGCGCTCTGTAGAGCAGTTTGTCCTTTCAGGGCTACTGTAGAAACAACATGGTGACTTCCATGTAAGGGGACCCGCGGTGTATGTAGATAGAAATAGCTCATTCTGAGGAAATACAAACATAACGCTTCATTATGTTAGGTCTTTATACACCTCTGAAGACATAGTTATGGATATTATATTGCATTTCTGTCAATAGATCCTCTAAAAAATGACACGCAGCACCTTTAAAGCGAAATCCGTTCGAACTAAGTAAAACATTTACATTGAATATGTAAACTGCGTTCCAGTGTGAAATGGTCTACTGTAGTTTCCCAGCAATGCCTGAGGTTTCTCGATCATTTGGCTTCTCATCAATGTTTCTCTTGTAGGCCAAAGACCTTCAGGCAAACACCCGATCTTATGTGTTTTAGGGACTTTTATTAGAAGCCCGAGGTCTGTTTAATGGAGCTCATGAAGAGGTCAGGAGTTGGATTCTCCCTGAAGGTTTGGTCCAGGGGTTATTTTGCACTCTACATTTAGGATGTAATTTGTCTCGTTTCTGTTCTCTGATCTGACATCATGCTTTGCCATCTGCCCGGGCCGTGTTAAAGGCCGTCGGGGTTTAATAATTGACCGTTTTCTTTCTCGCAAGCTTCCGCCCTCTCACGAAGATTATCAGCTATATCTGACAAAGATTTTGGCAGTGTGCAAGTCTTAACCTATGCTGTGTTTATTAATTGTGATCATTTTTGCAGATAGCCTCATAGTCTGGCTCCACTCTGTAGTCCGTAGCTCAAACGTTTTTTATTTTTCTGAATAACCTGAAGGTGCAGGTTCTTTGGAAACATTAGACAGTCAACCAGGTGTAGCAAGTGACGTATTACTGCAAAATAAATTATTTTCGTTTCTCTCCAAAGAACCTGCACGTTCCCTCTTTCCTTTCTCTTCAGTGTGCAGGAAACGGTGAAAAGCCATCTGCTTCCTGAGCTTCATATTATGGGATGTGAGCATCCGGCACAAGCAAAGCCTTTTTAGAATGAAACCGACCGCACACTTTCACCCTGAGAAAAGTGCTAGGGTTTGGTTTCTCCAGAAAGATTTCATCGCTCGCATTATGACGTCACACGGGATTTAGTGCTAATCTGTTTTTCTTCAATAGTTGTTTGTAACCTAATTCTTAGTGCATGTGATGGACACAATGCAGGTGATTACAGGTGCACAATAAACACACTCCAGCGCTACACATTCTTTCAGTAATTGTTGACAGTTTCAATGAAGTTAAAACCGAAATGTTGTTGATGTATGTTTTTGGATATTAGTCTAATTGCTGCTAGATCTGTTAAAGTGAAAACGCCTACGAGTGTCTTGCTTTCAGCTCTATTTTTGAATGCAGTTAAATTGCATCATGGGTGTTTGTTAAAAGAGTAAGATTAGCAGCTCTGTTTTAAGATTAGAGGTATTGACAGGTAAAATGTCTTTTTTTGTTTGTGTGCCGTGACTTGTTCTGCCGTGCCAAGGATGTTTAATGCTCGATGAGTTTTGCTCCATCTTTTTTTCTAAATGAGACCGTTACGGGAGTGCGTTACTGTGGCATTCACATGTGCACTGGAAAAACTGAACGAACTGGGAGGGGCTTTGGCTTTTTGTTATATCTTTACCAATAACTTGTATTGGATTTGCCGGGACCGCAATTGATGCAAATTTACTGTTTTTCTTTGTTTTTCTGAATCGCAACCTTCATCTAAAACGTTAAGACCATATACTGCATGTATTTTTAATCTAGAGCTGTCAATTTATCGCATACATTTAAAGTGATTATAAAAAGGCAGAACAAACTTATCAATCGTATTTCGTGAAATTTCTAAATGAATTTCTCTGGAATGTTGGCTGGCTAGCGATCCGTTTGTGTTTAATGATATGCAAATAAAACAATGTATTGACTTCAAAAGATTATTTTTTGTTTTGAATGATTTACAAACTTTGTTCACGTTATTTGAATCTTTTAAAATCTTTCAGCTCAAATCACAGCTACCAAAAATATGTTCTAAAAACGTTTCCCTAACATTCCCAAAACGTTATTTATATGTTTTTAACTATACAAAAATACTGTTTTTATATCTTAGAATGTTTAGCAATGACATTTATCTTACTAAATACACTTTTTATTGCAACATTGTTTTTGATAAATGGGAAAAAATGCTCCAAAAATGATCCTTGTTGGCTTGCAGTTCTCAACTTCTATTCACTGCTATTCATTAGAATGTCATGTTATTATTTTTAATACAATTTGACAATGACTGACAGCTCTGGTTAGTTCACTTGGCATTATTTACACTCTTTGTGCTGCATACCATGGTAAATGAATCAAACACAGTAAATACTTTTGAGATGATTTGGCAGGTTATAAAACATAACTTCTTTTATTCACTCTCATTCTTTGTCAACCGTACTATCTGTTTTTTGTGTTCAGGCCATGAACAAGGAACATCACGTCTCAGCCAGCAGAACATGTTTCCTCATATTCTGGGTTTGTCTGTCGCAGGGAGCCATGATAGGTCAAGGCAACCAGCCAGATGTGTTTACCTTTTGTAAATGAGTAATCCTCCATCCAAAGGCTTGCATTCCTTTACTGTAAATCACGGTCAAACAAAATCAACACGTTATTTTGGATGTCAATAAAGCAATCCCTCAGATCCTCATGGGTGCACCTGCTGTAAACAACCGACGCGGTAGACACGTGGGAATACCTGACTCATTGAGTAATAGCCATAAAGCCATTCTCTTTAGCGTTACTATTTTACTCATCTTTTCTCTCGCTTGATTCATTAAACAGTGCTCAACCTAACCAGCTGACCATAATCTTCACTTGAGGAATTACCTGAGAAAACTATTCTTTATAATCTTCCCATGAGTCACATGAGGGCATTATGCCTCGGAGAGATTTCCCTGCTTAATCTGTCCAAAGCGTGTGTGTGTTACAGAGCCGAGTTGGTGCTTTTTTTAACATTCATGAGAGCTGCTTGGGTCTGTCATTGATTCTGAGCGTTTTGTCCCAATCCTTCCACTATTTCTTGTAGAATAACGTTGACACTTGCTACTTCTGCAGTATGCATATATGTATATAATGCGTCAAGTGTAGCAATTCCCATTGATTCATTGCACCTCCCTGCTTCGTTGCATTGTCTCATTTCCTGCATCATCATAACAAACAAGTTTCTATGTTCGTTATGTATATCTTGTAAAATGTTGTAAAATTGTTATGTTTGCATACTGTACGCTTTGTACGTCACACGCCTGGAACAATAGATGCTTTTGATTCAACAGGTCATTCAACTTGATCAGTAGGCGGCCATGAAAAACATTGCATAAGCTAAACATGCCTGAACTCTGACAACGATGATACAATGTGTTTGATATGCCTGTTTACATATAATGGCAAAGGCAGTTTTTCTGTGAGCTCTTCAGCTAAGGAGAGATGTCTCGGGCAGGTGCACCTGCGTGTTTGCGTGCATGAAGCACCTGTGCACCCGAGTGCTGTAATATGCTCAGTGACGCTGCACTAATTTAATGTGGCGGACTGATGTCAGAGCTTAATTCCCATTGGTGGTGATATAACACGCTCATCGGACATTTGTACTGAATGTACTGATTATTGTTCTCAAATATGCCCGAAAGGGCCTGCTGTGCATTCGTGAATTGCCACAACATGGTGAACAAAGTCACTGAAAATCTAATAATGCAAGAAAGATCTAAACCAGCAGACAATATACATTCACAGTGCACCATAATCCTAACCTTTATCTCCATATCTTAATCCTACATGGTTAAACAGCGATTCATTTTTTTATGAATCATAAAAATATTGGTCTTGTGATGAAACAAATAGAGGCTTAGAGCCAAAAATGGTGTTCCTTACATCACAATTTAACACGCGGATCGCAGTGGATACCTGGCAACCGCTCACATCTGAACTTAAACATGTGTTAGCATGTGCATTACTCACTTTGTATTTTCTAACAAATATGTTAGTTCAAGCTTTTTGTTGCAAAACAGATGTCCTGTACCGGAGATGCAGGGGCAGGTGAAGAAATGCTGCGCTGCCTCTCTACAGATTACATTTCACCGAAAAGCAGGATTTCATTTGCGCAGGTGCAGGGAGGGCAGGAAAGCACCTTACTGCACATGTTGCTTACAGCTATTGCATAACATGAAGTGTATTTGCATATGATTTCTTTACAGTTCTGGTATAAATACAAAATGCATTCATAATGGATATGAAAATAAAGCTGCAGAAAAAATAAGGGAGCACTGCAGATTGGTCTTTAGTCAGCATTTTTGAAGGTGTTGTCCAGCATCTGTGGAACGTCAACAGAAACGAACCTCAGGAATGACATAAAGTCATCCAACGGCAATGTGAAAGAGAGAAAATGTGAAGATTCACGAAAGAAGTTATAAAAACCGTTTTTTTTCCATTTTGAACTGATCCTAATGTAATGTAAAAACATTAGTATTGTGTAGTTTAAACATGAATATGAACTTGTTTTGTTTGCAGTATTCAAGACCTGCAAACATTGCATCTTTTTTCTTCTTTTCACCAGTTTGTCCCGTTTCAATTCTCTGCAAATAAATATAATAACAAAATTTTCAGTTGGAGTTTAAGAGAAATGTTTAGTTTATGGAATACACAACAAGACTTTTGCTCAAATGTTGCCCACATTTTGAGTCATGTGTCAGACTTTAACGCATCACTTCCTGTGAAGAATAACAGTGTATAATTGAACGTGGCCCTCTACAATAAACTTTAAAGTCTTGTATTACTGTGATCTCATTGTGAGATCTTTTAATCTTGCCAAAACTGTACTATTACTCTCAATTATGCTTGTGAAATGAGCCCATGTCTGTAAAGGCAGCACTGTGCACATCATCTGCTTATGAACAACAACGTCAATGTAAAACAAGTATTATAATCATAAATCCCTACTTTTATTTTCTCAACAGTGCGTCAAATTCCCAGAATAACTCTGAATGTTTATATTTGATCGCTCTGCATGATGTCTTATTCAACATGGCCATGCAGTGTTTGTCCCACATTCGGCACGTTGCAGATTTCTGCTTGTCCAGCTGTTCCTGAATCTTTTCCAAACCTCTCAGAGCAGCTTGTGTTAGAGGCTGCGGGCCACATCTATTTCTGCGGTTGTTTATTTGAAATGGTTCAATCCGATCCAGATTATTGGCGCTTTATCATCTCTGCCTCCCATCCCCCCTGCTTTAATCACAGAACAAACTGATGCCAACAGGAAACCAGACCCACAATTTTCCTCTCTTCCTTCTGAATCGACAGTAGATTTTACATAGCCTATCTTTTTTATACTGTATCTTGGCATGGAAAAGTGCGTTATAAAGTTCACCCCAAAATAAAACTTCTGTCATCATTTACTCATCGTCTCGTCAATTTAAGCCTGTATGACTTTCTTCTGCAGAACACAAAAGAAGATATTTTGAAGAATGTTAGTAACCAAACAACAGCAGTACCCGCGTTGACTTCTATTTTATGGACACGAAACCAATTCAAGTCAATGTGTACCGTCGTTGTTCGGTACATTCTTCAAAATATATCTTTTTTTCTGTTCTGCGTAAGAAAGTAAGTCATACAGGTTTTGAATGACAAGTGGGTGAGTAAAAATGAAAGAACTTTCATTTTTGAGTGAACTATCCCTTTAAGATTATTACTTTAATACTATTAGAATTCATATTATTACTGTTATTTTTCAAGATTCCTATTTGAGCGATGAACAGTTCGAAAACACTTCAATACATGTATATCCATCTCTCTTCAAAGTTTATTTGGCAGCACCTTATGTGCATCTTCATACCCAGGAATTTTTTAAATATTCAGTGTTGAGTAAGTTACTCGGAAAAAGTAATTAATTACTAGTTACTAATTACATATTCAATGGTGTTATTGGATTACTGTACAAATGACTCTCTCCAAAAGGTATTTCATTACTTATTACTCATTACTTTCTATATCCTACATCAACCTTGATTAGAATTGATTTAAGGATAGACATGAAACGGCTTATTTAATTCATTCAAATAAATAAAAAACGAAATAAATTGTTCTTATTAACTGACCAAAGTATACAAATGTGAGAAGGATCATTAAAGGGTTAAGGATACATTTTAAAGTTAGATTTATAACTTTGATGTCTTTTCCACTATTGAATATATTACACAGTGTTTAGTTCAATTACATCAGAAGTAACTGTAATTAAATTACAGAAAAAATGATTACATTTTAAGTAATCCCTTACTTTACTTTTGCAAGTGAAAAGTAATTAACAAATTACAGTAAATAATTACTTAGTAACAAGTTTCACACAACACTGTATTCAAAATATGATTTTGATTCTTACTGCGTTAGTTTTCAAAACTAACAAACCTATAATGCCTAAACCTGTTAGCAAATCATTCTAATTATTCATATGGTGGAGGTGGGTTGACATTGAAGTTATCAAATATCTGGTTAAAGTGATAGTTCACTCAAAAATTGTAATTCTGTCATTTACTCGCCCTCTTGTCATTTTAAACCTGTGTGACTTTCTTATGCAGAACACAAAAGAAGATATTTTGAAGAAAGTTGGTAACCAAACCGTTGTGTTGCACACAAAACCAATGCAAGCCAATGTGTGCCGGTTAGCAAAATTCTTCAAAATAGCTTCTTTTGTGTTCTGCAGAATAAAGCAAGTCACACAGGTTTAAAATGACAAGACGGTGAGCAGAATTAGTATTTTTTGGGTGAATTATCCCTTTAACACAGCCGTTCCTCATGCCTAAACATTTCTACAATAAATACGTCATTCTTTTACATCAACTTCCATGCAATAAAACAAATGCATGTTGTTTATATAACCATTGGTGTGCACACAGTGGACATCTCAGTCTATAATTTGGTAAATCGGTTACTATTTGGTAAGTAAGCACCTTACAAGCTACTGTACATGTGTGTACATGTGAGGCGATCATAACACTACGCTGGTATATTTTGCATGCATTCCTCTCTTATAAAGAGAGAATATTACATTGAAATCAATAGAGACAAATGTTTCCTGAGTTCAGTACTGAACGACTCACACAAGTGACTCGCAAACAGCTGCGTTATCGGAGTCTTGGCTGTGCATTGAGCTCAGTCCCGTGTCCGAGTCATCATCATTGGCCCTGCAGGTCTTTGAGAGTCCCCTCGCCTGCTCCACCCAAATATTCTCATCCTTGTCCACGGGAGGCACCTGTTCGCTTTCAGGCTCAGTTGACCCATCCTTGCCGTCCTTCGACTCTTTCCCTTCTAGTTCGTCTAATCTGTGAACCTTTTCCAGCAGTTCCCTCAACTCCCGTTCCTTCGCATCCAAAAGCTCCTGACTGAATTCCAAGTCGTGCTTCGCGCTCTGCGTATCCGTGTTCAAGCGCAGCCCGATGTACAAACTCGTATCCAGTTGTGTTTTGATTCTCTCCTCGTCTAGCTGAAGTTCATTGTCAAACAGTGGCTCTTGAGACTCTGAGATTGTTTCCCCGAGGACCGAAGTCACCCTAAGGGCCATTTCCTCAGCCACATCCTCCGCGTCTTTGTCGGAGAGCTCCTCTCGCCGCCGTCTCATCCACCTGTGGTTAAGTTCTTCCTGTATTTCACCCGAAAGTATATCCATCAGAGCCTCCTGCTCAGTTAGTTCCTCCTGAAGTTTGATCACTTCGTCGCACCGTGACGCGTATTCCTCGAACTGCTCAACAGCCCGCGCGAAGGCGCACGGCGCGTCTGGGTGTCCGGTGGATTCAGTCTCCGCGCCCTGGTCCTGCATATAGGTGTCCTGAACGTAGTTCACCCCGTGTCTTTTCATCCTGTCAAAGTGCACTTTTGATTCACACGTCTCGATTTCGTTATCCAGCTCTTTGATCCGCTGTATCTGCTGTCGAATGGTGTGATCCTGTGAGATAATAAGATGAACGAGCGTCTCCATTTGTTCCGCGGACGAACCGTCTCGTATCAAAGTCTCCTCTTTCTTTTTATTTATTTTGTCCAACTTTCTAAAAGCCTTGCGCACAATCCTGCGTTGTTTGTCCTGCGAAATCGCCATCGTGGGTCTGGCTGCGCCCTTGTGGGTGCACGGACTTTCCTTGCTGAGCACGACGCGCGCCTCCGCGCTCCGCGGTCCGTTGTTGGGCAGGGACGCCTCGTTTTTAACCAGGACGAACCTCACGTTCTCCTGCTCGTCACCCCAGGCGGTCCAAAGGCGCAGGATTTTAGTTTTATTGGGTAATATCCTTTCATACCCTCTCCACTTTTCCACGATGCAGTAAGATTGCGGGGTGCCGGTGAGCATCGCTGCGTTCTCACCTTTCTGTAAGTTCTGATCATCCAGCAGAACCCTCACCACGTCCGCGCAGGTGGTTCGTCTCGACAGTCCGGACACCAGCTTCTCCTCCCGGCATACCCACACCGAGATTTTACCCTCCTCCGGTTCCATCATTCACATTCAGTTTACTGAAACAGGTTTAACCGTCCAGTCCTTCATGGAGTTTGAATGAACTCGAAATCCGGTTTGTCGTCCATGGGTCAGCTGGAAAGTTTTAGAAAAATGAGTTAATATTAATAATGTGTCACGTTGTGCCGGCTGCTTGCGTGCGTCCGTAACATCGAACTGATAGTTATATTTGTCTCTAAACTACACTTGTGTGTTTCTGCGCGCTCAGGCACCGCCCACGCCTCATCATGTACCAAGATCACATGATAAAGGCCGAATACAACACCAGCAACTTTACACACATAACTGGAATAAACAGTGCACTGTACACATGTCATGAAGTAAAGCTCAAAATATTTATTATGTTTATCTTCTGGAAAAGTTAAAAAAACTCTAACGTTGTTAATAGCCATGCGTTACAAGCCCACTGAAAATTATTAATAAATTCCCATATAACCTAGAAAGCCATTAGCATTTCTGTGATGTTTTTCCATGAGTTTATTCATTTAAATGTGTAAAGCACAAAAATTCCTGTTTCCTGAATTCATTAACATTGCTTCGAGCATTTTCTTATGTTCGTCAAAGTTATAATATATATATATATATATTTATAGGGTAATTTGAGATTTTGTACGTGATATTTAATAGTGCTATAAAGAGAATAAGTGAAGTGTGTTCTTATAATAAAAAATGTCAACGTGTACAATATAGGCACATCACTGTCTTATATTCAGAAGTCAAATCTTGATTTCCAAACGTCCCATTGGTCATCGTCATCGTCTATACATTTGAGCAGCCCTATAATAATAATAATAATAATAATAATAATTTGATGATAAAATAATAAATCTTATTTTTTATATTATTGAAACATTTCAGAAAAACTGACTTTCTAGAACGCGTCCATTGATCATTTTCTAAATTGTACTGCCATCTAGTGGTGTGATGAACAATTGCACATATTTTAATCAAAAGGTTTGATCAAATTGGTCTGTTAAAGATAACAAAAAAACATATATATTTAATAATAGAAATGCTACAAATAACTCGAAGCGTTTAAAGATATAAAATGATTATTTAACATCAAGAGTTAAAAATACAAAATCAGAAGCATTTGTGGTTCAAACACTAAGTTTATTTTCTTTTTTGTGTCAATTCTTCAATAAAACGAAAAACATACACAATTGAAAACAAATTATTCGACAAAAGAGTCCACCTAGTAAAAAAGCTATTCAGTGCTCTTACTGAAAACAAATGAACAGGAAACCAGAATGCCATGAAATACATCAGTGTTCATTTTACTAACAAATACTTTCCAAAACATGTACAACATGGTTGACCAAGAAAATAAATCTTGCTGAACAATCTCAAGTAAAACTGAGAGCATTAATTTGAACGGAATAATTTAAGATATGAAATCTGACATAACTCTTAACTTCTGAGCCTTTGTGTAAATGAAATCTTATCAGCCGTCCTCTATGATACTGTAGTCAATGGCTTTTCTCTACAGGGTGAAGGCATTCCAGATTTTTTGGTATTTATTGTTATTTCATAATGTGCATTTTCCCCCATTTTGCATTGTTGATGGCCAATCTGAAAACCAAACATAAAAATGTACATTTTCCATCAATATACAGTAGCAAAATGCACTTTTCTTTCAGCCAGACCCTCAGCATCCACAAGGCATTATGGTGATATAATCCAAACATGATTCACTTTTTGGTGTCAACATTTTAATCTTTTCTGAGCTGAAAGAAACACACAGAAGGCACTTTCAACACCTGTAGCATTACCGTGGTATGAACAGAAGTGATAGTGGTGTATTTATTTGGTGTACAAGAGAGAAAATATGACCTACTTGACTGACTGACTTAAAACATATTAACATTTTTGTGGGACGAAATACAAACGTCAGGTGAGAATTCGACAGTCTGTGATGAGAAACACTAAGGCACAATATACTTTTATGCTTTGGTGATTTTGCTATGTAGATTTCCTTCCTTCTGGAGCCTCGTTTGATATGAAAAGAAATAGACTGTGAACATCTGAAAAACACTAATGTGATGACTTATAAACGCAAACACTGAAAATTCACAAACACAACCGTCTTCATCAGGTGGCGACATACAAAAAGCGGTTTACAGTTTTGGATCCGTTTACCTTCAACATTTCCAGCGTCCTGATTTTATGTACATCATTTGTTTCATGTTTTATTTGTAACTTTTGTGTTAAGAAAACTGTATTTGTTTCCAAGAATAGTGTTTTACTTTTTCAATCGTAGGTCACACTGAAAGAGCTCATGTGCAGTGTAAGGCAGACGGTTCCTCATAAATAATACAGTACATTTTCGATGCTCTTTCACTAAGGTGAAAATACCCCGGGGTTTAAGTCTTTGTAATGTACTGTTTTGTGTTAGAATAACAGATAGTACAACATAAACAAAGCTTTCGTGTACTATTCCGATACAACTTTATATAAACAACATCCTTCCCAAACAAAGTTGGTTAAAACATCAACCAGGTTAATAACATAAACATCCAATAAACGTAACAAAACCGTACCGGCAATTTAACACAACTGATTAAAAAATTAAACAAACACCAAAGCACGAATGACAAAAATGATACTAAATAAAGTTATTTCAGACCACGCCCGAAACGTGCCCTGGGTGGGACTGATGCAGGCACAGCCGCTTAAAATGAGGTTGTGAGTCATTCAAAGGCTTGTCTAAGTCCTCTACGGCCATCGGCTGTGTAGTTGCCTTGGCTAAACGCCTCAGTGAATATAAAGTCTCCACTGTTCTCTTTTATTTCCTCTCTGTGGCCAGCGGGGAGCCGGATTCTGCTTAGTGTGACTCGTGCGAGACGTGGAACTTCAATCTTTGACCAGTCGGTAGATGTGATGCTGTGCGCCGTGCTCGCTGTTGGAGACCTCGAACACGCAGGCCATGCACAGCAGGGTCTCTTGTGTTTCTCTGTTCGTCACCACCTGCCACAGGGCGAGAAATGCTGTCGTCAGTAATTGAAGAGACCAAAACCACGGTTGGGAGTTGGTTATGTAAACAAAGGGGTTCAAATTTTCATGTATATGATGGGGTCGTGGGAGATGTCATGGCAACCCCTGATGACCTATTTTACTTTTAACTAACAGATCTACATTGAGTCTTGTTTAATGCCCTCTGTAAATAACAAAGTATCGTACAATAAACTGTATTACAGACATTGTGTATCATTTGAATCATGTAGAATAACACACACGTGTATGCGTGTGTATACATATTAAAACAACAGTGTTGTTGAATGAGCCACAGGAACATGAAAAAGGAATCGCGAATGTATATTCATATTTACAAATCTGATATAGGAAATAGACTTGATAAAAAAGGGCCTACCAATAGGATGGTGAAGTTTTCAAGTACGCTGTTCATCATGTATTTCTCAGGCAGGTGTTTCAGTTTATGGATGAAGTTGATCATGTATTCACACATGGGTGACCGGCTGATTTTGTACACGAAGCGGCCGTTCTCAAACCGAGCGTATTCTGTCTACAGGAGAGAAAAAGATGAATCTTTAGTAATCACTGTAGAAAATACACAAATTCTAATGGGAGTTAACTGTAATAATATTAAATTCAATTATCCCAATTGTGGAGTTAATGGGTTTCTCTACCGAACTTCATTTCCGAACAAATATTTAGAAAAAACTAATGACGAAAGATCAACCATGACATTATTATTTGGATCTGGAAACAATTGAACAACATCTTGAAACACCTCAGGAAACCACGTCACTAGTTCAAATTTAAGCAGCCTTGGTGATGTCGGCCGATCAGAAATGTTGTTTCAGAGGCGGAGCAAGCATTTCTGCAGGTTTGTTATCTTCAAATACTCTAACTTCAAATACTTTCCAATCATACATTTAAGTGAAACAAAGCTAAAAAAGTTCATTCTCACCTCTACTTTTTCAACCACTTGTTTTCCAAACGAGCAAACTTTGGTCGAGCAGGTGATGGTCATATTTTCCGAGCTTTCATACTGACTGGTCACACCGTAAAATCCTCCAGAATCTTCCTGAATGTTACAATTCAGATCAGCCTACAAGCAAAGATTGAAAAATGAATAAACAGCATAAGGAGACAATGGTGGCAACACGTGTGAAGTTCGACACACTTCGACAATTCTTTCGCAGGAGTACACATGCAAACCGCGAACGTATTCTTAACCCACTTACACTTTGAATAGAATCTCTTGATAGCTATCAAGGCCGCAGACACATTTATTAAAACGTTTTTTCAACTTTTCCAGTGTATTTAAAAGCAGAGAATACATCATCAGATGCCGTTGAATGGCAGCGCTAAAACAAAAAACATGTAATAATATTAAAAAAAACAAAAAACTACCCTTGAGCAAGATTCAAGGCAGTAAAACAAGATTGATGACAAGTGCAACGAGTGTCTACAGAGCAGAAATGAAAAAGCGTGCGTCCATTTCAACAGCTGCTCTCCCTCTGAAAACATCTATTAATATAGCAAACAAGGTGTATGTTTGTTGGTATAGCACGCCCAAAAAAACAGCTGTGTCAAGCATCCCAGTTCACGTTCTAATAAGAGTTACAACCTTTAGAATGGTGCCAGTATTTAAATGAACAGAGAGACAGAGAATACACTTTCTATCAGTCTGTACAGGATGTAGCCGGTCGGTTCGCTCGTGTGTCTGCACCTGCCGTTCACAGCGGCAGGTGTTCAAATAAAGCGTCTCTATCTAACGCAGCATCAGCCTATTGAAGGACAGCACTAGTTTGGTTGGCGCTGGGATTAAATACATCACTGAAGGCTTTTAAACAAACTTTAATAAAACCTGTTGCTTTGAGCTGCACACGTTCAGACGGATGACTAATGACTGACCCATTCAGAATCGTTCATGGATTAAGGATTTTTTGTAAATCTTTTATTAAAACGTAATGTTGACATATTTTATGAAAAGGTGTTGTGTCATTTTTAAAAGACTTCTGAATGCAAAGCTGTAATCCGTAACTGTCTTTGGTTACTAAAAATACACAAAAATCAATCAAGTATCAAGTATAGTAACTGTCTGTCACAAATGTAAGTTGACTCACCCAAAACTTCACCAGGAAGAAGGCGTTCTGAGGCCCTTTTCCAAACAGCTCCTTCAGCCCGCCCTTCTTCTCGGGGAATTTATCGTAGATCTGACGTATGTCCACTGTCTCCAGGAGCGGGTCGCTGTAGGAAAGATTCGTCTGGCCGATCTGCACAAACAGATGCTTGTTGTACTGCGGAGAGAGGTTGTAATTAGATCAACGCCACATATCCGTTTACAGCGGCCTATTGAAAATGAATTAAACTCTGTTCGAAAATGCACACAATTATTTGAAAGAAAATGGGCTTAAGAGGGTGGCTGTGAGAGGTATTTTATACTTTTATTGATTCGAATGCTGTTCCCAAATGTTGAGTAATGAAGCGTTTAAAATCACATTTGTAAAGCTGTCTCGGGATACGTTCGGCAGCTTCTCTCCAAAGCTAAAAGTTTGCGTAACAGGACGCATGCATTGGGAAGGCAACTCATTCTATGTATTGTTGCAACAGGAGATGAATAGCTGCTGTCATGCCGGACCAGAGGAACAAGCATTTCATAGAGACGCTGTCAAGATGATAGATCACATGGGTCTGCTTTGAGATGGCCATTTTGGTAACCTGTAGATCAGGACAAGGTCTCACTTTTAATCCACCTATGCCACATTTTCTTGTCTATAGCGTTCCTGTAGTTTAAAGAAACAACATCATTTTCTGTAAAGATGTGTTGCAATGTCATTTTTTGGAGTCTCTATTGACAGAAATACAATTACTATGTCCTCAGAGGTGTATAAAAACCTTGCATAATGAAGCGTTATGTTTTTATTACCTTAGAATGAGATGTTTCTATCTACATACATCGCAGGTCTTACATGACATTCGCTATGTTGTTTCTACAACGGACAAACTGCTCTACGGAGAGCGTTTTTGTAAATAAATGATCTCCTTCAGCCACGTCTTTGTTCTGTGTCAGCCACCGTAGTGCTTCGAACGGGAGCGGTGGAGAGAGCTGTTGGTTGCAATTCGCAACCTCACCACTAGATGCTGCGTATTTTAATACACTGGACCTTTGTTTTGATTTGAAAGCTATTTCATTTTACAGACAACAGGGTTAATGCTGTCATCATTTTCTGTCACCTGCTGTGAATCTCACAGGCCTGCTGACTCACCGATTCTGGGTCCCTCTGGTTCTCCAGGTAAGATGAAAACTCTACCAGCCGCAGTTTGGAGGTGCCGATAGACCGCCCGTGCCAAGGCGGCAATGCGGTTGACGGAGGTGTCGGCGACTCATAAGCTACACACACACAGAAACCCATCACATAAGTCACGGCAGGCAGCACACAATGCTTACAGATGTCAAATATACTAATATACTGTATATTATGAAGGTATAAATGTGTAATGGCACACTTCATAGACAACATTCTATAATACATAATATACATTATTAATATACACACCTGAAATGGCTGTGGTGGTCTGAATGGGATAATTTTGTGTGAATGGCTTAATGCTGAAACATAAGAGAGATTTATGATAAGGTGGTGCATGAAATGCGGAGTCTGCATATCTACAGTATGTATAAATTCAGACTGTGCCTAAAGTCAGTGTAACGTCATCTATACTGTATATACTTACTCTTGCGAGGATCCCGGCTGTCCTGTTGACACCTGCCAAAACTAGAAAAGCAACACAAATGAGTTCGCTAACAATCTGTATATATTTTGTTACTGGATTTATGGTGGTTCATTGAGTCTCTTACCCCTGCTGCTCCAGGCAAAGTGGGTCTTGGGATCCCTGCCAGTCCCAGTCTGTTGTGGATGGCCGTGGCTGAGACGATCTGAGCCGAAGACATGGCTGCCATCCTGTTGATCGCATCGTTCTTCACGGTCTGGTCCTTCAACGACATGCCGGAATTTAGTCACATTTGTACTGATGATAGGTCTCTAGTTTTGTTGTTCTATTGCCTGTATTGTTATAAAATTCAGATTTAAAGAGACAGTTTACCCCAAAATAAAAAATTCTGTCATCATTTACTCACCCTAAAGTTGATTCGAACCTGTATAAATTTGGTGGTTTTGCTGAACACAAAGAAAGATATTTGGAAGAATGTCTGTAACCAAACAGTTCTGTCTTCCACATATCGAAAAAAAATCTATGGTTGTCAATGGTGCCCCAGAACTGTTTAGTTTCCCATATTCCTTAAAATATTTATTTTTGTGTTCAACAGAATATTTTAGAATAATATTCAGAATATTCAACAGGTTTTGGACAAATTGAGAGTGAGTAAATGAGGAAGAATTTTGGGTAAACTATTCATTTAATTCATGCTTGAAAGTTTAGTTCAATTCAGCCTGTAATTCTGTTTTAAAGGAAACCAGCCTCATTCTTCACCAAGGTTAAATTCATCTTGTTAAGACTTAAAACTGAATAAATAATTCCAATTTAAACTTTTCTATCTATGTATTATACAAGCTAAATAGGAAAAGAGGAGAGAGTTTTGTCATTGACCTTTTGAATCAGAACATTGTAAGCCAGAAAGTAATGAAACAGTCTCTAGGTCATCTTAATATTTGCATAAAAACCCACACACACGATTTTCTGCACATTAAATGATGTCATGAATCGTGTTGCTTTGTCTCCTGCAGGTACACTTAGCTTAAAAAAACGGCATAAAGAGGAAATGTTGAGTCCTTGAATTGTCGTTCACTGTTTAACCACCAGATGCCACAGCTGCTCAAACCCATGAACCCCTTATCACCCTCCCCCAAAACACGGTGGGTCACAACATCAGCCTTAAACACGTTCATACTGTACTTTTTGTCATTTAATGTTATGTTGTGTTAATCCATTATTAACTTTCTTCAATATAATAGAATACATTAGAATAAAAGTTATCAAAGGCTTTTAATGAGTTCTGACATTTCAAATTTGACCTTCATATTAAATTCTTGCTCACTTCAAACCGTAACTCACAGGACACGTCAAATCTTTTTTTGCGCATTCACGCAAAAGCAGGTCTTTTTGAAACAAACACACTTTTGTGCGAAACAGGAAGGAAACAGATAGCATACAGAAGAAAAGAAGTTAGCCAGTGGACTGCATACTAACAAGGCCAGTCACAAGCCGAAAATCTAGGTTACCGACCGCCAAACAGCAGGGCACTCATCCACACACGATGTTTACTACGGATACGGCCTGAGAGAGCACACACATGCACGCTTAAACAAACACAATGTGTCCAACACGAGATTGGCATGTACCTTTAGCTTGGAGTGAAATTCTCTGGATTTCCGTCGGGCAAGAACCTGGATGTGACTAGAGACCTGGTCACACACACACACACACACACACGCAACAAACACAAAGGAACATTTTGTAACCATGGAGATGAAAGGCCTCCTGCCATTAGGCACAAAAACATGTCCTTTAATTACAAACTGAACATCTAATGCAACCTTTAACATCATGTTTACCAACGAGAAAAAAAGTGTCTTCAATGAGTATGGAATTCATTTATTTTATCTTAAAATTGTAAAGAGTTTTAGCGCACAAAGCAACAGGTGTTCAATGTTGTGAAGTATGTTTCGGTAACTAAGGAAGGCAGAAAGCCAGAGAGAACATGTTTAGAAGAAGATACAAAGAATGTCGGATAATTGATATTTACTGGAAATAAAAGGACATGTAATTCAGCCTCTATAATTTTTTTAAATATTAGAAAAATGTAATATATAAATAAACATAAATAATGTTTTGTTAAAAAAAATGTTTTAAAGGATTTATTATTTAAAGGATAATTTATTCATTATTCAAAAAATATAAATAAATGTAAATAATCTAAAAATAATAATTTAAATGACATGTAATTCAGTGTCTATAATTAGTTTTAAATAATATTTTTTGTTTATTTATATTTTGATGTTTGAAGGATGTACTTTAGCCTCCATAATTGTTTTTAAAATACATAATAAATATAAATACAATTATTGTTATTTTAAATTCAAAATTGATACCGAAATATGAAATCCATGTAATACATGATATATGAAATGCATGTAAAACCCATATATAATATGTTAATGTTACATTAACTAACCTGCTTTCTTGTCCTTGTCTTTCCTGTTCTGAGTTTGATGTATCTGGCGATTAATTCATTGCGACCTGTACGGAAATCACAAAGAAATGCTTGTTAGTGAACAAAACTACGTAACTTATCATTTTACTATAATGTGCGAATATTTCATTGGTACACAGCAGTTTTGTTAGTATTTACAGAATAAAGAAAAAAAACACAATTTTTGCTTTGTGTAACATTTTAAAATTCTTCAAAGTATTTGCAAACAGAAACTTGTCACTTTAATACGCACCACAGCAACTTAAGCATAAAAATATAATGTCTTTGGTTTCCATGTCATATGACTGAACTTGAATACACACGTGAAATCGTTCAACTAAATGAAAGTCAGGTTTGCAACAAAATGATGAGGGGAAGATTTATTTTTTTGGGTGCCTGTCCCTTTAAGGACGCCATCTGACTCTAAGCCAATAAACAGCGTCAGGGCATTTTCTTCGGTCAGCCTGTACCCAACGTGCCTGCAGTGTAATCTCTTCTAACCCAGACCCGGGCCTCCCTATTCTTCCAAACACAAACACGCGTCCATGCACTCGCACACACGCTCGGCGCGCACACAATGCGGGCATTCATGCACACCCTCCTCTCAGATCAAAGACTCTCCAAACGGCCAGCTGTGAGCATGCTTACTAGTGCATAATTCTGTCTTTTCACTCACTTGAAAACATGCTCAGCTGGACTTGGAAGACCTGCAAAACAACCTCCAGAGAGAAAAGGGACTTAGAGAGAGAGAGAGAGAGAGAGAGAGACAGAGAGAGAGAGAAAGAGGGAGCCTGTTGAAAAGTGTTGAGTCTTGAGAGCCCCCTGCCATGGAGCTTGATCGACAAACCAAAGCAAAAAGTGATCAAAGACACTGATTCAGTCTCAGCAGAAGATAAGACCAACGCTATCATTACAGAATGACTGCAGACTACTGATCAACACAATTGTGCTACACGGATCAGATCAGATGGTTGCGTGTGTGTGTGTGTGTGTTTTATAAATAATAGGGTACTAAACTGTTACCAAAATAATTACATGTCACTAAATGTACTTCAAAGACTGCAATGGTACATACCATTGAGAGCACTTCATTGCTGTTGTACATGTCCAAAAATAAATAAACATGGTGCATGTTACTGTTAGAAAAAAACATATTACACTGGTACTTTTTCACTAGTAAAATAGAAACTTTGTGATGAAAACATGTTGAAATGGCAATTCCCAAACATTATACGTTTAAATTGAAAAACATAAGATATCTATAAGATATCCAATAATGCATAAAGAAAATCTTAAATTATGCTTTTCATAAGTGTTAAAATTGTGTTCTCACTTTCCATAATAATCCGGAATAAATCAGCCTTTGTGTAAAAATATATCCATTTATAATCATAAAAAAATTTATTATCAATTTGTAATCATTTACAAATATATATTTTATTATTTATTATCTTTTATTATAGAATTATATGGTTGTCAAATAAACCCTAAATTTGGTGTGACAGCAAAAAAAATTTGAAAAAATAACAAACAATTAAGATAAATCTCTCTTATGCTATTTTATATAATATAAATATAACTATTAATAATATAAAATAACATATTATTAACAGTTTTCAACACAGTTACGGGTTATTTGACAACTCCCCATAGTTAGTATATATATACAAATAGATCCGGAAAAATAATCCCCCAATAACTGGAAACATAAGCCTCTTCTGATGACTAAGCAATGTCAGGCAATGTTAAGCTCTAAGAACAGATTCTTTAGAAATCTGTCCGAGTTTGGAGATGACTCAACACTAGACCATTAAAAACGTACGACAGAAAGAAACTTAAACGCAAACACAAGGGCTAAAGAAGTGTTACAAAGTTGAATCATAGACTGAGAATGGTAAGAAATGTGGTTAAACGAACGGTCTGGAAGTGTAAGTTTGCTGTGGAAAACCCCGTGCAGTGGAGTTCTTTAAGGTCAGACACCATTCTTTTATAGTGCTGATAAAGTATTGATATTATGCTGGTAGAAGTCATGCCACAAAAGCCTTTGAGGATGTGGTGAAGGTAATCAAATGATAATATGAGCAACAGTTCTATATTCAGGTAGTTTATTAAAAGCGATCGGATAAATCGACCTCATGTTGACTCGTGGATGACCTGGGATGACCTCAGCAGAGAAAAAGGCAAAATAAAAGCAGAGGACGTTTTCTGTACATTTATGTCCCACAAGTATCAGGGTGTTGGGTGTAACGGTGACGGGCGGGCGGGCAGAAACCCCAAATCTTTGGGACAATGGCTGTGGTGCCCTGCCTGACCTGATGGATGACTTTAAGGTTCGGGGCTATTAGAATCACAATAGCCTAATCTAACAAAATAGGAAGATATTTTTAGGAGGTCCACAACTTGAGCAAATTGAAGCCACATAATTCATAGTTGGTTTTTATTGACTGTCATAGAAATACACACCAAACAACTTTCTGTAGCTTAACTGGTAGAGAACGCTGCTTACAATTCCAAGGTCACATCCTTAAGATAAACTGTACATCTTGAATGCATTGTAAATAGCTTTGGATAAAAGCATCTGTCGCATGCATAAATGCAAAAAAAAGGTTAATAAGCAAGAAAAGTCACAACAAACACACATTTCCAGATTCATTTGCATATTTGCAAAACTACCAAGCTTCCCTAACTTCCATTATTTTTGCTGGTGAACATCGTGGCTATGTTGGTCCGCCAAACATGAAAATATATTCTGGTCTGATCTGGTCTGTTCAGCAGGGATGTCATTACTAAACACTACTACCCCTCCCCAAAATTGGACTCCACCCTTCAGAACCAATTTAATCCTAATTACAGGTGTCCACTTTCCTTTGGCAGGACCGTGGTGCTCTTAAAGCTACAGACACGCTGTTTCAGATGCACCATGTTTTAGGATTTTGGTCACCTAGATCGCGAACCGATTCTAAAACAAATTCTGGTTTCATTCTGGTCACAATGTCGACTCATACATCCGAGTAATAATCAGATTTACCGTACAACCGCGCACAACAAAATGCCATATGGTTATAAGTAAAGGTCAGCCTCCGATAGCAGATGGTGATCTGAACAATCCCCTCTCTAGGATTGAGCCAGCTTAGACCGATATGATCAATGCAGGTGTTTCCCTGAGAGCAGGATCGAGGGGTGCGGCCAGATTTTGCCCCTGCCGGGTAAAGCCATTCACACACACGCTCATACACACACACGCTCATATGCACACACATGCCTGCTAGCATCTGATTAGAGTTAGCCAGCTGTCCGCTGTGACGGGTAGGGCCCGTAACTCGATGACACCCCTCCATCGCAACCCATTTTCAGAGGGAGGGTCTAAGAGAAAATTCAAGGCCAGATGGCAAGAGACCGTGACGGAGTCTTTTCTTTTCCAGTGGACACCCCACCAACACCCCCTCCCCATAAAGCTCATCCCGCCAAAACTGCCACGATTATTTAGTGAAACCAAATCTGAGAGGAAAGTCAAGCATACGGCGGCCCCCGAAAAGTGCTCAGACACTCGAGCTGCATTCAAAAAACGTTGCATCCGTTGTGTTTGAGCAATTGTTGAAGCAGACTAACTTTGTATAGCACTATAAATAATTAATCACTTTATTTTTGCAAGTCATTTTTTGTAAGTCGTTTTGGGTAAAAGTGTCTGCTTAATGCCTAGATGAAATGTGATGGTTTTGAATGATAAGCTGATAAACAGCTGGTAATGTTGCACTGTTTAGACACCTGTGTGAACAGACTATGAACACTAAACACGACCTTGGTATTGTTGGCTTTTTAATACATTTTTAAATTTAAAAAGTTTTGATAAAAACAAAGAAATTAATACATTTTAACTGTAATTTATACATCCAAGTGTCAAAAGTTTCTCAAAAGTTTCTCTCAAATCAGTACTTAAAAGCCTCACATAAAGACCAACAATGATAAGGCTGTTTTGTTTTGTTTTGTTTTATTTTGTTTTATTTTATTTTATTATTTTATTTTTTTTTTTTATTTTTTTTATTTTTTTTTATTTTTTTTTTTATATATATTTTTTTTAGAAAGTGGCCAGTAAAATTATGTAAACATCATCTCTATTTACTGCTTATTCCTGTTTTTTTTTGTGTGCACAATTTATATCTGCATCTAAAAAATGTGTGTCTTTGTAAACTAGCTCCGCTAAAATATCATTTAGGTTTAACTCCTATCTGCTATTTAACGCACGCTTTTCAAAAATCCAATATCATACAAATACATCATTAAGGGTTTTATGTCAAAACGCCTTTAAACTTCAGGACAATCTATAAAAGTCTAAACTATAGGACAGTGTTTCTGAAGCCTATAATCTGCTGCCTAGAGTCAGTAGACTGTACGCTGCCGTATGTTTCAGTTTAAAAGCGTGTACAATAGTCCAGTACTGAAAAGCCTCCAGAAACCTGAAAGCTTTGCTTCTCTTCCTCCAATAGAGTAACCAAACTGGAAACACAGCATGGAAGGAATTGGTTTGGAGGGTTTTTTCTGTAATGGGAGCAATTAAGCATGCTTCCTGTGTGTGTGTGTGTGTGTGTGAGCGTATATGCACGCGAGTGTAAGCGTGCTTGTCTGACTGTGTCCTAACATGGTGCGCCGGCTGGAAACATCACACCAGTCTACTGAAAATCACACGTGGAAAAACCAAACAGCCCCAAATGACCTGGTTCTTGTTCATTCTTTTAATCACACTTTCTCCCTCATTAAGTTTAGCTTGATAAAGTTACCTTGTGCATACTTTACTGGATGATAGGAGAGCTATAGATGATGTTTGTCTGTCTGATGGTTTTCATGATACTGTTTTTCTTAGGCACTTGGATTAATGGCAAATTTAAGAAACATGGACTCTTTTAAAGCATTTTTATTGTATACACTAAATGAATAAGTACAAGTCGCTGTTGCTATGCTAGGGTGTTTTGGCTGGTTTTTAGTGTGTTGCTATGCAGCTGCTAGATTTTAGGGGGTTTCTAGGATGTTTGTATGGTTGCAAAATGGTAACTTTCTGGCCCAAAATAAAAGCATCTAAAAAGCCCATCCACCATCTCGACAGCTGTGTTTACTCAGGCACAAAAAATATATTTTTTAATTCACATCTGACATGAATCGGATATTGTTGCACATTTGTAAATATTACAAAAAAACCTCCACAAGATCTTATTTTTAACATCTGATCTGAGCAACTCAGTCAAAGAACTTCAGAGTAATCATGGTGCTTATATCAACTAGAATCTTTGGTCCAGAGATTATAGTAAATACTAAAAAAACTCCACAATATTTTTTTTGTATGTGATCTGAGCAACTTCCACATGTGGCTTTAAATCAGATACATTTGAGATTTGTGGACACCTGATCTCCAAACACGCACATCCGATTTTCTTTGGCGATAATTTCAGCACAAATTAAAGATACCTTAGCGAGATATAAGGCAAAATAAATATAAAATATAAGATCTAAACGCAGCTGTCACATGAAAAAAGATGAAAATTTGGGTTGGAGATTATCGTAAACGCTCTGATACAAGTTAAGTCTTAAGTAAATGTAAAAAAAATGTTGTAATCAAGTAGTAAAAAGACAATTCTGTGCATTGACATTGTGGTTTCTAAATATGGTTTTGGGGAATGGTTTTAAAAAAACATGAAGAATACTACTAGGATACATAACATATTATTGTATAAAATATCTAAAATGTATAATATATCTATATAAATAAAAATAATTATAGAATAATTATTATTATTATAAATTATATAATCATTTATAAAATATTATTATCATTATCATTAATATAACAACAATAATAATAATAATGTTTTTATTATTTAAATATAATACAATAGAAGTAAACTATATGAAATAAATAAAAAATGCGAAAATATATAATTTGTACTATTGTACAAAAATACTGAAGTTTATTTAAGAGCATTAAGAACAATAACTTTTTATCAGCTGCATGGCGCTGAGTGACAAACGCTTGTATAACGCGGATTACAGACTCAGTAACATGATATCAGTGTCCGTCTCAATCACTCATCCGTCTCAAACAGTTAAGAGGTGTGAGGATGGTGCATGCTGTGACCTGTCTCCTAACTGGCTCTCGGTGAGGTAACATGCATGTCCCTCACACCTATCAGAGCCAAATGAGAACATTAATGCGCCTCAGACAAGACTCATTTCTCAGATCTGTCCGGTCCATCCCTAGCTGCAGCGAAGCCCTTCTTCAAATTCACACGCCATCTCTTGAGAAACGTGATTAAACTCTGTACCCCTGGGAAAGAAAGTGAACAAAAAATGACACGTCCTCAACAGCGGCCTATTTTACGCAACACAAAAGAAGCAAAACGCCAGCTTTAAAATGGGAATATACATAGCTGATTCGGCAGACCTTGAAGAGTAAAGAGTTTTTAAAGTGCCCCACATCCAAGGACCTCCTCTGGAGCAACAATACAACCCTGAACAAGCAATGTCCTATGTGATTGTACGAACACTTTCGCTTAAATCCCATCTTTTTTAACCAGCGTTTCTAAGCCACACATTTTGTCTGAGCCGTTCTATGGGACCCTTAACATACCCGTTGGGTGAGGTTTGTCAAGTGTTTACACATTTCAAATTTTTACATGACTTAGTTAGGATAGGACAAAGTCTTTTAACATCCAAAATGACACGCTTCACCTTTAAGAAAACACTGGGGGCTTGTTTTGTATTCTTGGAGCACCTTGTCAAGTACTTCCACTGCTGGCAGAGATTCAACAGCATACTAGTTAGCCAGCAGGTAAGTATAAAATGACTTCAACTTCCATACCATCTAGTTTTCCATGCAGAATGTATTATGATCCAAACTGACACTACACACTCGGGTCTGTTATCCTGTTCTCGTATTGTGAAAGATACAGATTAATATCACAGCGTTTCCTATGCTTCGAGGCACACATTATGGCCATGACCGCCTGAACACAACCTGCCACTAAACGCTTTATTCATTTTTACATTAGCTATTCTCTGACTAAGTAAGAGCAAATGTACATTCAGACAGTACAGTATCGCAAAATAAGGACACTACGGAAAGTCCGCTCAAGCCTCCGCTACTTACTAAATAAATAAAGTAAATTAAAGATTAACTTGAGTTGATTATATTATGTTAAAATAAAGAGACAGGTGAGTAATACAAGATATATGAAACTAGGGCTGATCGATGACAGCAAAAAACATAATCATGATGATCTTGGCCAATATTGAGATCATGATTATTTAAAGGTACAGTTTGTAGAATTTCGCCGCTAGAAGGAGCACGATCAAAACAACAACATTGAAAACAACATGTATTTATTATATTAAAAGATCAAAATAGATTAAATAAAGTATTCATGCATTTTAATAAATAACATATAGCTAAAAAATAAATATAAATTACATGTTGTTCACTGCCACAACCTACTAATTTCTCATTTTGGAGAACTACATTATCTAACTAAAGATGCCGCAGTCTCGGTGGGAGTTAGTTAAGAAAAGTGGTTCACTGTTGATTTCTGTTTACATTTCTGTATTTTATCCAAAGTGACTTACATTGCATTCAATCCATACATTTTGGAATCGAAACCAGAATCGTCTGCGCTGTTAATGCAATGCTCTACCAGCTAAGAAGAAATTACACAATCATTGCGAAAAGGAATGCGTCACCATAATCGTTTTACTTTATTTTCATGATTGTTGGAAAATAAAAAACGCTGACAAGTAATTGCAAAGTGCTAGTAGCACAACTGCTAGACGATCAGTTTTACAGTTTATAGCGACTAATCAGAATCAAGTGCTTCACAAGAACAGGTGGAAATAGATGTTGAAATAAGAAATGGTTAAAAATATTATTTGGCAGAGATTCATTGAAGTCCTAAAAGAACATCCCCAAAAAAGTGAAACCACTGTGATTAGATCTTGCTTTCACTGAGCCCGGCAGGGAACTGTCAAATCTACTTAAGGGGTGTTTTCTCTGCCTATATTAAGTGCTAGCAAAAGCAGAGCCAACCGGTTTTTGACATCAGGAAGAGGGTGCAGTAATTATCTTAAAACATACCCCAGATTTAAACTAAACAAGTAACCTATTCCACAAGGATGTATTAACGTTGTGATATTAGTGGTATGCCATGAGGTTAAAGTCAACAAGAAAAACCTTTATGATTGTCGGCTGTATAAACTCTCTCTCTTCTGGCTTCACTCCAACTTTCGTGTCTCCATGAAGCCGAGACGTGGCCCCTCAGGTAAACAGTGAGATAAGACGGGCCACGACGGGAAGAAAAACTACCGATTGTTTTGAGGGTGAAAGGCAGTTGCCATAGTGATAGCTGCTAATTAACCACACAGCGCTAGCAGCAGCGCTACAGACCTGGATCTTGACTTGTATGGGTCTGTGATGGGCTTTCTCAGAAAATTACATCTTAGCAGTTGCTACGGACAATGAAATAACTAACGAAGGTGACGGCGAAAAGGCCAGGGTATGGAATGTAACGAGGGCACCGGTGTGGGAGGTGACAGGTTTACCTCTACGACCCGAGACACCCCCCACGAACAGCAGCCAATTTATTAACAGCGAATCTGAAATACCTTCAGGAGAACCGAATGTGACCATGGGAACCAACAGGTGTCGGTCGAGAAAACCTTCGTTTTCGCATTCATTTCAACTTTACAAAAGGATTCAAAGGACGTTTTGAAAAGCAAAGCATTATTTGTGGTTAGAATTAACAATTAGTTCATTCATGCGAAATAAATTTGACGCAGTGTCAGAGGGTGCGCGACACAGTGTTCGCAAGTGACGCAAGTGTTACAAATCAGAAACTGCATTAACTGAATAACAAATAAAATAAAATAAAATAAAACATTTCATTTCATTTCATTAGCTAGGAAATAAATGTATCTAAATTTATGCCAGTCAGAATAAAGTACTTTACAAAGTTTTGTAATCCCAAAAATGTATAAATTTCTTTACGTTTCGTAGTAAAGTGGACAACAGTTGTTTGGTGAGTTGATTCTGAAAAAAAAGTGGAATCTAATTCCAGGCAAAGCCAAGAGCATGTTCAATATCCAAGAGAGAAAGAGGAGCAGTATTCCCTCTTTCCATGACATCACCCCAGCCGGGAGTTTGAGGGGGGCGGCTGTGGGGAATTGAGGGGGAGTGGGAGCGCAGCTGGTGTCAGCCGCAAGACCATCTGCTCCTAACTAATGGTTCACGCTGACTTTACAACAGAACCCAGGACGGCCAGCTCGCTTCACAGCCTGGCCCGTCGGAGTCCCGTTTTCCAGTTTCAAAGGCCCAACGGACCTCACCGTTTCGCCCGGAGGACGAAAACAACTACCAACTTTCCTGAGAACTTTCTGATGATCATTCTACCCGTCAACCTCAACAAACAACTCTCGATTACACGCAGTCAAAACACCCCTGTAACACCAGTCTAAATACCGCATAACAAGTCAAAACAACATAGCGGTGATGTTGAGAAAATGGTGTGGTTTTGAATTATGCTAAAGTGTTGGTGTTTCTTGAAACCCTTAGCTGTTTGCAATCTCAATAGCCAAAAAAAATCTGTGTGTGTTTTGAAATCTGATTTTAACGTAATTTGGGAAACAATGTGTGTATGTTATGCCATACAAAATGTAAAACTACTACTTTGACTACACTGGAACAAATATCTAATTTACAAAATTTTATAAAATTTATGAGTACTGTAAACAAATCCTGAGAACATTTGTTTACTATTTCTTCAAAAAGTCTTTTTTTGACTCACCGTACATCTTCCCCTCATCGGACAGGATGATTTTTCGTCGACCGCAGGGTGGGTAGATAGCCAAGGCCTCCTGAAAGCTCTGCTCAATGTCAGGACTCCACACACCCTCAGCATCTCCGTCCATTGGCTTATCGGCCGAATCGCTCATTCTTTCGATATCCTCCCCGGCACTCTCGCTGCCACTCCAACTGCTGGGATCCATGGCAACGGCTGGGACCTCCGAGCCCGATCCTGGGGAAAACAAACCTGTGAAGATCAGCCGAAGGAAGCACATGACTGGCCAGGTAAACTTCAAGCAAATATCTAGCTAAAGTCCCTGACAATGAATAATGAACAGGAAGAACATCCCAAAAAACAAGATATTACCATGTCCCATAAAACCAGTATCATTGTACTTTCATGTACAGTATAAAGATAAGGGTACTCATTTATTATGGTTTTACATGGTTCTATAAAGAATAAGTGTATTACCATCATGGTGGTGCCCGAAATAAATATTTTATTACCATGGTACCAATAGCATGGTACTTTTTTACTATGTGTGAAAAGATTTTGAGTTTATATAATGGAAAAACAAAGCAATAAATGTTGCCAGTAGAATACAAAATGTCTTGATTCTCAAATCTGGTTTAGGATATTAAAAATGATTAATGCTGAATACATCTAATACAATTAAAACTTTCTCCCCTCTCGTAAAGCTAAAAGATAATGGCTCGACTGAAAACCCATGAAGGAAATAAGCGAAGACTTAAACCAAGCTCATTTGGAAGTGGCACTTAAACCAAAACAGCTGCTGTCTTACAAGGGAACACTTACAAGCTGCCAATGATTGAATTAAACTGTGGTCGACATTTGCTGAATGACAAATTTTTATCCCTGAACTTAACAGAGAGTGATTAAGCCAAATCATATGCGACGCTCTTCCAAGTCACCGCTTTCATCGTCGACGCCGCATAACCACATCATTTCGAGTTAAAGGGAATGGCTTGCGCAAACGCTGTGAAATAACTGTGGCTAATCACAATCCCTTTATAAAAACTATATAGCTAATCAGAGAAAAACTGCAACGATCTGGCAGAAAATCACCTTCATGTGCAGCCAAGTGCCTCATATAAATAGCCAACAGCGGTACAACATCTAACATGTGTGCGCCCAACTTTGAAAAAAAGCAAAGAAGCGTAAAAACAATGCGAAAGCACTTAAAACAGACTTGAATGGTTGTTTAAAATTGGTAATGGCAAAATCTGTGTTTGTAAGTCGCGTCTGTCCTGGCGGCCATGCTTACGGGGAAATGGCCTGTGAAAACAGTGCTGCCTATTGTGGAACTACCACCATGTGTTTCCTGTCAAACATGAGCAGGCTTCACTTAAAAAGATCTTTGGTTGTGAGCTGTTTCTGTGTCAAATGTATGTGATAGTATAAGCTATAGAGCCTAGGGACCAAATTGTCCACAGGAGTGAGCTCAAATTGACAAAAATTGACAGTTGAAAATTCATATATTTTTGGTAAAAACAGATAACTTTATAAATGTTTAAAAATCATGTTACTTATGTCATCATGTTTTTTTTTTTTACATTATAATCAAAACAAACCAATTGAAGTTTGATTGATATGAATTGGAATGCACAATAAAAACATGATTTTAGAAGTTATATGTTTTTGCCAAGGAAATTCTGCTTATTATAAAACAAAATCACAACAAGCTTTATACAACAATAAAATGAGATATTCAGGTATTTTAGTACAACTTTATATGTAAATATATGTCATGTTATATAAATACCATACAAAAACATTTATGAACAAAATAACACCCCTTAATAAAACATTAAAAGAATAAAAGAATAGTCATGTTTGTTTGTTTTGGAGAGAGTTTTACCATTTTCTAAACACAGTCAAAGTCTCCTTTGATTCTTCATGCTAGTAAGTGCTGCTATTATGTGTTGAAAACGTACTTTCCTAAAGGTACAGTCACAAAATACAGGAATTTTTGGACAATTTCAAAAGTTGATTTTCAAAGATCTGCTTGTAACATTTCAATAACCCCACGACGTTTACACTAGCACATTTTTACAAACAATAGAAGTCTATGGCACATCCCCATTTAGAAAAGTACATAACTTTTTTGACACTAGGTGGGTGGGTCTCTCACTTACACTGCAGTGATAACTAACTGTTTTATACAGTCTATGCTGACATCGCGAAACCTCAGTGGTAATGCTGAGAGTGATAAAAATTCTTGCATGCTGCAAACTGCTAAATGGTTTGGCTCTTAAACATCATCTTCCTGACTTAGACATGAACTCAGCTGTAATGACTTTCAGCACAGTCATATGTGTGCTTTTGGCTTCGGCCACAATGACAATGCAATCTTAAGTTTACCACTTAATGCACATCATGAAAACATTTACAGGACGCTGCCTTCTACGAAAGTGTATCTGCCTGTTCACAGTTTTCTTGAACAGATACGATTTGTGTAACATTTTACTTTTACCACTGAACACCAGATCTGAATGGTTGACCACCTTGCCATGCGAAACCAAAGACATTTGCACACGCCACATCAGTTTGGATGTCTTAACAAATCTCCGTGTTCCGTTATGTCTGCACATGTAACCGACTCATAATTCCCGTCGGGTGGGCAGTCTGTCCGCTCTGGCGCTTTCGCTCTAGCAAAGTGGCCGTGAATGCCAAGATGTTGTGACTGTTGCAATATGGCTGTGCTTGATGCTGGAGAGAGAAGTGCTTGTGCTGGGGCATCGGTGGCAGATGGAGGGCCGAGATTAGTCATGCAACAATGTACTGTGGTCACACTTACAATACACTTCACCCTGCAGGCAGCCTCAGCCGGCCAAACAAGACGCATGGGTGCGATTCCACACTAACTGGGAGGCACACATCCACCCTGGGCAGCTGTCTCGCTCCCTCTGGTCTACTGTTACTGCCAACGGATGAGGGTACCTTAGAGTATGTGTGTGTATGCAGGGCCTGTCCACATGCACAGGCTTGATGTAATTACATGTAATGATATGCATATGGCCATGAAGAGTATCATGTTGAGACTCATTTGTGTCAGCGAAGTAGCAAACTTTCCCAATTATGCCTAAACATTTAATTTGCCACAGTTTCTACAAGTTTAAATCACAACATTTTTTGTGACGAAATCTGCTGTATGTATCCTGGGTGATGCTGAGGCTCTAGTGCTTCATTGCTAAATGTAGCTGTAATCGAACTGTCCATCTGCACATTAACAACTGCGTATTGATGTAATTGGTAAATAGCAAAGATCAATGCCTGCCACTTTGCTTCTTTGAAAAATGAAAATGTATTACAAAAATCTTTTTACCGTGAATTACAATTCCACTAAGCCACTAAAAAAGACATGTTAACTTGTCTGCTCCGGTGCATGAAATATTTCAAGTATTGCTGCTGTCCTTCTGAAGCCTCGTATCTCTATATTTTGTGATTAATATTTTTTTGCCATAAATCAAATTATTAGACACGCTTTACGATAGTTAATAGGTTTTGCAAATATCTAACTAATAAAACGCATTTAAAAATGCTTGTTTATTTATTTAAAAAGCATAGCGAATCTTGACATCCGAGGTTTCAGAAGGACAGCGACGATATAAACAACGTTAAACAACATACAGTATGTTTATATAGAGAGAGTTCCAAATGTCTGAGACTGCAATTTTAATGAGCTAAATCAAAATTTAAACCTGGAAAAAACAACGTTTTAGGGATCTAAAAAAATTGTCAAACAAAGATCCTTTGAAGTAAAGATACTCACGCTTCTACACTATTTCTAGTAAAATAATCAAATAAGCTAATTTGTGACATTGACCTCCTCCTTTGTACAAAAGGTCAAATATTTGCACAAGATGCTCTTTGAAACATCCATAAATCATATTTAGATAACGAACATCATCAGATTTAAATAGAAACATTTGTACAAGTGGCCTTAGATGTTGGAACCCAGTGTATGTCTCAAAAACGTGAACATGCACAACCAAACAACTGCAAAATCTGTAACCTTTAGTTTATACTGTACACAGGCTGCACTACATCTTTGTGCATGCGTAAATAGCAAACTGTGCCAACATTGAATTAATATGATATATTTAATTTCAGCAATTGAATGAATGTCAAAAATGATTTAAACCATAACCAAACATCGAAAACAAACACAAAGCGTTTTGCATGAAAAAAATTGTAATGCCAATCCTCTGTATGCTCCATTCAATAAAATGAAACAAATCCCCCACACATGGTTGCATTAACCCTCGTAAGCCATTCTCATAACACAAGATATATAAGACACAATGGAGGCGGCTTATTAAGTTATTAAGTGAAGGCATAATGAACGAAGGGTTTTCATATAGCCAGCGTGTGTAAGCGATCTATCTCCGAGAGCTTTTCTCCAGTGCATTTCGAGATGCACGCACAATGCTATTAGTCTCTATATTACTCTGTCATCAGGCAGGAAATTCAATTAAGGATGACCTAAAAATCCCTTCTTTCACTGTTTCTCTGAAGGGCTTGAGCATTTCAATGGCATGCGTTGTGTTGCGGCCGGCACATCCTGTGCTGTGATCGTCGTGTTGTATTTGCTTGGAGATGAAACGACGTCCTTTTATTTCTGCGGAGGAACCACGCCAGAAAATCCTGCCTCAAATGAAGCCTTGCCTTAGAATCCCAACAGTATTATCTGAGGAAGATGTCTTCAAGATGCAGATGGAGGGTTCTTAAGAGCCGTGATTCACTGAGAGTGGCGTCTTTAATCAGAAAATTGTTCTCAACCTTGTAATACCTTTCACCGCCTTCGGCTCTTTAACCAGCGCGTACTTCAAAACAATGATTTGTCACAGTTATGATTAAAGCTATACACTCAGAAACAAGTCCATTAGAGGACATTTCACAAGTTATCTGAAGAGGACCGAACTGGCATGTTCAAACATGAGGGGAGGTGGCACAAATACACCCACCTGAACAGTAACAGTTCACAATTTGGCTGACTGTACATTGTCTGCTTCCCAGATTATGACCTTTCTTTAATTTTGGAGGTCGTACAAACTTTCTACATATCCAAGCAAAAACCGGTATGCCAATCACGCCGCATGGTTTCCTACAGGCGCTGGGCATGTACTATAAACGCTGTTGTTATTGCTTTTCCTCCAGCTACGTAATCCTCTCAGCTAAGTGCCAATGACCCAAAAGTGAGAGTTGAACTTCTGTTAAGTTATTGTGCAATGGACAGAGAAAGGTCTCCTTGAAATAGATTTGCAAAAAAAATGTCGATAGTAAAAAAAAATCTAATTGGTCATGAGTTTTGTTTGGAATCAAATCAGTGAGATACTACTATACCCAAAAAACTAAAAATGTGCCAAGGCAAACATGAAGCCTAAAGTGTAATAATTTGGAAAATCACATGAACTGACAAAATTATTTTCACTGTGTGCTATCACTTCAGAAGCCATATGGAAAGTCCACTTCCTTCCAATTCTGAGACAATCCGGGAGCAGCCTAGCTTCCTTTAGGAGTTGCGGTGGTCTGTAATAACTCCGGAGCTTCATTCTTCCAAAAGAGGCTATTTTTCGCTGAGTCAGACCCTGCTATTATCCAATGTCTTCCTGGGGTGTCACTCTCCCCACGCCGTCCCACAATGTCTCCTCCAGGAAATGGAAGAGACGACTTGTTCAAATAAGTGCGAGCTCCCGAGAAGCATGACCAGTGTTTGCTCATAACCTTTCCTGACCATCCAGCAGGGCACAAATACATTTACTCCAAAGGGGGGCCGTGAACTGTAGTCGCCAACTGATTTACCACAGATAGCTTCTCGGAGGGAACATAGTTGGTTCTTATAAATGTCTTTTCAAAACTCAGAGGACATCTGATCGCACTGTATGAAAACAAAATTGCTTGTGCTTTTGGGGCATCACCTGAAATTCATCTAGGTCACAGCGTTGTGTTTTCTAATCTATTGTCCCTACAGGAAAATAAAAGGTTTCGTGCCTTTTGGGTTATTTTTGTTCACAGAATACCATCACCAGAAATATATATATTTGCAAAATGTAATGATAATGTTCATACTTTCAATACACATCATACTTGTTAATTAAATGTTATGTTGACGCTTTAAAGAGGGTAAGCTGAATAAAATAAACTAAGACTGTAACAGTTTAGACCTTTCTAATGAATGCTGGACAGGAGGTGAATAATAGCGTGTCAACTGGAACTCTGAGGTCTGTGTTTGTGTCAGGAACTGACTCACTAACTGATTCCACTACAAGTACAACTCCCTTAGTTGTTTTTCTGGGTTCTCAACTAAGCTTAGGCGACATTAAAGAGAGAAATAAATAAAAAGTCAACAAATAAAATTGCCAAAGACATTTCAAGATTAAAACATCACCCACACAAAGGAGACCTTTAGTTTGATCAAACCGCACAAGCAACAGTGTAGTGATCATAAAATGTGCACGTCAATTCCAACGTCTATCATAACAACTACTTAGACAAAGATATCTATTGTACAAAACTATGGTCCAAAAATCTTTCTTTCTTTTTCAATTGACTGTATTCACTTTTAATCTCCATTAAAAAAAACTTCCATAAAGTCAAGAACATATACATTTACAAGCTTACTGAAAGGCCGGCCAGTAATCAGGCGCTAGCAGAACACTGACGTCAGTGGCACAGTTCCAGTAAGGGTCTCTCGCACACTCTCTGGCTGTCCTTGGTCTCGTGGAGCGGTGGGTTGTGCGGAGTGAGCGGTCCTTTTGTGACAACAGAGTTTACCTCAGGCCACGGCGTGGGCCTCCTGCTGCCCTGGGCCACTGAGGACACCCTATTGTTCCTGTGTTCCGCGAACAAAGCCGGCCACCAGTGCCCCTGATACACACGGTCCCACTGAGCTATTGTTGAACTGACAAACTCTCAACCCAAATTTCATTACATATGAATTTTCTTTTGTCGCCCCTTCGGGCTTCCCTCCCGCGTTTTGCTCCGACAAATGTCTTCGGGTTTCTTTTATATTCCCCCCACACCCCTTCCAGTTATCACACAGGACTTGTGACTGCGCATGTTAAAAGAAATGGAAAAAAGGTAAGAGAATGGACACGTGTCTGACAAGGGAAAGCTGGTCCGTATGGTCAAAATGGGGGCTGGAGAATGCCAGAAATATTACAATAGGCACTGTTTTTCACATGTTATAAACGTGTCTTCGATGAGCGTGTAATGTGTCATCACTCCTTACAGTGTGGATTCTCAACACCTGTTGCTTAAATGCTTACAGTGTACATGTAACTGACTGATCATATTTTGGACGTTCGGCAAAATCTGATATAATATGATTTATTAATTCAAATGATTAATAAAAAAATATGATAAATATAAAAACAAAAGTTATACCAGATCAGATGTTTTAGAGGCCTTTGAAGAAGCTTTTTTTGTCGTTTGCTCAGTCTTAATTTTATTACTGTGGTCGTGCCAATGTGCTTTTAGTCAAATAAAAAAAGTTAAAAAAGCAAGAAAATGTGTCATTTATTTCTCACTAAAACGAAAAGAAATTCATTCTCCAAAGATGTGTACTTTGACTGCATAAAACATAATACCTCCCACAACTTAGGTGTACTTACTCAATAACCCCCTCTTTGCATAAAAAGACAAGGGAACAGGACAAAATACAACATAATGGTGTTGATAAGCTAAATTACCAGATAACATCGGAGCACACACAAGCCATATGGTGCCTCCACCACTATCGCCTGTTGCTGGCATAACAATAGGGCTGGCTAGACGATGAGTGGCAGCAACAGTCAAACAAATGGCTGTTCCTCTGAATTAAGCCCAGCACCAGAATGAATACACAGTTTAGCATCTTTCAGCCTACAGGTGCGCTTAAGTGGCAAACCAGATGTCAGCATGTGAGCGGGTCTGTTTGTGGAGTAATTCAGGCGCTCCGCGAGCCCCTGCTTCAATAACAGCAGGGACAATGAAGGGCCCCTTCCCCCATTTTCCCACAATTCTGTGCTCCCAGAGGAAGCCCTGTCTAGTGATTTGTGATTCTAGTGATTGTTTTTTTTTTTGACAAAGTTTATATTCTTGAAAAAGAAAATGTAGCTTTATAGTAACTGTATTTATATGCATTAAATAAACTAAAATTAATTAAGGAAATTAGTTTATCAACATAAATAACAAGCCGATGATACGGTGTAAAGAATTTGTAAAGAATAATTTGTCTAACTGAAGGTTTAAGCATTTTTAGTGTCAGCCGGGGATCTAAAGACACGGTTTTTCAATTTCAAAAGAGTGCAGCTACTTTGTTTACATAAGTTAAATAGAAAGGCAAAGTCAAAACAACAATACAATGGCGAAGGGGGAGCGACCTCCTGTGAGACAACAAACTAGGCTACTGTCAGATAATGCTGGGAGAGAGGGGGAAACAAAAAACGAGTAAAAAAACGTAAACGTTTCTGTGTTTCTGATGCAACGTTACTACAGTAGTCAGATGTTTAAACACTAACAACAACAAGTTGTAAACGGAAATCGTTTATTGAACTTTTTACGTCACAAAACTGCTGGATGGAAGTCTTAACAAAATTGTTAAATACAACACATCATCAAACACAGACATAGTCCTAAATGTTCATTTTAAGCTTTTAAACGCACTTATTATCTCTATAATATTGAAAGGAGTATTTTCGTCATTTTAGTCTGAGGGCGCTTTCAAACATCCAGATGAATTATTAACAGGGGGTGGACCATGGACTTTCTCCCTAATCCTTTATTTATGTACATAAAACAGTTTTTTTAGGAAAGCAAATAAAGAAACTACGAAAGGTGTCGAACAGACCAAGATACTAAGTCACTTAGGTCAAGTAAATTACCACAAATCGTATCACAAACATGAATCAGCATGACGCGCAATATTAAACATTCAAGTAATAGTGACTAAATGACTTACAGTTACAGACAGATCGCGGGGAACCAGTTGGCGCAGCTGGTCGCAGGAAAATCCACAAGTGATGAAAATCTCTGCGGATGTTTGCACAATCTACAAACAAACAACTTATACATGAATCGCTTGATTTAAGTGCGAATGTTGGCACAAATACAAGATACAGTACGATGATATGACGCGTTTTGTTTCGCTTTTCAACGGGCAGATTATTGTCGTGTCACTTTTTGAAAAAAAACTGTCAAATCAACGGTAGCTTTACTATTCTCTTCCTCTGTAGCCTTATACAATTCATAATCACAATACGTATACGTTAGTCAACAAGTACAGTGAAAAAATTATATATTGATATTATAATTGAAACCAATTTTAAAGGGACTCTAAATGGACTTAAAATCGCTGCTGACAACTTCGTATAAAGCGCAAACTTACCTCAGTCTTTAAAATGTGTGTGAGGCTCGGGATCTGCTCGAGCGCACGCACGGGTTTGTTTCCAGCTGATCACTTTTTTTCTTACGTCCGAGCGCGAGAGCGAGTGCGACTATTCCGCGTATCTAACAGCGATGTGAAGTATGCGCGGAATGAGGGCAAGAATGAAATGAACGCGTAGACCGAGTTTGCGTTGGGGGCGGGGCAGGAGTGACGTCGCCGCAGAACTGCCGCGAGGTGGGAGGGGCCGCGGCTGAGTGTGTGACCTCACAAGGGAAAAGTTGCATTGGCGAATTCGGCAAAATTCGCGTTTAGGAGCAAATATACGGGTCGTGAAAGCTCAAACTCTCCGCCTCCATTGCGTCTCAGACACCCTTTACATATCATTACTTCTTTGTCAAACAACGGTCACTTTTGAAAAGGGATAGTTCACCCAAAAATGAACATTTTGTCATAATTTACTCGCCATCAGCCTCAGGTTGATCCAAACCTGTATATGTTTCTTTGCTTGGTTGAACACAAAGGAAGATAGTTGGAAGAATGGCAGTCACCAAACAGATCTCATCCCCCATTCATAGTAGGAAAAATAAATACTACAGGAGTCGGAATGAGATCTGTTTGGTTACTGACATTCTTTCGGATATCTTTATTTGCGTTTAGCAGAGCAAAGACATTTATACAGGTTTGGAACAATCTGAGGGTGAGTCAACGATGACAAAATGTTTATTTGTGGGTGAACTATTCCTTTATGGGAACCCCTATGCTTGAATCTCTCTCAAGGGGTCCAGAAGTGATGTCTTGAGTCCCTTCCAGCTATGTTTCATTTTGGGACTTTGAATATATGTGCCTATTTACATTACATTGCTCTGTTATTTGAAACAAATAAGTGGAAATCACATTATGGGATATCATTCTATGCTTAATTTCTGATGTATTAGGTACATTAGAAATTAAGCATAGAACTGATATATATTTAGTTTTCTAGGCAGGTTTGTCTAAATAGTGGATTGCTCAACCATTATATGAACCATTGCCATCTTGTGGTAAGAATAGACTAAAGCTGGTGTCGTAAACAAACACAAACTGTCAAGGGACCAGTAAACTTAAGTGATTTATGTATGAATAATCTATAAATTAGCAGCCTGTATCATTTCAAACAGCCACGTCAATATTATATGAATAAATGGGTATTTTAACACAAGTTAATACAAGAAAAAAAGCTTTATGTCTATAACATTAAGAGCAAAGATTTGTACACTATGAATACATCTAGTGCATAACTTGGTAAAAGAGAACAGAAGGAGATATGTATCAAAATCCTTGAAAACTAATATGTGCTTTAACAGAGAGAGAGAGAGAGAGAGCAAGGGAGTAATGAAGGGGTGTAATTAAATGGTCATTTAATTGGATCTGGAAAACAAGCAATGAAGTAGCTTGTTAACTTATTACTGTTACCCGTGAGAGGAAGCCGGCGTGCCTGAGCTCGCCATTTACACAATGTTGTTCTCACGTCCTATAGGGACCCAATCAAATCACAGTGAAAAGGAAACAGTGATAAAGTCCTTGTGCATTTTTTCTGGGAATGTTGTTCATCAAGCCATGACTATAGAGGGGTCAAATACAGTGAAAAAACATGAATTGTTCGCAGATTTGTTGACCAGATGGAATCAAAAAACGTATGTGTGAATCAAACGCTCTTTAGGAGATTGGATGTCATGCCTTCCTGTTAACATTTTATAAATGGAGTCCTTATGCCGTGCTTGATGTCCAAGATAAATGGGTCTTTGCCTTTGATGTTCAATTGATGTTTGAGAAGCTGTAATTCTCATAATCCGCAAGCTGAGGGTGGAGGATCTGACCAGTTAGGGAATCCTTTTATAGGGATGGAGTTTAAATTGGAGCCCAAACACAGGAGATCAGAGAATCTTTCATTTACATAGCTCTTCTTACAACTTTGTCTAACCTTTTAAAGGAGAATCATGCACTGTAAGTAATTCATGGGCAGAATAGGCATACAGAAAACTAATAAGACATGTCAGTGTGACACAAAGAGAAAGACAGAGAGAGAACAATGTTTTGAAAAGCAAAAAGGGACAAAATAATTGGAACCTAATTGTAGCAACGGCGTAATTCAGGACATTACATACAGGTCAGTCAATTACTTTGCAGTTTTTCTATAATTTACCCCACCAATTACACAGCCTCACGGATTTCAATATTCATGCTTTTGTGATAACAGGAAGTCAGAATAGATAAGAGTGGAAGGTAAATAATTTAGTCCCTTTTTTCATTTGAATTAAACAGAGCTATAGTAGATTCTATATTGACCTTTTCTGCATTACATGTGCAAACAATGGTTTAGAAACAGAGCTAGCATCATTTTGCCAGGCTGACAGTGACAATAAAACAGGTTTTAAATTTACATTTAAGGAGGGACCCAAGCTGGAATATGAAAGAGATTTTAGGGTGGGCTCTTTTGAATTGGGCCGACTAGCAGCCCCCCAGATACTCCTAGAAAACGCATATAGCAATACACAACAAAGCCGCTCAGAACCACCCTTTTTTTTTAAGTCCACCAGTACAAACCTTTAAAATGTCTTCACAAAAACCAGGCAGAAGAATTTCAGACATAAACCTCTACTTCTGTTGTAATTTTCGGAGGAATATCCAGATATCTATTCTGGCTAGAAAAATGAAATGAGTTCAATCCAATACAAGAGCACTGACAAATCTAGGATTATTTCTTTCCCGTTTAAATGACGGTCTGTCCACCTATCTAGTGATTTAGCACAGGATTACAAATGTTCTTGATATTAGAAAATACGTTATATTTCAAGTTTCTATTTATTTTATTTGTAGTTAGATATTATTTGACAAACGCCCAATTGCTGCAGTGTATGGCGTCTCCAACACTTTTCGTCACACCATCCTTTCAGATTTGTACCTTCACTTTGATTTCATGTCATTTTTGAAGGAAAGCATGTTGAAATGACTTCTCAAGCACCGGTTTCCCATGTGGACGATGATGGTTTTGAATGGAAGTAAATGATCTTCCATTTGAATAAGGACAATGAGGGCCCATGTCTGCTAGTCATCCACGTGGTATTTTTAAAGCCGCAAGCATGAAGCGAACAGATTCTATATCTGACAATAAGACATAAATCATAATACAGCACTTGAGAACACAGCCTTCGGAATGGGCAGAGGTACAGAAAATGGAATGAAAATATTAAAGACTGACACAATCTCAAAGGGCAGTTTCATCCACGTTTAATGTAGATTTTGTAACATTTTTATCAGGTGCAAAAAGATCAACATGTACAGTCAGTGTTTTATAAACGATGGCATCTATGAAATGTCGATAAAAAATTGTACAAGTAAAAAAATCTCTGATTAATAGTGTACCTATACAAATGTTGAACTATTATGATTTAAGATGTAAGAAAAATAAATTATAATTAACAAAAATAAGAACCCATTGCTATGGTCTTAAGGTACTTCAGATGACCAGACTGATCCGACATGATATAAAAATATTTCGTCTTTGGTTAAGGCACACTCACTACGGAATTCTTCCATGGAAAACAACACTAAGTGGAAAGTTACAAAAATGATGGACAGAAATCCAAGAAAGGCATTTCACCTGACTCATGGTTATTTGGTCATTTAAACTGGGAATAGAAGTGGACAAATTCCACTGGAACTGCTGTCAGGCTTGAGTTTTTTTTTAAGTAGACTTGCTTTACTCTAACACTGTGACTTAGGATAATATACTGTGATGAATAATGTGTGAATAATGTGAAGTGCAAGTTAGGATGTCCTATATCTTCAATACTATTTAAGCTATGAATACATTTCTTCTCATAAAAACGCGAAATACATTTCCCCAAATAAGAATCTAAGTTTTGAGGACTGGAATGCCGCCATTAAAACCATTTATATTTTTAGTGTTATATTCTTTAGTGTTTTGCATTGATTTAAAAAACTTAAGACACAAATGACAGTTATAGTGGTATAATACAATACCATAATTAAAAGAAATTTCTGCCTGCGAGTCTTAGATATCATTCAAGAAAAGGTCCCCATAGACATGTGCTCATTCCACGTGTCTGTACCTGGTGAAAAGGTTGTACAGAACTCGAAGTGTCGATTTTAGATCACAATTCACAATATCTGAAAGAGAAATTTATAATATCAGAAAAGGGGGGGTAATAATTCAGACAAACCTGCTAAAAATATAATGCTACAATTGTGTTGCATATAGTTTCATAATTGACGTAAATGTTTAGTTTTTACAATATATATTTTGGGTTTATTGTGGACTGGATACTGTATTGTATGCCAAAGAGTTTATTGTGTATTTTAAAATATGTTGATTGATTGCTACACCCTTAAATAAAGTAACTGACATGTGGAAAGAAATATAGCAAACAAAGCAAAACAACAATAAAAGACAAATTCAAGATAAAACGTTATAGGCCCTACAACGAAATCATGAACATTACATTCACAGCACAACCAAACACTTTATGGAATTTTTAAATTATTTACAAAACTGAATGAAATTAACTGTATTTTCAGGTCAGCACAACATTTGTGCACTACAAAATTACCATTCGCTAAATCTTTAAATAAAAGCATCGACAACAATAGTTAGCTGATAGGATTTGCTGAACTCAAAAGCATAGTTACCCTCAGGCCTGGGTTTTGGCCTCTCCAGGCCACCATCCTGCATCAACTCAAAGGAGAAAGACACATTATGAACCTGCAATTAAAACAAAATAACTTTTTATGATACCTTGAAGTTCAAAGCAGGACGTGTGTTCAAAAAATAATCTGATTTCTCCAAACTAGACTGCAGACCTAAAGCAGTTATCTCTGAAATCCACACGCAAGCTTGATATTAGAAGTAGAACTAAGCTACACACCACACCACTTATCCATTTCCTGTGCAGAGGCAGATTACAGATGCATCCCGGTGCTACGTGCCCATTTGGCACAAACCGGGCGTGCTGGATGTGACCCAGGTGAGCAGCCTGTTCTCTGGGCTCGCTGTCAATCGCCACCCCCTCTCAATGACACTCATAGCACGCCACGGTGGCTTTCAACACTGAAGGATGGTAATCACAGACGTAGTGCTAATGTATACCTTTTGGTCGAAATTCTCAGGGGTCAAGAAGAAGTTGTAGAGCGGAACGAAGTATCCTTCCAGCAGTCCCATCAGAAGCACAAGGTACACACCATCTGCGAACTACAAACATGTCGGAGTCACAAGTCAATCCTCTTGACATCAACCATATTGATGGTAAAAGAGAATGATATGATGGAAGTTCTGGCACTACACAGTCCAATTCAATGGTTTTACTGGATTTATTAAACATTGGTGTTTCTTAACATATTGTATGCACAGTTTTATAAAATCACTTATGTAGCTTAAAGAAACAATTCAGGAAAAAATTGACATACTATGTCTTTTTGTGTGTGTTGGTAGTAAACAATGTATGCGATACCTGTGTGTCCAGCTCAGATACCTCCAAGTTCAGTTTATTTAGATGCTTGTTAACAAAGGTGATAAGAGTCTGCGGAAAAAAATGTGGGGTCAGGCTCATCTACGGATGTCAATGTGGAGTCTCTGGCTAATATTCATACATACCTTCTTCACCACATTCAGCTTGTCAGGGGCATGGTCAAACAAGGTATCAAAAGCATCACGCTCTATTTGAGAGAGTATAATCATTTTTACAATACACCCGCAACTACTGGAGCAGCATACATCAATAATAACTTGAACATGAGGATAATAGAAATAATTACACTTACCATGTCTGCCAGATAAAGCCCTACAAGGAAAAAGAACAGCCGTGTTAAATTATTTATAAATACACAGTATACTACATATTTATTTAGCATACAATTTCGTGATTTTTATTTTTGTACTTAAATCATTACTATTAGTCACCCTTTATGTTTGTTACTGGGCTTTGCAAATATCTTACCAATAGAAAGTATTAAAAAGTGCATTTAATCACTTTAAAAGCACAGCTGGTTTTTTTTGTATTTCCTGGGAAACAGCACATTTTGACATCCTAAGTTTCGCAAGGCCATCGACTTGTAAATTTGCATAAAAAATTAGTTCAACTCAATAACAATTGGCCTATTCTTGATTCTCAAATATCACTGATTACATAAGTAACTAAAGTAAGAATGAATTAAAACAAAATGGATAAAATAAATTATTATGCTAATTTATTTTTATTTAGCCAATCGCCTTTGAGTAACATCACTTCTAGGAACATGATTGGTACTTGATAGCACCAATCAAAAGTAGGCTGTATTGGGGGAGGGGTGTTGTAGAGACAATTGGACAAAATGAAAAAAAGTGAGTGCAGTACGAGTCATACATTTTTTTATCTGATTTTCACAATTAAAAAGGCTGTAAAATTGTAATATGTTAAAAGCCCTTTAAACACACGGCACAATAAACAAAGCATGCTTTTTTTATTTATCTCCCATAAAACATGGGCGAAAACAAATCTCCTGTAATGTTACAGTCACTCAAACCCTGGCAGAACAGAGGGCGGTGATTTGGTCTGGTGGAAGGGTGATGAAATCGATCGGGCAAGTCTGGGACAGCGCTGGACAGGGTTCTCTCCCCATGAGGCCCCTCCTGCCACACTCTCTAATCACTTGTGCCAGCCATCAGCCCGGGCAACAGCAGCTACTGTGTGTGTGATAACAGCCTTAGGAAGTTTTTCACAAACACACACACAAACGTGCAAAAGCACACACTTATCTCCCCAGCTGCCAGGTGCCTGCTGGACCTCTCCACAGTCAGCTGTGCACATATGTGTGTGTGTGACTACACAAAGGAGTGATAAAACAGCGTCAAGGCTAAGCCAAGCGGCATCATAATGACTAAAGCACATGAAAGGAAAAATGACAAAAAGGTGTAAAGATGTTAAAACCCCTGATATTGACACAATTATTAACACGTGGAGGTGAGATTAGAAAATGAGCGCGTTTGCAGCATTGACATACTCTGTGTTGCCAGTGATTTCCTCCAGAATTTGACGGGATTGGAGAACTCCTTCTCGTTTCTAAATGGGAGGAAAAAAGGACAGACGGGTTATGAACACAGAATGAGAAATCTCTGGAGGTCTTAAGACACTGTTGCCTTTGCAAGCCTTATCGAAATATCTGTTATGAGGAAACAATGCGTTCTAGTTATGCAAGAGAGCAAAATACAGCAAGACACAAATTTCCCAGACTGCTCCAGTATTCCCACACATGGATGACCAATGAATTTCCATGAATTCTCCTTTTGTTCATGATGACTAAATAGCGTTTTTTATATATTTTTTTAGATTACTACACATACAAAGGGCATTTTCTACTGACTAAATAATTTATAAATAAATAAAACTAGAAAAACACTTTTACTATACTTATATTATTCATTTCATTTTTAAATGTAATTTTCAGGTTTTTCATCACTTTGGGAACCCTGAGGACAAACTATATGAATGATTTTTAAAACAATAAGACCTAATATCACAAGCTACATACCTGGACCACAACCACCTGTATGGACACATGATCGGGGAGGCGAATGGGTGCTCTGAAGTGCTGTGACAGCGCCACCAGCAGGTGAAGGATGGCCACAATGCTCTTAGCATGAACCGCTGACAACAATCAAACAAATGTTAAAAACAAAATCAGTGTTTTTCAGGGTCAGGGCTGGCATGAAGTGTCTACAACTAAAACAAGCCTCGGAGACATGTCGATCTTTTACTTAAGGACACAGGATTAAAGCTTGCCTCCATTTAAAACGAGAATCAATAAAGTGAATCAATCTTTCTGCCTCATAAAACTTAAAGCACAATAAACAACCTACAATCTCTTTAGCATCGTTTCTGCCACAGCGGAGAGATTGAATTCTGCTAAAAGGCCCTGTTACATCACCTTAAGTGTTTTGAGAGTCTTTGAACCTCCCGGTTGCACGACGCACCCATAAATAGTGTCTTAAACCTAACAGGCGCTTTTTCACTCAAAATCCATCAAAAATGTCCAATAAATGTAATTGTATCTTCTTCATTGAGGAACACGAAGATGACATCTTTCGGGCAGAGCTTTCTTGGAGAGCTCACATTCAAGTGTGCTCCCAAAATGAACATGAAGATCTTGACTAGTTAATACAAATGTGGTTGACTGAACTTGGATCTAAACTTTGCAGGATTAAAGCTTTCTAGGAGCAGAAGAAGAGACATCGGGGACCTACAGTCAACGTTCCATTTGATGCTTCTGGTGGAGACCTTCAGAGCATCATTGATCCTCTCCAGAACCGTCTGCAGCTTCTGTTTCTGGGCAATCTCAGACTGGGTCACCTCAGCGACGTTGAGCTTCTCACCTTCCAGCTTTTCTGTGAAATGCAAACACAGGATCGAATCAGAACTTGTGGAGGAGATCTCAAGAGGAATCTACTGAGATGGAGGGCACTTAAATATGTGTTTGAGATTCCTTACCAAACAGTTTTTGAAGGACCTGTCCATCATAAAGATCTTCTGCCAGGTCCTTCACAATGATCCTTTCCCCTACCAGCACATCGTTGATCCAGTCGATGAGCACCTAATTCAGACATTCAACAAACGCGAATTACATTGAATCAATTTGTGTCAATGCATCGAAATTACCTTCACAATTATTATTCATACAGTCATACCCCCCAACCTCACACTTCCATACAAACAACGCATTCATTTTTCAACGCAAACCTTCATGAGTTCTTGCAGTTTACGGTCATTCTTTGAGTTGGGGTCCACCATCGTGCGGACCTCATTTTCCTCTGTGAGAGACAGGAGGAGATGGTAATAGATGGAGATAAAAGAAAACAAAGGACTTCCTATTAACCTGAGGGAGCATCTAGATGCATCAATCGAATAATCACGCTACGGGTTGAGTACCTAGCATGATGTCCTCAGGATGAAGCTCAAAAGGTGTAGGACTCAAGGGGAGATTAATGGCGTTCATCCCCTCCTCCTGCAGCTCTGACACTTTGGGATAAAAGACATAACATGAGGTAAGACATTACAAAACCATAGGAAAATAATTGGAAGAATGTTGGTAACCAAACAACACTGAACCCCATTGACTTTTATTGTATGGACACAAAACCACGTTTCTCAAAACATCTTCCTTTGTGTTCCACAGAGGGTGAATAAATGATAACAGAAATCATTGCATTTTAAAGGAGCAATGTGGAGATTTTAGCGGCACCTAGCGGTGAGGTTCCAAATTGCAACCAACGGCTCACTCCCCCCTCCCTTTAGAAGCACTGTGGTGGCTCTCACAGGACCGAGATGGCGTCACATTTTCGTTTTTTTGCTGAAGGAGAGAATGTATTTACGAAACACGCTCTGTACAGCAGTTTGTCTGTATAGGGCTGCTGTAGAAACAACATGGCGAATTCCATGTAAGGGGACCCGCGGTGTTTGTAGATAGAAATAACTAAATTTAAGATAATACAAATTATGCACCTCTGAAGACACAGTTATGTATATTTTATTGCATTTCTGTCAAGAAAGTACACACTGGACCTTTAATATAATTTTTTTATCACTATGCGTGTTCCCTGGATATCAACCCCACAATCTTTCCACTGCGTTCTCCATGCTTAACCAATTAAGCTACAAGAACACAACCCCACCACCATAAATGGAATTAAACGCTACATTTGCTCCACAGTCACTCCACAATCTAGTCTGCACTAATTGGAACTCATCCTCCTAACACGCCAGGCCACTTTCCTCTCTCCATCTAGTACCCTTTGAATCATCTCCTCCTAGAAACCACCTGAGATGCCAGCTCCTCGCTCCTAACACATCCCAGCATGCATCTCTGTCTGCAGCGCTGATTATGGGATGCGAACATCCTGTGCTGGATTCCAGAGGCCTCCCGCGGAGGACGATATCCTATTAATCAACACCCTCTTGAACTCACGAACAGCTGATCTCATGCTGCTTCTCACAGTCACGGGGCGGAGGCGGGGGGTTGATAAAATCCAAAGGCATGACAAAAGCATCATGTAGTGAGCATTATGGTTCATATAAAGGTGATTCTAAAATTGATAGTAGGAGTGAATGCTAATTGGTCAATACAGCATAGTATTAGTATTAAAAAATGTATTCATTCTCATGCGGTTCCCATATATGGCCCAGAAGATATTTTGAGAAATGTCCGAGTGGTGTTTATACAGTGGAAATCAATGACGACCAATGTTGTTTGGTTACCAATGCTCCTTAAAAATATCTTCATTTGTGTTCAGCAGAAGAAGAAAGTCATACAAATAATTGCTTTTCACTTACTTTACAAACACACACACAGGTCTTTAACTTATGTGTGTGTGTCATATGTTCTCAGATCAAATCAACTGACCGTTCAAAGTCTGCTCCATTTTAATTCACATTTCCAATCCAGTAACGAAAGCAATAAAGAGAAATATCTCCTAACTCCTAAATAAAAAACATTAAATAGACCTCATCAAATCATACATCAATTACTCATCCCAGTCACCGGTCTAGTCCAGTGCACGGGTGAATAAGATACAGAGAAACAGACAGGCAGGACATCAGAAGGCTCAGCTGCATTCATCCTCTTACACAGAGAAGAGCTGATGGATGCGCAGTAATCATTACAGAAGTGTACTCTGGGAACTGTGCAGAACAGGTAGAAACACTCCAGCGTAATGGACAGCAGCACACGGCTAATTCGGTTACTAGATAAGAGGACAACATGCAGCTATGGATTAAGATATTTAATATATTTGTAGTAGTCAGATATGGCTTTATTGGGAAAGGAAAGCAAAATTAATTTAGATTTGGGCCACTGTATTATAAGTGCACAGCTGTGGACGTGAAGCTCATCTTGAAGTATGGGCTCTGTTCTCATTCACGTACAATAACATCTTAAGCCCTGTTCAGCCTGAACGCCCTACATGGTTAGAACACTGCCATGGCTGGGTGTTGGCTGAAGACATGTCTTAAGAACAATGTTTAATGTGCCAATGTGTGGTTTTAAGTCTATAAAAAGAGATTATTTCTACAAAACTGTAGCTTAAAGGTATTTGATAATATCTGAAAGGTTTTATGGGTATATATACACCATTATTAGGCTTGGTGCAATGTTTTGCAATATTTATATAAACACTCCTGCAGGGCACATATTTTGTAGTCGTCTTGCCACGTAGCCTATACTCTAGACATCACAAAGAAACACAAAATAGTACATGACGTTGACAATTTAGTGTTCGTGACGTCATCTGTACGACGTCGTAATGGAAACTTTACGCAGCGTGAACACTTTTCACTATTTTCGCTTAAACGTTTAAAACAGCCAGTTTCGTTTGTTTTGATGTCCTCAAATTCTGGAAAATAAAAGTTGACGGTGTAAACGAACATAAATGAAGCGTCACTCCGCCTGGAGAAGGGCATTTTCCAAACTTTAGGAAAAGTAAGTTTTCGTCAACAAGCACGTTCATGCTAATCCATATCAAGCGACATTTAAAGCAGGTTTACAAGCAAACTAAGTGTTGGAATGTTACTTTCTACCTTCTTTCGCCTTTTTTCTCCTGGCCAGAGTCCCACCAAGTTTCCCGAGGAACGAGTCATCTTTCTTCCTCGAGGACGGAGACTTCGGCGTCGGCGACTTAGGTGAGGACGGAGATTTCTGCGGGGAAGACGCCATCGATTCCCGGAGTCTTCAAACGAGTAAGCGGTGACAGAACAGTGTAAATAATGCGTGTTTATCCCGCGATTGAGTGAGAAAAATCCCAGGAGCAAGAACGGAAACGGAATTCCAGTTATTTGCCCAGCCTTCTGAAAGCAGCGTCCCTGTCCTTTGATCCCGCCCTCTTTCCTTGTGGGAGCACATTTACGAAGTTGTTGGCGAAGTGTATTTATTGTACTTTATGTACAAATTACTTTCCTTTTAATTACCATGGTATTCATACATTGAGAGCTAAACGTATTCAACATAATATTTATGTACTTAAAAGTATAATTGTTTATTTATAAAAAATATAATATTTAACCTAAATCTTTAAATATATTTTTATAAATCTATATAAAATTCATTGTGCATTAACCAGTGTTACCAGGCACTACATTTGTTTTTTATACAGTATATTCTTGATATTAAAAATCTTTTAGTAAATCCTGAAAGTAACATTAATATTAAATGCGATTATCGCTTTAAACTAAAATAGCTAACATGCAGTTTTTTTATACATTTCCAATGAAAGATTGTAGGTTTTAGATTTTAGTATAGCTATTCAGGGCAGTCAAACCATTGTTTCATTGTTTTTACATTTATTAAATAAATTACACAATAAACATACAGATAAAACCAAAGACCAACTATACATTTTCATAAGCGCTGTTTGATTCTTGAAACAAAACAAATCATATTTAGTTGATTTAGATGAAATAATTGCAATTAATGGTCACTTGAGAAGGTCTATGCATTGCAAGACTAGGAGAGAAACAGAGTAGCTCAACAGATATAATATTTAACTGCCATTAACCTTTGGCCTCTTTCATTATAGAACAAAACAAACATTCATTATCATTTTAACAACACCGACACATCAAACAAGTCCAAAAACGTAACCACTTTAACTATATAAGCATCATTGCACCATTGTGGATAAAAGTTATTTTTCATACCTCCGTGACTGTGCAATTTTGTGTTTCTTCAAATGAAATTAAACATTTACAAACTCATTTTCACTAAACAAAGAGGCACTTGTTTTGTTTTTGGTTTATTTCTTTCAAGGCAGCGTCAAGTTTAACATCCAGAAGCTGATCTTTAAAGGCTCTCGTATAGTTAGTCTCGCTGGTTACAACAGTAGATCCACATCTCAAGTAAAATGTTTAATCCAGGAAATTGGAATGTGAGGTTAGGAATGTTTTAGGTCCAATGGAACTGATAACCTCTGGAGAGGATCGTGCTCTCCAGATCTCGGTCCTCAGCTTTTTCCTTCAGCCGTTGCTCCTCCAGTAGACTCACCAGTTTGTCTCTCTTCTCCACCACCTTCATGATCTCCACCAGGAGGCTCTGCTCCCCCACCAGCTCACTCGCACTTTTTTCACAGTCTGGAAATGAAAAGTAATACAAAAAGAGGAGGCCTGTTGTCAGCTTTGATGATGGTGGTGCTGGGTCAATTCACACAAGCGCAGATTCAATATTTTCCAAGGTCTAACTTTGTTCAAAACTCATGCTGTTTAACTGTAACAATTTCACAAAAACATTTATAAAGCTTCAATATTTTACAAAAAATGTATATACAATAGACTATAATTTGATTTTCTCCCACCACGATGATGCTAGGGTGCTTTGGGTGGTTGCTAGGGTGTTGCTATGCACCTGCTAGGGTGTTCTGCATATTGACTAAAGACAGGGATATAAATATGACTTGCATGTAAGTCTATTGGATGTTATTTTGTCATTTATTGTCTTGCAAGTTAAAATCTTATGTAATCCATTATCACCCCTCTCCTCACACACAATCTGAGGTGTTGTTCATGTTTGCTGAGCCTCATCTTGTAGAACAAAAATACAATTTGCTGGAGGCTTAGGACCAACCATTGACTTGCAAATTAAGACAGCATCACCTTCCTCTGCAGTGATCAATTCCTGTTCACAAGTAAACGAGCCACTTGCAGTATGTTATCACTCTAACAACCAATTATCCAATGTCATATCCGATTCATTTCAAAGAGCTGTGCCATGAACCCAAACACTGTCAAATTCAACATGGACTACATATGAAAAAATATCATGCATTTCATTAATTTATTTTTCACAACAAAAAAAGTTGTCAACCTCAAGCAAGTCAAACTGAAGATTTTATGAACTATGTATATGTATACACTAAAAATCTCCACCTACTTCAACTTAGTTCAAAAGTAGCTAAATTGTTTATAGTTAATTCAAATTGGCTGTACAGACAACTTCAATTTTAATTATATTTAAGGGGTCATATGACACGGCTAAAACTAACATTATATTATAAATATATAATATATATTTCTTAACTTTTCCTTAATACATGTAGAAATATTACTTTTGGCTTGCTTAAAAGTGAATATAAACTACAGAGCATATTTTCAGTTATTTTGACCCGTTTCTCCAGTTTTCATTTTCTGCAAATAAATAGAAACAATATTTATATTTGAAACTTGGGAGAAGTTTTGTTAGTAGTTCACAGAATGAAACAAAAATGTTTTTTTTTACCTAAACACGTACCTATAAATAGTTAATTCGGAAAAACTGAAAATGGTCTTTGTAACAGTCTCTTAATTTTTTTCCGCGGATGTATATATCTCCTATGAAGGCCTATATATTTTCATGACAAGTTCACCTTCAGTGGCCATTCGCTGCCTCAGTTCTCGCTGCAGCCGACTTTGAGTGTCCTCCAACTCCAGTTCCTGAGCACTAGAGATGAGATGATGTATTAGATATAGATGTGCAAATAGAAACATGAATAAAACACAATAGTCAAATGGTCTTACAAGATCATGAGTTCGGACTCGTATCTTGCTAGTTTGTTCTTCTCTAGGACCAGTTTGAACCAGGTTTGGAGAAGCGCTGTCTCATCCGTGGAGTCATCATCTGTAAGACACAACAGTTCTTTACCCAGTCACAACTCAAACACCTGAGCTACTGATAGACAGTTATCACTTGACAACGGCATTTCAATGACTTAAGTGATTGTCCTTGCACATGACTTTTCCAGGTCTTGAAACCACACTTCACAACATTTCACAACTCCCTCATATCTCATCATGAGAATCCAGCTACGCCTATTTCTACAAGCCTATTGTGTTTCGAAATATTATTTAGCTAATAGTCTCAGATAGTTAAAATGTTAAATTCTGCCACAGCATACTGTCCACACCATACTCCAACTCTGTACCCATTTGAAAGCCGTTAAATGTCAGTAAACAAAGAGGCCATTGAAGAAAATACACATCCCCACAGCCCCTCCTCTTAATTAAAATTTCACACAAAGACATGTAAACATGCAGCACAATGGATACGGACAGGTCAAAGTGCACCGTTACAAAAGCTCCCAAACATTTATTAATAGAATTCTGTTGCATTCAGTTGAGACACACTGTATCCTTATTGTCCACTTTACAAAAGGTCGTCCTCCTCTGCATCCTTGTAACATTGTGGAAGTGTTCCAATGCTGCGCTCGCGAGAGAGCCACTTTGATGAAACAAGGCCAGAAACATGTCACATGACACACTTAAAGAAATGCTTCTGATGTATTAACACTATGGGAGCCTTCGACCACCGATGCATGAGGAAATGTTTTGTCGCTGCATTACTCGGCTGCTACTTTTTCAATACCAAACAATTTCAGTTCAGCCTGCTGGAAGTTAAGAGAGGATGCAAGGAAAGTGAATGTTAGAATTCAATTTACAGTCTTGATAATTACAGCTCAGAGCTTTCAAAAATATGATTATAAACTCATTATGCGCTACGTGAAAAGGGCGCTGCGATTTTGGCTTTTTTCTTTAGAAAGACTTGTTGCGTTTAATAATCCCCACGGGGCATGTAGATCAACATTCACCAAAATAATGAAACATCACATTTCCAACTCATTTCGGAGGCACTTTTCCCCTTCTCTGGCTATTTACAGAACCCATTACCTCTGCAGTCATTTCAATATAATTTTGACTCTAAATGGCCATTTAGTGCGGATGCAAATCACTATTATTTGAATCTCTAATTTCGCCCCTCTAAAAAAGTCATAAATAAAGGCTGTTTTGCGGTTGCCTTTCTGTGCCAGCAGTCTGGATCCGCATGGTGGGTGCCTAGAATCTAGGCTATATGAAATTAAGAAGTGTTTCAAAATGTTTCTTTGGATAGTGCAAAAATGAACTGCGCTGACCTATGAAGAGAAAATATGTAAGAAAGGAAGCAAGCAAGGGAGAAAAGGGGAAAAAGATGGGAAGGTAGGAGAAGGTGCTTTGCAACAAAGTGTGAAAAAGCAATATAAACATAATTCAACTTGAATTAAATTGAAGAATGAGAAAAACAGAAAGGAAGGGAGGAATGAATGAAAGGAATGGGGAGAGACGCAAGAAAAGATGGAAAGGAGGAAGAAAAAAACTAAGAAAAGAAAGGACAGAAAGGATGTATTATATTGATGGAGCAACAGAAAGGTACAAAGAACATCAAATAAAATGAAATGGTAGTTAAATATTCCTGTCTTCATAAAAAAAAAGATGTGAGCTCAACTGTGCACTTTTGACAAGCAAACAGCATCATATGTGTTTTTTCACATAGCTGTCAGCAACAGAAATGCAAACTGTAAGTGTCATAACACCCCTTTAAATAATCAGATATCACACAGTGCCGTGGGCGGAGTCAGAGGACATTTGAGGAAAGTTAAAATGATAATGAAGTATGTAAATCATATTTCTATAAGTGTGGCGTACCAGTTTCTCCTCTGAGGACCTTCTCCAGAGCTACACCCTTCTCCTCTAGAGCTCTATGCCTCTCTTCAACTTCCTCCAGCTGTCTCTGGATCATCTGTGAAGCATTAAAACGTCTTTGAAGATGTTCAGTCAAATGCATTATTTTTGTGTGCGTGTGTGTGTAATACCTGAGCTCTGTGGAGTCTTTTTAGCTGTTCCCTCTTGGTTTGTCGGACTGCAATGTTCTCCTGTTTTATCCTGTTGGTGTCAGATGTGCCCCTGTGTGCCTTCAAAGTAAACAATTACATTTATAGTGATGAACCGATTCAATCCGATTTAATAGAATGCAGGGATTGCTGGCGGGTGAGATTTTGTATTCTTTTAGGACAGGAAGTGAGATGCTTTACCCGTCGTGTATTGGGCTCTTCATCTTCGCTAGATGAGTTGAGTTCCTGTTGCTGATGTTGCTGAACAGAAGCTATGAATACAAACACACAAGAATAAATAGCACATTGTTCATTCAGATTATTCATTAGTCAATAAAAAGAAATTATTTTAGGCACATTTATACATTTCGGTATTTTTACTCGTACACAGAAATTACATGGTACTGGCATAACACTGAGCTCTAAACAAGTTTGACATAACAGTTTCTTAAAATGAGTCGTCCAAAACTTCAGAAGTGTACATTTGATAGTTTTTTGTCTTTTATGACTAATATCGTCCTCACAAACCAAGTTCCAGACGTAGTCACCCATCATCACTTCATCTCACCTTCCCTGTGCTACAGAAATTTCTAAAATTTTCTGACAGTGACAATTGAAAAATATTTTTTTTAAATATATGAAAATTTGTATAGTTTATGTTTGTTTGCAATATACCAATATATCATAATTAATGATATAAGCTCATGATGATATGATGTTTTTTTCCTTCTGAGACCCCCAGAGATGCTTTGATACATCACAAGATTAAAGTTTTGTGTTCCACAGTCTGAAAGAAGAATGTTGGTAACCAAACAACATTGGCCCCCATTGACTTCCATTGTATGAACACAAAACCACTGAGACATTTCTCAAAATATCTGCTACTGTGCCCTACTGATGAAGTAGTCATATTCAGGTATTAAACGAGTGAATAAATAATAAAATTTCAGTTTTTGGGTGAACTACCCTATACATACAAATCCATAAAGTATGAGCTATAGTAACAGTGATGCCTGCCTAAGCACTAACCTTTGCTTCTAAACCTAGACAGGATGGTCATGATGTCCTTCTGGTGGTCTCCCTTGGTCTGATCCACTCCTTCATTTCTCTTAATCCGCAAAGAGGAGAAAAAATTGAGCTTTCTGGGTGGCAGGGATGCCATATCATCTTTGGTGTCCTTGGGCATCTTCCCGCTGAGAGCCACTTGCTCCAGTAAGGTTGTCAGCTCGCTTCCACTCCTCGCTCTGGATTGACTTTCTCCGGCTGACGGATTCTTGTGTTCCTCATCCTGGTTGCTTTGGATGCTGCTTCCAAACATGGAGCTGAGGTTGAAAGATCCCTCAGACATGGGCCTAGCTTTCAAAGGTCCGTTTCTCCTGATGACCACAGGTTTGTTTCCCTTGCTGGAGAAGGACTTACGGAAACTGTTAGCCCAGTTTTGGAAGCCAAAGAGTGGAGGGCTTGGCTCAGGTGGGGGGCGGCTGGGTCCTGGTCTTACTTCTGGTTCTGGTTGCTGTTTCTGAGGTTCTTGAGATGTGGTGTCAGGCTGTTTCATTCTACTGGTGGCTCCACCAGAAGCGGAGAACATTCCAGGCGTGGACAACTCCCAGTTTAGCAGCTTCTCCTTCTCGGATAAAGAAAGCAAGAGACGCTTTTTGGGACTGTTTGAGTTCTGCTCCTCCAGGTTAGCTGCTTTGTTGTCAGAGACTGGCTCTGGAGAGGGAGCGATGGCTGTTGAGGGCTCGGGACGGACGTGTGAGCGATACCGTGGAATCTTTGGGATGTCATCATTGGAGGGTGGTGTTGATTTGCTTTCCTCCATTAGAGGGCAGTGAGACTCTGTAGTCTGAATTTCAGGATTTGGTGGGGGAACCTGTGAGAAAAACATTTTTATTGCATTCTTACATGCACACCAAATTACTAATTTTTATTCAAGCGTGTGTTTGGAGCCGGCAATAAATTACAGATTTATTAATTTTAACAAAGTCCTGCTTGGTTTATAGGCGAATTCAGGCGCAACAATAAACAAACGTTGAGTGGCATAAACCTAACTTCCGATAGACCTCAGGAAAGAATCAATAACTGTTGAGTAGTTTTGAAGTAATGTAATAAAATAATAAAAAATACAAATAATATAACTTAATATAAATATAAAATAATAATAAAATAAAATAAATTGTTATAACCAAACACAGACCGGAAGTTAAATTCAGGCCAGGCGTGTGTGCGTCTCATCGTTACATGAACCTCAATGAGGATCAAACAGACAATTATCTTAAACATATTTAAGTTATTAAGTCCAAGAGAAAAGCAAGGATCACATTTGTGCAACGCTGTTAATTTGTGGCCAAACTAGATGAACAGAATGAATAAAATAGCAAGCAAAGTAACGTGTTTCATACAGATTCATGAATCTCCTCAAAGTCAGAGTCGCCATCCTCTTCTGCATTGACTTCGTTTTTGTCAGCTGGTTTTCCACGATGAAATTTCTTAATCAGGACGAGAGGCAGGGCTGAGACAGGAAATGATGTCATTAACATTTCTTACATTTAAATTTAAGAAACGTAAATATTTCTTGAGATATAACAAACTGCATTAAAAACAGATTGACAATACATGGACTGTACAAACTGCATTGAGGACCAGCAGCGCCCTCTAGTGAAGAGGTTGCGTAGCACCAATATCTATATTATTCACAAATATGAAATGAGACTAACCTAAAAGATAACTCTCCAACTAAATATCTCCCTCAGAGTTCAATTTAGTTTAAATGTAAAATATATAGAGCTGTCACATCAGTTGCCATTTAAGAAGTAAACCACGTGACGTGCTCAGGACCACGTGCATTAGCTTTCATAAATAGAAATCCTGGGTGGTTGATATTAATCCAGTCAAGGATTAATGAATATCTGAATTAGGATTAGCACACATACAGCTCCTGATTTCACACCGAGACTCTTATAAACAAGGCTTAAACACGTACTTTGTGTTTGGAAACGGAGGGGAACAGACTCATTATATGAGCTTTTAAATCAAACCAAGCTAATAAATAACTTGCACTTTAAATTGATATGAAATTAATTTAGAGGTAGATGTATATGAAAATGTATATTAAAAAGATATTAAGGAAAAACAGCCACTTTTAATGTTGTTGTTTTTTGTAAGAGATTGAACTGATGCATACTGGCTCGAATTTTCTTCCTCCAGAGGTTGTTTTTGTTGGTCATTTCTCCTTTGGCAGTGAAGCGTTTCCCTGATGAAGACAGGAAACCGGAAAGAGGCGTGTTAAAGTGATATGGATCCTCTAACATTTGTATAACAAGGATCTGATTTTAATTCAACTTTACGCAAACTGTCAAGCATATGTTTACAGTTGTCTTTGCAATTACGACGTACAAAGTTTCATTTGTTTCATATTAGCCAGCTACACACAAAAGCACACAAACCGAACAGCTGTTGTCCAACTAGCAGCATGTGTGACCAGACAAAATGTTCTGCCCACTTCAAGACTGGCTTACTGGCCAAGAATAATATACATGTAATGTGAAAGTCTGGCTTTGACTGCCACTCCCAAAGACAGAGGAAACGTCTGCCAGCACTTTGTTTTCGGGCCACTGTAAAGCCAGTATTATGAGACGGATCTTATGAAATAGTAAAAACTGCAAAATAAACTACAACAGCTGTTCACTGACCTTTCTGCAGCGGGGAGTCGGGACATGCAGGCAGAGATTCGACATCATCAGGCTTTTGAGATGAATCTTTCACTTCACTACAACAAAATATGCAAACAAGAGACATTAAGCAAGACCATGTTATCTAAAGACAACATAAATAGTGAACAATAGCAACGTTTTGTTTTCTTTAAACGCACATCTAAATGATTTATCTTTACGTTTCATTCCTATAACAAGCGGATGAAGTGATATCAATGAACTGACATCTCATATGGCCCAGATAATGTAAACATATGAATGGGGTCGTTGAGGAGCACACAAGAAAGTCTCATTGTTAGATTAAACCTCATTGCGAGGCGTTGATGTCAATATGGTTTTGTAAACCAACCTCATGTTTATGACCTCCGTTGAGTCTGAGAGACCTGGTCTCTCATCTGAAGTGCTGGGGTCTGTCAAACCCGCCTGGTCATTCTTATTTCTGGAGTCCGTCTTTGTTTCTGTGGGATCCACGCACACAACAAATTGAATTTAACACATAAATAGGACTCTGCTCTCATGCCGTCTAGGGAAATAAACTTCTACCCACCTTAACCCTCTGGGGGTCTCTCCCAAAAAGAGCTTTAAGTTTTGAACATTTATCACGACAAGCGATTTGTTATACTTTATCATTGTAGAGGGGTACCCTAACTCTTTAGATTAACTATTTATACAAAAACATGGTTTAGTGGTAAGATAAAATAAAATAAAACTACTTACATAGCAGTTATTTTACCAGTTATTTCAATTACATACATCTTGTTTTTAAAATGTGTTCGAAATACACTAAATGTAAAGGAAGATTTTAAGGGATCGTTCACCCAAAGTGAAAATTCTTTCATCATTTAGTCAGCCTCATATTATTCAAAAGCTGTGCGACTTTCTTTTTTTTCTGCAAAAGACAAAAGAAGATATATACGAAGAACGCTGGTAACCAAATCACATAAGCCTCCCTTGACTTCTATTGTATGGACAAAATCACTTTCTCAAAATGTCTTCTTTTGTATTCCATAGATGAAAGCAAGTCAAACAGGTTTTGTAAATGAATGACAGATTTTTGTTTTGTTTTAAGAGAATATCTTTACAATTAAATGACTTCTTAAAAACCTTTTGTATCATAGTTGCAGATGAAATCTTGCCGCATTACATGTCTGGACAAATGCTCAAATATTAACTAACTTCTTACCTATAAATCCTATTCTGTAATAACCTTTTTTCTATTATGGCAGGTATCAAAGTTAACCGTGGGTTGTGCAAGGACAATGCCCATCAATTCAGATAAAAGTGACTCAAGGATTTGTCCTAAGGATTTTGTTCATGAGAATGTTTAAATAACCTTTCTTTTTTTTTAAATCATCTATTTTACTTGCCAAAGAGTAAAAAAAGTACAAGAGGATAACCTTGAGATGCTCCCTCCATACGAATGACCTTAAATACGTTATTTTGCTCCCTTTGTCTAACACACAAACGCTCTTCATGTTCATGTGCTAAATATACTGCATTTTGTGTGTGTGAAAGACATGAAGTCATTAAGAGGATCGGAGGAGTTTTGACCTTGTAAATCTAACAAAGTAGCATCCTTAAAACATTAGTTAAAGACCATTCAAGTTTAAATCAAGTTTTGCTTGTCCTAAAAATTAAGCACTTAAAATATTTTTTTGTCATGACAAACGGGACAAATGTACTGATGACTCATCTTGCACAATAGATTTGTGTCCAATCAAATGCTGTCTAGAAAATGTTGTCCCCCCTCGTAATCAATTACAAAGATGAAAAAAACGGTTGTTTTGTGGCTGTCTGCTGAACATTGATGTCAGATTTATAGACGGTTCCAAAGCAACAACATAAACAAATGTTACTGCCCATGCGCACGTTCGTGGACTGGCCTTAACTTCCGGTACACATTCGCAAACAATGGGTGTATGTTGCATGTCATGTAAGGTCTTGTTACATCCGCTTGTTGGAAAAAGTGTATTAACTGTATTAACTATCGGCAATATCTGTAGATTTTTAAGGTAATCCGCTAACCTAGCTAGTGGTTTAAATTTTTTTTTTGTTTTAAGCTGTTTTCATATTCAAATGTTTGTGAGAAGAAAAATAAAAAAACTTTTATAAATCAATCTGTTTATGTGATGGGCATCGATTTGGATAATATTTGGTAGCTAATTTAATGGGGTCATATGGCGCGAATACGTGTTTTTTTGTGTCTTTGGTGTGTTATAAGTTGCCCATGCATGTATTAGACACGTAAAATTGCAAAAGTGTAAGTGTCGGAACAAAAGATGCATTCTATCTAAAAGCGAATGCTCACCCAGACCTGCCTGAAATGCCTCGTGTAACCACACCCCCACAAATCTACGTCCGTTCGTGGTATGATTTTACCAAGACCGGCCAAGTGTATACGCAAGTAAGGTGGCGTACCTGTCAGTACAATTGCTTTGGAACCTGATGTTCCGAATATGGTAAGAGACGTTACATTTCGGTCACACGCTTGCAGTATTCGACCAATCACTACGCATTGGTTAACTGGCCAATCATAGCACACCTTGTTTTTCAGAGCGATGAGCTTTGTAAAAAATCTGCGCGTTTCAGAGAGGAGATACAAACATGCACGGTATGTGGAAAATACAGCATTTTTAACCCTAAATTGTGTATACACATTGTATCACATCTAAAACAAACGATAATATTTGTTTTAGCCATGTCATATGACTCCTTTAAAAGCAGTCACAGGAGGATAAAAGGACAGGTGATAGGAAAGACCCAAAAGACCAAAGTTAAATGAGATTATATATTAAATCAGACATATTTGCAATGGGTCTGATGTATGTACCGTAAAACAGTCAATAAATCCAAAATACTGGTGATTTTCTAACAGTGGTCAGATGATCCAATGCTTTCAAAACGTGGGAATGTGAAGTTAGAGTGAGATAAATAAAAGACCATGAGGGCAAAAGGAGGTTGTTGGTAACGTTTGTGAAGTGTGTTTCTGGCACAGGGTTATAAGAGCCTACACCTAATGCTTTACATTTGATAGCATTTGTTTGGCACTCAAATATTTGTTGTGATGTTTCCATCATTGCAATGATGAATACAAATACTTGTGGACAGCTGGGGTTACATTACATTGTTTAATTGGCAGACAAAAAGGCAGAAACAAATTCATCGAGTTAAAAATGTATTTATTTTATCGCTTACAGGCTTTAAATATAAATTAAGACAAACAGTCTTTCATTAAATACATAGAGCCAAAATGTACAACAAAAGCTTTTCCTCAAAGGATTTTGTAACTTGTGCAAAACTAACATGACAACCCAAGTTTGAGTTATTATGAACAAGAGAGAGGTCTTACATGGGATTGAGATATTATATCAGCCTCTGCAACATAGAGGACAAACATGGAGAGAAACAAGAAGGCTGGTTACTTCACGGGACACTGGTGAACTCAAGTGTGGCGCTAGCAAGAAACCATAATAACAGGTGCATTTCAAAAGCATGCTGGGATTGGCGAGTGCAATTCTGTTAGTCTGTTAGTTTAGAAATGCCACAAAATTTTTATGACTGTTAGAAATGTTCATACATTAGACCCATGCGGATTTCTCAATGGTGGGGTTAATAATGTAGTTATGGATATGCAGGGAACCTGTGCAAAGCATAACAACTTGATCACCTGACCCATGCAGGCCAATTGCGTTCCTGCTTTGACGGTTCAGCCAATCAGGGGTTGGAGCATTGGAAACTTGAAACATACTATGTATGATGTGGCATAGGATGAAAGAATGAAATATGAAGAGAGATGGAAATTTAGAGAAAGACTTTATGCAGATGTGAATTTCCAGAATGAACTATAATTATGATGCAAAACAGAACACTGAGAGAATAGTGCAAAAATAACACTTCTTAAAGCTTTATACCACACACATTTGTGGAATGTTTATAGATAATAGAAAAGTTACCCTATTTACTGAGGGGAAAAAAACAATAATACAATTTTGAATATTACGCAATTCCCTAATAAAGCTACTTGCAGCATTACATCACAAAGAACACCAAAATGCAAATCAGATTTTGGTTAATTTGCATAAGGAACAGTTCACCCCAAAATATATTACTACTACTAACAATTATGCCATTACTTGCCATCAACTTTTATTCTGTGGTACAGAAACAAATCATGAATCTTTATGTTGTCAATAATAAATATAGACCTTAATTGCCATGATCAATATCAGAAAAGATTAATATTCTGCATTCTGCATTATTATTCCTCAAAAGATTTATTTTTGCTCCACAGAATAAGTCATATCATTTTGTAAAAAAAAAGTTTTAATTGTTGGGTGAACTATCCCTTTAAAGATTCTTAACAGTAGCCAAAAACACCTTACAACTATAAAAAAAACATTTCAACAAAAAGTTTTAAGCTTATGTACTCATCAATGTTGTCAAAAAGCATTTTAAAGAAGAAAAAAAACAATACCGTTTGGCATTTCAGTCGCATATATTACGTAACGGGAAATGCAACGTTGCAGTTAACGTCGCTTTTACGTTAACTGGCAGTTTCCTCAGTAAGGTGCTCTTAGTTTATCAGCTTTGGTTTCTTACATTGGTCAAACATTGCAATCATACAAATCCAAACTCTGAATATTTCTTAAACCCTGTAAGACCATGTAGGCAAAAACCCCCCAAAAACCGCAAAAAAGCTAATCGCATAATACTGCAAAGTACCTTAAGAAACTCGCGTGACAGTAAACATTGCATAGGCAAGTAAACTAAGCAACGAATGTGACCAGGTCTACAGAGTTTAAGTCGTCCCTGCCCCCCAGTTAGCCCAAGATTATCGAGGACCCTTAAAAGAGCCCTCGATAGCGCTCGGCTAACTATCATGCTCTATGGGGGAGGAGCGATTTCCTCACGGCTCATCTGACCCGTGACCTCATGCAGCACGTATAAGAAGGGCACGCCCAAACTCAGAAGCTCGTAAAGGAAGGCATAGTCCTCCTGCCGCTCTCTGAAGTGCAGCCCTACATCCCGGACCGCCTTATACATCCAGCGGGCGAGCTGGCGGGGCATGCCGAACAGCGTGCGGCCCACGTGCAGTGGCCGGCGTAGACTTTTCCTAATAAAGGAAGTCAGGGTACCTGAGGGCTGGACGTGGTGGCCATCTGCGGCCGAGTAGTCGGATGTTGTGTTCGTTGAGGGCCTGCCGCTTCCGTGCACCTGCGTGATGCAATAATGATGTCATCACGATGCCATCACACTCCGTTAAAATCAGTTTCATCAAACGCATCATTACCTCTCCTCTTCTATGTCTACTGCTGGTTATCCGCTGAGAAAAGTGCAGCTTGCAATAAAAAGTGCCTGGAAGAGAGCAATCGTGAGTTAGGGACTACAAAATGTTCTGGATTCCCCATCAGACCTCTCAGTGGTGGCTCACCTTGGTTGGAGTCATAAGCGTGACCGCCCAGTCTCAACGTGCAGCCGCAGATGTGACAGCGGAAACACTCTCTGTGAAAGAAGTTTCCCTCCGCGCTCAGTCTCTCCATCACATACACTCGCTTCTTACAGAAGTGGCAGCTGTCGCTGCCGCCCAGACCCAGAGGGAAGTCCTTTCGCAGGGTGGTCTGAAACACAGAACAGCATATATGACATATGTGACAAACCGACAGTGATGTGGTACAGTATATGATAGTGTACAAAGCCCAGCTAGGGTAGTTTGTGTTAGGATCTCATTCTTTGAAACGGTGAATTCTCTTATTTCAAAGATGCAAGCCTGGCTTTCAAGAAAAATGTATCAAGTTATGATCCATTGTAGCTTTTCATTTTAGGTTTAGGCTCACAGTTATCAACTTGTGCACAAAGTGCACGTTACGGTATTGGTTTTTTCTAGTGCAAACTAGCAGAATTCAAGCAGAAATACCACAGTTTTCCTTAGTTAAATAGTGTAAAAGATCAGCAAGTTAACTTAATAGTTAACCTAGAAATACAAATTCTGTCATCATTTACTCACCCTCTTGTCATGTCAAACCTGTATGACTTTCTTTCTTCCGCAGAACACAAGATATTTTGAAGAACTGGACCCCATTTCTTCCGTTGGTTTTGTGTCCATACAATAGAAGTGAATATGGGCCAGTGCCGTTCAGTTACCAACTTTCTTCAAAATATCTTGTGTTCTGCGGAAGGAAGAAAGTCATAAAGATTGGAAATGTCAAGCGGGTGAAGTAAATGATCACAGAATTTTCATTTTTGGGTGAACTATCAATTTAAAGCCATCAGATTCAGCAAACATTTTGTACCAAATAACAATAGATGAGCTTTATTTGTTCCGTTAATACACACGCCAAAGCAAAACCAGTAAACGTTATGTCCTTTATGTCAGGCGTAAGATGCATTTAGTATTGTGCTTGAAATAGCCAGGACAAAAATATATTACCGCCCCAGATTCTGTACATCTTCTGGCTTCTATCTGTGGAGAAAGACGCTCTTAACTACACACAAGTTATGGCTGTCAGCAAAATAACATGCACAATGCTTGTACCCTTGTTCGTACACAGAGACTTTTGCAGTTTTACCAATCACAAGATTCAAACACATCTCTTACGAGAAAAAAAATCCCTCATGACACAGCCACAGGCTTTAACTTTTTTTGATAACAAAAATAAAATTACTGAAATGGATAAAAATCACTTTAGAGATAGAAAAACAAAGGTGCTTAGGCCCTTTCTGAGGATTCGGCAACTTCAATGAAAGATTCTCAACGGTGGAAAGTGCTTACCAGCGAGATGGTGAATGGATTGTTGGGTCTATGATCGGTCTCATATAATATGGCCAGTGTTGCTGCTTTAACCCCAATGGTAGAGGAAACTTTTCCCACTGTTCTCTGACAGTCAATAATGAGCAAATCAAAGTTTAGAAGGGAAAAAGAAACAGAGGAAAGCAAGACTGGAAAAAGATTACTAGTTGAAGACTAGCGAAACTACACAACAAACCTAAAACAATTCCTGCATGCAACTCTATTATAAACCTGACATGCGCACACAAAATAATGACACGCTTTTTATGACAACAGGCCTGGAAACACCGCAGGAAATGCAACGGTCTACGAAAAGCAAATTAAAGGCACAAAAATATTAATTCTCTTTACTCACCCTCAAGTGGTTCCGAATCTGTATACATTTCTTTGTTGTGATAAACACCGAGAAAGATATTTGGAAGAATACTTGTAACCAAACACTTCTTGGCCACCATTGACTACCATAGTAGGAAAAATTACAATGATAGTCAAAAGTGACCCCAGAACTGTTTGCTTTCCTACATTCTTCAAAATATCTTCTTTTGTGTTCAACAGAACAAAGAAATTTGCAATGCAATTTTTCCTACTATGTTAGTCAATAGTGGCCAACATGTGTTTTTAGTTACAAGCATTCTTTCAAATATCTTTCTCTGTGTTCCTTAGAACAAAGACATTTATACACATTTGCAACAACCCGAGGGTGAGTAAATGAAGAGACTGAAGAGGAATAAAACGTGAAGAAATAAAATGTGAGTGTTTTAATAACTGTAGAACGTCTAGGAGATTTAGATGACATACAAGGTTATGGTTTGTTTACTCGTTTCATTTTTGTTCAGGCAGACGTGCAAACACTCAGTCTGAATACCTGTTTGGAGGTGTCAAGGCATTCAACACGCCTGACTTCAGAGCGATCTGTATGTTTATCATGGCTCAGATGTGTTTCTGACTCAGTACTGCACTACAGCAATGAGAAAATACAGGGATTACGCTTCTCAGGGTCTTGTTGTCACAAAACCTCTCAGTCAACAAAACATAAACTAATGTATCAGTAAGTGACTGTGGGTTTGTAGAGGGTCAAAAGTGTGGGACTGCCTATTTGGAAGATCAGTTTAATAAAATGAATAAACAAAATGTAAAAATCCCCCATTACTCTAACCACAAATAATAAAAAAAACATTTGGGCAAATCTGTAAGGTTTTACCTGCTTGTGTTGGACTGAAGGAACAGGAGACAGAAGACAGGAAAGAATAGATGATTCTGGGACAGTGTGAGCTGAAGAAATGTTAGGAGAAGTGGAAACAGCAGAAGAGTCTTCAGATGCCTGTGTGAGGAGAGCAGGAAGATGTGGAAAGAGGAAACACTCTACAAAACAGTAACCCACCATCACCGCAATCCAAGCAAATGAGAGGAGAGTAGCGATATATGGTCTGACTAAAATTCACACTTTTGTCTTTTTATTAATTGGTCAAGCATTAAATCAATGGTTCTCTAAAGTAAAGAGAGAAAAGAAAGACAGAGGGTATTATTCGTCAAAGCAGCCAAGTGAGAGTGAGAGTGAGAGAGAGAGTGAGAGAGAGAGAGAGAGAGTGAGAGTGAGAAAGCAAGAGCGAGAAGGCAAGAGAGAGAGAGAGATGAATGCGCTTCTGAACCACTCCTTTCCAAAACCTCCGAGGGCTAAAATCCCTCGCAATAGATAGTACATGATAACATGAATAAGCAACACTCCGGTCATCACATGCTTTAATACGACTGAAGCTCTTGTTCAGTTTGTGCGAGCTGACAGCATGCAGGACTCTGGTCTCAGGCTTCACCTGAGATTGAGTCGATTTGCCTGAGAAGAGACAGCTGAGCTGTTGCGCTCGCTCCTTGACGCTTCTCTTGTTGAACTGTCTAGTGATTTCAGCCTGCGTTTCATTCTGTAAGTGTTTAACAGCAAAGGACAGAACGGATCAGAAATGAAAAGTAAAGTAAAACATGACAACGCATGCAAAGCTTTTTTGTTTTTAGTTTTATGCATTTGGCTGACGATTTTATCTAAAGTGACTTACAAGAATTGAATTTATGAGTTATAGTTTGGCCTCTATATGCTTTTTAATAGATATGCATTCTCCAGGGTCCAAGAACAAAAATCCGGTTCTAAACATGACTTGGGTTTCTCTTGCAATGCATTTTAAAATGTATGCTTCCAGCTATAATTCTTGTCGGGATTAGTTTCGGATTCATGCACCACATCATTCACCTGGTCGACTTCCTCTTCCAGTCTCTGAATGCACTTGATCTTCCCGTCCAAAGCCGGTGTGAAGGACGGACGCAAGTCCAATGGTTCGGTGTCCCGTGAGGACAGCTCAGTTTGAGAAACCGACTGGAGCACTTTAAAGGGAATGTGAGAAGTTCTGGAACGAGACTCGCTGGTTTGAAAGCAAGAGGTAAATTCTGTATGCTGGCAACTGGAGTGAACTTCAGTCTTTTCTTGCATCTCTACATTCTCGTGACTTGAATTTGCATCGGCGTGGCAATCAGAACGTTGGGCGCTAGTGTGCCGGGTTACACTCTGGATGTGAGATTCGAGCAGTCTTAGATATGGAGACGGCTGGGTGACAATTTGGGCAAAAGGTTTGGGAGTTCAGTTAGAAATCCAACAATGTTGATTCATGGATTTTATTGCGGGCCAAGTATACCTGCCATTTTTGTTTGGGTGGAGGGGGCGGTGGAGGCGTGGGATGGTTTGTAGGTTTGGAAAAGCGTGGGTTGTCAGTCATATCAAGACATACTGGCCTTTCATCACCTGAGTCCACTTCGGATTCAGACTAGTTACAGTAACATCACAGGAGAGAAGATGGAAATGTTTGGAAAAGATCAGAGGACAGTTAGAAGACTCACAGGAAAATGAACCATAAAACATGCAGAGAGCAACTGAAAATAGTGCTGTCAAATCGATTAATCACGATGAATCAATTCCAGAATAAATGTTTGTGTTTATTTAATAAATGTGTGTCTGGCATGTATATAAATACATACAGAAACATGCATGTATATATTTAAGAAGCATGTATAATGTACATTTATATTTATAGATAATATAAATATATGTTTAGGGCTGTCAAACGATTAATTGCGATTAATCACATCCAGATTAAAAGTTTACAGTTTACATAGTATATATCTGTGTACTGTGCATATTCATTTTGTATTTATAAACACAAAAACATGTATATGTATGAAGGAAGTATGTAGGAAATATTTTGATGTGTTTATTTATATTTACCAATAATTGAAATGAAATATAAATGTTTATTAATTTGATATTTTACTTTTTCTTAAATATATGGATGTATGTTTGTCTTAATAACTACAAAATTAATGTGCACAGTACACAGACACAAACTTTTATTCTGGATGCGATTAATCATTTGACAGCCCTTTCATTTTAAAATATAAATGTATGAATGTGCATATTTGTATATACATATAAATATACATGCCACACGCACGCATATTATATAAACAAACATTTATTTTGGTATCGTGATGGATCAATTTGACAGCACTTAAGAAAACCTCCACTGTCCGAAAAACAGGACTGTCTCAATGTCTCAGACTGATCAGTCTCGTTGTTTGCAGTTTACATATAGTTATGGAGTATTATCAGTCCATGAGTAACCTACATCCTTTAAGCTCATAACCATTTAGCCAGACAGTATAATGACCACAGCTAATCTCAAAGTCAACAGAAAATACATCAATGACGATTGCAAAATCACAGTTGCATAGTGATAACACTACAGAGTGTAAACCCTAAACACTGCAAGTTCATTTCTTTTGAAATTCGCAGACATGACTCAATGCATGCGTCATATCGGCGTTTGTCAACATTATTATTTTCATCACGGCCAGTTGTATTCAAACTCCATCCAACAAACTAAAACCAGAGGGTTTACTTTTGCTTCTACTTTCAGTGCACAAAGACGAGTATTCATTAGGGATTATGTTTGATCCGTTACCCCACTGCCTGTTCTCCAGTTCACAGAGATTTCCTCAAAGTAGCCTACGAGACATAAAATGGTGCTGACCACAAAGAACCTCAAAACCCATCCAGTAATTTTCATGTTTAGGAGACCTTAACATCTAGAGATGGCCACCAGGACAGTTTAACCAAACCACTTGAGATTCAAACACCACAGAAGACATCTTGGCTTTTTTAATACAAAGGAAAAAATATTCTTTGGTGGCTCTACCTGTCTGCGCAAAGCGCAGCTCGGAGCGTTCTCCTCAAACCTGGCCAGCAGTTGAGTCGCCATGGATCGCACCTTGTTTTCTTTCTGTTCACCTCTCTCCCCTGCAGAGGGCGCACCCTGATTGGACATTAAATGTAGAAAAGGAGAGAAGTGGAAGTAAACCAAACAGTTCACAGGAAGTGGAAAAGACAATGTAGCCGACACAAAAAGGGAAAGTTAACTCACCTCCTCCAGGTGGCCGATTCCCTTCTTCCTCTTTTTATTAAAATCATTGTCCTCCAACTTCTTGTCAACCTTAACACAGAACAATAATGCGTTTCCCAATTTAAATGGGATTATTTAGTACAAATAAAACGTTCAGGGCTACAGCACAGTAGGTATGGGATGCAATGTATACCTTTGGAATTCTTTTTCTTGGCAGTGCAAGATTTATGGAGTTGTGAACAGAATTTGCAGTCTCCGAGAGTCAGAGTGGGAGAACAACTGAAACAAAACAAAACTTAGAAGGAAGGGAAAAGATGGATGTGAAGGGGATGGTTTTAGTGTCAAGAAATCACATGTGAGCTCTACCTGTTGCAGGCTGCGCCGAGTTGCGGAACATCTCGTAGAATTTGGAGAGGTAGAGGATCATGATGAGCTTGTCTGGCCCACGCTCGGCGTCCATCTCTTTCCCTGTAGTGATGGGCTGGATGCCCAACTCACGCTCTACCACATCAAACGCCAACTGGTTGTTCTTAGCACAGTCTGCTTCATTCAGAGAGTCAAAATCACTGGAGGAGAGAGAGAGAGAGAGAGAGAGAGAGAGAGAGAGAGAGAGAAGCAATGATAAGGCTTTATCAGGACTACATTCCATTCCACTAGTGTGGCTGTGTTCTCGCTATCTGTATTCCTGGTTACCCATAATAATATTTGCAGAAACGCAGTCACCGGCATGATATGATGAGAACAGTTCCAGCTGATTTACTCACATCTCACTGTGAGTTTCTGTGAACAGCCCATCTTTATGATATCATTAAAGCCATCACTCACATCCGAATGGGATTGGGAGGAGTGGCGAGATTTATGGCAGACGACACACAGTAGGTGTGAAAATTATAGTGCATGTATCTATATAAATCATGATGCAAGCCTTGCTGTGATGTCTGAGCGAACTAAAGGTTTTTTCAGAGCAACACTAACATTACAAATTTCTTAGTATCATTATAGATTACGATATTCAAGCAGAAGGTCCAGTGTTTGACATTAAGCGGCATCTAGTGGTGAGGTTGCGAAATGCATCCAACGGCTCACTCCACCCCTTACACCTTTCGAAGCACTACGGTGGCTGACAAAGAACTAAGATGTCGTCACGTTTTACCTTTTTTTTCCCAAGGAGATAACGTATTTACAAAACGCTCTGTAGAGCAGTTTGTCCCTTCAGGGCTACTGTAGAAACATGGAGAATTCCATGTAAGGGGACTCGCAGTGTATGTACAGTAGATAGAAATAGCTCGTTCTAAGGTAATAAAAACATAACGCTTCATTATGTAAGGTCTTTATAAACCTCTAAAGACAGTAATGTATATTATATTGCATTTCTGTCAATCGACCCTCAAAAAAAGATGCAATGGACCTTTAAAGCTTAAAATGACTGTTGCCTTTGACATTACAGATCAGCATTGTTGTTTTATCAATCCAATTCCATATTAAGAGACGAAGCTTTTTATTCGCAACTAAGAAGAGAACTACCTTCTCCAAAATCAAAGCTATTGTCCTTAATTACACAAACCACTTGTTTTGATGGCCTAGGGGAAACAGGTACAGACACGCGTGCGACATCAAAAAAGTGTTATGACAAACGAAACAATAGATCAGCTTTAGTCAATAAAAGGCACCCTTTTAACCATACAGTGTGTTCATGGGGGTGTGACCAAGGAAAGACGCAAACACGAGGGCCAGTTTGTGTGTGTGTGTGTGCGTGTGTAGTCTCTCTTACATGAGGTCAGGCCGCTGGCGGTGGATGAGGGCGCACAGAGCCAAGCCGCTCCTCCAGGAGGTAGTGAGATCAGTCACATCCACTCCCCTGTAACCTCGAGTCTGCTTCTGACACCAGAACAGCAGACGGCTGGGACGAACCTCTGATTCTGAAACATGCAAGATGAAAAATGACTATTTTGGCACGTTTTAGCCAAGTGACCCTAAACTTCTGTACGGCAGTGTATACTAACATTCACTGGTTTCTACGTTCTCAGCCTTTAGATCTTATGTAACCACACCACGATTAAAACTCAAGCAAATTTGTGGGAGTCCCAACAGGTTTGAGGTACACCTCTGTCTCGATGAAAAACACACACACACCCATCTCAAAGGACATGCAAACAAAACTCAGAGGCTTTACAGTCCAGACTTCATGAAACGATGACATAGCTGCAGGGAGACCCATAAGGTTTTACTGAAATAAGGTCTGCACATGCTTTTGTTGACTGTCTGAACCTTTCGTCATGTAACATGAGCTCTTTGATTGAGTAGAGGGTGTGGAGCAGTGATAAGTCATTGTACCCGTGAGGCCGATTCCAGGTGAGACCAGCCATAAAACAAACATGGATCAGGTGGCTATCGACTGCACTGTTGTCACAACATCATATGCACGAATGAGGGAAAAATCGTACGGCAACAGGAGTGTTCAACACCACGGTTGAAGCTCACGCGTGTAAATTTTGCAGTACCAGTATCACCCAAATAAGATTTATTTTTGTGTTTTGTTTTTAAATATGTTAAAACCGACAGAGCTCACACCATTGGCTGAGTCAATGTTACTTTATTGGATTGGTTTTAATTCTAATTCGTGTGAATTTGTACACCGTGAATCATGCCAAAACGAATGATTATTAGAAAAAGCAATAATAAAACCCCAAACCTGACCCCACCGCAAAACTAACCAACACTGGCGCAAAAGCAGATCATACTACAGTACGATATCGCATGGGATCAGCTACAAAACCACTTTGTTTTCACTCCATAATAAGCTGGGACAAGAGGAAATCCTTTAACATTAAAAAACAAAACACTTTTACTTTAATATTATGTGGATGGTGTTGCACAGTTAATGCCCCTGGTGTACTTTTGTTTTTTACGTGGGCGCAAGCGTAGCTATACAGCCGAACGACGCTTACACACTGGTTTTGACGCATAACGACATATTGCTATACCTCTCCGGGCCAACAGGGGTCAGGTTTTCTTCTACTACCTTGGATCGATGCTCCCAGGACACGGTTGTCACCTGGTAGTTAAAATAATTACTGCAAGAAATGAAATGCGCATGCATGACCTGTGTGTACTGTGTACATAAGGTAACGCGTACTATTCTGATGACAAAATTTGAGTCACGCGCAATGTACGCTGTCCCTCGCGTACTATACTTCAGGCTTAAACAGGAGGTCTATCTGCACTACATCTGTAAAAAAAAAAATGATACTCTACCTCCTCTGGAGAGGTTCACAGATCTGCGCGTGGGTCCGTTGCGCTCCAAAACACTTGAATCCTGCTCACCTTTGATGTACAGATGTCGTACCTGAGACAGGAAGTTGTATTTTACAGGTGAATACACGTTAAGATGGCTGCATACGGATCGATATGTTAGTGATGGACTGGAGTCTCACCTGATGTGGTCGCACGCAGGTGGAGTTGAGGTTAGGGTAACGTGTAGCTGGGTCTATGGTGTATAGCTCAAAGTTTTTGGAGATGTTTTCAGCTGTGGTCTGAGGTAACAGCCTATAGATGCTCTCCCTGCACGATAGACAAAAACATTTTTCATGACAATAATACGTTCAATGTGCATAACAATGTATATATAATTGTACTGGGCAGTTTAAATGTAGAGTAAACATCATATCTGACCTCTCAGACAGAAGGTCAAGGGGTTCTTTACCCTGAGCCCAACCCTTTATCATCCACACTGTGTCAAAGGCAGCCAGGAAACCTCGAGCACACCCGGTGCCCATTGGCCAGAACGGCTAGACACAAAAGAAAGAGAAAAAGAGAAGGCAAATAAAATGGAGAAACACAAATAAGACGGAGAGAGTATAGCTTGCTTACAGGAAATTTTTAACACGGTTTATCTTCACAATATCCCTGTTTTTTCGCCAGCAGTATGTAAGAAAATGTTTCTGTTTCAATTTCAATTGCTAAATAAACTCAAAATTAGCCCTCATGAGAGATACATTTACCCACAGATGTTTGTATACTTTTTGAAACAGCATTTTGGAACCTCTATGTCTATATAAAGTGGCAAAGGTTTATTAAAAATGTGCGTTCGGCTGAAGAAAAAGTCTTCTACGATAACATGAAGGACGAGTAAGTTAAAAAACAAAATAATTTGTTGAACCATCTCCTTAACAACTTACAGGAAATATTCAAATTTGACTACAAAATAAAAAATACATTTATTTATAACCATGCGTTGACATATAAAGACATGCGTTATTGCTGCCTACCTCTAACAGACTGTCCCCAACCAGAGCCACCAGCAGCTGATGGCCGTTCTTTTCTCTCACCAGCGCGGCGTTTTCAGAGGCGTACATGCAGGTGAAGTCAAACATGGCCACATCCGGCTGACCGTAGTGGTTGATGGCATAATCCAAGGAGGGCAGCTGGTAGTTGTGCCAAAATCTGCTGCCTCGCGGGCATACGTGAGCAATGCTTCTTGGTTCACGTTTTCGCTTCCCAACAGCCGTTCGGTCTCAATGTAGTCCTACACATATGAGGAAAAAAACATTCAAATCCAAAATTGTATAAACCGTAGTCCTTCCTAACTTTTCATGAATTTGTAAACGTGCTCGTGTTATCTTTCAAACAAATGATTCTTGGCTTAATATTTGTCTATTTAATGCAATCTATACACTTGAACAGTTCACCCAAAAATAAGAATAAATCATTTACTCACCCTCAAGTTGTTCCAAATCTGTATAAATGTCTTTGTTTTGATGAACAGAGAAAGATATTTGGAAAAATGCTTGTAACCAAACACTTCTTGGTAGTCTCAAAGGTGCCCCAGAACGGTTTGCTTTCCTACATTCTTCAAAATATCTTCTTTTGTTTATCAGAACAAAGAAATGTATACAGATTTGCAACAACTTGAGGGTGAGTATAAAGACCGAATTTTAATGTTTGGCTGAATTGTTGCTTTAAGTGCGCCTTAAGTGTCTTGCCCAATGTAGACAAAACACAGAGTTAATGAGTTCATGCGGCACGTGACGTGCGTGGAGCCCGAGTCACTTAAACGTTTACAAACAAAGCAATCAAAATGTGAAAACAATAGGGCAATATTTTAATGCGATAAGTAGCTCAAGGTTAAGCGGATTACAAGGTGACATCACCAATGGTGAAGCAGTGGGTCTGCTTTCATCATCAGGGTTTTTAGAGTGAGTTTCTGTGACTCCGGAGGGTGTGAGAGTTTCAGACTCCAGACGAACTCCAAACACTTCAATCACTCAACTGCTCTGCTGTAATATCCTGTGTCACGCTGAGAAACCGTGTCTGACTCAGATATAGTTTCTTTTCATAGCAAACATGAAAGGGTTCTCTAATGCTCTCCAAAAGCAAATAAAACACATCATTAAAGGACTAATGATCACTAAGTGCATGTCATTACACACACGCACGCACGCAGAACATGGCATCCTGCCAGTATACAGTATAGTCTCCACTGGCCAACTGTTTTCTATACTCAGACATTTCATGCCTACAAGTCACATCTGACGGTCAACAAGGTCAAACCTGTGCGATTTACTGCCCACCAGACCCCGACTCACATTGATGATCACACCCTTGTCCAGCAAGCTTTGTTTCTTTGCAGTCATGACAAAGTAGTGCGTGTTGTCCCTGTAATAGACAATGTTTTCCAGATCGATCCCTGTACAAGAGACAAATGAGATCAATTAGCATGTCTGTGCCAATGACAAGCTATTATTAACTTTGATTTCCATTTACAAACAGTCCACTTACACCTCTGACTTTAGGGAGGGGAACCATTACACTGATGTTAATTATGTGTCAGCGTTTGAATTACAATTTTTAAATTAAATTGATGCAGAAATGGCTCGGTTAAGCAGAATGTTATGAGTTGAGCTGGAGAGAAGATGGACATGACCTGGACATGATAACGTGTGCTGAGTTTCAGCTCACCCGTTTCCTCTTTCAGCTCCAGGAAGAACTTCTGATTGAAGATGAAGGCCACGCCGCTGATCTCCTCCACTTTGGCCTCGGCTGTGGTGTTGCGGTTCACAAAGTTGGCAGTGATGGCGATAGCTAGTTTTCCTCTGAACTCCTTCCTCCTGAAGCCTGGAGCAGAAAATGGGCTGTTCATTTCTTTTTATGGTACGGCACAAAATTCTCAAAATGAATGTTACCAAAAAAAAGTAACAGAATAGTTCATTATAAAATGAAAATTTTGATTGTCATTTCATTTGTCGGAAAGAAACATGCACACGACGACTAATCACAGACACGCGAGAACCAATAAGATTGCTTGTTATCGATGTGTCGCCATTTGAGCTTACTTTCTTAGTTATCTCCATGTTGTATGTTTACGATTAATCGCATCGTAACGTTCTTTAAGTACGTTTAAATATTGTTTTCTCTCAAAAAACATATTGTTTTGCTTTAGAAAAAACATTTATTAACACACCAGAATCGTATGGATTACTTTTACGATGGATGGATGCACTTTTTGGAGCTTCACCATTTAGTTGCAACTTTCAAAAGCTTGCCTAGTATATAATATCATTTAACTCTGCTTGTCTGAAGAAAAAAATCATATACTTTTCTTTTAAGTGCGCTACAAATAGGTAAAAAAATCCCCCAGACTAGCATTGAAGGAAGCACCTGAGCAATATCTAGACACAAATATCTTGAGACCTTGGTTCGGACAATCATATTACCCTAGCAACCCCCTTGACACCCTGACAACTGCATGAAGAGCATGCTATAGTAACAACCACTCAGAACATCATAGCAACACCCTGGAAAACTTTGTCCAAAGCTTAAATCTGTAATTGTTGAAAATATTACTGACATCATTCGTTATACACGTGCCTTTGTCAAAATGAATGTGGATTTTAGGTTTAAAGGGAAAAAACATTTTAACCAATAGATAACAACTGCTTATGCAGCATGCTGACAAAAGTTCAGGACCGACATGCAGATTATTACACCTTCTACCAGCTGAAAAACTAAAGTGTTTCTAGAACAATTTTGCAAGACACCTTTGCACAATCTTTTATCATATAAGCAATATAATCGCTTTCTTTCAAAAGTCTCCCACAAGTATGGAGCAACTTTGACACGGGATGGTCCAAAGGTTTCTTGTGTACGCTTCTAGACATGTCCATGTAGGTCTAACCCGGAATGTAACTATGTCAGCAGTAACTAATGAAAAGAGTTGTGCTCTGCCCCTCCTGTGTCGTGTTGACATACTTCCTGTCAGACAAAAGAGTGTATCCATGTTCTGAATGTGGGACAGACGGTTTTTGTAAATAGTGCTTGGGAAAGAATCACTGGGGCAATTAGCTTGACCAAATGAGCATTCAGCAATAGTTACTATGCTTGAGAGAGCTAAATGCCTAAATACAACCAATCTCCATAGGCCAAAATATAAAAAAATAAAAATAAACATGCTATTCACAGAAAGAAATGTATACACGATTCCAATTTTTATGGAAGAAGCTTTTATCTAAAGCAACATCAAGATTTACACTTAATCTATGCATGTTATCCCTGGAAATTAAAAACTAGAAAGTCACAAACAACTGGTAACTTTGTTGTCACAGAATCACTTGTTGTGTGAATCAAGACTGTTGTCTTGTCAGTTATTGTCACACTGTCTAGTGTGTTATTTTTGTAATTCTTGTAAATTTACTAGGGCTGTCAAAAGATTAATCGCGATTAATCGCATCCAGAATAAAAGTTTGTGTTTACATAATATATATCTGTGTGCTGTGCATTATAATTTTGTATTTATTAACACATACACATCCATGTTGTATTTAAGAAAAATAAAACAATTATTAAACATTTATATATAATTTCAATTGTTGGTAAATATAAGTAAATACATGTAAATATGTATGTGTTTGTATTTATAAAAACATAATTAATATGCACAGTACATAGACATATACTATGTAAACACAAACTTTTATTCTGGATGCGATTAATCTTTTGACAGCCCTAAAAATGTACATATATGTGTAATTTTGTGTACATACCAGTAAATGTCTATTGCTCTTATAAAAGGGCATTCAATAATGTTTTTTTATCATGCTTCCACATTAAAATGACAAAACCCATTTACCAGAATTAAGCAAAGTAATTTCAAAGTCTATTGTCCGAAGCAAAGTCAGAGAACATTTTATTTAGAGAAACAGTAAAACACTTCAAAAAGTTTGATAGGCGCAAGATTAAATTCCATGTAATCTTCAAATCGTTCCTTACCATCAAGAGTGCTTCTCCTGCCATCGGCTCCAATTATCACATCAAACTCATAATCTGAGATCAGGTGGTCGGCCGGACGGATCTCCACCCTCCATCCAGGCCCTGGAATGCACACACCCGATTGGTCAAATTCAAAAGAGGCTCTGAGAAACATAAACAAACTTAGGCTGGTCTTTAATGCGTTTACTACAACTATCAAGCATGCCCAGCCCAGCAGTAAGGCCAAAATGATTGACTACGCCATGTGTAAAAAGGCTTTGCAGATACAGCGGAACAGCTAACGGCTTCGGAAAATTCAACCCGTTCTTTCCATATCTAACGCCTCTATAATTTGACGCAAAGCCGGTGCTTCTCTTTCGACAACCAATGCATAGCAGAAATGGTGCTATAGACCCCGGTGACCCTTGACTCTATATATAGGAAAGAACTGGGGGTTTATCATTTACACAATGCAGACTGGTAAGTGTCAGTGACGAGGCCTTCATGGTATCACAAGCGAATGGACATCAAGGTCATTTAGTGAGGTGTCGATTATCAAGATCTTGTTTCGATGCTTTTCTTCAAACGCAATTCCTCAAATGTTAAAGATCGTTGGAACTTCCTCCATAATGTTTAATCTTTTGTGTGTTAAAACTACTGTACATAAAGATACTTAAAATGAGGTAATTACAGATGATGGGGGATTATATCCTTAACTAACAGTGGTACAGTAACAAGTCAAACAGTCGCAAGCGGTACGGGTCACAATTAAATATCGCTTTAAGTCTATGATGTCATTCTTAAAACACACTCAACAGTTTATCTGTGTATGACAACAGGGCGTGCAAACCCGCCAAGAAATGACATAATTTGAAAGGTTATGATTACCACCTGCATGTGTACTTCTGTCCACCACGTTTTTTACTCTTGGACATTGTAAAAAACAAGTTGTTCTTGTTCTCTGTGGGATATTTTTAGCTATTTATGGCAGCGTGGGATTATGTTATGATGGCTTGGAGTTGGCTAAGAGATCTGTGCAGTTCCATGATACACGGTAAATGCGAGCTAACGGACACCGTGGTCCCAACTAGTGGAACAAGCTTATATAAATTCTGTTCTTGGCTCGAAATCTTAACATGAGAAGCAGTTCCAGCTGACCATAATATGCACAACAAGCCTCTGTTTGATGATGTGAAAGACAACTGGTAGATGGTTGGTGGATTACCGTCAGGGCCTTGGTCCTCAGGTGGCTCCCGAGGCTTGAGGAACTCGACGTTGACGTGTACCTCCACCCCAAGGATGAGAGCGATCTTTAGAAGCATGAGCTGCAGCTGGCGGATACCTGAACACAGAAGGCACCGTGATGTAGACGAGAAAATAAAAGTCACTGTTATGTCGTTGCGTTCCCCAGAGGAAATGCTGGGATTGGACAATAGAGATTTATTAAAGCTGCACTCCACAACATTTTAATTGTATTTATTTTGTTTATTCTTTGGGTCAAGTTATTGAGTAAGTTTATAAAAAATATGTGTGGAAAACTGTCTCTTTAGCTTACCGCGTGACGATAAGCTTATGAAAATGATTTATAATTTGAGCCGTCTGGGACGATTTTGCAGGAATGTCAGTTTGACATCACCTGACTTCAACCAACGTAAAGATACACTGCGAGTATGCAAAATAATATGCAATTTAATGTTTTGATGGTGATATAGAGGCAAACATTAAGGATTGCAGTTTGTTTTAAATACAAACTTCAAGAAAATTTTCATTTAATGACACGGACACATTGTTTGCATTCACACGAAATCAGATTTTCTGCTCTAATCTGGTTTGAGGTTGTTTACATTGCATTTTAAACGTGTCATGCATTAGATGCACATTTAACAGGTGATGCTCCTAAACCCACCCATAATCACACAAAAGATAAATGCAGATTTGTTATGATGTTAAAAATTCAAACCTAACTGTTCACACTACAAGATTCAAACCCAATTTTCCACCTACAAAAACATCCCATATCATTAAAACGTAAGATTCATTGTTATTTTTGTCCTCACACTGTCCAGAGGACAGGTCTACTGTGCGTCACACGTGAGTGGAAGAAACAGATGAGATGTGTGAACTATATGAATGAACAAAAAAATCAAACATCAGACTGATATATAACAGGTTCCAATGGCAGCCCGCAGTCAGTACCCTGCGAGATATAAACAAGGAAAAACAGATTTGCATCATCCAAGCAGCTTTACATGTTTTGCATCTTGTTTGGTTGTGCTGGTCTGCTGTTATCTCATGGACCATCGAGAGGAACATATTACAAAAGCATGAGCTGGCAGAGCATAAAAAGGAAAGGCCTGTCAGCTTGACGGAAGCAGATAAACGTAAAGGCTCATACACAGATCTGAATGTGATTACAACATTTATCATAGCAGGAACATCTTGTACTTGGTCTCTGAGTAGGTTCCTTATTCATTCTCTGTAATACGTATGAACGTATACAAAACATTTTTAAATGTTAGTAGTTTGAAAAGATCTTGGTTCATGGAAGGAAGGAAGACGGCCATACGATTAGTCGCTACGAATCGGTTGCATAATAAAGGTTTTTGTTTTCATAATATATGTGGGTGCACTGTGTATAATAATTATGTATATATCCAAGTATATATTTAAGAAATATTTGCATGTGTATATACATTTTTATATTTATATATTTAGAAATATTTAATATATTTTTTCTTAAAATGATATATGCATGTGTGTTTATTTATAAATACATAATTATTATACACAATGCACCCACATATTTTATGTAAACAAAAACTTTTATTCTGCAAACGATTAGTCGCGACGAATCATTAGGCAGCGCTAGAAGGAAGAAAGGTGACCTACTAATATGGTCTATAGATCCAGCGCAGAACTTTCCATAAAACTTCTTGGCTCCAAGGTTTCTGAGGTCATGGATGGTGTACGGCCAAAGGTGCAGAACATTGTTCCTGGAGAATGTGTCCCTTTTTTCAATCACCACCACTTTGGCGCCCAACAGGGCCAATTCTATGGCGGCCCGAAAGCCACAGGGTCCACCACCAATAACGAGACACTGTGGAAACACAATAAGAGTCTCATTGAGATCAGTGCTAGATATTTCAATAGGAGTTCTTTAAAAGAAACTGTTCTGGGATCTGTTGAAGTGTTTATAACCATTTGGGCTTTCTTTGGAAAGCAACTGAAAGATTAGCCAACATGATGCCAACAACAGCTACACCTCACCGTAAATAGACTGCCTGAAAACTTATCCAAGCATGTCTAATCAAATGAAATCTTTCATTCCCTTCACAAAACAACTTTGCTTGTCACTTCAAGCCCTGATCCGAGCAAGTTCAAACACAAGTGTATCAACCAACAATTTCTGTAAAGGATCTGTTAGGGGGAGGCCAGCTATAGCACAGTTACTCCGAGCGTGTTCAGCTTGCTTTATTTTAGAGTAGAAACATCTCTACTTGAAAGATGTTGCAACTTGATTTCTACAATAACACAGAGGGCATATCTGTAGCATTGTGTTGTTTCTGGGAAAAAATGTATACGTGCTGTGGTTCACTTGTCGGTTTTGGTTTTACCCCCAAATATATTTTTCTCTCGCCATATTCGGAATACTGAAGATTCTGACATTTTGTATACCGCTTTTCGCATACTGTATAATAGGCTTTATTTGGATGTGTTCATAGTTTCTGAGTGACCGTCCTAACTTCCTGTAAGTTGGCAAACTGCTCCTTGTGTTTCCTGTGGGCTTCATTCTCTCAGGCTTAAGGATTACAGTCTCTCAAACATGGAAGACCACCATGAAAGTAAAAAATGAATTAAGATGTGGTAGCACCAAGATTCAAAGATCACACAGTAAAACTTCGCACTAATTCACAACATACAATCTTCTCATAAGCAGAGCAGAATATATTTATGGGCGTATTTTAAAGGAATAGTTAAAATCATGGCGTTGTTAATTCACCCTCATGTTGTTTTATACCTGCATGACTGACTTTGTTCCTTGGAAAACAGACGATGTTAGGCGATAGTTAAGGGGGACAACCTCCGTTCACTTTTATTGTATGGAACAGGGCTCTAGACTAACATTTGAGTGAGGTGGCACTGGTGGCACCAGCCCTTAATTTGGTCGCATCAGTGTCATGGCGTGAGGTAAGAAAACCCTAACTCGGCAAATGACCATGGTATAAGTGGGATAATCCTCAGCTAGCCGTGTGTTAAAGGATTCGAATGCACTTCGCGGAGACAACCACCCTCCACTTCTCATCAGGTGGTTCCAGGCCTCCACGTCGTGCACTAAAACCCTTTAACGCACGACTAGCTGTGGATTATCCCTTCCTTAATACATTAATAAATATTAATTAATTATTTATATTTTATATGTGTAAACTCTCAACACTTTACAATATCTTTCTTAAAGCTACTTTCCTTTATTTGTTGTGAACAACTCGTATAAGAGAACCCAATTCCTTTAATATCAGTGAGTGTTTTTGGGCCCATCCTTTGTGGTTTGATGAACATTATAAACCGAGATCTTTAATATACTGCTGCCCCTTTAATAGCGCACTATACTGTAACACACATGCGTTTTGTTTCCCAACTGTTTGTTTACGAAACCGACTACCTTTACAAGGATTCTTGTTAATATGACCATTTCAGAGGAAGAAGGCGTGAAAGAGATGTCAGTTTAGTATTTTGTGTTCTATAAATAGGATTTAACTTGATGTATAACGTTAAGATTTTGTATGCTTTGCAGTATTGTTAGAGAGCTTCGTACAATAGTATAGTGCTTAAACTTTAAACACATGTTTGCTGCATTAGCTTTACATGCATACAATACACACAACACGTTATCTTTGCTGTTTTGTACCTTAGCTGGGGAAATTATTGTATTCTGCAGGCGGCAAAACATATTGGAGTTGCAAGATTGAGCACTTCGGTCCTTCCGCTCCATCATAGCATTAAATGCCCCTCTTACATCTGCGCATTACGTCTTTGGGGGCGGGGACACTGATGGATAAGTGCATGGTTGAAGGGGGAGACACGAAAATGAGTGACTGAATGCGCCGCTTTCGCACTATATTTCTGCGCATTAAATTTATAATACGCAAAAAATATATTTTGACCAGTTTGGCAGTCGCAAAGTTCTTAATGGTTGCACCGGCAGTTAAAATAGTCGCAGTTGGTCGCAGTCTAGCGCCCGGGTGGAAATGTGTTCCACAGAAGAAAGTCATAATGGCAGCCAATGACATGAGGGTAAATACTAATAACTTTACATTTGTAATTCCATGAACTAACCCGGTATTGTATCTACGACAAACCAAATAGTCTGCTTTAATTTCCTTAATGCCACGCTGTTGTACTCGGGGGGGAAAAAGTCAAACTTATTTGTAAAGGAAAGCAGGATTAGAAAGACAAATAATGTGATGGACCACAGAAAACATATGCAAAGGATATTTACTTTCTTTGTAAAATTACGAACAGCAAATATATTTTATAGAGGTCAGCAAACACGTCACAAAATAACAACAAACGCAAATAAACAACAAATAAAACCACTTATGAACCAAAAGCTGCTTAGTTACTGTGAAACTTTTGCTCAATACTAATATGTTTTGGGTTTCCAATCCTTTCAACATCTTGTCAAGCTATAATGGGGTCAATAATGACATGTGCACTTTGCAAAATGCAATAAAAAGCAGGTGACCTAAGACTGACTCTTCCATAGACAGCTAACAATGACATAAAGCAGTTGTTTTCTAGTTAACGTGTAGTAGACTTTAACTTTCTTCCTGATTATATAGTTAAACAATAAGTGACCTTTTCTCTTAAGCTAACACAATAATACAAACACTAGCTACTGTAGTATATGACCTCATACATACTGTAAACCTGAATAATGACGGATGAACGGAAGAACGATCACCAACCGAACCACTTCTACTCTTTGAAATATTAAGCAAGGGCTTTGACTAACGAATCTGTGCATGAAAATTATTTCAAAGTGCCATCTCATACCTTGGGGCGATTCTCCAAAACCTCGTCTAGTATTTAGGATGCATGAGCTTGTAAGCACAAGTAAAGCTCTACAGACTTACCCTGGTGTCAACGCAGGTTTTGCCCTTGCCGTACTCCTTGTGGGTGGCTCTCTTGTCCAGCTTCCCCCAGAGGCCTTTGGCCTTCCAGTATGTGACTGCGGCTTTTAGGCTGCTGTAGAAGTTCCGGTGGTCCGAGGGGTCCAGCTCGAGTTGCCTGCAGAGAACGCTGAAGGCCTGCAGGGTGCCTTTACAGGTGGTGGCCTGCACAAAATTCTCAAAAAGCTGGCCGGCCTGAGACACCCGTTCATCTTCCGTCTCTCCCATCCCTCCGCTTTTTGGTCACTTTCTTTCCCCTCTAATGTCAGAGGATTCAGTCAAGGGCTGGGTGGTGCTGGCATTCCTCACGAAGCCTGGGGAAAGCAACATGAGTTTTTATTTGTTTCCACACTACTAAAGTGTTATAAATAACCTGTCATCATCATTCATGTGTTGTATGTGAGAAAACCATCTATATATGGTTATGGAGTGAAGCAAAATGACTCAAAATGGTAGTAAGTGCACTTCCGCTAAATTAATTTATTGCTTTAAAGCTCTTAGTGTTGTCTCGAGTCGATTGTATATAAAGGTCAATTATCTCAATAAAACAGCGCAGTCCTTTAAAGAACTTATACAGGTCTGTTATCCTCGTGGACTTAGACCACAAGACAACACCTTAGAGAAAAAAAGGGCGTTTTATACTGAACTGGTGCATAAAAATGCTCTACATTTTCAGCAAAGCAACACATTTAGTTTTTGCTGCAAAATAGGCCAGACAAGTCACATTAACTCACATTAATGACAGGATTACTGAATGTTGAGCAAAGCAAACTGGACAAAACAAAGGAACACTCGACCCTTGAATCAGGACACAGTTTGACCTAATAATAGAGAACCTGAGCCAAAACAATATTTTGCAGAAGACTACTCTCAAGAAAGGCCATATAATACATCTTATTTTATGTATGATTAAAGGGATAGTTAACCTAAAAACGAAAATTCATTGTTGAAAATTCAACAAAGAATGTTGACAAACAAAACAATTCTGGGGCACCATTGACTACCATAGCAGATTTTTTTCCACTATGGTAGTCAATAGTGTCCCAAAACTGTTTGGTTAAAAACATTCTTCCAAATATCTTTCTTTTGTGTTAAGCAAAACAACTAAATTTATACGGGCTTGAAACAACTTGAGGGTGAGCAAATTATTTTTTAAATGAACTATCTCTTTAAGAAGCGTAAACATACAAACCTCTGTTTCTCACCGATAAAGCCTTAAAAGGACAATTGACCCAAATCACGTACAAAAACACGAGAAAAACATTGGTAACCAAACAACACTGGACCCCATTAACTTCCATTGCATGGACACAAAACCACTGAGACATTCTCAAAACATCTTCTTTTGGGTTCCACACAAGAAAGTCATATAGAGTTTTGGAACCACATGAGGGTGAAAAATGACTAAATAAATTAAAACATTGGGTTATGCACTCAACAAAACGATGGTTCTGAATTTCTTCCATCAATGTCATGATCTGAAAAGGAAGTTTTACATGGCTACATACTTTGAACTCTTATTTCAAGAAGATGTAAAAAGCAATAAAAAATCCTTCAAATTGTTTTATGGGTGTTGAATAAGGCCGGGGAAATCTGAAGTAAGATGTTGCCAGCAACCTGTTCTCTCCCAATAGGGAATGGAAAACGAGATTGGGAGTGAAACCAGATCCTTCTGATAAGTGAATGATTTGAATGGGTGTGGAGATCATCTTAATGAGTGCAAACTTGCAGAAAGCTACAGCGCAACATCTGGATGTTTTCCTGAGGTTCACTTGAATCTCTCCAGCCTAATCGAACAGGCAAGACGTCTCATTAGTTGCTCATGTCTGTCATTTGCACAATTTGGTAATACTCTGAAAAACATAACCTGACCCAAATCCTTTGGACTGGAATCCCTTGTATTCTCCACGGACCAATGAGTGCACGGTTTCTAGCATGTCACAGTGGCCTGGGAAAGTTCCTGTTGCTAAATTTAACCATGTACTGTAAAGGCAGTAGAAAACTGTTCTAAAAACAACACATGCTTAAAAACTGTGTAGTGCGTGTACCACCAACACAAACAGATTTGAAGTAATAGTATTGAAATCTATCCACCTACCAAAGCACAACAGCACAAATATCGCAATTAGCCTTTTGGACAAAATGGTGATGATGATGGCACAAATGCAAGAGCAATCGCTTTACCATTGCCTCCATGATGTTCTTCAACAAGATCATTTACATTTGACCATCCCGTCCATCATTACAAATAAACCAAACTACCCCATGCAATGTCATTATTACTCCCTAAGCAGGACCCTTCAGTTAGACACGACAACATGCTCAACAAATTGATTCTGACAGCTTGCTTCTGCAACTTCGGTTTACCAAGCTCCTTTTGAAACTTTCCACATGAGCTTTGAACCATCAAAGAGTTCAATCGCCTCTCAACGGGCACCACTTTAAACAAGAATTTCTATGACCCACTTTCCAACAGCCCTAAGATTCCTCATGTGACCTACAGTAGGATACAGTAGGAAATGAGAATATGGATCCAAAAGGACCATCTCTAGGGAAAGTCTGACTTCTTGAGTCAACATGATCAGTAGTTTACTGCTTGAAGGTAAAAGAGAATAAACCAAAGTTTTCGGAAAGCTGTTCTGTCCAGGAGTTTTCTGTCCAGGAGAGTTGAGTTACATTGGTTTAGGTAATGTCGGTAATTGTTAGCCAACTGACTTATAACCAGTAAGAGTGATAGGCAGTTCATTCGATTAACTGTAAAGTAATACAAAGGACTGTTTGAAGGTCACCTCAGTGGATGTAAAAATGCATAAAGAACACCAAATAAAGGGACATAATTCTGTAAATATTTCTCAGAAACTGCAGTAAGCGTTAATAAAAAAGCGCCATGCAGGACTATTTTCTTCACAGTAGTTCAAGATATCTGAAATTACAAGAGCTCCAAGTCCATCCTGTTTGTGCACTTTTTGCTCCCTTATAGCAGAGAAGAATTCAAAGCAGCCCCTCGGCATTAAAATGAGTGCTAAAACTTTGGCACCTTCTAAGAATTCAAAATATGGCATACCAAATGATGTCTAACCCCAAAAATGGGATTTTTGTGTCATATACTGAGAAGGATGTGGAAAGCAAAATAAACCGAACATGGAACCTGTTATTTTGGGAATGGTACAATAACTCTACTCCCAACAAAATCCACAAACGCGCAAAACGGCAGGACTTATCACGCATTGGACTTAATGAAGGGGAAGATGTGAATCAAACCCATAATGGATTCTCTAGACTAGAGCACCGTCTTCAGCGAAGATTTGATCTAGTGACATTCAACCGGGCAACACCCATGTGCAACTAGGAATTCCAAGTCATCAAATCTTGCGGGATTTACAATTACAAAGGAGACATAACTGCATACTATACTGTATGTTGTCCGGTTGTTTCGCGGTTTGCGCAGAAATCTTTGGTATGGTAAGATAATTTATTAAAATTATACGGTATGATGCAGTTACTGAGCAGTAGAGAACATTTTCCCCAATGTCATAAATACATTTCAGACAACAAAATGATGCAGTAACCACAATTGTAGCCTGTTGAGCGTCCCTAATTCTTGCGGCATGGCTGTGTTGATACGGGTACATTCCTGCTGAAATGTTCAGAATGGTCACCGCTCAGAATAGACAGGCCTCGAGTTTCAAATTCTGCCATGGTGTGATTCTATAGCTGTGCAGCAATATACAGCAAAGTTCAAAGCCTTGACATTAGGCTACAGAAAACCTTGAGTCAATAATGGATCCACTGCTCATGCAGAACATCATTTTGCTTCTGTAACTGAATATTAAAAATAAAAGCTCCTTTGAGGTTTCCTGATGCATAGATACTTTGCAGACTTTCGGCAGCATCATTAACGGATCGTGTTTTGTCGATAATACACCCACAACTATATTCTATCATAATCTCAAAATCTATTTTAAAGGAACAGTTCACGCAAAAAATGTAATTCTGTCATCATTTACTCACCCTCAAGTTGGTTCAAATCTGTATACATTGCTTTGTTCTGATGAACACAGAGAAAGATATTTGGAAGAATGCTTGTAGTTCTTGGCCACCATTGACTACCATAGTAGGAAAAATTGCTTTAAAAATATCTTCTTTTGTGTTTAACAGAACAAAGAAATGTATAAAGAATTTAGGAAACCAAACAGTTCTGGGGCACCATTGTAATTTTTCCTACTATGGTAGTCAATGGTGACCAAGAACTGTTCGGTTAGAAGCATTCTTCCAAATATCTTTCTCTGTGTTTGAGGGTACGACAGAATTTTCATTTTTGGCTGAGCCGTCCCTTTAAATGGCACACAACAAAACAGTTTCAACTTAAGAGTTTAAAGCTTTTCACCATCCTAAAACAAGCGGCCGATAGGATACATTGGATTAAGATTGGTATAGAATACATTAGAACAGATTTATTACCATTCATTTCAAAACTACATCTAAAATGAGCAAAATGGACCCAATGAACTGAGTATAAAACAACTCACCACTTTGTGCAACAGACACAAGATATCAAATGTTAACACGTAGCAACTCTAAAAATATGGGTGTACATATGTTCTTCTCAGTTGTGTCAAAAATAAAATAGTATTAAGTAGCCTTTAGGGATTCTATATCAAGTAAACTGCTCTTACTTTGTCTTTATGGAATAGCTCACTTTCAAAATGTAAATTCTGTCTGTCATTATTTACATGCCCTCGTCACTTCAGACCTTTATTACTTTCTTTCTTCTGCAGAACACAAATGAAGATATTTAAAAAAAATGTCGGTAACCAAAAACGTTGGTCCCCGTTGACTTGCAGTGGTTTTGTGTCCACAATAGAAGTCAATGAGGTACCGACGTTTTTGGTAACCGACATTTTTATTTATCTCTTTATTTGTGCTCTGCAGAAGAAAGAAAGTCATAAAGGTTTGAAATGACAAGAGGAGCTGTAGTTGATTTAACAGAAACCTGTTTGATAGAGTCACACCACAGCAGCAGTGTATCAGGATAGCCTTTATAAGTCAACAACAGCATATCCCAAGAAGTGAGGACTGGGTAACACTGTCTATAACTCTGTCCTACAGTTTTCAGAAGGGAAAAGTGTTGTAAAAGCTCCTCTGAAAGATAATACTATCACTGGCTAAAAACCTTGGCAGAACCTAGACATTTTGCATTGTTAAAAATGTGATAAAAGGTAAAAGGTTCACCTGTAAGAGAGACTCTGACACCCAAAAGGCAAATGAATATTATATACCATGTGACTCCGGTAGGCTATAAAATTACATTACAAGGACTTTAGGATATAGACATAATGGACTTACATTAAGCAAAACCGAATATTTATCTACGCAACCTTGGCACACTCATTACAAAACACTAACGGAATAGAATCACAAATGGACGCATTGCATAAATCAATCATGATTCATTAACCAAGACACATCTGACACCAGTTCTATACTATACATACTGTCCTAGCAATGAATAATCCTGTACAACTGTATGAAAAACAGAATTCGAACCAGGTTGGGAAACTTCCAAAAGCATTGAAAATCGTTACAAATGTGTAAAAGTGTTTTTTTCCACAAATAGCGTTATGAAACATCAGCTGTTTACCAATAAAACCATAAAAATGTTATACAGCATGTTATTTGTCTTGGGCATTATTCAAGATGTACTGACATTTCATCATTTCATCCACCAGATAACATCCCACCAATACAACCCAACGCATTACCGGTACAGCCCCAGCGACCATTACAGTTTCCATAAAACCAATACAACTCCCATTATAACAATTCAATCAATTAGAATTTCTGTCATGTTTCTAAAGCAATTCTTTATATAGACACATTCGCAGTCACAGGTTAGGCTAATTCAGCATCTATATTTTGTACACCTACCATGTAACTAATATTTATAGCATGGGACCAAAACATCTTGGTCATGTGATCCATTGGGTCAATGGTTGTATCAGGCAATTGATATAATGACCGAAACGAAGCTTAAGAGATAAAACTCCAAATGAAACCCAGACAGCTGACAAGCATGGAGGTTAATTATTTACACCACACTTAGAAATGAAGCTGACTAAAGTAATCCAACACCCCACTGGATATCCAATACAAACTTGCCATTATTGATTTGCAACTTCATTGATATGACAACAGTTTGTGAAAACCTAAACTATATCCTGTTCTCAAACATGAACCTTGGTTTATGTTATGTATCCTACCAGTGCGGCGCGCGTCCGCTTCAAGTTTCCCAACAGCTCGTGCAGTGACACGCGCGCTAATAAAGCGCAACAGAAAACTTACTTTAACCTCTGTAATGTGACCTCAGCGCATGCGACAGACGCTCCCGTCCAAATTCGGTCCGATAGCGATCGATTTTATCCGTACGACGTATATGACGTGATGTTTATTTCCTATACACAGTTTCAGAGTGAAATGTTTGTATGGGTTCATCCGCTCAGATGTTGTTATCGGTCGCGCTCGCGACTCACTGGCTCTTATGCGCTTTATAATTAGAGGCGGCGCTTCCCGTGACGCCCAGTGGAAAGTTCAGAGACACTTGGAGGGACGAATCCCATCCTTAAACTTGAGAGGTCTCATTGGAGACTGTTTGATGTTGACCCTTATGAGAGCTGTAAAAAATACCTAAGATCTTGTCAAATAGCCACGTGTTTACAGAACAAGGATCTATGCTTCATATACCTACATATTCATGTGATATAAAGACTGAATCAATACTCTTGCAAAGGATTTTCCAACAAACGCCTCATGTTCAGGGCGCCTTTGGTCACCCACAGCAGACTTTAAACATGCACTCGATGCAATATTGCTATATTCTAATTTTGCATTGATTTTATAGCTTGATAAATATGTATGTCAGCACGCAGCTTACCCACAACAATGAAAGAGGCGATTTAGAGTCGCAGAGTTCCGCTGGCACGAGCAGTTTAATCGCGCGCATGCTGGCAGGTGTCTCATTAGGGCAGATAAAGCAGATGTTGTGCTCTGTCGCCATCTAGTGACCGACAACACGCAACTCACCAAAGGATTGCTGTGCAGACATTCCCATGCACGACAAACTTGTGATGTCACTTTAGTACAAACGTTTCGATAATTAAATGAAGCACAAATATTTTCAAGACATCGTTTTATTTTTTTAAAAGTATAATTGGGGTTTGATTGGATGAGCTTCGTTTGAGACGTTTGTAAAACTGACGATGCTTTCCTGTAGCTCAGTGGTAAGAGCATTGCGTTAACAACGCACGGTTGTGGGTTCGATCCCAGGGGATTGCAAATACTTATGTATAAATGTACAGGATAAAGCAATGTAAGTCGCTTTGCGTCTGCCAAATGTAAATGATGTGACTGGCTTTCAAATATCATGATTCAAAAGCAGTTTATCGTTTATTTATAATGCATTGTCTAATTGTTATTAATAATAAGCATTTAAAATCATTGTTAATATGTAGGCATGTGTTAATAAAATAGTTTTGTATGTAAACAATACACAACTCCACTGGAACCAATGACTGTGATTTTACCCTTTTAAGTATTTCTTTCTTTCAAAGTGTTTGTTTTTTATGAACCCATTTTAAGTCTATATTTGTTATATTCTCATTTAAAACCCTCTGCGCTGTCGCTTTAATAATTTAGCCATCAGACGCAATGGTGAGCCAAACATCTTTTTCCGGTCTTTTCCCCTCACATTTTTCCAAATAAACCACGTCCAAGGGATAGGCACAGTGTGTGATTCTCGGCAGGGGCAGCTCTCTTAAACCCCCAAAACGATGCTGAAGTTTGCGTTATTGTCGTGTTGTGCGTGTTTGGTGGTGGGCAGCACAGTGAACAGAAGGGGACATGGGGACATCGGCGAGACCCTGGAGGCGCACGTAGCGCAGGGACAGACCACTTTAAACGAGATGTTCAGAGAGGTGGAAAAACTGATGGAGGACACAAAGCACAAACTCGAAGAGGCTGTGCATCAGGTATGAATGCGTGAAAAGACAGACTAGCAATTTCTAGCTCTCGTCCTGTACTCATATAGTCTAGTGAGAGGATTCCCCTTAAAAATATGTTAAAATTATACTGTATAAAATATATAATAGATGGAGAACGAGTCTTCAAAATCGCTGTTACATGGACGCAACTTGCCGGCCAGTTTTCACAATGAAACAACAACGGAGATTAAACTGGGCAATCGGACCATCCAAGTGATAGAGAAGATCGACAAGGTAGGCGTCAAAGTTTATAATCTATATATTATTATTGTTGTTGTAGCCTATATGAAGAGTTTGGTTCCAAAAATAAGATTTTCTAAAAACTGTTTTTATTGTGCATTCCAGTTAATATCAATCAAACTGAAGTTGGTTTGTTTCGATTAAACCCATAATAACAAAAAATACAGCTAACTAACACAATACAACATAATAAAAAACTGTTTTGGAAACAATTTCTTCTTATTATAATCTAGATTTTTATTTGCATAGTGCCATGAATACGGCTGCACATGTGCATTTGTGGACTGAAATATATAGTAGAATGATTTATATATTAAGTCTAAGACCACATTAGGAGTCTATTGCCATGAGAAAAGGGTTTAATGGAGTTGAACGTCATTGTAATTCCAGCACAGGGTTTTCTTTTCACTCTCTGTGACTACAACTGCTTTTCCTCTCTAGGAAACAGACAATAAGACTGGGAAAACTCAATTTTCCAGAACTCTTATTCAAAGCCCCGTTCGATGGAATGAAGTAGATCATGTAAGTCATTTCACTTATAAATGGCTCTTTTTTTATTCCAGTCGTTGCAAAATATGTATTTGTTGAAAACAGAAATGCCCTGGTACTATGTAAACTGCATTGGCTAAAAGAAAGGTTAAAAAAATGTTATTTGTTCAAATCAAACGTGGATTTTCCACATCGCCATATTAGAACCTGCTGTTTGCTTGCGGCACAAAACTTGCCTTATTAAAGGGACTGTTCACCCAAAAATGAAAAGTAACTTTCTACACATCCATACCTGTATGACTTTCACCTTCTGCCGAATTCAAAAGGAGATATTTTTAAGAATGTTGGTAACAAACCACATTGGCACCAATTGATTTCCATAATACAGACTCAAACCACTGAGACATTTCTCAAAATATCTTCTTTTGTGTTCCCCAGAAGAGTCATATACAGGTTTTGAAAGTCATGAGGGTGAATACACTATGACAGAATTTTCCTTTTTGGTGAACTGTCCCTTTAAGGATACTGATCTAAACAGTGAATTCCTGTAAACTGTTTGATGAAGTTGTTGAGGTACAGATGGTTCGCATCTATCCTCCCGCTCACTTTTGTCCAGACCTACGCAGTTTCCCATGTTGCACTCGAAACAGGAGTCGTGTTACCAAAATCTGAGCTTTTACTTCTTACGTGACTCATAAGACACATGTGTCTCGTGTGTCTTTCTCAGAATTTAGTCTTAAACCCCTGATCACGTATAAACCTACACATGTGCGTTAATACAAAGGTGCTTGTGCGTTGCCCCATGCTATAAATGCTTTACCAGACAGCCGTTGGCATTAGACGTCTTTGGTCATGCGGTCCTCTGGCATCTTGGCAATATACTGTACATTACACGGTGTGATTAGGACAGCTGGAAAAAATGCATGGAAAACAGTGCATTGTGTGGTCAAGAGTTGATGCTAGAAGTCCTGTTGCCGTGAAGTAACGTTTTGTGGTTTGCAAATCATTGTGCACGCCGTGGCAAATCTTAGCTCAAAGTTAAAAGATATGCATCGCATAGGCTATTATTGTATGTGTATATGTTACATGGCTTCTTGTGTTAGTAAAAAAAATTGGAAATATTTAATACATGGATGTGTTTCCTTGTTTTTGTCCCAGTCGAGAGGAAGTTGGTCTAGAAGCTTTTTTTTTCTTTTCGTGTGACTCATTTGGTAACGTCTTATGTCTAGACTCTAGACGCTGTAGCTCTTTATAAGGGGGAGGGTTCAGTTTGGTCGGCTGAGCTGTATTTTTGCCCTTTCAGCTCTGTTAGTCTGTGAACAGTTATAATAAAGCTAATGATTATCAAACATCACCGTTTAAAAATGAACTTGAGTCTGCAGTTGTGCTAGACCTGTTTTAATTTGCTCATAGTTTCAGAGATTGAAAACACAACCTCCTTTCCCTTAGGTCATAAGAAAAAGTCACAGTTTCCACCAGTTCATCGTAATACCTATGTCATAGCATCTCGCAAGAAAAACAAACAAACAAAAGACTGTGTTTGATAATGGTGACACAAATGTGTTTCTCTGTTTACGGTATTTTTTTTTGGAACGTGAAGCACCTCTTCGGAATTTCCTGATCTGCAATCCAAAACAAACACAGTCTTTTAAAGTAGTTAAAGTGCCAATGTGTATTTTTTGGAGGATCTATTGACAGAACTGCAAAGACCTTACATAATGAAGTATGTTATTATTACCTTAGAATGAGCTTTTTCTATCTAAATACACTGCGAGTCCCCTTACATGAAATTTACCATGTTGTTTCTACAGTGGCCCTGAACGGACAAACTGCTCTAGAGAACGTGTTTCGTAAATACGTTATCTCCTTCGGCAAAAATGTGAAAACACGACGACATCTTAGTTCTGTGTCAGCCACCGTAGTGCTTCGAGGATTTCATAAACGGGACCTTAAAGAGGTCCTGCTGTCAATTGACCTAAATGACCTGCTGTCAATTGTTAACATTTGCTTTTGAAAATGTCCATTTATTTATGGAGTTACAATGAAGACCTTCTTCACACATGTTATCCTGCAGTTTTTTATCATTGTTTGTTCATGATGTGTGCACAATTGTTCACTACCAGTGTATGATCCGTGTGTTTTTTCTTTGTTCATTAAGGAGTGCATGATTGATGAGGATTGTGAGGATGGAAGCTTCTGTCTGTACGAGATCATCACCTCGAAGTGTGTCCCATGCCAGACAGCTAATATGGTGTGTGCTTTTATAAAATGAACTTAACATTTCATTTAAGTTCATTTTCTGTCAAATGCAGTAAGATAAAAATAAGTCATAATTCAATATATATATATATATAAGAAAATACAAATTTAATTTCTCAAAATAGGATCACTTTTTATGTACTGTATATGGAACATTGTACTAACAGTATTTATTATAGGCAATGTATCTTTAAAACCGAAAGCATAAAGTAGACTTAATCATTTACTCGTTCCAAACCTGAATGGCTTTCTTGCTTCTTCAGAACACAGAAGATATTTTGAAGAACGTTTGTAACCGAACAACATTGGCTCCCATTGATTTCCAATGTATGGACACAAAACCTCTGAGACTCAAAATATCTTCTTATGTGTTCCACAGAAGAAAGAGTCATATAGTCATAAAGGTTTACACAAGGGTGAATAAACCATGACAGAAATTGTATTTTTGGGTGAACTATCCCTTTAAAATGCCATCTGTGCAACAAGCGGTTAAAGCTCAATTATTTGCTAAAGTGTGTGAAAGAATCCCAAAAAAATGTTTGCATCGCACGCAGTAATATGTGAAATCTATAGGGAAAAAACGGTCATTTAGCTTTGTTCTTCCTAAATTTCTCGATACTTTTTCTAGGAGTGCACAAAAGATGAGGAGTGTTGCGGCGAGCAGCTGTGTGTGTGGGGTGTTTGTGCTCACAACCGAACCAAAGGACAATCCGGAACAATCTGTCAGTACCAGAGTGACTGTAGTCCTCAACATTGCTGTGCCTTTCACAAAGGTAGTACACAACATACCACCTCACTAGCATAGAAAAAAACATCAATTAATCTTCAAGATAATGCAAGACGACATCCACAATGAGCAGTGGGGTGTGTTGGAAAAAATCTGCAAAAAGCCAGTTTTCCAGAGAGCAGGGGCCTCCCGGTTGGATGGTCTCTCCTGAAATTACAAAATTGTTTCCTTGAACTTGGAATCTGACTCCCCTCAATAAATCTCACCGCTGCGCCAAAAACACGCTTCCAGTTTGTTCTGCAGTTTTCTTAGCGTTGCCAGATAGTCATGAATCAGAGAGCATTACACACCAACAACATGTTGCTGCTGATCTAATATTTTTGACTTCCTTTCCTGTGTTATCTCCCCCACCCCTATACTTATATCATCTCTCAACATCTCCAGCGCTTCTCTTCCCCGTGTGTCGGCCCAAGCCACAGGAGGGTCAGGGCTGTCACGATCACTCTAACCAGCTAATGGATCTCTTACTATGGGACGAGGAAGGGCCGCGCGAGCACTGCCCGTGTGCTGCTGGTCTGAACTGTCAGCCTCTCGGGTGAGCGAACAGAAAGAAACCCAATAATGACTTTTGAACTGTAATGTCTTGTCTTTTATGAACGAAACCTTGCCGGCCAAATTAAAGCTTGCTGATTTAAACAATTCATACCTCAGAATAAACATTCAAAGAAATACAGACCAGATACTTTTTTGTTTTGTTACAGGAAAAAATCAGTGTGTGTGGATGAGAGGAATTCCTCTGGTGAAGGGATTTTGGACTGAACGCTTTGACAGGAACTGAACGTTGTCAGTGGTTCATTATTATGCTCTGCATTGTGTCTTCCTGTAATTTATAATATTACTTTTTTATTGTTAAACATTATTTGTAATTTGCTTGCCATCGAAGTTAAAAGAATAAAAACAAACTTTTCCAAACACCACCACCAAGAGAAGCAATTTTGAAAGAGACACTGTTTTGATCTTTTTTATGGTCTATGAATTGCTTAATTCTAGTCTTGTCTGTGTATTAAACTGTATTCAAATATTGAAGCACTTTCTTATGTCAGTATAATACTTTAATAGTTAATGACAAGGTTCCTATTTGTGTGGATCTTGCTGTACAATCGTATTCCTTACAATTTAGTTCCTGGAAAAAGTAGTGTATGCGTATTTTTGTAGCTTCTTAAGTGTTAATATTTCCACAAACAAATAATAAATTGATTGTTAATATTTCTGCAACGTGTTCTCATTTGAACAACAGGGGGCAGTATTGAATTGTGCTAGTTACAGAGAAGGCGAGAAAATGGACATTTGATATTCTATTCCAGTAACAATTAATATATGGAAATAAAACGGTCGCAATGATGACTCGAAAGAAAATAAGCTCACATAGTTTATTCTTGATTTCTTTTGGTTTACAAATGAAAGGCACCCATTGATTTTTAACCCCCTCTGATATTTTAATGTGGCAATTACGATTCAATCAGAAACCACAGACAGCATGACATTGTTTTCTTGTAATATAGGAGTACGTTTTCTTGAATATTATGGTATATTAGACCCAACAAAAACAAAAACGTGTAAGGCAGACGAACAGGGAATAAACCCCACTTGTAACATCAAATACTGTTATAATCAATCTTACATTTAAAGTGATCAGAAAAGAAAATCCCCGGAGTGTTGAGACCAGTTATGAAGTGACTTGTTTTTTGTTACCCAACTCAGATCAGACCATTTCAAAAATGGTTTCACTGTGTGCTTTTCATTTTACCCTGTTTTCTGGGTGAAACTCATTTTCACAAGAACCTGAATACATACAGTTAAACTGTTTCAAAATGACTTTTCCAGTGAAAACCCCACATAAAAATATGGATCCCGATACAGGCGGTAACATGAAGGCAAGGATCCCTTTCCATAAATTAGAAAAGACAATAGTCAATCTATAATCCACACAGTTAGTAACAACATCCATCAACAAGCATTAGCAAATATGACCATTAAGCTGTGCAAAGAGTTAAACTGTTGTGACAACCATTAATTCAGAGTAATCTGTAAAAATAACATGTATTGTGATTAGCAGAACACCTCTGTTATTCTGCACAATAAACAACCTATTATTTCAATCATGGAAAATACTTGTTAATGTACAATATTAAATTACAGTGCTATCTAAATAGATCTACAGTAACATTTAGAAAACTCTCACATTGCATGAACACTCAGGCACAGTTCACAGAATACATAAGAACAAATTGATTTGAAACGAAACACTGAATTATTGTAAATTTAATCCTCCTCTGTCATAGACTCCACTGAAGAACAAACTGTAAATGTAAATAACAAATAAAGCCTATGCACAGCTGTGAATTTTGAAAGCCGGCATATTTTCAGTAATTTGGAGAAAATGTATATACAAAAGCCATAACCTGAACATTATGTGTTGTGGAAAGAAGCAATCATTGATGAAACATGAGCAGAACAAACTTTCTCGACAATCGTTCGTAAACCATTCTTATGCAAATTCATAGCGACACAAGTCGTGCATTTGGAATAGTTTCACAAATTATTTACACAAATTCGTTTTCCTCATGTTTTGTGAATAATGTCCAATATTTGTAAACGGCAACCGGTTAAGCAAGTGGACAAACTGAGGTGTTAAATGTTGCGTTTTCCACATTTCTAAGAAAAACACAAAACTTAAAGGTCAAAGGAATATGATTCACTATAAAAAGGAATTGATTAATAAATCGAGATGACCCCAAACCAGAGGTCTAGTAGTACAAATAAATGTATATATAGAGGACAAAAGAACAAAGATTACATTAGAACAAAAGCTAAAGTGAACCTAAGCGTGTAGGCTTTCAACCAGTGGCTTGAGACGCTTATCTGGTGAAATGCAAATCATTGATTTTATCTCAGAGTGAGATATCAGAATGAAGTAAAGCAAAGCAAAGCAAAGCAAAACAAGCCCCTAAAGACAAGGAATGATCTAACACAGACACTGGGCACATGATGGGTCATTTCTGGATTGTAGGCACAAAGCTGAGCTCATTACCTCAATGCTGTGTGTAAACCATAACCAACAGTCACCCCCAATCCGGTTGCGCTCGAAGGTGGAACAGGTACGATAAGTGCTCGAACAAGCTCAGCAAGAATGCTCTTGCTATTCTTAGACCTCGAGCAGTCGGGTGCACTCGCACTCTTATGTCAAGGGTGCGCTTGCACGGGAGGGTGAGAAAGCAGATACTGCGCTTGTTTGCTCGGACCTGCAGGCACCTCGGAGTGTCGCGAAGCAGAAGTGTATGCATAGCCGTCTGGGGAAGGGTTGGGGAGCTGGGGGGATCAGTATCTCATAGTGCTGGAGGCTCTAAAATAAGAGAGGAACTTGAAGCACAAGCTGACGACAAAGTACCAGATGTTTCGGGCCATCTGGGAGCGGGCGATGAAGATGCGCCAGATCAAAACTACCAAGACCGTGTTGAATGTGTAGCGTATGTTTCTCAACCTGCGGGAGATAATGAACAGAAAAAACAAAAATGAACTTGTGAGCACGAATGATTTGCAATAGCTTGAAGTATTGTAATACTCACTTGTTCAAGTGTTTGCGTGCCGCCGGAAGTCCGGACAGTTCTTCGTTGAGGACATACTTTTTAGTGCCCATGCAGTAATTCTCCATGTATTCTGCCCAGTTCAACTGCCTGATGTCAAAGTTAAACACCTAACCAGAACGCCAACATTCAAGCAAAGTTAATGCAGAATAACAAGAGATATAAAGTGTTGCAGTTTCTTTGAAGCATTAAAGGAACAGTTCACCCACAACTAAAAATTCTGTCATGATTTCCTCACCCCAGGTTGATCCAAACCTGTGTTTTTTTCCTGCTTAACACAAAGGAAGACATTTGGAAGAATGTCAGTAAGCAAACAGATCTCATCCCCCATTTACTGTCATAGTAGGGAAAGTAAATACTATGGGAGGCAATGGGGGATGAGATCTGTTTGTTTCTGTTGAGATGCTTCCAAATACCTCTCTTTGTGTTTACCCAAAAGACATTTCTACAGCCTTGAAACAACCTGAGGGTGAGTCGATGAATGGATTTTTGGATGAATTATCCCTTTAAGGCTTCATTCACAACGCACCATCCTCATATCACACAAGCATCGACACAATGCAAACGCTCTGACTCACATCTGCAGATGTGATTCATAAAACCGTTGACAGACGGCGAGTGATTGATACATATAGACACACACCTTCTTGTCCTCTGCGCTCATCTGGTTCATGAGCATGGTGACGTTGTCAGTGTTCCACACCCACGAGTGGCTGGTGAAGTACTCCAGCACCATCATGGCCTTGTGCAACCGCGTGATTGTCTTCATCATCCTGCGTCACCACGTGACGGACACAACAAACGGGAGAAAAGCATGAACGTTAGCATAATACAAGTGTCGACGGGGGCTGGATGTGCAGCCTGAGCTGTTGATTTTTCTATTAAACCCCTGAAAGGGCATTTGCTTGAATAAGAACAGATGGTGACACTAACAAACATTAAGAAACCATTTAAAATGAAATCGGCATATCATAAATTGCTTAGATTTAAATATTTAGCAATTGTGACTATATACACAATGGGGTCCAAAGAACTAAGAAAACAAGTGAGATACTTCTGATAAATGATTTATCATTTCAGTTAAATGTAATATAAATATATTTGAATTAGAATAGATATTATCATATATTGATGTACTGCAGGTGGCCTTCACTCCACAAACTTTTCAGGTTTAAATTTGATTTTGAAACTCACAAGTGTCAAAATGTTCTCAGTTCTTTGGACTTCAATATAACTGTACAAATATTGAAAAAATATTAAAAATGTTTTGGCCAAACCAAATATAAATGTGCCGATTTATTTTTGATCATTTCAAATAAAACTGAAATGACCCTGAATTTGCTATTTATTTAGGTTAGTTTGTATGATTCAGGTTATTTTCCACTGACCTCACCCAACCACATACCTTTGGCAAACACAAGTAAAGAATTCCATTACGATTTGGTTGACCAATGATCACACACTTAAACCTAAATGATCTTGGAGGGCACCTGGGTAAATGTTTCTGCTTGACATGTACTACCTGTCCGCTTTGAATAACTATAATTTATGCCAAATGTCATGCTTTGTCAAATATAAAACCAATGTTGTTAAATAATCAAATTTTTCTGAAATACCCAGTTTCCCACCAAGACTTCATGAATGGTTTGTATTAGGGTGACAACAAATACATGAATGCCGTTAGAACAATGAATTAATTCAAAGTAAAAACATTCTCATGGTGTTAAAAATCCCACTATGTTACTATAACAGCTCCTTTTGTAAATACACTTGCACTCTAAACCAGATACATGCAATAAAATGGATCTGATTTAAAGTGCATAACAACATCAAAAACTCTTATTTCCAGATACCAAACCTATTCACTGGATATCAACAAGTGGATATTTGTCAAAGAAAAACCTGGTAAGAATTGTGTTATAGTAGTATAGTGTTATTAAGTCGAATTAAAAAGCAGGAATATAGCAAATTTAGGTTTTTATACATATTAGTTTATAGGGCAGACAGTTTGGTAGCTGGGCTATAAGACTATAAATGCTTTTCTCAGATCAGCCTGCTGTTTCTTGACACTTATTGGAAGTGTTTAGTGTAAACAGACAGAGCAGTCTGAGCTTAGCACTCGCTTGTGAATACAGCCTGTTGTGTTGCTCAAAACATCATTCCCAACGTCCACTGCCATCATACGAGAGCAAACCGAGAGACCTTGTTGAGACTTGATGGCACGGCTTGAAAAAAATCAAAAGGTAGCGATGGAATAATGGGATGGCTCCATCTCCTTGACATCCAAAGTATAAAACAGCCGATGCCATGAAGTCGAGCAGACAGCCATGCTGGGCCGTTTCGTCCCAGCTGGCCATCCGTGGCACACCACACACCCGACACCCAGCGGAGGTGAGGAAGGCGTTACGGGGCGGCCTGGATACGGGTACTAAAGACCTTACCGGGGCTTCTGACCCGTCAACAAGAGCAACCCGTCATACAGCAGGGCAGGGAGGGTATGACTCACTGTTGTCCAGTACTGATTGGTAAAAGGGTTGGATCGCAGGTTAACATTAGGGCGTCTGAAAGCTTGATCTAAGGGGTTGGTCTTGTAGGTCATGTTTATGCAGTTCTCTGCGGAGAGGAATACAGGTATACAACATACGAGAAAGCATTTTAACACACAGCTACAGAACACACACACAGCTAAGCACACACATGGACGGGAAGCATGCAGAACCCAGTCTCCGAGTGGGTTGTGCATCCTTACCCGAGACATTGCGAGACACGTGACGGCGTGAGGGGCTGGACTAGAAAAGGGGGAGGGGCGAAGCGTTCAGATTTACCTGGGTTCTCTTCCTGATATCCTGAGGAAGAGATCATATAGGAAAGCTGGTGCCTTGTGGCTCACAGCTATCCAGTACTGATTGATAAGGCGATTGGTTGTGAGATTTACATTGGGCCGTCTGAAGGCCTGCTCAAGGGGGTTCCTCTTGAAAGTAGATATAACATGGTACTCTATGAGACAAAAAGGGGGTTCAACAGAGTAAACCGCACAGCTAGGCACGACTTGGTTATTGGTTAAAAAGCAACATCCTACCCTGGAGGGTTTTTTATTCATTCATAAGCATTAGGATCATAAGAAAGCGTCAGGGCTGTTTGCAAATCATTCTAATCCCAGTCTACTGTCTATATTGTCACGGTTTTCTCAAAACCTATGTATGACTCTCTCTTCTGTGGAAATCATAAATAATATATTTTAATTAATGGTTTTGTGTCCATACAATGAAAGTCAATAGCGGCCCATGTTGTTTGGTGACCAACATTCTTCAAAATATCTTCTTTTGTGTTCTGCAGAAGAACGTCATGCAGGTTTGGAATGATATAAAGATGAGTGAATAATGAAGAAATGGGTGTAAGCTATTCCTTTAACAAACAAATCTTTGTCAGCATCACAGCATAAACAAAGACTTTTTTCTTCGAAACAAATCGGCAAACCACAACGCTACAAAATCAAAATGACCTTGACAACAGAACCACTATCACATGAGAAATCCCTATCACACCCCACATAAATCTTAATTCCTATTTAATTATTGTGAATAAATATATTTAGACAAAGGACATTTAAACATTATTTTAACTCTACTAATCAATCCTCCATCCTCGGAATTGTGAAAAAAGCCTCTTCTGCATTTGACGGCAACTAACCCTTTTTCAAAAAGCCTGTTCGACAGCCCCAATACTCGAACCCAAACTACTTCCACAACTCGCTTCCCAAAATAATGAGCCAGTCAACGCCCTGTGGATTTCCTGTAAGGTGCTGTGGGCTTGTTCAAACACAAACACAGTCAGCTCACTGCTCTGGGTGTGTGTGTTACTCACTGCTGTGTGTGTGCACTTGGATGGGTTAAATGCGGAGCACAAATTCCGAGTATGGAACACCATACTTGGCCTCACATCACTTCACTATCACTTTTTCAAATGAATAAGTGTGGGAACCCTTCCAATCCAGCATCGCTAAATCTTTCCTTTGCAAGTACGGAATGGGAAATTGAAGCTTTGAAGGCCACTGAATCATTATTTACGATTGCAAATGCGATTCATACCGACTTCACCCCAGTGGAAAGGATTGATCCCGCCCGTTGTGCAGTTGTACACCAACATGTTCCTCGGCCTGCAGAGAAAAGAAGAATGTCACTGATGGAAAAGCAGTCGCATATCTCCTGTGATTTATTGGTGTGAGGGATTTAGTGTGTCTGTTGGTGTTTGTGCGGTTGCGCGACCTGGAATGCTTCTGGGATCCTGAATACCACGCAGCCGCCAAAGTGGTGTTGATGACTACATCCACTGGCACGAGGTCAGCGACGGCATTATTCGATGCCCTCATTGTTCGTAGAATCCCTTTCCCTGCCTGCACAAAGCATTGCATGTTATTCAAAGTCATAACACAAGCAATCGTGCAACACAAAATGCAAGCGCGAGCATTCCAATCTTGTGTATACTCACAGCTATGAATATTCCACTGGGCCCGTTGAAATTATCAATCCAACCCTTTTAGAGAATGGAAAAAGGATGATCAAATAAACGTTGTGTTTAGGCTGTATTTTTTAATGAGGTGGGAGGATGGAAATTTGCATGCTTACCGGGAAGGGTTCTTTCCAGCTGGCTCCTACTATAGAAGGCCTTACGATGGCAACGTTGAGGTTTCCACACTCCTGCTGGACCATGTATTCGGCCAGAGCTTTCGTGTATGTGTATGTGTTGGGCCGCTCGCCCAACAGCTTCGGTGTCATTAAAGAGACAAGTTTGTCATCCATCCACCTGTCAGTGTTGTAAAAATGACCAGTTCATTACTAAACATGTGACCACGTGATAGTGTCAGTTTGACAGTTATGAATCGGCACAGTGTGTTTGATGTTCAGAAAAGTGACCCGTCCAGTCAAACAGGAAAACAGTCAACTTAAAGTGCTGTTAGCTATTTTACATGCATACAGACTTCAACAAAAAAAACTTTACTTTTCTAAAAAAGACCATGTCATTCGGAGGTGGAACTTTAATTACATTTGGGGGGGAAAAAGAATGCCAAAGCTGATTTTCCAGGAGTTTAACAATGGGCTATTTAAACACGACCAGTAAACGGAAAAACGCCGTTCAATTTATGGCAAAGGTTTTATGTGCTTAAGCACCTTTTGTTTAAATAAGAGAACAAAGTTTTTGACAAGTCACAGAAATTCAAGCTGTAGACTTAAGACTTACTCGAGCGTGTCTATGAGCTTTCTGTAATCGACAGGTGGTGGATAGACCACCTCTTCTATGAGCTCCCTGTCGCAGTTGGCGTAGGCTGTGGACACATGAATAAAAACTTCCAAATGCTTAATTCTGTGAGCCAGGCGCACCATCTTCTGTGTGGCCAGCACATTCAACTGCATGGCATCTCTGCATAAAAAAGACCAAAACTTTAGAACAACGTGGGTGGATGTGATTATATTATTATAAAGGAGTAAGTACATTGCAAGGTCAAATAAAGAAACGACTAAGGAATGCAGTGACATCTGTGTGCGTATGTGTGTGTGTGTGTGTGTGGGGAAACCATGGCTTACTTCAGAGGCTCATTGAAGCGGATGGTGGCGGCGCAGTGAAACACGATGTTAATGCAGCTTGTGAGGGTCTCCTGGTCCTCTTTGCTCAGGTCCAGGTCCGGCTGTGTCAGGTCGCTGTTCACTGCCACGATCTTCTCCGCAAAGTTTGGCTGTTCCTCTCGCAGCTTGTCGAAAAGCTACAACCGACATCCACATTAATATCATCACTGACCAGAGATCAGTTTTCACTATAATCTAATATCACAGTCTGGCTTAGCGTTGCAGTTGAGGCGGCATATTAGGTTGTGACACAGATTTGAACTCCAGTCATTCATACCTTGCGAAAACAATACTATCAATATTACCTAGCAAAATGTGGATGTTTATATTATCCACACTGTGTAAAGCGCAAATAGATTGGGGGATAAGATGTATCAGTGTGATCCAGAGTTCCAAAAGTATCTCAATAGTTTTCGCTGTCATAAGCAATGTGATAAGAAAAGAATCTGATCAGTCTTTAATCTAATGTCTTAAGCAAAGCTTGAATACAGAGAAGTATTAAACAAACACATGCTTTTGTGCAGGTATTGATTGCACCACGTGTGTAATACATAACAGTGTCATATTTTGAGTTTTTGGGATGGTTTTGTTACGCAGATCTGGCAACCCTGATCAAAATGGACACATTTCAAAACTACTTCGATTCGGTGACCAAACCTCTTGATCTGCACCTACTCACCCTGCAGTTTATCATGTCAGCGACACGGGCGTCAGGAGCCTGTCCGGCCTTTGGTCGCACGAGCACGTAGGCAGCTCTGACGCCGGGACAGGAGCGCAGCAGCTTCTCCAGAAGAACCTTCCCCATGAATCCCGTGGCCCCTGTGATGAGAACATGTTTTCCTTCGTAGTACTCCGGAATGGTGACCATCCTGACCGCACCTTCCCTCCTCTGTAAGACCCCTGAAACAGACCGGCAGTTATGTGGTCTCTCTCCGCACAATTCGCACCATCACAGTCATTTCACAAGAGATGTCAACCAAACCCTCTGTTAAGAAGTGTTGCTTCAGAAATCGTGTCGTTTCGTCAGTTTGCGGTAAATATTTCAGGGAGGTCACATTCTCTCTTGCCAAGATCTTGTTAGTCGGCATTAAACCGTGCCACTCAAATCTTTACTGTTGGAAAGTTTAACCGTAATGCACTTTCAAGTGATGGTGTTGTATTACAATCCTGGACCGCAACAAGATTTTGTTTTGTAGAGGTTAAAATGAGTGCTTCCAAATGGCGTTCAGGAATATTGACCACAAGACTTTAAAATTCGTCCAATCAATTAGCCAAATGTAGTAGCGCACAAAAAAACCATAGAGCTCTTATCTCATGTCTGCTGATAGCAAAGCAATACAACTCATCCAGACAGTGTTTTAGCCAGTCATTGAGTTAATAAGTAATAAAATAATCTAATCTCACACTGGGTTCGATAAGAAAAATCTATACTGTTGTGTGCACACATCATTTTTTTTACATTTTGCACGCATTCTACCACAGATGTTTAAGTCACTTTGTTTCTGATGTTTCAAAAGAAGTTAACATACAGTCCAGTGCTTCGCAATACAACTTCTGCTGGCTTTCTGGAAAACTTGCTGTGTGCAGCATCTTTTTGTTCAACGCAGCAGCCACTGATTGTTTAATGCATCACACACCAGTGCCAAGAGCCACAGCTGTATATACCCCTAACATAAGCAAACAACACAGGTGTCTTGGGTTTGTTTTAGGACATTTGGAAGGATAAAAATCACATAAACTGCGTCAAAAAGGGGTCATATGGCAAACATACATGTTTTTCTGTGTCTTTGGTGTGTTATAAGTTGCCCATGCATGTGTTAGACACGTGAAATTGCAAAAATTATAATGTCGGAACAAAAGATCTAAAAGCGAATGCTCACCCAGACCTGGCCGAAACGCCTCGTGTAACCACACCCCCAGTAATCTTCGTCAGTTCGGAGTATGATTTGACTAAGACCGCCCAAATGTATACGTAAGTAAGGTGGGCATACCTGTCAGTACTATTGCTTTGGAACTTGATGTTCCAAATATGGTAAGAGGCGTTACATTTCCGTCACACGCTTGAAGTATTCGACCAATCACTACACACTGGTTAAATGGCCAATCATAGCACAACTCGCTTTTCAGAGAGATGAGCTTTGTAAAAAATCCACGCGGGGCAAAGGGAGATACAAACATGCACTCTATGTGGAAATTACAGTGTTTTTGAAAGTAAAATGGTGTACACACATTTCACATTGCATTACATCTAAACCAAACGATAATATTCGTTTTAGCCGTGTCATATGACCCCTTTAATATTTGTATGGGTCAGTCTGATTGTGCCCAAAGCAGAAGCCAATTCTTTCATCTTTCACCCTCATGTCATTGCAAACCCGTACTTACTATTTTCAGCAGACGCAAGGAAAATATTTTGAAAATCACTGTAAACCAAACAACACCGGCTTCCATTGACTTCCCTTGTATGGACACAAAACCTTTCTCGAAACATCCTCTTTTTAGAATCATATACCGGTTTTAAATGACACGAGGGTGAATCCTTTTGAATATTTTTGAGTGAACGTTCCCTTTAAACAGAACTCAAGAGCAAGGAATTCTGGGTCTGCGAGATGGGATAAATAAATACTCTTCAGTTCTGATAGAGGCGTCTAGCATTCTAACCCCGAAAGTCGATCGCACAGGAAGGAAAGGCAAGCAAAGGAACGGACCAGATCATTCTATATGGGGCCATCTGACATGATTAAGTCCCTTTCATGTATGAACACCAAATGCAAATTGATCCACAATCCACATCCTCAGTTTGAATAATTAATGTGTCACATGGGCCGGCACCTGAGGAACTGCACCACTGTAACAAGTGAGGTGAATGTAAACAAATACGAAAGCCATAACAATATTAATAGAATGATAGATTTGTCATAAAAGCATTCATTTAAAGGCTGAATAAAACTATGTGAGTCTAGGCATGGGCGGTTTCAAGGTATAAGGTTGGGAAGAGTCAAGGTTTCAAAACCACAAAAATGTTCTGTGCTGCACTTTCTAAGCAGCTGTGTTTACACAAAAATACATAAGTCATGTAATGCAATGATGTTTAGGCCTAATATATGGGCTATGAACAAAAACTTTTTTGAATATTTTTAAGGCTTTATTTTTTCCATGTCATATATGTTCTATGCATGTTGGTTAAAAATAAAATGTATTCGCGTCCAGTTGAAAAACTGTTGTTTGTATAAACAGACACTTTTGCTAAAGGTTATCATACCGTCAAAATCTCATACCGGTCCATGCTTACTTGAGTCTAATGATGGCGGAAATCCTGTGTGCACAGTACAATATCACATCTACAGGCCCCAGTGGTGAAAATAACGTGAAGGAAACAGTCAACAATGAGAGTGAGCGGAGCAAGAGACGCATTGAGAAACACTGAACAATTCGTCTTGTCAAGACCACAGTATTGTGAGCCTCGTTTAGATGTTTTAGCTAAATAACTTGAAAAACGCCTGAAAAGATGCTCAATTTCCGATTTCAACGTAAGCAAAAGCATCAAACGGCGTTACAAATTTAAAGGAACCACAGTAAGTAAGTTATGCAGACACAAACTTCCTGGTTCGACTTGGCATTTGCCCAAAGACTATATTGAATTCAATTTAAAAGGCTTTTAAACTTTAACCACAATAAAACAGTGCTCATACATGCATTTATGACGTAGAAAGTAGCAATTCCTGTAATTCCTGTCATCTTGAATGGGCCAAAATGACACATGCTTCCCATTTTATAGGTCTCACGCGCTCTGTTGCATGACAAAAAAACTCAACTTAAAATGTCCTACTCGCGCATAACTTACTTCTGTTGATTTATATCGCCTTTTTTTAAAAGCACATGTAAAGAGTACGTAATTTAGGAGCATAACAATGCACATAGCGTTCATTATGACGGGGGAGTAAATGCAGTTAATAAAAGCATAAAACATTTAAATAATAAAAGTCAGATAAGTTTCCAGTCGACAATATGTTTGCAAGCACTTAACACTAGGTTACGTTTTTGTAGAGAGAAATATAAGCAATATGGAAATTGTGTGAAGTAGTAAAGTCAACAGCTGTCAGATTTGACTTAAGGGGTACCTGTAACGTCTAACGTTAGTCGTTTTCGCACACCGGCGTTGAAAAAAGCCCACATGCGAAAGTGTGCTAACAGCTAGCATTTACTCATCCCCCCAAAAAACGCGCCAAACAAAATTTCGCGCGGAGGAAAAACAAAATGCAAATTAGGTCAAAAGGACCTAACCGTGCGATCTTACCTGAGATGTTTAATATAATCCACCTGGTCTTGTATATCTGCGTGGCGATCCGAGAGTTCAAGTGATCTATCCAACAGTGATGATAGGAAATGCAGTAGGGAAGCTTAGCCAGGGTTGCCAGGTCTCCACAGCGGAACCATATCCAATGGCCAATCAAAACTAACACGACACTAGAATATAATATAATACCAAACTCAAAATATGTCACTCATGTTTTATAAATACACATCGTATTCGTAAGATTGACAGTCGTTTAAAATCTTTGGCTCCCTATGTCAGGATCTCTACCAGCGGCCCTAGCATAAAAAAACGGCTTCCTCTGTCATATCAACTATCACTTTTATCTTTACTATAATATCAATTTGTAAAGTACAACATTTCCAAAAAAAATTAGCAAAATTTAGCAAAAAAATCTGGGCTTAAAAGTATCCCGATTCCGCGTTAATTCCGCGGACTTGGCAACACAGAGGAACTGTAGGGGGTTGCCAGATGATGCGTTTTGATGGTGACTGCGTCACCGTGCGTTGTACCGTCACCGGCCATGCTTTCGTGAAAAAATGTAATACATAATATCGTGAGAACTCATATTAGTACTTTACGTAAGCTACTGTAGGCTTGTAAATTATAATTGGTTCCCTGCAAGAGATCATACACAGTGAATCTTGAGAATAAAAAGGATTTAGTGTTAAGATTTTTACTTTATAATTAATGTTTGCTTATTCCTACAGTCTACATCAAGCATCATATATACAATGAATGATCAGCTTCCATTATAACTCTACAGCAGTGTCGTTCCGGAAGGGTGCGTCCTGGTGTCCTCCGAAGGTCAAAGGATGCGGTAGGCTATACGGAGGATCCTTAACTAGAATTAAACGAGACATCATCCTTCGTACTTCGTAGGACATACTGGCAGAAAAGGAAACAGAAAGTACCAAGTTGCTATGACAACAATTGAAATGATTTCTACATTTTACTTTCTACCCTGCCAAAACAATGCCACAAGAGTTAAATAAATGTCCCATTTTATATCGCATTAGAAGGGTGCACACGGAGTGTCCTACCTGCTTTAATGAAACGAGACAGCCTCGATGATGTAGCAGGCTTCAAATGAGACCTCTGGAGGACGTATCCTTTAGAAACGATACAGCTTATAACTCAGTTTTTTTACGAAAGTGGATCTTCTCGCGTCTAATTTATGTTAGAAGATGCTTTCAACCAAAGTGGTGGTGCAGTAATAATGCACTGTATAACACACTTTACTGGAGAATAAAAGGACGGTCTTATGTGTTTTATACAGTAGCGTAGTCAAGAGGCACAAGACTGAGCATTACAGGTTTTTCTGGCTTCGTTTAACCGCTGTACAGTGGTTTACTGGTGTTGCCAGGCAACGTTGAGGGATTTCTCTTGGATATTTTTGCATGACAGAGAATTTGATTTCACCCCTAATTAACACAGAAACATTGGCTGGTGGACAGATTGGATTAAACAGCAGAACATAAATGTCTGTTTCTCCTTTGCAGCTTCACATATCAGTATTTAAATAGACCGAGTTTTACATGTCAATTTGTCTAAGAGAGTCTTTTATCTGAAATATGATTTACATATGACTTTAGTTTCTGGCAGGGGCGGACTGGTAAGCAAAATCGGCCCTTGATTATTCGACCCACATCGGCCCTCCACCATTTCTGTCGACGGGGGGGTTGTTGTATGTAACGTGTCATTGGGTTACATGCATACGTGTCCGACTCGCTAATGCCTTGCGTTGCGTGCATTCGCGTTTATAATACGTCTGTCTGTCCGGCCCAAGCGTCCATTCCGGTCCCATACGTTAGCGGAATGTTTCGGTAGTCCTGATGGCAAGTCCGCCCCTGGGCACAGCCATAGGCCGTCGGTGAGACGGCCGTTCTGGACCTTGACAGAATGTCCTACCAACCAGTCCGCCCCTGGTTTCTGGACACAAAAACAGGCCACAGAATGTTGACGATTTTATGACGGGCCACTCAGCCTTGCTGTCGCCAGTGATGAGCCTCATACAGTCATTTATACAGTTCTCTTTTGTGAAAGAAGAGCTTTCCTACTGTTTACTGCCGTTTCTAGGAGAGCTCTGGTTTGTGTAAATTCTCAGACACGTTGCAAATCTCGAGTCTTCATTCTGGTCCTTGAGGGAAAACATCTTTGTCAATTGGGGAGTTTGTCTCTTTCAGCTGAATCACAAATTGCTGTTGTTAATCTTCTTCTGACGCAGATTAATGAGACACACACATGCACAAATATTTCAATACTTTCATCCTTTAAATGTAAAATAGCTATATTTTCTACGGTAGGGTCAAATTAGACCTTTTATATTTATAGAATAAACTGTGACATATTCATGTTAAATATGTGTTGAGATCTGGTTTAATGACTTTTGTTTAACTGCCATGCCATCCTCTGCTCACCACAACCCATTTCCTGTCTAAATCCAGTTAATATGTCACCACATTACCCCATTTGTCTAAAAGACCACCCCTTTAGCCCCTATAAATGCTCCAAACTTACCCATCACCACAACAAAAGATGTCCGGAGTATCCTACAAGACGTATGCTGCCTTCCTCAGATTGTTGTGTTGTTTCCACATAGTCTTTCCTGTCCATCTGTATGGTATGTACTCACTTTTGGAAACTCTGATATAGGAACAAACCACAGAATTAACTTTGGTATTTTACTTGAAATCCAGATGCAAAGTGCGGCCTCTCAGGGCCAAGAACCACCCTTAACCGTTCTGTGAGGATCATCGGAGGGTCCGAGGCCAGACAAGGGTCCCATCCATGGCTGGTGAGCATTTTACGCATTCTAAATAGGAAAATACAATACAATACAATACCAGACATTTCTTTTTTATGATCATCTACAGGTGTCTCTCAGGATCAGGGGGTCACATTTCTGTGCTGCAGCCATCTTGACAGACCACTGGCTTTTAACAGCTGCTCATTGTTTTGCGAGTGTGTCAGTGTAAGTACTCTGACAGTCCCATGACCAATCCTACACTGTAACATTTTTTTTATTTTACCGTAATTTTACAAAGATATTTAATGTATAAAAAACTGTAATTTTACGAATATTTTTAACTAATATATTTTAAAAATGTTATTTTACGGTATACTTCTGGCTCCCCAGCTGCCGAATTTTTTTACAGTCTACTGTTGAAATACGGTTAAAAATGGTGAAAATTACATTTACAAGAAAATGTACAAGAAAAGCAAGTGGAAAGTGTAATTTTACAGGAAATCTGTTACTTTACGGAATATTTCTTTTTACAGGATTTTTAAAAGTGTAACTTTTGGCCTTTAGATGGTTAATACTTTGATGACTTGCTCTCGATTTTAATTGTTCGCCCTCAGGGACCTCCTGCACTCTGTCGAGGCTGTAGCAGGTGATTATAATCTCAGAAAGGTCGACAGAGGAGAACAGACCTTCAGCGTAAAGACCGTGAGGTTCCATGAAAAGTATCAACACTCCTCGCCAATGAGCCATGACATCGCTCTCCTGGAGATCAAAGGAAATATTCAGTTTGGCAAGTCTAGCTGTGAAACAAACATTAACACACATTTTATCACAAATCCATCAGATATTTAAAATTTTGTTGATTTTATATTTATTACGTGTTTTCCCAACAGGTATTTTTATCAAGCCTGTCTGTCTTCCAAATCCCGGTGAGAGGTTCCCACCTAAGACCATGTGTGTTGTTGCTGGTTGGGGTCGTATTAAAGAGAGTGAGAAGTCAATTTAACATGATCACTAGACCTCTGAGATCTCAATTCATTACTAGCATGATAGGGAAATTCTATATATTATGTTTAGGAGGGCCGCTGCCTTTGGTTCTTCGGGAGGTGGATTTGGACGTGGTTGAGCAAAGCAGATGCAAACAAGCTCTGCAAACTCTTAGACCTGGACAAAAGGTCTTTACAGTCCTGTGCGCTGGTTCAGAGAGAGGAGGTAGAGATGCCTGCCAAGTACGTTGCCACTCAAATTTTCTTTACATTAATATGGGTTATAAAGGCTCTTGGCACACTTTATGTTTGCAACTACGGTTCTCCATCTGTCTGTGCTCCAGGGGGATTCTGGGGGTCCTCTTCTCTGTCCCAGGGCAGACGGTAGCTTGGTAGCAGTGGGGGTCACCTCATGGGGTAAGGGTTGCGGCCGAAGCTGGAATAACAACAAGATCAAACCTCCATCGAGAAGAGGCTCTCCTGGAGTATTCACTGATGTCTCATTGTTCCTTTTATGGATTAAGATTCATCTTAAGAAAGGCTGGTTTTGTTTTTGCAATTTACCTTTAAAGTTCAATCACTAACCATTAACATTTGGCCCTTGAGCAAATCACTGGAACACCTGAAAGTGTTGCTGAATAACTTAACTTACTCAACTGGATATAGGTGTGAACAGATCTCTGTGCAGTGTAGAAGATGGTGTTGTATCTGACAGTAAAGGCATTATCAGAAATCCGGCTCATTCAGGGCAAAGCTACAATAACAATGAGTGAGTTTGATATTTGCTTCTTACACTGTAAAAAAATTATAATGTAAATTATTTTTTTACTGTAAAATTACATTTTCACCTCATGTTTTTCTTGAAAACTTGCAGTCTTTTTCTGTAATTTGATGGGGGGTTTCTTACGGTATTTAAAAAATATGTGAAAAATCAAAAAAAAAAAAGGGTTTTGTTTTTTAACAATGAAATGGCACACAAACAACCACCTGTATATACGCAGTTTCTATTTTATTTTTTGGTGCAGGATATGTCTTTGGTCCATTCCTGTAACAGGTGGTAAGCATGTTTTATTGGAGTTTCAAGAGTTCGGCCTGGAGAACGACATGTGGTGCCAAAGCGACCATTTGACAGTGTTTGTTGATGGAAACAGGCGAATCGGTGAGGAGAATCAGTAAGAATTCAAAACATGCTTGTCTTGGTTTTTTTACATGGAATGTCAGTAATTGATGGTTATGTATAAAGTAGTACAAACATACTTTACATATTTCAGATTATGTGCTTTCCCCTAAGAATGAAACGAAAAGTGAAAAGTAAAACTTAGCTTCTGTATTATTTCATGTATGTGTTCCTCATGTGACGTGTCTAATACAAATAATGCAGATGTTTTATATGCGTGTGTTCTAACCATCTATCTTGCTCTCTAGGGCAGTTCTGTGGCAGTCAAATCCCTTCTCCAATTCTTATTGTCGGTTCCCAAAGTGTCACCGTACAGTTTGTGTCAGATGTAAGCAAAACAGGGACCGGATTCATCATGCAGTTCAGCGACGTTGGGGAAGAGTATAGTTTTGGTAAATAGGATTTTTCAGACTGGTTTCGCTGGCTCCTGACAGTGCCTGAGAAAGTCAAAGAAGTTTCATGTTAAAATACCAACAGAGCTTGCATAAATCAGTCAGTCGGAACGGCTTATAACAATGTGAATAAGTCAAGCCTGTTTGGTGACAGTCCAACGACAAAGAACGGAGGCCAACAATCCCATAAAAGAAACATAGTTCTGACTCTGGCTGAACCAAAGTAAACACACCTGTGACCGTGCATTCTATCTTAATAAGTTATATAAATTGCCACATTGTCCGGCCGTCACTCAAAATTTCTAAAAATGTTATCTACATTTTTTCAATTGGCACAATTGTTCGAATAAGGGATCCAGACTTATAAAAAACTTTCCGAAACAAGTTGGAGTGCTGGGGGAGTGTATCAAGCACAGAAATACTATGTGATACGTCCAACTCGTTTTTTAACAAGTTGACCATGTTTAGCACGAGAAGCCGGCACGTTCAACAGTGTAAAGAAGTCAGAATGCATGACAGAGCACGTTCTCCGCCTTTAAAAGTGAATATAAACCTGTTTTCTGAAAAGGTCTGAAAAAATAAAGAGCATCATTTCTATCATTTTGACCTGTTCCTCCAGTTTTCCTTTTCTGCAAATAAATGCAGTAGTTCAGAGAAAGAACCCAATTTTTTTTTATTTTACCTAAACACATACCTATAAAAAGTAAATTCAGAAAAACTAAAAATAATTTTGAAATGGTCTCCTAATTTTTTCCCGCGGCTGCATATGGTGTTGTTTCAAGTGAAACCTCATTTACACGTATGTATCAAAACAATTTTATTGTAAAAAGAAATCCCCATATTTGTGTTTTGGCAGCACGAGTTATGCTCATCTGTCTGCTTCATCGCCTCGTCTGCAAGGTGTGTTCCCTAGTTAGGTAAAGAGAACTAATGACACCCCTGCAGAATTCTGTTTTCATACTGCAGACACATAGGGTCCTAAGGGAGCCCAGAGCTTCCCTTAAACGGCACCGTTTCCATGGTTACATGAGGGCCGTCTACCAGAAGCCCTGAAGTTCAGAAAAGTTAAGAGCAGGGTCAAATCACCACCCCGCTCCCCTCAGTGTGACCCCTGCCAGACAGAAATGCGACACCGCGCTGCGACGTCACCGGCTCCATTCCGCCAGTTTCACCCTTTGTGTTTGTTCAGGAGCAGAATGTGGAACAGTGGTGCTGTTACAATCCAAAGAGGCTGTGCAGAGCCCCGCCCACCCACAACCATACAACAACAACACCCTGTGCCGTTGGGTCATCTATGCCCCAGAAGGTTATATAGTCAAGGTACAAACAACTCTTCGGTACCGTTTTGGCCTAGTAAGTACCTGGTTTCTTATGTCCGATCAGTCGTGACCCGACTGTCCGGTCATGAATGCATGCATGCAGTGAGATTGGAGGCTCTGTGATCGGTTTCACTGCTCAAGAGAATGTGATACTCAATTAGATTCTAAATAAAGACGCAATGAGGCCACTACACCGTCATCTTACATGTAATGCTGGTATTTAGCTGCTATTTACAAATACAATGTGCATGGTTTCAATTTATTAACTTATAAATATATACCACCTATGGTCATAATTAAAGAGGACAAATATTTGTATAGATTTAATTTATAGACATTAATAAAGGGATTTCATTTTGTAATTTGACTTTAAATATTAACTTTAAATCTAGTAACTGTCCTCTGTATTTTAAAGCTGAACTTCAACGACTTTGACCTTGAAGAGTCTGAGAACTGCCAATATGATTCGCTTAGAGTTTTTGGAGATATTAATGGAGAGGACGAAATAGGTACAGTACAAAAATAGCAGAAGCTTGATTGATTTGTCAGGTAAACTTCTGCATTTCTGTTTGGAGAATCTAAATGTTACATATTGAATATAACACAACGGAATTATGGGAAATGTAGTGCTCTGCTGTTTTACCTTTTTTTTGTTTTAAGTGGTTGTATGTGGCAGGAGTGTTCCCCCAGCTGTCCTCAGCTCCAGTCATATAATGGTTCTGCAGTTCAGCACAGACAGCAGCGTATCCGGCCGCGGTTTCAACGCCATCGTTTCTTTTATCAGCAAAAGAGGTGAGAAACCACTGGTATAAATATTACTGTATCGCAAACACACTTGCTAACTGGAAAATATTTACACTTCCACAGAAGAACAACAATAAGGTGTAAAGTCTCAAAGCACAAAGGCATGTTATTCACATAAAGCTAGAAAGAAAGGACAGTTTTTCAAGGATCTATTGACAGAAATGCAATATAACATACATAAGTATGCCTTCAGAGGTGTATAAAGAGCTTACCTTAAGAAGCGTTATGTTTTTATTACCTTAGAATTAGTTATTTCTATCTATACTGCGGGTCCCCTCACATGGAATCCGCCATGTTGTTTCTACGGTAGCCCTAAACGGACAAACTGCTCTACAGAACGCGTTTCGTAAATACATGATCTCCTTCAGCAGAGAAGCAAAATCGTGACGACATTTTAGTCCTGTGTCAGCCACCGAAATGCTTCGAAAGGAAGGGGTGGAGTGGGCCGTTGCTTGCAATTTTCAACCTCACCACTAGGCGTCGCTAAATTTCTTACACTGGACTAGGATTTAAAAAAAAGAAATGTGTAAAAGATATAAGTATAAAAAAGATAAACATTTTAAACCATCAATCAAAACTAATTTACATTATTGATGTTTACTCGCAACAGAAGTATTTTTATATATTTGCATAAACTAGTCAATATTATTCTTAATAATTAATCAAAAAAGTTAATAATTCAAAAATTCAATTCAATTCTTTAATAAAAAAATTTGAGAAATAATATGTGACCCTGCCAATCAATTTTTTGTGTTTTCTACATGAAATCATCCTACGTAGTGAAAAGTACATTCATGTAAAATGTTTAATATTGACTAATATTGAGTAAGGCCATGTCAAAAGTTGAAATCATATCAAAACGAATGGTTGAACTCAAACGTTGATGTTGGTTATCTCAAAACCAGATAAATCTTTAAAATATTTGTACATAGAACAAAATGTTTTATAAAATTGCATTTGTATTGAAACTGAGTTTGTGACCACAGACAAAATGACCGCTGTGCAAAATGATGCATTTTACGTTTCATCGCAGATCTCAGAGATACGGCGTATGAAGATGAGTGGGAGGAAGCAGGTGATAACAGCAAAGTTATTTGACCACATTTACGGCCTGGTTTGTCCTGCACATACTTTTACTGCTATGCTTCCTATTCTGATAGTTTCACAAGAGGCTCTTTGTCTCTAGAATTAACAGAGTTGATATGAAATGAGACCTCTTATTTACCTCGAAACATCGATCGTGTGGGTGAATTTGGTTTGACCACAAACACTCACAGTGGCATTCCATTGATTTTTCAGCTGCGTGTGGAATTCCTGCTGTCTATGGGTTGGACGCCCTGAGGAAAGCAGAGGATGATGGGATTCATGCCTGGCTAGGGGACGTGAGCATTGGTCTGGGCGCAGGTCATGAGTGCAGTGGGGTTATAATCCGAACAACATGGATTCTTACTGTCGCACACTGTGTCTATAACCTGTAAGTAATAACATAGTAAAACTGCAGTGCAAGTATATTCACTTTAAAAATGAGATTATATCTTATAAATAAACAGTAGAATATGTTGATAAAAACCTTGCAAAGTGTGGATTTCTTTGTAGGGAGGAGAAACTGTTGAGATTTATAACAGTAAGAACAGGGAGTTTAAAGGAACAGGTGAGAATGCTTATTTTCTGGATCAACACCCTTTGTTGGTCCTAAAACAACATTCCCATCAACCAATCATATCTCTACTCTAACCTCGCAACAATTCCTAAAAGGTGTTTTGTGTTCATTCTTAGATAAAAACGATGATATAACATTCTCTATTTCTTAAATCAAAGAGCAATGATTGCTTGAAGGAATTGTTGCTCTACGGACATCTAAAGATGCTCACCGCCTACTGCAAATTGCATTTTATGTATCTTAACACAAAAACCTCTTTGTCTTTCAGACCGGTGACGTCATCGGAGTACTCATACACCCTCATTTCAACTCCTCCTCTATGAGCTACAACGCAGCTTTGCTTCAGCTAAGCTCTCCTTTACATCTTGGTGAAAGCACACGGCCTGTCTGTCTCCCCTCGGCTGGACAGGAAATCCCCCCCTCCCTCCACTGCTGGACCAGCCAAATGTGTACGTCACCTGCCATTCACAAAAAGTTAAGATAGCCGTTGTGATAGGTTATACAATAGCCTGTCTTGGATCTTGATATTTGTGTGTATTAAGCAAACATGACATTTCACAAATATTTGTTGAATATTTTTTATCTTGACCTCCAGTTGAACTGAACCTATTTTTCTTATCTACATTCCCTGAAGCATTTGATTTCTTTAACTTTTTCCTCCGTGCGGATCTTGAGGGATATTACTGTTGTTATTACATATCTTCACACGTTGTTATTACATATTTTATTACGTATTTCTTATAGTGTGAAGATATGTAATAACAACAGTAATATCCCTCAATCTCTATTCTTGATAAATGCTTTTTAGCAGGACATGGCCGGTACCAATCAGTACAGCTAAAAATATCTGTGCTGGAAAGAACGGTGTGTGAGCAACACTTCAGAAGCAGATTGACACCTACTATGCTATGTGCTGGACTGACTGAACTGGACACTGCAGGGTCGTGCATGGTGGGTTACAAACTCAAGAACCGCTGCTATTACAGTACAGATGTATGTGAAGTAATGCTGACCTCTAGTGGTTCAATGCGGAAGTGTTTCTTAATCTGTCATCTCGTGTTGTCCTAAACAAGTGTGGTTTTCTTCACACCACAAAAGATGTTGGGCAGAAACGTGATATATATATAAATATATATAAATTCATCATTTATATACATAATATACACAATTCACTTATGTTTATGCGCACGAGCGTGAAGACTTCTGCATAGTTTATCGTCCGTTTGGAAGTGTTAAATTGTATATAAAAAACGACCAGTTTATTTCTCTTTAAAAACCATCTTTTGTGTTAATTTTAAGAAATATTTCAGCTGTTTATTTTTGCGCGTCACGCTTTACGTTAACTACATCATACGTCATTCATAGGTTTTTGCGTTTCACGTCAATCACGTGACTTTGAATAAGCAGAAACGAGAGACGTGTTTTTTTTTTGAGAAAATAATAGAAAGAGAGTAAGTAATAAAGTATAAAATTAAATTAAATACAATGTAAAAAAATACAAGTCATTGATTTAATGTGCCCATTTTCATGACCAGAATGTGTTTTTTGTAAGTATTTTTTCTGAATTTCTAAATGTTTTATCCCGGCATTTATTTATTTGTTTACACCAAGTAATAAATAAACAAAAGCAATTATATTTGCATGTTATATTACACTACCGCACATTATATTACATTATAAGCAATAGCCCAAAACATTTTTTCATCTGTTTTTTACCTTTTGACAGTCTCAGTGGATTGATTCAGGAGGACCTCTTTTTTGTCTCAGCAACATATCCGGGGTTGTTCTGATGGGGGTGAAGAGCCGGGGAGAACCATGTGGTGGGATGCAGAGGTCTGCAATATATACCTCAGTTCCAGACGTAATGCACTGGGTCTCACAGCATCTGGACACAAAGTGAAGACACAGACATATTAACAACATTCCTTGTTCTACTTTGTATTCTGCAACCCATAACAAAATAACTAAAAATGAATTATAAATAAATACAAATATTTTGAAGCACATGTCTATAGCTTTCATACGTATTTAATACTGTTCTATATGGTCCTATAGACTTTTCAATACTGTACTTGGGAGGGTCCTTAATCCGGCCCTCTGAAACTATGATCAGACAGTGGGGTGATCCCACACCATTCACAGACATACATGTAGAACCATGGCCAATGCTCTGACGCAACCCACTCATTTAAATAATCCACTCCTATTTGGCTCCTATCCACTCATTGGCTGGATATTATTGACTCCACCCACTCTATAGACCCCGTGCTGGTGCAAAGGTTGGAAGACAGGAAAAAATGAACTGTGAACAAGTTCTACCTCATTTACAGTGAACTCTAACCTGATATAAAACAGAAAAGAAAATGGATCCTGTTTTTGTAAGTACTGTATATATTTTCTTTCCTTTTTTTACAATTGCCTGCATTCTGATGCTTTGCAGAAAAGCAATTAGCACCTTCTTCTTATTACCATTATAATTTCACACTTGTCTCTTGATTTTATTCTGGTTAGAGTGACACATCAGTGGAAGAAGGTGAGAGGTAATAACAGGCCAATGCAGATCATCAGCTCGATGCTGAATGCAGCTCCATATGTCAAAAGCTGTTTATGTTCTTGTGACATTTGCAATATGCTATAACTAGTGAAAGTCAAGTTTTCTATATCAAAGATTTGAAACCAAGTGACATCTGGACACAGATTATACAGGATCTGTTCACAGATACGAACAGATACTTTTCTGATACATTTTTGTACATTTTCTTAGATTCTGCAAAAATGTTCATTAACATTAACACGTCCTTAAGCGTCCAAATACTTTTTGGGGCTACTGTATACACACAACAGTGATGATGCGTTACATAAATGATTATTTATGGAAATAAGAAAGCATTTAACAAAGCGTGATGTGCGTTGCAGACATTGCCTGTGTTAATTGGAGTTTCTATAGTGGTGATCACAATACTGGTCTTCGTACTGAGACCGGGAGGGCAGAGCAACTTTCCAAAAACCCTGCTGGATCCAAATGTGAAATATCCATTGCCACTCATAGAAAAGGAGGTCAGTCTTAGAAATGGAAGAAAACGGAGCCTTGCACATCTCTGCATAATATAAAATGCATGTTATTAGTTATAAATCAATATAGTCTTCTACAGTGTTCGAATTGTGTCAAAGCTCTCGGGGGTCCCCTTACCAGCCCTAAAAAAAAAATGACGGATAGTAACTGTTGAGTTCTGTCATTGAACACCATGTGGTGCGCTTGAGCATACATTAATTTTTCAGATAAAGTGTCATTTTTATTAGAGTCTTATGAAATTTGGACAAATAACAAATAATACTGTTTAGTTTGAGTGTGATTATTTGACAAAAAATAATTTTGGGTTTTTTGTCTAGTTTTAATTCATTATTTTAGACCTTATGAGGGGTCCTTTAAGGCTTATAAGGGGGGTCCGGGACCCTTTCCCCACTCAATTCAAACCATGGTCTTTCTATGAAATTGTGGTTAAGAGTGTAGAAATATTGTAACATTTTATTTTTCTTCGTTAATATTAAGCAGTTATTGCATCCCAATGGAATCATTTTGTCCTTAATCCTTTGCAACAGGAAATCAATCACGACACCAAGAAATTCCGCTTTGGTCTACCATCCTCATCACACGTACTTGGTCTCCCTATTGGTATGACATTGCATCAGCATTTTATCACATCAGGAGTCACCTGTCATTGCTATCTGACACAGTTGTACAGACTAACTCTAAAGCAAGATAATCACAACAACATACGTTTTAGATGTTCTCTGGCATTCCTTCTGCATTCCTAGGTCAGCATGTTTACCTGTCTGCAAAGGTAAATGGGAATCTGGTTATCCGAGCATACACACCTGTGTCCAGCGATGAAGACCAGGGATACGTTGATCTAGTAGTTAAGGTACAATATACTATAACATATACGCAAATGCGTCTTCTCTGTGCGCTTAATGATTTATGGCTTGAACGCATAGTGTTCTTTGGTGAAACAGAACATTTGTAGTTGTTTTATATGCAATAGACATTGCATAATCATTACCTTTAATGTCTAACTTCAGGTTTACCATAAAAAAACTCACCCAAACTACCCTGATGGGGGTAAGATGTCTCAGTACTTGAATGACATGAAGATTGGAGACACCATTGATTTCAGGGGGCCAAATGGGTTGCTGGTGTACAATGGAAACGGTAAGAAAAATAAACAGCCGTATTAATGTTTTAACACCTGCACAAATGTAGTTTGTAGTAATGCACAAATGATCGGTGTCATTGGAGTGTGAATAAAGACATAGCAATAAGAATGTCTAATGTCTACTCCAGTGGTTTGTATGATACTCGCCACAAGAGGGCGATGTTGTGTTTGGTGTGTTTTTTAGTTATTTGTGTACTTATTTATTGACGTTGGTAAAACGGTGGAAATAATATTTTATTGATATTTCCAGGAAAATTTGCCATTCGACCTGATAAGAAATCTGAAGCTAAAGTGCGGAAGTTCAGGCACGTGGGGATGATCGCAGGCGGAACAGGTAGTGACAGGCCTACATCATCTTGATTTTTTTGCTTCTGCTGTATTTCTTTTTTGAATGTTTGTATTCTTAGACATTTATCTATTGATAAGAATATGAATAAAAATAAAATAACGATATTAATCACATTGCTTGTTTCAGGCATCACTCCAATGCTTCAGCTGATCAGGAATATAACTGCAGACCCAGATGACAACACCAAGTGCTCCCTTATATTCGCCAACCAGGTCTGTCACATTCATAATGCAATATTCATCGATAAGCACTGTAATGGTGTACTGTTTTCAATCACATGCATGTGAATATTAAACATATGATCATATTTTGACAGACTGGAATTTGTGGGCTCATGGCACAGTTTACCACAACACAAATTTTAATGGTTTCCATTAGTCCCGACAAACCCAACTGACTAAGCCATTACAAATTCCTTTGTGTTGTTTGTTTTGGGCCTTATTCCTGAAGGATTTAATAGCGTTCTACTGGTTTCAATCTGCCAGATAACATCCCACCAACAGAACCCGACACATTACATGTAGAGAATTTTAATCGAAACCAATTCATTTGCTATTGTAATGATTACATCTATCCAAATTTCTTTGTTTTTTTATGAAAGCTCACTGAACATCACTGCCAAAAAAAACTGAAATCGCAGATTTCTCACAAAACTGTCCCACACTTCATCTACTATTGGTTGGCTGTGTTTGACGACTTTGTGTTTAACTTGCACAGACTGAAAAGGACATACTGTTACGGAAAGAGCTGGATGACGTTTATAAAGATCACCCTGATAAACTCAATCTGTGGCACACACTGGACAAACCCTCAGAAGGTACAAAACACATATTACCAGAAATGCCAATGCATAAAGAAACAAGAGGTGCGATGTACAAACCAGTCTTGAACCACGCCACTGCACTAAACGCCCTTTCATATAAATATCTTGATTAAAATAATAATAGTTGGTAATGACTTTTAATTATTTGGAAATTGAACTGTACGTTTTAGTGTAACAATACCTATGAAGATCTCTCCGTCTCCTTGTTCAGGGTGGAAGTACAGCAAAGGCTTTGTCAACGCTGACATGATAAAAGAGCATCTCCCGCCTCCGGCCAATGATGTGGTCATCCTGATGTGTGGTCCACCCCCCATGATCCAGTATGCATGTCTGCCAAACCTCGACAAGCTGGGGTACAGAACAGAGAACACTTTTGCATACTAAATCCACTGCCAACGATTACTGTAGTGCGCAGGGATATAATGTGACAGCTTGTTGAAATGAATGGCACATGTAGTTTAATAAAACGTTTATTATTTCTTTTTTGCGTTCAGTCTGTTGTGACTTATTCCCTAAGTATTTTCAGACTGTTGAATAACCGACTGAGTTTTGAACTTTTTTGCCTCATTAAACACAAACAGTGGGGAAATAATCATACACGTTTGTCTCTCAACACAAAACATCAGCAAATGAAAAGCTGTATTTACACTGGACTGATTTTATTTCTGCATGAATTGGGAACGTTTTAAAAAGCATTTTGTGTGTGAATAAGAAAATCTGACCTTTGCTTTAAGTAAACATGGTCATTATGATATATAATAAAAATATGTCATGTTGTTATATCATAATATTTTATTACTTCATTTTAAATCCTAAAATTTGACGATGAATAAAATCTAAGACATCAGAATATTTATGTATTTTATAATATTAAGCACATTTATAGAAGTGTCACACAATCATTAATAATTTACGTATTTCTAAGCAATTTAAATCAAAGCTTTTATAAATCACATAAAATTCCTAATGACTCTAATGACGATAAATGTTATTTATTTCTGCATATTATAAGCACTTTTAAATGACATCAAGTCAACAGTTTAGTATTGCTAGAAAGATATCCAAGCCCATCAGAATAACCCAACAAAGTGGTATTCAATTCAAAAGCAACTTGTTAGGTAAATTTAACAAGCATGGTGAGAGGATCATCACCTTCTTTACCAACCAACGCTTGCAACATCCCACTAGGAGTCACAAAGCACTTCGCCCCTTTAAAAAAGTGCTCGATAAAAGTTTGGTCGATTCGTACACACTTCCCAACAGCGGCTTGCAGGTTGTTACTTAACAACCCATAAATGTTCCCCTCATCATTTTTCCGTCCAAAAAAGAGGAACAGAGCGTAACAATCTCGACCAATGGAAGAACAGAATCCCACCATCCTCTCGGCTTGGGTCCCGTTTACCACTTCCATCCCGGCCATGTGCATGATCTCGCTGTAGACATCCAAGCACAGTTCCTCCAAGTTCTCCTCCTCTCTCTCCTGCAGATGAAAAACCTGAACTGCGATCTGAATTCTGGGGTTCTTGCTTGGATGATCGAGCACAGCCCAAACCCAATGGGCTCCCAGTAAGATCCTCTGTTCCGGTGTCATGGCCGTGCAGTTGAAGATGTTAGTGAGATTTAACTGGCTGCTGCGTTGGATGTACGTCATCAGAAAGATCTCGCTGAGTGTTGAAGGACTCGGGTGGAGCTTGCTTTCTGGGTCCCTGAAGAGCAAATAGTCCCTAGTCCTGGATGAAGCCGCTTGGATGCAGTCACCGAAGAGGTGGATGAGGTCTAAAGAGGCGACTTTGTTGGGTTTACACCAAAAGGTTCGAAAAATGCTGGTTTTGGATTCATTCTGGAGATGGGTTTGGTTCATAGCAGCTGGTGGAACTCAAAGCGTTGTTTCTCGTATGCACTGCAAATATTCAAGCGTGAATTTGTTACCTTATAACTTTGACGTGTTTAAACAGTTTTAGAAGAAGAAAAAAAGTATTCACCCTCATGTCGTTCAAAACCTGTATTTCACTCTTTTTTTCAGTGAAACACGAAAGAAGATATTTTGAGAAATGCCTCAGTAGTTTTGTGTCTAGTCAATGGGGATCAATGATGTTTGCTCACCACGTTCTCCAAAATATCTTCTTTTGTGTTCTGCAGAAAAATTTAAGCAATATAGATTTGTAATGACATAAGGTGGAGTAAATGATGAGAGAATTAGCATTTTTGGGTGATGTCTTTAATGTTTTGTACTCACCAGTATTACTCTTTCCTTAGCGTTCGGTGAGAGTGAACCTGCAATCGGATCTTTCTTCTTCTCTCCGGCGTCCTATTAAGATACATGTGCTACTTTAAAGCCCAGCCGTGCCGTTTAGATCCTCCCAAAGAAAATGTTTGTCATTCACGTCATGGGACACTTAAGAGATCTCATTTTTCACAGTAAAAAGCCCCCAACCCAAACAAAGCCATTTTCTCATCGGGTTGGATTTACAGGAATTATATGACAAAAAACAAACATTTCTGCGTAAGAAAACCAACTGCTTTTAAACACATTATATAGATTTAAAAGATTAAGTAAAAAAGCCAGTTCACTACAAAAGTGTGTTTAAACTACATCCAAGCTAAAAGAAAAAAAAGGCTGCAGAGGTAGAAAAAGGTCAAATATCACTAACGTGATGTAAAAAGAACTTGCATATTATGCTAAATAATGCGTTGACAGGGTTTAAAACATCTCAGACGCAAATCTAAACATACAGTGCATTATAATTACAACAAACAAAACAATGAAAATATATTTATTAATAAATAATAACAGGACCGTGAGTCGGTGGAGGATGTAAGACGGTGGCATCTCTCTGTTGCAGCGCACCACACCCACAATCTGCAGTAAGTGTCATTAATACTGTGGTGTTAAACACTTTAGTTTGAAGCTCTGACAGCTGGAGGCTGCGTGTGAGGGGTTAGGCTGAGGTACGAAAGAGGTGTGTGACTCCAGATTAGTTTCTGTGGGAGTTAATACGGTGCGGTCTGATCACACTACGGCGGTCTGGCTGCGTCTCATTCCTTTAAGAAGCTCGTCTTGATGAAGTAAATACTGTAAGTGAGAGGTGAGGGGGCAGTATTAGCAAGAGTTCAATTTAATTTTAGTCTGCTGTGCTTTTGGTATTTATTTGAAAGCTTTTTGATAAACAAGAGAATTTTGAATCTATAAATGGAGTAAATATGTATTGAGAGAATGAAGCAGATTTAAGATCTGACATGTCAAAATACAAATTATGATGTACTTTAAGATTTGAGGGGAATTTTTCACAATAACAGATTGCTTGACATCAAGTTATTAGATTGTAAAGCAACAAGCATTAATATTAATAATACATTAATATGAATGTATTTAAGCATATGTATTCACTTACTGTGAGGTTGCTAATGCTTTTGGATAAAGATTCGATCTGTGTTTCTGTCCCGTTAGCATGAAGTATCTGAAATGTGAAAGCATTATTTTTTTATTAATATAACGCAGTCTGTTTTTTACTCTTGCTACTATATAACACAATGAAAAAGTTTATTGCAAATGATCATTCCTTAAAGTCATCAAGTCTTAGTTCCGTCATCATTTATTCACCCTCTTGTCATTTCAAACCTGTATGAATTTCTTTCTTCTGCAGAACACAAAAGAAGATATTTTGAAAAATGTCGTTAACCGGCACCCATTGACTTGCATTGGTTTTGCGTCCATTCAATAGAAAAGAAATATCTTTCTTCCAAATATCTTCTTTTGTGTTCCGCAGAAGAAAGAAAGTCATACAGATTTGAAATGACAAGAGGAGCGAACGATGACAAAATGTTCATTTTCGGGTGACCTTTAAGCAGAAGCAATGGATGATCATGTTAAAGAAGCATTAAAGCGCATTTCTTTTTTTAATGTACCTGAACTTGGGCCACTCTTCTAAATGGCATGATCCTTTCCCAGCATGCACCTCTCCACATTGTGAAGACGAGCATTTGGTGGTGCGGATGCATGAAGGACGGTTAATGATTAATGTTTATAAATCATGCATGCTGTTGTTCACAATGTTTGTGATCGAATACATAATCCTGAGTTGACAAGATGACAGGCCCGTTTACATCAATAACCATAACTATAATGATAAATCGATTTTGTTACAGACAGTAACGTTTATTGTTTATTATTCTAAGCTCAAACAGTGCAGTTTTACATTTTAAATCCGCTAGTCCTTGAAATTAGAATGGATTTCATTTTTATTGCTATAGTTGTGGTTAAAACCCTGCTGTTCTTTTAAATTGACAATTCTTTTAATTGTTATCATCCTTGGTGTAAACAGGCCTTTAGTCTTCTAAGAAAAGTAATGATCAAGGCAAATGGTGACATAATGATACCATAAATGAACTAGTTTATGTTTACTACACAAAGTCTTGCATACATGTATGTGAAAGGCTTTCTAATCCGTCCTCTATGTGCTATAAAAACACCTCAAAATATCAGTGGTTGATGAGGTTTATTGATCATCTGTGTGTCACAATAGTTTTGAGATATATCATTACAATGAACAGACAAGAGCTCTCCATTAACAGAAGAGTCAAGATTTCTACCTATAAAAATATCATTGTACATCTTATTGTATGAAAATAACCAGGTAAGTCACATTTGTCAAAATGTGCAGTTTTCCAACGTGAAGTATTTTGCGTGTTTTTAAAATTCACCAACATAAATATACCATTAAATAAATCCCTAAAATATGCAAATATTGCATAAATATCATTGCACATGCTGTCTTTTAAAACAGCACAAAGTAGGTGTTAGGTTATAAAAATGGAATACTTGTTTGATAAAGCTCAGATTAAAACATTTTTAAACAATTCACAAAAGATTTTTCACAGGTAAAGTGGCACTGTTTTGGGGTAACCCTCTTATATCACCATGTTGCCATGGTGAGATGATGTCATAATACAGTATTGAACCCTTAGATCCATTGAGTGTCTTTCTGAAGCGTCCAGACAGATCAATGAGGGATGCTGGGTGTTAAATAATGGCATTGAAGGAAAGCAGGGTGTGTTGGAGGTTGGCTTGGATTTGAGGGATATGGGTGGAGGGTTATTGGCTGCAAGCTCAGTGGTGATGGCTAGTACAGCATCAGTTCTGGGGGGGTCCCACCTGCTCCCGCCTCTCTGGGTCTCTGTCAAAGATGGGGCTCAGACCCCTGAAGCCGCTGTAGGGCCGGCTGGTCCCGTTGAGCAGAGCCTGGGCTTGGGATGCGTCCAGAGGGCAAATGTAGTCTGTGCATTCTTCGCCGCGTTTCTTACGCTGCCCGAAAGTGGAGAAACCTATTTTACGAGGCTGAGGCAGAAAAAAAAAATAAGTCAAGAGACGCATTTTGATGCATCGTATCTCATAAGCTGATGTGTAAATATCATTATTTTAAAGTAACCGATTGAAAACATCAGATACACAAAAAAGTGCAATGTGAGTCCATCTTTGGTTCCACTTTATCTTTCTGCAGAAGAAGCATTTAAACACAATCTCATTTCTCCTATCAAGAAAAAGAAGGGGTGAATAAACAGCCTAAAAAAGACCAAATGTTCTCCTCTAAAGCTTTGTTGTGCTAAGTAAGTGCATCAGGACTGTTCTCTCAGCATATTCTGTCTAGATGGCCTAAGCAAAGCGTCAAAAACGCACACCCAGCGTCAGCTAAGATTAAATACAATTCATCCTGCTGCATGTGTCTGTTTGTATGCGTTGTCCTCCAGCTTCATTCCGAGGTGGGATGTTGGCAGGGATTAAGGTGCTTCTAAAAATGACGACAGCAGATGTGTGTTTTGTAGAAGGGGCAAATAATAAAAACATGTTTCTCACCCGGACTTTCCCTGTGGTGGTCAGCGGTGTGTAGCCTGGTGATTCCATGAACTCTCGTTTCTCCTGCTGAGCCTGACAACCCACCAGTGTGTTGAACTTGGTGGCCAGGTGCCTCCTCAAAAGAGTCTTCTGAGAGGGGATATTCAGGAGCATGGCGAGGGTTTCGGCGTTAAAACGTGGTTCCAGAATCTGAAAAAATATATATATTGAGAAAGGTCACTGGTCCATACAATGGAAGTCAATGGGGGCCAATGTTGTTTGGTTACTAACGTTCTTCAAAATATCTTCTTTTGTGTTCAGCAGAAGAAAGAAAGTCAAACAGGTTTGGAATGACATGAGGGTGAGTAAATGATAAACGAATTGTCATTTTGGATTGAATTGTCACTTGATATAGGGAAAAATGCCATATGAATATGTTGATTTGAGATACTCACTATCAGTCCTCCATGCACTCCACTGCCTCTTAGGTTGGGGGCGTATTCTGCCAGATCAACCGATCTCAGCCACTCCATCACGCGATGATTGGACCACTGAACCACTTCAGAAGGCGATGTCATGTTCTGTCACCAAAACATAAATAAACATAGTGAACCTTGTCTCACAGTATGTCTATAAATGTCTGCCTCTCATACACACACACCTCATCTCCAGGTCTTCTCTTCAGGCAGTTGGGGTTAAACTTGTTCACATGCAGGACGTGAATGGCACACTTGATGCTGAGGTGATGCAGTTGGCTGGTGACTTTAAGGAACAGTAGATCATTCTGAAACCAAACCAGCATTAAGTTTGTAAGCATTGTGGCCCCTATGGCAAACATTTTTTTTAACTGGTGCAAAATTAGTTACGATATCATGATATGTCTAGTATGGGCAGAATATTGATATTTATGGTTTTAAATTAGGGCTGTCAAAAGATAAATCGCGATAATCGCATCCAGAATAAAAGTTGGTGTTTACATGATATATATCTGTTTGCTGTGCATTATAATTTTGTATTTATTAAAACATACACATCCATGCATATATTTAAGAAAAATCAAAAAATTATTAAACATTTATATATAATTTCAATTGTTGGTAAATATAAATAAATACATGTGAATATTTCCTAAATATGTATACATGTGTATGTGTTTGTATTTATGAAAACATAATTAATATGCACAGTACATAGACATTTATTATGTAAACACAAACTTTTATTTTGGATGCGATTAATCGCGATTAATCTTTTGACGGCCCTATTTTTAATATCATGGTTATTTTCAATACCGGTATATTGTGACATGTGTCATGTCACGTTGCATGTTCACTTTCCGTATTGTTTATCATTGCCAATTTGTGACTTCCGATTAAGACATGACGTAAAAGTTAAAAGGTACTAAAAGCAAAGCATTACAGGAACTGATCATGAATATTTACCACTGTTAAGTACTGCAGCATTCGCCCATCCACACGTGCTTCATTAAACTGGTCTTTGTACTGCGGTAAACCAATATCATCCAGCCAACCTGTGCAAAAAAACAGTTTCTTTATACATAACTGCAATTCTTTATTTACAGTACGTATTATGTGCTATATAAAGCAAAATATCAAGTACGTATGTGTTAATTCTTTATTAAATTAAGAAATATTTATAAATAATTCGATTAATTATTGCTTTTCACAATGTGCATTGTTGCAAAGTATCTTTACATACATGTAGGCAGTAGTTACTGTCGTAAAGAAATGTTACAAATGTTATGTGGCCCAAACTTAACTTCCATTAGACCTCCGCAAAGAATCAATAACGGTTAAGAATTTTTAATTTAATACAATTAATATACCATGAAATATTAATATAAATTATTGTTCATATGAATTAAATATAAAACAAATAGTTATATTATAACCAAACAAAGACTGGAAGTGAACCTGGACGTACATCTGATGAAACCGTCTATAATAACTACAATATATTAAAAAAGCAGCGCTTCATGAATACTTACGTGTGACCCACACATGATCAAGTTCAGAAGACTTCTCTGTGATCTTTGTGTTGAGGGAGCGCAGAGCCAGCTGAAGTTTCTTCCTATGCAGAGGGTGTTTGATTCCCAGCTCCTTGATGTGAAAATCAATGCAAACATCAGTAACAGGCAGGACACAGTTTATTGTTTTTAGGTTTTTGATGTAAGCGAGTCAGACAGCATCAGTGATGTGGAACAGAGGTAAAGCATATGTGGCAGGTAGAACAGCAAGATTAAAAGAAAACTGGCAAAGCTGGATTTGAGTGGCACCACCACGTCCTGAAGTGAGAGGCGTAGCCAAATGATGTCATGTTAATGACCAGGTGTTGCATGAGAACGATAGATTGTAAAACCTGGACTGTATTGCTCTTACAGAAGCAACACGAATAAATCTAAATTGCATTAAGCCTTTAAAGATGTACGGATATAAAACTGCATGAATGCTCAATGTATTTGTGATATTAGCATTAATCTAAGCCAATACACACATGACATTCACACAAAGACATTCTTGCGTGATGCATCTCTCACCTTCTCAATGTCCTGCGGTGAAGCAGAAAGCAATGTCTGGCCGCTAGTGACCCACAGTCTGGCCATATGTGCGTACTGACCCAGCCCAAAGTCCTCCATCCAAGCACAGACCTGATCACATGACCACTTTGAGAAGGGAGCGTTCATCTCACTGCATTACACAAACATGAAATAATAAACATAAAATGACAAACTAAAAATCATAAAAAATTCGAATTAGAATATGATGCTGGGATACCGTGGAGAAGCACCGATGCCGAGGCAGGTGAGTCGAGGGCCGGCTGTGGCCCTGAAGCCTCCTCTCTTAAACTCTGAATCGGAATCTGCGGGGAGACTGCCTGACTGGGTTCTTCTGATCCTATAAAGCACAGGAGAAGAAATAAACAGCAACTGCTTCAAGTGGACTTATATAGTGGACTTCAATGGACTCCAAACAGTTGAAGTCGAAATGACGAAGGGGTTTAAACGATACCAGACGATGAATAAAAAAACTTTCATGGTAGTGAGTAAATTATCAATTTGACAGTGAACTACTCCTTATACCAAAACATGCTCATTTTAATGTGAACAAAATACGTACTTTCCCCAAAGTTTTCTGAATCCTTTCTGGTTCTTCTTGTTTTCTGGTGAAACAGGCGACTGCTGGCCCGAATCCACCCCAGATGATATGGGTGAAAAGTCAGACAGCGTTGAGTCATCCGCCTTCTCAGACTTTCCTGTAAACAGAAACAAGCGACTGACATATTCACACTGTGTTCATGATTCCTAATGATTGTTTTTGGGCTGAATACACATTATTCTCCGTGTACCCACCGAGAACAAACCGATCATGGTTTCCTCGCGGTCCTGTGCCGGCAGGCGAGTGAACACAGAAATAGAAAAGCACAGGCTAATGTCACAATGCTGCATACATGCTCCGCCTTTGTATATATTCCATAATTTTGCACCAATTACGTGATTTCAGGGAATACTTTGTGTTTCAATAAATCAACATTGAATGAAAAAGCTATTTTTCACTTACAAATGAATACAGCAAAAAAATAAAAGCATACTTTTGGGGTGACGGTACCAATGAGAATATTGGCAAGGAATGTAAAAATCTGAAATAATGATGAGCCTTGCATGCATATTTTTCCATATCGATTAAGTTTTTAAAGATCAAAACAGGTCAGGAAAACAATGTTCTGGATCTAAATGATCTAAACCCAATGGATTTTTCCATACAGACACACTGAATGTGAATATGGCAGTAGTTTAGACATGATATGTTCAGACGTATAGCAGAAGCAGAGCTCATATAAACTCTAATCTACTGTACAAGGAAAGAGAGAGAATTATATTCTCAGCTTCTTTCCGCCCTTTAAAGAACCAGGATAGCACAGCTTATGTTAAATCCGATACGACACAGCAAGAGTGTGTTCAGCGGTCGCATGCTAACTGGAGATTGAGAGGACAATACCTAAAGCTGGAGCGCTGGCGCTTCTGCAGCGGTCTTCACGCGGAGCGAGAGAGGAAAAACGACAGCACGGCAGCAGGAGAGGGATTAGTCACAGAAAAAGAATCAAGAGAAAATACAGGGTTGACCATGCAAAGACACCATAGTGTTAAAATAGGCCGAGAAAGAAGAAGTGCAGAGCAAAGCGGGGAAAAGGGGGAGAAGAAAAAAGAAGGAAAAGAAAAAATTAAAAGGAAAAAAACAAAGAAAAATCATGTCAATCTAAAAACCAAATCAAGGACTTTGGCGCAAAGCATTGTGGGTACTGTGTGACAATTGCTTACTTAAGTTAAACTCGCTGCCTTCGCTTTCATCGGGAGACAGCTGCAGCGGGGAAGACGTCTGCAGTCTCATGCCGTTCTGCTCCGGACGACAAAAATGTCCTGGGAGGGTCTGGTACTTGCTGTTGTCTGTATGATATCGATTCTGCAGAGAACATAAATCATTATTAGTCTCTTTTCGTGACGAAAATGAGCACGGTGGACATGCACAGGAAAAGCTTGGGTTATGTTTGCGTTTAGTGTGTTAATGCTAGTTAATGCTGGTTAGCAGTACCTCTAAAACAGCTTCTATAGGTTGTCCCACCACATGCTTAAGAAAAACCAGTAGCACAAAACACACGTAAACGGTTAGCTGAAGCACACAATGGTGACATATGTGCACAATGTGGTTAATATGAGCAGTATTGAAGAAATGTAGCTTGAGCAAAGGAAATGAGTGGAAAGTCAAAACATCTAAAACACTGAATAGATGACTTTGTTAAATAAATGAGTTGCAAAGATGTAAAAAGTGTCTACTGCCGTACAGTCTGTAAGCTCCCACTTTGAAGCTCTTCCAGGCTGGTGGACAGCATTCGTGAAATCGACCTGAAAACACAACCGTAAAACACATTCAAACTAGATTTTATCTTATGAAAATACTCGTCATTTTCTGTGCAAAACATGCTGCCTTGATGTTGGACTTTTTACACCTTTTTTACAATTTCTCATGTTTCCAGCATGAGGGTCTCACATACAGTAGGACCACTGTACATTGTACAGAAGGGACAAAAAGGCGAGCGTGTGTGTACATCACAACGACAAGGCGGCCGCTACGTTTAAAAGCCAAACACACACACACAAAGCACGCTCCACTTGCCATTGTCTGTTGTACAAATCCAAAACACCAATGGATACCATAGAAGTCCCCATGGAGGGCTGTGTATAGCGACAGCTGGGCCAGTGAAAGATAAAATAGGATGCATGAAGAGAGAGAGTTGACAGAGTCAGAACAGCCTGGGTGAATGATCGGGACACAATACGGTTCAGGTTCTGTTGCCATAGATGCCACCTGATCCCGGCGACTGCCTTTAGAAACAGAGGCCCTCCGGGGACCACCGGACTCTGCCATCATCAGTGTACTGTAAATAATAAAACCTCTCGCTCACCTGGAGTCCAGCTCTCTCTGCAGACCCGGAGGAGAGACCAGAAGCGGCGAGGGTCCTCGTGAAGACATCTGTGGAGATTAAAACAGATGGTAAATCATGTACAAAAAAAAAAAATGTTCTTCACAATAACTTAAATGTAGAATGAAGGTTGGGGAGCATTTGCCATCTTAATAAATTGATTTATTAGTGTTAGGGCTGTCACAATATCAGATTTTTGACTGGACGGTTATCACGGTATTGTCGATAAAGACATGATCACGATATCATTCGGATGTACAAAAAATAAGAATATCATTTCTAAAACTCTCGTACCTGCAGTTCTGATCTGATAATATCCGAGTATGCTTTATGAGTCAGGGCTCTGATTTTTCGACCGCCACTGAGATCTTCTTCACTACTGCCGCTCAGCAACGGATCATTAGCCACTGCAGAATAAAAAAAAACGAATGCTGTCATTATGTTCTGATTTCGTTTTGTGATGTACATGGGAACATTTTTGTATTTTTATTTCGCCTTTTTTCTTGACGCAACAATGAAAATAACAGTCAAAGGCATCGAAAATAACGATAATATAATAAAAAAAAATTCCCCAAAAGGAAAAGTAAATAGATAAATAATGATAATCATAATGATAATCATAATGATAAATAAAATAATAATAATAAAACATTAAAATAAAATAATAATAATACAAATAATGAAAATGAAAATAGTACAAATAAATAAATTAAATGCATATGGGTTTTGATAACTCAATATATCTTTAGACTTTACACAACAATACAGGTTATATATGACAATATGTTTTCTCCTTTATACACTTTTCTCAATCAATGCAAGAAAAGAGCCCCATATTTTCGTGTATACATCAACATGGGAACACTTTAACATACTGTACCTTGAGTAAGTGTTAAGCCGTCTTTAATTTGTCTGAACTGGCCTAACATAGCATTGAGTTCCTCTATATGGCGATCCTGCAAAACAGAGCAGAGGTCAGTCCGCTAATCCACCATGAGCACACCTGTAGCTAACTAAAATGTGTACCAAAGCCTAAATGCCTTGCAAGTCAAAAATACTATGAAGATCCTGTGTTACCTTTTCATTGTTGGTAGCTATCAACGTCTCCATTCCTGATCTCAGCCTTGTAATTCTTGATCTGTGACATACAGACCAAAATTCAGTTTGTATGCTGTGCTTTAATGTACTGTGACTACACACAGATGGAAGATGCTGGGGTATACCAGCCCTCTGAAACAACATGCTAGGTCCAAAGTAGCTCGGGAGTTGAAAGATATTTGGTACAATGCTTGTAATCAAACAGTTTGGGCCACCATTGACTACCATTGTAGGAAAAACAGCTGTATAACTGTAGTGTTGTCACGATACCAAACTTCGATACCAGTCGGTACTAAATGTGACGATACTTGCATTTCCCGCCATCATTTTGAGCGCTGTTGAACAGATTATGAAAGACCTCTCTGATTGGCCATTGGGTTTCCAAGCTCATCAGATATGTCTTTGAATGGCTCCTTAGCGAGCGCTTGTGCGACCAAACCCGGAAGCGTGTGAAATGATCGTTGCATCGCACTCTCTACCGAGCGCTTACACAGATACACGCGGAAGCGTTCGAAAGTCTATCAAAGTCGCTTCCACGTGTATGTGTGTAAGCGCTCGGTATCGTGACAACACTATTCTGCTGAACACAAAAGAAGATATTTTGAAGAACACCACCATTGTCATTTTTCCTACTATGGTAGTCAATGGTGGCCGAGAACTGTTCGGTTACAAGCATTCTTCCAAATATCTTTCTCTGCGTTCATCAGAACAAAGACATTCATACAGATTTGGAACAGCTCGAGGGTGAGTAAATGATGGCAGGATTTTTATTTTTTGGGTGAACTGTCCCTTTAAATTGAAATAAATCTGTGAGATTATTGATTCAAGCTGTTCTTATCTTCCCCGGTGTTTGTATTAATAGGTTACAGAACGATTAACTCACAAATCCATGGGAAAACTTTGAATGTACCCGCAGGGCGCGACGACAAGCAGCCACTTAACACCCCCCCACACACACACAAACACACAGGTAGCCACTGACAGGATGGGTGCGACAGGGTTGACAGCTTGCCAGTTGAAATTAGGCAGATTGACAGAGAGGAGCCTGAGGGACAGTCAAATCAAGCTGGGAACAGCATGAGAAGGTCTGAGACGTTGAAACGCCGGCTTACATTTGTCTCTCAGTTTTCTCAAATACACTTCCTCTACAACAGGAAGCGGCGTCGAGCAGGGGCCACAGCGATTACCGAAAAGAGCCACATGTTAGTAATCCCAAAACGTGTTTCAAAACTCCCATGCAGCATTTATTCATGTTATGCAAAACGATTCTGCGTTTAATGCCTCAGTGGCACGTTGGAGCACTTCAGGAACCGTCAGGATTTTAATCCGCCAGACGTACCTCTCTCTGTGATGTCACTGCTGACGGTTCCCCTGGACAGGAGTTGATTCTGCAAACGCTCGATTTCGGCATCTTTGGCGGCGAGCAGCTGCTGGAGTTTGCCCATCTCTGCCTGCGAAACGGAAATGCTTGGGAAGATTAGCACCCTCGAGAACGCACTGGAAATACTTAGAACAAGATGTCAAAAGGGGATGATAAGAAGCACGTTTTGCTTGAGATCGCAGTGTCGCATCTTCAAAACAGACTTGAAAAAGGATATCGCATGAATCCTTTTGGGAGAACGGGAGAATATGACAATGACAACACAAATGTGACGGGCACGAAAGGTTAACCACAGAAAAAAAGAAGGACAGTTTCTGTGCGTGGACTAAATTGCCTGTTATAAGTTTACTCTGGACACCTTTAAGCAAACACTGTCAAGATTAAAACTCTTTTAAATTATTTTCTATACATTTACTACATCTTCAATGGCCCATCCGTCACTGCTCGACACAAATGATAGTTTAACGGATTTCTACTAGACCACGTGGACCTCCATCATTTGCTCTATTTGTGAAAACGCTGGACAGCAATCGTGAGCCGTCTCAGCAGGTTAGCATCAAAGAACATACACTTTGTGGATCGTGAAGCAGGAAAACACAAAAAACATAATCCAGGAGGAAAGGCTGAAGAAAACATGGGGCACAAGAACGTTGGGGCTTGGATAGGGAAAAACAGACATTAAGGTATTCGCCCTGTCCCAAATGATGCAAATCATCCAAAGCAAATTACTGTACAGATACAAAAAGGACCGAAAAGATGCTTGGATGATATTTGGGACAGAGCCATCAATGCCCTCTCCTTGTGTCACACCACAGGGGAAGGACAACAAGGGACAGTAAAGGGGGAGCGAGGTTAAGCACCTGAGCCGTCCGACAACGCTCCTCCCAGTGCTGTCGTTCTACCTGAGTGTGCTCGACCGTGAGCTTCAGGGTAGAAAGCTTGGTCATGAGCGACTGGTAACATACATGGAGGGAATAGGTGATAGAGAGCTAGAGGAAGAGAAACCCAGAGGGACGTTTATTACCGTGTGAGAGTACAGTAAGACGGACGTCCAGTTAATACAAAGAAAAGGCAGAGCATTAAAGCATGAAACTCTATTGACATGAGTTTGCATTTGGTCTTAAAGGGACAGTTCACCCAAAATATGAAAATCCTTTTATAATTTAAATAATCTGCTAAATGAATAAATGTAAATCTATAAGTATCCCATTATCGCCAGATGTCTGACTTCCTTTATTCAGCTCAAAACAAACAAAAACAAGAATGAATTAAGTTTATAATATAATATATAATCAATATAATATATTATTTAATATAATCTAATACTCTAAATATATGTTATGCTTAATTCATATTATATTTTATTATATTATTACATTTTAATGTCATTTAATTTAAATTCAATCATATTCTTAAATATTATATTAATTTAATCTATTTCCATATTTAATTGAATTAGACCCAACATGTTGAATCTCACATCTACCATAAAAATAATAATAAATATCTCAATAAATACATTTGTGAGAGAAAATTATTAATATGTTTAGCCAAATTGAAATGCATACAAACAGATCCAAGCGGAATATGTTCAAATATGGTGGCACATTCAATTTTGTCTAAATCTCTTTTGTTTTCGTGTCTCTTGATAAAATGTGTGTTTCGTCATGAGACACAAAGGAACCAATGAAATGTGAATTTATTGACATGAACTTTCATTTTCAGGTAAACAGGCCGTCGGTCTCCCACATTTTGTACAATTAGGTTACTGGGAAGAAAGTAATTTACGTTTGGAACATCATCATAAGTAAATAATGTCAAAATTGTCCTTTTTGGGTGAACTATGCCTTTAAAACCAACGTAGCAAAAGACTGTTAGTACATGCTAAAAAAGGAAATAATGTAGTAGGAAATAAAAGTTGACCAAATGTTATCCTTACAGAGCAGCACCATATTTTTCCTAATTATTAGTTTCAAAACAAACAAAAGTTTTTAATCTGTTTGAGATGCCCAAATATACATTACCTTTGTGGCTTTGAGTTTCCTTTCATATTGCGATTTCTCTCCTTCAAGTTCATCTACTTTGGTCTTTAGAAGGTGGAGCTCCTGCAGCAAAGCCTGACAAATACACAATACCACACAAAAAACAATTACACACCACCTCCAAACTGGCAACACAGTAGCTTTAACACCCAACAGTAAGTCTACCGCATTAACCATTACCATCTTTATGTTCACCATAGAAGCATCAATTCAGTTCCCACACACCGTGCAGTTAAAACACACAAAAGCTCCAGAGTTTCCTGTAAAACCGTACTGGCTCCTCACAAAGAGACAGAATTAAACGGTAAGACATCTACCACCACCCATAACCCTCTGGAAGTTCTCCAGCACTACTCGGCAACCGCTAGCTTTAGTGACCTCCATCATGCAGAACCACACCCAAAACAAGTTAGGACATCGTGTCAAAAACAATACTACAAACACCAGCAGCCGTAAGATTTCCACAGTGGAGTTAGTAATTCCTGAAAGGGCGCCCGCGTGTGAGACAGGGAAATGGTAAAAAACGAGTAGGGGGTCTTGAAGTGAGTCCACCACGTAAGACAGATCTGCCTACATTCTCTCCTCCGCCTCTGCAGCGACAGCCGCATTCCTCTGCGTCCGAGGCACCGAGGCCCACATCGGGGCTCTGGTCATGAGCCTCGCGTGCCGCGGCGTCCCCCTGGCTCTCGAGGGCCTGCTGTTTCTGAATGCGAGTGCTGATTTCCTCCTGGAATTTACACATCTGCTCCTGCAGTTCACTTATTAGGTTTACAACACTCTGAGAGAGCAGAAAAACAAGCCAAAAAAAAGAAAATAAAAATCAGATTTGGTAACATAATAATTGACAAAGTGTCTTACGAAGTTTTGAAGATTAAGAATAATTTAAGTGTAACTATATTTTAGCCAATAGGAATAAATAAATAAAAATCAAATATGATATGTCCATTGTTTCTAAAACCTCAATATTCCCTTCGGAAGATATTACACCAGCGTCTAAAACTGTGGTCAAAGTCTCCCAAGCTATAAAGAGCAATCCTGTAGCGATAAAAGTTTCTCTCAAAAGCGATGTAGAACAATGGGCATGTCAATGTTTAATTTGTTAATCACAATTAATCACCGATTAGTGAAGCTAATCTTAGCCATACTGAAATGCTAACACCGTGTGCCAGAGGAAGTCTAGTATGATCTCTATTGACGCAGTTAATAACACACATGTTGTGTGTTTATATTTAGCTAAGTGGGGTGTCTGTGGGGAAAGTGTTCGCGCCTGTGGTATGTTCAAAGTGAATTGTTGCCATTCCGTCATTTTGAATGGAGCCGTGCAGCTGTCACCTTTGTGGCTGGTGTTTGTTGATGCAACAAATGCAAGGACGGCTCCGTTACCATGGCACTGAGAGCGTATGGTGATGTCACTACATGCAACGTACAAGTGTCGCAAGACAAAAATTTGCTAAAAGAGTGTGTAAATATTCTAAACTACAAATTAAATTAAACGAAATGAAATGCTTTTTTTGTCAATAGTAAACGTATAAAAATGTTCAGAAATGTTAACCAGTCATTGTAAACACACACTTAGTAATATTTTCTTATTTGCTCACACTAATTTTTATGAATTGAAAAAAGTTACAATTAAAGAGTCACAAGTCGACTTACAAACAATTTGTCGATTAGTGACATTAACTATTTTATATACGATCGTTTACAACGCTCAATATGGCCGCTCTAACGAAGTCCCGCCTTCCAGTAAAACGAGCCAATCGTCAATCAATAAAGACAATAAAGATAGATTCTATGGGGCGGGGCTCTTGTAAGGTGCTTGACAGCCTGTGCACAGTAGATGAGGCGACATCATACATCTTGAGTGCTTAGCAAACCATCGTTATTATACAGTTTAATTATTAATCTGAAATATGCTGTTTAGTTGGGATTTTTGCCAGCGATTTTAGAAATATCAACCTTATCCCATTCAAGTAGATAGGACTTGCTATGACGTAAATAGCTGCCCAGAGGTGTTGCAAACATGGTCGCTGAGTGGCACAACTTCCGTAAACGCACTTTGATGACACCCATTTCTCATTTGTATTAAAAACAGCTTTTGTGTCGTGTGGAGCTGAATGTTCATCGACTGTGTTCAGCACTTCTGCCGTTTGTCATTTCACGTTCATCAAACGGTCCATCACTGTCTCTCATTCTCCCCCTCCTCATGCTATTGTGTCCCAACAGATTAACATCTTCCCTTATCACAGCATTGCCTTTTTGACACCGGGAGCTTACGTGGGAGTGCGTATGCATAATTGCCTGTGCGGACGCACACATCTGTAAATCATGTTTGTTTAAACACGCTGTCAGCGTGTGGAAGGGCTGAGTCCGTGTGATAGTCCAGTTCGCCTCAGATAGCACAATTGTTCTTAAAACACAACATGGATTCAACTGTTTTGACGTATTTTCTGTTGCCACAGGAAGTATGGGCGGTATATGGAGAAGACCAATAGATTTAGATGATGTTTTTCCATGACCCTTTCTGGTACAATCACAAACTCTGATATTTGTAGGTTTTCCAGTTTGGGAAAAGGCTAAAAGAAATAGGACCTTCCCATTTTTAGCTTGTGACGCCAAACCCTAAATTCGTTTCAAGAATAAAGCTTAGGACAGATGCATGTTTAAAGTTTTATGGTGTTTATCTAAAGTTCACTTTGGTCTCTGTCCTAAAAGGCCCCTGGGAGGCTGATAAGTAGGTGTTGAGAAGCGATACATCTACAGGATCTACATATAAACACCACAACACAAACACTGCCATGAATTCCCAAGAACTGTTTCAATTAGTCGAATCTAAAAATGAGATAAAATAACTGATGTTTACTGATCTTGTACTTCAAAAAGACATTCTTTATAATGTACTAATATAAAATTATTATAATAAACCAAATCATATCTTCAGTGTGTTCTTTCATATTAAAATATTATATTAATATATTACAGTTTAGCTGACCATGCCTGCGTGTGGTTTCCAATAGAATAAAGCCAACATGTGGACAACAAAACCCAACCTTAAGACAAGTCAAACCACTCACGGTTTTTATAGTTTACTAAAACGAGTAAAACAACTCTGTTGATTATAATCAAATCAAATATTGGCCTTTTTTTTACAAACATTTTAAATGTTGCCACAGAAAAAAAGTGTAAAATAAGTACTACAAACTAGAATTAAATAAATAACCAATATAAATAAATTAATTAAAATAAATTAATAAACTAAAACTGAAATAAAATGTACAAAAAAAAATTACAAAAATAAAGTGACAGAACAAGAACGTAACAAATTGCTTAAAAAATAAACAAATTGCTCAAAAAACAAAAAATATATAAAACATAAAAACAAACATTTTAAAATAAAAGCTAGTTCAAAGTATTAATAAACTACAATAAAACGTAAAACAAAACTATTATAACTCTTCGGTGTACAAAATTCATTCATAGTAAAAATTCTGCTATTCTTAAGCTGTGAGCAAATTTGACTCCAAAATGGTTTGCAGGCCAACTGATCTAAACTAGTAGTCAATATGCAAGTATTAAGCAGTACTATTATATGCATAAAAGAAAAAACAGCTGTCAGATGATGCTATAAAGACCCTTAAAAAAAGCAAATAAGCCGACAAAGCGCCAATAGCCACTTCACAGAATCATCACTGAAAACTAAAATTCGTTATTTTTCTCTTGTAAGATTTCGTTATAAATGCCCTCTGTGAGCTGTGAGTCTGATACTATACCTCAGCCTTATGATGTCTGTCCTCTTCATCGATGTGGTTGTGTGTGTCCTCCATACCGACCAGCTTGAGTTTCAGACCGGAAACTTCATCTATCAGTTCTAGTTTCTGCGTCTCCAGAGAAGTTCGACTGAAGAGCTCCTAAAACAAACGCACACGACAGGAAACACATGGTTATACACACACAGGTACACAGAAGTACTGCAGACAAAGTCAAGCAGTGCAGACGGCTTCTCGCTGCTCTACTGGGCAACTCTCACAGTAACGTTTAGCCAAATGCTAAGCGCCGCTAAATATACTCGCGCGATGAGCTCTATTTTTACTTCCTCTGCCTCTTGGAGAGTGTGTGTATAAGAATGTGTGTGAGGCAAAGGGCCAGAAGAGGGAAACTCTGTTTCTCAGCATTCCTGATAATGGGGGCTAATTTCAGCAAGGCTATGAGAGTCTTTGTTAACCAGTGTTTAAAATTCCAAGAAGGTCATAGATTGTTGTATAAACATTATTAGCCGTACAAAACTGCGGTGACAGTATGGCACAGTACTGGTATCATGTGGTAATATTATAGCACTTTGATGTACTTTATAGTTCACGTTCGTGTTGAATGATATTGTTAATATACCATAAACATATCTTATGATACTATACCAGGTTAAGTATCACGATGCTGTGCCATGTTCATTATAGAAATCTACAAAATAAACCAAATTTCCAAAATAGACAGACCGAAATTGAAGCACTTTTGTATTTTCTATAGTAAAATGTATTATAGTGTACACTGCAATATTTTGTAGAATTAACTATGGTAATTGGACAAATTGTATCAAATACTGTAGTATATTTTAATATTTACTATGGTAAGACTCAAAAACACTAGGAGTTTTAGTAAAGTTTACTGTGATAAATACTTATGTACACTAGAACATTTTCACGTGGGAACTAATTCAAATGTGCGACAAATTTTATTTATTTTGCCATGTTTATAAAGGGAAATGTTACACCGTGTCTACACCAGACGCGACCCACGCAACGCGACATGACACACTGCTTGTTCTAATGGGATTCTTGCGCCGCGCCACATCCAGTGTGGACAAAGTGGACGGCAGTTTTTACGGAGTCAGTGAATCGTTCAGCCAAGTCGTTAAACATGTATTCAAGAACAAAGCAAATGTATTAATGAATGACTCACTGAATCATCATCTCGTCCGAGTCGTTAAAAACACAGATTCATTTAAAACACTGCAAAAAGGCAGATGTAAGTGTTAAAATGAACGTTAATGCGTATATGCAACATTTCTTAAGGTACTACGACACTTTCGTTCAAAAAATAGAGTGGCATCGCGGGTATTTTGAAGCTTTAGCATCGCAATGCTATCGTAGCACCGGTACACCGTGCAACCTTATTATAATACCACAGCATGACGATAACAGACAAAGAAAACATGATGCCATTAATACCATCATACTCTTTTGTAAGTTGATAGAAAAAAATATGGAAGGAAAGCAACTTTAGTGCTGGATCAGCTCGGAAAGTAATCGTAATTTGCCAATTCAACTTCACCTTTTAACTTTATCGGCCCATTTTACGCATTGAAAATGTAAACACAGATCTCATTCTTCCTATTCCTCAGCACTTCCCCTTTTTAGTTCCTGAATAAACAACGCCCCGTGTCAATAAAAAAACAGAAAGCTCATACAACATAGACTTTCAAATGTCTAATGCATTGTATATTATTTGCTTAATCTCAAATATGTGTGCAGACATAGTTAATGCACTGGACGCAACAGTTCCGTCGAAACTCTTTGGTTCTGCGAAACTCAGCAAATGTGATCGACAATCTCTACTAACATCATGCCAGTCCACAGCAAAGTCCTGTTGTAGTTAACAAACCGCAGTGTCTAAGCTCTGACTTGACTTGCCCCATCAAGCAGGACAAACATGAGGGCTTCTTCGGTCTCACTATCTGTCCATCTCCGGCATTTTCATACTGATATGATTGTTGGCACAGCAGACTGCTAAGAATCCTAAACTTCTTTCGAGTCAAAGCTGCTTTTAATAGTGAGAAATTCTCACAAATTTGACAATTATTGGTATGAAATGACAATAGAAATACTGGTAGTTCATACTTAATGTATAGTTATGAAATAATTTATAAAAATATATTGTTTATAAATAAAAAATATAAACAATATTTAAGACTGTAATAATAATAATATTTATATATTTTTTAATTATATTTTTAATGATTACAATTTAATTGTTTTATTAAATTTACAATGCAATAAATAACTTCTAAATAACATTTGTAAGAAATGTATTAAACTCTGGACAAAATCCTTTAAAAGAATGTCAGATTTGAAAAGAAACTAGGGCTGTCGAACGATGAATCGTAATAAATTGCATCCAGAATAAAAGTTTGTGTTCGCATAATATATGTCTGTAAAATGTGCATATTAATTTTGTATTTATAAAAACACACAAACATGCATATATTTAAGAAAAATATAAAATTAATAAACATTTATATATAATTTTAATTATTGGTTAATATAAATAAATACATTTTAAAACACAATTATTTCCTAAATGTATACATGTATGTGTTTGTAAATACAAAATGAATATGCACGATACACAGACACATATAATGTAAACACAAACTTTTATTCTGGATGCGATTAAGTTTGACAGCCCTAAAATAAACCCCTTCAAATTGTTAATCATTTATTCTTTGGTTAAACATAGTCCCCACTCTGGAAGGAAAAATTCGGTCATTCTACGTTTATGAATTTGTTTTCAACAGGACATTAAGAAACCCACAAAGAAGTGACAACGTCTGCGGTTTCTCTTGGCACTGCTAAAGGAACGTAGCAGTTACAAAATCTCATAAATAAATCCAAACAGTTCCTCAATGTAAACTAAAGGAACAGCTGCCAGTGAACTCTTGCTAAATACATAAAGTCTCAAGTGTGGTCACAGTTCACCTCAGTTACTTATACAGCTAACAAAATAACACACATTTATCACATTAACAGCTATTATATTTACACCAACAAACAAACAAAGAAACAGAGCTTAGATTGGTCTACGCCAGGACTAGGACACTGCTAACCCACATCATAAATCACGTAGATTGAAAACATGCACCATGGCTAAGAGGGTATAAGTCAAAACTACACAATTACAACTTGCGCAATTGCCGGGAAACCACTAGTTGCTCGAGTTTCAGGTGTTGAACATTGGACTTTGACAGTGTGACAACTTTCAACGCAAAGTATCCTACCTGCTGGAGCATTTCCTCAGTAGAAATGAGTTTATGGTGGTGTTCCTCCAAGGAGCTTTCCAGATCCCTGATCTTTTCTCCTTGAGCTTCAACCTGGTCAGTAAGGACGCTCACCTAAAGACAGCAGACAAACGTTCATTCAGATAAACCTGAAACCAGTTTCGTTCACTCCCCCCACGAGTCCTTTTCACGTTCCTCCTACAGGTGTGCTAATGACGGTTGCAACACACGTCCACCTCCACCGTGCAAACACAGCAGAGGAATGCACATTAAAGTCTGGACGGCTGGGTTTAAAATCGCCATTCTTCAGAAAAGACGCGCCTCCATATCGACACCAGAGTCTGAGCCTCAAATGTTTTGAAAATAGTCTTTTGTTTAATCCCAACTGAAGCACTGCCAACCAGCAGGACAGGTAAAAGCAGAAGTGGAACACCTTGAAGGAGCCAATCATTTTCATCGGTGTAGACAGCCAATCAGAGCGTGAGAGAGGCCGGCTCTGAAGAATGTCAACTCTTGGAACTGGTTGTGAAAAGACAAACACTGTTGATTCTTGTGAATTTTTTGGTGCCATAATACTCTCACATATCAACGTTGTTGTGTAGAGATAATTTGTTTGAGGGCTTTGACATGACGTCTACTACTGTCCCGGCTTAACAAATGGTGCAAAACTAGTCAAACGCATTGAAACTTGGCGGCTATACGCTAACACGCTATAGCAACCATATAACAACATACTCAAAACCAACCAGAACACTTTAGCAACCACCCAAACATCATGGCAGCTAAATTGATGCAGATAGACCACTCTCATTATTATTTTGTAAAAGTAAAATTAGCAAAATGTTGGGCTTATAAAAGTGTATTTGGTGCCCCTAGTGGTACAAAAATAAAATGCATCAACTGTATTAAAATGCTGGGAACTGTGGCATTTGCATTGCAAAAACATTCTGACGCCTTCCAAGTTGTCAGCAAAACACTCCCGACATTTATTTACAGTTAAAACAAAGTGTCAGATTCAAAATACTCTTTAGCACAAAAAAGCTTGCTTGTTTACACATAACACATAGCTAAACCACTTCTATGTGTTAAGCAACATCAACCATTCCACTATGATTGTCCCATAACTGTGATCATTGTGAATTAGACAGGGCAGCCGTGTCACCCCGGGCTGGAGCAAAGTGGTGTCTCGTGTCTCTTTCCTTACCCTTTTTGACTCGTGTGGTTTACAAGCATGTTGGTTAGTCAACTGCTCATTGTGTTGACATTGTGACTATTGTGTCAAAAGAGGACTGGAGGTAAAAACGTACCTGGAGAACCAAAGACTCTTTGTCCCCTTCTAGTCTCGCCAACCTCTCCTGATAGCTCTCATTGTTGCTGGAGGAGTGATGGTTTACCTGTGGAGACACACGCGCACTTGTTTATACTATGGCAGGGATAGTCAATTGATTTCTATTGTCTTACAGAAATAGGTCGGCAAAAAACACGGACGATTCTTAATATTTACTCGCCCTTACATATTCTAGATATATGAAATACAAAAGGAGAAATTCTGAGGAGACGTTGAGCACTCGGAGAGCAAAACTTGAACCACACGCACACAGAAACTGAAAGTCAACAGAGAGGCGGGCAGGAGGTGGTGCTAACCTGCTTGTCCGCTTCTCTGAATGAATGGCATGCCGCCAACCACCGAATAAACTTCAACAAAGAGACGAACAGCGGCGGTCCACACACATTTGTGTGCTGTTGTAAAGGTGTTAAATGACACTTTGGCAGCGAATAAAGAGTTCAAACCAGACGGCTTTGACATAACTACAATGCTAAGTCAATAAAGGAGCTCATTTCAAATTAACGAAGGCATTTGCATAAAGTCACAATTGCAACGGAAAAAAAGAATTAAGAAACTGAAATAAGAAACTGTTTAGCTTGAAAGTGAAAGATGTACCTTGCTTAAAAACTTTGCGGTAAACTGAAACTTATCTGCTAAGAAAGCTGGCTAGCTAGGTCAACAAACAGTTATGGATTTAGAAAACTAAATACGTAAACCTGTCTAGTCTTGACAAGAAAACTGTCCATGACATCACAGCATGTGTGACCGTGTTGCCAGTCAACGTTAAGCTAAAAGTCGTGCCCATGATTCGGAAACTATGTACAGCTTTCATTCACTATCAGAAACTGATTTCAGAAAAATCACACTGAAAGGGACCGTTCGCCAATCGAACAATTCTGTTATCATTTACTCATCCTTGGCCACCATTGACTACCATAGTAGGAAAAATGACACTGGTAGTCAAAAGTGCTCCAGAAATGTTTGCTTTCCCACATTCTTCAAAATATCTTCTTTTGTGTTCAACAGAACAAATACATTTATAAAGTAATTTTTCCTACTATGGTAGTCAATGGCGGCCAAGATCTGTTCCGTTACAAGCATTCTTCCAAATATCTTTCTATAAAGAAATGTATACAGATTTGGGACATCTCGAGGGAGAGTAAATGATGACAAAACTTTCATTTTTGGCTGAACTGTTCCTTTAAACCTCTCGGCCACTAAAACAAACGATGACCTACAGACACATCTGTGACCTTCAGAGAATCAAGTTCAGAGATGCACGATGCCCAAGAGCACCAACTCAATTTATTATTCCCACTAGAGAGATGAGTTTATAAGCAACCCAACCCACAAACCTTGGAATTTCCCTCTTTTATGTCTCGCTTGGTGCTGTAAAGGTCAGAAATGGCTTTTGATGAGATCTGAAGAATCCACAGAGATCATTATTATTACTCCACTGTCAAAGAATGTATGACAGTATTGAGTTTTACACTACAGACCCTCCCAAAATGCACTTCATTACAGATCTGACCTGTTTTCTTGTTATTCCACATCGGGCATAATGACTGTAATTTCTCTTTCTTTGGAATGTAATGCTTGGTTACATTTAACCTGTTTGAGTGACAGTCACCTCTCACACGCACGCTCCACATTCGGCTTACCGCAATCCCACAATACCTTGTAAAGCACATCAAGCGTGGCAAGCGAACGCTGGCTTTCCAACGCCTCCTGCCTTCAAGAACAGGTGTGCACGTTGGTGATCTGAGTGCATGTGCTTTCAAATTGAATTTAACTGCTTGGTTTACTACTTTGAGTATGGAGTGTTATGTCGGTGAAAGCTTTTTTGTTTGTATTCAAGGGCATGAGCTCAGAATGATTAAAGCTGGAAAGGACGGGATAAAAAGCGCTTTTGTACTATTGCAAATTAGCCCGCCGCACATCCAACGGCAACACAAAGCCTGATTTTTTGGTACTATAAAAAACAGATGACGACGATAACAAACATCTCGACAAAAATCCAACCCAAAATGTTCATATTTCTATTTAAACGTCAGTGACAAAGCACTCATACCCGAAAATATTGTATACTGAAAACATACTGAACATCTGAATGTGAAAACGCTCTTATTCGAGTTACACATTTAGCAAGGTATCGAACCCACAACTTTTGCATTCGAGATACATTATGTGAACACATCAATAAAAAAGATCAGGGAGATCATTAAAGAAAAGAAACAGTAACTCACCTTTTTAAGCCAAGTGAAATGCTTATAAAAGTCAATTTTTTCTTCCATGCTGAAGGCCCATCTCTACCCGTTATAGTGAGGGAGAGACTGTGGATTTTAACTCTGGGTTTCACACTAAGCCTGTTTCACAACGCCGTTAACAACAGGACCTCCTAACATACTTAGACAACTGCACAAACCTCGTTTCTAAAGCCAGACGTCTGCCCCGAGCCCCCCACGTCTGCTGCCCGACCAGCTCCACAAGAACTGTGTGTGTGCGTGTGTGCGTCAGATGGAAAACAATGTCCACGAGGTTACACTCCTGTTACGCGCTATAAAACACTGTCCCTTTATATCTCCCAGCTGAAAGTCTTTCTTCACATGCTGAAGTTCCTCTCTCTTAGCAGTTTCTCACAAACACGTCCCCTCCCATTCTGCCTTTGGCTCTCTATCGCAGCCTTTTGGTTTTTCCCTTTGGTGAGAAAGTGGCTCTAATTAACTTTAGGTCCAAATGCAAGTCTGAACCGAAACAAGCGAGTGTCTTCTTCTGCACGAGAGAGAGAGAGGAAGAGAGAGAGGGACTGCCTTTCAGCACTGCCCCATCTGTTTTTACTCAAGACTGTAAATCATTAGAACGAAGACCCCGTTTCCTGGGGAGGACATTCATCCATTCCTATATGTTTGTGTATCTTTACAAGCCACCCTGCTGTCCGGTTCTCTTCTTCATGAACAAACAGAGCTGACGTTTAAGATACTGAATAGAACAGAGACTTTGTACACAGTTTCTTTAGTTCAAAGGGAAATTTCACCCAAAAATAAAACATTAATTCAGTCATCGTTTATTTACACTACGAAACTTGTATTTGACTCTCTCTTCAGTGGAACACAAAAGTAGATATTTTGAGAAATGTGGATTTTCTCGTGGATTTGTCTGTTTCTATACGAGCACATGAACACATGAACTACATCCACAGAGTTGTTCTAAGTTTATTTTACGAGCATTTGAGTATAAAAGTCTGGTTAATTTGAACCAGATGATTTTTTTTTGTTACTTTACAATTACAATTTATCAACTGTAGTAAACACTAAAGTATACTTTTATATTTACAATGGTAAGGTTCAAATATACTACAATACACAATAATTTTACTGCAGTTTTAAATGTAGTAAATACTATAGTATACAGTATTTAATGGACAAATGTGTTTACTACTGTATAGTAAAGCATAGAAAATAAAGAAGTCAGAAAAATTATAAAGGAAAAAACAAATTAGTGAAAAAATTTATATAAAAAATATATGGCCCTAATTTATCCATTTGTACAACGTTAATGTCCTTTCTCAGGTCTATTTGCAGTATGTGATGACCTGCACGTGTGTTTTTTTAAAGATGAAAACAGACGTACACTTGTGCTACAACTGTTTGACCCGTGCTACAAAAACTTTAAACCTCTGTAGCACTGGTGCCATGTGCAAAAAAAGTTAACGTACAGCCACGATTATCATTTTAACCCCTCTGCTCCGACCATCCATCACATACAGTAGGGATCAATGCAGGACAGAAAGGCATAAAAGAAAGCAAAAATATTCATTTCGGGTCTAGTGAACATTCATGGCTCGCTCTTAATGTGGCTCAAACCATCAAACGTTCAGTAACAGCTATGTCATTCCTCAGCACGCCCTCTCCCACTCGGCTGTCTTGCTCCGTGCACTTCCTGTTTGTGTCATAAATACAGTGGGGATACAGTCACTCCGGGGACCGCTGTCATAACCTTTAAACATCTACAGCTGAAGTTAAGCAATGCCACTTTCAAGTCCATTTTCATTGGATTATCACTCGACTGTGCAGTTTGACACAGTGCACTGCTCAAATGCTGCCTGGGAACTTTCCCTAAACCAACCCGAAAACACATTCTCGAGTGGGAACTCACGATTATGTCGAGGTATCAAGTAGTATTAGAGCCTGCAACCTGAGATCAAGCAGAGGCGAACGTGTCTTATTAGTGCAGCACGTTACTTATCCAAAGAGCTTTGGAAGAGCGGCGCTGCACCTGGCGGAGTCTCTGATCCCGACAGCTGTGAGGCTGGGTCCACACCAGACACACAAATGTGCAAATGCATTCATAAACCACCCCAGATGTATTTTAATGCTATCAGACAGACGCCTGTCGCAGGTGCACCTCAGACAGGTCTCAGGTCAGTGATAAGATGAACCCGCCATTCTTATCTCTATTCTGCAGCCGTCGCCAACATTCCAACCCTGCTGCCGTGTCGTCAACAAGCATCATTACGCGTAAACACAGGCCAGATTTGACATGTAAGAACAAAGTGGAATCCAGCCCCTCTAATGCTGGAGTCTTGCTATCGTGATCGCATTTCCTGCGCCGTTTTTACCAGCTGTAATTAGCAACCACGTGCGTTTGATCTTGCTCAGAGACGAGTTCAGAGGGACGCGAGCGTGTGTGTGTAAGGTTTTAACCCACCCCACAAAAACAACACAGCTGATTGATCTTTGAGCTCCGCCAACAGGTTGCTTACAACACTGTTTTTCTGTGTTTATTGACCAGTGAATCAGGGCAGGCAGCTGACCAGAATCATGTGAAAGCATTTCTTTTCTTGGGTTTTTTGAGATCAGCAGGCCCCACATCATTCTGGCTGAAGGGGACCGAACTGTATTTTTGCACAGCAAGAGAGACGGAGATGAGCGAGCAAAGAGAACTTAGGAGAAAAGATTGTGCAGAGAGAGAAACAGTGAAGAGAGGGAGGCAGGAAGCGCAGCCCTACTAATGTCTCAAAGGAGATCCAAAGTCCTTATACACATATACACATACATTATGCACACAAACGCTGGGTCAGAAAGTCACTCAGGGGAAGATGGGAAAAGATACTGGACAGTCGGAACATGTCTATGTTCCTTAAAGATTTCACCGTAATTGTGCAAAGATATTTAGTAAAAACATGTCAAACAAAACCAAGGTGTTATTTTATCACACAGCAAAAAATTGAAGAATTTCTTGCTTAGTATTTTAGTACAAATATTAATATCCAGTAAAAACTCTTAAATCAAGATATATGTATATGAGAATCTTGTTTATGATTCTAATATATGTTGATATGTATATGAGAGTCTTGTTTTCAGGAACAAATGATGAAAGTTAAGTGAATTTAGGCTTGAAACAATAAAAAAAATCTGGCAGTCGGGTGAGAAAATAACTAGTTCAATACAATACTCAACACAGTGGAAGTCAATGGGGGTCAATGGGGGTCAATGTTGATTGGTAACCAACATTCTTCAAAAATTGTGTCCTGCAGACGAAAGAAAATCCAACAAAGTTGAAATTACATGACGATGAATAAATAATTGAAGAATTTTCATTTGAACAATCCATATAGGATATTTGTACTGGAAAGCAAGACAAAATTACTAAGCAAAAAATGCTTTTTTTTGGCAGTGATTAAGACATCTGTGTGTAAACATTTCCAAAAAGAAGTCGCTTTATCTCTTTATGTTGACTGTAACTTGAGTATCCAGGACCAGACATTAATAATCAAACCTCCAAGTGTAATTATTGGTGGAAACTTCAAGTTGAATATAAGGGTGAAAAAACTGAACTAAAACATTTTGGTATAAATAGTTACCCTGGTAAATTAGTGGCAAAACGCACATTCAATTATTTTCTGCATCAGTAAATGATGCCACACGTAATCATGTCACGTCAGCCATCAACGCTGCTTACCGATCCCCTTTCCAGCCAGTCCATGAGGGTCTGCGCGGTGCTGCAGGGCAGCTGGGAGCGCAGCGAGGTACAGCCCTCCTCTCCGACCTGCAGCTCCAGAGCCAGTCGCAGTTCCTCAGCCAACTGCAGAACCTGCAGAGGCCCGACGCTCACGGGAGAACCCAGATCATACAGCCCATTACTGTACTCAACCGCTGCCTTAGAGCCTGTGGAAAAACAAAACAGACTAATTACAAGACTGAAGAATTTGGGACTTATGGTCCGGACACACCTGGGTGCTCATGTGGGACAAGTTTCAATCTGTAAGAAAAATACTATAAAAACACAAAGTACACTAGATGAATAAACCTGTATTATTTTACGCCTTGAAATTTCAATAAAGCCCAGCAATCAAATAAATGTCATCCGCCTGTATTGTGTTCCATATGCATCAGGTGCTTAGCCAACAGTCTGATACCAAAAGAAAATAGAGTCTTAAGAGGCGAGACAGAGAAAGAGAAGAAGAGCAGAGGACATGGACCATCACGCCATGTCATACATCATCACATCATATTAGACATCACCCACGCCACTGCGGCCACGTGTCGCCGCCATCATCCAGCACTACAACACATCCAACCGTCTCCATCTGGATACTACAACTGAGGAATAAGAAATTTACAGGACATCTGGAAACCATCAGGATTGTATAACACTACATTAAAAGCATCTGATGACATCGATCCGTCAGTTTACGCCAGAGTCAACACTTAGAAGACAGCCAGACGGTTGACACTGGATAAGTGTCATTTTATATCCTTTGTGATTGCCAGAATTTCCCACAATTTTCCATTACTGTAAATGGCACAAATTCCTGTAGGATTTTGTTAAGGTTCGTAATTACATTTTAAAGAAGTGGGTCATTATTTCTGCACCACTGTTGAGCAATAAACAAACACAGCAATGTTTTGTGTTTACACTTTTCAGGGAAATCAACCTATGAATGGTTTATTTACAGTTTTTGTGAAATAAAGATGTAATAATAAATAATATTAAAATGCTTCTTTGGCTAATATGACCTCAGCTTTAAATGTAAAGTAAATGAAAATTGGTGGTCTGAAACAAGCGTAATATGCATGAAAAAATCTGGAACATTATTTTATGTACAAATGCACACAAATTGTGCATTCAGGCGAATGTTTCTTGGTTGGCTGAGGGGATTTAATGACCTCACTGGTTCCTTTAATGAAGGAGAAGGGCTGTGCCAGATACAGACCGATATCCTGAGGGGATTTCCTAACCCTGAGATTCCAGGAGTAAATATGACCAAACAAGAAATGTATGTTTTGTTATATTATAGTTATTGATAAAAGATAATGAACATTACCTTAAAAAATATTAACTTTAAAACGTATATTAACTAAACAAAAATATTAACTATTAAATTTGGACATTGTGGATGATAAACCATGAACGCATTTCCGAATAATGAACAAATATAATTCTAGTTTGAAGTACTGTTTGCACATTTAACTAACTGGTATGGCCGCTATAAGATACAGAGCGAACAAATGCTCACAAAAGCACTCCTAATAAATGAGACGTTCCTGCTGTCACCAGCAGGTGGAGGCATTTCAAGACCCTTGAGGAGCTCTTACAAATCCTTCAAAATAATGAACCCTTCAGCAAAATAGATCTGCAGAGACACACATGCCTGCAGACAAATCTCATCTCTGTCGCTCAATCTTAAACCAGACAGACAGACAGACACTCATTTAAACTTTATATCCATGTTGAGCCTCATGGTATGAAGTCTCTTACCGCATATAACATTTGATTATTAAACACTCATGGTTTCTAATCATATAAATTCACAAGTGATTGAATTATAATCCCCGGTTTATTGAAAATGTACCATTTGGCATGTCATTCTTACTTCCAGTGGAATTGTAATCGATGACCTGTACTTTTCTTATGAAAGTAGATGCCTCATTGTTTAGTGTAAATAATGTTTTGGTCAGGAATAAAATCATAAGCTTTGTAATCTTTCAATGAACCAAACAGCATCATGTTCTAATATTCAATGTGTAAATGGGTAGTTGACATATAGACCGTACCATGTGTCCTATGGTGTGACAGCAAAAACTGAGAAAACAAACGTTTAGTAACACCGTGTCTACAACGGATGCGACGCGACACGACACACGGCTTGTGCTAATGTGGACAAATATTATTTTAAAATTATAATGCGTTCTATTGTCTTTTGTCGCATACACCCCACTGATCCATTACAACAGTGTGCAATACCCACTCACCTTCTATACATATTTCTATACGTTCCTTTTCTGCCCAAAATAACCATAAGAAAAAAAAATTGAAGTAACAATACATTTAAAGACACATGTGAAATAAAAACTATTTGCGGGCCTAATAAACAGAAAAACAGGTTATTTTAGATAGTCACTCTCTGTTAGTTGGGCATACCAAGATGGCGGCGCGATCGCTTCCGGTGCCTTCACCCACAGCCGTCGGTTTAGCGTTCTAGGCCCAATCCTGTCAGTCATTTATCAGTGGTCACACCATAGGACACATGTGCGGTTTATATGTCAACTGCCCAAATATAAAGTGGACACTGAAAATATGATAATAATTTGATTTATATGCTATTTATAACTTTCACATAAACTGTTACATTATATTAGTAATATAAAAAATATATAAATAATTTGCTAAATAAAACTACACCATACACGTTTGCATCCCACTATACATGTTAGGTACATGTGATTATTTAATATGAATTCTATTCGTAATTAGCTTTGTAAATGAGAAACACGGGGCGCCAATTTTCAGATCTTTTTTTATGGCACTATTTCTATATCAAATTACAAGCTAACATTAAGTAAAGTGTAAAAAGCACCAGAAATAAACGTGACGTGAAATTCCTGAATATAAACACAAACAACCCCAGGTTATTCAAACTTAGGATATCTGGTAAACAGTTTTTCTATAATCCGTCACAACAATTGTTAGCTGAGCCTCCTTCATCTGCACGCCGTCCAGTTTACACAGCAAACGTCCCCCAGCCTTAATTTGCTGGCTTCCCACATTAAACATTTATCCTCTATTAGTTCAATCATGTTGGCAATCGCTGAGCTTGCTTAAGGGGCTACACAGCCCCCACATCCTCTCTGTTCCCAACCCTGTTTGGAGTTCCCCCTCTAAACTGCCTGTTAATCTGCTTTGTACTTTACAAAGTTGTACATTGTCAGTTCAACACCATTCATTGAAACATTAGGAAAATATTCATGTTTTTATGTTGGTGATGAATGTAAATAAAATGAACAATTCTTCCTTGTAGAATCTTTCTTCATCTCTATTTATTATCCAGCTTACAGAAATAAAGTCCTGCTACAACACAATGTTGCCTTGCATATCTCTTGATCTGTGTACCCTATATGAAGTACACCTTTCAACAACGTTCTTCTACTATTTCCAACACCATGTTATCAGATTCACACACGCAGGGTGGAGAAGAATTAGCGTACACAGATCAAGAGATAAATTCTAAACATTGTGTTGGAGCAGATCCTTATCACAACTTCCCGAATAACAGCCAATCGGAAACTGACAGGAACATCTCATTTTCCCAACCCATTTTTGGATGCTAGTTTGAAATGTACGATAGGTGTTCCTGCGTATCAAACCAATTTCTTAGAACAGCGGAAAATGATCCTTGCCAAGGTTGGTGTGACGTTTTAAGATGTGTTGAATGAAAATGTAAATAGTCTCGCTCTTACCAGCAATAATATCATCCATTTGCTCCAGGGCTGCTTCTAACATGTGACTTGCATCTGAGGCCATGGCGTAAGGCGTCGACTGCATCTGCTGGTTGATTCAAAAATGCGTCATTATAATTATGCAACATCATGAGTAAAAGTCACACTTCCAGTTGTTGGGAAAGCGATATGACACAGATTTCGAAATTGAGGGCGGAGTCAAAAAAATTCACAGGAGAAATATCTTGCAACACTTTTAAAAACAAATACTATAACTGAACAACAGTGGTACCCATTCACTTCTATTGCATGGACACAAAACCAATGCAAGTCAATGGGTGCCGCTGTAGTTTGGTTACCAACATTCTTTGAAATATCTTCTTTTATGTTCTGCATTAGAAAGAAAGTCATACTAGTTTGGAAAGACAAGAAAGTGATTAAATTATGACAGAATTTTCATTTTCCGTTGAACTATCCCTTAAAGGCAACTCAACATCGCACTTGGGTTTGAAACATCTAATACCATTTTTCATATTTAAAGCATACAAAGTATGCTTTTGGATAATAATACTCTTTAAATGTATTAACGCTGGACTTTGAATTGATGTATCCCGAGGCAGGGTGACTGTCCCTGAAGGGCCTCGGTGGTGATGGGAAACTTGAGAATAATTAGGGCTGTCAGGGTCTAGTTTCACCCTATTGTCATGCCTTGTGGCATGTGTAATACATTCATCATATATGCAGGCGTACACACACACATAATCACACACAAATAAGCACAGCGATGGCTCTAAATTACAAATAAAACCTTTGTGGAAACGTATTGAGCGAGCGACACAACACGGCGAGCGATCAAATATTTGATTTTCATACAGAAAATAAAAGAATCCAATTGATTTACATTTAAAAATAGACCCAAGCCATCTAAAGGGATAGTTCACCTAAAAATTAAAAGTCTTTCATCATCTATACATCCTCATGTCATTCTTAATGACTTTCTTTCTTCTGCAGAACAAAGAAGAAGATATTTTGAAGAACGTCGGTAGCCAAACAACATTGCCCCCTATTGACTTCCATTGTATTGGCACAAAACCACCAACACATCTCAAAATATCTTCTTTTGTGTCGATAAATCAAATTTATATTATACATGTTAAATCATCTTTATTAACCCACCACTGTAACTGGGCAACACAGACACGTGCCACTCATGTGGCGGGTCACAAAAGCCAACTGTGGAAGCTTAAAGGGTGCACGCGGTACAATGCCGTTCATTATCCGGCTTAATTTAGCCCGATACGAGGGTGTCGACTCTATTTGTGGCTCAAACAACGCCATTCAAACATACAGCAGGACTACTGTATAATCACGGTGCTGATAAGAATATAAGCCTTCAGTTAAATTACAAGAAGAGATGAGCGCAGCCTGGCGCTCTTCATTTGAAGATAACATGCGTTTTAATACCAGTAAAAAATGGAAAATTGAGTACAACCGCAAGCGTTGCGCTCACGCCCAGTGTTTCGAGAAGATAAGGGCGTGTGTGCCGTTTCTAATGCTATATGGCTTAAAAAGAAATCGTGTTTTATTTGATCATAATGGTGAGGCTGTTCTGTACTTTTTCGGTCATTAAAAGATGGCACGGTTTTAAAGACGAGGTGACACGCCTGTAGTGTTTACCATACAGTCTTACCAAACACGTTTTACGGTTTCATTTCTATCTCATGCCTTAAAACAAATATTGAATTTACAGTAAGTCAAATGAATCATTTGTGCCATTGTAGTTAATAAATCTGGCAGATTGGTGAGTTCCAACTGCAACGACCCCCTCCCTACATGTTTTTCTGATACTCGAGTGTGACCGAATCACCCGGAGTTAAGAGTTACCAGCACCTCTTCTGCTATCTCCGTCATTACTCACAGCACAATACTGAGACCCTGACCCCTTAGACCACTTCTGTATTTGCGAAACTGATAAGCAGCACAAACAGAGAAACTTGTAAACAGTAAAACCTTGAATTACATAGGTTCTGCACAAGCCATCCGTTGTGCGCCTAAATATCTTTCTAATGTCTTTCTCATAGCGGTTTAAGCCACAGTATTCATGAGGACATTTTAGTGGTGGATGCAGTTACAGCCTAAGGTGGTGTCCAGTTTTAAAAGACCTCAAATCTGAGCATGAGATAATATTAAACAAGACAAGCAAAAAAAAAACCACAGTTGTGTCTGGGAATTAAGAAACCCAGTTTAGGCAAAGTCTGTACACACTGCTTGTCTGTTAAGAGACCAAATAAATATGATTGTCTTCAACAGCAACTGGTGCATTATTTACTTATGATTGAAATTAGTCAAAACCATCTTACCAAAAGCATAGCCATTCTGTGGGGTATGAATATGGTAAAGCTAAACAACATTTGAAATACCATTTCATATTTAAAATATTGTCAGGCGCTTAGAAGTCAGCGTCTGGTTTAGTAAGCCAAATGCAAACTGTGCCGTTGGAACAACCGTTCTCCGTCATTTAATCCAGGATGTTTCCATTAGCCAACAAGGTACTACAGGAAGTCCCTGTATTTTAAAGCTATACCGTACTGTTGTTAATGATGAACAGGGCTCATCCATGGTTATGTTTTAGCAGAATGAGAGAAAAAGGTGACCATGAGGATGTCTGGAAGGTGGTATCACTTTAGGAAATCATTTATCACTGAATTACAAAAACGGTTTGCTTTTATGTTCTTTGATGTTCGCCATCTGAAATGCCGTGTGTCAAGAAAAAGGACGGCTGACATTTGCTGATCTTGAGAAACTGTGCAAAGGGTTTTATTTAATAAATATTGGAGAGGTTTTATTGTCAGGGATCATCTTAAAGGGATAGTTCACTTAAAAATGAAACTCCTGTCATTAATTACTCACCCTGAAGCTGTTCCCAACCTGTATACATTTCAATGCTTGGTTGAACACAATTGAAAGATATTTGGAAGAATGTTAGCAACCGAGATTTCTGGGGCACCACTGATAGTAGACAGAATAATTCTACAATTTAAGTTGCTCTGTTGAACACAAAAGAAAATATTTTGAAGAATTTAGGAAAACAAACAGTTCTGGGGCACCTTTGACAACCATTTTAATGGTAGTCAATGGTGCCCCAGCAGTCTCAGTTGCTGACATTCTTTTAAATATCTTTCTTTGTGTTCAACCAAACAAAGACATTTATACAGGTTTGGAACAAACTTGAGATTGAGTATTTCATGACAGAGTTTTCATTTTTGGGTGACCTATCCTTTTAAGCCAGGACTAGCCCTTAGTTAAATAAGTATATTTAAGTCGTTTTTAAAAACATACTTTACAAAAAAACTTTACTGGTGTGCATCTTGAGACAAAACAATCGCACTGATATATTTTAAGATATGCCCGTGCAAGTTGTTTTCAATCAAGACACTTCTATAACATTTAAGTTAGTCTGGGACTATAAACCCTGGTTTATAGTCCCAGACTAGTAAACCACACCATTAAAACATACCCTACCCAAATTTATCAAGCTATACTTCTAATCAATAAACAGTTGATTCCAAACAAATGGAAAATAATTCATTTATGAAGTTAATATTAAGTTATAATCTTCACATTTACCAAAGCTCTCATCTAGATCACATTTACACAGACGGAAAAACGTTTGGTTATGGAAAACGGCATTTTTTGAACTTTAACTTTTAAACACATTCGATACGTTCCTGACAGATTTCTTATTGATAGTGCAAGTGAACAAAATGTATGATCAACTTTATCATAAAATGGTTCTTAGCGCTTTGCTGTTGTAGTACAAGAGTTGCAAAAACATTCTGCTAATAAAATGACCACAAATGCAGGTTCATTCCCATGAGTGAGAATATACGACAACAACAAATTGTTCATTTCTGGGACCCTTTAAACATTTTTCATGCAGGTTGTACAGTTAGAGTACAACTAATCCATACTGTTAAAGACCTTGGGCAGAATTTCTGCAGGGAGAGGAAGTGGCATCAGCATTACGTGTCAGACCAATAAACCCGGCACGTCAACACAGCTTAATATGAGAATATCAAAGGCAGCTTTAGCATCCCCACTCAGCACCCTGCATTAAACCATCCTGACGTGTGTGTGTGTTCAGCAAGCAGCTGACGGGCACGACATATCGCGTGGGCATTGCTCATCCCTCGCTTCACTGCACGTTGTCTTTCGCGTATAGCGGCGAAGTATCAAATGCACGGAACACCTGCGAAAATTACAACAGGATGGTGACCTGTGGCACAACTGGAATAAATGCCGCACGGAGTTGACACAAGGCCTCGTTGTTTAGGATCTGGAGCTTGATGGTGCCAAACAATGAGTTGACTCTTTATGTGATGGTACAACCAGGTTTAACCTCACAATTGTAACGTTTCCCCCAAACTCGTAGTACAACGGCCACGATGAAGGATATTTCATACAGTACGTGTTAAGTCAACAATAATAAACCCGGTTCAAATAACAAGAGTATTGAGTTGCAACTGCACCCGGCAATTTCCGCCTCACGTGCTGTGATCACCTGACAGGAGACAGAGAGGAAGTCGCATTAACAAAGACGCTACGTAACACTTCCGAACGCATCAACATCAAGTGATCAAACCAGTTCCGCCTCGGCTTGATGTTACATGCATGGCCTGTTGTACTTGGGATGATTCATGACTTTTGCTTGAGTTCCGTGTGGGTGGTTGGAAGTTCGACGAGGGCTCAACCTTTGGCCCATCCAGAGCTCTACTCACCGAAGCGGATGCGTTCTGGCAGCTGGGTTGAACGCTGCGCTCCTCTACAGTAACAAGAGAAATGTCAGTCCCGAACGAGTGCATTCGACTGTGGTACCAGAGCCCGTGAAATGTCAGCGAGTTGTACGGCACAAGAAAGCCCTGCTCACAGGGCCAAACGTCACGTCTCCATCCCACAGGTCCTTGACATCAATACTGTCCAATGCATATTGCATAGGATCTCCACACAGCACTGTATCTCAGTTCACTATGAGACAGAAATACTGTGTTGTAGATTGTAGTTGCAATCGTACTGTAGGTAACAAATAGTTGAGAATTCATAGTTAACAGATAAACTATACATATGTCCTAAGGTGTGAAAGCAAAAATATAGAAAACAAACTGTTAATAATATATACTATTTTATATTATTGATATTTAGATTTATAATATAAAATAGCATAAGAGAGGTTAATGCTCATTGTAAGGTTTTTTTCATTGTAAGGACACATGTTCGCCGGTTTATCTGTCAACTATCAACAAACAAATTAGAATGGACACATCTGTTGGAAAGACGGCAAAAAAAAAAAAAGTAAATAAATTAAAACAAGAACCGCAAATAAAACAAAATGAAACAAAATTTCTTACCTAGCATATATAAAAATTAACTGTAAAACAACATATATAATTATAGTGGGACCAGGGAAATACACATGCCCACTTGCGCTATGAATCACATTGCGTACTTGCCTACTAAGCCTAACTAAATTCAAATAATAAATTCAAGAGATGAAACTGATGTTGTCAAACTGGACAATCGAGTTATTTTGAGTGCACTTCTACGGAAATAAGGTCAAAGTAATCACAGCAGACAAGTCTGTACATTCACAACCATGAACTTTCGACTTCGCCCGATTTCTTGAACTGTTCACTCCTGTTCAACCTTTCCAACACATCGTTGTAAAAACGATCAATTCTGTGGAGCTTTTTCGTTTATTTAGCCCCTTTAGGCAGAAATATTTACCGATATCTTTACTTCCGCGACCTTTCCTGTCGGACAAGGGTCATTGCCTACAGGATGACACTTCAGGGTTCTGAGACGACTAATATCAGCGCATCCAAAACATCCAAGACATCACACTCTTTCCTAAAATGCATTGAAAATAAACAGCAATATCTGTGAGTTTAGCAAGCACTGTAACTAGTTACTTTAAGATCAAAGAGCAATACAATCGGGTGCTGTTTTCATAAGCCATGGGAAGTGGACGAACACAAAAAAAGCCTTTATCCTCTCCTCAGAGCACATGATCTTCACAGACAGCTTTGTTGAACCACAGTCACTATCAAGTTAAATTCCCATCGCAGCGCAGCACGCAGATGCTCACTATCAGGAGACCTTTTTACTCGGACATTTTATGCAGAAAAAATTGCTAAATATTATTGTGAATAATAAGATAATGGCTCATGAGACAGCTCATCCTACACATTGACCCAGTTATCTATTCAGATCCTCCAGGATTTGATCGGCCAATTATATGTGAGGTGAATTTTCTGGTCAGTGATTATTCATCGTTGCTCTCCAGCTTACTGTTCTAGTTATACAGTATATAATATATACAAGAGTGTCATAATATACAACGTAACAACATTAATGCAATAAATACAATAAAACTAAATATGGGGGTATGGGTTTTCAATAACCTTTAACGTTATACAGTAAAAAAAACATACAGTTAAAGAAAGCAAACAAAACTGAGGAGAACTGTGGGGATGAGGTAAAACAAACTATTTTATGCCCAATGACACACAAATGTCTATAATTATACGTAAACTACGATGAACGATTGAATTGTTCTTGAATACAAACTTTATGGTGGCATATTACTCATGATATCACGTTGACACGACTTAGTTAACTAGTGCAGCTTATTGAAAAGTTTAAGTACGCTAGACAAGAACGGACCGGTTAAATGGATGTAAAATAACACATACCTGTAACGAAGGTTATTCCCGATCCCGACAGATGTTAAATCCCCCAGCTGATGTTTCACACACGCGCCAGTTTGCACCGCTCCATCAAATGAAGCCATAAGTTGAGGAGGTACATTTCCTCTAATCACCTGTCATGTGATTCGAGGGGCGTGTCCTACAGCTGAATCATTTGCATGAAATGAACCAACAAACCATTGAAACGATCATAAACAATCGATATTATGATGAATATAACTTATTTTATTCATGTAAATTTTATTTGACATGTAAGCGGTAACAGGAGGTAACAGGAGCAATTAAATGTGACATTATTTAGTTTTGCAAGGATGTAGATTTGTTAAGTCTTCCTATACGTTTTTTAACGTTGTCTTTAATGCAATAGCTCCGTTTCTATGGATCACTTGTTAAGTGCTACTTAAAATTTGAGAGGAGAACAGCAGCACCATCTACCGTCGATCAAGTTCAGAACAGCAAACATATATATACCGCGGACGACTGCGCATGCGCACAACATAAAATACCAGTTCAGGGACATTTTAGAATTACTTCCAGATACATAGATACATAAAATGTACATGTTCAGGCTTAGGACAAAAGTACCTAAAGTAAATCGCCATACATTAAATAATAGAAATAAAATCAAGCTACAGTGAGAGTGAAAACCATATAATACTATATCATAAGTAACAAGAAAGCATTACCGTTCTTCTTTTTGAGATATTCTTTATGGAATTGATATGTCTAATAATGCAAAAATTTGTGGTAATGCCTATATTTTATTTTCAGTAATGCATATATTTTATTTTCAGTAATGCATATATTTTATTTTCAGTAATGCATATATTTTACTGTTTCAGATTCTAGAAACTTGAAGACTCCTGGCAGTAAACCAAGGAGTATTCCTTAAATCGTTTTTTTTGTCTAGGACAAAAACTGTTCGTTTTTATTACAAACGGGTTAAATGTGATTACAAAAACGAATAAAGCGTTGTGGGCTTAAAAACTGGCTACCACGTAGAGTTTGTTCAGCACTTAAGTTGTTGTAACTTTCTTCATGTCTAACTTATAAATGGTCTGATATCCATCATCCCATGCATACAGCTGTTTGTCCTTTGGGTGGTAACACAAAGCGGAGTGGCTGGTGTAACGCTTTGGGAAAAAAACCTTTGGGGTGCTCTCAGTGTAGATGGTATCATGAATATCAAACACGCATTGGATGCTGGACCTGCCACCATGGTCAGAGTTGTAGACCACATACAAGATACCACAGATCATGAAAGATGCTTCTGCGTTGCGACTGTTGCAGTTGGTGTCCCACGTGTGCTCCACCGCCAGACTGTTGTGGTCCAGCTTGGTGATCACCAAGTTTCCACCAAAGTCTGGATCTGCGTGGATCGCCCACAGCCCCATTTCATCAACAGCAAGATCCAGCAGCGTATCGGGGTTGAGGGAATATGCCGGCATTCTACCAGCCCCAGGAAGCAACAATCGATCAGTCACCGTGCGGTTACTGAGGTGGACCTTCAGGATCTCACTGTTGGTGTCTGCGAGGTGGTAGTATACAAAGCCGCTGTAGATCGCATGGCCTGTTCCGTACCAAGGCAGAGGAAGACGGATAACTTCGGTCTTCTTGGTGGAGTTAGAGTCAGTGAAAGTCTTCAAAGAGGCATACGCCAAAAGTGTATTGTTTGTAGTGCCACTAAAAAAGTAAATCTTTGCAGAACCTTTCGTTGGATCTTTCATCCATGATCCAGTGGTATCACCAGCCTTCTTTACGATTTTAAGGGATTTGATACCTGTGAGCTCAGAACTGCAGTCTGAAATATACAAGATATTTGTGACATGTAAAATGCTATATCATTTTTATTTGTGCAGGTTTCTTCAGGAATCTGGACCACTACTCCACATACATTACAAACAGGAACTTTAATAGGCTATTACTATTTTCCTTAGTGGACGACCATAGGAACCTCAGTCACAATTTAATTGAAACATATTCTTTTACATTTCATTTATGTGCTCTACAGAAGAAATTAATGAATGCCATTTTTGACAGAAATGTACATTTTTAATGTATTTAGGATGAACTGTACATTCAAAGTTTGCTGCAAGTTACTGTAAGTCTTACCTTTGTCTTTGGGAATTACCGTTATCTTTTTAAGTTTGGCTTCTTTCACCTGGTGCTCCAGCAGCGAGTCCTCAATCTCCACATGAGCCGTTTCAGGGATATTATTCTGCAGATATTCCACATCCCTCTCCACCCGATCCAAGCGCATAGCCACGGTGTCAACGTGACCCTTGACCTCTGACCTCAACACATTCATCTTGTTGGTTTGGCCGTGTATCTCCTTGAACATGTCATACATCTTTTGACTGAACTGCTGGAAGTCCTGTTCACATCTGATCATTCGTCCCTGTTAGGTGCACGAACAAACACAAAACAAAACAGCTTTTAGGAATTGTCAATGTAATTTTGATCAGTCTACTTTAATCATATAGACCTCACCTGTACAGTTAAGGTCAAGTTTAGGATCAAGTAAGGTTATTTTGTAGAGCTGTTGTTACTTGGCAAAAATCACAGGATGCTTTAGAAAAATGTGTACTTAAAAAATAGCTTTTGGTCTTAGCTGTAAATAATTCTGAATGTCGTATAGTACCTGATATCCAATGCATGAAAAGATTCACTTGTGTTTACTCTTAAAAAAACAAAGCTCTTACCTCCAGCTGTTCAAGTTGTCTCTGAAAATATTGCATCATAAAATCCGGAGTTGTTCTTTGGGTTTGTGTTGTGCCAAACAGCAAAAAGAGTGTAATAATCAAAGACATGTTGTATATTTTACCCTTCATGTACCCGGAATGTCTTTTTCCCTCTAGTTTAGTTTGCATTATGTAATAAAACCAAAAGACCTTCCTTCTTATCTAATGTCAGTCTGGTGAAATGGTGCAAAGCAGAGTTCCAAAATCAACTGGTTTGTTATTCAATTAAAGTTCTGGGACTGTATCCGAAAGAAGATGCTGGAATAGGCAGGTCTTCACAGGCTCAAAATAAACTCCAGATGTGCTGACACGCATCCACTCGATAAAGCACATCTGCATCATGCAATTCAAAGAACTGTTGTGTTGTGCATATTTATGCAAAGTTACATCTCTCCCTAAAAGTTTTTTTAAATAAAAGTTGTACTTTGTCTGTGGCACAAAATTGAGGATACTGTCATTTTGGCAGGTAAACAGACGGTTTCCTGCCAAATGAGTGATGTGGAAAATAATGTTATTCCTGGAAATAATGCCAAGCTTTAAAGGAAGCCTCGTGGCAGTTCACAAAATGTTGGATTGACTACATGTGCAACTCATACTTTGAACCAAAACCAAACAGAATATTTTTTTAGCCTTGGAGTAGTTGGAAATAAAAGTTTTTTTACAGGAAATAAACCATCAAAGGAACAATCCCAAAAATTACAAATGTGATTTCCAATATAAAGACAACACATATTATTTGTATTTTCATAAGTAAATCATTTATATAATAAATTATATTATGTATATATTATAATATATATAAACACATTTTCATATATAAAGTCAAAACAATTTGTACGATGGCAAAAAGGTTTAAAAAAACTCTCAATGTAATGATTCTCTTTCTCCAATAGATGGCGCTCACAACAACGTTCCTAAAACAACACTGCACACAGTGAAAGGCATTCACACAGTATCCATGACTAATTTGACTAACTATGAAAATAATAGTGTGTCTACGAAGACTATAGATGTATTATTTCTATCCAGCACATTATTTTATCAGGGGTTATCAGCTATTTAATGCTTTCTCTTTGAACATTTACTTCAGACATTTAATGTAAATGTTTCTGACATCAATGGCCCATATTCTTCTAGTCAATAATTCAGGCTTTTATATAATGACATGATCTGACAATGTTTCTAACTTTAGGACCAATATTAAGCTTTTCAAAAGAACTAGGATATCAGATAAATCTTATATTTTCATTTTATATTTATGTTATGGGGTCCACAACTCTACAAAACAAAACAAATTATTTATACTATATTTCAGTTTTTCCGGTTAACACGGAAACTGTAATTTCATAAAAAAGATATATTTAATTTGAGACTTCTTCACCTTACCTTGTTCCTGAGTAACCACAACTCAGAATAGTTCGCGAATGAACTTTAACACACACAAAATCCCCTTCAAAAGCTCCAGTAAGGGAACGTTGCATCTTTTTTTATGGCTGAACTCCAAGTTCCAACAGCTTCCCATCCCTTAATGCTGATTTTATGTCCTTGTATCAATCGCATAACAGCTTGCTAATGGGGTTGTGTAGTTTTAATATTTTTGAAGCTTATAACCTTCTCTAGCAATAGAAAGTTAACAGTTATGACTATGTACAGAACATCCTGCTTATGAAACAACATTCAGAAACCAAGCATTACACAACCAGAAATCAATGGGTTTGTTTATATAGTTTAACTTTTTTATTAAAAAAACACAATGGAAGAACACACAAGAGTGAATAGGTAAATATGTTCTGTAACACACGGTACCAAGAGGCCTAAACATCTCTCTCAGCATCAAATGAGGGCATGCATGGTCCCTAAACATCTTCTCAAATGAGCCAACCCTCTGACACACTTCCATAATTCTATCTCATCTTTTTTAGGGTTTAATCCCTACCAGCTCCCAGCTGTTTGCAACTACACACAACAGCACAACAAGAAAACTTCAAAGGCATAATTAATGATTCTGTAGTAATACTATATTCAAATGCACTAGGTATAGATTATTTTTGCTTATATTAAGGGTTATTGCTCTGGAACAGCTATACCATCAGAGATCCATCAAGGCTCAGTTTCCGGGCTTGTTTATACAGTCTTTGTTGCCTTGCTGCCTCATGGGAATGCAATTACAGATCACTCCCTGACACACTTATCTGCTAAAAATCATGTCACGCTAATTTTAGTTTCTCTATATGGCTGTTGTCCTATATGCACATGCAATTCCAAACATCTTACTTTGATCTACATATTTGATAATGGATTTTTTTTGGATTGCTTTCATTGAATCAATGGTTTATTGACTTTGAAATTGAAATAGTTGTTTGTCATCACTGCTTTTGTTTTGATGTTATTTTGGCTGTAGTTGTTTAAGCTGTCAGTGTTGTAATTGCGTAAATATTAAACCTAGAGTGTTTATTAAACATTCTGCGAGAACAGAGACTTAAACTTCTTTCGTCTCGAGAAAGTTAATCACCTTCCTGGCATGCACCTTGGGAGTACGTGGGAAACGAAACAGTCTATTTTTTCACATACAAGATTTAAATATTCATCTTCTGCACTTACATGTGTACTGTTTACACATATCGGGACAACACACAGTGGGATCCAAAAAAGTCTGAGATAAATAATCTGGGAACCTTGAAGTAAATTTTAAAGACGGAAAAAGACAAACAATTTGTATTTATTATGATTATTATTACACTTTATGAAACAAAAAAAATGCTAAATATAATAATTTTCACTATACTGGACTGAGACTTTCAGCACCAAACATCTAAAAATTGAACACATTTTACTTCATCCAAGCACATTATCCAGAAATGAAACTTCGGTTAGCATTTACTCACCATCCCTTTGTACCAAACCTGTATGATCTTCTTTCTTTAGTACAGAAGCACAAGAGGACATTTCTGAACTAATCCCCCCCCCCCAAAAAAACACATTTAAAGGGAAAAGTGCTTTGTTTGGTAAGTAAAAATAACAGATACTTCACTTTTTGGTGAGCAGTTGCTTTTAAAGTGATAGTTTACCCAAAAACCTGTATGACTTTCTTTCTTCCACACAACAGAAAAGAAGATATTTGGAAGAATGTTGGTAACAGTGACGGTACCCATTGACTTGCATTGGTGTTGTGAACGTGTGCCGGCGCTGCTCAACATTCTTCTTTTGTGTTCTGCGGAAGAAAGTCCTAAAGGTTCGAAATGACAAGACGTGAGTAAATGATGACAGAATTTTCATTTTATCACTTTAAGTTAGGTACCCTTTCCACGCTGATATATTATGCACCCTCACTGTAAGTGCTTCAGTGGTCATGAAACCTGATCTGTGTTATGTAGATGGATTTGGTAGTAACACTCTTACAGGAATCTAACGGAAGGACGATCAGAAGACACACCCACACTCCTTGTGTGAATTCTGTCATATCCTTATTATCAACATGATCTTGTTATCGGGCTCATTTCATAACCAGGCTCTGTAATGTCTTCATATTACACTATTCAGCTGTCTATTGTAGAAGTATGACGTTAGGATGTAGAGGACTGTGCATGTCTGACTTAAATGCTAAACAGTGTTATAATCTTATTTTACTCCCAAGTTCTCCTGCAGATACAATCAAAGTCCATTCCAATCCTTTACTCTTTTCCCTAGAGCGAAGTGTGAAATTTTTGAGCTACGACTGTAGCACGGCCAAATGAAGTTACACAGATAATGAGACGCTTCCCAAAACCTCTCCCATCTGTTATTGGTATGTCAAACAGGCAGTCCCACGGCTATTGGTTGAGCCAATATAGCCGCGTCAGGCTGGTAGGGTTGACAAAATCAGAGTTTATTCCTTTTTTGGAAAGCCTACTTATAGTTGACTCTGCAATTTAGGCTGGACAACTAGAAAGTATTTTAACAAACTAAACTAAACTAAACTCAACTCAACTCAACTCAACTCAACTCAACTCAACTCAACTCAACTCAACTCAACTCAACTCAACTAAACTAAACTAAACTAAACTAAACTAAACTAAACTAAACAAAAAACAAAAAATTCTGATGACTCATCCCGCACTACACCGAAATTTTAGCAGAATGCTAATGTCTACTTCCACAAGTCCGTATACCCAATTCAATTTTATGAAAGATTACTGGCTTCAGTATTGTTTTTTTCTAATAATCGTGCAAAGATAGCACCTCAGAGATGACGTGTAGGCCAACCCGGAAGTTAGCGCTGCACTGGTTCCCTCGACCGAAAGCCTATGCATTTATCCCATAGATCAAGATCATTTTTACAAATGAACACAACATTTGTTAAGCCTTAATACATTCGCCAGAAGTAAAAAGCTAACACGAGGCTCAACGTCACCAAGCCTCCGACAACTTTTTCAAACTTTATTAAAAACATGCTTCCTGGTAAGTAATTACTCCGTGAATGAATCCCCATCCACATTTTTAGAGATCTGTGGCATTGTTTGTGAGATTGATATGCGCAATGACGTCTAACGTCCCCGCCAAAGGAAGCAGTCGCTTTTAGCAACTTGCCGTTTTTATACTACAATAAAGCCATGAGCGAGGGTGTGTTCTATGTCACAGAATAAAACGTGAAAATATGTAGAGGTTTTGTTACCCACAGACCTAATTTCAGCCGATTTACCAAAAACCCGTTAAAAAAATCCACCGACTTTGGGGCGATGAAACGGGAAGTGCTAAAATGTATGCATACAAAAATACGTCATCTCTGAGGTACTCTATAAGCCACCTCGTAAAACGTACAAATTCCAGAGATCAGGTTGCTATGCCCTGCCAAAACTAAATATTTCTTTAGCAAATACTACCAAGAGAAGATTTCATCAAGTGATTTCATGCGGTCAAGTTGCATGCATGCACAAAATACAGTGTACTATAACGGAAATATGGTGCATTACCACTCATAAACTTTAACTTAGCCTGAAACAAGAAATTTACATTACTTGTGGTTTTGTTATTCATGTTAAAGTGTGTGTGTGTGTGTGAGAGAGAAAGAGAGGAAACAAATGTGTGTGTTCCATTATACTGTTTGAACAGCAATAGCCGTAAGGATGGAGTCTTAATTGTTGTGCGCATGAATTGCGCACTTAGTAGCTAATGACAAACCGTTATTGGGTAATTGTGAGAGCATGGAATCCCCTGACAATTAAGCCTGAAAGACGCTCAATCATTGGCAGAGCTTTCAACTAAGTGATGCACGGTAACTGCTAAATCCTCATTTTCCAGAATGCCCCTGGGTTGTGAATCATGTAAACATAGGCTGTGTTGCACGGCTCACCTGACTGGCTTCGATTTAAGGCTGGAGGCACACATGGGCTCCATTTCACCTCTGAACCGCAATGAGTGTAAAGATATCGCTGAGGACACTCATAAAGAGGAGGAGAGAGACAAATCAAATAAACCAGGCCGCAGGTCAATAGTTATATACTCATAGTGTATAGACTAATGATAAGTATTTAGTCGGGTTCACTACAAGCTAATACTACAACAAATACATAAAGTATATATAATGCTGAATATATATAAAACATTTATATCGTCAATAATGTCCAGTGGCTGTTAAGATGCACCTGATGTTACAATAGTAAAAAAATATTGTTTTTGTCAGAAACGTAAAACATAGGGTGCACGTAATGGAAAAGCCTTTAAATATGCCTGCGAAATGATTCTCTGAAAAACCATCTAGAAGGAAAGATTTAACAAGTCAACTTGCAGTAGCAAAGAAAAAGATTTTCTTCCCTGCAAATGCCAAATGCAAATGCATGAGAAGTACAGACAGACGCTAGAGACATCGAAGATATTTCATTTTAAATTACAGGGACTAACAAATGAAACAGGGACACATTAATGTTATTTTATTACTGGTATTACATTTTTTGTGTGAAGACAACAGGTCTACTGAAAATCTCTTTAATGTTTGAAAACGATGTTGGATTCATATGTCAAAAGCCAAAAGTAAAAATCACACATTCTCATTTCATATTCTCGATTACCTGGAAGAGATCTTTGCAAGCACACGCGCTCTCAAGTTTAATCTAAAGGTGCAAAAGGAGAACAAATGGAGATAATTAAGTGTATGAGGATGAATTAATAGTGTGTGGAAAACTGTCTCCATAACTCAGTGGCTATTTTTTGTCTAACACACACTTATGGATTTTTATAGAAGAAAGTGCAATTTTTAGCCTTGCTTTCTCTTTCAGCCATGTTGTGAGATGAGATCACATTGAATACACAATCTATGGCAGTGTGACAAACTTTTGTTAAGCTCGCATTGTAAATTATGGTCCTGTAGCCTCTCACCACATTCTCTCATGTATACAAGATAATTACCAGCGGTCATTGCCAGAATAAATGACTTCGGCCAACAGACATATGCTTTTTGCATAATATATAATAATCAGAAAGATGAATGAAAGTGGAAAATTCTGTCAAGTGACATCATCGAGAAAAATAAAACATTGCAGGTGAAAAGTGATGGAACATTATGATGTCCCTCCTGAAAGAGAGAAAAAAACACCAGAAACCATCACATAAATTCTAGTATTTTAGGCAATAAAAGGAGTTATATTGGTTTTAATGGAAACTACATAATGGTCTCAGTGGGTCTCTACTGGTAATGTGTTGAGTTCTACTGGTGGGATGTTCTCTGGTGGATGGGAACCAAAAGAACACCATCAAATCCTACAGGAATTAGACCCAAAACTACATAATACATTTTGTAATGGTTTTAATGGTAAACGGCAGATGGTTTGTAACATCTGTAGTGGCACCCTTTAGAGTTTCCGTTGTCATTTTAGCAGAAGTGTCTTTAAATACGCTATAAAGAACTCTTGGTCAGGGCATTGTTTTCATCTTGTGCCGTTGGGGTCTGCATGCAAAAAAAAAAACACTCATAGTTACTGAGGACACATGCATTATGTAACACTACCGTGAATGCAACGGCATACGAAAGCAAATAATATAGAATGACTCCCCAAATTGTATTTGAACCGGTGTGTAGGAGGAGAATAATCAGAACATATGAATGTTTCTCTCCCACTCAGTATTGTTCTGCATAGTTCATTGGTTTATTGTAGATGCTAATGTGTAAATGAATTACCTCTTAGCGGCTGAGGCTAAAAACAGGGTGAATTATCTGGACGCAGATGCATTCATCAAAAAGATGCACCTGACATCTTTCCAAACGCAAAAGGTATGGATATCTGGACGATGAGATACTGGAGATTTGTGCTTTTTGTAGCTTTTAAAGGGATAGTTAACCCCCAATTTGTTTTCATTCCAAACCTGCATGAGTTTCTTCTGCAGAACACACAAAAAATATATTTTGAAGAATGTTGGTTACCAAACACTGGACTCCATTGTATGGACACAACCAAAGAGACATGTCTCAAAAAAATCCCCTTTCATGAGGGTGAATTAAGTAACCCGACAGTGAAACTAAACAAGCATGACACACGGCTTGCGATTCCTCAGATCTCAATAAAGCCCCAGAGGGATTTCCATCAACACTCCATCAACCTGATACCATTGATTCCTGTGCACTCTGATAAAAACCTCATTATCAAAACCAGTAAATGAACACAATTAAGCATAAAGACTTCAGATAAAAAGCAAGAATTAAGACCCAATGTGCACAGCGATGCGAGACAGGACAGTGCTGTAATACTAAAGGACCTCGCCGTTTGGTGACAGATCGGCCCTGTGGAATGATCTGAGAGCACTGAGTTTGGCTGTGTATCGTACATCACAGAAATGACTCTGTTAAATAATTCATAATGCTGGCAGTAATTAGGAAGCGGTTGGGCCCGCAGAACACAGCAGTTACTGGAAACACTTCCCTCCTCGCTCCTGACAGTTCCTCTACCCCGTGTGCCCGATTTCTGATTAGCAACGTGAGCCATTAGCGTGTCTCGACGTCGCAATTTGCGGCGTTGGGTAAACGTTAATGGGTCTGTCTGCGGTCCGATTGCTAAAGCAATGCCACAAAACAAGAATAACATCATCAATAAGACCAAGTGACAAAACTAGAGCGCTCCTGTTGTAATCGGCGAAGCTGTATGCGATGTAAGCTGTTAGACGTGTTATTAGGGCATTCGTTCGGTAATATATAATGCAGGCATGCTTGTTTTGTCATATCGTGCAGCTGTTCACTAGAAAGCAAGAATCACTGTTTTCATTTAAATGTGTGAAGGAAACCTTAAATCCTGTCTTATCAAAGGGACAGACAACCCAAAAATTCATCGTTTACTCCCCCTCAGATCCAAACCTGTACAAATGTCTTTGTTCTGCTAAACACAAAGGAAGATATTTAGAAGAATGTCAGTGTAGCGAGGAAGGCGGGGCGAGACCCGTCAGACAAAGGGGCGGGGCTGTGCGCACACCGGCTCCGCATTTCTGACGGTGGAGATCGGAAGCATAAAAGAACGACCTGGCAGAAGGTACGACGAGAGAGGACCGGGCCCGGACACATGTTAAGTTTATATTTATGTTTGTGTGGCCGGCAGTCGACCGTGAGGTGGCTGCCGGCATTTTACTTCCGTGTTATTGTTTGTTTATTTTATTAAAACTTTATTTAAATGTTTGCAAGGTTCCCGCCTCCTTCCTTCCCTACTTTGAACTGTATTACAGTCAGCAACCTTACAGATCTCATCCCCATTGACTCCCATAGTATTTATTTTCCCAACTATGGCAGTAAATGGAGGATGAGATCTGTTCGGTTACTGACATACTTCTAAATATCTTCCTTTTTGTTTAGCAGAACCAAGAAATGTATACAGGTTTTGAGGCAACCTGAGGGTGAGTAAATAAAGACAGAATTTTCATTTTGGGGTGAACTGTCCCTTTAAGTGGCGTGCTGTTACTTTAAGGATTTCTCTTTTTCATTTGGTGGGCGTACCTGTCAGTGCAATTGCTTCAGAACCTGATGTTCCAAATATGGTAAGAGGCGTTACATTTCCGTCACATGCTTGCAGTATTCGACCAATCACTACGCATTGGTTAACTGGCCAATCATAGCACACCTCGCTTTTCAGAGCCATGAGCTTTGTAAAAATCCACGCGTTTGTGGAAAATACAGCGTTTTCGAACCTTAAATCGTGTATACACATTACATTACATCTAAATCAAACGATAATATTCTTTCATATGACCCCTTTAATATATTTTGTTAATACTACATAATATTATTGTGAATTCTTTTGGCCAGTACCACGATTATGCACAAGTTTTCAATTTCGTGTCCAAGGTAAACATTTTTCGCCCCTGAGCTATAACCTCCAAGCTTAGATTTCTGTATAGTCTCTTGAAGCTTGAATCATCCCCTCTATACGCATCCGCTGTATGCGAGACAGCAGCAATCAGCTTCAACTACCGGCTGTCAGTAATTGTGATCTCCACCTGACTACTGGCAGGGGCATCTGTTCTATCATCAGCACTCACCTGCTGACTGCGGTAAAGAGCACCGTATGACAAGTATTATTTTAAAACTTTAGGCCTCTCGCACCGATGTGAACCCGGGTCTCACCACACGTCAGGAAGCCTCGGTGCAGCAGGACATTGATTAAAGAGCCATCAATCATCTTTTGCAGTAGATTGCATTTTGTCTCTCCTTTTTCAAGGACCTACGTGTATCTTTTTACCCTTGACTGATTTCAGAACAGTGGAGCATCACTCACGTGTGGTCTGGGTCTGATGATCCCCCATCTAAAAGCATGAATCAGGTGAAATTACAGTAAAAGATCAATCTTTGATCTCTCCACTTGCTGTTACTATAGAAAGCAAAACATCAGTTTTGTTGTTTTTGGGGTACAGATCGTCTTTGTTGGAAGAACAGAATGAGCCTAGGTCAGCCAAAAGCCAGTCGATTGTGTGTAAAAAGAAAACCTCTGTTCCAAAGTCTAATGCGTTGCCTGGTGCTTACATAGGGCGCAACTTTGAAAAGTAAGGCCCGTTGTAATGCATTCTGGGATAGACTGATCGATGAAAAATACATGTGATGCCTTCATTTTGATACAAAAAGTTTCCTTCAAGCCATAGTTCACCCAAAAATGTAGATTATTATTTCATCATTTATTCACCCTTATGTCTTTTTAAACATGTATGACTTCTTCTACAGTACACAAAAGAACATATTTTGAAGAACGATGGCAACCAAACAACATTTACCCCCATTGACTTCAATTGTATAGACAAAACCACTGAGACATTTCTCAAAATCTCTTCTTTTTGTTCCACAGAAGAAAGTATATACATATTTACATTTTGGCTCCTTTATCCTACGCGACTTGCTTTGCATGATACTATACATTCGTATTTGAGTATGTAAAATCCCTGGGATCGAACCCATGACCTTGCCGTTGCTAGCGTCATGCTCTAACCACTGAGCTACAGGATAGCTATACAGGTTTAAATGAATTAACTACGACTTTCCCCCCAATAAACTCTTCATTTGTTGCTTATTAATAGTTAGTATGATAGTTGTTTGGTATTGGGTAGGATAAGGGATGTAGAATATGGTCATGCAGAATAGGTGGTTTATAAGTACTAATAAACAGCCAATATGCCAATACTAGTCATGCTAACAACAACTAGTTAATCGTGAGAATTGCCCCCTATAATAAAGAGTTACCCAGAATTTTTATTTTTGGGTGAACTTTCCCTTTAAAGAGTACATAACTAGGGATTTTTAAGGTCCTATTTTGGTTTATATGGAGTGTCCAACAACAAGTTTATGTACAAAGAAGGTGTAAAAACAGTTATTCTTACCTTACTTCTTGACTGACTCTCAAATGATTCATTCTGCAAATCCCCTCCTTTCCGTTAGCCTAGTCTGATGTGATTGGTCAGATGGTCTAGTCTCCTGTGATTGGTCTACCACGAATGAGGCTGACGAGCTACAGTGTTTGGGGGAGAAGAGTGAAGTTTTTGCGGGCTGTCCTAGCAAATGTAGGCGGGGACTATATGTAGTGACGTACATCCGCGGTGGTTCGTGAATCGGACTAGGGCCGACTCGTTTGCGTGATTCAGAGTCGACTCCCTTTTTTCCAAGCCAATAACTTTGTTATTCCTTCACCATTTACAACTTGGCAGACGGCTTACTTTCAAACACGGCAACATTACACACTGCATGTCATTCTCATGATCTCATGTTATGTACTCTAAGCAATTCAACCAAGTTTCTGGATTCTTTTCCAAAACTTTTTGTTGCTGGAATCATAACCCAAGACTTATATTTCTTATTTATTTTATACAGTAAGTTTGAACAATAAAATTCCACAAAATAGACCTCATGCACTACACTTAAACCAAGATCAGAGTGTTATTACAACGTGTTACACCGATACATAAAACATGACAATGTCAGAAATACTTACCTCTCAACTAAAGTTCTTAACCAAAGCAGAACAGTGTTCAAGGCTCATTTTAAAAACAAATACTGCTCACAAACGGTCACTTCACATGCAGTGGACTTGACACTCTCCTATCCAGGAAATCTCATTTCTAAAAAGTCCTGGGTGTTTACTGCATTGCACACATTTAAAGTGACCTTTAACAGAAATGTCTCTCTCTCTCCTTTTCATTAATGATGTGAACTGGACTTTGCCATGGCTAGAACTCCAGGGTATCCATTATGGGGAAGGAGGCGTCCTCAGGGAGTTACAGGAGCCTTGGTTGCCACCGGCCGTGCTCTGGCCAACCCACTGCCGGAGAGAAAATTAGGGTTAGCTGAGGATAACTCAAACAGCGATCCGAAGGTGAGAATCATATTTAAAGCTCAGCCAAAGCCCACATAAGGGGAGACCAAATCGAATTCCCCGATACTAAAGCGCAGGGGTGCTGCAATGTCATTATGACGCGAGCTGGTTTTTGTCACAATGTTATTCTTAAGTGTCCCATTTATGCTTTGAATGTCAAATTTCTTGAAATCCTTTTTCCTGAAATCAGTTCGAAAGGCCACGTCCTTTTGTCTAAAATGAGATGGAGTTTTCACATTTGGTTGTACGAGTTGAGCCGAGGCTATATAAGGGTTTTAACCATCCAGCAATAAAGCAGTTTTTGTTTGCTATTACGGTGGCTCGGGGAGCATAACAAGGTTGGAAAGGACAGGCATTGTGAATTATGGAAGATGTGTAGTCTGTGGTACTAAGAGGTCACAGATTTGCAAACAAGATTTCAGAGCAGTAATGTGTGAAAAGCCTGCAGAAATGGAAGAGGAGGAAAATGACTCCAAAAAACCCCCAAAAAGTCAAGATGGGCTTCCTCAAAGTGCCGTTCGATAAGCACAAATAAACCATTATACTGCTCTTTAGCTGGGGGCTTCTTCGGACTTATTACCTAAAAAACATTTTTCAAAGTGTTGTTTTCACAACAACTGTTCATTGGTTTCGACTGACTTGAATATCTTTGGAATTGTTGTTTTGTATGATGCAATAAAAGGGATTTTTTTGAGACCTCAAACTTTCCTTCACTGTAAAACTTTGCTGTAATTTCGCAGCAGGTTTGCCAGTAAATTACTGTAGATTTAATGTACAATTTTGTTGTAAGCATAAACTTGCCTAGATTCTATATTTTTCTTTCATAAAACAAGACTAAATATCTTGAGTCACTTTTCTTGTCATGCGAATGTATCGTAATTTAAATATTTTTACAGAAAACGAGAAAAATGTTTAGGAAGAATGTCAATTTTTGCGGTCTTGCCTTGCTGTTGTTGTTCCAGTCTCTTCTTGCTCATTTTTAATCTAAAAAATCAAAGTGTTTTAATTTGATTAAAGTAATTGAAAACAGTAATAATTGGAAATTTTATTACATTATATACAGTAAGTTACTGGCAAACCTGCTGCAAAAACGACAGCAAAGTTTTACAGTGTAGCTTTCGACTATTTGATGGAAACTTGGTCTTGTTGGTCATGGTGATATTGTTAGAAACAAGTGATATGAATGCTTTTGTTTCAAAAAAATCTAACGCTAAATTATTAAAAGAACAACACCTTAAAACCTGCAACGCCTGCTTTGTTTGTTTAGTGAATCTGAGTATTCAAACATTTGTGCTACATTAAAGGTCCAGTGTATAATATTGAGCAGCATCTAGTGGTGAGGTTGCATATTTCAACCCACGGCTCACTCCACCCCTCCCTTTTGAAGCACTACGGAGGCTGACACAGGACTAAGATGTCATCACATTTTCAATTATTTGCCGAAGGAGATAACGTATTTATGAAACACGCTCTATAGAGCAATTTGTCCGTTTCGGGCTACTGAAGAATCAACATGGCGACTTCCTGGGTAAGGGGACCCGCGGTGTATGTAGATAGAAATAGCTCATTCGAAGGTAAGAAAAACATAATGCTTCATTATGTAAGGTCTTTGTACACCTCTGAGGACATAGTTATGTATATTATATTGGATTTCTGTCAATAGATCCTCCAAAAAATTACACCGTGGAGCTGTGAACGATTCAAATGAGATGATGTTCATAATCTTAGAATTACCTCTATGAGCGGGTGCCAGCGGGCGATGGGTTTACGTGGGTACGTCAGCATCTCATTCCAGTGGTCGCGTCCCAAACTCTGAGCTCTGTTTCCCACATGGCACACGCCAATAATCTCATTGTGACCAACACTGTAAATGAGAAGAAGTGTATAAACAACATGACAACTTGACCACAATAGCCCAGAAACAACATCTCTCATCCAAAGTCGTGTGTATTCATAAGCAATAAAGCACTGTCTACCCTTCAGTAAAGATAACATGGTTTTTGCAAAGAGCTTTCTATAAATCATTTACTCTATGCATCGCCCGTACACCAAGTCTCCGTGTCTCTATGTATTTGGTTGTCTGTTCGTTTGTTTTATGTTGCTGATGAGATGTTGTGCTTCATTCTCCTCAAAGAGGACAGTGATGCAAATCTGACACAAAGATCTCTCTGCGTTGGGAATATACAGCGGCTCTGGCTGTTTCTCAGATCACAAACACCAAGAATACACTTCTGTAGACTGTGAACACAGAGCCTGGCAAAAATGAAAAGTGTATTCTTTTAAATGAGATATCTTTTCAATTCGTATTGGACACGGAGCTTTCACAAGCTTTAGCTACACCGCTCGCGGTATGTTTATGGATGTGAAAGATACTATACAATGACTAACAGAAAGTGTTTTAAAATCATAGCTTGTCTTTATTTTACATTGATAAATCAATGTAATACTCAAAATAATAATATATATATAATATATAATATTTAAAAAAATTGAATGGCTTTATGTTCAATTTATGCAATATTTATGACTTATTTTAAACTTCCTCTGGCAGCCATTTTTTCAGGACCATTTCCCTTTTCGTAAAAAAACTAAATGAATAAATATGTTGAAAATATTAAAGTAAAATATTGCAATAAAATGTACAGTTGTGTATATAGTCGCAAAAAACAACAACAACATAACATTTTAAAATTAATAAAAATAATTCTAAATTCAGTCTGTGAACTATTAACAATATTTCCCCAAATTTAAATAATAAAAAATTATATTTGTTAATATAACTAGTACTGTTTAAAAAAAACAGTACTCTTTATTTACTCTGCACTAATGGTAACAAATCACATTAGTATCTTACCGATCATAGTCCATTACTGCTATTAGAAGACTTATTTGGTCAATGTTCTCAGGTGGAACGTCAAAAACAATGGCTTCATTATAGACCGGATTAAGAGTGTTCCTCTTCGTCGATGTTTTCCTTTTCTTCAGTCTCCGGCCGTCACACATCAGAGAAACCTTTACGTAAGGATCTTAAACAGAATATATATTACTAAAACAGTCATTTGACACTGCTTGTGTACCTTTAAAAAACTCTCTGGCAGATTCTCAAGCGTGGGTCGATTAAATCAATGGTCATTTGGAGAGCCCAGGGTGCCCTATGTTTTAACATGTCATGTTGAGACACAAATCATTACTTCAGATGCAATAACTCATTTAGAGGTGAGGACGTTCAGGTGCCTACCGGACGCTCCTGTGATGTCCATGGCTTTGAGATTTCTGGCTTTAATTATGGTTATGGTTAGTCGGCCGGCGGTTGGCAAGTAACAAAGAGAGAACATCAGCTCTCCCAGGTCCACATTATCCTGAAAGAGACAAACAGGGGACATTAACAGAAGGAATGATAGCGTAATAGTTGATGGTTCAATAGATGAGGCCAAATTAAACAGCTCATATAAGCAATTATTCATACATACCCCATATAGGAAATGTTAATGCATTAAAAGAACATCTAATAATTGAAACAAGATTTAAAGGGACAGTACACCCAAAATAAGACATTTATGCTTATGTAATTTCAAACCCATGTTTTTTATCTGCTGCTGCGGATTAGTAAAGTATAGTACAATATAACTAAAATGTAAAGTCTGAAATTCAGGAAAGACTCAATATACTATAATGCTAAAAGATTAGATCAGCAGCAGAGAAGTGTTTCACCTCAAGGGAATCCTTCTCTTGCAATCTGCTTTCCACTCCAGCACAAACCTGCTGTTTAATTATCACGTCTGAAAATAGTCCCAATTTGCAGCTTTTATTTTAATTAGATATGTTCATATTGCAAACTACAAAATCAAACCATAAGCCGCAATGTAAAGAGGAGCCTACAAAACATGACCCAAAAATAATCATGTCACATGCATAATACACACACGTGATAATATTAATCTTTATGATTTTTGATAGAGAACAATGTAAGGCATCATAACTGAAATGCAACCTCATATGCAGAAAACTTTTGCATTTAAGCAACATCACATAAACAGCAGACCCCATGCCATACAATTCACTTGTGACCTTGAAAATACAATAAACCCATATATATTGGGTAATTTACAGTTAAATGTTACTTTCTATGAATGTATTATTGAACATTTATATGCACTAACATGGATAGATTTTGTTTATTGAGCTTAATGCACAATGCATTCTGGGATTGCCTTTCCACAATGGCTACATGCAATGACAGCTACAGTATGTCTACACAAATCCTAGGGCTGCCACCAACGACTGTTTTTATATCGATTAATCTATCGACGAATTTATCGAATAATCGATTATTCTAAATGAATATTTTTTCATTTTGAAAGTTGACATTTAAATTACAAAGATAGACGTTTTAAAGAAAAATATATAGTTTTTGTAATTTATTAATAAATGCAGAACGACAAGCAGCAATGAGTCTTTTTATTTTTAAACAGCTATTTTAAGCTAAGTATAAACTGTCAAAAGAAAATAATTAAAAGCTTACTGTTCGGGCTGTTTAGTGCAAATGAACGAAGCCTTAATACAAATTACAACGGAACACATCGGGATGATCAAAAGCAGTCATTAGGTGTGTGTGCTCTTTTCTGACTGTAATCGGCTCCGAAATTTAGAAGGTAAAATAATATAAAACGACCAGTCGATCAAAAATATTGATGTCGACTAATTATCAGCGTCGACACCGTTGATTATATCGACCAATCGCGACAACCCTAATCCAGATACATTTGAAAACTGTTTTTTTGTGAAAGACGCTCTTTGTCCTGCGTTTACTAAAAGTTGCTCATCCACACTAGGGCTGGGTGATGTGACGATGTTATCATATATTGCCGATGTCTTGCAAAAATCCTGATTGCAACAGACAGATACCAGACGATAATCGATAATAATGGAAAATACGTGTCATAACATTATCATGCGATGTAGTTTTTAGCGTGAACGTTCATGTTCATATGCCCAGGCAGTCAGTAACAGTGACAGAATTTTGGAAACGCTGTTTTGTTCGGTCAGTTGAATGTGCGGTTTTCTGCCGGTCGCTCCACAGATAGACCTAGAGAAAGATGAGCTGTTTCCTACTGCATAAAAGCTATGGTTAATCTATGGCTTTACCTGATGAAAGAAGTCACTGCATCACTGGTTTGTGCGCATGGTGCGCCTGTGTATATTTATATAACATTCATCACCCAAATGCAGTGAACAAACAAACACCTGAACTTCGCAAACGTATGCTCTCTCTCCTGCTTACAAGTGAAAGTAACGTCTGCGCATGCTCCTTCTCCTGCTCTACTTGTGCTTTTCCGGGAGAATTGTCCAATAAGGGACTAAGAACATTTGGTACGAAACAGTTTTATATGTTCGAAAAAACTTTCCGAAACCTGTACGATCGCTGGGGGAGTGTATCGAGCACAGAAATACTACGTAATACGCCCAACTGAAAGTGAAAGTGTATGCTGGGAATCACGACAAAACAAATTCAAAAATCGTGCATACTGTGGCTTTAATCCACTTTGAGAAGCATTTTCATAAACCTTAATAAAAAAATAAACAGTCTCCGTGTGGACGGAAAACCAAAACGGAGAAGAAAAAAATGCACTTTCAAACAAAAAAAATGTATGTGTATATATCTACAAGATCATATTTTTTTTTTCTAGCCAAACCATAATAAATCTGCAACATCACTGTCAAAGCACACCTGTGCTCCCTTCACTATGTACACTTGGCATCTCACTATGCCTTGGCACACAGCCCATATTATTTGGAAAACCTCCCTTAAGCAAACAGGGGTTAAGAGCTTTGCCCTAGGCCGATCAAGTTGATTTGTTATCTTGGTAACAGTCTGATTCCTGGGTCACCATCGGTCAGCTGATTGACCGGCATCTATACTCGCCTCCAGCGTTAATGCAATGACACAACAGGATGGAGGAGCAGAAGACAGCCATACATTAATAATGAGCAAAAGTGTGTGCGGAACCCAAATGGGCCTTTAATGCACATGGCAGCCCACAGCTGCCAGAACTTTTGCGTGCTGTCAATTATTCACTGATCTATGTTAATGGACACGCTCTGCGCCGTGATCGGATGGGTGTGTAGTGCTGCTAAGAGCATGTAAGATCCCTTATCATTACTTAGCCTCCCTTATCTTTCTTCCCCGAGGAAGCGAATGATGTCAAAGTTCTCCGAATGTTGGAGGCCCGTCAAGTAAACTTCTCCTGCACGTGATCATAGACTCAAAAGTCGTTATTTCCGTTACAAAATAAACTGCATGACTGGTCACCACACCTCATTGGCTTCCCAAGGCTCCCTGTCAAATGTAATCATCCGTGATTGCGTGTGTTTGAGGAGCTCAAAGGGCCTGTTAAGATAGATCAGTGCCATCCCGAGCAGTGCTATGGGGTTCTAGCGGGGAGTGGGATTGAAGGTCAGAAAAGGTCATGGAAGCAGGCAGCAGATACGGGCTCATTATCTGGCCGGGTCACAGCGCTGCGTCCGGGCCTGTTGGTCATGCTGGGAGCTGTGTTCATTAATGCTCTACAGGGATCAAGCGGACAGAGATGGAACTGGTCGCAGTTATACTGCTTCACAGGTCCCAGAGCTGAGATTCACTGCCAGATCAGTTCCGCTCGTTCAGCATCACATTTAATCACCTCTTCATCGCAGGAACATTCAAACAGATACGTGAGATTTTTAAAACAACAGTTCACCAAAAAACAAATGATGTTATCATTTATTGTGTCATATTCCGTGGCTTTCTTTCAATAAACCCAAGAGGAGATGAAAGGCAGAATGTAAAGTCACATATTAAAGGGAGCCTTAAAAAGGACAAAAACAGCAGAGAATGAATTTAACTTCTAACTTCCAATAAATTTAATAGCTTATTTCAAATTGTATTTCTATAGTCTTTAAAGAGGTGCCTTACAATGCTACAGAAGATTTTTATTTTGAGTAAACGAATCCATAAAAAATGCAAATGGTTCTTTGGGGAATGAGAAACGTCTACTCGGGCATTGCTGTGAAGAACTATTTGTAGGATGTTTTTTTTATTTTCACAACTTTGCATTGTTGCAAAGCTGCTTTACAAATGCATTTTAGCAGTAGGGCCATGAAAAATAGTATAAGAACATTTTCGAAGCAAAATTCAATCAAAATATTTTAGTGGGAACTGGGAAGAAGTCTTGAAAAAATAAGTCTTTTTTTTACAGTGACCGTCATTAAATTATTCCAGATATTTAATAAAATGTACAATATCACAACTACATGTAAAATAAACATCTTCACTTCTACTGGGGGAGGAGATCTGTTTGGTTACTGACATTCTTACAAATATCTTCCTTTGTGTTTAGCAGAACAATGAAACTTATACAGGTTTAGAACAATCTGAGGGTGAGTAAATGATAAGAGAATTTTCATTTTTGGGTGAACTATCCCTTTATCTCACATCGACTAAATTCTGAAGGTTAAATTAATATTTCTTAACTCTCTGAATGTATTAATTTACATAAACTATTAATAACGAACACCAAACTGGTAATGTGTCTTAACATTTTCTATATACAGAGCACAAATTCATAGCATTTGCCTGTCCTATTTTGATTGACAGGATGCATCGGCCCAGATCACTGGCTGTTTTCAAACTATTGGCCGATAGCATGCTTTTAACCACCAGATTATTGGCGCATCTCTAATTATTACACAATATTGTAGAATCATTTTTGCCCTTTACAGCTTTTTTGGGTAGTACAATGCAGAGAGAAAGACAGAAAATGGCAGAATGAGAAAGGAGCAGGAGCCAGAAAGGACCACAAGCTGGGACTTGAACTACTCCACTCACCAAAAGCGCTACTGAGTCGGTGCACAGTCCACTTGACCACCGGTCCTGACAACAAAAGGTTAATTTGGTGAACTATTCCTTAAAACGCTGACAAACCACCATACAAATCGACCCCGAGATCAGTCTTCATCACCAAGTGCACAAATACAGTTGCATGCACATCTTCCCCTAACACACCCCAAAGTATTGAGAGAGAGATCAATAAATGTTATCCCCACAGAGCTCGATGTAATGTAGGCAGTTTGTGTTTGTTGTTTCTTGTACATAATAATTAGTGTCTGGGAAAGAGAGGTGGTGGTCAGGGAGCAATGTAATGTTTCCTCCTGTTGCCTGGGTCTCATCCATGCAAAGCACAACCTTCATTAGAAGAAAGGTAAGTGAGGTTGACTCTTAGTGCAAATTAAACCTTAAATTGGATTCTCCTCATCAAACCAGACCCTGGTCGCTTCATCAAAAAGCAGAATGCACTGTGAGGGAACAAATACAATGACGAAACAAAATGCTTGGGTAAATAGTTAGCCCCAAATTAAAATTCTGTCATTATTTACTCATGACTTTCTGCAGACCACAAAAGAAGATATTTCGAAGAATGTTCTCATTGATAGTCTCATTGACTTCCATTGAATGGAGACAAAACCACAGAGACATTTCAAGTCCTATACAGGTTTTAATTTACATGAAGGTAACTAAATCATGACAGATTTTTTCGGGGGGGGGGGTTTCGTTGGGGTTGGGGGTGAAATATCCCTTAAAGATGTCTAGTTTATACCACAGAAAACTATTGACTTACTACAACCTGATGAAACGCATCAGAAAAAGCTCACATAATGACCATAAACCTGATTTTCCTTACAAATCACGTTGTATTGTGTCTCTTTCCCTAAGCCCCACCCTTAGGGGCGTGGCAGAGTAGGCGGATCGTGTCTTAAATGGGCGTGTCACGTCGTTTAAGCAGGAGCGACTGCTCTAAACACTCCCTATTTTTGTGTACTAGAGATATCAACGGTTGGACCTCATGAAACCAATTCCTCTCAGGCTAGATAATTCAATTACGGCCTTCCATCTGTAGACTATAGAATAACAGACGCCTCCTGCTCTCATAAGCACTTAAATCAAGTCAGCGGTAAAATTATGGTCACTGCGCGCCGTCAACGCAATTATAGCACTGTTGCGAAGAGGCTGAACGTGGCTCTGAGAGGAGTCTATATAGTGTTATTTATCTCCCCTCCTCCTCCCGGTGCTGCTCGCTCTTTCAGACGCCTATTAGCAGGCACGAGTGCTGGTCACCGTCACCACATCAAAAAGAGCGAAAAGATTAATGACAGCGAGGGCAAAGCAAAACGGCTTGTTAACATTTGCTTAATCGCTGATTTCCTGCTGTGCAGCGAGACCACAGGAAACGCTCATGATATATATTATTTGATTCCTTCTTCTGTGGAGCATTAAAGTAGATATTTTGAGGAATGTCTCAGTGGTCTTGTATTCTAATAATAGAAGTTAATGGGGGTCCCGTGTTTAGGTAAGGTTGCCAATTTTTTTAAATATCTTCTTTTGTGTTCTGCAGAAGAAAGTAAGCTATACAGGTTAGGAATGACATGAGGATGATTCAATTGTGGCAGAAGTTTTCTTTTTGGGTGAACTACTGTGTATGAAATATAGCTACATCTAGTGATGAGATGGTGAATAGCAACCAATGGCTCACTTCACTTCACCGCTCCCTTTTGAAGCCCTACGGTGGCTGACACAGAACAAAGATGTCGTCACGTTTTCACTTCTTCATCGAAGTTTTTACGTATTTACGCAACGCGCTTTGTAGAGCAGTTTGTCCATTGAGGGACCCGCGGTGTATGTACATAGAAACAGCTCATTTCAAGGTAATAAAAACATGACGCTTCATTACGTAAGGTCTTTATACACCTCTGAAGACGTAGTTATGTTTATTATATTGCATTTCTGTCAACAGATCCTCCAAAAAATGACACAAAGCATCTTTAATTATACAGGAACCACACAAGGTAAATGTATTGTGGTGAAAGGTGAATTCGACAGCAGATTCAATAGCACTAAATCCCGCTGATTGACCTTTTAGTCTTCCGGATTAGAGACCCCTCATTCATTCTCTACCCAGCTGGGTGGAACGGATTGGCCTTTTCGTACATTAACTACCTCGTGTTTTATTTATAGGCAGACCTAAATTACACCTGGAAGAGATCTGAGCAAACATCATTATTCATTCAGATCGGAACGCAGATTACTCGGGATCAAAAACCAAAGGGTAATGTTGCTTTTCTAAGGTCTGATATTCAAAAGTTGCATTTGAATCAAGTCTTTGTATGTCATGCATCCTGTTCTATGGATTGTATTTCATTTCAATCCAAGCTTTCGGAACACTCATGCATTTTTAACAAGTTCTACATTGAATCTCTAAGTAATACAAAGAGTAAGCACTGATGCGGAGACCGGTGACATCGGTCCGACACTGTTAGCTGATCCGCAATGATGCCAATTATATACAAATAAACCTGCTATGATTCATTTATACTGTAAGCAAGTGAAAGGTATAGATAAATGGTACAAAATATAATTTGGGATTGTTTGCTTTGAAATATTAATCACAGTTGGGCTTTATTCAATAACGCTGTGTAAACATGATTTATCATAATCAGGGTAAAGCCGGATTTCCATTTTTAAAGTTTGTCTTCAAGTATTTCCTTTATGATTGTATGCGATTAACTAACAAACACCAAACATCAGTTGTTTTATTTTATATAATAATGCCTAAATCATGTATTTTACCTATAAAATAAACGTTCAATTTTGTTCACGTAAGTTATGGTAGATATACACTCAAGCCTGCAAAATAATTAATGCATGGGTTGCACGTGTGGCTTGTGTTCCCGAGCTGGCCTTCCCTAGAGGTATGGCCCAATTCTATATACTCAAACAGCATATGATGCTCGCTTTGATGGTAACCTCCACATCTCTGATAAACCACACTGCTATCAGCTCTTTGGAAAAAATAATTTAAAAATAATTTAAACTGACATGCAAGTATCCATACAAAAAGACATGTGAATATTTTTTTATTGAAACAATATTAAATACTTACATTTTGGTTGTTAAAAAACATCACCCAAATTTGAAAATTCTGTTATAAGTTACTTACCCAGATGTCCATCAAAACCCTTTCTCTCTTCTGTCGAACACCAATAAAACTATTTTGAAAATCTTTTTCCGTACGATGGAAGCATACAGTGACCAAGGGATGCCTTACTTAAAGGTCCAGTGTAACATTGAGTGGCATCTAGTGGTGAGGTTGCAAATAGCAACCAACGGCTCACTCCACCCCTCCCCCTTCCTTTCGAAGCACTACGGTGGCTGACACAGGACAAAGACGTTGTTACGATTTTGCATCTTTGCCGAAGGAGATAAAGTATTTACGAAACACGCTCGTACAGCAGATTGTCCATTTAGGGCTACTATTACAAAAAGTATAAACAGCCCTTAGCCAATAAGCCTTTTCGGTATATGACAAGAATTCATCAACATCTGTTTTTGCGTATTATATTTTTGCGTCCACAAAAACGTTATCATATTTGAAAGCTCTTCAACTTTCACCAAAAACTATGTAATGTTGCTTATGTTCATGAAAGACAAACTCGTTCTATCTCCTGTGTCGGCTTTTACTACCAGACAGTTGGGACAAGTTCTCCTGTGAGACTGAGGTTTGAGACGGATCAATTTCCCACAGTCAGGAACATACCCTGGCCTCCATTTAAAACAATAAACCTGAAACCGCTGTATATTGGTGTCAGTGCAAATGCTCCAGCTATTTCAAATGTGGGTCATCCCTACATGGGCCAAGTGTGATTATGAAATATTCACAAGAATATTTTAATGTTGCTATCTCTGAAGCATTAAAGTGATCCGCAGAGAAAGAAAACTATCCTTCAGTACAACCATTAAATGCTTCCATTATTCGTGACTAAGGATTATTTGACTTCAGAGAAGTCACATGGGTCTTATAATCATCTGTAGAGAAAAATACAGATTTATTTTCAACATTGCAATGTTTTTTGATATCAAGCTTATTATAATCCTAACAAATAGACATAATAGTGTCAAAACTTATATAAATATATTATTCATTGGTGTATTTTCAAAGCTGTATAAAATGTATATCTATATTTCTTATACGACAACATAAAATACTGAACAATATTATTTGACACAGCTATGTCTGTTCAACAAATACAAATACCTACAAGTTTTCTTATCTTCGTAGGGACTTGCCATACATTTTGTGTGTAGAAATGAAACAACGTTTGCTGTTTTTTTTCTTTTTTTCTAGGGAACCCTTAGAACCGCTGGATGCTCCCCACAATATAGTAAATATACTTTTTGTATATATGTAGAGGATCTTAGTTTTTACTATCATTGGGCTTACACACAAAAGGTACTTTCCTCAAGTATCTGTACTTTGTTTTTAATTTGCAAGAATGTCACTTTACTACATTATATAGCATATTTGATTCATACTTTTTACTCCACAACATTTTATAAATACATAAAAATCTACTGATTTCTTACTTTTACTGAAGCATTTGACTTATTTTCCTCAAATCTAGTGGAGTTAAACGTAAAATATTATTTCATAAAGTAGTCAAGTAATATTTTTCCAAAATAAAACACTCTTACACAGATACTTGGAAAATGTAGAGTAGAATAGAAGTAGTCCACCTCTGCACGCACACACGCACACCGCAATTTTGGTCCCCACGGTGACACGAGTCCCCATGTGTTGGTGTGCATTCAGGTATAGGTCCCCACCGGGATATAAAAACAAGGCCACAAACACACACACACGCACAGATTGTTCCATAATTTCTCAAAAACATGGTCAGGCTTCAACTCCATTACAAGGCTTAACTCCATTACTAAAGGATTTCTAAATTTTGTAAATCATAAACATTTTCCAATGGCGCTCATACAATTAGATGCTGATTTACGTTCTGCTGTCAAAGGAGTACTACATTCAAAAGTTTTATGTTAAGGTGTTTATTCCTATGTTTGGATTAATTTAACCAGACACTATCATCAATACACAAATTACCAGCATAGATTTCCAATTCCAGTCTTCTCGGACAGCGTCATCTTGAGTCATGCACTCCTGCAGTGTTACAACTGTACGTTCACAGCTACTGTACTACAACCTACACACAAAACAGCCTTACAGCAAATAAATGGCCTTATCTCAATTCACCGGCTTTTCCTCTATTGTTCATGCTCATCCCATCATTCAACTCAACTTCCTGTGTGGTGCTGTCAACTAAAATGAATTATGAATCAACAGGAACGCATTCAGAAATGTTGAACTTTGACCGTTATATAGACGCATCACACTTCAGACTTACCGCACTAACATAAACGATATCCCTGCACAGCCTGGTTTCCTGCGGAAAGTCCGGTAGGTCCAGGAAGTTGTCCACCACCACTTGGCCAATGACATCGTGACGTGAGAAGCGGTCAAAGTCATACACGCTGAAGTGCAGCTTGCGGGTGGGCAGCTCGGCGTACTCCACAGGAAATAGAAAAACCTCGTCGAAGATGGGGTTTAGAGTCTTGCGGTGCACCTTGGTCTGATGTTTGGTTTTGCGGTCCGGGAGAAGGTAGATCTTTACATACGGGTCGGACGTTCCGGTAAAGTCCTTGGCAGGTAGATCTTGGGCCTTATGGATCTTCACGATGAGCTGCTCTAAGTCACAGTCGTATTTGATGATGAAATGCAGACAACCGAAGCTGTCCGCTCGCCTGCCGTCATCCGCGTCTACAGAACGCTGCTTGTACAGCTCAGGCTTAATGCTGCCCAGGCCCGGACCCGTTATGGACTCCTGTCTCTGGAACTGGGCCATGTTGAAATCAGGGTTGGAGACGTTCATTTGTCTCCGGATGGAATTGTGCCTGATGCGGGAAGAAAGCGTTAGCGTTTCTCATGTGGGTGGATCTCAATTACCCTATTTGCTAGCTTTGTGATACTAAGCATCTTCTTTATAACTAGACTGAGAGGAACATTAATTAAAGCTGAAGGTCACCCAGGACCACGCTGTCTGACAAATGCCAACTGGGAATTGCTAAATGAATATCAATGGCTGGCGATTAGGACAGATGAAGTCGGGAAAACATGGCTCACCTGACAGATGAGGTCGGCTCGGTTACTTGTCGCTGTACGCGAGCTACGTGGACGTGATTGAGCTCCCTGGCCTTACACTGGGCCTCCAAGTGGATGTCCGGGGACGTATGACTGATCTTCATGGCTGACTCTGGCAGCACCATTGGGGCGGAAGGATCTTTCTCAAAGTCTTCGCTATATTCCCGCTCCAGACCTTCCACCTCGGTCAGGACGGGCTGCTGTTCTCCCTGGCGGTCCTTTAGACCGGGCAGGAAGCGATCGCGCCATGGGACCCAGAACAGCTTCCATGACACGAAGAGGGAGACGGCGAATAGCGCGAGGCCACATGTTGTCACCAAGAGGGACAGCAGGCTAATAGACACATCTGGAACGAAGAAAGACAAAGCTGGTCATTGGATAGTCAGCAAAACCAAACTTTTTTCTTATTGTCGGTAACCGAACCACGGCGGTACCCACTGACTTGCATTGTTTTTGTATCCATGCCATCGTTGTTCGGTTACCAGCATTCTTCAAAATATCTTTTCTGTTTTGCAGAAGAATTAAGTTGAAAAAGGTTTGAAATGACAAGAGAGTAAGCAATGATGACAGAATTTTCATTTTTGGGTGAACAATCACTTCAATTGAGAAAACCAGCTCCAGGAAAGTAAAGACATTCTTGAAATATGAAAGATTTGATGATTCATACAATGTTATCGCCACTTTTCACATATCCCGCAATCAAGATACTATATGCAATTTAGTAGGGGAGGTCTCCAATACAATATCTGGGTTAGAGTTAAATCATAATTCTAGCTGCTGAATGCACAGTAATAGATCTCTGCTCTCGCTATCTCTCTCATGCCTCTTGAGATGGTTTCTGTGAATTAGGCCACCCAGGGCCGAGAAGCTTTTAGTGTGGACTGAATGAATCCCTGTCAGACTGTTCTTCCTCTTGCTTTCTACTCTGTCCACTCCGATCATCTCTCTCTCTATACCGAAGATAAAGAAAATATATATGTTCAGACGACTTCTTTATCATACAATGGTAGTAAACGATGACTAGAGACTGTCAAAAAAAAGAAACCATTTTAATATCATATTCCAACATCCAAAAGACCAAAAGTAAAGAACTGTTGCGTGAACTGTTACGACAGGATCAAAAACAATGGGCATGTATAATAAAGGAAATACATTATGAATAATACAAATACCCCAAAAATAACCTATTGTTGTTACCATTATACATATACTAAACATGGATTTTGAGAGATTTCATGTAAAGTCGTGATGTTAGAATTTATTTTTAACTTATAATAACAATTAACAAGTTACAGTTTCCAAAAAATCATGGCACAAAGATATTTAATGCTATTCTAGTCTTTGGAGATTTGGATGTACTGAAATTTCATGACTGCTCATAAAAATGAGCACACTTCATTGGACAAATCTGATCTTTCCACAAGCTTCATACAGGCATAACATAAATGAAATGGATTCTTCATCTTTTTTTAATGCTGTCAACGTGTAATGCTTATTACAATCATGTTTATTAGCATCCAGCAATATTCCATAGACTCCGTGGGATATCAATTACACCACAAATTAACCAATGGCTTTATTTATGTAATACTGCACTGATCTACTACAATATGAGAACGATATTCAGCACATTCAAGACATCTCTAGTTGTGGGTGAATTGTCATGAAAAAAAGAGGGCCATGTGATATCTAAAAACACTGTATATTTTTTGGCCAGTATGAGTATTAAAATAAACTCGAGACGAGTTCAACCAGCACTAAAAAGAAACACCTCCCCTCAGGTTAAGATACAAACATATAATATGAATAAATGATGCAACAGAGAACATATTCAGACAAGCTGCTTTCCTGGGACACATATTCAGCGCAATAACATTTTGTGCATGTTGTTTATGTGAGAGACTTTTAAGGTAAGCTACGGCAAACAGGACACGAAACTTAAAGTGATAGTTCACTTTCAAAATAAAAATTCTGTCATTGTTTACTCCCCTGTCATAAATATCTCTAGTCATTTCAAACCTGTATAACTTTCTTCTGCAGAACACAAAAGAAGATATTTTGAAGAATGATAATAACAGAAAACCATTGGTCCACTTTGACTTGCATTGTTTTTGTCAATGGGAACAATAGATGCATTCTATCTAAAAGCTGAATGCTCACCCCGACCTGCATGAAACGCCTCGTGTAACCACACCCCCACAAATCTACATCAGTTCGTAGTATGATTTGACTAAGACCACCCAAATGTATACGCAAGTAAGGTGGGCGTACCTGTCAGTACAATTGCTTTTGAACCTGATGTTCCAAATATGGTAAGAGGCGTTACATTTCCGTCACAAGCTTGCAGTATTCGACCATTCACTAAGCATTGGCTAACTGGCCAATCATAGCACACCTTGCTTTTCAGAGCGATGAGCATTGTTAAAAATCTGCGCGTTTCAGAGAGGCGGGGCAAACAGGGGATACGAACATGCACGGTATGTGGAAAATACAGCGTTTCAACCTTAAATCGAATATACACATTGCATTTCATCTAAAACAAAGGATAATATTCGATTTAGCAATGTCATACCACCCCTTTAACTCTGCACACAAAATACCACTTAATCCATGCAATGTAGGTTAAACAGTGTATATTAAATATCACAGAGTGTTTCAATGCAAATTCAATGAAAAATCACTAATAGGCTACTTCCACTGGACCACTAGTAGTAATAAAGACGAAGTTTTTGTCAAAGAAAATGTTGATACTAGATAGATTTATGCTCATGCCAAATAGAGAATTATAGAACTAAGATGCAGTTTATTTAAAAAAGGTGTATAAGTTGTCTTTAAAAGACTGATCCATCACTATGGAAACATCTTCATCTTGCACCTGCGTCAGTTACATTTATAGAATCAAGAGTTTGTACAAAACACAACAGTTTAAAAGTGATTTTCCAAAGCATGTATTGTGTAAATTCTTAACACGATCCTACAAGACACAAAATCTATTTGTGTCAAGCTATGACATCACATTATTTACCTTTGCATCTTCAGTAATGATGACACTGGTCTAAAACAAATTTATTTCAAATTAAAATATTGTTACAAAATACTGTGTTTGCATAGTAGTCCTGTCTCTGTAAAAATAGAAAAAAGTGCATGGATTGGATCGATCCACACATAAATCCATAACTCTCATTGTTAATCAGCAATAAGGATGTGCACTGTTTTCAACCCATGGTTGGGTCAGATATGGATTAACCAAACCGTTAAGTTAAATTAAATTAACAAAGTGCCCATATTTGACCCAACCATGGGTTGAAAACCCAGACTTTTTTTTACAGTGTAAATGTATGTTTACATTGTTATGATGTGGGAGAAGAGAGAGCGGTCAATTTTGAGGGCAGAGCTTCTGAGAGCTTCTCAGAAATTGCTCAATGCATGTTCAAGACCCCAATGCCGAGTAAATCTGAATGTCTACAAAAGTTGCACACTTGCCACGAACTTGCAATTTTTCAGGGCTGTTGCCTTGTATTCAGATGAAAAAAGATTCATTCTTTGGATTTAAAGTGTTAGGTGGATAATAGCCAGATGGACTTGACAAATTGCCTTTCAATTTGCATGTTCATTTTCACAAGCCAGACACGTTGTACCAGATCTGGGATCAGAATGTTTTTCTTGTGCATCTATGAGCAGGTGTCCGCTTGAACATCAGCAGGTGTTAATGAATGTTGTCATCTCAAACACATCCAGACACGAGTGTTGCTCTATGTGTATCTGTTCACGAATAGCGCACCATACGTGTTATGACCACAAATATGCAGTCTGTAGGTAAGCAGTCTGAAAGACCATATTGACCCATCTCATCTATTTTTATATAGAAGATGCTAGCAGCTGTAAGCCAATCAGAAAGGACCTGGAGAGACTTTTCAAAGATTTGATGGAAAGATGCAACATTTATTTTCACCACAGAGGATGAAAAATCAAACAGAATCATGACAGTCCAGATGTCACCTGTAAACCTGCCGTTTTCTAGGTATAGATGAGAATAGCTATGAATAAATATGACTCACCAAATAACACAGAACACTCACAGTCAATAGACTTTCAAAATTGCTCATAGACTTGCCCCTGTGTGACTTAGACACTGTTTGACAAGCAGTGTTTGCGCATTCAGTGACATATAAACCTGTCAATACGCTTTCTCACCTTGTCATCTGAATTATCCATATGTCATCCATTAGGGCGATACAGATGTTATTAACCTCTCAAAGTGCCAGAGTCCCTCGCCTTCTATTACAGAAGACTTTTCACCTTACAGCCACTTTGCAGTGCACGTGAATTCCCAACAGACTAAGAGTATATTTACTGGGTTACTCAGCTGTTCCCTTTCATTAAATTCTTGTACAAACTGTCTTGAGGGACCGAACCGCTTGCACAAATCCTTCTCTCATGGGTGCGAAGGGGCCTAGTGTTAGCGGATGTCAATGCAGGGTAATCGCAGAGGATAAAGAATGTGTACAGAGCGGCAGGGTGGGGTGGAATCTTAATAGCTCCTCCTCAACCGATATACATCTAGGTCTATCTGAGGAGAATCTGAGGAGTTTTGATGTATGACTGGAGGTTCTGCTAGACATACGTTTAGTTAGAAGCCTATATAATATGCATGGAATCAAACGAAACTATTTCTGTTCCCTTGACAGGTAGTTATGGAGATTCACATCCCCGTCGAGCCGCCGAATATAAAACGTAATGCTTAATTTACCTTCAGTATGCATAAACAAATAAAAAGGGTCTCGATGTTCTTGTTGGAATTGTAGGCCTAAAATTTCGCAATATGCTGCTGAATTAAATCTGAACGTGGGCTGCATTTCCTTCAGGACAGCTCTAAATGTACCATTAATACCAGACTGTGGGGAACGACGGTGAGATCTACTTTGTATCTTAATATTGAGCTAACAATGTTAACGATGAAAACAAAACGCAAGTTAAAATGTAATTCAAATAAATGCATATGAATACAAAACCGAGACCCAAATGACAATTACTGTATATCATAGCTAATGATGAAAAATGCTGTTAATGTCATTTAAGGGGTGGGGTACAGTTTGTCATCTTTATCAATGCACACTGGCAATTATTCAACCGCACAAATACACACATTTCGTTGTTTCAAAACGTAAAGCTCACGGAAAAACTTTATAGTCTACGTACAATATTTCACAACAAGTTTTTTCCCGGTGAACCGATGCGATTGATCCACGCGGCTGCATCGTGATGCGCTTTAATGCAACTTGGGGCGTTTTCGAATAGTTACGATAAACACAACCTCACCGACACAACACAATACTTCAGGCAGCGACAACACAAAGTATTTAACGTTACCCGAGTCTGAATATCTCGGTCTCCCCAGGTCGCGAAAATAGTATGTGAAATCCAAACAGTTGTCATCCTGCACTTCTCCTCTCGAGCAGAGGTCGGTCAGCAGCTCCAGCGCCTTTCCACAAATCTCATCCTCTCTGTCTCCAGGCATTTCCCACCAGCATCCTTCTGACTTAAATATCCTATATGACGCCTATAGAGCCTCCGCTGACCGCAACCCCGAGCCTCTGAAAGCGCTCTTCATGTTTGCTCACACAATCCCATAAGGAAAGTTGAATCGAGGGGTGTTCAGTCAGTGGCGTTTAGTTCAAGCCCGCAACTTTGCGCACGTGCACGTGCCTACAGATGTGCGCATAGTGCTGGTTAAGTGTCGTTTAAAGCAGGTTGACACTGGTTGAATTCATTCGGGTGGGATACGTACTGTCCGCAAAGTGATGCTGCTGATGCGCATCTTCATGAATGAGAGCTCGAGCTGGCTCGCATCGCTCTCGTGCAGCCTTATGTGGTGTTCCTGCCAATCTAATACGGCTCCTCCCACAACAGACTTCTATTGCCCATTTGGTTACTAAATCCCACTTGCAATCTCTAAATCCTTGATAAATCGAGTCGGAGAAAAATAGGGAAATTGGGGGGGAAACAAAATGCGGTCCTAATATGTTAAGAAAGTAACTTTTTGGGAAGTTTGCAAGACGTGAATGACTATTTTGCAAGTCGAATTGTCATACACCGTCCACAATCACTTCCTGTTTGCGGTTTCATTGTTGTTTTTCATATTTAATTAAAATATAATGTTCGTTTAACATTGTATTTTATTCGATCAATTTGTGTAATGTTAAAAAACTAAAGCATAGAGTGTTTCTGGACCAGATTTGGGGAATAAAAGGAATTTCATTACATGATTTTATTTTGGGTGTCTGCAAATGTTGGCATGTGATCAGGTGACAAATATAAAAAAATTGTAAAACTATTATAACAATTTTGTAATTCATTTTAAATGATCAAACAACAAAGGTAATCTAGATCAAATCAATTGTGACAAAACAAACAAACTACACACTAATGAGCAGAGTCAATAAATAAATATGTCAGGACACAAATAAAGATGAATAAACTGGAAAACTATTTAATATTTAACTATATATAAGCATCGGTCCAAGAACACACGTATAATGCACTTTGTCGTCTGCAAATGAACTTTAAAAGAGATGACTGACAGGTTTAGTCCTGCTTTTTTGATGGATTACGTAACGCTACCCCCAGAAGGATGGATCCTATATCATTCCCAACACCGATAGTCCAGTAATGAAATAACGAGAGGTTTCTCTTGCCCCAAGTTCAAAGACTCCGGCAGCCACAGCTCTATCATTCCAAAACAACATCAGAAGGCTTAAGTAGATTCTCTCCTCTCCCTTCCCCTTCCTCATCTGCTCTGTAGCTTATAGCTAAAAGACCGAACCTCCTCAAAGACGCTCGTTGTGTTCAGACATAATTAACAAATCTAATGAGATATACAAAGACTTGAGTCAAAGCTTAGACAAGCGCAGACTGTCCTCCATCACAGTATAAAGGCTAATGAGATGTGTAGATCTCTCACCCCTGCTTTTCTCAGTGGCACCCTCTCTCTCTTTTAGCTCCTTTCTATGGTCATGTGGTGGCACATCTTGTGTTTTAATTAGCTCTCACACTTGGTAAGTGCCAGCCATTTTCCTCAGTGTCAACACACAGAGCTGTTCTCTGTGATAATGCAGGTTCTGTGTTTCCTGCTGGATTATTCATTCGGGACTTATCTAGTGACCGGTCATGTCTCTCCACAGCTGTTCCTGAAACAGACAGAGTGAATGAAAACAGTCAGTTCGGAGGTAGCTCAGAAGCAGCACGCCGTGCCACCTTTTACTTATGAGCCTGTTTATCGGTCTAAAAATATATTTTTAAATCATAAAATAAAAAACGTAAAATATTTTAATGGATCTTAACGGGCACAGACAATTGTAAGTTAAGCTTTTTTTACAATAATACAAAAAAGAAGATTGTTGCGTATACTGTAAATTTATCAACCTGCAAGATACATATTTTATGTCTTTGTAAGCCCAAAGATAGATACTTAGATTTACTAAATGTTTAGAGTTTAAGAATTTCCTGATCACTTTTGCTTTTGCTTATGAATCTCAGTCGGAGGCAGAGAAAAAAGAAAAATGTTACAATTTACCATTAAGCAAGACTTAAGTTTGTAGGATCAATCTCAAAACCCCTCTCTTACTTTTTTTATAAATCTACAAATCAGTACATAAAAAATGAAGTGTTCACAAGATAAAACTAGAGTCAAAAATACATACGTTGTAAATTAACTCTTTCCCAGTCAGCATTAGTTTTAAAGGGATACTACTTCACCCAAAAATTAAAATTCTGTCATCATTTATTCACCTTCGAGTTGTTCCAAATCTGTATAAATTTATTTGTTCTGATGAACACAGAGAAAGATATTTGGAAGTATGCTTATAACCAGACAGATTTTGCCCCCCATTGACTCCCATAGTAGGAAAAAATACTTATCATCCTATCATTTATTTGTTATGTTGAACTTTCCTCTAGAATAGGTGTGCAAACAGTTCTAGGGCACTTTTGACTACCGTTGTATTTTTTCCTACTATGGTAATCAATGGGGGGCAAAATCTGTCTGGTTATAAGCATTCTTCCAAATATCTTTCTCTGTGTTCATCATAACAAAAAAATTTATACAGATTTGGTATAAAACAACTCGAAGGTGAGTTAATGATGACAGAATTTTCCTTTCTGGGTGAAATATCCCTTTTATAGCATTTTTGATAGTTGTCACAGAATAATTTCTTCTATATAAACATTCAATATATCAAATGTCTACCAGTGAAAATATGGAAAACAAACAAATAAATAACAACGGAAAAGTGTAGTGACATTGGGATATGAAAAAACTACAGTACTTTGAGGTGTAAGATTTTACACTATGATATCAGCCAGTTCCTCCATCAAAAGTACGAGGCAAACAAGGGTCCTAGTGGTTCAAATAAGTCTCTACTGTTGGACATGTTGATGCCAGAGGTGCTATATATTATTCAAGTTCGCTGTATACAGGCTGAGGCTAAAAAGGTTAAAAATCGCTTCATGCATTCAACAGCCATGAGACACCATACCATGACTTGACTAAATTCACTGCTTATATAAAAGAACATTCAAATAGACCTTTACTTGACAGAGCAAACTTACATAACCTGGAACTTTCCCTCCTCTGCTTGTTTGAGGAGTACGTGAATGTTCTGACATCTACATCACCTCCACCATTACACTGACAAACAACTCTCGCACAACCAAAGACGCTGGGACGCTTGCTTTTTGTTCTGCTCTATGATTTCAGCCATGGTGGTGATATTCATAAAGTTGTCGAGATGGATCATCCGTCAACACTGATAGTTTAACTAAGGACGCTTTTGCAATTTAAAGCAATAACTAAACTATGATGCTAAGAATATTGATGTTGGTGCTTCCACAATAACAACAAGGGATGTAACGATTCACGATTCATGTTTTGAACAGCAAGGGCTGCTGTGTTTACTGCAAACCTGGTAAACGTGGATATGCTGATATTTCTTAAAATACATTTTCTTAAAAATGTGAAAATTAAAGAGACATTTGCAATATTTATTTTTTATTTAATTTGGAATTTGTTTTAAAATTGCAATATAGTTGTTGTTGACAATTCTTTTTACAAATTTAACAAAGAAATGTGCAGTATTTGAGAAATAATAAAAGGGCAGTTGTTAATTTCTAATTTGTTTCATAATTCTTTTTGTAAAAAAGTTAGATCAGTATTGTGAATCTATTGCATCGTGAGCTGAGTGAAACCTTACATCCCTAATAACAACTCCCTAAAAAACAGAAGTGCAGTACAGGAACTGCAGAATAAAACATGTATGTGGAGCATCTTGCCGTCATCACATCAATCCCTCTGTGAAGATGTTGCTAACTAATGAACAACTCTCAGATGTCTATTTATAGCTCAAACAAGTATGAAGACAGCAACAATAGGTTTGCAATATTTAAGCTTTTAAATCTCTATTAGAGCAACAGTGAAATTAAATATCAACCTGTGAGTCGTTCTAATTTAATAGAAAAGGCTTTAAATACAAACTTGCACAATAGAAGATGCTCAGTGGTGTACTGGTCAAAGATGTTTTGAGCCCTGTCTTGCAGCGACTTACATTGCATGATACTATAAATATACATTTGTTTACGACTATGTGCAATCCCTTGGATCGAACGCATGACCTTGGCACTTTTATTCTTATGGGACACAGGGAGGACATTATCTGACAGGAGAGAATGTTGCTATCAGATACCGTTCCCCTTGCCACAGTAGACACACTTAGAGAAAGAGAAGGGTAGGAATTCAAAAACATGATCCAACACAACTTCTGTGGATTAGTGGTTGATGCTATGGATTGATGCTTTCCAGGTTGTTGGTTTGACTCCAGCCTAGGGCAATTTGTCCATTACTGATCACTGGGGAACCATATCTGACAGTAACTTTCTCAGTTGCACCGTTCCATCCCCATGCCAATAAAGAAAAAAATAGCCATGGTCGGATTCAAAAACCCAAAACATACTTGCTTGTGGGTTAAAAGTCATCAGTGTCAATTTAGAACATGCCTGAACTTTTTATTATCATGGGACACAGGGGGAACGGTCTCTGACAGCAGAGATTGTTGCTGTCAGATACGGTTCCCCCTGCCACAGTAGACACACTGAGAGAAAGCAGGGTATGAATTCAAAGTCTGAACCAACACAACGTCTGTGGCTTAGGGGTTAATGCTATGGGTTGATGCTTTTCAGGTTGTTGGTTTGAGTCTAGCAGCTAGCCTAGGGGTCATTTTCCATTATTGATGACTGGGTAACTATATATCTGACAGTAACTTTCTCAGTTGTCAGGATGTGCTCCCTGCTGTAAAAGAATAATTAAGCAACAGAATGCTATAATATTATAAATACACAGGATGTTGCAATTAGATACACAGTTGTATATTGGTAAGTCTCATGGTTTAAAGGTCACTGGTTTGAGTCCTGCCTGAATTGCTTTTTACTCTTTTTGAATATCGTGGAACCTTATCTGAGTAGCTGCAAACAGCAAATCCCTGAATTGAGGAATGCGATGTAAGCCTGTGAACCTAAGATCTAATTTTCTCACACACACAACACTGCTGGAGATATCTGATGGAGCCTTCAGTGCTTAGTATTAGGCACCTACATTTTCTCTGTCATGATATAACTAAATTCACACAAATTGTAAATGCAGTAATTGTACAGAATGAACATCAAGGTGCATTTGCACCATTCTCATTCGATCAACATGTACAAACACATTAGATTTACTGTAAAAAACAATGTGTCATTTTACAGACTTTGATTCAGTATTTAGTCTCTCTGTATTCAATCCACTACTGCACATAATGTGCTTGGTCTGTCATCATATCTTAAGGGAGGCAGTTGACAGAACATTAGTTAGTGATTGACCTTTGGATCTCAGATTGGGTCAGAAAACAAGTCATTTTTCATCAATGTTAATGAATGGGTTGTATGTTGTGTACAGTACCTTTGAGTTTATAATTCAGTTTAAACTATTTTGAAGTGTCTTATAAGAAATCTTTTTGGTGATGTTGGAAAAATTGTACCTAGTGTTACATTCTTAAAGGGATAGTTCGCTCAAAAATTAAAATTCTGTCATCTTTTAATCAACCTCAGAATGTTCCAAACCTGTATAAATGTATTTGTTCTGCTGAAAACAGAGGAAGATATTTGGAAGATTGTCGGTAACCAAACAGATCTCATCCCCCATTGACTCCCATAGTATTCATTTTCCCAACTATGACAGTAAATGAGGGATGAGATCTGTTTGGTTACTGACATACTTCTAAATATCTTCCTTTGTGTTCAGCAGAACAAAGAAATTTATAACGGTTTTGAACAACCTGAGGGTGAGTAAATTTTACTTTTGGGTGAACTATCCTTTTAATCTTCCTACATATTACTCCTTACTCTTATGAAGGTATAGATGGAGTGACATTTAGTGATATGCACTGCCTTGTCCATCCTGGCCTAAAGTTCTTTAAAATGAGCAACAAAAGCAACATTTTCCCCCAAATCCCAGAGGACTTATTTATCATCACTATGGCGTCTGGCTGTGACATGATTATTATGGACTTTGGCTCTGCAAAGGACGTTTTGAAGCCCATCTCTCTCTGTCTCATTGAGTCCTTTTAAAAAACAACACTGCGTCTATGCACTCCATCATTTAGATAATTCACCCCTCATAAATATCAGTTTATCTTCTATAGAAATACACACCAGACCATCCTAAATGAACTCTCGCCAGGCGCCAATTGAAAGAAAAAAATGGGCTTTGGTGTGCAAGTAAAACTAGGTTACTTGACAGTGTGTGATAATCTGACTTTGCTCATCGAGTCAGGTGAACCATTCAAAATAGACAAACAAAATCTTCCACTTTTTATTTTTGCTTTAATTGTATCTCAGTGGAACATTTTGTAGAAATTTGGCATCTACAATGATCTGCACTGTTTGTCATTAATATAAATTTTCACAACTGCATTGTATTTCTAAAATAATGTAGAACACAATTTCAGGCTGGAAGAAGAAAATCATTCATCATGGTCAATCAGTTTTTTCCCAATTCACTTTGTATCAATCTTTTGATAGGACAAATTCCACGTGTTTCTGCTATCATTGACTGATGACATCATGTTGCCAGTACACTGACATATTACATCACAGGCCCTGAGTGCAAAGTGTATTATATTATTATAGTATAAAAGCTTAGAAAGGGCATGTCCCATAAGAGGTCAATGTGCCATTGCTGCACTGTTACTATGACAACAGTCTCTCGGCTGAAAGAGGCGTTGTGTCATCTGTAATGAGGTTAAAAAATAAATAATCACAGCCAAACTCAAGTCTGTCAGAGCAGCTGGGATCACTCAGGTGGGAGGCTCTGTCCACTGCATTATGACATAACCTGGTTTGTGGGGCACTCAATGTTGATGTGTCTATACCATAAGGTTCATTATGAAAAATGTAAGCTGAAAATATATTTTCAGCGCTTACTCCACCCTGAAAGTTGCCATGGTTTTGCATTATCACCTGCAAGCAATGAGTAAACTTATGTATAGAGAATTATCACCAACTCTAAAAATACTGTGACTATTAAAATATCTATTCTTGATGTACTGTACCTTTAGCTATAACTTTGCATTTCTATGGTTACTCGTTTTAACAAACTCTGAACCTTTCATGGCCTGCAATGTATTCTGTATCAGCGCATTTAGTTCTTTCCCAGAGACTCCTGCTGAGAAATAGCCAGATTTACGGAAAAAGGCCACTCTGTAGTTGTCGAGTTAAGTCTTAGTGAAGTCATCTTTCAGACTGATGTGGTTACATTTGAAAATGTCACCTCAGCATCAGTGCCGTGGCATATGGTGGCATTTGCGAAATCTCTCCGGGATGCACCACAAAATGCTTGGTAATGCTATTTAGCTCTATCTATATCATTACAGCTTGGGAAACAAAACAAAGTGAAGTGATAATAAAATAATTGAAAAGCTACCATGTTATAATAGCTGTCATTTGAAAATAGGAAGGATTGATATGGCAACATGGTCCCACCAAAAAAGGAAAAGATAGCTTTCCTGTAGCTCAGTGGTAAGGTTGTGGGTTCGATCCCAGGAGATTGCAAATACCTACGTATAAATGTATAGGATAACGCAATGTAAGTCACTTTGGATAAAAGCATCTGCCAAATGCATAAATGTAAATGTGAAAAAGTAATTTTATCTCCAAATGTTCACCAGTAAAACCCAACTTTCACCATTTTGATTTAAGCTCTGCTTTAAAGAGTACATAACATGAGATCATGAAAATTACATTTCATGCAGTGTATAATGTTGCCATGTTTGAAAGTAAGCCGTCTGCCAAGTTGTAAATCCGAAGGTGAATGAATAACAAAGTTATCGGCTTGGAAAAAAGGGATTTGACGCTGAATCACGTCGTCGCTAGTCTGATTCGTGAACCACCGCGGATTTACGTCATTGCATATAGTCCCCGCCTACGTTTTGCTAGGACTGCCCGCGAAAACTTCTCTCTCCCAAACACTGTAGCTCGTGAGCCTCATTCACGGTAGACCAATCACAGCAGACTAGACCATCTGACCAATCACATCAGACTAGGCTAGCGGAAAGGATAAGATTAGACAGATGAATCCCGCAACGAACCATTTGAGAGTAAGTCAGGTAGTAAGGTAAGAATAATTACCTATTATTACAAAATAATAGTGTTTTTACACCTTCTCTGTACGTAAACTTGTTGTTGGACACTCGAAAAAAAAGTAGGACCTTAAAATCCATAGTACTCTTTCAAATTAAACTTCTCTCAGTCCATCACAGCCGTTTCCCAATAAACACAAAAATGGAGAGAATCTCAGATGTGTTTTTAATGGCTCAATCAAGGATTTGTAAAAAGATGGATTTTTGATGGAACAAAATAGCATGTGTTTTTCACCAGCTGAGAATACAACGATGACTTAGTGAGATTCGATATAATGGAGTACAAAGACACGCTAGGAAAAGTCAAGACATAAATAAACTATGGTGGCATTCACAGAGAAGAGCAGACTACACCCTTTTGAACACTTAAAAATTAAACTTTCATATGGGTCAATACCATACAGTGACCTGTAAAATCCAATAATATGCCATTGTATGAAATGAATGTGTACACAACCTATTCAGGTCTTGCGATTGCAACTCATACAATTAAACAACACACACTTTTTATCAAGTACATAAACAATTTAAAGACCAATGACCACTGCATTTAAATCTTCAAAAGGTTACACGGTTTTTGTTAATACAATATCACACCACATGTAAAAGGCCCATGTACTGTAGGTCCTTATATAGACGAAAACAAACCAATTCAAATACATAAATAAGACCTCAGTGTGTGGAATACAATACAACATATAGAACGGCAGAAAACAGAATACAATGGAACAGAACTGAATAACAGAAAAGAACAGAGTAGATAATAATACCCTAAAGGCAACGTGGCCAGTGCCTTTGAAATAGCTACATTTATTGGCTCCAAAACGTGCATTATGTGTAGTGTGAAGCAATTACATTCCCAGCAATAAAGCTGTTCTCTCTTAAGTTAAGCCGTCTAATAATGGTTCAACCCGCGATGTGCTATATTGCACTATACCGTGTACCTGCGAGCACCATTACAATCAGTCCTGTAGAGAATTATTCACACACCCTTAGTCATCGGCTTCAAAATTACTGACGAAGAGGGAGATCTATTGTATGCATACGAACGAATGAATAATACAATAGAATAGTTACAGTCAAATTACACCTTCTTTAAACATGAATACCCCTCTCTGCTTTCTTGTGCCAAAAATAAATGTTCCCCTTCGAGCTGGGTCTCAAAGGCATGGTTGAGCGGAATAAAGCGGCTAAGATCTTTACTAGCAAACATGTCTCGCCCTGTCTGGACACGACATTGATTTTTTTCTGTTCCTCTTATCAGATTTGTAAAGACTGAAACCCTCAAGGACACAAGTGTGAGCTCTAAGAACAAGATATAACACTTCACACCGAGATACATCAGCTTAACTGACACGAGATGAAGAAGATATGACTTAATATGACATCATTTTTAGGGAATTTTTGACAAAATTGGTCTATCACTAACCCACCACCAGTAAGCAGACAATAAGCTGCCAAGTGGACTAGACCAGGGGTTCTCAAACTTTTTGACTCCAATGCCCCCGAATATTTTCACCAGGATTCAAGAGCCCCCCCCCCCCGCTTACAAAAACTCCTTAATATAATATTTCAGAGCGTGATATTAACCGGAAATTGTTTATTTAATATAAAATTGGACAAATAATGAGAAATATTTGTAGTTGTTTTAAAATGTATTTCAACGCTCGTTTTAAATGGGGTATATGCATAAGGGTCGATGACGTACTTCCACTAAAATCTCAGCCAGGCTGTTACATCCGGTGCCATAGGGAACAATGGCATTTCGCTGGACTAGACAGAACCACTGGACTAGACAACTGTCAGAAAAATGCTTCGGAAACAATAATGCTTTAGATCAGGTGCTAGATTTACAGTATATTCTCTCCCACAGACCACTCAAGCTTCAATTCCCCACACGCAAGGGTAGAAGCTACACCTGTCAGCATTGGCTGGCTACTTTAAACGCAGGTAAAAGCAAACATATATACACACAATACTACATTATAGAAGAATCTTAGTGAAAACTGTTTTCCTTTTTCGCTTCGGGCTGTTTGAGAAAAGCACCTTTCTAAATAAGATAAATGCCAGATTTAAGTTGAATGCAACATTGCATTGTGATGGTGATGGAGTCTAAGAAATGTCAATCTGCTCAATGACTGAAAGATCGACATTTCAAATGGTGGTTTTGTAAAACGTGACATTTGAAAATCCACAATGTTAATTCTGCTATTCTTTATTCTTTGCAATTCAGCACCCACTTCACACACAGCTCAAGGCGACAACTTCACATTCTCAACAAATACTATATAGGTTCTATATATTTTTTGTGCACCATGTTTTTTGTTTCATGGTGTTCCCACAATATACCTATTACTGTATATGTTTCCATGGTTTTCAGCATTTCTATCACGAGGATCCCTACAGACAGCAACCCCAATAGACCTAAATATTGCACCATTCTCTCTAACCCATGCTCAAATGCGACCATCGCAGACCTCAAAATGGCTCTTCAAAATGATGTGTCCCAAGACTCAGAAGCCCTTTCAACCTTAAAAAAGAAAAAATTTAGGGGTGGCACATCTGAAAGCCCCTCATTAAAAACCAAGTGAAAATATGTGTGGCATTTCAAAATGTCATGTAACCTGAAACAACTGACACTGCCTCACTGTATGACACAATAGACGTACTGTAGGTGTGTGACGCCACAACCTGAGTCAATGACGGCCCGGCATCCAGATTATTCAGCACAGCAGTGTAATCGTACAACATCCATATATATAACCAGCGTTCGTTTTTAAAGGGCTCATCCCAACACCCTTATCCCGTCAAAAGGTGAGCGCTTCGGAGGGATCAAGAAAACTTTTGGGTAGTAAGTGCACTTATGCACCACCTCGTCATTTGGTGCTGTCATCCCACTATCATGGAGCGAAGCGTCCATCATCAGTTGTACCACTGAGGAGTAACTGTTAAAGGGATGGTTCATCCAAAAAATAAATCCTGTCATGATTTACTTACCCTCCAAACATGTATAAATGTCTTTGTTTGCTTGACCAAATAGATAGATATTTGGAAGAATGCTTGCAACCTATATTTCTGGGGCACCACAATGACTAGCATAGTAGAAAGAATTATTGTATTTTTGTATTATTGAAGAATTTAGAAAAACAAACAGTTCTGGGGCATCTTTGACAGCCATTTTAATGGTAGTCAATAGAGATCGTGAAGCTGACGTCACACCCTGTGTTGCGGTGGCGCCGCCATCTTGGGAGGATAATTATTCCACTGCTATTATTGTTTGATATGTACCGTTACTTGTTTTGTTTGATATATGGAGAAATCGAAGGTGAAAGAACTATGGGCTTTTCCTGAAGGACTCTGCGTAATACTATTGCAGTTTTTTAACACTTCAAGGCCGACCTATCAGTTATATTTCCTAATCAAACAAGAAAAATAAAACACTGCATTGAACGCACTAGCAGGCATCCTTCCAAGATGGCGCATAATTCAACGCGGGGTGACGTCGATTAACAAGCTCTGTATTACCCCAGAAATCTCAGTCCCTGACATTCTTACAAATATCTTTATTTGTGCTCAACATACATATAATACAGGTTTGAAACCACTCGAGGGTGAGTCATTTATGACAGACTTTTCTTGTTTGGGTGAACTATCCGGACTAAACCAAACAAAACTTTTTCGAAAGCATCACCACGATTAAATTAGCGCTGTCACCATGACAACCCCAGTGGTGTGTTTGGCCCTGTTGAATTGTTTTCTGTACGCAATGCTAGCCGAGGCATGATGTGTTTTAACAGAGAATCATGTTTCGGAAGAGAGGAACCTCTTGTGTTTAGCGTAGGCTACTGTCCGTACCTCACGCCTGTCAAGCTAAATAACCGTAGGAGTTTTCATAAAAGCTTTAAAAGGTGCACGGTGCAAAGTTCAAACCTAAATAAATGTATTATATGCGATTACGGCGTAACAGCTAAGCACTGGGTGAGTAGGCAACTCATTGGTAAAAAAAGGATGAAAAATACGCATCCATTAAACTATTTTAGGCGACTGTCATGGCTACTAATACACTTTTAAACAGATGGACAAATCAGAAATGTCACGTCAAAACTAGGTCGAACATATCTAATCTATTAATGATTTTATGTGACTAAAGTACAATTAAACTTTGTCCAAGTTTTGACTGCACTGTACACCTGCACCCAACACAATTCACTGTCTCCACCTAGTGGGTACAAAAAGTAATAACTGTTCTAGTTAACTGGCAACACAACGCATATAAAATGAATGAATAGAATAGATAAGGATAAAATAAATAAGCATTTTAACGTGTGGTGCTCCAACAACCATCTTTAAGAACTGTAGGTTGCCTCGTACATTGAAAAATATGCATGAATCAATCCAAAACGTAGTCACATAAACTTTTATTGTAAAGGAGATTTATTCCAAAATAGTAGAATATTGTAGAGGAAGGATGGTACAGAAAGAAAACAAGGGAGAGAGAAATGTGAAAAAATGGATTCAAATCCACACATGACTTTGGCAAGGCTTTCTGAAGCTGAATATATCAAAATTCCACAGTAAACGTAATACAATGTCTAATTCAAAGGCCTTTTATTCCTATAGATCAGTTCATATTTTTTACATTAGCCTGTTATACATCTAACAATGCGATAAAAAGTCACAAATCTATTTTAAACTCTGTAAATATACCACGATTTATAAAATAAAACAAAGGGGAATTAAATGGTTATGATCAACTGTGCTTTATAGTTGCGTAGGCCAATGCTTCACCCGGACGTTCAGTCAAAACCACACATGGTGTTCCATTCGCACAGCTGACAACAAATATCACCCCATCTTCACCAAATGCTTACTGTACAAATCAAGTGGGCATCGATTGTGGGCGACCCACCTTGATATCGCTCAATACAGGTGGCGAAATGTGTCTGTTTATGATCTTGTACTACAAAAGTTTTTCCATCAAAAAATGCTACCTTTATTTGTAATGTATGTATATTGCATCTGTTTTGACCTCTAATGATTGAACGGCAATTACTGTTAAAAAAAAAAAGAAGTGTCCAATGATGTTTTAAGTGTAAGATTGTGAAGTTGTACTGAAAAGTGTTGGTTATACAGTATATACGCCCACTAAAAAGGCAACTAAACTATCACGGATAACAGGCCTGGTCCACATTGTGTACTTCTAAAATCCTACAAGCTCTAACTGTGGAACACACTCTCGCCAGCCCCCTCTGCTGGAAACACTGGGTTAAAACTACACTATTTCCGCTCCATTCAGCTTCTTGATAAGCTGAGACAGTGTGACTATGACAGGGTGTGTGTATTACAGTAATACAGAGTCACTTTTAGCACGGGTGCACGTTGCAAGCGCGGTTCTCCTTTAAGTTTTTGCAGTGGTTGTACTCTAAGCCTTTGGCCTTCTTCGGCAAAATCAACATGCGCTCTTGGATTCCCCCTCCGCAGGGCTTGGTGCATCTCATCCAGTTGCTCCATCTGGCCATCGGACAGGCTGTGGGGGAAAAAAAAAATGGAAATGAAAGGGGTTTCTTGAAACCATGAGGTTTACAGCAAAATGTAATGTGAAACATTGTGATAATAGACAAAATCTGTTCACTTCTATTGAACTCAAAGCATTCATTCATAAAAGGTCCTTCCATGACATTTAATCTGTTCGCAGATATTAAATCAGTTCCTTTCAAGAAGGTGGAAACCAAGATCAAGTGTTAAGACCTCGCAAATGAAGACAGAGATTAAGATTATCCAATGTCCTCCACGGCTGAAGGGAGACAGCGCAGTTAAAGCTGATGTATGAGTGTATGTGTGTGTTCTGTGACCATGTCCGACAAATGGCGAGGAAGGCGTAGCAAGACCAGAAAGACTTCCTTGTACAATGAGTCTAGAACATTCAATGTGATGCCGTCTGTGACCGTGCTGAATCACTTCATCATACGCTGACAATACAGTGTATGTGTGTGTGTAAGAGAGAGAGAGAGATGCCCTCTGTGAGTGTCTGAGGATATGCTGTATTGATTGCTTCAAGTAGGAGCAATAAGGAGGATTTACAAGGAGTTTAGGAGAACAATTTGATCAATAGGTCTTTGTGGGTGACGGAAATAATATAGACATTTGTTGTGTACAATAAACAAACAACTATGGCGTAATGACAGTCAAGAGAGCTTTATGAAAATAATGCGACATTCAGGTGAAAGGGTGCCGTTAATGGGAATGTAAAATTACAGCCGTGGAAAAATAAGAGACCATTCCAAATTTTCATTTAAAAAGATTTCTGTGGCCATTCCAGTCCAGTATCTGTTGAATTTCAACAGAATCAAACCTCAGGAGTGACATGTGAAAGACAAAAGATAAATGTGAAAGATAAAAATCCAGGTTATTATATAAAAAATAATTTTTGAACTTTTCCTAAATGCAATATTACTGTTGTATTGCTTAAAAGTGAATAGGAACTTGTTTTCTTTGCAGTATTTGAGGTCTGAAAACAATTCAGAACATCTTTTCTTTTACTTTCGCCTGTTTCTCCAGTTTTCATTTTCTGCAAATAAATGCAAATAGAAACAATATTTTTATGTGAAATTTAGGAGAAATATTGTTAGTTCACAGAATGAAAGAAAATTATAATTTTGCCTGAACACACCTTTAAATAGTAAATTCAGAAAAATATACAGTATATTTATGATCCACTTTGTGTACAAGCATGCAGTAATGTAGGGTGTGGCTTGTTGTATTGCTTAAAAGTGAATATAAACTTGTTTTTGCAGTATTTGAGGTCTGAAAAAATGCAGAGCCTCTTTTCTGTTATTTTCACCTGTTTCTCCAGTTTTCATTTTCTGCAAATAAATGCAAATAGAAACAATATTTTTATTTGAAATGTAGGAGAAATATTGTGAGTAGTTCACAGAATGAAACAAAAATGAACACATTCCTATAAATAGTAAATTCAGAAAAACGTAAAATAGATTTAAAATGGTCTCTTAATTTGTTTCTGCGGCTGTATATTTATGATCCACTTTGTGTACAAGAATGCAGAAATGTAGGGTGTGGCTTGATTTTAGTAATTGGAAATTGATTCGAAACTATGTGCAAATACCATCAACCCTGTAAATCTGTTAATGGAGTTCTAAACCCAGCTTAGCATTGACTGAACGGTAAATCATTTCGGACCTGTGCTCTCCTCCGCCACAGAATCTCGTCTCTGCTTGACTTGTTTCCTCGCCGAAACTTCCTGTCTCTTCTTTTTGTCGCTGGCTCGGGAACCTTTCGTGCACTTGCGGATCTTACACTTCTTCCTCTGGACCGTCTCCGGGCACGGCATGCCCCCGAACTGAGGCTCCAGCTTGACCATCCGTGAGCGGATCATGTGACCCTTCCCGCAGGACTTATTACACTCGGACCAAGATGACCATTCTGACAGCATGCAGTCTGTGGCTGGAGGGGGCATGATGGGAGAAAATGAAGTATAAATGTTTGAAGGTTGTTAAGGCCTTATAAAACGAGTCCCCTATAGAAACTAAAATGTAATGTTATCAAAATTTCATTGTATTTTATAAAATATTTCAGGAACCAAACGTGTTAAACTTTGAATTCTGATTCAGTAAATTTCACTTGTCGTTCTAATTTAAATCCTTGTAAGGCCAATTTAATACAAACTTGCTCGGATGAATTGAAAGAGATGCTTCTGAGTTTTTGAGAATTCTGATAATATAATCATATAATTCATAATTTGTGTAGTATAAAAACAACAGAAGTCAAATAAAAAAGGTCTCCAAAGTGACTTACGGCATTCAGGAAGCATACACTTTTCAACCTGCTCGAGCTCATCTGGGCACAGACTGGGCTCCACGGGAGTCTTCAGCATACGCTGACTGGAACGCATGCCCATACCGCAAGTCACGCTGCACTCGCTCCATTCAGACCATGGGGACAGCATACACACCACAGCATCTACACACAGACAATTTATAACGTCCTACCTGCAAATATTTGTAATATTTTCAAACAAAATATTTCAATTCTTTGATCTACCTAATGCATACTATAACTGTATATTATACATCGCGGATTTGCCGTAGATCCTACATTTGCTGTGCTGCGTATACACATTCTGTGGTTCAGAAAGCCGGTCAATTGACAAGCCAATCTAATTACAAATCAACAGCCAGTAAAGTCCTGTAGGAGATTCTAGTAATGAATTAAGTTTGGTGAAGCGGTGCTTTTCTGCCCATGAGAGAGTTGTTGGCTTGAGTTGGATGCTTTGACATTTTGTGGTTGCATACTTACTGCAGTCAGGCATCATGCACTTCTCAACCTCGGCTAGCTGTGCGAGGCAGGGCGAGCCATCCGAGGCTTCCATCTTCATCATGCGCTCTCTTCTTCTCATTCCCAATCCACAGCTCACGCTGCACGGTTCCCACTCGCCCCACTCTGTGACCACACAGCTGCTGCCCGCTACAACACACAAACACACAACACACGTAGAGTATTAGTCGGGATGGCTCATAGACTTCAACTCTATTCAGACCAGACTAAGGAGTCCTTATAAATACACAAACCTGTATAAAATGAACACAAAATTAGTGGATGTAAAGCAAAACTTCTTAAGTGCTTAAGCTTTTTTACTCTACTCAGGTATTTTTTTAATTCACTATATTCAATATAATATAAAGCATACATCACACTTTTTACTCCATTACAATTCATTTACCTTTATTACTGAAGAACATTCGAAATACTTTTGTACTTTTACTCAAGTAAAATACTTAAAAAGTAAGAACGTACAAAATGCTTTAATGTACTTCAGTGTTAAAGAAAAACACATTAAATGTTTTGGAGTAAAAAGATACGTTGTACTTTATAATGTAGTAATTTTGTGTAGTGTATAAAGTCTAGTGTATAAACACTTACTATGTCCTTACAAGTTGGTTGACCTCTACGGGAAGGACATTTTTCTAAATATATCCCCCACAAGTATCTAATATTCCTGGAATAAATCATTTAATATATATTCATAATCTTTTGTAGTCAAAAAGTACTTGTGTAGTGCAGATGTATTTATCATTTATGCATTTAATTGGCTCTTATATAAATTATTTTATTGTATTTGCAATGCAAACCAAAATGTATTCATTGACAGAATGTTAAATCCTTTATTATGCCGCAGTCAGACTTGACTTTGAGCATGCAAAATTTGCTCGGAAGGCATGTAATCCAATGTTTTTTTCTCTGTTTTTTTGTAGGATTTTAGTGATTATTTGTATATGTATATGCTGTGTGGTTAGATGTCTCTATGCTGTACAGTATTGGTGTAACATGAAATATTTTTCTTTTCTTTTTTATATTTCTTTTCTTGTTTTTCTTCTGTTTAAAAGCTGTACAGCAAATTGGTCAACAAACTGTTGTTTTTAATGGTGCTTTATAAATACAAAATATGGCGACTACTGTATCAATCATATATAACTTACAGCACTCTTCGTTGACCACACACTTTTCAGTCTCCTCGGTGGGCAGTGTACAGCTGGAGCCGTCCTCTGGGAACTGTTTGACATATCTCTCTCTGGACCGCATGCCCATGCCACACGAGGCGCTGCACGGAGACCAGCTGATCCACTCTGACATCATACATGTGGACGCCTCTCCTGGACAGAACGCAATCGTATGCTAATGAGGTATAACACAAAATGTAGCACACATAGTAAGAACGAGTAGGTGTGACCAAACTTTTAAATGGCACTTTGCATTTCATCCTTCATATTTTCTACCTCTCACCCCTTATAAAATGCTGATAGATTCGTTTGAAATTGACCGATCCAGGCTTATTTGATCTCAACTCAGTCATTCTAATGATCTCTACGACAGAGCGTGTAAATAGATTTGTTATCAGACTGGATGGATGAACTCGGGGTAACTCTTCATAGATTTGTCTCCAGTTCAGAATGGCAGACCCCATTTTGGAGCGGCACCGGGCGCTAATAAAGCAGAACTAAGTGAATCATTAATAAGAGCTGTAAATAAACGTGGCCCTGACGGGGTCCCCAGAGGCCTCAGTGTCGGCCTGTCAGCCGGCTGGTGGATTATCAATCAATGCGAGCCTTAAACGGCCCATTAATTAAAAACAACGAAGAGTCTGCGTGGAGCAAATGTGAAGCTATGCGGGTTCTATTAATCAATGACGGGTGGTGGCGACTGGCGAGACACGGCTCTCGACGTCTTTACAAGCCTCCCGTCGGAGTTGACAGAATGAAGACTGAACGTGGAGAAACGGACAGATCAGACGATAAAGAGGTAGAGAGTGAAGAAGATGGATGGGCAGGCGGGGGTGCGTTAAAAGACAGAGTAGACGTTAAAGACAAAACGCAGACGGGAAGTCAGACAGAATCAGAAAGCATCATTGATGTTAGTGCCGCTCGATTTGGTTAAATAATTGTAAGGAGATTATTGTGACAAATTTGAGATTTAAATCCTAATATGACCACGTGACACTTTAAAATTAAAAGGACACTTTTAATCTTTTGAACATACCTTTGTTTTTTGGTGGAAAACTGAAGCAGAACCTTTGTCATAATGGATTTTGTTTAGTGGACTACAGACCAAACTGGATGATTTGTGTACCTTTGGATGATTGATTTTTTTTGTTATTATCTTTAAAACGGAAAAAGAATGAACTGATATCACACATTCCACCCTACTCATAAACATAAAAACAAACCTCAAAACAACATTTTTCACATTTTCTTCAAACCCTGCCGCACACACAAACATACTGTATATGTATGTATATATTGTATAATGTATTTAATTTGATGTAGATTTACATTCATTTAATGATATATATTATATATTATAATATATGTATTATGTATAATATAAAATATATATAGAACATTTTGGATGACATAACAACATGAAGTTTATCGTTGGTCAAGAAGAACTTGCTGTTTCACTTCTTTAAAACAACACAAACCTTTAAACATCTTTTGTTTTAAAGACAATCTTAAAGATGGAATTGTACATGTAAGACAAAAAATGTAAATAATAATAAACAAATAAAACCGGAAGTGCTTCTGGACTAGAGTTTACATCTTGCAAAGTGGTCTATAGATAAAATGTAAACAAGCCAACTACAGTTTTGACATTTGGTTTTATGTTCATGAGTCGGGTGGAACATGTGAATGTTTTATTCCTTTTTCCATTTTAACGACAAAAACGAATAAACTAATTATCCAAAGCTCTCCATAATGGGCATGCCCCGCGTGTAGACTATATTTGTTCCATTAAATCACAACCTTTTTGTGATTTATTTGTGATTTCCTAATAGTTGTATCGATAAACGACCGTAAAGAATATATGCCCAACACCCAACAGGAAAACATTCAAGGTTTAACTTTGCAAGATTTCACACTTCGACCCAAACGGCCGACCAACCAAAGTGCAAATGTCATATTGATTCTCTTAAACGCAAACCACAATTTATTGTTTATGGTTATAGTTTACAGCATCTACCTCCACATCGAGCGAATCGATACCTTGGTCTGCCTGAGCAGATTGCGGGCATAAAACTCAACAGCAGCATTTTGAGGGCGGGTGAGGTTTTCTTAACCTTGAAAACAGCCCAGCATTTCTTTACGTTACAGCGCTAACAAGACTATCGACCCGATTCCGTCTTAAAATCCTCTCACACGTGTTTCTGCGTTTTGAGCAGGAAGAGCAGCGTTATCTTTCTCACCCTCCTCGCTGCAGCCGGGCCCCATGCAGGGCTCAAAGTCCTGTGTGTGCAGGCAGGGTATGTTGGGGTCCAGCTGGGCTTTTAGCATCCTCTGCCTCATCCTCCGACCTTTATCGCAGGTAGACGAGCTGCAAGCCGACCACGGAGACCAGTTGGAATAGATGCACGTGTCTGGAGTGTTGTCTCCTGTGGAAGTGGACGGTGCTTGTTAGAGAAAACAGCATGTCTTTCTTTTTTTTTTAAGATGATTTTTGTGCTCTTTAAAGTCAAAACTAATTATCTAGCGCTGTGAAGATAATTGAAGCACTGTTCCTCTCATTGTTTGACTTGACCATGACAGAAGGGACATTTGCAGGTTTACTAAGATACCCGCCTTGTTCATTAAACCGTCCGGTGGCTATGTTTTTAAATGAGGTGCCACAAATTGGATAAGATAGCGTTGCCATACTCACCTTCCTCCTTCTCCTCCTGAGCGATATCAGCGACGATATCGTCTATGGTGTCGGGGACGGTGTTGCACTGTTCTCCCTGCAGATTGGATGAACAAGGTTCAACATCACAGCCGCTGATAAGATCCACCATTTGCCATCTGATCACTATCACGCTAAGCCTCGTGCAAGAAAAAAACGAATCTCAGAGGGCAAATGATTGTAAACTAGCCGGGAAGAGGCAATCCTACGCTTTTCTCTTTCTCAAAAGCCCCGAGATGAGATTCTTCCCAGCTGTGAGATAGAGATGAAACATCTGGTGTGGAATATTGTGAATTTTCGATCATTCCAGGTTGCACAATGGAGTGTTTTCGATTCGAAACGTCTCGCGATTTCAAACACTGTCATCTGAAGGATAACAGATGCAGCTGAACTTTAATGTTCGCCTTCGCATATTTATGTAAGCATTTGTTTTAGTTTAGCAAATGTGCTTTTTTCACTCAGCCATTCTGGGTCAGACGCTATATTAAACAACGCAGCTGTTCGTACCAAATGTTGCAAAATACATTTGTCCCATTTAGTCGCAGAATGCGGAATAGACGTTTATGCGTAATTAAAGTGACATCAAATTAATGCAATTGGATTTTTACGAGATAGATTTGCATTTCATAAGGAACATCAGTGCAGGCACTACAATAAGAAAAAATGACAGCTTTTAAAAAATCACCTTTCTCGCAATTCTCTCCACCACCACTCGGGCCAAAGGTGAGATGGGGCCACCAGATGGGTCGTAAAAGGGGCTTTGTGGATGATCCAAACTGGTGAGGGGCCGGATGCGCTCCTGAGGATTACTGGGTTTATTGGGAGACTAAAATACAACGGACATAAAGCAGATAGAGAGAGAAAGAGAGTGTGTGACTTTTGGATGCCATCTGCCAGAGCTCCTCACCTTTCATCTCCATATGCATCACTTATTCACTAACTTTCCTTTTATGAGTGATTTATGGCTTGGGTTCCTGCCTGTGTTTTGAGAGTCACCTGACACTTACCCGCGTTCCACTCGGATGCCTTCAGAGAAAACAAATGCCAACTGCTGCTCCTACTGCTTGGATAAATTAAGTATGACTTATGAAGATTTCATGAACTTAGTGATAGTTCACCCCAAAATGAAACTTCTTTCAACATTTACTCACCCTCATGTCATTTCAAACCTGTATGAATTTCTTTCTTTTTTCTATGAAAGAAGATATTCTGAAGAAATGTAGTAACCGAACAGCAGTGGCACCCATGCATATTGTATGGGCACAAAAACCAGTGCAAGTGAATGGGGGCCAGTTAACAACATTCTCCAAAATATATATTTTGTGTTCTGTGAAAGAAAGAAAGTCATACAGGTTTGAAATGACAAGAGGGTGAGTAAATGATGACAGAATTTTCATCTTTAACACTTGTGTCTGTCAGTGCCATCTTGTGCCAGCAGGGGGCAGCAGGTGGCGCACTGTTTTCACTTCAACCTTTTGGATGTTTATCTTGCAAAGACCTAAAACTGTTCAGTCTGGCTCTTGTGTAAATATGAAGATGCTATTGACAAAAAAAGGAAAAGCGAGGGAATTATGTTTGCATTTTTCTCTATTATTTTAAGTGCAGGCTTGGATTAAATGAATTCAATTAAATATTAAAATATACAAGACAGAAAAAACTGAGTATGCTCAAAGGGTCCAGATGGAATCATTAGAATATTTTGAGCACTTCCTGCACTGATTTTAGAGAAAGTTCTGCACAATTTTGTACCTAAATATAGTTGAATATGAATCAACATGTGAAGCGTACAGTACTGCACTCTCTTGAGTTCTCTTACAATGCTCGAAATGGTATGATTTCATCCGTCTGTGAAAGCTGACCTCATACGTGACCCCGCTGTCAGTCCCAGCGTCCCACGGCACCAGGTCCTTCGCCAGTTTCTGGACCCAGCCGCAGTCTTTGGTGCAGAGGTCCTCCCCAGACAATCCCACATTCCAGTCGGGACTGGGGCCCAGCATGGTCAAGAATGACATGAGATGACGGGATCGATCCCACTGAGAACTCCGCTGAGGGCGCGGAACGTCTGAGAGAAGCAGAGCGCGCAGAGAATATGTTAGATGTTTGAATACTTCAAAACAATGAATAATGGGGAAAATGTGTGAAGTGCAAAATGAAATCAAGTCATCTCATCATCAAACAGCAGTCAAAACCCCTTTTACTTCAGTATAAAGTCAATTTTTGAGTCAAACGGAATATTAAATGGCAAACAAATGGGGGGCGGGGCTTAATTCTATTCATACTGGACCTATTCCAGAATGCATGATCACGGTGATTTTGACAACTTTCCTCCTTGACAAGCTAAGGGTCAAGTTCATCCTGGGAAGCAACCGCCCCTCATGAAATGTTAACATTTACTTCTTCTGATTATTATTCGCTATTGTTGCAATAACACAAAGGAACTGTTCACATTCAAAATAAAAAATTTCGGTCATTTTTGACGCCCTCTTGTCATTTCAAACCTGTATGACTTTTTTTTCTTCTGCAGAACACAAAAGAAGATATTTTGAAAAATGTTGGTGACGGAAAACCGTTGGTCCCCATTGACTTGCATTGGTTTTGTGTCCATACAGTAGAAATGAATAGGGACCAATGGTTCTTGGTTATCAACTTTTCAAAGTATCTTTGTGTTTTGCAGAAGAAAGAAAATCACACAGGTTTAAAATGACAACAGGGTAAGTAAATGATAACAGCATTTTCATTTTGAAGGTGAACTATTCCTTTAAACTACAACATAAACCAGCATTAAATTTCTGCATTAACTTTCACAATTTCACAAATATCGCATTGCCTAATGGTTGCCTAAACCAATATCTTAAACGTTCAAATTGAACCCACTTGCACGACCTAGATGATGTCATCCGAAATGAGTTATTGAACTTTTGTGAAAGATCTCAAAGAAAAGCATTCTTTTAATAAAAAGTGCACTGACAAAAAAGGACCATGGACAAACATCGACATAAACAGGGCCAATTCTGATTTCATGTTTTGACTTACGCCTTAAACACACGTACAACCATTTACAAGAATCCTCGTATTAGGCTTTGTGCTAAGGATTCATTTTGTAAGTCTGTGCAGATGGTTACTAATCGAAATAATTGCTCTGATAAACAAACCATCACCAAACCAACTGTTGCCATTTGAGCCGAGCAGCCTGTGAGAATAAAACGTTACTGCTCGGATCTATTGATTAACACGTATTACATATTCATGAAACCAGCACTCTATGACTCTCACAGCACACACTTAAGATCAGAAGAGAGAGAGAGAGAAAGAGAGAGATAGAGAGAGAGAGAGAGGAGAGAGAGAGAGAGAGAGAGATAAGCTCCAAATCCATAAAACGGGAATAGACAGAAGTACATCACAATAACAAAATGTACAGGTAAGGCTGCTAGTACGGCCTCCCTCTCTGTGTGTTCAAACTGAAGTTACGAATACTGTAATGTGAAATTCTCACGCTGATTAACAATGAATTGAGCGTGCCGATAACATACGTTGTTTATTTACAAACGCTATCTGCGTTTTTGTAGCTGCTGACTCGCTAAAACAATTATGCAAATCAGGTAACGGCGCAAACACGTCCCTGAAATTTGAGTTTAATGTAATTTGCATGGAACAATTTCCCAGTTGTGAGTGTTACTGTAGGGAGCGGAGGACGCAGCAGACTATCTGACAATACATTTACTGTTAAGCATCGATCCGCTTCTGCAGAAGCTGAATCAGCTTTTTCAAATGTCAGAAGCACAGTGCACAGCTTGTGCAGTGACAGATTATAATGTGCTTCTGTAAAATTTGATCATCATCAGATGAATTGCTGTAATTATTGGAAAATATACACAAGTGTCTCTTGTATTCTGTAAGAGTAATAGGCACATACAGCCTGGTTAAAGGGATAGGTTACCCAACAATATAAATTCTTTGTCTCGTCATTCAAAACCTATAACCTGACACTGCTAACATAAAGAAGGTATTTTGAGAAATGTGGTTTTGTGTTCAAACAATGGAAGTCAATGGGGGGGTTGACACAAAAATATATTTTGTGTTCTGCAAACAAAAGTCATACAGGGTGATCTCTTTAAACTGGATTGTGGGAAATCGGTGAATAAAAGTTGCCTTTTTTTGCTGTTGATGCAGTTGTATTTGCATAGGGTCTGTAAACCGTGTTGAAACCAATGTGACCTTTACAAGTTTTGGTTTAAAACCATATGCAACGCATACAGTTCAAATGCTTATACACTTGACTTGTGGGTAGAAATAATGAGTATACCTTCTCCTTTTCAGGGGGTAAATTGGTTGTGGTAATTGACAATCTGATGTTAAAATAGGTCAAGTGAATGTCCTGATGTATTGAAGCTTGAGGAAGGCCATTAACCTCAATCTCAGAAACGCCACGGGGAAAATGCTTCTCTCATCAAAAAAACGAAAACCTTTGCTAAACAAAAGCGCGCATAAAATATTAACCGCCTCATTAGTGAGTGGCAAAGAAACATCTACATACCCAGCAGGTGCTAAAGACAATTTCTTCTTGTTGTTTTCCACAGAAAAAAATGATCACCCAGGTGAGAATGGACTATAAAAACATTTGAAAACTTATACACAAGAGAAATACCATTTTCTGGAGGTATGATTAGTTTTTCATGAGGCGAGATCATACAAAATTGGGTGCTATTTTTTATGTTATTACCATGTGGCAGATTCTTCCTTAGAAATAGCATTTCATAAGAAGAAAGAACTCATTCAGTATACTAAGATACTTTTATCCAAAGTGACTTGCATATACGCTAAACATCAGTATGCATGCTCTATGGGAATCAAACCCATGACCTTGGTTTGGAAGTTGACTTACATATTAAGAGGTTGCCAGGCAGGCCACTGGGCTTTAGTTTTGATGACTGTCATCACATCATCACCCTAAGAAAAACAGACAAACAAAAACAGAATAACAAGTTTTAGATTTTTGCATTCGAAATATGGTGAGTAAAACGAAACGACAAGAATTGTAGCTGTTCTAGCTTCACTACGATAAAAACATTTCTTTCTTTCTTTAAACTCTTTTTTGCTTTCATTGTTTTTTGTGTTAAAGATTCTTCTATTTTCCCCTTTTCAATAAATTAAGGATGTATCCATCATTTTTATCATGTCACACCTAAATCCAACAGAGACAAAGACCATACTGAGTTTTAACAACACTATTAAAAACCCCATATATTTAGCAAAAGAACACACCATTAAAGAACAATCAAAAGCACTGACAAATCGAGGCCAGAAATAGATAAGGAATGGTATGAAAATGAGAGCAAGGGCAGAGAAACAGACAGAAAGAGCGATAACTTATTCATCAGGATATGCTGGGGGCTTACACTTCGCTGATCTCAACACAAGATTAAAAGCTTAAAGAAGTGGTTGATGATGTGTTCAAACATTTAGACAAGCTGAGAAAACTGGCACACCTGTTCCAGCTGACAGCGTCGGGCACGATACTCTAGCAAAATGGAGCGGCGTATCCATTCATTATATAGACCTCGGCATGATAATGCACTACGTGCCATAACTTGATTTAAAATCAAATGTTTGCTTAGATGCCTGGAAATCTCACTAAGTGTGCCATTTGTCCCAAAGTGACCATTAAGCGTTTTTGATCGTCTGCTTCTTTATAATGTATGTATATTCATCCTATTAAGGGGTAAAAATAAATAAGCCTCAAGGGGGCATTTAGAGGATTTGGGCATTTTATTGAAAATTATGGGCAGAAGAAAAGGGAGATCAGGGTCAGGAGACAAGCAGCATTCAAACCCTCATCTCCCATACACGCAACAAACCTGTGACTGAAGCTCTTTATTCAATTCGATTTTATTTACATAGTGCTTTTCACAATTTTCATTGTTGACGTCACAGCTTTACGTGCATTATAATAAGAGATGCACGATACTACGTTTTTCCACCGATACCGAATATTCAGAGTGATATCGGCCGCTACCGATTCTGAGGATTAATTGTATATTTCTTAACTTACTGAAAGATATTACTTCATATAATGACTATTAATATTGAACATCAAACTGGTGATGTTTGTTAATATATTCAATATATAGAGCACAAATTCATTTCATTTTCCTGTCCTCTTTTGATTGACAGGATATACAGGTCGATACTGTGAAAAATTGCTTTAATAAACCGATTATGATTATTGGCCGATATATATTTATAATAAATATAAATCGTTTTTATTTGTCACTCGGTTTTGCAAATATGTAACCAATAAAAATGACTAAAAAGTGCTTGTCAACTATTAAAGTATTAAAGTATTTAATCATTTAAAAAGTGTTGTTTGCATTTCCTGAAAAACTGTGAATTTGGTTTCAGAAGGCGATCTATAAAAATAAATAAAGACTATATACTGTATGGTATTAATATCATGCCAACAAGCAAAAGTATTTGTGATGTCAGATCTTACGGTTTGCATTTACATTTCCAAAGATTATATTAAATAGGATTTTTATTGACTTTATTTAAATACACTTGGATAGATTTGCACAGAAGTGTAGTTCATCACATTAACTATGGATACGACCCATTTAAACAACCTAAAAGTGTATCATTTCTTTTCTCAATTAAAAAAACAATTGTTTTAGAAATGTTTTATCAACCTCGCATTGCAACATGTTGTTTCTGAACTTTATTATTATAATTTTTTTGGCCTTATGTGTAAAGTACATTACATACAATCAGTTTCAACATACAATACATACTTTTTAACTATAAGTTATATAACTATAAGTTATAACTTATTAATACATACAATTAATTATTAATACATACAATAAATACTTACTAACATAATAATTAACTTATTGTTAAATCTTTGTGGGAAAACTTCTGATTCTTTGTAAGGTATTTTTGACACACCTAACTAACCTAAAACTGCCTGGCAAAAGTTATATACTAAAAATGTCCTGACACAACCTCCTGCATATATGAGGCAGCGTCACACAATAACTACTGATGAAAAATTAACATGCTGGTGGCAAACGCTCTTTTGATGAGGAGCTAAGTGAGAAAAACTAACTGCGATCACAGTTTGCCGCCCAACATCAAACAGACACACAAAGCGAGTTTGTACATTCTTAATGGTAAATCGTGAATGATAATAACTCAAAGAGAATCGACGTTTACTTAGTAGTTCAAACACAGTCAGCATTTAAAGGTCAAGTTCATACAACTAAAAGTAAACTTCCTGTTACTGCATTTATCCTACAAAATAGCACACACGTGCCACACGGGTCAACAGAGACATATTGTCCAGCATTTGTGCTCTATATCTGTCGACACGTGCAACAATAGACTCGCTTTGTTACAGGAATTCAAAAACAGGTGCTACCGAACAAAAACTAGGACTTAAGCCCCAAGTCTCGAGACTTAATTCGGGTGTTGTTGGCATTGGCGCATTGAAACGCACAGCTGTCTCCGCGTAATAAAGCAATTAATCTGCTAATTGGCCAAATTGATGAATATGTTTCGCAGAGGCAGATGGTCTCGCACATGCTTGAGGATGTTAATTTATGGTCCATCTTGACTGCGACGCAAGCCGGCCCTGAAGTTTCAACCAGAAGAAAATTAAGCTTAAAACAGGGATGAATATGGACCTTCCTACTTTCAATTCTGGGGCTTCATCAAGTATACTTAGCAAGACATCATGAGAGTGGAATTTTAAAGGGAATGCTTTTCAAACTAGAAAACTGAAGGACAAAAACTGTCCAATGTTAACATCCAATGTGGTGAGAAATAATAATACTCGGGCCAGACACTCAGACAAAATACGTCTGAAACGCTTTGACCTCCTTGAGGGTTTTAAGAAGGGATGTACCCTAGACAAAAAACAAAAAGACATTTTGTTCATGGCCGACTGGCAGTTTTGTAACCTTTGAGAGTCTCGGCAGCTCTCTGAAGGCTTTTATAAAGAACACGTCTGTATCAGTTTCAACTTTTATCACTTTCAGTCAAGTGCATTTACGGTGATGCTTTGGCGTGTCGGTCGCAAACTGACTCTCAGTTCTTCGGATAGTCTCTCGGGCTCTCACATTCACGCACGGGTCACTCGCATCTGGCCACTCTGTGTGGATACAGATGTCTGGGGTACTTCATGAATACTAATGACAATTCTATTCATTTAAATGGATAGTTCACCCAAAAATGAAAATTCGGTCATTTTTACTCACTCTCTTGTCATTTCAAACCTGTATGACTTTCTTTCTTCTGTAGAACACAAAAGAAGATATTTTGAAGTATGTTGGTCACCGCACAACATCGGTACCCGTTCGCTTCTACTGTATGGACACAAAACCAATGCAAGTCAATGGCTGCCATTGTTGGGTTACCAACATTCTTTTTGTGATGCACAGTAGGAGAAAAGAAACTGTTGACTTTCATGTAAGTGCTCTCTCTCTAACACACACACACACACACAGTGAGTTTGCTTGTAGGCCATCCTCGCTGTGCAGCAAATAAGAACTATGTCACTCGGGGTCCCTGGTTGTCGTTTCTAAAAAACTGGTTTTACACTTCACAGACTGGCGCACCAAACTGACCCTGACCAAATCACCAGAGGGACCGACTGAGCCAGAGGAGAAGAAGAACAAAGGATGACAGAAAAAGAAGTGTGACTGCTGAGGACCCATAGGGTCTCAGAGAGGGGCTGTCGGACTACAAGAGAGAAGCCTCGGGGAAGGTCAGACACACCTCTCTATTTCGGCAGGCTTCAAAAAAGCGTATGTGCGCATAGTGTGACTGACAAGAGTGTATACAACTCAAATGGACAACTCATCGGATATACACAGCAGTATAGATCCAAAACAACAGTATGAATTCAGGCCTCTTGACTGTGTATTAACAAGGACCTAAAACACAATTTTTGTTGTTCAGCATTTTGTATTTCAATTGGAATTTTACTAATTTGCTGACGCGCTGCTGAGCTGGTGCAGTCTATTTTGCTCTTTGAGTGAGTTTTAAAAAAAGCTATTTTTAAGGAACAGCAACCACAAACTCAGGTCATTTTTGTCTATTTTTCGGGCCGTTCACAGAAATATTTGGAAAGACGAATGACGAAGACAAAGATTTGCCTTGCATACTGCCTTTAGGCTCACCGCTGTGAAAACTGTACTTGTCTTTTCTTGTTAATATGACTTGTACGACCTCAGCTTTCTTAAAGGGACAGTTCACCGTTCTATCGAATGTAGAGAAATATATTTGGAAGAATGCTTGTAACCAGTCAGTGTTCGGCCACCCTTGACTACCATAGTAGAAAAAATGACAATGGTAGACAAAAGTGCCCCAGAACTGTTTACTTTCCTACATTCTTCAAAATGTCTTCTTAGGTGTTAAGCAGAACAAAGCCATTTTTAAAGCAAATTTTTCTTCCTATGGTAGTCAATGGTGGCCAAGAACTGTTTGGCCAAGAGCTTTGGTTATAAGCATTCTTCCAAATATATTTCTCTGCGTTCAAAGACATTTATGCAGATTTACAGGGAGAGTAAATGATGACCGGATTTTCATTTTGGGTGAACTGTCCCTTTAAGCGCCACCCATTTAGCAAACATCAACTGCCAACGCTCTACAACGCTCTCCTTTTTCCAATCTACACCGGCTCTTTCTGAATCAGTGCCCCTTATCACCCAATAGCCTTGATCGTAACCCCTCTCAGAATAATCTTTCAAGAGCCCTAGTACATTACCGGGCTTTTGTGTTGCCATTTAGTTTGGAACCATCTGTAATCTTGACCTTGTCCGGACTATTGTGCTCCGCGCCGCCGTGACCGTGGTTCCTGCAGGACGCGTCTATCAGCGGCCCGCCGGAGCGAGTGCTGTGCGCCGGCTGTAATTGAGTTGTGCTGAGAGAGGTGTCAGTCAGCGCTAACACCGAGTCGCTCTTCAAGGCTTCAGACGGTGGTCGCGTCATATTTTATTTTCGCTTGGTGTGACATCGCTTTCAAGGCTTATATGGTTTTAGCAGAGTAATTCTTTATGTCTCATAATATGATGTTCCACTGTGTCCAAACGCTGGTTTAGGAGTTTTTACAAAAAACAAACATAAATCCATAAACTTAGAGTATCTAACGGATATTTTTATGCAATTTAGTTTAAAAAAAAAAAATCTACAGTTCTTTTTACATCTTCCTACAAATGTATGCTTATGAACATCTTGTTTTGCAAGGCATTAGTTTTAATTGGTCATGCTCAACAAGTCCATGTAAATCCCCAAATGCTGTTGTTCACAAATTCACAATCTTCAGTCTGGATCTGTTGAAATGGGCCTAATTTCATTCACACTATAGTTCAAAAAGACCAGCGTTCTTTCAAGCCCATTACACCAGAGCTCAACAACAGATCTAGAATTGTTTAAAACAGGAAAAAAGTTTCGTGAATACAATTTTTCTTAACTTTGCTGGTTAATGACTTATGAAACTTTAAAAACTGAGATCAGAGTAAATCGATATTACTTTCTCACACTGTAAGGAACTGAATGTGAGAAATAAAAATGTGATGTTAAATCGTGATGAAGCATTTAAGTCCAAAACTCCAGATATGTTTGTTCTTAGAAATGGAGACTTTCTTAACAATCCATGTTTTTCTGGTTCATATGTTTGCGATTTAAACTGCAATATGGCATTTCACATCTCACTGCTGTTTCTTGCATTCAAAAAACAATCTTCACCACTCTATGAAGTACAGTGTTACTATAACTTCGTGGTTGATCAAACCCTCTTCCCGACCCTCCATTTCTCCTAAAAATGTCTAAATCAAAACACACAGTAACAACAACAACAGCAGATCATTTACATACAGGTGAAGACACAATTAATAATTCTGACATGAAAGGGATAGCAAGCAACACACCACTGGTTCAGATCAAACGAATGAAAACAAAGCTTGATGGTGCCTTTTTATCAAGCTCGAGATTGCAACATCAAAAGGAGCTCATAATTTCATCCAGGGTTCGGAGGCCTTTGTTGCTGCCATTACAGTGGAAGAGCGGTTGACTGTGTTTATGGTAATATAGCTAAAATTCGGAGAGGAATCCGAGCTAATAATAACCAACTCTTATTGGAGCCCCATCCCAGCTTTAATGTAATCCCTGGAAACGCTAGACAGGGGGAAATGAGATAACATTCAGCCTTTCTCTCTCGTACAGTATAAAGACGGCCTTATGGATCTGTGTCAATTCGATAGCACTTCTAAATCAAGAAAACAGGACAGTTATATAACAAACCTGATTTTGGTTTTTCTGTAATAACTAGAACTGTTAATCGGGTATTTTTTATTTATATTATTAAAACGAATGACATAAGGTGCTGAATATTTAATCAAGTGAATCAAAAGTACAGCCTGTATTAATATTTACTGAATGAATATTTTGGCAGATTATACTTAGACATTTGGCAGAGGCATTTATCCAAATCAACATGATGTTACAAGGTACACAATTTATAAGCATGTTCCCTAGGGATTGAAGCCATGACTTTTGCACCGTTAACGCAATGCACTACCTATGGAGTTACAGAATTGCAAAAAGTGATAATCTTCCATCTAGATATTAATCACACTTAAATGCGATAAATTGACAGCCCTAATAAAACCTTTCATTTTGTGTCATTAGATTACTTTCATAATCAAATCTCACGTTTAATGTTTATCACTATGATCACGCATGTTACTATTATTCACAGAACCTGAGCTATAGTAGAAGAGGAAGATACGTTTATGGATTTGGCAACAGTGTTGCCAGGTCCCTAGTTTTTTCACGGAATTGGGCAACTACTATACAGTCATTTCGAAAAGAGACACAGTGACTTTAAAGTGTGTATTTTAGTTTTGCTATTTGGGATATGGCTATTGGGCTGATGTGGTTACTCAATCTGGCAACCCTGATTGTGACCATGGCATTATTCAGGCTCTACAAGTTGAGCTACAGGAACAATACTAAAGACACAATTTTACTCCTTTATCCTAGATGAGTAATGAACACTTTTCGTTCTGTGATTTGAGCAGATTTTTTGGGGTAATTAAACAATTTTCTAGTTCATTGACATCGACTGAGGTTGAGTTGCCCAATTTGTGTAATTGCCCGTCATTATTGTAAAGTGTTTATTGAACTTTTCACTATCTGGGCTTTTGTAAAATGTTGGATTTTTATCAAACCATCAACCACGATGAAGAAACGAGTAATGAGAAAAAAACCTTCTTCAACAAGTGAAACACTAATTCTCAGACTTTCAACAACTTAGATCTGCAACCAAACAATATGAAGTCAAATTCTTCCAAAATCAGATCTTACAAACATTAATCTCTAAACTTCTGAACTATATGTAAACATCATTTGTGTTCTATTTTTATATAAATTTTAGAAGAAATATCGGACATACTTAAATGTCACAGAACTCTGCAAACATTAAAAGACTAACACGAGAGCAAAAACGTTCTTCAGTGCATTCATTAAAAGTTTAATGAAACTAACATTAGAATGCAAATCTTAGTTTATACGGCCGTATAATGTACTGACCAACCATACATTAGGAAAAACGCTTAGTGGTGAAACCCATTTTCTGTCTGTATAGTTTTGGGGCACTAAAAGTGCCTTTTGAGTGATGAGATGCAAAGAAGCATAAAAGCAGTTTCTGCTTCCATTTGTATTCAGATCACAGAAATTTAACCCAAACTAAACCTCACAATTATTCCTCCCACTTTTATTTGTGTTGTGGTTCAAATTTATATCGACAGATCGGTAATTAAACAAAGCTCTATGATAATATGTGTAGGACGACAATAGAGCTCAAATTGACTCCACAACGGCAGATCCACTGTCATCTGTTCTCTCTATTACACCCTATTATGCACTCAAGACACAAAAGCATGTATCTCTTGAAATCCAGCCACTGTTCCAACATTAGCTCTTGTACTTTGACTCCATCCAATTAGACAAACAAAAACGGGAATGGCTGCAGATTCTACCATGTAGCATGGCAACACAATCCGCGGCTCTCCTTTGTGCATCGTAATGAAAAGTTCAAGACGGTGGCAAGAATTCCGACACCTACCCCTTGCTAATTGGGCAGCCGCCACCTTAAAATCTTTACACTTTTAAAAGTTACCAGTTTCGCATCTCGGTTGGAACATCTGCACGCATGTCATTGTGTTACCTAACGTAATTGGTCTATTAGACGTCGAAAGTTATTCCTGGCTTAGTTTTATTGTACTGTCGTGCACTTGAAAGCATGTTTTTGTGCTTGTTCACGGGAGGAGTGCATTTGACAAATCAATTACGGCAAAACCGTATTCTTCAATACCCATTGCTGTACCAGCGTGCCGAAGTGCTACCACCAATAAAGAGGTGAAAGAAAATGAGTCGACTTGTCTCAGCCCTGTGGTCCGTAATTAGATCCGACCTCCAGCCAGCGAAGGGAACACACCTGGCAAAGAAATCGACCTGCTGACCAAAGCAAGCTTGAAGAGTTACGACAATGTTGCTCAGAAGGACATCTGTAACGCTAGAACACACTGGAATTCATGTTATTTAGATTCGGACATGGTTAAGGTGTATGGAGAGTACAAATATAGAATAATAATTACCAAGCAAAAAGTTTGCTTGCTTCCTAAATCGATCTTTTGACATTGAAAGATCAATTTGAAATCCTGTTACGAGCGCCAAATAGATCATTAAAATGAATGGATCGCTGGTAACCCGATTAGCCTTCTTTCTAACAATATTCAAAGCTTTAATTGCTTGTTATCTTCTTGGAATAGGCCCTGTGTGGAGATGAAATGAACTGTAACAATCAGAATTGTTTTTCTGGTCTAAATCTACTTTTCTTCATTTTTACTTTAGGAGCTTTTGGGAACCTCCATTAGGTTCTATCAACCAAACTTAAAAATGTAGGAAACCAAAGGTCATTGTACCTTTCCAGGTATTTAACTCCGATAAAAAATTCAGATGCAATTTGTGATTCGCTTAAGGAACTAGCTAAGAAAGTACAGCCTGCATTTCTATGGCAAACTAAACGCATTAGCAGTACTTCCAGACATGGCACTTTGTACCTCCATGGCACCCCAGCTCCATACAGATGCAAATAACCTTTTATTCTGTGTTGTGCGCTACCCAAGCCATCTCGCTGTAATTATCTTGTCTTCCGCATATTACCCATCCAAAATCGGCTAATAGGAAGTGACACATGAGGTAACCGAGTCAAGCAATTAAGATGGAGGATTAATGGAAGCCCTGATGAACCCTCTTGCCCCACCAAAAATGTCAGAAGCTGAGAACAATGAATCGCTGACACTTGGAGATTTTACCTCTTGAATGCATCAGGTAAACACAAACTTTTTTACTCATAAATCTTTGTTTTTTAAATCCAATATTGAGAGTTGCCTGCTTGCGCAGTCACTGTATTTACACATTCAATTATATCCTGTCCATAATATCGCTCACTTGTTTACTCATTTATACTGCAAATATCGCCATCGGGTGAAAATGAGTATGGTGATACATCGAACGACGTGAATGATGGAAATCTAGAGCTGACTAAGTTGATTTGAGTTTGATTAAAATAGGCAGTAAGGCCAAACCCAGCAGGTAAAATGTAATGGATTTATCAGACGCAAACAACAAGACAAGGCAAAAATAATTTAAAGATTAAAGCAAAGCAGGTATGCGAAACGGATGCAAGGCTTTTTAGAGCAGTGGTTCTCAAACTGGGGGCCATGGCCCCCGGGGGGGCACCAAGATAAATCCAAATCCAGACTTTGTGGAATTGTATAAAATATAGAAATGTATAGGGGGGCACGGTGGCTTAGTGGTTAGCACGTTCGCCTCACACCTCCAGGGTTGGGGGTTCGATTCCCGCTTCCGTCTTGTGTGTGTGGAGTTTGCATGTTCTCCCCGTGCCTCGGGGGTTTCCTCCGGGTACTCCGGTTTCCTCCCCTGGTCCAAAGACATGCATGGTAGGTTGATTGGCATCTCTGGAAAAATTGTCCGTAGGGTGTGAGTGCGTGAGTGAATGAGTGAATGAGTGAGTGTGTGTGCCCTGCGATGGGTTGGCACTCCATCCAGGGTGTATCCTGCCTTGATGCCCGATGACTCCTGAGATGGGCGCGGGCTCCCCGTGACCCGAGGTGGTTCGGACAAGCGGTAGAAAATGGATGGATGGATGGATGGATGGATAGAAATGTATATTACATTTTATGCAATTAAACATTAGAAAAACAAGACCACCAACCAGAAGTATTGATGTTCCAGCATTGTATAACAGTATTTGTTTATGGTTTTATAAAAAAAAAGTTCATGATTCTAAATATTTATTTGGGGGGGCCACAAAGCGATGCACTCTACACAAAGGGGGCCTTACCATGAAAACGTTTGAGAACCACTGTTTTAGAGACATGAACATGAGTTTTAAACATAAGCAAAGGATAAAACATTTATTACTTTCTATATGTGCTACTGTCACGAGTTAATACACTTAAACACAAAGAAGCTGTGACACAGTCTTAAAGATACAAAAGCCATGATCATTTATAACAGTCTGAAATAAATTCAATCAAGCAATAAAAAATTACAATCAAGAATGTGGAAACACACAGGTAAACAGTCAGCTTTCATATCCTGAAGCACCAGAGAATTTCATTTTCCGTGGGTGTTTTTGCATCTCGTCGTAATTAGTTTTTCTTGTACAAGAACAGCCTGCTTTAAAAACCCAGCCATGCTTAACGTTCAATAAAATGATTAAAGAAATGAACGGAAAGGAAGGCTATACTGGGAGAAACAAAAAGATGTTTAATCATTTTGTTTCTCAAATGCCACGCCACTAATCCCCCTAAGCAAAAAGTTCAGTCGTAATTGCTAATTCATATGGCGACATATTGATTGCATACGTGTTGGACCTGAGGGCGATTCATTTCGTTTTTTCCACATTTAACAAACAACAAGTGTGTGGCACCGAGCCTCGATGTTCCGTCACTTGGGGGTTTAGTTAAAGGTTATTAAAATAAACGTTTAACACTCGCATGCATTTTTATGAATTAGCCTCAGGGTTGCGTGATGCATATTCATTGTTTTAATCTGGTTAGGGAGGCAATCCCTTGACATATAACAGGCAGGCGGATCAGGTTATCACATCGCTTAACTCTGAGGATATTTTGCATTGTCAGGCCGGCAAATTTCCAACAGATTACAAACAGGTTAAGTGGCGGCATAATATCAAATCTGACCAAATACACACGCAAATGTCATGACTTGGTGAATGGTGAAAGCATGCAGATATTTTAATAGTAGAATGTGTTTAGAAATCTTAGTGCAAATATGGGCACCTTGATGTTAAATTAGGTCAGAAAAGTAAGCAAAGACATTTAAAGTTGACCCTTAAAGTACTGTTGATAACTACGTCTTCTGTTTTGCAGGAAAAATAATGTACAGGGTATGTTAAAGGGGTCATATGGTGCATTACGTGTTTTTCTGTGTCTTTGGTGTGTTATAAGTTGCCCATGCATGTATTAGACACGTAAAATTGCAAAAATGAAAGTGTCGGAACAAAAGATGCATTCTATCTAAAAGCGAATGCTCACCCAGACCTGCCTGAAACGCCTCGTGTAACCACATCCCTACAAATCTACAACAGTTTGTGGTATGATTTGACTGAGACCACCCAAATGTATATGCAAGGAAGGTGGGCGTACCTGTCAGTACAATTGCTTTGGAACCTGATGTTCCAAATATGGTAAGAGGCGTTACATTTCTGTCACACGCTTGCAGTATTCAACCAATCACTACACACCGGTTAACTGGCCAATCATAGCACACCTCGCTTTTCAGAGTGATGAGCTTTGTAAAAAATCTGCACGTTTCAGAGCGGAGATACAAACATGCACGGTATGTGGAAAATACAGCGCTTTTTAACCTTAAATGGTGTACACACATTGCATTACATCTAAATCAAACGATAATATTCGTTTTAGCCATGTCATAGGATCCCTTTTATCTTATGAACAGGACAATTTTATAAAGATGTGAAAAAAAACAAGATGCTACAGTAACAAGCGTCACAGGCTAATATGCTAAATAGCTAAATGCTTATATACTACTGCGATGTCAGGAATGTACAAAATTTTCCTCAAAAAAACAGTGTAAACGTTTACTAAAACTTGTATTTTAATAAATCATTTATTTGCTCCCATCATACATAAAAATACAATGCATTAAAAAACTACAGCCTACATTTGTTGACATTCAGAATAACCAAATTAAAAATGACTTCAGCTAAACAATCTTTAGCCCAAAAAAGACCATTAGCATACATTACTATGTAAATACCTTGATAATTCCTCTGGTAAATTAACAATGAAATTGACAACCTATTGTTTTTTCTCCTGCATCATTATATCAATTCTTCTATAATATCGATCCTCTGTCACCGTCTCAATTTTAATTTCAGCTGGATCTAAAAAAATATTTCATTAAAGATGCCTTAAAAGTTTAGTGTTGGGACAATTCTGTACCATACGCTTCATATTCTGATGGTTTAATCCAGCCTGAGGGGCATTAAATATGCCCACCCTCACACATCACTTTTGGCCACTACACAAATCCTTGACACGACTATATTCTTTAAAATTCAAATATTTAAAACTGTATATTAGAAATCTACACTGTATTAAAAAAATATGAACAGAGTAAACCATAGACTATATATTTATTAATGAAAAATACCTCAGATAACAGAACTGAGACAAATCTAGATACCATCAAATCCCAGAATGCATGTCTTCCAAAAGGTCCACTGCTGACAATCTGTCTAGTAACTTACAGCAACAAATATTGCAACAATAAATCCAATGCAGACATAAAATAGATGATTAAAATATGGTTTTCCACCTAAAGAACTGTGACGGCTCAAAATGAGAGGATACTGCTGCTCAACTAAAGTGCCATTACCACCTTAAAAAACATCTGACACCCCCTGGAAAACCTGTTTCAAAGACATGCAGGATTTGTCTTTTGTGCTTTTCTGGACAGGCTGAGAAAAGATTTGCGATGGACCTCCTGACCCGACAGATGTGCCAGTTTGACGTCCCGGCACAAACCCAGCCGCCTGGGTCCTACCTGAACCTTGATCTAAAATTGAATCCAACTACAAAGTGAGTGTGTGTGTGTGTTATCAAAGGCTCTGAACATCACACAGGAGCGAGAGGCAGCTAGACTGAGCCATCTCTGCAAATATTTCAGTTTAGGTAATCGATTTAATTTGCACATCGCAGGGAATCATTTAGATTTTTTTATTTAGACTGTCACACTTTAATGCGCTCCTCCTTCACACTGAAGTGATACTGAGCGGTTTAAATGTCTATACGTCTTCTCCAGTTATTTAATTTCAGAACATTTTCCACTTACCGCCTTTTTGTAACAGCAATCTTTTTTTTGGCAGCCATCCTGGATTTTTGACCGAAAAGTGCCCCTCTCCCCATCCATTAAGCTCAGCGAGGACTTCAGTGAAGCATGTTTGAAAACAGTACAAAAGAAAGACCTTTGCAATTCTCTCCATCCGCATCTTGCACTTTAACCGAGTTGAAGCCTGTCTCCCACCTCCTGTCACTCGCACCCCCCGGTTTCTTCTGAAACCGCAGCCAGTCATCTTCCTGTCTGACAGGGCCGCAGTGGGACTATTAGGGGCCGAGCTGTGAGTTTCTGCTAGCAGTCAAAAAGTGCTGAAAGTCGGATGCTGTTCAATGCTGCTTACACTAACAAAAATGGAATGTGGTAGAGTGTATTAAGAAGCGAACAGGTTCAAGTCTGATTTCATTGACTTTAAGATAAAAAATAAAATAAAAGTAACTGCATTGCTTTGAAAATAAAATTCCTTTGAAAGTTTTGGGAGGTACTTAATCTGAATCAGAATATAATATGTGGCAACTAAATCCTCTGTAATGTTTTGATTCATGAAGAATCGGAATCCAGATGTACTTAAGTGCCAACTTATTTCCCAAAATGTTTGTTTTATGCCGATCAGTTTCTAAAGCAAGATGTGCTTAATGGTACAGTGACCCAAAAATGAAAATTCAATTATCATTTACTCATCCTCATGCCGTTCCAAACCTGAAAGATATTCCTTTTTCTGCAGAACACAAAGGAAGATATTTTGAAGAATGTTGGTAACCAAACGACATTGACCCCCATTGACTTCCATTGTATGGACACAAAACCACTGAAACATTTCCCAAATATCTTCTTTTGTGTTCCACAAAAGAAAGAGTCATATACATTTTTGAACAACGTGAGTGTATACAAATGATGAAAAATATTTAATTTGGGACGAACTATCCCTTTAAGTGCCACCTAATTCCTCACGAGTTTTAATGTCAGTTTGCAGACATGTGTTGCTTTTTAATCTTAGTCTTGCAGCCCTAGCTGTCTTTGAACCTGACTTACTCACTTTGACCACTTTAAAAAATAGGTGTTTGAAATTTGGCTTCGATTTGGAGCTAAAGCGAATGACCACAATACACCCCTCATTGTTCACCAAGAAATTAGCATGCCGTGAGCCATAGCTGCGGTGCATAGATGAATATAAAAGACTAGCTGGCGATATTTCAGGATTCAGCGGACACACATGGTATTTCACAATGCTCATTCCCCAGAGAAACAAAGAACCGGACTCTCACTTCCAGCTACGAAAGATCGTAAAAAGAATGCCTAGTTAAGATTCAGATGGCACGTTCAGAACCCCAGACTCCCTCGGTACAGTCTTCATAACCCGACACTTGGACCGAACACAATAAAGCCACATTACGCGACGCACTTTCTTTAATTCATGAGGGATCCCTCATAAATCCGTTTTCAATAATGGCCTCTTTTCCCTGCCATGTTTTCCCTATGTAAATGAGACCTCCCCGGGAAAGGACCCGCTGAAAGTAATCTTCCGTAATTTGGTTTGTGGAGCTCTATGCTGGCGCACCGGGAGGCCTGCCGAACACGTATTGTTCGGAGGGGGGTCAGAATGTGCACAAAACAAACTGACGGGGCCAAAGCTCACACACACTGCCTGACTGACAGCTGAGAGGCATGCACGCTCAAAAGGCCAGCAAAGACAGCAAATGGGCTTTAAAAAAGGAAAGTGTTAGGATTTGATGCTCATTTGAGTGATCTGTCTGTTTGACTGGTGGCAGGTCTTCACAGCTGTTACAGACTGATATAGTTCCTGTCTTGTAAGAAGATTTAAAAAAACGATATTTAGACATATTATTCTTGTTTTTGCATTAATAGTCAATTTAACACAGTGCTCTTTAAGTTAGATTGAAGGTAGTTCATTTATTTTAAAGCAACAATTGGATCATATTTGATATCATACATTTATTCTGTCCTGTTGTTCACATCTATTTATTTAATTATTTTGTATTTCGTTGAAGTATCTACGTGTGCACTAAAACTGTATTTCATTAAGGATTCACAATCGGATTCTTCACAAATCTAGCACTAAAGGAACCCCAAAATCTGTCTTTATTTACTCAAACCCGAGTTGTTCCAAATCTGTGTAAATTCCCCCGTTCTGATGAACACAGAGAAAGATATTTGGAAGAATGCTTGTAAATATTCTTGGCCACAATTGACTACCCTAGTAGGAAAAATGACAATGGCAGTCAAAAGTGCCCCAGAACTGTTTGCTTTCCTACATTCTTCAAAATATCTTCTTTGGTGTTCAATAGAACAAAGAAATTTATAAAGCAAATTTTCCCACATATGGTAGTAAATGGTGGCCAAGAACTATTTGGTTACACTCGTTCTTCCAAATATCTCTCTGTGTTTATCAAAACAAAGAAATGTATAAAGATTCGCAACTTGAGGGCCAATAAACGAAGACAGAATTTTCATTTTTGGGTGAACTGTCTCTTTAACTGCAGTCTAAATACTGCAATAGTGTTGACTGATAAAGTTGCACTTGGGTTGTCTTAAAGCATACAAAAAACATCACATAAACACATAAACCACATCAAAAATGTGATTTCCACCACAGGGAGACTTAAGGATTACCTCTCAAATCAGATTCTTCTGAAAATGAGTGCGCATCCTGTAACGCTTCAGAAGTGCTTTGCCATTGCTTCTCTCATTTGACAGACAGGGGTTGAGAGCTTCATAGCAATTTGCTCTGGAAGGAAGACATGGGGGTTGAGACAAAAGTGAAGGACATCGTGGTGGGCGGTCCTGCCTCATTTTCCTCAATAGGCCCCTTGACATGCCCTTAAATCCACCGTAACCGCTCAACATACACAGAACAACATACCAACTCCAAAGCTATTTTGTACCCATTCCATTAGTTCACCTGCCATCTCCATCGCTGCTTATTATAGTCGACAGTAGGACTTAATTATCACCTCCTAATAATGAACTGGAATCAGTCTCTGAAATCTCACACACTCCTCGTTCTTTCTCTCCCGCCTGCTCATTCTTTCATTTACACAGGAAATTAGTCAAGTCAAATTTCATCTGCACACGTGGCCACCAGGAGCGGCGCAAGGAATCGTTTCTTTCCAGAAGCCTGTCAAATAAACCACAAGTCCATATCCATGTAATACAAGCAATTTACAGCAGCACTGCTCCATTGACCTGGACATCCAGAGAGTGTCATTGTTAATTACACGTCCGCAAACTTCTCTTCTCTGTTACCTCACGACGCTCTGCGGCTTCTTACTGGAGGAAATAAAATTCAGAGAATTACCTGTCAAGACCGAAATTTCACACGGTGACAAAACTGTCAAGTCTGCTTTTTCTGCCTGTATTTCATGTTATGTTTCGGGGGGGACGGGGGGGCGGACTTTGGAGGTTGTCAGAGGAGCCCTGACAAAACGTGGGGGTGCTCGGGAGGAACAGCTGCCAGCTGTAAACTCAGGCACACCGCTTTGTATGCGGATCTTAGGGTTTGGGTTTTTGCTGTCGCAGCAAAGCCCACTCCAAATGTTTCACATTCCATTTGGATCTCAGGGATTACAGGAACACAACCCGGGCACTTTAGGACCACGGAGATAACCCGGTTTGCAAATACATATACAACAAGTATCTATACCATATAACCACGATTCACTTTCTGAACAACAATTTGGATAAAATGACAAATAATAAACCCTCCAAACCGCCATCAGTGAGCCCACATGTCAATATAAAAACCCAAAGCTGTTGTTTGGCCCTACACCCTACATACTGTGAGCGTCCCCAGACTTATTTATGCGTTTGTTCAGATTCCCATTAGCGGCGACAAACCCAATTCTTTTCCCAGTTGGACGCAAAAACAACACGACAGTTGGAAACAAATTCCGCTACCGCTCCTCCGCCAGACTATTACTCCAAAATAAGGTCTTCCCGAATGCTAAACGCATATTAAAGTTGCGTTTACAGAGGAACATCAGCTTTATATACTCTTTGAAACAGTTCCCGAAACCTGACTGTCTTTGTGTTTTTTACAACGGTAATGCCTGCTGGAACCGCTGGCAGCAGAAGCATTAGCTTTGTTTTTCGAACCCGCGCAGCATCCAAAGCGAAGCTGACAGGCAACTTGAAACCTGCCAGTCGTCTGAAATGAGACGATTGTCCCCGCTAAAGCACTGCGGCTTGTTTTCAAACACCTCAGCTGTCCGCCGGGCCAGGTCGAGCTTTATCGGACAATGGGCTCAGCCGGCAGACGTTTTGGACGGTGTGGAAAAATCCAGTGGCTAACATCCAAAGCCTCACAAGCTGGGCTCACGGGTATTAGGCATTAGAAAATATGTCTGTTGTCATCACTAGCTTCACAGCTCGGCCCAACCTTTGTACGTTCCCTCTGGGCTTTATTAATGCTAAACTGGTCTTTTACAGGATTGGCCTGACAGAAATGTGTTCCTAAATCTTACAAATAGGCACAAATGTTAGTTAAATCGCAGAGATATGCAAAAAAGACTCCAAATATAGTTTCCATGGGGACTGACTTCATCTTTAATTGTTAGTTTGACTAGCACGGCGCGAGAAATGTGTTGTTTCGTTGATGACGTGCAATGCTAATGAGGAACTCTTCAGTGTTTTTTTTTTTTACTTATCTCAACTTAGCACAATGTTCACACTTTAAAATCCAAGACGGCTGTCATTAACACTCAAAAGAATGCAAATCGAATGAACAAATAAGAGAAAATTAAGTATTTTTATTACAAATTAGATTCAAAGGAATTCATTAGTTAATGCTTTAGTGTGTAATTTTTATGATGTTAAAATACCGCCTCCGCTCCCAGATTAACATTCAGAAATGAATACAAGTAAGCCGTTTGTAATGCAAGTAAATAAGTAAACATGAAAGATAAACTCTGTTTATTCGAGTCTCCTGACCAGTGCAATACACCAACACTGCTGTTTATCTTTTTGACCAAACAATGGAAGACTGGGGTAGGTCCAGAATCATGATTGAAAATCAGCATTTCTGAATTCTAATCTTCATCTAGACATGCATGCTAAAAAATAATAATAATGGTAACACTTTACATAAGGTTGTATTTATTAACCATTGGTTTATGCATTAGTAAAATGAAATAACAATTAGGGCTGCACGATAAATAGAAAATAAAAGCGTCTGCTAAATGAATAAACATAAATTTAAATTCTGAAATGTATAAAAAAAATGATGTATTATAAAAAGGATATAGATTTCAAGTTCAAATCTGTAAATACGTTAACACATTTGGCAGACGCTTTTATTTAAGTGATTTAAAGTGCATTCAGTACATTTTTTACTTTGTGTGCTTTCCTAGTACAAATTGAGCAACATAAACTATTAATAGACGCTTAGAAGCTTCAGCAGACAATTAACACAATAATTCAATAACTCAGCAAAACTCAACAAATGCACATCAGTGCTGCAATGTTTAATTAAAACATACACACTTTAATTGACATTGTACGATAAAAAGTCTTGTGACGTATTTAGCATGCAAATGCAGAGCTCCCATACTGTTACGTGCATCATGTTTCGGAAGCATTAAGCATCCCGTCTTCTTCAAGGAAAGCTTCATTCTGAAAGCCATTTCAATTTGCCTCATACTGTGCTTTTGATAAATAGCGGGATAAATATATCATTACCGGCACGAGATAATAAGATTCATAATGACACAGATGGCACAACAAATGTTAGCAAACTCTCTTTGCCTTTCAGTGTTTGCAGATGCACACCAAGTCAGCAGGGTCTAAAAACACTAAGGGGGCATTTTTGCGAGGTTTTTTTTTTGCATGAAAACTGATCTAACCACTCCCAATCAAATTTAACCAGATGGCAAATGCGGACAACGATTGGACTAATTGTAAGTGTCGCCAAAACAAAAAAAAGAAACTAAAGTCCTAGTAAAAAGTATATTTCATGGACTTGCATTAGTTAAAACCGACCGACCTTCCTGGGCGAACACACAGACATCAAAGCCGGTTTTACGACACCTGTAACCATGACAGGTACCTCATTAACTAACTGAAGCATTTTATAATGCTATTCTAAATTTCAGTCTACCGGTCCAAGTGCAAAGGTGTCTGGAAGTGTGGACCGCTAGCTCAAGGTTAAAACTCAGCAGGGGACTCTCGGGGAAACAGAAAACTGCATATTTTAATCGCCATAAAAATGAGGAAAGAGCTTATTTGAATTTCATGCGCTGGCAATAAAGACTAGAATAAGATTACATCTCTACTAGCTAAAGGAAAAGAAATTGCAGCTTTTACAAGACCTTGTGACTTTGAGGTGATACTTGACTTTAAGTATTAACCGGAGAACCACTAAAGCATGCAGTCGTAAACAAGATAACGGTATAATTTATCGCCGGCTCGATATTTCCGCTTAATGCAAAGCTGTTTTATGTTTGCTTATTATAAGTGTTAGCTCATTATGGGATTATTTTCTTCCAGATTTCAAGGTCAGACTTTGCACTTTCAATGAATTCCAACAGGGCTGGAAGGAACGCTGGTTCATACTTAAAGAAGAGCGCTACAGGGTCTCTGCGCTGTGGTGTTGAATTGGTATTACTATGTTCCTTTCAAGTGTCGCGATTGAGCATTCGGAAGAGATTCAGCCACAGGAACCTGAAAAGAGTCAGATTCCTTACATAGTTATTTGCACGGGTCACTTCAGGCGCAAATGCATTTCCAAATTCCTGCCAAAAATGACAGTAAATGATGGTTTTGGAAATGGCTACATAGTTCATTTTAAAGTGGTGTGATCATAGCTCAGAAATGTTTATAAGGCCTTTCCCTTAAGCTTACAGCTGGAAAAGTTATACCTCTTGGATTCGAATGCTCAGGCAGCACCCAGGTTCGGCTGAAAAGTAAAAACGACATAATCCCGACGTAACCAGACGTAACCTTACAGGAGTTACAAAACATTCACCTCCATAGATAGATGATCATGTCAGGTAAAAGCAACCAACGGTATCGGAGACCAAGCTTGTGGAAAAAGCCCTGCAAGCACTAAAGAGCTGTAAAATAAATTTGAAAAGATAGATAGAAAAAAACAAAATCAATTTGGGAACATGATAGACGCTCGACAGCGTTGAGAATAAAAAAGCAGATGATAAAATTGCTCTGTTGGCCGTCTGGCCATCTTTTAGCACTGTATGTGTCTTTGAATGTTTTATATTGGTTTTTCATTTAAGAACTTGTTTAGACTATTTGTGACTCATTATTTGTTAGATGAACTGTGTTGGCGGGACTATCAACATACTTGTTTTCAATGCCAAACCAAACAAATCTTGACGGCAAGAACGAGCCCGAAGCACGAATCAATAAATATTGTGTGTAAATTCATCAACTAGGTCCCAAGACAATCTACAAAAATCAAAGGCTTTCCTGCAGAAAAATCTAATCTAATATAAGGCATGTGATGATCTGTTAGCACTGAAAAGGAAATGATCTTTATTTTTTGTAAGGTTGCGAGGAGATCATATCATTTAATTCGCTCATGTCGATGAGAAACAGAAACATCTGTATTGGCCCAAGAGCATTTGAATGGTCTATTCAATGAATAAATGAAATAAATAACTTTTGCCTCCATGTCATCATCTCTAAAACATGAAATTGCAGGTTATTTTACAAACTTACAGCATACGTGGGTTGAAGTCAAATGACGTCAAACTGACATTTCTCGCAAAATCATACCTGACAGCTAAACAAACTATTATATGCTTTCCATTGCAAATCAAAGTAAGAGACAGTTTTCAACATATTTTTTTCTGTTTAATAACTGATGTTTTCTTTATTTTTAACCAAAGAATAACAGATTTGGACACGAATAGGCAAAAAAATATGTGGGGGGAATCATGAATTGCTCATTTCTGTCAATTAATAAATATGGCAAAATGAAATCATTTAGCCGTCAAACTTTGTTATATAATTTAGTTATCTTACATTAGATAATGAATCAGATCTAATCTCCTTGAATTCCTCCGCTTACATTTACATTTAGGCATTTGGCAGACGCTTTTATCCAAAGCGACTTACAGTGCACTTATTACAGGGACAATCCCCCTGGAGCAACGTGGAGTAAAGTGTCTTGCTCAAGGATACACTGGTGGTGGCTGCTGGGATCGAACCAGCAACCTTTTGATTTACCAGTTCAGTGGTTTAACCCACTAGACCACCATCTCCACAATTTTTCTCCGTTTAATATAAGAACCACTTAGTTGGTAAAAGGTATTTTTGGTCACTACTTAGTCCACCTAGCGTACCTCATGCGCCCTTTACCCACATCCCCTCAAAAACAAGTGCATCACAGCCCAGTGGCGGTTCTAGACAACTGTAATTGGGGGGCCAGGCAGTGGCCACTTATGCTTTTAGGGGCACACTAACATTTGTTGTCATGATATTTTTTCAGTAATTTTTCATTTGAAAACAAGTTCAGCTCAAAATTGCTCTGTTTTGGTGAAATATCAATCCAGATTAAGGGGGGCCAGGGGGGTGGCCAAGTGTGCTGACATGGGGGCACTGGCCCCCTCTGCCCCCCTAGAATCGCCCCTGTGACAGCCTAAACGCAAAAGGTCTACAAACTCATTTTTAAGATGCCACAAGAGACGCAGGTAACAAAAAGCTGCCGTATTTGCATGTGAAGAAAAGACACTACCATCATCAATCTGAGATGCTTCAAGATTCATTGCAAATCTACCGACGGTGCATTGTGTTAAAGATAAATGGGGAGATGTAGGATGTGAACCTCTCCCAGGTGACCTTTAAAATTCTCATGAAAGCAGCCCGTCAGTTTGAACGCTGTATTAACTGTGAGTTATACTGCACACGCCTTTCCACTAAGCTGCTAAACGGCTGGCCGCTCCTGCACTGCTTCAGAACGCCATCGTGCCACTGTTAACGTGTCTTTCAAGTGGTTAAAATTAACATTCATTTGCAACAATGTGAAGATTGGCTGATACTGAATAATGCTTTAATTAAGATGCCAGACAGAACCATGCGTTAACTGATCAACCTCTGACGTTATTTCAGACGCGTGAGAGAGCGGTAAACTTCACAAACACAGAGTGAGCACTTGAAGTGTTTGCAATAAGCAAAAAAAAACTTTTTTATAATCACGGTACACTTCAGTACTTCAATTTGGGCACTGAAAGCATTTTTGGTTTCTAGAACTATTAGAACTGTTTTAACACACGAAAGAGTTTTGTAACCTTATCATTTTACAAGTGCTTATTATGAATAATACATTTAACAAGAACATGTTTCCATTTTGGCCAGTTTGTTATATCTCAAACAAATACTGTATACAGTACTGTCTAGACGAGAAATGTGTCCGAAAATGTATTAAGCCTAATCCTTGTCAACAAAGAGCAATCTCCGGGACAACCTTATCTTTCTCTTAGACCTTATCTTTTGAAATGAACTTAATCCCAATATTTTATCCGGAGGGTCTACCTTTTGCCGAATCTCTTCCTCCATTTTGACGGGTGATCCGTATTCAGCGACCTGTTTGACACCTTCGCTGGCGAAACCTCCGTACTCCCATAAGACGTAGCTCCTCGTGTGAGATGCACCAATGAGGGCCGACCAATGATTTGCACGTCCTTTGGGACAGAAACAAGAGCCGTGAACAAATACCCGTTATCTTTGCTGTGTGTAAGACACTGAAGACTTTTGAGCGCAAACAATTTGATCTCAACTGGAATCAAAATTCAATTATCTGTTATCTTTATCTCATGAATGGAAAAATAAGACAGATTCATTCATTAAGCAGTGTGAACACAAGTACAATGCGACCTCATACGAGGATAAATCACACAGATATATCTAGCCAATTCAACGTCTGAAGAAACTTGTTGTTAGCTTGTGTCTTTATACATTAAAGCATTTCAATGCACCCCAAAAAAAAATTATTCTCATGTCATTCCAAATCTGTATGACTTTGTTCTTCTGCAAGACACAAAAGAAGATATTTTGTTGGTAACCAAACAAACTGGACCCCATTGACTTCCATTGTATGGACACGGAACCACCAAGACATTTATCAAAATGTTTCTTTTGTGTATCACTGAAGAAAGAGTCATAAACAGGTTTGAACGACATGAGCAGGAACAAATGATGACAATATTTCCTTTTTGGGTGAAGTAGCCCTTTAAGTAGCCAAAGTATGTGCTCTGTGACTAAATCTGTGTGTTATTTCACAAAGGATCACGTCCTGGTAGACTCGCCTTCCTGTCCGAATGTATAAAACCTAATGGATTTTTGCTCAAGCACACATAGGTAATAAACCCGGTGTCTTGTCGACCGCTGTATAAGCAAACCAGGCCAGGGAGCAAAATCCATGAGGAAAACATATTGCTGCTCACCCATGCCTGTATTTCTTTCTCCAAAGCACATTGCTCATGATTGTGTAGTAGGTTTCAAGCATGGTACTGTAATAATATACTTTGCTAATGGCTTTGCCTTACTTGGGTAGTCCTTAGGATGTGCCTTCTCAGACCAGTTTCCATTGAAAGTGACCCTGTACTTTGCCGTTCCACAAGCGCAGCACTCTTGAACTGGTTTCTCGGTGGCTGCACCTGGATCTGCCATTCAAAAAAAAATTTCCACATAACACGTGAACCTGCGCTCCGCACACAAACGCACAGGCATATTACGACATCTAAGAGACGACATGCAAAATCACAAGCATTTACAGCTTATTCTTTAGAACAGAAACATCAAAAAAAGAAAAAGAAGAAGAGAAAAAGGGGCTGTGTGGCTGAGCATCCCAGGGAAATATAAGAACACCAGGATGAGGAAACTTGATTTTGTAGATGCAAAAATGTAATCACATGCACATGGGCGTGCATGAGGGGAGCTTTGATATTACCTTTCTCACACAATCTCCTGGTAAGAGAGCCCTCATCTTGGAAGAAAATGATTCTTCTTTGCACAACACTGGCCCTGTAATGAAGACATTAAAACGTTTTTGTGCTATTTCAGTCTTTTATCTAGTTCCAAGAACGCATGCTTTTAAGGACATTTCACACCATTATCACATGCAAAACGGCATTAACAATGCACCCTAATGCATATCTTAAAGGGATAGTTCACCTAAAGATGAAACCTTCATGTGACTCCAAACCTGTATGACTTTCTTCTGCATCGTTGGTAACCAAACAACATTGTCTCCCATTGACTTCCTTTATATGGACACTAAACCACAGAGACATTTCTCAAAATATGTACTCCACATAATAAAGACTCAAAAACGGGTTTGGAATGACATGAAGGTGAACAAATGAAGACGCACATTTATTTTGGGGTGAAATGAACCATTAACATGGGCTTTGGTGCATAATGCTACAGTCTGAAGTAAATACGCATAAATTAGCATTACACAACCGCACACGTCATTCAGTTCACGGCTGTTCAGGAACATTGATAATAATATGTAACCAGAAACTCTTTAGACGGTTTGGCTTTCGAATACAAAACCATACAAACATCCACATGTTATTAAAATATCTTCCAGAAAGAAGGAGAAGATTTTTTGAATGCCCACAGACCAAACCACATTCAGCTCGGATCAGCTTTGCTTCGCTACGACCCATGTGAAAATCCAATGGTGAGCGCTGGTTCTCCATCCCCCTTTAGTCTATCTACAGTCAGTGATGGATATGATATAGCCTATGTTAGAGTTGTTCATAATGCTATGCCCTCCCGAGAGTAACCTCATATGCTGTGTGGGTGGTTCACAGGGAAAACCGCTGCCGACCTTATCAAAATGGAGGAATGGAAGAAATGGGAGTCAGCAATCATTCTGCAATATTTAAATTCCAAGAATGTGTTTAGCTTGAGAACGTGATGGACTTTTGGCTCAGCTGGGCTGCTTGGAGTGCACTGAAGTTGTGATGTTGTCGTCCAAAGCCTCAATAAACTTCTCCTTGAACAGGGGGCAACAATCTGTGACTTCTCAAGACTTCCCAAGCCCCAAGAAAAGTTCACTTCTTCTGGCATTCGGCCAGTGTGGGTTTGATAATCTTAACTAAACATGTCAACATCATCTCAATGCATGTCAAACAAACCACAGCTGGATACCCCCAAGGACTGAGAAAAGAAGTTTCCTCCAATCCTGGGTCTTCTTGACATTTCTTTAGAAACGTGCTGGACGGATTCCAGAAGTAATTGCGCTTTTATTTGATTTTCATTAGACGTTATAGCCGGTTGTGTTTTGGAGCCTGGGGGTTGGCAATGGGCCCGGTGCTACGACGTGCAATGTCTCCACGGTATTGACACACTAACACTGAGTAACAGCGAGTACAACACCACTGGCATAGGAAATGTTTCTCAGAGCTACATTTTGTGTGAAATACAGATATATAAACATAATACAATTGTCTGGAGTTTGCATTAAGCCATGGACTGCAGAGAATATATGGATTCAGATCATATAAGGATACAGCTTCCCGAATAAAATTACAATCGACGTCCCACTAAAAACATCTCATTTGCGGTGAGACCAAATTCAAGGTCTTTTGGAAAGAACTTTTTTTCAACGTTTTAACTGTAGGAACCAATATCCAAGCGCCACAGATTGACTACACTTTCTGAACTCTGCACTGCAAGTGAGAAACTCTATTAGTCTGATAGACCAAATTTGAAAACCAAATTGGATTTGTGTGCAGTGTGAACGAAGCCAGATTGACATTCGGAGATCTGCAGAATGGGATTTTCGTAAACCGTGTTTTGAGGGCAGGCACATGAAACGGGAAAATATGGGTATATGAACGGCACTGTACTGCACCGAAGGGCCCGAGAGAGACTTTCAGATGTCTTCAGTGCATCAAAGGCACTTAAAGTTGTTTATGACCTCAAAAAGAGTGGGTCGTGAAAATAAAGATATGAAGACATCATGAAAGCACGAGGGGGTGGAGTGGGAACACTGATACCGCAACACAGATAGATAATGCACATTTTGTTTAGCTCAGGACCATCATTGTGTTCTTCTGTGTGCGGTAAAGGACCATGAAGTGGGAGGAAACTATTTGAAAGTTCAGAATACTGTATATAAAACCTTTAAAAGAATAATTCAGCAAACATGAACATTCTGCGTCGTTGACTAACCCCGGCGTTGCTTTAGACCCACATGACTTTTTCTCTTTGGTGGAGCACAAAAGGTGAAGGTTTAAATAGTTTAGTTTGTCATACAGTAGAATGCTATCATATGCCATGAGTCATATGGGCTACTTTTGTAGATAAAATGTAGATTTTTATGTAAAAATCCTGACAGCTCCAGTCCCTATTCGCTTGCATTATATTAAAAAGTGTGGCCAGGATGTTCTTCAGAAAGTGACTTTTGTGTTCCAGTCAAACTGGTTTAGAACAACATGGTGGGGATTAATATTGACAGATTTTTATTCATTTGTTTATTGGTGAACCGTCCCTTTAAAATGTTTTTCATTTGCATAATCTTCACTTTCAGCCTCCGACACATGACAGGAGCTCTCAAGGCCAATTTCAGATTAATATACAATAACAGCCATTTACACAATCATTGCGTCATTTCATCTTCATATCGTATCATAGCATAGCATAAAGGTCCAATATACACAAATATGTCTTCAAATGTGTATAAAGACCTTACATAATGAAGCGTTATGTTTTGATAACCTTAGAGTGAGCTATTTCTATCTACAAACACCACCGGTCGCCATGTTGTTTCTACAGTAGCCCTGAGCAGACAAACTTTTCGTAAATACGTCATCTCCTTCGGCAAGTGACGAAGAGACTTAGTTCTGTGTCAGCCAACGTAGTGCTTCAAAAGGGAGGGGGGAAGAATGGAGTGAGCCGTTGGTTGCAATTTCGCAACCTCACCGCTAGATGCCGCTATTTTTTATACACTGGACCTTTAAACGTTAGCTCAACAGCTATGGTTTTATTTTTACCATTTTTGCCAAAAGGTGACTGATAAAGCAAGGCTTAAATGAGACAAGGCTAAACAAATGGCACAGAGCCGCAGACTGTACGTTTCTTTCCTCTTTTCACCGTTATCCTTTTCATTTATTCAACAATCTATCAATTCAGCACCAAAGTTTTCCATCCATCAGCACAAAGCCACAGTTCCATTACACAAAGATAAAGATGAATATGAAACACAGCAATAACTCACTTGAGGGTGACACAGCCGCTGCCAGAAGGTGGCGCTGTCCAGAACACCTGTATCCTCGTGCGTCTCCTAGGGATGCTCTCAGTGACGGCCGGGGGGCAGTTGGTCATGAACTGCGTGTCACTTTCATCGATGAGCTATGGAACAACACCGGCGATTAAATACGGTACAAAACTTCACAGTACGTGTGGTTAAAACAGTGTTTCATACAGCTTCATTGCGTGAAATCACAGGGATCGGGAAGAAATGGTAGTGTAAAAATGAATTTAATTTATGTTTTATGAGGGATAAAAAATGATGAAAGATAAAAAAGGAAAAAGCATAAATTGTCTTCGAAAATTTAAGATCTTTACTACCTCTTTACTGATCCCAAAATTACAATTTTACAAATAATGGGAATGCAGAATTCCCTTGGGTCTGTAAAAAGCAATTTTCAATGAAGCGTTTTAATGAAATTTAATTTAAAAAAATCACACATCCGTGGATACGGTTTTATTCTTTGGAGCAAGTAATATTCCATCTCAGGAAGTTAAGGGTCAAACAATATAAGTGTGATAAAAGAATGAGTGTTCTGAACAAAATGTTGGAAAAAAGTATTGAGTACTGCCTCTCTTTCTCTCCGTTTCTACTTCCCAACCTTTTACATACACACATATTTGTGTAAACCTGCAGCTGCACACAATAACGTCTGGTTTCTGTCCTTCATTTTTGCAAAGAAAGTCAGAAATGCACTTTTGGCATCACAAGCAACCTTGCTCCTATGTTCGGTCAAAACGCACAGCGTACCGGAAACTTTTAAATTAATAGCGAAACTGGGGTAAACTTTGAAAGGATATGCTGTAGGACGTTTCCACAGTGTTTATTTGAAAAGAGGCCATGTGGGCCAGGCAGCCGGGTACATTGTTTTCCGGGTAAAAAGTAGCTGTCTTGAAAAGCTGCAATGAGAAGAGAGATGGAACAAGACAAGTAGAGTTTACTTTGACTGTGGCTCCGAGCAAGACTTCCTGTGGGACAGCAAGAGCGGATTTGTGTTTACTGTTTTAAATTCCCCCTCTTTCAGTCTCTCTCGAACGCAAACACATCGCCACACAGGCAGTGGCCTAAGTGTATAACCGTGTCTCCTCACGGAATTGAGGATGTTTTATCATCAAGGGGTTCCTTGGAGAGATTCGACTAAATAAATGTCGAGATGTTTATTTCAACCATGCTGGTTTGGCCCGAGAGTTGTTTGTCAAGTCGTGCTAGCACAAACAGAGCAACAACATTATATATGAGCTGTCGTGATGACTGATGGATATGAATATTTTGAAAGGCATCGCAAACAGAGGCAAAAAGCAAACAATGCTGAATGAGGTTTTGTCCGCAAAACAATAAGGTCCTTTTGTTCTTCTGCGTTTCAGAGGTATTTTATAGATATACGAGTATAATAAGACCTTACGGAAAGACATCTAGGAAAGTCTATTTCAGTTTTTATCCTCTAAGATCACAATATTTACTTGGGTGAATATTTCTCAAAGTAGGTTTATTTTTGAAAGCCAATTTCCAGACATAGACTTACGATCTTACGTTAAATAGACCAAGAGAAAAAAATACAGTTCACTAAACACATTATGGCCTTCTGTGACAACATGCCCCAATAGCAAAGAATGCTACTACACTTTATGGGGTAGGTTGTCATCACAAAAAATATTTAAGACACGTGACAACTTGCCCCAACCTGACATTAAGAAAACTTTTGGTTACCTGTCTTCAATATAGATGACCCTTGCCAGTAAAATAAAATGCTATCGATATTAAAGTTACGAAAGGCTAATAAGATTTTCAGCTAGGTATTTAAAACCAACATGCAAAAATAAATACAGCAACTAAACAACCCCATGTGACAACTAGCCCCGCTCTCTTCTATCATCATTTACTTAACAATCTTGCTTTTTCATACCGGTATGACTTTCTTTTATTTCCAGAACACAAAAAAAGATACTTTGAAGAAAGTTTGTAACCGAACTGTGCCGACACCCATTCACTTCTACTGTTTGGAGACAAAAGTGCAAGTGAATTGGTGCCATTTTTTGTGTTCTGCAAAAGAAAGAAAGTCATACAGGTTGTAAATGATGACAGGGTGAGTAAATGATGAGAGAGTTTTCGTTTTTGGGTGAACGAAGTGTGAAATTAAACATAAAATTCCATCACCAAAAAATGTGTATCATTGTGTCATGGTCAGGATCCATCAAACTTGGTAAAAAGGTATCTTTAACTCAACACTTCCTCAATCATTTTCAATCACAGAGAAAACTCAGCAACCTAATAAATGGGTCAAACTCTCTGCTTAACGTGGTCTTGTAAAAATAGATTCCGAAGTTACAAATTGTGTCACTATACTACAGAGGACGCCTAAATGATCCTCTCATAACCTCAACCGTCACGCGCAATATATTGTGTCCTCAATAATAAAACACCCACACACAGAAAAGCTTTCCTTTTTGTTTCTCGTCTTTGCTGTGTTTTTCATTTTACCTTTCAGTCAATTTAAACTGTCAAGACAGGAGATCTCCCAGTTAAAGACCCCGACAGAGGCGGACGTTAGCTAACATCCGGCAGGCAATCTGAGAGAACACACAGCGGTGAGGAGCGCCGAGCGGCAAGCACGGCTAATGAGATCTGGGGGGAGAGATGCCCGCGCTAACAGGCTTCTTGCTTCAGTCTGGCCGGCAGTGCGGTTTGATGTGGAGAGCACTAAATGATAGGGCTCCTGTCTTTCTCAGAGGACATGACTGTGAGTTGGTCAGTGAATTAGCAATGAGGAGCAATGTGTCTGGGAGATTTAACCTCTGTAGCTCTGCTCTTTGGTCAAATACCAAGAGCTTATAAAAAACACAACAAATTCCTTGTGTGTTGCACTTGGCCAATAAAGCAAATTCTCATTCTGATGTGATAGATCTCATTTTTAAGAAGAGACTTTACTGATGCCCTTTTAAATTTTCCTATAATATCGCTAAACACAAACTGTTGAACGGAAGAGGTCACAAGTCTTCATAGATCATCCTTGAATATGACATAGAGATTATCCAAATCAATTCTGATGTATATATTCTCTTAATGATCATCTAGTCTTGCCAACAGCATCTGAAATCTATATTTGTCAGCCATAACTTTTTACAGCTAAGCATTCTCTCGCAAAGCAATTATTGAGGAAAATTGACATAATTTGTATGCTATGTGCTGAACAGAGGGGACCAAAAGACTGCGACCGCATTGAAGAATTTTAAGCAAAAGAACAACCAAAGGTTGCGAAATATAGAGGAAATATTTAGGATGCTGCACAATTTTTAGCTCGCTAAACAAATGCAACTTAACTGTTAAGCCTTTGATAGTTCACTTATCGCAAAATGAAAATGCTGCTAATCTAATTTATAGGTGAATTAAATTAAAAAAGCATGTTTGCCTTGCAGTCTCAGACATTAGGACCTTACAGTAGAGTTGTTATTGCTATTTCGAAAGTTTTCAGTGACTTGATCTGATTATAAACTCATTGCTCTAAGTAGTTTGCAAAGCGTGTGTGTCTAGAGAAATAGAAAGATCATCTCTGTGTTCTTTGCGAGCTTGAACTCTCGCCTGTGCTTCAAACTCACTGTTCCCAAGTATTTATTTAGACTTTTTGAACCTCCTTATTTAGAGGACAGAAGAGACAAACAGGAAAGTGGGGTATGGAAAAAATGGATCGGGATGCCGGATTCAGACTCGGGTCCCAATGTACCATCAGCACGTCACAGGTGTTGCTTTCTTCAACATGTTCTCTTTTCCTAATGCTCCAGAAAAAAAACACTCTGCACATGTACTGCGTCTACGGACATGCAGAGACAATCCGACGCAAATCATTTCTGCAGAGACTGCAATTAGAATGTCTTCTCTGACTGCTAGAGTTCAGGGCAGTTATATCGGGTCACAGTAATCTCTCACCTTGAAAGTGCCCGCATAATCATCAGGGCTGACACCCTCCCTTCCTTCCTTCAGCGCGATGAGGGTAAATCCACGAAAGTAAGATGGACTGGAAGCGTGCAAACTCACTGGAGAAAGAAAGGGAATGTGGGTCATACCAGAAATGAGCTTAACAGTAGGTCAGATCTCTACAGTGTGCCAGGGCAAGTTGCAAACTGTTCGCACATTTGGCATGTAAGTTTGAATGCGTAGGAGTGCTTTTCACATGAAGCAGTGAATACATATGCATGTACAAACACGCTGGACGTAAAACTCATAAATGGACCACTTACATATTCCCAGTAGCACTGAAAATGACATTATAGAGATATTATATTTATTTTAAATAAAATGAAAACTGGCGATGTTTGAAATTATGATGACAGGAAAATTATTTTGTGAACACCCTTTGGACAGTTTACCAGATTTCAGTAAACAGCATTGTCTAGTCAACTCACTTCCCAACATGTGTTTTCACAAATATTTAGCATATAAAACTTTACAAATAATAATGTTTACTTGTAAACGATTCCAGCTAACACATAATGCATGTCCAAAGCGACTTTCAATAAAATAAATGATATAGAGACATTGTATTTATTTTGAATAAAATGAAAACTGGCTATGTTTGAAATTATAATGAGAGGGAAATTATTTTGTGAACACCCTTGGACAGTTTACCAGATTTCAGTAAACGGCATAGCCAACTCACTTCCCAACATATTTTACAAATAAGTAGCATGTACAACTTTACAAATAGTAATGTTTACTTCTAATCGATTCCAGCTAACACTTAATGCATGTCCAAAGCGACATTCAATAAAAACAATTATCCGCGTTCGAACCCATGACCTTTGCGTCATTACGCAAAGCTTTCCCACTTCCAATATCTTTACGCGCCGATGTTTACAAACAAAATTGTTTAATATAAAGACGTACAGCTACATGTTTATGTTGTCTAACCTCTGTAAATGCTCCCCGCTTGGTAAGTTTCCGGATCTCCCTCAACTCTGATCCGAAATTCGTTCCTTCCGTCTCTGCGAGCGCCGCGCGTCTGCGTCGCCGTCCGTGAGATTCGACAGAAACCATCCGACCTCGACTCTCTCTCCGCGGTCTCCCTCTTGAACGCGTCCGTATGCAGGCAAACCACACTGAAGAAAATGAACAGCGCAACCAGCGCGTCCCTGTCCATCGCACCCATTCTCGCCTGTGCGCTTGGCTTTCAAACACAAGTTTGCGATCTTAAGCACCAGCCGTCAAACAACGGGAAAAGACGATCAAAACAAACAGAACATCCAATGCTGCGTGAATCGACGGAACTTGTCTATTTTGAGGTCCATTTAGGGAATAAAACAGAGAAAAGCGACCGTATCCATTCCAGCAGAGCGGATAATGTGGAGATCGCAGACGGCTGATAGTCCCGTTGCAGCGGAGCGCGAGACTGATGTTGACTTTACTCACACTGTGAAATGCCTATAAGGTCTCCGTGATAACCGAGTGCAGACCAATAGAGAATAGCATAAAGCCGGCAGACTTTAAACAAACTGTAGACATGCACACATGCCAAAGACTGACATTCATGCTCAGATGAGAGAGAGAGAGAGAGAGAGAGAGAGAGAGAGATGTTTGAACAGCCGGGAGCTGCAGCAGCAGGCAGAGAGTCATAGGGGGTCGCGCGCTATGATTTGGGGAACTCCGCCTGTTATTTGTTTACGCACGGAGAATATTTTGTTATTATTTTAAAAATGTTTATTATTTATTGCGTATTTATTTTAAAGGGTACATAAATTACATAATAGCCTAATGAATATTATTATTTTAATTATTAATAGCCAAAATAAAACTTTTATGCAGTTCACTCGTAGCTCCTGGAACTATTCCCATCTGTAAATCTAGCTTTGCTCCCTCGTTTGTAAGTCACTTTGGAGTCTGTTAAATGAATATATGTAAAGGAATACAATATTAACCAAATACACATTGAAACTAAACACTCATTTAATTCAATGTATCATATTGTATTTAGTCTGTGTTGAAGTTATGTTTAAAATATAATTTTCTATTACACAATGGTCATTATATAAAATGTTTACTTTAAAACTAAAAATATATTGGTGGTAAACATACTCAAGCAGTTTTGTCTGAAATTGAAATTAAATTGAGATTAAATCTTCTATTTTATATCTACATTTTTGGCTAAGTAAATAAACATTTAAGTCCATAAAATTACAACTATACTTTTATGTAAAAGGCTTTTCTTTGTTAAATATACATTATAACATCGATGTATCTCTTTTGCAATAATAACTTACACAGACACTAAGGGCTAGATCTGTGCAGACACAAAACACAGACAGTGATAAAACTGGCGGCTCACCAAAAGGGTTGCAAACTAGGCCCTTACCCATACCTTCACGTGACATCACAAAGACCAAACCTGCCAACAAATGCCTATAAAAAATGACCTTCCATGCCGAGCTGTTTGTTTAGCATCTCACACGTTCACTTAACCTGTGTGTGATCTTGTCACCTGACCTATTGATCTGCCAGTAGTTGCTTCTGGGGTTGTGACACCACGAGGGGACGGTGTGAAATATAGCAGAAGGTTTGTTTGGCTGTATTGCACCAGTGAGCTCGGGGTTCGTGTGATTGAAACACACCAGCGCATTTGAGCTGTTGTTAACGCTTTGGCAGGGGCTTCGTAACACTGGAGAGAGACAAGAAAAGAAAGTTTAGATAAGGTATATCAGACGATTAAAACCATTTTACAGGAAGTTTATTATGTCCGATAGTACTAAAGTTCAGGATCAGAATTCAGTATGAAAGGATGACGACGAACTGTTATTTTACGAAAAAAAGAGCTGCGTCACCATTTTTTCTTTATTAGCTGAACTTTCCCTTTAAGCAGCTATTCCAGTATGAAACTCTGCATCCAGATGTCACTGTGGTAACAACGTCTTGAGTCAAAAGTACGGGTGATAAAGCCAGATGGCAACTTAATGCATCACAGAGACAGCTTTTACTACTTAAGGAAACGGCAAAGGTTGCCAGGAAGCTTGCTTTCAACTGCAAAAAATGTTTCTGATATCCCGTTGAGGTCATTGAGTGCACCGACACACTCCGTACTGTATGATATTTGCTGTTTCTCCCGAGCAAGACATCACAGCGAATTCAAAAGTTGCACCATTGACAAAAAATTCAGATTTTTGCCACATGCAGCACTGGAGACGTTTAAAAGCTCAGGTGCGAAAACACCTCTCATGAATATGTTAATCGCATGCCGCCTCAGCAAACCTGAAGGCAACTGGAGACCAGGGCGGGAGTGGACCTGAGAAGCTAAAAAGACCCTCTCAGCTTTCATCTCATCTGTTTCAGTCGGTTTTCAGCATTATGAATAACAGATCATAAGGCTGTGCAGCTTGTTTTCTACCCTTGTGACCACAAATGATTCAGGCCTCCGGGTTTGACTGGCAGCTTTTGGAAAAAGTGCTGACAAATGTTTGATTCTGCATTTTGTTTATATTATACTCGCCGTACAAGAACGGTACAGTCTGTGAGGTGAGCTTTTAAAGTGGTTGGGAAGTGTTTCCTAAACTTGGTCTACATCTGGCAACACCTTTCTTAATTGATGGACATTCAAAACATTCAGTAAAAGCCACAAAAATCCAAGTTAATAGGAGTTTTAAAGAAACAATTCCCTCCCCAAAAATGCATTATTTATTCACCCTTATTTAGTTCAAAACCTGTATATGACTCTTTCTTCTGTGGAACCCAAAATAAGATATTCGGAGAAATGTCTCAGTGGTTTTGTGTCCATACAATGCAAGTCAATATGGGCCAATGTAGTTTTGGTTACCGACATTCTTCTAAATGTCTTCTTTTGCGTACTGCAGAAAAAAAAAAGTCATACAGGTTTGAAATTACATCAGTGTAAATAAATGATAAAATATTTATTTTTCATTCGATTAGATGCAATTTCATGATCCTTAAACACAAGACATTGCTGGAAGAGGAGGAAAGAGTTTATGTCTACGAAGAGCTTTGTGTTTGGCTCCCAAAGTGAAAGGACCGTTATACAGGTAAGCGCAGTGCCCTCTTGTCCTAAAGTGATAAATGTTCAAATCACTAGAAGCTAATGTACTGTGCTGGGGACTTTTTCTTTTAGTACCATTCTAATTGACTACGGGGGCAAGTGATGCATAAAGCCCATATGCCTATTTTTCCAGAAACACCCTCTGTCCCCAAACCCTCCGTTGGTAATTAGAGGGTGTGGCTGTGAAGAATGACCACAGGGTCTGCGTTTTCTCCTACCCCAGGTCGCATGTAATGCAGGTGATGGTATTAGATGCTCGTTCCAGCAGATTTATGAGGTGTTTTCCTGTTTCTGCATTTAAAGCCTGGCTGTATCCCTTTGATGATATCTCTGCCTGGGAAACGACACAGAGATGACTCTGACAACTGGAACACTGCGAACACTGTTTACTGGTGTAGTTTAATATGATATGAGATTTTATTATAATTAAATGAACAGAAGAGATTCTTGTCTAGGAGCGTACTGACTTATTCGGCCAGACCTCTTCATAGACTTTCCAAAGGGAAACAATGAAACAGTTTGTAACAAAGTCACTGTTCTCTAAAGACACACAATAGAAGTTTTGCTGATAGCTCCCCCATGTGGTTGATATGCGCAATTGTCTGTTACCAGTGTCGTAAATAATGCGGCCGCATAAGGTTCCCGGTAAATTTGTTGACTAAACTGATGAAACGGCAAATGCAGAAATGTTGTTTGGAAACCATTTTGCACTCTTCCGCACACAGGGGATGGGATGGGCGGGGCTGCGTGTACCAACCCGAACACAGAACTTACAGAGTGTGGTTTTGGCCGCTATGAGGCTGCTCAGGTAGCAGCGTGTGTTGAATTCGTCCGGTTAAGAGTTGTTCTACCACTGAAATAATTTTAGAGACATTATTTTAAGGTAAAAAAAACTACAAATTGTTGCTTTAAAATGATTCTGTGCTTCAGATATTTTCTTTCAAAAGGATGCTTTTTTAAATGCAACTCAGAATGCATTGCATTAAAAAAAGAATGACAAAGATAAAAAATGCATAATCATTTTTATGCATTCTATCATACATTACAAGCTTGAAGGGATAGTTCAAAATCTGACATTTTAAACCTGTATGACTTTCTTTCTTATGCAGAACCCAAAAGAAGATATTTTGAAGAAAGTTGTTAACCGAACAGCGCGGGCCCCATTCACTTCTATTGTATGGACACAAACTTTCTTCAAAATATCTTCTTTTGTGTTCTGTAGAAGAAACTCAAAAAAGTTTTGAAATGACAAGGTGAGTAAATAATGACAGAATTAAACATTTTTGGTTGAACTATCGCTTTAAAAGTTTGTCATTGGTTTTGCAACTTCTTGGTTGATAATTTCATAGACGATTTGCTACAGATATTTTTCCAAATATAGCATGATGTTCGCAAATGTAGTTAGTTAAACGTGAATCATGGATGCTTGAAAACCGCTGTTGGGAAAGGTCAAATTTGTACCAAAGATGGTGTAGTTATTCTGACAAACAATGTTGGACTTTCAGATAAACAAACAAAAAACATGTCCTCCTTTAGTGGCCTGTACAAGTCACAATGCAAACACAATACAAGCGCGCAGCCATGCATGGCATAAATGTGCAATGACAGAACAGGTCAACTTCTGCTGTTTTATCATCTGAACCATCATTTCAGGCAGTCAACAACATGACAGAACCGATGCGTTCTGACGATGATAAATTCATCTAATGTGGAAGGGGAATAACTGTGTTACTTTTCACTTTGCATGCAGGCACACGCTCTTTTGATTTATCATGAATGGAACGTGTCAGCCTTAAAATAATTTCTGTTATTCTGGCACATCTTCCAAATGCTATAAGAAGTTAATGTCCGTTTTTAAAACTACAAGCAACTTCTATTCAGACAAACACTTCTGACTCCACTTTTACGTGATGCTTGTGTGTTATTGCGCTCACAGTATGTCACCTAATTCATATTCATGAGGCAAGCTGAGAAGGGTTATTTGCCCCGCCCACATTTCAGAGCGTTCCTATGCCCCTGCCAAAAGCACTTACGAAACAAAAAGGGTTCGAGGAAACTACCGTAACAAGCCAGTAAACGTTAACGCCGCATTTCCCTTTCAATGTTATTTTTGGTTATTTGCAATTTTATGGCGCCGATAAAACAGCTTTAGAAAGCTGCAAGCAATTTAAAGGCCCTATAAATCCAGTTTCATTCTTTTAAAACGGGCTGTAAATTCAAGCCTCTTTTGTTGACGTCTGATGCATGGATCCTCGAGTCCAGATGATGTCATTAATGAACAGTTGGAGATTTCGTCTTCCTGTTTAAAGCGATTTATGTACTCGTGCCATCGCTGATTTACGTCTTCTCGAGATGCACCATGTGTCACAGTAATGAGCAGCGGATGTCATTTAAATGACGCATTAGTGTTTTAGAAAGCTATTAAGTATCATTGCCTCCAGGAAACTGATTTAAAAGGGACAGTTCATCCAAAAATAACAATTTTGTCATTGTTTACGACTTGCAGGCTTTTGCTTCACCACGCCGTCCCTACCCGACACCTTATGAATCAGAACACCACGGTTATGTCCAAGACTACCTGTAATCTAAAATCCCAAAGGCACTTTGTGCGTCTTCTAATCTGTCCTGTCTTGTGTTCTGAATCCACCCGACAGCGCCGGTCTTGTCCAAACCACTGGTAATTACCTCTGTTATCTGAAACGGAGGGCTGAGGCCTTCCTTTTGCTAAAACAGCCATTTTGAATGTCACGCTACAAAAAAGAAACACAAAGTCTGAGCAGGCACAGCTTTTAGGATTGTGCTTGAAAAGGTTTAATATGCCGAACGAAAGACGTGCTGCCCTGTTCATTTCGGGTTTGTGTTTGCGACTCCGAGCAGCAGAATACAATCAAAGTCCATTATGACCGGAACAGAAAATCGTATCTCTCGAATATAAATGTGCTCTGGAGAGGAAATATGATTTTATTAAATTCGACTAACCGCACAGGCCCTGCTTAATCCTTACAGTGGTGGGCAGATAACCCTGGCACACAAAAACAGAGTCGTGCTTTGTGTACTTTCGGCAGATAATGTAAAAAGTGGAATTGGCTATTACTGTAGAAAGGTTCTTCTGTTACAGGTTATAACTGGATTCAGCAGAAAGCTCGGATGGCCGTCGAATGGCCATCCCCGTAAGTGTTCAATATTTTGGCTAATGTACACAAGTAATGCTTTCGAGTGAATCTTCACAAACAATTAAAGGAACAGGTCACCCATTAATACAAATTCTGCCATCATTTACTCACCCTCGAGTACTGTAATGTCGTTATTCCGACGAACGCAGAGAAATATATTTGAAAGAATGCTTGTAACCAAACAGTTCTTGACCACCATCGACTACCATAGTAGGAAAAATGACAGTAGTACTTAAAAGTGCCCCAGAACTGTATGCTATCCTACATTCGTTAAAATATTTTTGAATTAAAATTATAATATATTATAATATAGTTAAAAATTTTATTTTGTGTTTAACAGAAATTTACAAAGAAATTGTTCCTACTATGACAGTCAATGGTGACCGAGAACAGTTTTTTTCGCATAATTGGTGCCATTTTTCCAGAGGCTTAGGGGTCAGTAAAAAAAAAGAGAAAAGACTGACACTTATCTCACATTGCAACAGCTGAGTTAAGAGATAAGGAAATGAATGAGCACTCAGCGGATCGTGAAGCATTGTGCCTTGGCACGGGTCACCTGTCTAACAGGCCAAAGCGGGCCAAAGCTTAAGTATTCATTCTATCAGGCATCAGAGACTGTATTGACAGAAACCAGCCAAATGGGGTTGCCAGATCTTCACTCACAGAATAAACAGAGAACCTGCATTGGGTGCCAGATCTTTGCTCATTCTCTTTGACCCTGTCAAATAAATAAAAAAGCATTTAAGTGAGTGGGGAATACAGGATATGTGGAATGGACACAGACACATACACATGCTGAGTCAGTTAGCGAGTATTTCAGCTCATGCATCAGTTTTCGTTATGGTCTGCCATCTAGTAGCGATTGAGGCGAGATGGAAAGATTCTTCAGCGAAATAAAGCATCAATGCAGTAACGTGTGTCACAGAACTTATAAATGGCACAAATTGTGTTGAGCAGGTAAGTGTGTGAAGGAAAATCCTGCGACAGCAGAAAATGCATATAGATTCACTGACTGAGCACATTGCAAGAGCACACGGGCTCCATCAGTGTGTTGGATGAGCTACAAAGTCCCTTTGGTCCACAGTACCCCGAATTTTAAGGATTTTCATTGTAAGTTTCTATAAAAGCGCAGAACGTTTAAATCGTTTTGTTAGGGCATGTGGTTTATAAATGAAAAGACATTATTTTTGCTCTCAGATTGCCTCTCTAAACCAAATTAATCTATTGAAATTTTTAAAAGTCAGCATGAAATATCTCCTTTCAGACGCACATTTATAATTTAAGTCTCGGGACCTGTCAGTGTTTTAGCCTAATGTTATCTTCTAAAAGCAGACTTAAAACAACGTGCACACGTACTTTATCATTTTGATCTAAATTCTATAAGAGACCCACGAACAAAGCTCGGCAGCCTCTTACAAAGAAACGGCAGAATAATCCGTCTCAATGAAGCATGGAATCGTGCAGAAATGGACAAAAAAAGCAGACGGAAGACTTATTAGACCTGCAAACCAAACAGACACGGCTTAATCTGTATCGTGTATCAGATGGAGAGTTTTAATTAAATCCGGATTGTGGACACTCGGCAGAAGCCCACGGGCGCCGTCTTATCCCCTGAGACAAAAAAATTAATTCACATTTATTATGCAATTAATTCATATCACTATTGGGTTGGCTCAGCTTCGGAATGTTATATGATAATATGTCACAGAGTCTTTTCCGAGAATGCCAACAGTCCTCCTCCTCGTATGCCAAAAGTTGTCCTTGGCAACAGGAGACGTTATCCTGATGATGGTTTTGTGCATAAATCAAGAAAAAATGACGGTAAAAAATAGTTGCTCATAATTGGACAATTTTGACGGCTCATCCAATATATATGCAAATTCCATGGTGTTTGAGTGGATATTAATTTGCTCCAATGAAACAAAATATGTCTCGGGCTCCACAGCTAATATATGCTAAATTGACACATGGCCTTTTAATTTTAAATGAGAAATATTTGTTCTCGGTTTCTTGGCCGTAATGAAGTCGAAAACCCAAAATACCACAATTGCTACACTATTTCGGGTGGTTTTCATTAAATATGGGAGACCAGGGAGTCTTGTAACACATTTAGATTCAACGTCTGTAATTCCCGAGGTGGATCATAACAGGATGGATTTACTGCGGTGATCCGATTTAATTGTTCAAAATGATTGTTATGCCACCCCATCACCAAACTGTTTCATGTTCAACATTTACACTGAAATCAATAAAATAAAATAAAACTGGAAACAAAAGCAGACAAACATAAAACATAGACCCAGCTATTTAAAAACAGACGTTTTCTGAGTCCACTTTTTCATTGTAATTAAACTTTGCGGGTTTAGTCGATGTGTTTTAGGGAATAATGAACATCTAATGTTTGTTTTATACCCCAAAGCCAATTTCTAATTTATTAAACTAACGGTGTCACAACTCACCCCATGTTACAACATTCTCCAGACTCCCCTGCCAATTCTGTTAAACTTGATTTTTTTCTTCAAAGCTCAATCGTTGGCAGACCGTGGTTTAGCTTAAAGAAGAAAGATTAAAAAAACAAAGCAACTTTCTAACATATCTAACTATGGATAGGCCATGTAGCCTGAAGAATCCATTGCTGTGAGCCCCTATTATAGGATGAACTTGCCAAATCCTTAAGATTCCTACAAGTCCAACGCAAGCTGATAAGACTGTTCCCTTTTCATCATTATGACACATGCTCCATGTTATTGGAGAAACTTTTAAACAACCAAACTTTTTTCATTAAGTTTTGTAAAAACTTTTATAAACACTTCATATCGGAACAGAAATGAAACGCCGAACATTTTGTTCCAAGGCCTTAAAGTATGCTGCTTCTTTTGAAGAAGTGAAAAATCTCACCCTTTGTGCCTTCTACACAGCAATCTCTTATATGGGGTGTGCTAAATAAACACATCTGCAGTATAGGTTAGGAGCCAACAATCCTTACTTATTCAATTCAGATAACTTCACCTGCCATTAAAAGGCTTGGGAGGTTCTGGCAACATCCACGACTTGCAGACTTTTGGCTCGCACCTCATGTTTGAGCAAGAATTTCATGCACTTCTTCACTGATCCCCTTGATAATCTTATTCCTCGTGAATGCATGATTATATATCTGGCTTCATAAGTAGGCATATTTGAGCAGGCCCAACAAGATCTAAGCACAAGGTTTCTTTAACCGAACACGCCTCTGTGTTAAACTGTTCTTTTTGCTTTGACTGCAGAATAAAAGCAAATCCTCCCGGCAGAAATGACGAGAAACTTTCCCTTTGTTTTCTATTGAATTTAGCTTAATACACCCAACACAGAAAAAATCCAAGCACAAGCCACTGCAGCACAAAAGTGGAGCAATTTCCCAATCGACATCGAACATAATATTCCTATTTTTATCAGCAAGCAGAGTGTAATGCGAGTGACGTTTTTGGATTGTGACCTTCGAATTGCCTTTGTGCATTGTCTGTTCTTCTTGATTCTGCAGATATAACAACGTTTTGATATGCATTCTATTATCTATAAGGTTGCTACAAGGTTATGGCTCAAAGGAAACATTCATCGGTCATTCTATGAAATGGATACAAAGTGGTCATTATTTCCATTATCTAAGATTTGAAACTCATAAAACTCGATTAAAAACAATAGTAAACAAATATATAATGTGATTGTCTCAAATACATTAGAATAAACATGCAGGTAATGCATTTTAAAGAATGACCTTTGTATCATTAAAAATAACAATCTAGATTACGCTTTGTGAATTGTTGTAATAATATGGCATGAAGTGTTGTTTACATTAAATGGCACTTATCTGATTTGGGGTAGATGCAGACGGCTTCATCAATGACAGAGAGAGACAGATTTTCCTGACTCGGTGCCCGATCTCGGGCAAGCTGTCTGTTGCGGAAAAGCAATTTCAGGGAAGCACAAGTTGATCGATTCAAATTATGGAATGAAATGTTGCATGCAATCATTTTCATTAATGCCATAAATAAACGCTCAAGGTATAGATCGCAAAAAAGGGTGCTGAACGTTTTACCTCTGAATCCGAGCGCAACAGTGTAACTTCAGCATCTTTTATGATAAGATGACATTGGGTTTGAACTTTTGATTTATAAACCTTGCCACAGTTTCTTTATGCAATTACTGCCAACTTGTGTCATTTCTTTTGAAGGAAGCTCTTTTGTCGTTTTTAATCTCTCATCACAAAAACAACTGTGTACAGGCTTGTTTGAACTTGCGGGCGCACAGAGCTGTTACATTGGCTTATCCTCAGAGACCTTTTTTTTGCTGAAAAGATAAAAGAAAATGTGTCATAAAAAATGTAAATCCCTCCGTCTTGTCTCAGAGGCACAACTTAACACTTTATCTGTCAAATGTTAAAAACCTTTATCTGTCAAGAACGGTTGTCAAACGGATGTTCAATCTTGTGTTACTTGGAAGGCACCTTTGGATAAAAGACTTAATGAGATTTTATAGTCTCATATATGTTTGATGTAAATAAGCAGCAAGGACGTTGTTTTATCTCTGAAGGCACACTTATACATCTGAATGTCTATTTAGAAATAATGTTTTGTTTAATGTTTTGAGTATCATATTAAAGAACCTCCTAAAAACCATACGGTGTCCATATTTTATGTTTTTCTGAACATGTCCAAAACAAAGTTATCAGTAAGGAACTTCAGAACTAAAAAAAAAGACAGACGTTGGGTGTCAATCAACTCAATGACCCGTAACTCCACCAAGATGCTGGATTTCCAGACACAACTTCCAAAAAGTTGGAAGCAAATGCAGTTTAACATATGCAAAACCATGTGAACATGGATAAACAACTAACTGCCAATGGCAAATATCTGTCAGGTTAGCCAATGATCGCTTTCATAAAGGAATATGCCATAATGTATGTGTTTGTCACATTCAGACTTGATCTCCTATCGTTGAGGATATTATAAAATATAAAACATCTTTATATTGATCCTCCTACTGTACATAAGCTCACCATGATATGCAACACAAGATTAACGATAGGTTTAAAAACAGAACAATGCAATAAAATCAAGCGTTGAATTATGACATTTCTCCCAAAAATACAAATTCTGTTATCATTTACTCACTCTGGAGTTGTTTGAAATCTGTATAAATTGATTTTGTTTTGATGAACACACATTTTGAAGAATGCTTTTAACCAAACAGTCACCATTGACAACCACATTCGAAAAAATGACAATGGTAGTCAAAATTGCTTTAGCACTGTTTGCTTTCCTACATTGTCCAATTATATTTAAAAATATCTTTATTTACAGATTTGGAACAACTTGTGGCTGATTAAATGAAGACAGAATTTTCCTTTTTGGGTGGACTGTTTCTTTAACAGTTGTCAGTGATGTCACACTGCTTATATCTCACTGCTGGTAACAAGCAAAAAAGAAAGAAATTCTACACATTCTTGCAGGATTTCAATTTAAGTGAAATCTCAACTGCACCACTGGATTCATATTAGGAACAGAGAGCATTTTATTCCATGACTTGATAACTTGACCCGCACTGTCTTCTAAAGAGACTTTTTTCTCTCTCTATTTCTTGCAGACAACAGCTATAGTGGGAGGGAGGCAGTGGAATATAACAGGGAGCTGCTCAGAAAGACTTCCCACTAGGTCACAATTCATTTTCCATGATAAGGCCGGGTTCAACATAGAATGGGCACAGTCGCGTGAAACCGTCGTGATGACAATACCAATAGTGTAGAGGAGCACGCGTCTGGCTGTGAGTGAACACCTGTATCGCCAGAGAATATTAACTGTTTTTGAAAGACTCACTCATCGTAGCATCTACAAAAGCTTCTGTTTTTAATCTCATCCTTACAATCTCTGAGGACGTTGCACAGCATGTGCTTTTAAAACAGCACAATGTATTTCTTACACCGCATGGAGACGTAACACTTGATAGATTGTGCTAAAACTTTAATCAATGGTTTGTAGTTTTATTGAATTTTTGTCCAAAAACAGTCGTTTTATTTGAGAAGCCATACATAAATGCTGCTGTATTGAGACTGTAGAGACTGTAGACTGGTAGATCAATAAAGAAATAACTTTTCTGATGTTTTGTGGCAGATGTTGGTATAGCTTTAAATATCAAGCCATGTCTTGATCAAAAATACACAGCGCCGCAATAATGGAGTTATATATAAGACCCTAGGACAATTTAGACAAATCCATTGACCTAGATGCTCTAATGTATTGACTGCTTCAAAACAAATCAACAACAAAAATCTGAATTTCCAATCAGTAGCGAAACGTGATTTCTCTGCCAAGTGTAGAAGTTAACTTTTAATAATAAACAATGAGTTTATAGGATGCAGTCATTAAACAATAAACAAGTCCATTAGCAGCGCATCATGACAAATATTGTTTATTAAACCTTGCTCATGAAGACTAAGTTAATTTCACATTAAGTGTTGTTATTACAGCTGTGGTCTGTGAGGAGTTAAATTTGCAGCTGTGATTATTTAGCTATTCATTATTACACAGCTCAAGTCCCAGCAATTCTCGATTATAATTGGTCAGTCGTGGTTGGTCACACAATCTGCGCCTTTAAAGTTGTCCATCAGAGGCGCTGTAGCAGGCCGTTGCTAAGAAGAAACAGGATTGTTTTAACGCTTTCTATTGGCTTACCGCTGTAATGACGGTGTGGAGATGAACTCAAAAGCTGAAATTCTAATATTTACATAGATATCAAACTTAAGTGGGTTCTCAAAGAGCGGGCGGCAGCGAGCGAAGTTTGTTGCGGTGTTTGCGAACATTTTTGTACGCAATTTTGCTGCATCTCAAAAAAATAAAGTCTTGATATATTATATACGGTAGGAAATGTACAAAATATCTTTATGGACCATGATCTTAATATCCAAATGATTTTTGGCACAGAAGAAAAATTTATCATTTTATCATCTTACAATGTATTGTTGCCTATTGCTACGAATATACGTGCGACTGGTTTTGTGTTCCAGGGGCACATATTATATGATACTATACATTTGATATTACTGTTAAGAATTCAGTTCCAGTGATTTACTATAAAAAAAAATGAATTTGACTAATAGCGTTATGATTATTTTAAACATTCTACACGTCACGCGATAGAAATCACAATCATACTATTATCGCGGATTTGCTTGGCCATCATGTAGTGAAAAATCTGTCAATCTTAGCTAGTCACATCTCTGTGGTATTTCTGGGACAACTTTTAACTCAACGTGTGTTGTCCCTTTTATTTATTTACCACAAAATCAACACAAAAATATATTAAAATGCCTAACCGGCCTAACACAAACAATGTGTTAATAATGAACAAATCCTTTTTGAGAGAGACTTTTGGGTGTGAACAGGCCTTTAAAAACATTTTTTTCTCCAAAATGTTCACGTCTGTTGCTTCTTACAGCATCTGCACAACCATTTCCCAATAAAAACAGAACTCTTAAAATCTGGTGCTTGTAACGGGCCCATGCAAATGGTTTCATCTTTGAAGCAAATAGCTCGTACTGATCGAAAGATGAAAGCGAGATATACCGAGCGAAGAAAGAGCGAAGGAGGTCGTACAAGTCCCTGGTTTATCCACACAGCAAACAGAGATGCGTACTTTCCTGACTATTTGCATGTGAATGTGAGAAACTGTTCCCATGGCTCTCTCAAGCACGAATAGGTAGGGCGACAGCACAATAGCTAATGTTTAGCATGTGAAGATTCCAATGACAAACCCCCTCTCTCTATTTAGCCTTCACAAACACTGCGGAGAGACGCGCGGGGTTCGGCTGCCTCTCGCAGCGAGGTGACAATGTATCAGACGCACAATAAGACTTCTTCCAGCAATAACAATCAGGTGACAAATCGGCACATTCTGTTCTACAGCATTGTGTGCACTTAAATAACAGCTCGCAGATGATTTAACGGTGGATCCTCGTGTTCTGCTCAAGCTGTTTATGTCGCCTTGTGAGAAACTTTTCAAAACGCAAGCGTCGCGACTAGCTGGCAGTCGTACAGGAACAAGCACCTCCATAACCCCACGACGCTCTCGCACGTCTCCACGTTGACCACGGGCATATGTTGTGCAAGTATAAACACATTTTGTCATCTTGGAATTTAATAGCGGGTATTTTGTGGCTGCCGTTGTTTGCACTCACACAGATGCTGCTTGAACCGCAGAATAATCAGAGAAAGGCTTTAAAAGCTGGTATACACATGTGGCACATGCGGAAATTTCCCATAATGCACTTGGACAAAAGCTCACACTTGGGTCTAATAACACATAAACCTTGTTTTGCTGTATGGCTTTACTGTCAGAGTTTATTTTGTGGTTTTTACCTACTTTTTGTGTGCTGAGCATTTTTTTTCTGGCGCACTTCGGAAAACGAAGTAAAAACATAAATCTTCCTTCGAATCAGTCGTCATGCCCCTTCGTTCACCTATGACAAGAATGTCTACCACGTTGAATGTCTACCACCAAGCAGCTTACAATGCACTTCCTGCGCACCCTTCCTATTGGCCGCGAGACGGACACTGATTTGTTTACTTGGGGTCAATTTGCTCATCCCGCTATTGTGCTTTGAAATATTCATCGCAGCTGTGTACACTTAATTGCCATGGAAACAATTAAAGCTCCTCGCGGTTAAGAATCTGCACAGAGGGTCTTGGAATTAAATTAGAAACGTCAGTCACCGGACATACGTGGGAGGAAGAAAGTTTCAGGTCACTTTGGGGAGAACAGACAGCGTTTTACTCAAATACAAGCATTTCCCTACGGTGTTATATGGCGGTGTTATATGGCGGAAATGAACATTTTACAGTAAAAGTGTACAGCCCCGGCTAAAAAATGACAGTAAACAAAAAGGCCCGTTGACCTAGATCTTTTTGCCCTTCCTCTCTTTTTTGCCAGTGCTGGTAATTTCCCACTAGATGTTACCGCAGTAAAAGTCATTATCTTTGTGATAGAATAGCCCAAGGAATCACAAACTGTCTGCTTCCACCTTTATTGACATTAAACTACAGAGCCACTGACATCCACCTTCCATTCTTCGGCCGGATTGATTGGATCAGATGAGATAACTCTCACACATCAAGCTGAGAAATGAGCCCACACTTACAGACAGGTGGGGAGGTTAAGCCACCCGCTACACACACACACACACACACACACACACACATACACATACACATACACATACACACACACACACACTCGCGCGCGCGCTTCTGTGATGTGTCATGTTTCTTGATGTGTCAACCTACCAGCTGCCCCCTGACCCAGCAGAGACACCATTAAAGGAGGCCATCAATTAAACCAAAAGAATAGGGTCCACGCTAACCATCTCTTCACATGGAAATACAGGCAGCAGGAGAAAGCTGGAGAAAATAACAAACATCAGCAAAGAAAGGGCCGAAGGTAATACTAATTTTGGTAGTGGCTTAGAAACAAAGGCCATTTTAATGAACATTGACTAAAATGGACACAATTTATTCACCCAAATGTCGTTCCAAACCACTTTTCGTTCAAATGCCATTGAGAGTCACGTGCGTCTTGACAAATCATATGGTGCTAAGGTTGGAAATGCTTATTTTCAGGATCTCTGTAAATAAGGACTATTATTGGTTGAAAAAAATAGCTAATTTTGCTACTTATTATTTCTGTTCCACTGGAAAAAGTCCACAAAAGAATAAAAACAACACAGAGTTGAATAAATAAACATTTACAATTACATTTATAAAATTTAGCAGGATCTAGTGGTGAGGTTGCGAATTGCAACCAATTGCTCGCTCCACCGCTCACCCCTTCCTTTCGAAGTACTACGGTGGCTGACACAGGAATATGTTTTTGCTTTTTTGGTTCTAAGGAGATAATGTATTTACGAAACGCGCTCTGTAGAGCAGTTTGTCAGTTTGGGGCTACTGTAGAAACAACATGGCGAATTCCACGTAAAGGGACCCGTGGTGTATGTAGATAGAAACAGCTCATTCTAAGGTAATAAAAATATAGCGCATCATGTAACGTCTTTATACACTTCTGAAGGCATGCATATTATTTTGCATTTCTGTCAATTGATTCTCCAAAAATGACATTGTGCCTTAACGGTGCATTCACACGGGGCGTTAGCGTTAACGCTTCTCATTTACTCTGAATAGGTGACGTAATGCGTTGCCAAACTGAATTGTGGATCCGTCTCTATCGTGTCAATGGCGTTCCTCACTGTTGTTGCTAGAAGTGATACAGCTACGGCCGGAAGTGGTGCAAAATCTCGCCATATAATTACAATGAATTACATTAGCTAACACCTTCACCTACCCCAACCCTAAACCTAACCTTACAAAACCGTTTTTTAACGTGACAAAAATTATGCGGCATTGTAGTGATCATGATAGAAGTTGAAAATTCCTCAACATTTCAGGAGCCAACGCAGATCAGATCGCCTTATGTAAATAACCTAGTGCAGGCGCCAGCCAACTGCGTTCATGCAAGACCGGAGAAGAATGTGATTGGCTGTTGTCACTATGACGATTGTGTCAGGGCCATGCTTCAGACACACCCTCCATCAAGCGTTGACGCCCCCTGTGTTAATATTACATAGTATTTATTATCTCTTGAAGGCATAAGCGGTTAGACTACATTCATGATATAAATATTTGCTGAAGACAACATTTTCTCAAATTGTACCCCTGCACAGTCTATACAAATACTCCTTAGGAGAGTTTTTGTTGATTTAAGGAATAATGCATGTGCGATTCTCTCTCTACCGTTCTAGGGTGTAGCATCTACGCCAGCAGTACAAACTTTTATGGCCAATGAATCCCCAGCCTGAGGTCTTTAAGTGCTTTTTTATATCCAAAACATCATTTTCAAGGTTTATAATGTCAACTTCACTCAACATCAGAACGGCTTAAGAAGATCAACTGCAGAAAGCCGCAATGATTTCCAATAGTACACTGCGAGTACAAAGATCTAATTATGAATAATTGCCAGCCGGTTTCTCTTGATGACAGGCGACCTGGCTCGGCTGTATGAAATCATTATACCCCTAATCGCAGAACGGACGCAGCGTCCTTCATAAATCTGCATTAGCTAGAATCTCGCTTTGAAAAACTTGAAAGATGCTGCTTAAATCACTATTGCGTTTACATTACTGCACTTGCTTGGAATAAAATACAACTGATGCTTTGACAAATTGGTTACATTCCTTTAATGTCGCTTGGTGCGTGTCGGCAAATTTACTGTTACAACATAATTATAGCACGAGCTAATATTAAACAAAGCTGACTTAAAATTGGTACCTGATTAAACCGGGTAGTTATTTTTTGCATAATTTTTTTAATAGATGAACAGTCATCAATCCATACAATAATAACAGTTTAGCATTATTAATTTTTTATTCCTATGACTAACTTGCGTCATTGTTTTTTAAAGGAGTTAAATGGCTTTTGTTTTAATTCCAGACCGCTCTCAAACTGAACCAGGGCTTTAGTTCAAAAATACATCCTTTTAACAAAGCACTTAAATAGGTTATGCTTCCATCTTTGGTTAAACCTCTGTCCACCAAATTGTCCACTTTCATTGTGACTGAGCGTTGACCTTTCCAAACCTTCACAGATAATGATTTCTGATAAACCACAGAAGAGAATTTGAATGTTATCACTTTCTACAGCCCTCTATTGGACAATTGGGTTGAAGATGGTCTTTTGTGCACAGCCACAAGAGAAATGGGCTGAACTACAAGAAATAGTTCTTGCTATTAAGGTTTGGGCTAGTGACCAGGCACTATATAGAATATGAAACAAGAATTAATTATTGATAAAAATTACTTTTTACGTCTAAAAAGTGGGAGTCAATTGACCCCCAAAGACAGACAAGTCACTAAAATTATTCTTTCACTCTTTCATACAGAACTTCTATAAAATATAATATAAAGAGAAACACACAGAGAGAGAATTGTTTAATCCTATAATATAGTATCTCAGAAATTTTAGCTCATTTTCTATTTTAAAGGAATAGTTCACCTAAAAATTTTAATTTTGTCATTATTTACTTATGTTTTATTATTATTATTTACTTATATTTCATGACTTTCTTTCTTCTGCAAAACACAACATGTTGGAAACCAAAAATCGTTGGCATCCATTCCTTTCAATTGTATGGACACAAACCAATGCAAGTCAATGGAGACCAACGCTTTTCTGTTATCAACATGTTGTGTTTTGCAGAAGAAAGAAAGTATGTGAATAATGACAGAATTTTCATTTTTGAGAAAAAGAAACTACTTCACCCTAGGAACACAATACATTTAACTGATTCATAAAATAAATGTACATCTATAAACACATCCACACAACCCAGCAGTTGGACGACATGATGAGATAAGTTAAACTCACTTCCCGCACGCCGCACGTTTGTTTAAATACCTCAGGGACGCTTAACTTGCCCCATAAAGTTAAGTCTGACTGAAACAAACCAGACGAAACACTGCCTGCGCAGAGTTTAAAGAAACATCACATGACACAGACTCTCAAAGACAGCATTGCAGAAACCAAACGGCATGTGGCTTTTCTTTTATGTTTTTTAAGTAGATATTCTAATACTTCAGTTCATAATCACGTTTTTGATTTATTTACGTACTCTATGATATGGTGTTTCTATTAGATAAGTTTTAAGTATGCCTGTTTATAAGTTTAATGTAGTTAGACTAACTTAATTTTTGTGGTAGATACAGATATCAGAGCCCTTTAGAGCCACTAGAGAACTAAACTTTGAAATGAAAATAAAAACATTCCCTATCCTAAGAAGCTCTAAAGGAAAGGAACTGTTTGGAAGATATTTCAACACAGTTACCCAAAAATGAAAATCACAGAACAGCGGTGCTACCTATTAACTTTTGAATGGACACAAAACCAATATTTTCTTTTGTGTACTGCAGCAGAAAGTCATACAGGTTTGAAATATAATGAGGGTGATTTAATTTTCATTTTTGGGTGAACTGTCCCTAACTTCCATACAGTAAGCTTTTGAATCTTTCTGTATCTCTACATAAAAGCTTTTGGACTTTGATTTATTTATTTATTTGACAATTTATTTCAACACAAAGACATACGCTGGCTTCAAGCTAACGGAGATGAATTGAGCAAAGTCAAGTTCATATTATTCTCACTGCTTTCCATTGCATTTTCTCCTTGTTTTTGTGCCTCTGGGTTGATTCACAAACAACCTTTAGCATACGCTCATAGGTCTTTATTCTGAAAATATTCTTAGTCTTATTTCAAGATTGCGACCGCTTAAATAATTGAAGATGTACAAATGTAAGAGCGGAAGCTGTTTACCAGCGCTCAAATCAAATTTATGCCGAATGTCTTCTATCATTTGATGATGAAGTGCCGTGTAATTCGTCTGTTGTTTATAGCTTACAAGTGCATGCTTAGGTGCCCCGTAAATCTCACAAATCCACCAACACGACTCTTTCTGAAATACTTCAGGCTACCAACATCTGTTACCGGGTTCCAGGATATGAGTTTGGATACGCTGCTCTGAAATATAATTCCACTACGATGTGTCACGTGAATTCAATCCTCGGCCGTCGTATGTTGAGCACCGTCGAGCCGATGTTACGCTTAGCCCCCGGCTCCATCCACAATGAAACATAAAAATGAAACTTTATTGAACTGCACCTCAGAGGTACCCGGGGCATGGTGGTCTCTTTAGTGATATCTGAAGCGCTTCACGCTGTGGACAGAATATTGGAGGGAGTGAGATTTAAAAAGATTTAAAAAAAACAAGAAAAAACAAAAACAGCCTTCGAGGCGATTTCAGATTGCTCCTCATAACCTTCCAATACACTGCTGCAGAATCCAATTTAGAGGAAGATATGGAATAAAACTGTCAAAGAATAGAAACCCTTATCTCTGTGTGATGTTAAAGACATTGGGTAGCTTGAACTGAATATTTCTATTTAACTTAAAAACAGTTTATGCTTAAATCTCCTCTCATATGTTCTCACCAATTATTTCGCTTTCCATAGTAATGTTGTGGCTGCAACTCTTGATATATTCCGTGCGCTTATCATTTCAATTTCATATTACGTGACTAGAGTCTTTATTTAGTGTAAAGGCTGATAGAAAAGATGTTTATATCAGCGTTCTGAATAAATCACTGAGTTCGGATGGAGGTACACTATACTTGATGCCCTTCACTGTGATGCCCGTCATCATTTTAATGATGAGCAGCATCTATAAGCCATTGGATGATGCTGTGTCAGCCAACTTGCATTCGTCTGTTGGCACTCATCACCTACACAAGAGCAAATTTGGATGCACACGATCCACAACAAGGATTTGGAGATTACCAGCTATGACCTGCTGACCTGATCCAATTTGGTAGTTCCCGCTACGACTTTTCTCTCTCACTGTGTGCCAAGCGTTTTACTTCCTAGCTGTGGAACAACGTGAAAGCAATATCATAGTTACACTTTATATCACCTGATGGTTGTCAATAATGGCTTGTAGTTCCAGACAGGGTCATGGACAGCATTATTATAAAATACAAGCAAGCATAAAAGTGTGTAGTTAGGAAAGCAAATCAGGGTTGTACTTCACAATTTAAGAGAAAACATTATTTTTTACTATGATTTCGTATCGTAAACAACTCGTTTCTAAGAAGCACTTAGTGGTTTCACAACCTTGAACACCACGCTCGTAACTTCAAGTAAACTGTAAAACTGTCAACCCTGTTACCTAAAGACATAATTATGCTCCAACATGTAATAAAATGAAATTATTTAGCTGGAGATGACACGATGCAATTTGTTAATGTCTGAACGCATCTGACATCTGAAGAAATCTTTGAGAAAAAACAGCTTACGATGCTTGACTCATCTTTCTTATAAAGAGTGTAACAGCTGTATCAGTAAAGAACTGCATATATTAAATAATGGTAACACTTTAGTATGGGGACCAATTCTCACTAACAGTTGCTTATTAGCACACATACTGTATATTATAAGAATATTGGCTGTTTATTAGTATTTATGAAGCGCATATTCTGCATTACCATATTCTACATCCCTAATCCAACCCCTAAACCCAACAACTATCATACTAACTATTAATAAGCACAAAATTAGGAGTTTATTGAGGCAAACGTCGTAGTTATTGGTTTGTTAATAGCGAGAATTGACCTATCGGTAAGCCCCCTTAGGTACTGCTGCTAACTCGCTGAAACCTAAACTTGTCCGAGTTCCGGACCCCCTGCAACTCATATTAGACTGCCATTGGCTCTTTTGCGTTCGAGGGGAGAGGCTTATCGATAGGTTAGCCATACATTTCACAATTTTTAAAAGCAAAACTAGCATTTTAAAGACCAGATCTTGTTAAATCCACAGAACACGAAATGTGCGGGCGAAGGCATCGAGATTGGACTAAATTGTGCCTGGAAACTAGGATGATCTAGATAATGATCATCTCCCAGAGTGGTTTTCATACCCAATCGACTGAACGTTGTGTCGGGCTGTATTCACAGCTGAAGGAAGAGAGGTGTGGAGCAGGGGATCCATTAGAGAAAAAGGAAACAGCAGTCAAGGCCTCCATGCTCGGATGATTTATGTGTTCAATATGAGGGCAAGGTGCATTTTTCTCCATTTTAGCGCTTCAGCCCTGACACCCGAGCAAGGGGGTGCGGGGGGCCGTAAAAGTGTTTGGTGCGGACTCACCGGAGTGACAAGATATTGCTCGCAGACAACCTTTGCCACGAGTGCAGACCTGCTTCCTGTCAAAACAGGATATGAGAAATGTCAGGCATCAATTGAAATTGAACATTTTTAATTGAAAAAAAAAGAATGAATTCATAAAATATCACTTGTAAATTAAAAGGTTAAGATGGTTAAGAAAGAAAGTAGAATTTCAAGTTGTTTTATTCTACATGCAAGATTCTCATTAAGGTGGTGAGTACATACTGTATGAATGCAAAGGCCTCAAAAATGGATTTGAACAAAATATGAGTTAATGAAATGTGAAATGAAATGTGAAATGTGAGGCTATTAAAATCGTTTATGACGGTCTCTCAGGATTTTTTAAAGGATTAGTTGAAAGACAAGTTCTTTCAACATTAACACACACATTTGTGTTTTTTTAAATCCTATGACTTACAATATAAATCAATACAGAACAATACAGTAGAGAGACTGACACATGTAAATTGTTTTCAATATGTGTGGATGTGTGTGCACTTTAAATATATTATAAACTACTTTAGCAAAACTGATTTTACTAAGTCCACCCCAAAATAAAAACTCATCATTTATTCCGCATGTGGTTAAAAATCTGGATGTGACTCTTTCTTCTGTGGGACACAAATGAAGATAGTTTGAGAAAAGGGTTAGGGGCTTCAATAAAGTCAATAGAAGTCAATAGGGGATAATACTGTTCGGTGACCGACATTCTTCCAAATGTCCTGCAGAAAAAATAAAGTCACACAGGTTGGGAATGACACGAGGGTGAATAAATAAAACATTATTGTATAGTATTGTATACTACAATTTCACTGAAAGTTTCTCCATTTATTTCACAAAAGATAATGTCATGCCGGTTTAAACAACGTGAATAAATAAAGACAGAATACAATTTTCGGGGGAACTATTTTCCGAGCACGGAGATCAAAACAGTGATTTGTAGAGATCATCACAAAGAGCTGTTTTAGCCCTGGTACATGTTGGTGTTTTGAAACTAAGGCCATGGATCATTACTGGTCCTCTTTCAGCTGAAACAACAATAATTTGGCTGCCTGGTATTCTTTACTTAAATTACAGTGAGATTGTCAGGAAATAAGGGCAATTTTCTGCTATTAGACTGTCATACTCTCTCTTCATTTGCTAATTAGCATACCGAATTGTGGCAGCGGAGCCCAGAGGTTATAAACCATCCAAGCGATTCACCCATTATGCGTATTCATAAATTGAAAAAGAAACATGCATATAGTAAACGTAGAAAGACATGAAAGTGTGTAAATGTTGATAACATCTAATACTACCTTTTTTCATTTTTGTCTGAATAGCTTTCCATAATTTCATATCCATTAAATCACTGTAATTGTGTCCATTACGGTTAAGAACCATTAAAATAAATTAAACTATAGCTTTTGCTTTTAAAACCATTTCCTATAATGCACGTTCTGCAGACGTTCGAAGGCAATACCACAAAAGACTCGTCAGCTTGGTTAGTTCTCAGCAGCCCCATTAATGAGGGTTTGTGGGTTGTTTTTGTACGGAAAATTTCAAACGTGCGTAAGAGAGCCAAAGTGATGCACGGTTCTTAATGTTTCCGTAAACATCAGGATTATCGTCCACATCCCCTTCCTCTCAACCAGTATAAACCGAAGGCGATAGATGAATAAGATGCTGTTTTTTGTGTTGCATCAGTCTGCCAAAACAAACTTTCTCACGTATTGGATAATTCCCGCTCTGGAAGTCAGAGTCGGACTGTGCTGTTGGATGCCGTGACCATCAGGCAACGTGATTTTAGTCCTTCCGTGAAATCAGAGCAAATCAAGTAAATTTGGGAAACTTGTGTGCATAATCCTTCCAGAAAACTTTTACTGCCATTAAAATCCACTCTGAATAAGACACAGTGGCTGTCTTATTTCAACCCTGAAAAAGGAATGTAGTCTGACCCCTCCAACAGAAGTACACAAATCTAGCAACATGCTTCAACACTACATGCTTTATTTTTCTTGCTGAAGTGTTAACCGAGGAGGATTTTTCTCACATAGATTCTGTTATAGCTTATGTGTAAAACATGTTTTGGTTGAATGTAATGTCACTCTGTGGCTGTATGTGGCCAGCATCTTGTGTGCTTCAACGCAGACACAGAAAACACAGAAAAACACGGTCAATGGCACAACTTTTCTTACATGAATACCTGAATACTATATACACACTGCAGAACATTTCTTATATTTGTAACCATGAATGTTTCCAGCAAGTCCTAAAACAATTTCTCTTCTTAAAAGTTAAAGGTAGCATACACTGATAAAGAAGAGCATGTTTTGTTCAAATTCTATATTTATAAGAGCAAGCTTCCAATTTCTAATCGCCACTTAATATCGCTGTCATTTTACATTTATTTCCCTCCGTTGCAACATACAGGCAGAGAATAACAAGGGGGAAAGATTGAGAAATTCAGAGAGAAAGGGTTTGGACCTTGTTGTACAGAATGATGACAGAATGGTCTTAATTTCCCTAGTGGTCCTCAATGGAAATTCTTAGTCCTGTTTATGGAAATTCTTAGTCCTGTTTTACAATTATGGAGCCTCATTTCTTCCTTAAAAAAAGAAAACATTAAAATTGTGTGTTTGTTTATCTTGCGGTTGTTGCTCTCCAATGCCCCTTCGAGGTTATTGCCATTTCCAGTGTTCCTGTGGTTACATAGCGGAAGCGGTTTTCGTTCAGTAAATGTTATTAGCACTGTGTCAAGAAAACCCATCACTCAACTCCCTGCCCAACCATAACAGCAACCCAGCCACACCAAGTTTTGTGGCATTGCAGAACAGGGGGATTGAGCTAGTGTTCATTCTATAAAGAGACTTAAAGGGATAGTTCACCCAAAAAGGGAAATTCTGTCATGAATTACCCACACTTTAGTTATTCTGATACATTTCTTTGTTTGGTTGAACAAAAAGAAAGAAATGTGGAAGAATTTAGGAAAGCAAATAGGGGGCACCTTTCAGTTTTTCTACCATGGTAGTCAATGATGCCCCAAAATTGTCGAGTGTTCAACATCTCCTCGAAAAAGGTATAAAACAAAGTTATTATTTTTATTTAAATGTCAGGTAATCACTACATACATAAACAACTTATTTAGCATATATCAAGAATAAACAATGACTTCAATGTGTTTTTAAGTTGGCGTATTAATAAACGTCAAAGTTTCATAATAAAGCGGAGCATTAACTCCAAGCTGTCAAACCACAAAAAGACAAACTTCCTTAAAAAATAAAGAAAGAACCCCATCTTAACCCACTTAAAATGTTTCATGGTTTTGAAGCGTAAGATGCTCTGTGGGTTCCATGACATGCGTTCAGTGTTTGACACTCATCGTTTTCTGCCCTTCAAGGCAAGTCTATCATCAATTTTGCTGTCTTATTTACCTCTCACATCATTTTCAAATTGTTTATGGTGTTGCGGGTTAGAAGTACATGTGATTTGGATAGTCTCTTCATGTATTGTGCTTGTGTCTCACAACGGTGGCCTTGCATTTAACATAGCTCCACTGACAGACAGGACCGTGATATGATCGGGCTATGAGAATGGCAGCTCATCAGCGGGTCATGGAGGTCGCAGGAATCCGGTACTTCTCCAGATCCCTGTGGACAGACATGACTGAGGCCCAACTGCCGTGTCTCAGGATTCCAGAAGAGACCTGCGCTAATGAGAAACATGCCTGAGAACTGCCAGCGATCCGTGACTGGTGCTGCTGGATGGAAAGCCAGTTTACAATAATGCGAGTCATGGGAGCATGACTGTGATGTCTTTAAGGAAGATATGTGGGACTGATTTGATATAGAAATAACCTAATAAAAAGATGGTAGTGAGCTGATAAAACTGAAAAAGTTGGGAGGGAAACGAGGAAGCCTTTGAATTCATAGTTTGTTGAAATGCTTCGCCACCGCTTTCGACCTATTACAAATGTACTTCTTTGACTGCTTCTGGTAGACCCATAAAATGAAAAAATTCTCTTCATTTTCTTACAGTTAAATTGGTTTAAATTTGAATGAGATTCTCAATGGAACCAATAAGGTGAAATTTTAAGCCAAATACAGGATAAGTGAATAGGGACTGGATCTGTCAAGCTCCAAAATGACAGAGAATCACAATGAAAATATAAAAAAAACGAGTCCACTTTGTGTTCCACATACAAAAGAAAAAAATCTAAGGTTCAGAAGTACATACCGGTGAGTAAACAACAGAACTATATTTTTGACGAACAATCCCTTTAAGCAAACATTTTAACAGAAACAAAACCTTATATGAAGAAGTTACATTTTTAGGTAACCTAGAAAAACATTTTATTCACAATATAACAAAAAGTCCCACATTCTGCAAAGGTTAGAGGGAAAATATGATTTTTTAATTATCTGTTGTCTCCATCATGACACCTCTATGCCCCCCCGTTAAAGTGCAAGGAAAGCAGCGTTCTAACTGTCAGCCGGGGGAAAAGTTCTGGGTGTTTGGATGCCTGCTAAAAAACTTTGTGTGGGGGCTCAAAAATAAGTGGAAGACAAGAGACAAGAATAGCAGAAAATGGGCGTAAAAGCCTGACAGTACAGCGGGTTGCAGCTGGTCCTGAGACGGTGTACGCACACGCAGGCACACACACACCATCCACAGTCACAGTCGATAGACGGAGCATGAGATAAATGAAGAGGTAAGAAAACGTAGTGATAGATGTGTCAGAAATTGTGTGTGGGCAGGGGACAGTCAAGCACAGTGAGATGCAGCGAATCTATTGTTTCTTAAAGGTGAGAGATGGTGAGAGATGGAGAGAGAGACCGAGAGAAAGAAAGGGTACGGAAAGAGAGTGAGAGGCAAAATTCACCAGCCCTGAAAGGCACAATGCATTCAGCTCTCAGACTCATTGTGAAAACTCCCCCTCACTGTAGCATTAAAAGAGACACACATCTTTTATTTAAGTTCTCAAAGAAGAAATGACATTCAGAAAATGGAGAATGTGACAGAATTACAGTCAGAGAAAATAGCCCAGCAGAAAATCGATTCGTACTTGACAATTGGCCAGATAAGACGAAAATGGCCGTTATGCTGTCTCATTCAGCTGGGAAGAAAGGATATTCGGGACCATGATGGTTATGGAGAAAAGTGGATCTGTTCTAAAGCCACGGCTCTCACTGAGACTTTCTAAATGACATATTGTAAGATCAGATGACACACAGCGCCCCCTATGGGGAATGAGATGTAACTTGCGATAAACCCCTAATGTAAAACCAGGGAGAGACATGCAGATAAAAAAGTTATTTGAGGGACGGTAGTTTTGGACCTTGGGCTCTATTACTATTTGTCGTCATTGCTGTTAGACGGTCTTGTTTTGCTCTATTGTTACGAATCATCATTCCTGTTGTGCAATCTCATTGGTTTGTTAGCATGGGGGGAATTGAATGTGCAGAAATGTACTGAAAATAACACTGTATTTCATTCACAACTAACTTGACTTAATAAAATGATAAAGTGATAAAGAAATGCAAATTGTGAGTCCACTAAAAACAAATAACATTTCTGGCATAAACAAAGCAAGGTACACATTATTTAAGTTAAATCCGTATTTTCCTTTAAAATTGCCCCCAAAAAAACATTACCACATGTTTGTGTTTTACGTGTCCAATGTGTCATTTTTTGGAGGATCTATTGACATCTTCAGAGAGTGTATAATGACCTCGCATAATGAATCGTTATGTATTTATTACTTTAGAATGAGCTATTTCTATCTATACACACACCTGGTCCCATTTCATGTTGTTTCTACAGTAGCCCTGCACCGACTAACTGCTCTACAAAGCGTGTTTTGTAAAAACGTTATCTCCTTCAGCAAAGCCAAAACGTGACGACATCTTAGCCATGTGTCATCCGCCGTAGTGCTTCGAAAAGGAAGGGCGAGCGGTGGAGAAAGCCATTGGTTGCAATTCGAAACCTCACCGCTAGAGGCCACTGCATTTCATACACTGAACCTTTAAAAGAAATCACATATATTCATACTAAAGTAGTAGGAGTATTTACAATGCAGAAACGACCATGACTGGGACAATAGTACTGCTAAAGAACGGTCAAAGTCAGGGTACTCTCCAATTGTATGCGTTTAGTCCCTTAAATAGCCCACCAATACCACGCCCCCTCCTGAATAATTATATTCCTTCACCCAGCGCACAAACAACTCCTAACAGTCCTTTTAATAGCATCTGTCAAGTCAAAACAGATCAGCAGTCTTTGTGTTCTCTGTGTGGGCTGTTGTGTCTGCCATTAGTGTTCAGTAATGATTTTTAAATGTGTACCTGCATTGCCGGCATGGCTCTCTGAGGGTGTTCAGAGAGTGCGAGAGGTGAGATAAGAGAAACAGCAGACAGCGCGTCTACAGCTCACAGACTGCTGACGCTGCACTAGTTCTCTGTACGGAAACTGCAGACCTGCAATTCCCCCAGCGAGTGTCAGCCTGGGGCGCAGACACGGCCGATCTGTAACACGCATGTAAATTAGTGGCCGGATATTTTACATAATTTTACATAGTTAGAACATTTGAGAAAAAAGTTCAGAAGAATACTTCTAGTTTCCCACCAAGACACTTTTTATTTGTATTAAATTATGTGCGGGCATCACAGACTGACTGTGAAGTGCATATCTCTGCTGAGCAAAGCAATAGGCCTTGTCCATTTTAAAAACAGCATAAACAACTTAAAAATGTTACGCTGATAAAACCGTGTTTTGAAGAAATCAGATTTCTGAGAGGGTTATGAACTCATCAAAATCTGCCACGATAACCATCTTCTGTTTCTCCACACTTACCGCAACAACAACAAAAAACCCTTCTAATCAGATGCAAAAAAGACAGAGCTCCCCACGGACACAACACAATTTCTAATTCATGAAAAGCCCTGTCAACCAGAATAAAACCAATTCAGCTCAGGGACGAGTGCACGCTACATTTTATGCTTTAAAAACATTCATTCTCTTTTTCCAAATTCCCTCTCTTTTCCATTTCTCCACCTCATTCTTCCCCGGAACCTCATTTTGTATCTCCACAATTGAATCAGAGTTGTAGCTCTGCCAGGTATATTGAACTATAATTACAGCCTTGTCTTCATATTAGTAGATGGGTCTCTGATAATGAGCCCTCCAGGAGAACCCAAATGGAATTACTTCTGCCAAAACAAGGGTTTGAACTGCCCTCGTACAACGTCCGATTGGCCGTGATCTGCTGGAGAGATGAGTACAGAATGAAGATCTGAGAGAAGTCACAGCAATCCAGCACGTTCATTAATTCAGCTTTTGTTCCACTTTCCATCTAATGAGATGTTCTACAGGCCCTGACTCAAGCAGCGACACTTATTCAACCTTCCTGGGGTTCGGATTCAAATATTTCTTTATTAACGTTTTCACTGAATTATGACTTTTTCAGTCAGATCCTCATACGAAAATAATTGTTTGGCTTAAGACTTGAACTATAATGGGACGTTAGAAAACTCTCTCTTTGACTAAAACATATATTATATATATGCAATATATATAATATAAATGAGTGTATGTTTGTATGTATGTATATGTATATATATATATATATACATACATACATACATATACATGCACAAACATACATGTATATAAAAAATATTGATCTAAATATATATCAACTTAAAGTATAATTTATATGATGTTTTAATATATATATATTACATATATTTCTTAAATATATACATTTGTATTTTTATATACACGCAACACACACATATTATATACACTTATTTTGGAATTGATTAATCGATATGAATCAATTTGACAGCATTGAATCTATCAATTTTATCATTTAAATGTTAGCAATAAATTAAATTAAATGATACATTTTGTAAAATATTGTTACAAATATTTTTATATATTGTTATATATTAAACTGAAATTCAAATTTATTTCGGATTTATTTCCAAATCATTAACAACTTTCAATAACATTTTGTTATTACATGTTATAGAATTGATCATATGAAAGGTTTAATTGAACCTCATAATTAATAAAAACTGAATTGGTCTGTTAGTAATAAAAATACAACTACATCTTAATATAAATTCATTAAAAATGCATAGAGAACTTAAAGCAGGGAAATCCTGAAATTAAGGAAAAATAAATCACATGTGTTGGCAGCTCAACCAATAAATGAACTTAGACGTCATATCTTAAAAATCTCTATGACTCATATTTGAATTTTTTGTCGTATCGTAGTTATATCTTTACATCCCTATTATACATTAAAGAAACCATCACTGTATGGAAGAGGCATATCTGTGGACATACGGATCACAACTAATGCTTACAATGCTTCTTTCAGTATATATTTATAGAATGGTTGTCAAGCACACAGTTGCATACTGCAAGGGATACAAAGAACATAGAGGCTGTTAAAGTGAACCGCTGTCTCCCCGAGGAGGCGTTTGGATGGTGAGGAACACGTTCATAGTCCAAAAAGAGCAGCTAAGACACAGATTCCCCAGTGTCCAGAGAGTCATAATGAGCTCCTTATCTCACATCACTGCCACTCTCAACAGGTCTCATTGGCACTCAGCTAGAGAAGCATTAACGGTGGATTATAACTTTCCAAGTCACCGGGTTTAGATGTTTGTTTGGTATTTTAAAAAGTTCCTGTTTATGATAATCTGGAATTAACAAATAAATGGCAACTGCATTGTTGTTGGTACAACACTGTTTTAGAAATATAATGCATGAAATATCAGGAGTCGAGAGAGATCATTAATGAAATCTGACCGAAGCTCATGCATGTAAAAATCTGGAGGTGGCTCCCTGCCGATGGCATGACTTTGGGGCAGATTCAGGGGCACTTTTTTGTGTTCCACAAAAGAAAGTACAGGTTTGAAATGACAACAATAGGATGAATAAATGATGACAGAATTTTCATTTTTGGGTCAACTATACCTTTAAAGGACCCCATTGACTTTCCATATTTGGAATAAAAATGACTATAGGCTCAAGTCAATGGGGACCATATTCGGGGTGAACCAGTTGTGAATGGTTCTTAGAAAATTGTGAAGTTGAATATATGACAAGGCAAAGCTATTTTTAGATATTAGACTGCTAACCTGCCTTCTAGTTTGCTAAATTATGAAACTTCAGGTTAAAAAGTCACAGCTTTCCAAACATCAGAGTATAAATTCTGGAAATGAAGCCTTATCCTCAGTTAAACTCATACGCTCTCAGGGTGCTGAAAGTTTGTGTCTGTGAAAAAAAGCAAATCCTAAAGATCCTGAGGTTATAGATTGAAAAGTGAATAGATTATAAGCTTCCAAAACAGCTCCATGAATATTAAATATTGAAAAGTGCAACAATTAACCACAGGGACCATAACACAAAATATACATTTATTTTTTGCGTTTTTTAACCGATAAGTACTTTATATGGGTTTCAGAAATACAAAGACGGTGCCAAATGAAGCCACTTAAAATGCAAACACCCTTCTGGCATATTTCAAATGTAAACATCTTTGGCTCATACCTACATCCACTTGAATGTAAGAGGCCTCTGGGATCCGAATGGAGTTTTTACTTCCCCAAACATGTTAAAAAATGCATGCTTGCATCTACATTACGCCGCTTTATGGCTTTCCTAATTTAGAATCACTTTAGCCATATTTGCTTGACGTTAAACTGTATTTTTTCTCTCTCTGCGGAAACATAAATCCTCAAGAGTGGCTGATACTCTCCACTCGATCGTTTGCAGAGTGCTGTGCAATTCCCATTTGTTTTCCTTGCAGTGATTGCACATTAATTACTGAAAGAGGCGATTAAATATCTCTTATTACACCAGGTCTCCCAGGCAGACCGCATGAGCTGAGCCAGCAGAGCCTGAAAGAGCTCCAAACGCTTATTTACACCCTTGACAACAGCGCAATAGCTGTAGCCCATTCCTAATGTAAAGTCGTTGCCCTGTCTGTGGGTCACAAGCCAGCTAAGCTTTGGGGCAAAACATGCGTGACAAACCCGAAGATCACCAAACAATGGAAAGATAGCACTTAGGAATGATCTATGGCACATTTCTTGACAGTCCTCAGTCTGTATCTGTGGATAGGTGTTGTCCAATAGGGTCGTCTTGGACATTTGGTATTCCACAAGGAAAACCGACAAACAAGGTCTCATTTGTTTCTCCTTAAGCAATGAGATTGTCTTAAACTGTCCATGAATACTAAAGTCAGAGATATGAATATGAACTATTTATAATAAAATTAAACAAGACCAAATTATCTGACCTGTGCCATTTACATTAACTGTAAATACATAGCTCTATCTCTTGTGTTAACAATTGTGCATCTATGGGTAGTTGACAAAAATACGATACATATGTACAAATGTCATTCAATAAAAAAATATATATTTATATTTACAATACAAATTAGCAAAAGAGAGATTTACCTTCATTATTAGTTTGTTTTCTACATTTTTGCTGTAGAACACATTTACATCAACTACCCCTCTTCTTTACAACTAGGGAAAACATCTAAAAGTCCTGCTAAAATCATCAGAAACCATCACAGAAATTCTAATGGACTTAATGGTTATAATGGGAATTGTATTGGTTTCAATAGAAAGGGTCTACGGTTTAATAATATTTGGTATAAAACAAATAAAACCTTTAAGATTTAGTATTTAGTAAGTATTTAAAGATTAAAAACTGCTTGTAAATAAATGATGAAACCGGTAGTGCTTTTGTACCAGCGTTTACATCTTGCAAAGTGGTCTATAGTAAAGAGCTGATGGCTCATATTAGTATTTGTAATGGAAACCATGGAAACCAGAATTTACATTGTTTTAAGCAGGGTGTTTGTGGCGGTAAAAAATCTATTTCTCCAAATTAACAAAAATTTGTATTAAACTTTGATAGCAATTTTTGACTTTTGAATGTTTTTTGTCTTCCTTGTATGATTATGATTTTTGTGAGGTCTAAACTCAATATTGTTATCAATAGTATCTGTATGTTATATTGATTTATTGGCATTCATAAAAAACAAAAAAACTTTGGCAGGTAACGTTAGAGATGTGAGAGGAAGCGACCCTCGGAACATGAAATAGAGACATGAGATGTAACGACGCCTCCAAAGTGGTTCCAACCACCCAAACATAAATTGAGGTTGTGTAGAAAATCTCCACAAAATGTGCCTTAAACCTGTATTCATTATACAACATCTGGATTCCTTTCAATGAGTTTGGTGCAGTAAGTTTGGGGTTAACTACTGAAATAAAAGTCTGGAGCTGCCCTCTAGTGGACAGGATGAGAACCGCAAGCAGTCTCTCTCCAGGCAGCCCTGCTGAAAAATTGATTTAACGGTTATATAATGGGACATTTTATTGGTATTAATGGAAACTATGAGGGTCTCTGTGGGTCTCTATTGGTAATGCGTTGGCTTCTATTAGTGGGATGTTATCTGGTATTGGAACCAATGGAACACCATTAAATCCTACTAGAAAAGGTCCTAAACACAGCACATAAAGGAACCGTAATAGTTTTAATGGTAAACAGCTGATGGTTCATAATGGTATTTATAATGAAAATCTGTAAAGATGTTCAGATCACTGGTAATTATATTATTAAAGTTATAAACTATGAAGTTTACTCTGTTTTATCTTTATGTAAGTCTATGAACGCTTGCCACAAAATAACAAGGGAAATTGGATTCCTCATGACATGTGCTCCAAGAACTGGTACATAGAACAATACAGACCACATTTCAGACATGTGTATCATTTTTTATCATGATCAAATATTTCTTAGTTTTTATTAGATTTGATTCAGTGTTTAACCCACAAAAATGAGTCCTTTGAAGTGTTAAACCATTATAACCATGGTTATTTTACATGATGCTAAGGAAAATAATCAGCAAGAAAAACAACAGTATACCATTTAAAACATACATTGTACAGTAACAAAGGGAAATTTACAGTACATCTGAAGTTTAGTGTTGTATAAGCGGGAAAAAATGTTAACATCTCATTTGTTATGATGAAGTACACATAATGAATACTACACAATTTTCTCACATAAGTTCACAACAAGGCTTTTTTTCGTTTTGCTTAGTTTTTTTTTCCGTTTGTTTCTTTGTTTTACATTTGAAGCACACTATTTTACATTGGAAACAATTTGAGCAGAATGTCCTCAGTTGTTGGCCAAAAGGGTGATTCAATTAATATAAAAATATGAAAAGAAAACACTTTAAAAAGGAACAATAAAGTGATCCGAGTTAATATATTTGCACATCCCCGCACCACCGAACTAAAAGGACGACGTTCATTTCAACACAAAACAAACAGTAGTGGCATTTCTAACGATTTACACAACGCATTATGTAATGCTTTTGCAATCTTCATAATCTGATGATGTCATCAAAAGACATTTAATATGCAAATGGCCCGAAACGAAAAAGTACATTGACAGGCAGCAACTATTTAATGAAATACTTCTGCGGTGTACGTCTGTTTTTATACAATATTCCGTTCTCTAACTGCCCAAAGAAAATATGGGACTGTCTTCACATACAAAGCCCTTAATATTCATATGTCCAGACCACATGCATTAGAACCATTCTCTTAAGAACACATGCCATGTGTTACACTTGTAACACTGTACTTCTTACAACTGAGAGATTATTTCCTAATAAATTATGCTACAGGTTTGAATTTGATCTATATGCAATACATTCTAATCGGAAGTCAATTTGGAGAATTTTGGTGTATGCTGTATATTGATATAACAGATATAATACTCAAGATTTAATTTCCGAAACATATGTTTTGGTACCTATATGGCAATAAAATAGAAATATTTGTTTTAGTTATTTTTGACGTAATTACAAAAAGGCTAGTAAAAATACGAATCCCTTTTAAAAGCCAAGCCCCATCATCCTCGCATCTGGCTTTGTTAACTATAGTTTTCCAGTGTACTTATCAACTAAACAATGCCTATCTTCCCACGACTAAACTTTCATAACGCGGTCCGTGCCTTTCATCGCTTCTGCATTGTGAAACACTTTAATACAGCATAAACTATGGCATTCTTGAGAAAAAGAGAAAAAGCACTATGTTTGTTGTGACTACAGTAGATACAGTACAGGACGTAACATCCCTCCAAATGTTTCTTTTACATCATTCAATCATTATTTTGAAGTAAGCCATACAGAGTGCGCAAACAGAATCGCCTGCTTTCTTTAAAAATGCATGAATGAGAGCAAAAGACACAGATAGGCATTAATGAAGCTAGAATAGCCGCAGACAGAAAAAAACGTGGTTTCGCTTTCAATTATTAGTAACTCGTTGTTGGAAACACATAAAACCACCTGCATAAGATACAACATCTTGTTTCTTAATTTGAAAAAGCTTTAAGAAAACACAGTTTTGGCCAGTGAGGGAACCTGTTTGCGTCAGGTTGTGATTGACCCTCACCAGGGATGTTGGGTAATAACAGGCGCTGCATCTGGCTAAGACCGGCAGGCGGATTTGGGACTCATGGGTCTGGTTGGCTGTTCAGCCGACCGCCAAGGTTAGTTGGGGCTTCTGAATCCGTAATTTCAGAGTAGGCAACAATTCTTTTTGGTGGTCGCACCCTAAAAAAGACAATGATACAACGTTGTTTTAACATTGGCATCATGGTATAAGCACATACTTGCAACTAAACAAAATTGAGCCACACAATAAAATGTATGATTGTCTTTGCATTAGATTATATAATGAATATAAAGAATAATAGCACCACTTTTTGCGGAAATGATTTCAAAACAAGATTGTGAACCGAGTAGGTTTTCCCTTACGCATGACAAGTTACTTTAATGTGGCAGATGAAATAGGTAATAAAATAAAAGTTCACTGTACCCTTTTCTGTGTCTGTTAAACGTCACATTTGAATCCGTTTCAGCAGATGGTCTCCAAGTGACATTGGTTCTGCAAGAAATGTTAAAAAGAAAATGATGGTACCTGATGCAAACCAGATATATATAAACTGTTTATTTAACAAATACATTAATGGTCGTGACATCGCAATTTATTGTGTTACATAAGCAGCCATTGGATATGATCAAATGTTAGTACTGTAAACAGATCTTGCCTTTACCGTGTCATTCCACTGCCGTGGAAGATCCTCTGGCTCTGGGGGGTAGGACATCCAGGACGGACTCCGGTACGAGGATGGTGGAGACAGGACGAAGTAATCAGAATAGCCAGGGCGGTTGGCAGATATGGCGTATACTGCTGTCATCGGGTTTCCTGCAAAGAGTCGAAAGACACCCAAAAATGCTACATCAGAAACAGAATAAATGTACAGTGATGTGCCATAAATATTTGAATGAACTACTGTCATTTTTCGCGCGTCATTACTGATTGAATTGTATTTAAAAGATTGTCTATTGTTCATGGCAGTTGCAATTGATCAAATGATGTATAAGTGCACTATAACCCTGACATGCAGTTTGCTTGTGCACACTTTTTGCATTTTAAAGAGACACTTTGGAATCATTTTGGGATCATAGTGATGGAGTGATGCTGTGCAGAAACATAGACCATGAAATACATTTAAATAAGTGACTAAAACTAATGTGTACAGCATCAAAATAGATCTCAGTGTTTTGCAAACGGTTGTTGGCCGAAGTCTAACCTGAGTAGGTTGTCATCGACTCATCGACGGTAACAGCCGGGAACGGAGCTCGGTTGATGGGCAGGTATGGAGTGCCATTGTGCTGACTTATCTCAGAGGCCTCTGAGACCCGGGGCTTCAGACTCATGTCTGGTGTGGAGCTGAAACAAGAGATGAGGAATTCAAGGATGTCTCGTTATACTCCGATCACACCACTAGGGGGAAACAGTGGCCAACATCACCACAGAGCCGCATAACACACCTCGATGCAGTCCACAGCAAAGCATCACAAAGTATGTATTCATATACACAATGTGGAGGGTCACCTTAATTTTTTTTTTTTATTAAATGATAAAATGATTGAAATAAGTAGACACAACTTATAAGTACAAATATGTATGTTTTAGGTTCCTCTCACCGTCTTAGTGAAGTTCCAGGTGGGGCTCCGCTTCTTGGAGGGATGAGGGGAGGTGGGGACCCCAAACCCATGTCAGGCAGCTGGGTAAACCTGAATCCCTGTTGAGCCAATCCCATGGACCCAATTACCACCACAACAACCAATCAAATGCCTCATCACTACCACAACTAAATTCCTAACTAAAACGTGCACGTCAAAGCACAGCACTCACTGGTTTGGGAAGGCTACACTGGTGCATATCCGGCCCAAACGAGGAGCCCCGCTGAAGAGCTCCATTGGGGTGGTTCATAGTGCCGGGCGCGCTGGTAACTCCATCCATGTAGGGGCTGCCGTGGCTGGGGTTGTAGGCGCTGTGAGGGTGGTGGTGATGGTGGTGGTGGTTGCTTGGTGCCGGCTCGGCGGAGGCCAGGCCAAAAGCGTTGTCCAAGAGCAGATGCATCTGCTGTCTCACTTCATCAATGGACGGCTGGGAGCTCAGAGTGGACGAGCCCGAGTGACCTTTGACCTGGTGGCCACCTCCGAAACCCAGAGAACTGAGAAGGCGGTCCACATCTGTTTCTTCGAAGGGCTCGGGCTCACCCTGGTGTTTAAACAGTGGGTTACGTCACATTTGAATATCAGTTATTCATCCCCATGTCATTCCGAACCTGTATGACTTTCTTTCTTCTGCAGATCACAAAAGAAGATGTTTTGACGAACGTTGGTAACCAAACATCGTTGGCTCCCATCCATTGTATGGACACAAATCCACTGAAACATTTCTCAAAATATCTTCTGTTGTGATTCACATCGTATACAGGCTTCGAACAACATGAGGGTAAACAAATGATGACAACATTTTCATTTTTGGGTGAACTATCCCTTTAACAGGTCTGTCCTAAAAGCGCAAAGCTTAGCAAATTTAGGTGCTCAGCACATTCGTCGCTAATATCCATTATCGAATTTCCAATTTAAATCACTGAACAGGCCCATAATTATATTCATATTCAATGGGATTCTGCACTGTGATGAGGTGGGCAAAAATGTCAGAGTTAGAAAATCAGATACCACCACAAGCTCTCTGCAGTTTAAAGTCTGGCTAAATATAAGAGTCCTTGATACAAAGGAAAACGTTGTTTTTCTTTACTTACAGTATGTCCTGAACGGTGAATGACACACACTGCACAGCAAGACTACAATGAAAGACTGCTTAAGCAGTCAGGCTTTAGGGTCCCATGACACACTGGGGTTGGCAGCACTTACATCGTAGCCGCTGTTGCGGATGCCCCTCCTGGATCTCTCTCTCATGACTAACATGTCCATCTCTGTCTCCACTGGGCTCGGGGTGTTCAGAGATTGCCTGCTCCAATATGCAGGTTCCCTGTGAGAATCACTAATGGGAAAGCAATTTTAAGATTATTAATTGGGATTTTATTTTATTATTACACAGTCCTATATTTAATATAATTGATTCTGATAAATATAATATTTTAATGTTATTTATTTTATATTGATATATATTTTTGGTTAAATGAACTATTTTCAAAAATCATTTCTTGTGCATTCCAATTAATATCAATCAAACTGCAGTTAGTTTGTTTTGATTTAAGCCATAATAACAAAAAAAATACAGCTAACTAACACAATAACGTGTTTACGCATGCGATACATTTTTTCAGATTAACGTGTTAAAAAAATATTTAACGCCATTAACGCAACATCCGTGTTTTCTGTCATCATTGTGGCCTTTAAACTAAAAATGAGATAACTCTCTCAAAAATTCAAAAATCTTATTTTTTATTATGTTACAATATTTTTATTCTGTTTTATTTAGGACTGTCAATAGATGAACATTTTTATTTGTGATTAATCGAACCCTTTTCGTGCGATTAACCGCACACGTATGGTGAAATTACACATACACTATTTATTTTGTTTAACATGTTTATTTTAGTGCTGTCAATCCATTAAAAAAATTTACTAACTAATCACACAGCTTTTATGTTTTTAAATATAAATATACATTTACATTCTAATAATTCTATTTTATCTCCAAATTAATGTAGAAACAACATTCTTTCGTGTGCCCTTTCTACCTGTCTATCAGGTAGGAAATATACAGAAAATAAATAAAGTTCTCAAACAGTTTACAATCTTTACTGCTAAATGCATGAAATCCAGAAGAATCCTCATTAAAGCTACAAAATCACATTGATTTATTCTAAGATTAACATTAGTGACAGGAGTCACAGCAGCACGTTTAAGACACGGCCCCTTTAAGAGCTGCCGCTTTAAGGCCCGATTCACATTTTCCGTCTTTTCCGCGTGCATATTCGTTATTTTAAATGTAGACATGAATGTTTCCTGCCGCGCGGAAATAATAAATCTCAACTTTTTAGAACCGCAGGTCATGTGACAAGAACCAACCAGCCAATATAGACGAGCTCAATGAAAATGGAGACACTGATGATCACAGCATAACTAAATCTAGTAGCAGAGTTACTGCAAGGTATTTTCAGCCCATATATCCTTTGTTTATACCTCCTCGTCTCAACGGCTATCGTGGCCCATGGTTGCTTAGCGACGACAGACGCCAGGAGAGCGCAAAGTCCAGACGCTTTGCAAAAAAAGGAGAACGCAGTGCATCTCGCATTTTCCGCAAGGTTTTAGACACGAAATGTGAATCGGACCTTAGAAGGTCTAACGCGCTTCTTATTTTCACTGCATTCATTTAAGACTGTGCTTGCGAAAATACTAGACAAAATGTGCTTCTGGTATAATCTTGTGTGTTTTTGTTCATTCAAGCACGAAAGAGAAGTTAATACTGGTGCGCTGTCTGACAGATTCTGACGCAGCCTATGGCCCATGTGTTCACCAGATGGGACCGCTGTCGCGTTGTGTTGAACCGTGTTCCACAGCCAGAGGCTGTCAAACTATACTGGACGTGTCAATACAACCATTTCAAATCGCGCCTAAATATATATAGAGTTATCTCATTTTGGAACCAAACTCTTCATATATATATATATATATATACAGGCCTATATATATATATAATATATATATATATATATATATATATACATAAAATACATATTAGCCTCATTATTTGGGTTAACATTTAAAACTTTTTATATACCAATGACAGACTAGTGATTGACATTACAAGAGATCTGCTCGTGCTATCCAGTCACCATTTTATCAGACCGTGTCATTTATAATCAACGCAAATAGAAACAGGCTTCAGTAAAATGATCAAACTATTTGGTTGCCAAGCAAAAACAAACACAAGAAACCAAGGCGCATTGCTGGAGGTTAACATGATTGAAAGAAATATTTTCACTTATACAGTAGTGTATTGTCATGTAGAAATTATGTTTTCTCATGTTTCATGCAATGTCCAATGTTATGTTTTTTATCTTCTTTGAGTATTCTTGGGTTGCTTTCACTCATAAAATCCCTACAGTACCTACCTCCGGCGGTACTTTACGTAAGTGGAGGGCTTTCTGTCCTCGGTCGGTCCCCGCAGATCCTCCAGGTCCAGGGAAGCGTTCTCGCGTCTCAGTCTGTCTCGATGACTGTACATGTGACTGCTGCCACTCCCACTGCTGCTGGTGACCGGACCATCACTGTAGCCTTTCCTCTTGGCTTTTAACCTCAGCTTATTGCGATAGTGCTCGATGTCGGACTTCTGCTTTAGCCCCGAGTTAACCTGTGGGTGAATAATGTGTTATTAAATATGATTTTAGAAAAGAACAATAAAACAGGGTTGATTTTTCGCAACTCATAGTAGTTGCCCTTAAGTAGATTCTGCAACTTATTTTTTAGCATTTCTGTGTGATATTTTGAGAGAAATCGGCAAAAACAAATGTAAACATGGTAAAAAAAATAGTGCTTTGGTAAGTGTTTGGTTAATTCACCCCAAAATGGAAACTTTGTTATTTAGTTAAGTCGATATATCGCATTACACAATGCATTTTCTTAATTTACATACAGAAGGTTTTCAATAAAACTTGATTGAAAACCCTCTGTATGTAAACTGATTGTTGTCAATTCTTTACATAAGAAATGTTATTAAAAATTATAAATGATAAATCGAAATGTCAATAAAAAAGTTTAATCGTTTTCATTAAAATGTTTTAATTTCCAATAAAATGTAGAAAATAAAATCCACACCAGACCACTAATGTGTTGCAACACATTCTATATTAGTAACTTTTTTAAATCTCACGCGTCATGTCGGGTGTGGACCATAGACTGTATAAAATAAGGACGTAGTGTCCGTAACGTCACCAGTAGGTTTCTGAGGAGCCGTTTTGAAGCTTAAAGTGGGCGGAGCCGGCTGTCGCCATCCTAGCAGCGCGTCACTCCCGGATAATTGAAAATGGGCAAAGAGGCGGGACTCTGGCGTCTGGTTGCTGAAACCACTTGTCACTCACTCAAGTGACATAATTTGCAGAATGTTACTGCTTAATATAAGTTAAACGGTTTGTACCAGGCTGCAAACATGTTTTTTTCTGCTGTAAAGTTGCCCATTTTAAAATGGGCCTCAATGAGATTCTGCTCTCTTTGGAGCCGGTCTCTAGCGACCAGGTGATGAATTGCAGTTTAAGTCACTTCCATGTTGGCTTCACGAGAGAGATCGGAAGGTTACCGCTTGGCGTGGACACACATCATTTTCTACATTTTTTTTACATTTAAATTATTTTTAATAAAAATTATTCACATTTTTATGCATTTACATTTTATGATGGTGGTCAGACGACCAATCACATAACTTCAGCACAAACTCTATGAAAGACAAAATCCACACAACTTGTGGGAGTACCCACATAAACTAACAATAAAAACTTCTTAAATAAGATGTCCCTGTCTCCATGACAACTGCAAACGTACCTCTCCATTGATGATGACAGAGTCCTGGCTGTGATTGGAGGAGTCCGGGTAGGAATAGTTGAGGGGGGCAGCCATAGGCTTGATGGTGATGAGGCGTAAAGAGCCGGTTAGAGAGTCGTAATGGTCTACAACAAGACACAGGAGACCAATGCAATGAAAATTTAAATTACATTACAAGGAGAGTGAAAAGGATCAGTAAAGAGCGCTGCTGCACTGTATATAATCTTAGAAACAAGCCCGATACAGGGAACGATCACTTATTTATGGATTGGGGGGTCTAATAGTATAATATAGCATATTGTTGTAGTGTAAAATATCACTATTGTACTGTTGTTGCAAAACATTTCTAGTCCACTAAAGAAATAGCATTAATTGGGCATTTTTATGAGAAATTATATAATCAGCAAGATTGTTTGTAAATTGTAGATATTTTTAATGTTTGGTAAGTTAATGACATCATGCACCTGAGGTTAAACATGCTGATTCCTGTAAAAATGGTCGAATAAAATTCATTTCTTTCTTTGTTACATTTCATAATTTATTTATAATTACTTACAACAGCACAACGGGCTTCATGAAAGAACCAACGAGAATCTTGTTCTCACCATTTCTTACGTGTTGCTCCTCTTTGGGCACTTTCTGTGCTGTGGATCTTCGAGCTGTGGAGCTTCTTCCCGTGTTGAGCTTCCCGGATTCGTTGCTCGAAAGAGACCCGTCCTCGCTTGGCAACCTGCTGTGGGTAGCCATGGCAACAGAGGCGATGGTAAGTTTACTGCATGGGGTATGATGCAGGGTTAACAGCTGACTCGAAGGGCCCTCTGGCCCCTGTTAACCTGCGTTAAACTGCGATGATGTCGTTAAGCGGACGCAACCGCGGGGTGAGCATCCGATGTGTCTTTTAAAGGAACATTAAACAACAGAATAAATTACACTGTGGACCAACAACCACCATGAGCCATGAACCAAATATCATCATGTGCGCCGTGAGAACGACATTATCATTACTACAGAGAATGCTGGCAACGGCGTTAGCATCAACATTAACTTGATGGGACAAAGGATATTCAAGGACGGCGTGTTTACAGCAAATGACTAATTGGAGAATCGAGACTGAATGTTGTTTGGTCTCAAGAGATGAATGCCTGTTGCATAAAAGCCTTCTTGCAATGCATAGAATCTATAGTGAGATCTATAAAGTGAAATGACTCAAAATATGATGTTTCTATAGTCAGGAGATGATTTTTATCTCTTTTAGACCAACGCATTATTATGTCTAGTAAATAGCATTCAGGCGAAAATATGCCAAAGCGACACCAGACATCTACAGACAAACACAAGCATTATTATTATAGGCGGACGCACGCGTCTGGCCAGAAGCTAACGTCCGGTCTCTGTGTTTGTTAACCATTCTGGCTAGTGGCTAATAATATAACTAGTTATATTTAATTGTATTTAATTTAAATTAATTTATTTTATTATTTGATGGTTTAATAATTGTATGAAATACACAGTTTGTTGAAATTTATTGTACACACACACATATAATATATATATATATTGTTAAATGGGTCATGTAACTTTGTCGCATTTGAGTTGAGTTAAGTAACGCTTCTTTTACAGGTAACTCAAAATAATACAGGCTACACTTTTAACTTGCTAGCCAAATAATTTACTTGTTATTTCTTTTGCTTGTTATCAGAAATAATCTGCAGGGACTCTATTCTTTGCAGTTGTGTAGCGGACGTTAAGTTTAGGCCAGAAAGGCGTGCAGAACATTTGTTTATGTTGTTGCTTTGAAACCGTCTATAGAATGTCATATAGGACTGTCAATTCATTTAAAATTGTGTCAAACATAAAAATTTAAAAGTCAAAATGAATTTATTATAAATGGTTGTAAATATTATATTAACTATCATAATTTATTGCATATACCTGTATTAATATTTGCTGAAAAACATATGCAGGCACAGAGAGCAAAGATTATTGATTTAATGTTGATAAAACGTTATTCTGGTTATCCTCAACATTGATTCAACGATAAATGACTGATGTTTTGGGGACTGTTTTTTGTTGCTTTTTGTTTCTGTCGAAAAATCACATAATATAAAGTAATATGCACAGGTCAAGAGCTATGACTAGCTTAGTGGATCATATTATTTAATTAGCAGCATAAATGTGAGAAACTGACAGTATCATTTCTATAAAGCTGTTAAAAGCAATTAACCACAATTACCGGAACAAGGAACATTTAGTTGTTCCATCAAAATAGTCAAAAATAAATGCAACGCTTCACTCAAAACACTCCTCTCACTGAGAAGAGGGTAATAAAGCACAGTCAACAAAATATGCATTTTACAGAAAATCTGCTAATCTCCTAGGCATTCGTGCCAACAATCTGCCAGGCACATAACACCCAGCCCTGCTGGACTCGCTACCACACACACAAATCTAGGTCTAATGCAGAGAGAGAGAGAGAGAGACAGAGAGGATGCTTCGCCCATCAAGCCTACAGGCACACTGAATCATACATGATTCTATGGCTGTGAGCATACTTAGCATCCCAGCACGCACCTCTTCTAAGCATTTCTGTCTACTCTCTCTCTGCCAGGTTTTCTGCCGGTAACCGTTTGAACCCCGCTTGCATATTTACTGCATTTGCTTTCGCAAATAATTATTTCCCCAGCCCGGTACTCCGCAGGCTCATTTGCTTTTAATCGAGCCACTCAGGAGAAATAACAAAAGAAAGAATACATTTGTATTCCTGCTAATAAGCGCCGAGAGCGATGGAGAAAGAGATGCTGGAGAGACAGAGCTGAATTGATTTTAAGGATCAGCGCTCTTCGCTGTCGCATTGTCCCTCATTCGACGTAAAGACGCATTTATGAGCGGTTAAGTAACCCAGCGTTAGTGGCGAGGTGGCGGCTTTTAATGACCTTGAAAAGCTGCTCGCGAGTCAAGACCTCAGAACGCTGATAAATTCCTCCCGCTTTTCATTTGCATTCCGCGCGGAGTGAGAATTGAACCTTGGGACGTTTGTCTCTTTGTGTAATAAAGAAATTACTCGTGAGCAGAGCAAACAGAGAGCAACACAGAAAGATTTAATCTGAAGAATGAAATGCTTTAGATGTTGGAGGCATTGCTGGTTTGTGCGGCTACCTCTCCTCATCTGCATTCCAAAAATAAGTCTGTCATTTTTTGTTCCTTGGCACTTTCTTCTTACAGATATGGATTTCTTTTACCGCGTTTTATACTTAAGACCTCAATCGGCTTGATGTGCGTCATACTAGCAGATGATTTTTCAGAGGGAGATAAGAAATACAGCAGAAATAAGCAGTCTGTGGTCATATCGGGTGAGAGGGCTTTTTAAAAATGTATGAGGTTCGGTCTTTGAAGGCTTTGGATTTCTATAGAGATTCGGGAAGATGTACCATGATCCTAGCTTATTCCATTTGGTCCGTCTAAAAATAAGCGCAGCTCCTTGTTTCATTTTCAAAGCACTCACCTGAGGTGCATCTCAGTCGACTGGGGTCTTTTCGATGCCGTCCCATCTTGTAGCACCCTGTCCTGCGTCAAAGGAGCGTCCCGAACCGGCAGGGATAGGACGAGTGTTTCCTTGGTAACAGTGACACCACCTTCTTCACCTTGTTGGCCCATGTGCTGCTTGGCATAGTCGAAACCCTGCACGGGCTGAATATTGAAGAAAGCGTTACATCATGTTTTGCGCAACTGGCTTTTTATTTACATCACTTGGCTATTGTATTGATGCGCAATATTTAAAGGAACGGTTCATCCAAAAATGAAAACTCTGTCTTCATTTACTCACCCTTAAGTTGTTTTAAATCTGTGCAAATGTCTTTGTGCTTTGTTGAACACAAAAGAAGATATTTTGAAGAATGTAGGAAAGCACTTTTGACTACCCTTATAATTTTTCCTACTTTGCTAGTCAATGGTGGCCAAGAAGTGTTTGGTTACAAGCATTCTTCCAAATATCTTTCTCTGTGTTTATCGGAACAAAAAATGTACACAGATTTGGACCAACTTAAGGGTCAGTAAACGATGACAGAATTTTTGGGTGAACTGTCCCTTTAACACTCGAATGTGATTAATTCTTCAGGGGCTTTGCACATCACAATCACCACGACACGTTTTACCAACACGCTTTCTGTTTTACCTACAAGGGTGTGTAACCCTCTTCTATAAATCTCAGTTAAATCCGAGTTCAATCTCCTTTAAGTGCAGCGCTACGGCTGTAAGTCTTGATCTGTCCAAATCACGTGCCGTGACTCACCTGTCATTATGCAAACAAGCCAGGAAAACACGCACAAACACATCGACAGGTCGAAGCACAGAGCAGGCACGCAGACATACATGCAATTGATCCCATTTGAGCGTGACTAATCATCAGTGGAGTGCTGCTATCTGCCGTCTTTATCCTTACAACACGACTTCTCAAATTCCCTCGTGCTAACACGGAGAGCTTCGGTGAAACAGGAACGCTTTACAAGCGCAAATTATGTTCCTGAAAGGAGATCTTAATGGGAAGGAGTAAGGCGTGTTCATAGATCAGAGAATACAGCTTGGAGGGTTTAGGATCAAAGAGGCGATTATCATAATTACAATTGATTTGCATATTTTCATTTTGCATTAGTAAAAACAACACCTTTGGATTATAGGTCGATCAGAAAGTAAGATAATGTGGAGATATAAATGAATCCACCTACATATGCATTTGAACATGGGGGGTGTCTCATTTTTAGATTAAAAGTCCTGCTATTTAAACTTCACCTAATTACACAACTATGTAGCCTTGGTGTGTCGCTCAGCCTGGGGTGGCCTGATTTCTTAAACTCCATTTGGGTTGCATTTATTTTGAATTCCTTATAATCCAAACATGACAAAAAATAAATAAATAACGTTTACAGAAATGCAGCATATTTAAAATCCCTTAGAGGAAAATGTTTCTGCTCTTTTATAGCTTATAGAGGTTTCATGTACAGTACAGTAGATATCAGCTTTGTCTTTGTTAGCCGCGGAAAACATTTAAAGAACATTTAAAAATGATTTTCAGCTTTTCTGAATTTACTATTTATAGGAATGTGTTTCTGGAACTGGGAACTAACTTTACTAATAATATTTCTCCCAAATTTCTAATAAATTTGCATTTATTCACAGAAAATGAACACCGGAGGAACATGTCAAAATATCAGAAAAGATGCCCTGTATTTTTAAGACCTCAAATACAGCAAAGAAAACAAGTTCTTATTCACTTTTAAGCAATTCAACAGTAATATTTCTACATGTATTTGGGAAAAATGTATTTGATTATTTATCACAGTTTTCTCGTGTCTTGTCATGCTGTCAGTCTTTCACATTGCTGTTGGATGAAATCATGTCACTCTTGAGGTTTGATTTTATTGAAATTTGACTGGAATTGACACAATACATCTAGAAATGCTGATTACATAAATTTTTTGAATGGTCTCTTAATTTTTTATTTTGCTTCAAGACTAAGTGCCTTAGTAAATCTGATTACAGCTTGAGACATTGTTCCTTCATTGTATCTTCTGAAAGAGAAGACATATGACAATTTACAGGAAGTTTCGTAAAGCCGCAGAACATTTGAAGGAATAGTTCACACAAAAATAAAATTCTGTCATCATTTTTACACCCTCATGTCATTTCAAATCTGTATATGACTCTTTTGTCTGTGGTAAACGAAAGAAGATATTTTGAGAAATGTCTTAGTGGTTTTGTGTCAGTCAATGTTGTTTGGTTGGCAACATTCTTCAAAATATCTTATTTTGCTTTCTGCAGAAGAAAGAAAGTCATACAGGTTTGAAATGACACGGGGTGAGTAAACGATGACCGATGAAACGATGTCTCATTTTTGAGAGAAATATCTCTTTAAACAAAAGCCTCCATTTAAACTTTATTTTATCTCATATGAGAAATAGTTAAGATATTATAAAGCTTGATTTTACTTTCCCAATCTGTCTATTCCCTGTCCTTCTCAAATGGAATTTTAGCTGTACAGAACAAAAATATCTTTAATACACTTGACTGGACTGAACAGCTTTATGAGCCCCTATGGACTCAAGAAGTCAACAAGAAGGCTGTTCGGGCTATAAACATGCAGCCAAGCACCGTGCACAAGGCAGAAATACCTGGTGGTGATAACTTCCATCTCTTCGATATGAGGTCTGGACAGGAAAAGCAGTGAAGACAAGGTTGGAGGACATTTAAGGGGGAATTAAAGTGAAATTTGGCATTCCAAAGATCTACAAAGTCATCACAAAGAATTTGAAAGACATTGTGCTATTTAGAAGTGTATGTCCAGCATCATACAGACTTAAATACACGAATAAATCAGTAATGGTTTCATGAATAATTTAATGATTTACAAGAAATAAAATAATTAAAAATGCATTAAAATGAAATACAATAAATGTTTTTTAACTTAAATAATAATTTAAATTTTTTATTACAATTTATTTGGAAAAAAATGTAAATATATTTATATATGATGTTAATTAAATATTATATTTATAAAATTACATTCTTGCTTTAATTGTTTTTTAATCACCCTTATTTGTGGGTCTAGAACTGGTCAAAATGAGTTGACATCATCAGAATGACATCACCAACATCGGTCTGGCAATATTTAATGTGTTTACTAATACGATTCTGACATTATTACTTTAGCTTTGACAAGACAGTGATGTGATGCGTTCATCCAAACAACCACGGTTCAAAGTGCCTACCTTGGTGCGGGGATGGAAACTGCGAAACGCGCTGGTCTTGAAGACGGTTCGGTTTCTCCTACAAATAATGGCAACCGCCATGACCACCACGACCATGACTAGGGACACTGGGATGAGGACTGCTAGTATCCAGAGGTTACTAGGTGAACTCTTCACTACCGCTGTATACACACAAACACAGTGAAAATCAATGCTGGCACATCATTTCAGCCACAGTTTCCAACACACTGTTACATTAATCCAAGGTCCCTCTGTTTCCGACCGTCTGCAGATAGCTCCTAATGATCTGGATCTGTCTTTCGGCTGTAGCTCTTATCTGGGAGATTAAACTCCCACTGCTGGCCTGATCGTGTTTTATTCATACAAAACTGGGGCTCAGGCAGACAAACTGAGCTTGACGCCCAAGCGTATAGAGCTCGAAAAACTTGCGGAAACTCTATACGCGAACCCCCTGTGGTTTGGTGTGAGACGGCTATAGCCCTCATTATGAAAAATAAGTCAGCATTATCATGCTGTGTCAGCCACGAGCCTCTGCGTTCCTATTAAGTCAAAGCAGAGATTTTCGGTTTGTTATAGGGTAAGATGGAGAGTTTTACTAATAACTTTAGTTAATAATACATACTAATATATCCATTTCTGTCATCTGCTTTTGATTAAATAAATGGAATTAGATTCAAAAAGAAGATTGCTAGAGGGTTGCCATGATATTCTGGATGGTTGTTAGGTGGTTGCCAAAAAGGAACGTTCTCAAGATGTTCTCTAAAAGTTATCTTAGTTATCACAAACGTAACGCAACATTAAAAGAGCATTTAACCAACATTATGTCATTTACATTTTTATCCAAAGCGACTTACATTGCATTATTCTATACATTTTTTGTATCCGAGTATGTTCAATCCGTGGGATCGAACCCATGACCTTGGCGTTGCTGGCGCCATGCTCTAACCACTGAGGAACAGGAAAACTGTCATTTCTTAATCTTCTTAAATTGTTGGTATAAATCTCTCCTACCATACTGAGTAGAACCTTTAATACGTACAGTAATACAATTTTTATAATGTAATGAACGTTGACAAAAACATTGTTCAAGCGTATTTTGTTAGCCATGTAGTCTTTTGAACAATAATCAACTTCACAGCCCATTTACAGGCTGACGACTAGAGAAAATAAGATGACATGATCAGAATGACATAACCATGTCACTAGACTATTCTTGTACTGTACGTTCGCTCGATTAGAAAAACGGCACCAAAATTTGTACTAATGTAATATAGCTACAGATTAGATCTATAACATCTACAAAATCTAAGATGGTATAGTACGCTAGGTATATCACATGAAATGAATACATACGTTCTGCCTGAACCTGGACGAAGTAGCCCAACGTGAGAGCCATCGTCTGGGAGTCCACCATGTTTAGGGTTTTAGCCGCAGAGGTGCCTGTTATAGGAGAACCATCTATTTGTACGTAGTAGGTCATTTCAGCGGGATTCTTCGGACCGGGAAGTCGCCGGATGCTGACCATCTGTATGAGACACAGACACTTTGTGTCCTTTTTTCCAAAATATTTCATTTATAATGTTAGCGCACTTGCCTTGTGCAAAAATTGTGTAATTTGACTTTACATTTTGCAATGTCACATAACAGACAGACGTGTTGGCGATGGCACACCTGGACAGTGTAATCGCCCATGGTTGCGGCTCTCCTGAAGCGAAGGCCGTGTCGACTTGCCACCAGAAAGAGTTCGGCCAGCCGTTGCTCCATTAGGCTAGCGAAGCTCTGATAACTCCCCTCAAGAGAAGAGCTGTCAACGTCCTGAATAACTGAAGACACAGAGAGAGCAAGGTGACATATAGAACTCACCATTCTGACCCTTTAAATCTACAAACGGCAATAACTGCAGAATTGACCTTACTGTAGAGGATTTTTTAGTTCTGACAGGGACAAAAGTGGAGAAGGGAAAGAGACAGCAGGCCTAGCTAAGGTAACGGAAAGAACATTATGTGCAAGAGCCTCTCCTTAAAGCTAGAAATAGCTTTTTCACACTCGATATGCCGATCCAGTGTGATCTCTCCAAATCAGTTGATGGGGGCAACTAAATGATACATCAATACTTCTCCACAAGGAGAAAAAGGCTCTCTGTGTTTAAAAGAAGAGAAAAAGTACACCGGCAGGACTTCATCACATAACACATGCTGACAAAAGCTGAAGCGTTGAGGTAATTACCTGTGATTACCCAGTAATCTCTGGTTGCTAGTGAAGTGTTAAGGTTGTGGTACTCTAGAGCTGGGAAAAAGAGGTGAAGATGGTGAGAACGGGTACTGGCACTGTTTTACACGTTGGACACGATTCCTCAAAACTGAAAGGTTTATCAACAAATGCTGTTCAACGGTTCCACCGCTGGTTTACTTTCTCTTTATCATGATACACAAGCAGAGTTTGTGAATCAGATCTAGTGAATGTCACTGGTCACCAACCACTTTCATTGCATGACGAATAGTAGTTTGTATATTCAGCTTGATAACAGAGACAGAGCTGAGGGTGTAAATAAGGGCTGCAAGATATATTGAAATGATTGAAATATCGCAAATGTGCACATTGCAGTATGCATATAACAATGGTTTGCAATAACTAAGAGATTTCAATACTAAAAAAACGGAGTATCCTATTTTCCTTTAATATCATGCAGTTCTAATGTACAGAACTTCTTCCAGCATAAGAACATTATTCATAATAATCATATTAGCATTACCATTATCCTGCTTAAGTTTAATTTTTCATGTATATATTTGTTTAGTTTACCTTGTTACCACAGAAAATTAACTACCAGTGTTAGGTGTAACTAGTTACTAAGTAGTTAGGTACTGTAATCTAATTACTTTTCCCTGAAAAGGTAAAGTAAGGGATTGCTCTATTACTCTGTTTATAATTTAATTACAGTTACAAATACAGTGTAATGTATACAATATTGGAATTGACATCAAAATTCAAAGTCTAACTTTAAAATGCATACATTAATGTATCTTTCTCACATTTGTAATACTTAAGTCAGTTAATAAGATCACTATGTAGTTTATATGATTTATTTGAATGAATTAGTCGTTTGGTAATGAGTAATTAAATACTTTTGGAGAGAGTAATTCGTACAGTAATCTAATTACGCTATTAATTATGTAATAAGTAACTAGTAATTCATTACTTTTTCAGAGTAACTTACCCAACACTGTTAACTACCCATGCGTATTTGTCATTGGACTACCCATTTAAAAAATATCTAATGAATTGATATGATAAAATTTGAATTGTATGCTTCTCCGCAACATTTTTCTTAAACTGAAGATCACTGGAAGATTAATCTAAACGGCTCTACTTCAAGAAAAATAAAATGTATCGGATTCAAACAGAAATAAACATAAACGACTATATTAAACACAAGCAGTGCGGGGACTGTACTGTAAATACAACATCAAACAGTAAACATTAGCAGGAACTTACGCTCAGCGATGATCAGTGGGGGGAAAAAGAGAAAGTAGCCCACCAGCTCGGCAGTCAGCTGGTTTAGCAGGCCGCTAGCAGCGGTACCGTTCAGAGGAGCGCTGCCATTCCACACTATATACACCAGAGTAACTGCCAATGAATTCCCAGTCTGATATGTGTTCAGAATCTGTCCAAAAAAACAAACAAACTATAAATCCAAGTCCAAAAAACGAATCCTCAGAGGGGACGTTATCAGTTCTCTGAAGGTTAGTCGTTTATCAAAATTAGTTTTCAAGTACAAATGACTACCTCAACTGAAAGTGTCCCGTAAGAGTCCTCCACTTTCTCCTGTGCCTCAGCGAATACATTTTCCAACCGTTGCTCCATCATTTGGATGAAACCGCAAGACTTGATGTTATCGGATGGCCCGACAAACCTAAGAACTTTATAGAAACAATACAAGGAGTTAAACAAAAATAGATGTAACATGTTAGGTCCAGTTGTTGGATTAAAAGGTGATGTTACAGTAGTCCTTGTTGGATTGTTAGTCCATAAAACAATAAATTAACAACTAGACATTCAACATTTATATTTTCTTCACAACACACACTCAATGCAAATAATGAATGAATGAATCTCACCTGTTTTGAGTTGCAGGTGGATACCAAGGCTGGGCATCCAGGGGGCTATTGGTTTGGGGATGGCCAAAACCACAGGTACATACTCTCTGATGTTATCCAATAGCTTGTCAAAGCCGTAAGATGACAAGGTGTCCATTACAACAGAAGTTATGATGACGGTGTTCCCTCTCAAGACATAGTAGCCCACAGTCACATTAGAAGGGGTGCTGATATCTTTTTCTAACTAGAAAGATCATGCAAAATTAAAATCAGTCATAATTATTTGATATATTCAGTACATAGATGCTATTGCATGCCATTATTCGAAAATATAAGAACTAAAAAATCCATCCTAAAGTAGCATAATTCAATTCATGAGATTAGGAGCATTAAAGGAGTCACAGCGATTAAAAATGATGAAAATGTCTTTATTGCTGTAAATGATATTGTATCATAGATTTTAAGATAGAGTATCTACAATTTTATTTATAATATTGAAATTAATGCATTTTTTATTTTGCACAAAAAATACCAAATAAATTGTCTGCTTAAATTTTTTACATTACATAACTGCCTTTGTCAGTTAAAGGTGCTGTGTGTAATATTTTTGGAGGATCTATTGACAGAAATGCAATATAATATACATAGCTGTGTCTTAAGAGGTTTATAAAGACCTATCATTGAAGCGTTATGTTTTTATCACCTTAAAATGAACTATTTATATCTACAGTACATACACCGCGGGTCCCCTTACATCGAATTCGCCATGTTGTTTCTACAGTAGCCCTAAACGGACAAACTGCTCTTCAGAGCGCGTTTCGTAAATAAGTTGAATCTCCTTCGGCAAAGAAGTGAAAGCGTGACAACATCTTAGTCCCGTGTCAGCCACCATAGTGCTCCGAAAGGGAGGGGTGGAGTGAGCCGTTGGTTGCAATTCACAGCCTCACCACTAGATGCCGCTTAATGTCAAACACTGGACCTTTATTTGAAAGATATCTTTAGATAAGATTACATTTTAAGAGAAGACTTTCACAAACAGGGTCAGTCTATTACATGGCCCTTTGGAATACTAGATTCTGATTGGTCATTCTTACTTAACTCTCAACCGTTGTCTCTTTTACTTAAATATCTTCTATATATTCTTCTTTTATAATAATATCATCATAATAAAATGTTGTAAAAACAATGCTTCAAGGTTTGAAGTTATTTATTAAGTAGCTGTGCAAGCAAAGTACATATTTTATGAGTTTCTCTTGTTATTATACGCCTCGATGAATTCGACACGCTTTCATTACCAATTCCTGTGTTGAATTATTATTAAAGTGCCAGATCCCCACAAATGCTCTTACTGGCTTTGTTTGTTGTTAAGCGCTTGAAGCGCACTTTAATACAAATACCACATGAATAAATTTGATCATATTGAGCCAAGCCGATCGACCATCCCCCTTCATCCACATGAACCCACACACCCTGTGTTTGTGTGCAGATGGTGATTGTGTTGTCACCTACAGAGTCTGTAATGATACAGAATCCTTGATGTGATGGACGGATGAGAAGGAGGAGGAGAACGACAGAGAAAGAGTGGCAGACGAATATACGGAACGGATAGATCTCATGTCGATTCACTCGCCACTGGTTTAAATAGACACTTTCATCTCTTTACCTTTCAAACATTTCAAGAGACTCGCCCTCATGTCAGTAAAAAACAACATGACTTTCTTTTTCCGTCGAAGGTAAATTTAGCAGAACCTACTAATCTGCCAGTTTTACTAAACAATTTGAATGAATGGATTTAAAAATAACCCCAAATTACCACAGAAATCGTAAATCTGACTCATCTGTCTTCTCAAGTTATGTAACAGCTTCGGGTAAAACACAGACCCACATTTAAGTCATTAAACTGTATACATCACATTTATGATGATTTTAGTTTCATTTTTTTAACCTGAAAGCTCCGGTGCCCATTCAGTACAACCCGTACATTCTTCAGAATAATACAGTACATAAAACATACGATAACAAATGTCATGTTTGAATGAACTATCCCTCTAAACAGTACATTTATTTCAATTTGTCTTTATGGATGTCTTAGCTCTCCTCATTACCCCGTCTCTGCTGTTACCATGATATTGATTCTTTATTTGCAGTATATGAGGCACCAAGCAGCAGTGCTGTGCTATTTATGGACAAGCCGCACTGATGGACAGGCAAGCGAATGCTCCTTAGGCTTTAAACCAAGTGTCTCATAAGACAGGCTGATCTCGGTGCTTGAAAACAAAGATAAATATTCCTTACAGTCTCATGCAAGCTAAACGTACTGCAGCACATACACAAGCTTTAAGTGGTTCTATCAAAAACAACAGTTCCCATAATACAATTGGACAATTCCCAGCAGACTGTGTTCCAAGGACTGTGATTATCTCTTTGCTACCAAAGGCATCATTGTAGTTAAGGGTAAGAGCTGGAAAAAGGAGAAATGTGTTTTTTTCGTGAGTCAAGACATATTGTATTTTACTGCGTTTCCAATGGCAACAAACGGTTCTGCTTCATTCTTTTTGTCTCTTCATTATTTTTTTATTTCCCATTTCGTCTTGCACGCAAGGGTTGGAAAGGCATATTACCATACGGCTCAGAACTGCTTCAATAGTATGTATACTTCATATATGCTTCGCACGCTTTCCCATAATGCAATTTGACCTCTCTATTTCAGTGTGACGGATGACATGAAAACAATATCTGAGTCATGTCGCGAGACGCGCCATGCAAGAAACACGCAATACAAACCTGAACACGGATGTTGCTGTCGTTGAACGCTCTCTGTAGCGCCTGCGTAAAGCCTTTGGACAGGTTCTGTCTCATACCGTTTTCTAGCCTGTTTCGTCTCATCTGGATGGACAATACTGTCGGCAGAATGACAAAACACACACATGACGGTCGTGATTTTTTAAGCTGCAGAAAACAGCACAAAACCTATGAGAGGGGATCGTGCCTGTCAACATGTCTGTTTGTGAGGAAAATATGCTAACTGTTCATTACAGTTTTTACAGAAATAAGGAAATATTTTAACATCTGATTATATGACGTACGCATGCCCTACAAAAATGACATTTATTCAAGTGTATCAAGCTCGTATTATACATCATTTAAAATAAAACAATAAGAAAGTATCATTTCAGCCTACTTTTTATGAACTTACATCTGACTTCTGACAAAAAGTCTAACTATATTTGGCCTATAATTGTACTCAATATTTCACTCAAGATATACTTAAAAGTATACATTATCATTCTAAGCATACTTGTCTTGTAGTTGTGTTTACTCAAAGTATACTTTACAGTGTACTTAAAAAAATGTGCTACGAATATTGAACTAGTAAACTATCAGTAAACCAATAGGTTTACTTGTAGTATAGTTGCAGTACAGACAAATCAAGTTGTAAACTAGTTGTATACTCTATGTTTAATACTGTTACACTTCAAGTATACTTACAAATATTATTATTATTATTAACTAAAAACTGGGCCAATTTTGTCCTAAGTAGTATTGTAATAGTACCCGATATTACACATGTATACTACTAATGCACTGAGTAGTATATAAGTAGTATACTAAGCAGCAATATACTTATTATAAACAGTACATTAAAATATACTTAAACTTTGCTTAAGTATACCTAATAAAATGACCTTGAAGTACACTTATTTGTGGTGAGGGATCCAAACCCGTTTCATATTGTTTACAAACAAATATATTTATGTAACAGCAAAATGTTGTTCTCTGTTTATATTCAATAAAAAAAAATGTTCACTTGTCTTCAAACTGAGAATTTGTACACTAAGTAAACAGAAGCCTCACCTGTTCTTAGCCATAATCGTTCAGTCACATTACAAGACAAAGCAGCGCTGTCGGTTGGGGGAGTGCTCGGTTCCACCGTTGTGCTTCCGGAGGTAGATAATGTGATGGTTTGAGGAGGGCTTGTTGTTGTCGTGGATGCTAAGGTGGTTGTGGTGGTTGGTGCTACTTTTGTGGTGGTGGTGGTGGGCGGAGTCGTGGTAGTGGTGGTTGTCGTCGTTGTAGGCGGTTCCGTCTCGGCCGTCGTCGTTTTGGTGGTTGTGGTGGTCGGTGCGGCAGTCACGACCTCTTTCACTGTGGAAACTACGGCGGGCGGAGTCAAAGTCAGTGATGTCACCGCTGAGGGCGTGACAGTTGTGATGGTCACCGTGGTGAGCTGGAGACTTTCACCGTTCACAGTGTGGGAGTTGCTTTGTGTCGGCGCGACAGTCGAGCCATTTCCAGAGCTTTCAGGAGAGGTGACGTTAAGGAGGGGAGGGAAACAGAGACGGACGTTGTCGCATTGTCAGTGAGAGGGCGTCCGTCCTCGGCAGGGTGGTGGAAAGTGGATAGTGGGGCGGTGGGCAGATCAGGGTTCCTGGGGAATTCGCCGAGGGTCCCGTCTAAAAGCATAGAACAAAAAGAGTGAGCAACCTCGAGAAGAGAAAGTGAGATCACACATTGAGGTCACAGAATTGACACATGCACTCTCAATACACAGGCGTGTATCCTTATGTACATTAAAGGGATGACTGAAGCTGTAATGATGACCAGATGTGAGAAAACACGTGTGGATGATAAGAATGAGGATGACAAACAAACACAACGACCTTGAAAACGATGATGATGAAGACGAAATGATGATGGAGGGATCACCACAACATCGAGCCAGCAAAGTGCCTGTGAAGAAACCCTTTCAAATACGTGACTCCTCACTCTTTAAGACGTTTGTACACAGCTTGTATTTCATACACCTTGTGGTACCTGAACTAGTGGTCAAGACACTGTTGATTTTCTGTGCTGGGGACTGGGGCTTCGGCATTCTGACGGCCGGCTCCCCGGGGGACTTTTGATTGGTGCGATTGTCACTGTTGCCGGGTGGGGAGGGCAGAGAATGCACCACCGCCTGAGGCAGTGTTTCTGCAACCTGCAGGGTCTGCACTGAGGAGAATACGGGCTGCTCCCTCGCGCTGTCTGCCCCTGCTGGTGGGGAGTGGAACTGCGAGGCGAAATCTTCCTCCTCCAGCAGTGCTGGAGATACAGTGATGTTTGGAGGTCCAGTTGGATGCTGAGGGCTGAGGGGGTGTTCTGATGCTTTAAGCCTTCCTTCATCTAGAGATGAGAAAAAGATACAAATTGATATTTACCATTTTGGTCTTATATGGCCTTACGAGTTTTTCTGGTTTAGTAAAACCATAGTAACCGTAAATTTACTATGGTCTCACGACAGTCACTATAGTTGTATTTTCAGTGCTTTTGTTTTTATATATTTGTATTTGTATTAACATACTTATTTTATAATTAGTTATAATGTTAATTTTAGTTACATTTTTAGGACTTTTTATGTGCTGTTATCAGGGACGGATTAATGCACGGGCCTACTGGGCACGTGCCCAGGGCACTAGACAAGCAGGGGGCCCTGGCAAATTTAATATTTATTTTTTATTTCTTTTATTTTCTCGATAAAATAGCGCTGAATACTGTGGAATTAAGGGATACTTTTTGCGCTTGTAAAGTATTAACCGTAGCGAATAAATCAAATAAATAATCCTAATTCATTGCCGCGCTGTTGAGAGGGACATCTAGAGGCGAGTAAAAAAACACTGTGTAATATAAACGTACAAAAGTCACGTGTAGAAGGCAAAATCACAAAATGAATTTAAAACCACAGAAATGTGTCAAAGACATCTCAGTTTGCTGTCTTTAATGGCCATCGAATGCAGTCTTGTGTGAGAGTTGACGGATGCTCCGCCCAAACTGGAAACTCACTAGAGTGCAGAAGTGCATATTCAGATTTTAACTGAAGATTATGAGGGCACATTGGTTTTAAAAAGAAAATGACCCACATTGGTAAGCTTTTGACAATAAACACTGTAATATTTCATGAAAAGATTAAAATCGTAAAAAAAATATTCAATGGGACTTTAAAAAGACCAAATAATCCGCCCTATGCTAACTTTACAGCTCTGTAGTTTTTATTATATATAAATAAATGTATTATTTGTACTGTATCTATTTACTCGCCTTTAAAATGAATACTTCAGTGGAAAACCTACAGTAATATTCCTAACACTCAAACCTAATACTCAATCTCTGAGCAATAAATGTTTTCTAGAAATGCACTGCAGAAAATCTGCTAAACAATTTATAAAGCCAAGCAAGATTTCTATGTTTTGGTTTCTTCGTACCCAACAGCTTGCATTCTACGTATTGAGCTGGTGAACCTAATGGCACACACTGTTATTTAAATCAGCATGAATGATAATGCATGGTATTAAATTGCTCTCAAGGTATTAGAGACAGAGCTGGAAACAGAGAGAGCGAAAAAGGCAAAGCGCCCAAGCACGTTTCTAATTTGGTCCTGCGGCTAAAGGATTTATGATTAATGTCCACAAGTCACTAAACTGTATGACTCTGTCCATGTAACGCTCCCCCAGATAAAAATAAAGTAAAAGCCTGTAAAGGTCGATTAATCATGATATTAATCATCTCCCAACGGCTCGTCAACACTCACGGATAGCAATCTAGAGAACGTCCGCCGTGATTTTCTTTTCCGAAACCTTGAGCGAACTAAATAATTCAGAGTCATCCGTGAGAGTGATGTTATTACAGGGTGACTTCACGCAAGTGCGTTTAAATATTCTTTACTTATCCTCCCTCATGTCTATGTGTGTGCGCAGGTTCTGCGGTCACGTTGAACTCCTCTCCTCCAACAGATAACCACCTGCTCCGACAGTTACAACATATGGGATTGTCCTGATTAACAGGCAGCGAGAGAGAAGATGAGAACTTGGGCGTATGGGATCTGGATGCAGATCTAACCCAGCGCCCTATCCATGCACTTCCTCTGAACAGGACGCTGATGGCTTTGTACGCTTAAGTGCTCACTGCCAGGCCCTGAAGATTTACGTACCCGCGACGAGTACAGAAAAAGGTCACGTGACTCCAATACGAGCCAATCAAACTCTACTGCCAGGCAGACCGGAGCGAGGTGATCCATCACGTTATCAAGTGCACGGTCTCCTATGGTCCTCGTATGGTTCTACATACAGTATATCAACTGTTCAAAAAGAAATACTTTTTTTATAGGGGGGACCGTGCCCTCCGGTAATGTAACTGATGATCAGAGGGTTAGAAACACATGGGCGTTCTTCATTATGAGGACAGGTGGTTCAGGGGGCTGATGGGTAACAGGCCAAAGCCTTTGAAGCCCACGAGGGAGTGTGGGTAACTGAAGCATGGAGTCACACCATTTCAGCAGGACAGATCCGTGTCCGTGGACTATTCATAGGTTCCATCTGCTTTTGTTGAATCTTGTTGTGGTGGCATGGGGCAAAGCAACAGCATCATTACATTTATCATAAAGAACTAACAAATGGTGCATATGTAGCTCAACTGGGAGTGTGTGAAGCTTGCAACACCAAGATCATGGGTTTGATCCTACAGTGCATAAATATGAATAAAAGTGTACATTACATGCAGTGTACATTACCGTTCAAAACTTTAGTTCACTTGACTGACATTTATTTTGTGATCTTAAAGGGACACTCCACCCAAAAATGAAATTCTCTCATGAATCCCCCCCCAAAGTTGTTCCAGGCCTGTATAAATGCATACAAGACAGATATTCGGAAAAATGTTAGCAACTGACATTTCTGAGGCATCATTGACTACCATGGTAGGAAAAATGTAAATGGTAGTCAAAGGTGCCCTAGAACAGAAATTCTTCAAAATATATGTTATAGAAAAAATTATACAATAGTTTTTCCTACTTTTGTAGTCAATGATGTCCCAGAAATGTCAGTTGCTAATATTTTTCCAAATATCTTTGTGTTCAACAGAACAAAGACATTTTAACAGGTCTGGAACAACGAAAATGTAAATTTTTGGGTGAACTATCACTTTAAAAACAATTTATTTGAAAGGAAATTGATTCTATATTTGAAATGAATTTTGTGGATATAAATATAATTGTGAAAAACATCACTTCTTTAATTAGAAAAGGCAGCCAATGAGAGCCCAGCGTACACGGAAACTACATTAATATTGTTTAAAAAGCATGTCAATGTGAGACCTAAATAAGTCTTAACCATTGTTGGATCAAATGTGAACATTTCAAGGTTAATTTAACCCATCGGTTGGGTTCGTGCCTTTTTTTAACCATGCTGGGTCATCTTGTTAGTAAGGAAAACCCTAACTTACACAAATGGTTTTGCTTTTAAATCACGTTTTTGCAAACCTGTGGCATACCTCATATTTTCGCCATCATAAAATAACACAGTAAAGCAGATTAGAGTCTCAACGCGCTATGAAGCAGATTAAATGCTTTGCAATGGGATGCTGTCCAAACACCCATCGACCTCTAGGAGAGGAGGATGCACTTATATGATGCTATGATGTTATTATATTAAAAAAAGGCTGGAACTTGCCATTCTCTTTGCATTTAATGGATGCTTTTTGTTTTAGATTTATAAGAAACCGATAAAGTAGATTCATAACGGAACAGAGTCTATAAATGTACAAGCTAAAAATGTGGATATTACAGCAGCAAATCTCTTACAATAATGTGGTGTTACTACAGTATGGCTGAAAACTTGTGCTGTGGTTCTCACTGTACCTTCTTGAAGAATACAAAATTGAACCAATATAATAGCGCCCTGTGGATAGCAAAACAGCCACAAGCTTCCAACAACAAAATTAACAAAAAAAGAAACAATTGACTTCTATTTCAACAAACTGCTCCCAGCAGGGCCGGGCAAAGAACGACCAAACTTAACTGAGACAATGCAACGCCATCGGTCTGGGTATTCTTGTTTATATTTCAGTTCTATTCCTGGAAATTCTCCGGTCGTTCGGACACCCGAGAACGTACAAACAGGGACATTAGGGAACAGATACCCTTGCTGTGCCCTTTGGATGAAACTAGAAAAGCATAGTACATCAGTTCCTTTTCTCCTAAAAGGAAGAAGCTTCATCATAATATACAACAGCCGGTGTAACAACAACACCTATGGGCCTTCCTTTAACTAAGCAACAACCCACATCCAAGTGTATTTTATAAACGCTGCGAGCAAGAAAATTAGAGCCATGGCGGACGCACACATCCCACACGCGCTAACACCAGGCCTGTTTTTAGATGAGCAGGGGATAAATTGCAGAGGAAAGGAACAGAGAGATCCTGGCAGGATGTTGCGGTAGCAGCAGTGGCTGGCAGATTTGAGATTTGAGCTGCATTAACGTTTATCCTTCAGCTGATGGCTTTCTGTGTTTTTAGAGGCGATGAACGCAGGCACACCTGCTGAGAACGCTGGGAGGGACGAGCGCTGCAGAGTCCATCTTTATATATAAATAATTCAAGTGCTTGGTAAGCACCCAAGTGCTGTGTCTAAAAGCAGCCTGACATGGCCGGAATCTAAATTGATGGTATTTAACTTCCAGGTTCAGTCAAACATAAAAAAGACTAATGGAGACCTCACATGCACAACTTTTTTAGCCATGCGATGGTAAATAAAGGGACAGTTTATCCGAAAATATAATTTCTGTCATTTATCTACCCTCATGAAGTTTAAAATCTGAATATGACTCTTTCTTCTGTGGAACACAAAAGAAGAAATTTTGAGGTTTTATGTCCAAACAACGGAAGGCAATGGAGGGCAATGACATTCGGTTACCAACATTTTTCAAAATATCTTCTTTTGTGTTTAGTAGAAAGAAAGTGTACAGGTTTGGAATGACACAAGGATGAGCAAATGACAAAATAATTTTCTTTTTTTGGGGTTGAGCTATTGTTTTAAGGGCAGTCTCTTACTATTGGCTCTTACTATGTATATTAGCCTTAAAGGAATAGTTCACGTTCAAAATGAAAATTCTGTCGTCATTTACTCAACCTGTTGTCATTTTAAACCAGCGTGATTTTCTTTTGCAACACACAAAAGAAGATACTCTGGAAAATGTTGGTAACCAGGGACCAAAGGTTGTCATACAGGTTTGGAATGACAAGAGGTAAAGTAAATAATGACATCATTTTCATTTTGTAGGAGAACTACATGTATAAAATACAAGCATTTAAACGTACACTTCCGCCAATAAACATCCACTGTTTTTATGACATCATTCTGCACTTGAGTTTCTTTAGGCTGTGAGATAAACTAAATGCTATTGGCTCAATGTGTCACCCTAAGTTCCAGTTTCAGTATTGAACAAAGCAGCACATTTGAAAGTATACAGGTTTGAAATGACAAGAGGGTGAGTAAATGATGATAGATTTTTCATTTTTGGGTGACTATCACTTTAATGTAAATACAATGGTGGTGAGGATTGAATGAATAAGGAACTAAAGTGTTGCCCAATTAGAACTCTGTCTCAGTTCCACAGGAAAAAAAGCAGGATTCTAACATAAGGTGAGTAAATAATGACAGAATTAGGTTTTCAAGGTTCAATATTGCTTTAAAATACAATACAACATCATACTATAAAAAAACGTGTTACAATATAAATTGAGTGTATCATAATATCTCATGGTTCTTCCATAAACAAATAAATACATCATGATCATAATCATTTCGCTGTGTAAGTCAGGCATTCTCTAGTCCATGTATCTCAAAATAACAATCCTGAAGATTGAGCCATTGAGCTGCTGTAATCATAAAAAGCTGTAGCTCAGATCAGCTGAACGGATGATGCCATGAATTATTGACTAAGATACAAACACAGATCTGATTAAAATAACAGCCTGTACCCATCCGGCCTCTCTAACTGATGAGGCAAACACCATCACACATCTGTGTGAGCATCACCGAGCAGCGCCTGATTGGCTGAAAGGGGTCATGTGACTTTCTTGCAGGGCTCTCTGTAGGTCATGCATTCCCAGCCGAGTCTGATCAAACAGTATAAGACCACTCAATGAAACTCTACCTAGGATGTGATAAAGACTTTAAATGCAGTTGGCACATTTGCAACATCATTTAAAATTATAAAAACAAAACGAGATGAGCCTGCAGTGATCTACGCTGTGTTTATTCTGACTCAAAATGAAATTAGCCGTAGGACGCCGAGCTCTCAACAAGCTGACACGGCAAATGTGAAACACTGCAACCCCTCATGCTACCTTTCCATCAATCGTCCTAACTGCATGTGTCTCCTAAGCCTCCTGCGCAAACCCGCGGGCTGCGGTGAATTACTGAATTGATGCCTTCGCGTGTTTGTTTTACTTTCCTTGCCTCTCACCGTGTTAAGCAACTGTCAGATCTAGTTAGTTTCAGCTCCGGAATTGACTAGAAGACTGGAAGTGATGTCAATTTTCCAAAGAGGGGGGAAAATTCCTTACTCCCATATTCTCTTCCAGGACGCGTTGGAATATTCAGCAGTTTGTGTTTGAAACCTTTAATGCACTTGACTGGAGAGCCTCAGGGGCGAGGCGGGATATTGCAATCCTCATTAATAGTGAAAGAGCGCCTGACGTTTCTATCCGACCCGTACGCTTTCGTTCGCCCCTCTCGGGGTAACTCACAAAGAATTAATTGCATTTTATCAAAACGTATTTTCTACTTGTGCCATTTGCGTTGTTTTTAGCATTTAATTGGCTAAAGAAACTATTATGTAAGTGACATTGAAAGAATTTGACCTTGAAAGAACAATGAAGACTTAAAGGGACAGTTCACCATAAAATGAAAATTCTGTCATCATTTACTCACCCTGTGCCATTTCAAACCTGTATGACTTTCGTTCTTCTGACGAACACAAAAGAAGATATTTTAAAGAATGTTGGTAACCGAACAACGGTGGTACGCATGGACTTGCATTGGATTTGTGTCCACACAATAGATTAAATGGTTCGCTCCATTGTCGGTTACCAACATTCTTCAAAATATCTTCTTTAGTGTTCTGGATAAGAAAGAAAGTTTGAAATGGCACGAGTAAATGATGACAGAATTTTCGTTTTTGGGCGAGCTATCCCTTTAATTTAAATAATAGCGTACTTGGCAACAAGGTGGACAGGAAATAAATCACAGGCTTTCTTGCTGAAACACATCACAAGATTCCACACCGAATCTGCTCTCTATCTTTTCCAGTTTTCCACACCATCTTTAATCTTCAAGCCAAGCCGACCTCCAGGGAACGGAGCAGAGCGCATCCTCAAAATATGCATTTCGCACACATACCAAACGCACGGGGCTTTAGCGCTCGAGTGTAGTAAACATGACATGGCCACATATCGTCCTCCAAAAATAAATCCAATTCTTCACACACGCCCTCACTTTCCCTAAGGGATGTTTAGGGTAAAGCTGGATGTTGTTGGTGACGGTCAGGGTTTGACAAGGACACAGCTCATTATGCAAGTCCAGCGAAAGCCGTTTCTTCAGAAAGCTCGGTTTTCTAATGAGCACCCGCCATGTTCCAATTCAAGGTGTGAATATGAAGTTGAGCGCTTGTATTTTAAGGCAGGAAGGAAACATTTGCAATTAAATAAAATGAGATGTAAAAGAGGAATCGGCAATTACATCAACGCGATAAACACGTTCGACTGATTTAATTACGTAAGCCATTCACCGGATTATGCGAACGTCTTATTAGCGCAGAATATTTCCAGAACGTTCGATGGAATGTTTTGACAATGTTTCAAACACTAAAACGACACTACAATCACAAGACTTAACCAGATACACTCAATGAATGAGTGAAATTAGGACACAGCTTTTGATCAGGGCCAACAGAAACACAGACACCAGACGCAGAGATGAGCACAGCTGAGCCCGTCTAGCTTCAAATCAGACCTACGTTTCATAAACTACGAACATTGCAAAACAGAAATAAATTGCCAACGTTCGCATTCGCAATAACGCATCCTAATACAAGACACCCCCCCCTCGAGTCTCTGCTGACCCTTTTATGCCCCTTCTTCTTTCCCACAAACCAGATTAGCCCCCCCGACACAAACCTTGTTTCATAAGCCTGAGGAAATGTTCAGGTGTGCGCTCCCACACAATTTCATTACCGTCTCCCTGAATGGTGTATTAATCTGACAGGGTTCAACTTCAATCCTGCGTTCTTAGCAAAATAGATAAAAGCGAGGCAGCGAAACGGAAGGACGACACAACAATACGTCCACAAATCGACAAACAAAGATTAAACGAAACATATTTGCTTGTCGTCAGTCTTGGCAAAAGACGGCGGCAGCGTTTTAGGGAGACGGTTGGTATCAGATGGTTGGATCCAAGTATTAGCTCGGTGCAAAATGGCTTGTGTTGAAGCAGATGTCCGAATAGAACGCAAGAGCTGCTATATAGCATTGAATGATAAAGCTGTATAACAAATGCAGAACTTAATGATGTTATTGTTATGCAGTAAATATGTCAGATTTGATTTCTCTCATTATCTTTAATTGTAAATGTCAAATTACAAAAAAAAAAGAAATTGTAGCCATAGATTTTATGATATATGCAAATGATGCAAGATTAAATCTGGTTCGCAACAATTACCGACATCATCTCCTGTTGTCTCTGCACTCATCATATCAATAAAGTTGTATAACAAATACAGATCACGTTATGCAATAACCACAGACGAATCCGTTTTTTTTGGGGCAGTTTTGGATGCAATCTGTAAATGATGAGATTTTGAGAGTGAAGCGCCATTCAGGGTAACCTTTAGTCTACCGCAGGTCTAGCCATAGTTTAATAATCCGAGTCTAAACAACAACTGACAAAAAGAGATTCTGTACCTTCCTGCCAGTTAAACAATGTAAGCACGTGTAAATTGAATAGCATGCAATTCTTACGCAGGATACGGAGTTTGCTTTCTAATCATCATCCAATAAAATGCTAAGAAACAATTTCATACACTCTGACTACCAAACATATTTAATCCACAGGCCAAATCATAAAACAGAAAAGATGGTGGGATCTGATTGAAGTCATTAATCTCTGGAGATGGGCTGTTTGCTAAAGGCTTGTCAAAGCCGTGTACAGAGCATCCATCAAAAAGACACACTTACAGCTATTGGTCTCATAACTGCCATGCAGAATTGAATATTCCAGAAAATATACAAAATAATAGTCGGTTTTAAACAGTCAGCCTTAGCTATGTAAAGGCTACAACTGAACGCCAGCCCTGGATAAACATAATTATGATAGGTTCCTTATAATGGCATAAGAATATGAATATTATGAAGTTAAGTTTGTCATGGAGACTGCATCCTCACTTGCTGAAGATCTGCAATGAAGTCTATACAAACACAATGTGCCAAAAGAAAAAAACGTGTGTTTCTGGTAATAGTGTGTGAGCGTCTCGAAACAGACAAATCAACTTTCACACAGACAGTTCCTCTAATGAAGCATGGAATTCTGGGAAATGAGAACATGTCAGCTGTGAAAACGATGACATGCAGATCAGCTGTTTTGGCAGACATCAGTCGCTAATGAAAAAGTTCAGGGCTCAGGTAAGAATGAAACAGGTATTGCAAATGATTACCTTTTAAAATACTAAATTGACTATTTAAAAAAAAAAAACAGTGATAGTTCACAACAAAATGAATGTCATAATTTACTCACCCTCTTATCTTTTTAAACCTGTTTGACTTTCTTTCTTCTGCAAAATATAAAGGAAGATATTTTGAAGAATGTTATTAACCGATCAAAGGCGGTACCCATTCACTTCTATTGTATGGATGGACACATAAACAATGGAGGTGAATGGGTACCGGCGTTGTTTGGTTGCCAGCATTCTTTTGTAACGACTAGTCGGCTGTACATAACCTCTTACCTAAAGAACAAAATGTCCGGTAAAATGCTGAAAACGACACCGCATGTCTACTGGTCAAACATCATATTACAGAATTGTAACTAAGCTTATGCACAGACACATTCACATGAGCTCTTAAAAGGTTCGAAATGCCGAAAATTCAGGTCACATTCAGTGTCAGGCAAGCAAGCGGATGTCAAACTGGTTTGTTAACATCACCGTAGTAAGCTCATCACTATTCTTATCAACATTTTAAAGCTACATCATAATTGTTTAATCTCTAAAAAGTCTTTACTGTAAATCATATTAATGGCAGTATGAACGATGTAGACGTTCCCTCTTTGCAGCACACGGCTTTGAATCAAAGATCTGCTGTTGTGATCGCTTTTTAAATGCAATTTTCCTCTAGAGGGTGAACAGATGGGTTTTCAAAATGAAGCTTCAAATGTTTTAAAGGGCGAGACTGACAGCCCCACATTTTAAAATCAATAAGGAATGAGCATCACCGACTCCTCACGTAACATATTTTTCGTTAACAGCAATAATTACACATTAGGGGGTGGGGGAGAGATGAGCGAATGTCGACTCCATTAAAACTTGGCTTGCTGTCGAAAACCACCTTTCTATATGACATGTGCAAAACATCCTCATAAAACAGTGGAATAAAGCTCAGATCCCGTCGCGTGATGTTTAGCTAATTACCGAAACCAGTCACTCCGGGTCCGGGGCCACAAAAAGGCCTTTGGAAAATCAAACCAAGCAGTTCATCACTGTCACTCAGCAAACACTCACTCTTTCCAGTCTGGTTAAAAAAATGTAGATCAGTTTCCATGGAAACGTAGCACAGCAGGCTCCTGTTGACTAGCAGGAGCATCACTGTAGGGGCATTGAGGAGAGATGCCTCATCCTCGGCGAGCCACAAGTGTATCTGGCCGGTCGCCACGAAACCGGTTCAAAGCCGGCGAGGACAATGGCGGTTTTATGAATGAGAAGGCACAGCTCCTTACCTCTGTGTATTAAGCACCGCGGTCCAGACATCCATGTTGACATGGTACTAATCTGATGTAATTCTACTAGCATTAGAACATGTATTTGTGTAATCTGCCTTTTTGATATCGGTGTTTGAGTTGTTTTGAGAGGCAGATATTGCCTAGAATTGATTTGCTGTAGTAAATTGCATGAATGAAATACTTTTGCAGTTCAAATCTTCGGGCAATTGCTTATAATCTTTAGCGCACTTTTCCTTCTCTGGAGAACCCAAGCGTATTAAAAGTGCCATGTTGTTGTTGTACATTTAGGACAAGATACACTCACCTAAAGGATTATTAGGAACACCTGTTCAATTTCTCATTAATGCAATTATGGTGGTGGTGTAATGGTGTGGGGATGTTTTCTTGGCACACTTTAGGCCCCTTAGTGCCAATTGGGCATCGTTTAAATGCCACGGCCTTCCTGAGCATTGTTTCTGACCATGTCCATCCCTTTATGACCACCATGTACCCATCCTCTGATGGCTACTTCCAGCAGGATAATGCACCATGTCACAAAGCTCGAATCATTTCAAAGTGGTTTCTTGAACATGACAATGAGTTCACTGTACTAAAATGGCCCCCACAGTCACCAGATCTCAACCCAATAGAGCGTCTTTGGGATGTGGTGGAACGGGAGCTTCGTGCATCCCACAAATCTCCATCAACTGCAAGATGCTATCCTATCAATATGGGCCAACATTTCTAAAGAATGCTTTCAGCACCTTGTTGAATCAATGCCACGTAGAATTAAGGCAGTTCTGAAGGCGAAAGGGGGTCAAACACAGTATTAGTATGGTGTTCCTAATAATCCTTTAGGTGAGTGTATATGCTTGAAATACAGGTAGCATCTATCATTGATTTAACATTGAGCATGACCAATTGAACATTGATTAATCATCAATTCAATCATCTTTGCTATCTGTGGGGCTGCAGAATGGAAACCATAATGTCACAACATAAATGACACATTATCATCTCAAAAGAAGACCAAACCCAACAATACAGTTCCTCAAGCCACAACTAATTCCTGTGAAACAACGGGATCAAGTTATACACGAATAACAGAAACAGGCCTTTAGGTTGGTTTGTTTTGGTGTGTGGCGCGTGCAACAATAACGCAGTCACTTCGGTTCACTTCTGGATAACAGCTGTAGGTTCACGGAACATTTTTGGGAACGTTGTTACGGGTAACACACAAAGAAACCAAAAACGGATGATATTTAACGTTTCAGAACGTACAGTACCGGAAAAAACGTCTATTATTATCATCTATGAGAGGCTTGTGTGTAAGCACAAAAGCAAAGCAAAAAGGTCATAATGTTCTACTCAGTAAAACGCCATGATAGCAAGACAGATACTGTGCCCTTATTGTAATGTAGGCTACCCTTATTATAATGGCTGCATTAAAAGCACTGAAGAACAACACAATAGATTCCAGTGTTGACACCTAGCTTGTCCTTGCTTTCAACAACAACAATTACAGCAGCAACGATGACAGTCGCCTTAAGAAACTATGCGTATTTCGTATAAATGTATATTCTCTCAGCAATCGCGCGCTTGTTAATGCGCAAAATCACCCAGAAGTGGAAATGGGTAAAAATGGCTGAGGAGCGGACACACAGCACCGGGACTGCAGCAATGCCCTGACCACACGTCACATGCGTTTATACACAAGTGCTGTATAGTGTGATGTATAGTGTGATGTAGTAGATCCCTGTTCTGTTGTTATGGTCTTGTGGAAATTTGCTGTGTCTGTGTTGCTGTGCACCAGTGCGCAAATATTGTGTCGGCCACATAGAACACCTAACAAGCAACTGAAGAGGTTATGATGAAAGCAATAAGTAGACTTTATTGTATCTTTTCCGATAATGTACTATTCATAAAAGGGACAGTTTATATTCCGCATTGCGTTTAAATGTAAATGTATCCGCCGAGTGAGAATAAACGGAAGAATCGGAATTAATTAAAAAAATCCAAATTGGTAAATGATTCGAATTCGGATTAATTATGGAAGGTCCTAATACTGAAAAATTGTTATAAAAATATATATTTTTAGGAAGAACAAAGTATGTTCCACAATGGACCCTGTGCACAACAGGTTGTCAACAAAATAACCAAAAAACATCTCACCATCTAGGGCAAAAATGGACGGCACCAGGAGCAATGTAACTCCAACAGATAAGAGCAACTTGGTCCACACTCCGTCCAGGTCAATGCATTTTCGTCCAGTGGTGGAACACAAGGACAAGCCTATCCATTCCGACATGCCTTGGGTTCCAGCCTTGCCATTCCCGCTACCGGAGCCCAAAACGTTGAAAATGTTATGCGCATTTCTTGGGGCCATCTGGCTAGAGATAAATTCAGCAATAGGCCGAAAGGTCCCGAAAAAGACATTTGATCTATCCTTTCCAGTTCCTTAGAACGAGGTTGTCTCTCCAATATGTTGCGGATTATGTGAGCCGACGAGGCAGCATCGAAACTTTAGCGCGATGCGTCTTCAAAGCGCATTCAGAACCATCAAAGAGCCGCGACTGCCACATTAATCACACGCGTGTTAATATGGCAGGTTATCCAGCGCGTTTTATGAAACGCATATTCGGTGCCGAAATCCTAGAAAGGCGAATTTATAATCCTGCAATGATGCTGCGACGGGAAATCGGTTCCTTTAGATTGGGAAAAATATCACGTCTCCAGAGCGCAAGAGCATGCAGGCAAACTGGTGATGAGGACGACTGAGGCGGGAGAGAAAGACGACCTCTGGTGGCTTAGATGATCATTACCGGTGTGCATGTTTGAAGGGGTTAAAATCTTCTGCTCTTCCCACGTATTCTGTATCTTTTGAACACAAATATTTGTATTAACTTGAATGTTTTGTTATAATTCTCTAGGAAGATATGTAAGATTTTATGAAGCTTTTTAAGAAGTTAATTGCCCAAACACAAACGGCTTTCGGAATACTTTAGTTTCACTGACCTGGATTTTATGAGAATCAACAGGACCCGGCTTGTAATATTTAGTTGTCCAAACTTAAACTACCCTCATTTTTTATCTTTTCATTTGTGAATTTATGTAGTGAGCAAATAATCGACCTTGACATTAAAATAATAATACACTTAAGTAATAAACACACGTAGGCTATGTTTATTTAAAATACATTAAAGCAAAACAAAGTTAAATTATTTTTCTTAATATACTAAGTGACTATTTCTACAGTTCTACAGCCAATAAAATTGCTTTCATACTACATTATAATTACATAATCGGAAAAAACAGCATCAAACGTCAGAGAGACCTACGTTCCATCCGCACGATGGCGCCATTTTGTCAATTAGTGATGGGAGATGTTGAATCACTTTTTCTAAAAATAAATGATGGTTAATCTTAATGAAAACACCACATGCTTCACGTTCACCAATTGCTGTTCCTAATGAAATATTTCTTAGTATGTAAATTGAAATAAAACAGAAAAACAAAGGGTGTGTGCCCGCAGCAATATATATTTTAATTCAAAGTGAAATTTGACAATACACCATCATTTCTTTAATTTGACACTCACCAATAGTCACCAGGAAAACCCGCTTTTTGTGACAAAGTACATAAGGCTTGGTCACATATAAATCACTGAGAACTAGAGAGAAATACGACCGCAAACTGTAAGAGACATAACATCCAAAAAAGTTTCCCAGTCCTCATATAGTGAATATTGCACAGTGCAGTGGCTACATGGCAAACTAATGTAGCATAGAAATCAAAAGCAAACAGAAATCATAAAGCCACAAAACTACATATATGAAAACAGTAACAGTTCAGATTTAGTAAATCAAGTCTGTTTGCTCTTAAGTCTAAATATTACTTGATAACTTGCAGTGAGATTTAACTTTGACTAAAATACAATCAGCAGAAGAGTTAAAAACAGATCTAAAGCAATCCAACCCAAATCTAACGGCAAGTGTTACACAGTAGCACATATGACAAATACAACAACCCTGAATTGACGGTACAACTTCTAAAAGAAAAAAGCATGAATACAACAAATAAAAATACAATAAAACAAAATAAAATTGTTTGGTTTGGGTGTTTTTAAAAGACATTTCACCTTTGTTTGTAGATCCCTCTACACATGTCATTTAGATTTCATTGCAATTAGGTTGGGTTAGACGGTCGATCGCATCTGACCTAGAGAGCGCTTCTGAAAAGTTTAACTGCAATGCGTTCTCGCCAAGTGTGCCTGCGAGTATTTTAGTACTCATCTCTAGTGCTACATGCCAACTATAACAATGAAGTTAGACAATCTGAGGAACAAAAACACAATTTGGACTGCATCTGCAAATGCATGAAGTAATCTATGATGAAGCAATAAACTCTGTTAATGTCACATCCTGTCAAACAAAGGGTGACGGTTAATTTCTTCTATTTTACAAATCTTTAAACATGGCGGTGAACCATGGGTTGATGTTTACATTCACAGTGTATTCATGTAAAGCTTCCCAAATACAAGAAAACAGTGTCTTGGGTGTTTAGTCAGCATAATAATAATAATCCCTGATATTGTTTCATTATTGTATTTTGCTGTTGGTCATAGAACAAATAAATTAATTCACTCGTGTCCCAAAAACAACACGAGAATGTGAATTTTACCCCCACAAATGAAATGAAAGAAAACACCTTAAAGTCACCTTACTGCATTGCATGCTTGGTGTACGACTACCAAGTTACACTGAAACTTGCTATTGGTTATCAGATTATTAACACTAAGGAGAGATCTACTTTTAAGCAACTGGTCGGTAACAGCACTTCAGTTACGATTCCCGAACACTGGTCAGACTGTTCACTCAGAGCGAGGGAACATGAAAGAGAGGCTGGCAGGCAGTGTTTGTAAAAGGGATATAAAGGTCTGAAGCACGTTTCAAAGGCACTAGCGCAGTGTTGCTCTGCTTTTAAAGAGCGGGGACCTTAGACGCCCATATAAACACCCACAGAGAGATGCTGTTCAAATGAGAACAGGTGGCCTAATAACTCTTAGCTTTCAGCTCATTAACAGTCCTTCTGAAGTGGAATTTCATCCAGGATCAAACTGAAACACGTGCAGTTTGTATTTTTTCCTAAACGCATTAAACCTGATCAAATATTTTTCAAAATTCATAAGGGGGATGATTTAGAACAAAACAAACTGAGCACTGTAGTTACAGAGATGAGACACTATATAGATTTTGACCCAAACCCCAAAATTTGCCTAGCATATCGACGGTTATCAACAAGTGCTAACATTGGTACTGAAATTAATGGTGAAATAAGAGGGATATAAAATACAAAATTGATATTGATACCGAAAGTTAAATCTATCCTGCAAGCTATGCTTGAACAAAATGCAAATATACGTACTAAGATAGATATACACCAATATGCATCTAATACGTAAAGATTAGCCCCAAGATAACGACAGATAAAACACTGATGCAAAGGAAATGGAAAAGAAATACAAACCCCAAACACACACACACACAAACCCCCGAAAAACTCAATTACTTGCAATACAGTAGTTACAATGACACTTCATAAAAAGAAAGCAAAAACAGAGAGAGGCATTAAAATGCTTCTGATGCAAGTCAGTACGGTAAAACCAAACAAAAACAACCTCACTTCTAGTTCAAGGTAATTAGACATATATAAAAATAAGTCGGCTAAGAACAAAGTTAATCATCTAATTTCACAGCTATTATGAAGTGGCGATCAGTATATAGCAGCTTATCTATGATACATTCAAGAATAAATGAAACAAAGTCATAACTTGCCCGAAAAAAGCTAAACATCGACCTCAATGTTTTTACATAGATTTTTTTGTTAAATACGGCCTCGTCTACTCTAACATCTGCTAAAACAGTAGCTACTCTGCTTAAGAAATGAATTACTGTCTTTGGTGTAGCGAAAGCATAATTACGGGACAGCAAAGGAAAACGAAACGCACCTAAATATGTAAAAACTCGATTAAAAAACAAAAGTCACACAAAAAACAACAAAAAAAAGCTATTTCTCCCTGACGGAATGTACGAAATAAAAAAACAGCCAAAAGCCTCGATTAAATGCTGAGAATGAGAAAATACACAACAAAAAAATCCAATCTTGTCACATGCATCTATGAAGATAGATGATTGCACACGATCAACTTTCGTCTTATAAAGCACTGAATACTCCAGCAATGATAGACTTACAGTTGGATACTCAATACTGAAATTTCTGCACAAAGCAAACAGGAAACCATACAATATCATAAAAGAGCTATCTGCAGGATACGAGTCCAACACCGACGACACTTCAAACTCTAAAATAAACATGAAAAGGAAATTAAAACGACCCCAAAACTATGGATTGTATTGCAGTTTCATTAAACAGTGTAAATACTATTAGAGTAGAAACAGATTATCAAATATGAAAGTACTCAAACATTTTCTGTACATAGGTCATTTATATAAGCCTCTGCTACAGCGAAGCATGTTATCCTTAAAGAATCTATCTCTGCTACCTCTTAAACATCATCATCAGCGCAATACATCCAAAAACACACGGCTGTAAATACCACACGTGAAGGAACAACTCATCTAAGGCATTAAACAAAAACCCACTGGCCAGCCATTGCATTATTTCACCGTGTCGGCTGTACAAAAGTTCAGATTATTATATAAGCCAAATCTCACACAGGGGAAAAAACCGCACAAAGACTGAGAACTGAAAATGAATAGCGATCGCGTGTCAAAAGTCATTCTAACGTGAGACTTTCCAAACGAAACCAATTCCTATGAAACGGAGATGTGTTATTTCACGACACCAGCGTAGAGGTTATGTATGCCAACTAACACTAACACGCCAAGCGCAAACCGAGTGATTAATCTATGAAACAGCCCTAATATCAAAATCACAACCAACGATTGAAAGTTTCAAGTGCTGCAGTCCAGTACGCACATGACTGCAAGTGGGACTCGGGGAACCTTGCACAACATGTATTTTAAGGCACTGTTTAATGAACCCGGGATTCAATGCAGCAAGTCATACAACACAAACACAGAGGTCTAAGAGCAACGGTTTGCAGCCATTCCTCTTAAAGTCCAGGACTGGTTTTTGTCCATGCAGAGACATGCAGCGTGACAGAACCTTTTCAACACCGGTCTGAGAGACGTAACACTGAAAAGCAAAGGCTACCGAGAAAATACAGGACAGGTAACATGGATCGCCACAAGGGGGACTCGCACAGACATGTGTGGCTTGGCCACCGGAGACAGTGATGGCTTAATGAGTCACTGTGTCTGAAGGCAATAATAGCTTGGGGGAAGTGAAGATGGGGCGATGATTTGCTGTGTCCCTCCACAAAGCGGGGCGTCTAATGACTTGGGGTTTTTCTTGTATCAAATGTGCAAAAAACACATTAAAAGTACGTTTTTTTTCTGTTAGTTTATATAATCCACACATTCCCTCAGTCACGCGTGTTTTTTTATTCTCCATGATTTCTATAAAGCTTGATTTCAATTGCATCATCATCATCGATGTTGTGAAACTTCATTAGGAAAAGGAAAAAAAAGAAACCCTATGGGTGATCAATAGTTTGCGGCTTGCGCTTCATTGCTGGCTGCGTGCGCGAGGCTGTCGCGGGCTCCAGCTCAGATGTACGGGTACTGACTGAGTTTGCTGGGGCTGAGGGGGAAGCCTGCGTAGGCGGGCGACGCCACGTAGGAGTGCGGGGGAAAGAGGGCTTTGAACTGGCCCTGCGGGAGAAGGGTGGGCGAGGGGAGCAGCCTGTGGTTGATGCCCATGCTGATGCCCTGGTGGTGCACCAGACTGTAGGCGGGTTGCAAGACGGGCCGTGGGGCCGGCGGTGGGCACGGCGAAGGCAAGAGGTGGGCCACGGGCCCTGAAGGTGCATAGGAGAGGAGGGCGGGCGGTGGCGGGTGGGCGGCCGAGTGTGTGGGGCTGCCGTGGGGAAGAGGGAAGGTAGGGCCGTGCACTGTGGGGGGGATGAAGGCCTGCGGCCGCCGCGGCTGACGGTAGTTGCCGTTCCACTCCTTGTGGCAGGAACCGTAATGCTGGACCTGTGCAGGACAAAAAAAAGCTTTTAGGAATACATTCAAATGCAATTGTAATCAAAGCTTAAAAAAAAATTCAGGTTTAAAGACAGACCTGGCCAAAGCCTAGCGGCTGTGGCTGGAATGAAGAGTTGATTTTCTGCTGGCGGGGCAGCGTGGGGGTAGAAAGGTGGCTCAGTCGTCCTGGGCCGCAGCGACCTCTGGACTGGCAATAAGACTCGAAGACTGTATGTATGTGAGAGGGAGAGAAAAGAAGACAGAAGAGGACAAAATAAGTGACCCAAAAGATCAAACTAACACTTCAGTTAAGCTTAAAAATTAAAAGCAAACCTTTTGCCATATGCATTTTAACTAGCAACAGAAAACAATTGCAGTATGACATAAAAACTTGTATGAAGTTAGCAAGGCGAATGAATCGCCTGCCGGTGTTCTGCCATTTAGCTTAACACAAAATGATTAAACACAAAAATTAACAATACAGTACGAACTGTAAAAAAAAATCTCGAGGCGCTACCGAACGTATGCCTGGCAATGTAAACGAAACGTTAGATAGCAACGTATCTAAAACATAAACTCTCGTCAGACTTTCCACGGACACCACAAAACAAACATCTTGCCTTGGTAATGTTCCAGAAAGGTCAAGCTAAGAGTTTACCCCTTCAGGAATATTTCTTAGACAGCATGCGTCAATAACAAAGCATTTGCTCCATGTGGGAAACAGGACAGATATGCTTTGGTATAAAAAGGGAGGCCGGGATAATCTTTCAGAAAAAAATTAAATGAATAAAATTTGAGGGCAGTCAACACGCAGAGTAAAATGAACATGGGAATAAATAGATCACAGGTATGGAGGAAGGCGAGAGGGTTTCACTCAACACTGGGATGTCGCGCACAAGACACGAGGTCACCGTGCGCGTTATGCCCATAATCACCTGCGATAGCCTCTGTGACAACTTCCTGTTTCTCTCCTATGACCTGTAAAGTAGACATCGGCTGTGACCAATAATAAAAAAACTAGTTGTGTTGAAGGAAATTTGCATTAATCCTTTAAATTGAGACGGTGCACACACCACTATTTTAAAACCATGAACCACCAGGAAATGTACACTCGAGTGAATTCACAGGAATTAGATTTGAATAAGCAGCAACTATCGAAACGCTGTAGGATGAAGCGAGACTGTTTGACGCAAAACTTGAGCTGTGGATATAAATGAGATGCAAATGGTGCTGTAGGAGGATCAACATCCTGTACCTGTGACGGTTGTGTTCTGGTGATTATTGTTCAGCACTCTCATGGGTGGCACCACCACGGTCCTCACGACAGGTTTATTCAGCCTTGTTTCGGGGTGTCCGCACCTGGCCTGGGGTTCCTGGTTCTGATTTTGATTAGTCAAAAAGCGTCTTTCGGGGAAGGGGCTGTCATGTGGGCCTAGGGAGGAGTCTGAAGGCGGAGATCCGTCTACTGTTTCACACCCACTTTCATGGCCATCATCTTCCGATACACTGTTGACACAAGGACAAAAAAATCCCTTATAATCACCTTCTGCATAAAATGTATTCAGTCTCATATTCAGAGCAGAAGCCGTTTGACTATAAAATACCCACGTACCTGCTGGGTCTCTTGCACGGCGAGGGGCTGGATTGTGCCGAGGCTGAAGAGCTGGTGCTCAGGCTGCTATCAGGACTGCTGAGAGAACACACTCGCTCGATGTTCAGAGAGCTTGTGCATGCCTCGCACTCCGGACTGCCCTTACACCTGTCACACACGTGTGCCACTCAATTTCATGCTTCAAATATGTTTACATTCTCATGTTCGTGAACCCCATCCATTCAAAATCAACATGATAAAACTCACTTATTAAGAGAGCATCTCTGAGCTTGATCCTCCTCATCCGTGCCGCTGCTTATGCTAATGACGCTAACCGCTGGGCTGGGCGACTCTCTGATAACGATGGACTCTCGCTGTTGATTGGCTACTCCTGCCTTACAGCAGCCCTCCTCCTCTTCCTCCACCTGCTCTGGTTCCTGCTTCACTTGCGTCGGCATCTCTTTATTGGGAGATATCTGCTCCGGCTCTGCGTTTGTCAACCTGTCCGTCGTCTTTGGTGACAGATACACTGAGGGCTGTGTATCCGTATAATATGACACATTCATGCTTCTAAGATGCAACGACAGGGAAGACAGCAAATCAAGCTCATCATCATATAGGCTTTTAACTGTACATTATTTCTTCCATTTCCCAACTATTTTGAGCTTTGACAAATTTTTTTCTTACAGAATGCTAGAATGAAATTGGTCCTAACAGCATGACAAATGCAAACTCATTACAGGTGAAACATATAAAGGTGTATGCAGGTATTACAGGTTTAAATCAGCTTTAAGGCGAGTAGTTTGCATCCATGCTAACAAGACCGCACTTATGGGTCTCATAAATGAAATCAAGGGCTAGGAGGATATCTAACTGGGTCTTGAGACGCAGCCATCACTTCAGGCGGTAGCTCACCTGTTCTGACTGGGCTTGTTCCTCTTGTTAGAAACAGACTGAGGCCAGACAACATGAGCGATGCCAATGTTTATAGGCTGATGGGCTGACACAGCCATTTGGTTGGGAACAATTGTCTGCATCACAGAACCATAATGACTACTGTGTGGCCGCACTTTCCTTTGTTAGGAAAAAAAATGATGTTACAAAAGCATTTCAGGGTGTCATATGGTCATCAGGCTGTACTAATTCACAAACATCCAGTAAGTCCTTTCTGATCTTCTTACCCCCAATCTCCTCGCCTCTGTGGTCCAATGACTGTGTCGGAGGCCATGCTCGTAGCAGGTGGTGGAACCTGCTGCCAAGCTGGCACCAAGATCTGTGGAGTTCTGTTGGACCACGGCTGCTAAAAGGATTATAAAGGACAATGTTGAATCTTTGTAATATAACCAAGTTTATGTTTATTATCCATGTCAATGGATGTCTACATGAAAGGTTTGGGCTGAGGTTGAAAAATGTTACATTATGCAAACTATACCAGTTCAAACTGTTTCAATGTAAAGAGCAAGTTTGTGCATATCGCATAAGAAAACATACTTGTGCTATAACTCCAGGTCTCATGGGTAAGGGCTGAATGGCTGGCGCTTGGGTCACAAGAGAAAGAGTGTTCTCCATTCTAACCGAATAGCCTGGTGGCTGACTCGGGTTTGAGGGAATTCCTGAAAACCAAATCAATCATTTAAAAATGGAACATCTGTGGTAAGGCTCCATTTAAATTCTTGGCACTGGCTTTTTGCTAGCACAGCTACAATAATGAATACAATTTGCAGAAATGCAAAGTTTTTAACAGGTTATCATGCACATTTACGTATTCCATGTATTCATTCTAGTCAAAACATGGCATTACTTGTGTGTTTCCTTGGAATCGAAACCGTGACCTTGTTGATCCTAACGTCATGCTTTACTAGTTAAGGATTTTAGTTAATCTCATTACGATGCACATTCCAGTACCTTGAAGAGCAGGGGGGCAAAGAATGAGTGCCTGTTGAAAAGACTCGTTACACCCAAACTGGGCACTTCCTGTCTGGATGGGAATTCCAGGATGCACCACTGGTGGAGCAGATGGAGGCAGAGTCTACAAAGGGGAGGTAAACCGGTCAGTTTTGTAAGCTAAACGAAAGTCCACGAGTATTCTCGATCAGTACTGTTTTACCTGAGAGTGGACAGACGGCATTTTGTTGAAGGCGACAGTGATGTTTGGAGCATTTGAAAGCGTCACAGGCTTCATGAGAGGAGGAACTTTGTTGCGGTTAAAAGTGTCATATATGCTGGTTCGTGAGTGACAAACATCCATGATGTGGAAACAAGACTGGACACTGCAGAAGACAAATAAACATTTTCCCGAGAATGACCTCACACACAATTTATCAAACTTAAGTCATCTGAGAATAAAGTGAAATTACGTTAAGTCGAATTAAACCAAAAATGTGTAAAATGAAACATTTTTGGACATACTGGTTGCAATGTGGAAAGTCCATTAGGTGCTGCATAGTGACAAAAGGGTGGGAAAGTGCATCTGAAGGGGAGATTCTCTGATCGGCATCGATCATCAACATCATCTTCAGTAGGTCTACGAATTCTCTCCTGTCTGCTTTATCTGCCAACTGGTCACACCCCTCCATGTTCAGTATTAGATTCACCTGAGAAGTAACACCAAAACATCTCAATTCCGCAACACTTCCACTTCTCAAAAATGACTGTGCTAAACAGATAAAGAAGTCTTTACATGTCCAATGTCGTCCAGACAGCTGAATATATACTTCCTCGCTTCCTTTGACTTTAACCCCGTTTCGGTTTCATGCTCTTCTGTCGTCTGCAGAAATGGTAAAGAGTTAACAGTCATTACATAAGAACTTTACATCAAAGTGCAACTCAGCAGGCGGTAACAAGATATAGAACTACTTCCATACAGACAGCGATGCTGCCCGTTTATGAGAGTAATGTGTGGTTAAGTGGATAGGAAATGGATTCTTGCCTTTAGTCTCCAGGCGGCGTATGGCGAATCGGAATCCTTGCGGAAGAAGCGGGCCGTCTTCGTTCCCACGTTCAAAAGTTGCTCTCCCGGAAAGCCTTGAGTTTGCGAGATGTAACGAATCTGTGGAGACATTTGGATGAATAGCTGACCTCATCAACTCGAAGACAAATGCATCTGATCTCATTTTAGGGATGGGCAGGACGGTTGAGACGTCATTCGGATTAGCGAATTACTTAAGCATCGCAGGGAAAACAAACCAAAAATCTTAAGGATATCCATTTAGTTTTACGTTCAAATATTAAAACTCTCAAAAACCCTACATTGTGTTCTCTTTTGCAACCGTTTTAAAACACAAGAATGCATCCATGTATGTTTCCAAACACTTCTTTAAAATAAATTAGTATATGTAGTTTGAATCCTAGCATAAGGTTACAAAAATACTTTCACAAATAACTCCAAAGAAGTACCTGGTATTTTTCCACTACTCGAGAGAACGTAATGCGAGATAAGACTGGTCTAGAATAGGCTGGTTCCTGCGGCTGGTATGTGGAAAAGGAATTGTGTGCCAAAACTCTGACATACCATTGAGAAAGGAATTTGCCTTGACAAGTATATTTGTCTCGTAATCCAAGTGATTACTAAAAACAAATACGTCTAGAATTTGTTCAAGTATTTGTGGGCGTCACCGGTGCTTGTGAGTAAAGTCTCAGGCTTACTCAGTAAGTGCCTCCATTAGCACAATGACAAACAGTCTGAAGTATTCCAAGACTGCCCATGCTGACACATTCAGTCATGAATCACCAAACGACATTAAATAAGACTAAAAAGAGCCATGTCAAACTTTGAGTTCAACTTTTAAGCCTGTTTCATGAAGGCTAAGCTTTATAAGGCTCACAGCTGAGGTCTGTAATTCATACAGGGAGCAGTATCGGGTTTGCCTCTCCTAAAGGCTTTGTTAAGTTGCCAGGGCAAGATGCTGGCCACACTCCTGCTGCCTATAACAGATGTCAATCCTCTCACACCAAACAACAGGCTGAATGCAGGCCAACACATTACTGGCGCGGGGTAAAATGAGTTCCTAACCATTTGCCTGACGCTTTTATCCAGAGCAATTCACACTTCACCTCATGACAGTGTCAAACTCCCTACAGCAAAACGTCCATCATTAGAACACACAAGATGATCATTTAATGAACATCAGTTTGGGTGTATATCAATTGTACAATATGACTCACTTTAAAACATGAAACACCCAACAGAGTCTGCAAGAAAACCTCACCCCTAGATGCCGCTAAATTTAATTCACAGGACTTTAACTTTAACCAATAGGCTGTGTAAATAAAGCGGTTGCTTTAGTGCTTTAGCTTGTTTTAAAAAAATATCTACGACAGCAAAGACTTCAACAAGGGTGATGACCTCCCAACGCAAACAACAATCACAAAGGCATTAACTGTTTGGTTAACCACACCGGTGTCGTTTCAGAGAAGGCGAGATCAGCTGACCCCACCAAAGTCTGAAAACATCATTGTTCTTGTTGCCTTTGGAAACCGAGTTAAGTGGTGTGTGATCTCTGCTGACATTTTCCTCCAAGCATGCGTCTGCTGCTTCTTAGAAAAACCGTGTCATCGTGGGCCTCTACCAGTGAAAACACAAGCCACCACAAAGCCCTCTTTGGCTGCTCGCTCTCATTCCCACTCCCCCTTACTCTATCGACCACGACGACACCTCTCCGTTTACAAGCGCTGAGGCTAAACATTGCCGTGTTAAACAAGCGATGTTTATGGCATCTTAGGTGTGATCAGGTTGCCAAAAAGCGCTGCACAAACACAGAGCGCGCTGAAGTGAGAACCTGCTGATAATGCAGGCTGGTGTGTGATTGGGGCTTGCGGTTATAAATACATTCTGCTGTGTGGAGTGGAACTGGACCCGTTGCTGGCACGGAGAGGCAGTCTAGGGTTTGTGGTCAGCAAACCGAGACCACCCCATTCCGGCACAGCCTGCTAGCTTTTCTACTGTCAGATGTGCCATTCACACAACAGCGTTAACACAACTTTCGACATCAGGTTTAAAGGCAGTACTGGTCCACGGTGACGATAAATGCACTTACACATTTTAAATTGATGTGTGACTCACATTTTATGTAAGAAGAGTTGATAATCTGATGCATGGAGACTGATCAGATGAATATTTTAGGACTGATTTGTCCAGAGAGCTCAATGGATATAAATGTGGGATGCACTGATATGTACATTTTGGCCAATAACTATAACAGATAATTCTTTAACACTGGAAAATGATAAGCGATGAATCGGCCGATATACATTTTTTAAACCTGAAACAAAAGGCAAAACGTTGACAACTGCTTTTATTTTAAAACAACGACTGCAGAAAACAAGGTTATTTTTTTCCAAAATCTGAAAACTGAAAGCTTGTATCTCCAAAACATGCAAAACACCAAACCTCACTGCATTTTCAATAATTAAACACTGTGTTGTAAAGTAGATCAGCTCTTTAATACTTTATATTGGTTAAATATCCACAGACCAACATGAAGGGTGACTAAGAGTATTGATTTAAGAAAACAAATAAAAAATGGACATCCTTGATTTTTGACACCCAGCAAAACTTGGTTGAACTGATTTTTTTTTTAAATAAACAACGAGTTCTGATTCCAGTTCTCCGAGCGCAGATTCCACACAGGCTTCCTTTAATAACAAAAATACATTTGATCAAAACTGCTTAAAAGCAAATGTTTTTTAAAACGTCCCTACGAAAAAGCAAATGATGTTATCTGCCAAAAGACCACAGATTAGTACTGGCAAAACACAACATAGCACGTCATTATCTGAAATCACCGCCTGTTCTTACCTGGTCATACTCCAATGCTCCGGGATAGAGCGGCCAGCCCAGGAAGAGCTCAGCGATGACGCAGCCCAGTGACCACATGTCTATGGCTTCACAGAAGGGTAAGCCCAGGATGATCTCTGGTGCCCTGGAACACATTAACAGAAAGGGATGAGAATAAATGGAGTGGTAACCTTGACAACTGCCTGTTGATTGAAAGGCACTTGTTTCATTACGAGGGCACTGATGAAGGCCAAACCAGAATCAACAAGCATTCGTTCAGGATGTAAGGAAGCTACATATGCAATATATGATGTTGATCTGTCTACATATTAATAAATATATATAACATGCCGGGTGAAGATTTAATGATATACCGTGACGCGAGATTCGCAATGCATGCATGCTCGTTGCGCTCACGGGTCTTGTTTTACGTCCATATTGATATGATCGTTAACCTAATGACACAGACTTCCTGTTCTCATTCTGTCTGAGTCTGCAGTCGGGTCTGGGCTTTGACGTCAGAGGGCCCATACACATCTGCTACCGTGACAACCGGACGGAAAACGCTGGCTGCCTAGCGACAGATGAGGACAGCTCTAAACACCAAAACTGGGTGATGACAGAGGTGGAGTCTGATGACAGATAATTAACCCTGGTCGCCATTAATAATCAACTAGAGAGTAAACTCCTCATGCGCTGACGCCAACTGGCTATCCAGATAGAAGTATAGAAGGTTGTTAGTCCTTGTGCGCTAGTAAATGAAGGCGTATACAAAAAAACACTTAAAACAGCAATTGTTGCTACAGCGTTTGATAATGGATCACATCACGCTAGGTCACTAGTAAGCGTCTGTAACTACCAACAATACCCTACTTATGCGGTAACAAAAGCCACTGTGAATTATTTACCGGTGCCCAGGCAATGTGACACCTTTTTCAACTCTAAGCTTAGAAATGAAGTTTGCCTTTATCGTTTTCCTGTAAGGCCACATTTAAGGTGTCTTCACACATAAGAGTAATATAGGTGTCATGGACTCGGTTAATTCAATGAAACTACTAATGTTTTGAGCATGGCTGCTATTAAAATCCATCTTGCACGGGTGGATATTTTTTGCCCTGGTAACAGTGTGACTTAGCTGACCGTATAAACACGAGTATGTTTGGCACAGTAACAAAGAACAAACAGAGTGCTCTATGCTCAGAGCGAGATCTTAAACCCCAATAAATCTCCAACATAGCTAGGGAAGGGGTCTAAATCTAAAGCCTAGCCTAACACAAGTTGAACATAATACTGCCCATTATGGCAGCGCAGGGGGGTAATCCAATAGCAGTAGGGCGGTGAAGGACGAGAGGGTATTAAGGCTGATTCCCTGGCACTCAAAGGGGGGGGCCAGAGAGACCACCGACAAAACCAGCTAGCACACGGGGGACTAAACTTAAAATGGAAATTAACCATTCGATCAAATGTACATTATTTAGTAAACTTATTTTCACTTAAATAAAAAAACAAACAGATTTGATAGATGTAACCATCTAAGAAAAAACCTAATATTTTGTTATGGCTTTTGGCGCCGCCATCTTGCAGCACCACTGCATGTGACATCACCAGGTTGGTTCGCGACACTTGCAGTTAGGGATGTGCAAAAATATCGATACATGTAGCTATCGCAATATAATTTTTTTCAATAGTGTATCGATAGTGAAACCTCTACTATCGAAACATTTTTTAAATCGTGTCAAACATATGGACAAAAGTAAGTGGAAGTGAGCATGGCGAAAAATATAAGAACGCTTCGAGCTTCCAGAGCTAATGGGTGGATGTGCTTTGGTTTTAAAAATAAGTCACGTAGTAATGAGTTATATTAAATAAATGCTGTTTGTAAGCATAAGGCTGTAAGTCACTTGGCTACTGCAGTGCATTAGACAAAAAGTTTATTCCAAAAAAGTCACAATGACATTTGTTGTGCTTTTCACCAGCGCATTTACAGCACGGATGAACCAGGGGTTTAAACTAGCGATGTTCATCGTTTTAACTGTAATGCACCACAACACCTACCTTATTCCCCTGTGCAACAAACTTGAGGGTCGCAATCGACAGTTTGGGAACCCAAAACTCTGTTTTAAAGGTCCATATATCGCACATAATGGCCACTCTGCAGAGGTAAGGGATGGTTTTACACTTATCCTGACAGAGAACCCCTGGTGGTGCAAAGCATGTTGTATTTCTAGCTCTACATTTTAAATTTAAACTATTGCAATATATCGCAAATGTGTATTGTATCGAAATGCATATCAATATATTGTATCGTGACCAATCTATCGTGATATGTATCGTATCGGGAGGCACTTGCCAATACACAGCCCTAATTGCAATAATATACGATTGCAATATCCTAAATTGAGCAGTGAAGAAAAACAAGAATTTCCTTACTTTTTGAATGCGCACTTGTTTTAAAAAACGAGCTGATGAGTTTACTAAATAATGTACATTTGATCGAATGGTTCATTTCCGCTTTAAAAACTCTGCAGCCCCAGAGAGACACAAGAGGCTTAAAATTATACCATGGTCACAGAAGCAGATGCGTGTTGAGTGTGATGGCAAGTCAGGATGATAGAAAACCTTTATGCGGCAATCTGGCTGTAAACTTGTCAAAGCCACATTTTGAGAACCTATTTCAAATGTGCTCTAGTCAACACTTATTAAAGGGAAAGTTCACGCAAAAATCTAAATTCTGTCATTTACTCACCTCTTTTCATTTCAAAACTGTATGACTGTCTTACTAATGCAGAACACAAAAGACGATATTTTGAAGAAAGATGGTAAGTGAACAACATTGGTGCCCATTGACTTCTATTGGATGGACACAAAATCAGTGTAAGTGAATGGGTCCCACCTTTTTTTTTTTGGGTTACCAACATTCTTCAAAGTATCTTATTTTGAGTTCTGCAGAGAAAAGAAAGTCATATAGGTTTGTAACAACAAGAGGGTGAGTAAATGAAGACATTTTTATTTTATCACTTTAATGTCACAACAACTCACACACACTGCAACTTCTCTGCAAGATTGATTGAGACGCAATGGAAACAACAAACAAATTAAACTTAAAAAATAAAACGACACGACGTTGTCTGATTCTGTTTATAAATACCACCATAGTTTAACTGAACTTCGAAAATTCCCCAGCAGCCCACAGTCAGCAGGAAACTTCATTTCAGGTGAAAGAATCAGGGGAAGTTACAGAAATCAGGTCAGAAAGAATGATGACATAACGCAGCAGGTCTGGACTTCCCAACACTGCGCCTCAGACAAAGAGATACTGTCAGACTACATAAGATATTTTAGCTTGAACAGGATGAAGGCTCATAAAGCTAAATCTTTTTACCTCAAGTAAAATTAGATTTTAAAAGTGCTTATTTAACATCTAAACTTATTACAAACAGCCAACATCTTATATAGTGTGGCTTAAATAGAAAAGAAAAAAACTGTGTGGGTGTTCATATTTCTAATTTCATAAAACTTGCACATGCAAATGTTTAATAACATTAGATATTAAGTAAATATCGAGATGGTGATAAATTTCATTAAGCACTCCCCTCTGTGACCCCATCATAATGATAATAAATAAAAATGACTATTAAATGATACATAGGAGAAAATAAATTATTTAGCACAAATAAGGCCTGTGTAAAGGGATTAGAACTGGCTGTGAAATTTGTTTAATTGTCAAGAAAACAATGTCATGCAAAACATGTTATGTTGTAAACATCACAATATGAATTTTCTCTAATCTTTTTCACCAAAACATTTTTTCCAACGGGATGTGTCATGCATCAATTGGCTCACTGTTTTCATTTAATGTGCAACCTGAGTCCAGAAAGACCATGTTCTCCAAAGAAAGACTCAATGGTGTAATTTACCATCAGTAGCCCACTGGTTCCACTGAAAGCCACTTTTATGACCTTAACTGGTACAAACCAATAAGTGTTTGTTAAACTAAGCCAGGATAATTCTGAACCCCTATCCAGCAACAGTTATTTCCTGTGAGGTTAGTGGTGTGGGAAGGGGGAGACCAAGTCATCTGGTTCATTCCAAGCTATAGCCGGAAAGCCTGCAACCCCCGCAGCCTATATGCGACTACTGGGATGATGAGCCCTGACCACACAATAACCTCTCTGAAGGCCAGCGGAGCTCTGCAGCTGTTCAGAAAACAAGCTTATGGCACGTCTTCTGGAGAGCGCCAAGTGGGATGGGATTTCAGCCCCGTATAAAAAAGAAAGACATTGAAATGTGTCGGGGGACGTGAGATTAGGGAGATCAGCTGTGTAAAACCCGTCAATTGTCATTCACCACAAACAGACAGTGGGCGTTGAAGTTTCAAAAAACCGCCCCCAGCATATCACTGCAATGTAGTCCCGGGGTTTCTAACTTTTTGTGTTGTCAAGACAAAGTACCAAGGGTTATAGTTATCAACGGCTTTCAAAGGCATCTTTTTTACTAGTCCCAGCAACAATCAAATGATTAATAAGGTTGACCATGTTATCTGAAGTGAAGTATGTTTAGAGGACATTTTTGCATCATATAGCTGTTTTTGAACCCAAGAATGCATCCAAAGGATGCCAAGTTAACTCAAAACTAGGCTTGTGCCGGTAGTACATTTTAATGTGGCGGTAATTGATGAAGCTTTGATTACGGTAGACTGTAGTATTACGGTGATGAAATGCATTACAAAAACAGGCCAAAAACATAAGCCAATATCAGTGTTATAGTGTCAAAAACAAGTTGCATAACTTTTTTAAATATCAACCAATAATAAGAAATAACTCCATACTAGATCTGTAGATGTTTGTTCTGTTCACTAGTAAGTGAACAGATGTAATGGTGATGATTAAGCTAAATATGCCGCTTTACTTGCTGTACAACAGTGTATTTAACATACATATGTAACAATATTCATGGATTAATATTTAAATGGTCATTTTTACTGACACATCAGTTCATCATAAATAATTACCTGTCAGTGTCAGTACAACAATAGTGCTAATTCGTGTTATTTTCCAGATAGCAAGCAGTAGGATAGCATATATAGCTTAATAGACCTTTAAAAGCAACTCTCTGTGGCAAGATACGATTGTGTTGCGTTTCATCGTCAACTTCAAATCAAAATAATTGTTCTGCCACACTGCCATTGTTAACTGTATTTTATTTTTTAAATTGCGAGATGCAAACTTTAGCGCAGCTAGCGGACCAAGCTAACTCTTCAACTGTCAGGAATGCAAATGGCAATATGATCCATGCAATTTTGGTGCTATAGTTCTTCCATTTGGTATTCAGAAACAGGTAAATATGAGAAGTGGCGTGACATAGCTCATATTTCACCTTAGGTCGGCAGCACTCCGCCTTCCCCCATTCTTATCCACGTTAGGCTGTTTACATCAGAGCGTGCGAGTGCGTGACTGCGCAGCATAAATTGAGTGTTTTATCCAGTCAAAGGAAAAGATAAGGCGTATTTTTCTTCACAGTGATTTGACATGCCCGCGATAACACTACAGTGCATTTTCACTACCGTGGTGTACCTTATTACAGAACACCAGCACATTTAAAATTAAACCCTGTGTAAATTTAAAGGCTACTTCAAAACCATCTATACTCTAACCTACCAACTAGTCGATTAAAAAAAAAATGTAGTCGTCAGTACTCTCTTTGGCGAAATTAAATGCCAGGAAATTGCTTAATAAAACCACATAGCCAGAGCAGATGATTCACATGGCCAGGAGCAAAAAGTATGTTCATGTCTTCCTTAACCAGAGGCATGAATTAAGAAAACAAGAACTATGACTTGGGTCACTAGGTTTTTTTAACCTCCCCCCTTCAGCTTATCATCCACTCAGAGAACTCTGCGTAAACAAATCCCACCCAAACACGCTTATCTAATCTCCTAAAGCACAGAGCATTTATTCGGACTTCCCCCTTAGAGTCATCCAAAAGTTTTCCATGAGGGCCACAGGTCCCATTTGCAAAGAGAAACACCCATCACAGTTCCCCTTTACTCAGAGCTCACAATCTAAAAGGTAATTTTGGTTGTATACACCAAAATTGTAATTTACACTCCTGGTAATACCAGTCCCTCACAGTACGCGATGTAATAACATACATTGTATGAAATCCAAAGTTTGGGCTTATCTGTCAAATGTTTACAATAACCGATCGTGGAACTTGATCTTGCATGCAAGGTAACACGAAACACTGTTAAAGGCTGCAAATCTGCCAGACAACACCTAAACGAGCGTTTTGTTGCACCTGTTTTGGATCTCTCAGACCACAAACACCTGTAATTCACTTAGCAAGTGCCACAGAACGTGTACTTGTTACTTGTCTAGAAGAATTGCTTTCTTCGCAAGGGGAGGCAGCGTTTCCCATACAATGCATTTAAATAAATATAAAAATTTGATGCCAAATAAGCTTTGGTCGCCATTACTATACCTGGTGGACCGCCCAAGTTTATTTGGCATCATATTTTGTTATTTTTTATCCATCCGTGATAATGACTGTATCTGTGATCGATTAACTACTTGATAAACAGCGCTTCCTCATCTTCTCTCTATCCTGACTTGTTTGGTGTGAGTGGGGCGTGCAAGCGCACTCCTCTTCCGTGTTCGCATGCACTCTCTTTCATCCTCTCGTCCACACGTGTATTTAGCTCCGTGTAGTGTAATTAACTGTCACTTAAATTTAAAATCAAAGAAGCTTTCGTAATACAGCAACACATTGTCAAGAAAGGGCAAACAGCATATAGCCGCTCTTTAATGTAGATGTACTGTACTGTGATTTTGTCCGATGATGTTGCGTTTATAAATCCGTATCTTAGCACCAGTTAAAGTGCCTGCTGGTGGCACTCAGTTGTAAAATACAGTATAATAATGTGACAGATCAGAGAGTAGAAGAAAAACAGATGACATGACGCAAACACGACGTGATGACGTCACAAATATGCTAATCAGTTTGTGACGTCATCAGCACACACATCTGTCAAAATCCTATGGGAAACACTGGAAGGCACTAACAACAAAACCAAATCTTAATTCCTGTATAGTCACCGCCAAGCACTGAAAAACACAGACAATAACAAAATGTTATTTCTCCAACGTCCCGCTCAGCACAGCTAACGCCCAAAGGGTACAGCATACCACTCATAGCTGAATCCTGGCTTGTTCACCGCTCTGCAGTTCTAGAAACAGACCGTACAATGCAAACACATGCGTCAAAACACAGAACTCTGTGGAACCTTGTAGCCACCTCTACTTCCAGAAACAAATTTAGGGTTTATTGTAGCATCCAAATGTTTTTTGTGCAAGCTAGGAATTCCTGAGGCACAAAACAGATTATCATCAATGGCTTTAAATTGGACCTGGCAATATGGATGCCAAAATACATACAACCTACAATATTTTGCAGTGCAATAACAGAATTTCCCCACAGACAAGCGTGTCAATAGCTCAAGCACTTTAGAGTCAAAAGTGTTGTTTGCATGAAGTGCTGTGAGATATCAGCACAACAGCTATAAACAAAGCCTTTATGACACTTGTTTGGGCTTCTGACGGAAACGCTGAGAAAAGCAGACGTTATGGCCAGCCTCAATAGAATCAATGTACATTAGTCGAAGCAGACAAATAAAGCCCTATAGGTGCCTGATCTAAGAAAGACATACCATAAACGGCTATATTATGAGATATTGATCCAGTTGGGATGTAAGGCCAGGTTAAGAAATTTGAATTATTTTAAAGGATTTAGCTATACATCTAATGATACAAGATCTGCAGACCTTGAATTGCAACTCACACACTGAATCAGATTAGCCAAAATATTTGTTAAAAGACGACACCAGGGACGTAATTGCTCACATGCACATTTGATGTTAGGTGAAGTATGCAGAGAAATGTGGGAAGTGAGCCTGGAGCTTCTGCAGATGAAATGACAACCCTGAACCAGATGACATGTAAAACAAGCTCCAGGTTCCAAGTAAGGTATAAAGCTTCACACCTGTAACCTATCCTGTTCCAATTCAAAAGGTCGTGCGGCAGCAGCAAGCTGGGTTTCATCTTCAAGTGGATGATATACAGACCACGAAACACATCAAGTTGGCCTTAAAGGATCAAACTGATTCAAGGCTTATAAAATACAGCTGGCAGACACCTCACAAAACCTTCTGATCCTGAATGTGGAAGGCTGTTGCATTATTTGTGTCATTGTAGAATTAAAGCATCAAGCTACATCATGACCCCAAATGAACTGATACGTTTAGGTCAATTGGACATTACACCAACCTTCCTTAAAGCAGCCAATAATACCTGGCCAATTCACGAGATGTAACAAGGTGGGCAGAGCGTCCCTGATGCTAATCATGTGAGAGGGACTTGAGACTCCTAAATCGTCTACACAACCTGAAAAATCATTAACTAAAAACATTTACCCTGTATTGAGCCTCTATTCACAATGGTCATGTCAAGGTTCAGTGACCACCATATGGTCGGAGGTCAAATTGCATTTGAAGCCTGGAGAGGGTTGCAGTCAATGAAGCCTGACCAACCAGCTAGTGCCGCAAGTTTTGCGACACATGATCTCAACATCAAAGCATGGACAGAAAGATGTGCATTCTCTGGCTAACTAAATCATACCATCAAACCATTGGGCTGTGCCAATTAGGCCTTCTTCATTTGACGAGAACTCGAAAGTCAAAATTCCAGACATGATCCAAAACTCACTGACAGAGAGCAGATGCTCACACTAATGGTCATTCCTTAGGCTGCAGACGGAAGAGGGCCTCGCTCAAGATTTATTGTACATACATACCCGTGAGGAATGCAAAATCTGAAAATATCATGACTAAATGCCTAAAGATAGAGGACATTATGTACATTCATTTGGAAACCATTAGTCTTGTTTACAGAATATAAATGCTGGTGGGAAAACAGCCAAAACTGATGACATCAATAGTTTACATCAGGCAAAGCCAAGGTCTCAAAGTGTTTAATGTTCTGGCACAAGCATTTCAATTTCAATTTGAACAGCTACTACTGGTTCACTGGAGCCAAAACATATATAAAACGAATGTCTGAAAACCAGAAAGCAGGGCAGCATGTGTCAGGTAGAAGACAAGAATATGAAAAACACAAGTTACATAATGCTTATTAATAGCTAGTGGCAAACGGTCATTTAAGGCCTACTCATATTGTCCCAATCGAACCACGTCTGGGTGCGTTTGACCCCTAAAGCCTGGATCGATCGACTAGTGTGAGTGCTCGCAACCACGTTTGGGCGCTTCACTTACTGCGCCCTGGCCTGGTTGGAAGAGGTTGGCTGGAGCGCGGTTTGTTTGGAAATGGGACAGTATGAGCGCCACGGCCAAAACTACTCCAGATAATAGGTTTGTCAAACATAATGCAACGCTGTAATGCAAAGCATGAGGCCATTAATCATGCTTAAATATAAATTAAAACCGGGAGGGACATTAGAATGACTAAAACATCCAAAATTTAAAAACGTGAGTCAGCTATTATTGCATTAAATATTGAAAAGTGTAAATTACTATCATAACATTTGATTTTAAAACAACCGTTTTGACTGCTCTTTCTAAAGTTCACAAAAGTCCAGGAATAACACACAGTTCACATTTACAGGTTAAACCAAATTGTTCCTTTGCACATGAAAACAGGCACCAGAAGGGAAAACGAACATTCCAAAAGTGTGCTAATTCAGCGAAACCCAAGACATTGAAACCGCACATTGGGAGAGGCTTTTCTTTCACCTGGCCAACATTTGAGTTTACAGGGCAGAGTACAGACTGTTTGGATTTTGAACAGCACACACAATCCATTCAGGCCAGCCAGACTTGGGCCCTGTCACTCGGCCTTCTGTTAAATCCAAGCAGCTTGTTATGCAACAGGCCTGTGTGTATATCAGTTTTCCTGAGGTTTTAACACGGTTTCCAATGTTCTGATACCACTACCCTAAGTAGCCTGTTTAAAAACACAGAACTCAATGAGGAAACCTCAGAAAGCCCAATAACCTTTTGCAACAAAACAAACCTACACAAATAAACAGATTAAAGAGAATTTAGGACATCGAATTAGACATGGCAGAGATGTAACCCAACAAGGCAGAAGTTTTGGCATCCACTATTTGAAAGTAATTTTGAGGTGGGGTTGAAGTAGAGACGGCATAGGTGTCAGGAAACAATAGGCTGAATAACTTCACGAGGCCACACAAACTTTACCGTAGCAACCTGAAACTCAAGAAGGTACCTCACTTTTTGTGGAACCTGAAACACAGTGACCTCAGCAATGAATAATTAATAGGCCAAAGGGCCATATGGTACCATAGCAACAGCTAGGGACAAGTTCTACTACAGCCTTATTATGACTTCATAGTAGCGTCCGTGCACGTGGCACAAGAAGCTAAATGTTCAACGTTCTTTCATTAAACTACACAATATCAATCAGTTTGGGAAAAACTAGTCCTTGCTGTAAACCAAAAACGATATCGTTTAGTAAGTATATAAGCAAAATATTTGTGTGATATTCACTGGTATTGAACTACAAAGATAAGAATTGTAGTCTAGTACAGAATACCGGACTACAAATAACACACATGTACACTCTTTAAAAAAATTACATGTTTTTTGTCAATCATTTTCACTCTTTGTATATAGTGCATTATAGTTTTTATATAAATTCTCTTTTTTCTATATTCATGTATATTTGGACTATGTTTTCACCATGTGTACACTTTCTTCTGCACTAAGCTCCTGTCGCCAAGTTAAATTCCTTGTGTGTGTAAACATACTTGGCAATAAAGCTCCACCTGATTCTAAATAGTCTAAGTAATAGTAGTGCTAAGATATAATACCACTTATTTTTAAAACTAAAATGAAAAACATACACATATATATACATATATATAAACACCATTTTTAAACAGGTGTGACAACAACATCTGTCATTTTCTAGTTCACTTCCTGGCTAAATGGATACATGCACTATGCAAACTGCTTCACAACAACAACTAAATGCTTGTCATGACAACCTCACATACCACGGTGTCGAGGAGATACGCCCTTAAATTATGGGAACAAGAACTGGGCTGGAAACAAGCTACGGATTCTTACAGCATTCAACATGCAGAAAAATGGACATCATGGAATGGAAATCATATGGCCTTTTATTAAGTAATACTATACGCAAAGACATGCTAGTATCTATTTCTTTATTGGAATAAAAAAGTATGGTTATTTGGATTCTATTGCAATCTAGATCTTCTCCCTAACCCTAAACCAACCAGAAACAACATAGACAATACAATGTATTAAAATGCTTTTTCTTACACAGTACACAGTAGTGTAGGACCTAATAAAGTGCAACAATAAATGTTATGATGACTAATTCTCAAATGTGACCATTGAGTATTCAGTCATGTATTTGAACAAAATGTGCACTTTATAAAACAATACTGAATACAATGTACATATAACAAATATGACTTAATATTTAACTACAATAGCTAAAACAATGTGCAATTATAAGCCACTCAAGGAAATAATTACACGCCAAGTTAAAATGTTCAGTATTTATACAATGATTTCTTACATGAAAACTATGTTATGTCATAACCTTCTTTAAAAAACATCTGTTAACAGATTTTCAGGGTCTATAGAGATAAAAAGGCTCTGCTAACAGTCCCATCCCTCACCAGCTCTCATTCACATGCGAAGCTACGCATTCACATGTGCCACCTGCACAAGACGTGAGTGCATGCATTGACGCAGTTTGATGCCTGCAACTGTAAGGCAGTACCAAAGTACAAGTTTAAATGCCCTATTTAAACTTGTGCCTAGTTCCTCTTTATCTTGTTCACTGATAGCTGTACCACAAACTGAGCATGCTTACAAAGACAGACTGTACTCTATGTAAAATCACATTTACTCAAAACCTATTCACATACTTTTAAAATGGAAGGCAGGGTACAATTTTTTCAAAGCTGTATAGAAAATGTGTTCTTTGAGGGGTTGACGAACTACAAAATGAAGCTTGACGGAAAAGGAAAAACTCTGGAAATTTCTAATTTAGGAGCATATCCCTGTTTTTCCATGCCCCGTGAATAACTAGAAAGCCGCATTCATTCTAAAGAAGAGCAAACTACAAAGAGACAAAGTACAGCAATCGTGGTTGGGACTGACCCCATTACAGAGAAAAAGTACAGAAGAGGAAAACCAAACCAGTCAATGGACAGAAATTCTGTGCGTCATAGGTGTTAGGGCACAGAAATAATTGCTCTGTTGATTTACATAAAGTTGGTATGGGCGCAGCTCTGTGGCGGTTAGCGTAGACGACGCGCACTCTGCAACAAAGCAAGCTTGCCGTCAAACTTAAAAAAGCATTACATAATTGCCCCGACAGGAAGTGTTGCCTAAGTAAACCATCCTCTGTTCAACTTCCTCAAAGGAAACACAGATTATCGCATCATATTCCCAACAATATACTTACATGTAGGCTCATTTATAAAATGAGTTGAAATGACATCATAAAAAGTTATGATGTAACTCTGTGACAGCTATAGATTGATAGCACACATGCTTGAAATGATGGTTGATGTCGATCTTTTTTAATGTAAAAAACGTTATCCATCTACATAAGTTTGCCTTGGTGACATTTAAATCATTTAATATCATCAGAAAACCAAAGACTGAAGTTCTCTCATGCTGGCCTGGGACATACTTGACATAACCTGTGCTCGGCTTTCTAAAAACAGTGTAAAAAAGACAATGCTTACCTGTAGTAGCGGGACTGTAGGTATGTCGAACACACAGCTTTGGAGACGTGGCTGGCAGAGCCGAAGTCAATCACTTTCACACGGAAGGGTTGTCTCACAGGATCTACCAGCATAATGTTCTCTGGTTTAAGATCTGCATGGATCAGGCCCAAGCTTTTGAGCTTCTTCAGTGCCATGGCCACCTGTTGTAACACGGGCCTAATCACCTTCAGTGGCAATGGACTGAACTTGTTCTGCTTGAGGAAGTCATACAGGTTCTGCTCCAACATTTCGAACACCAGACAGGTATGGTTCCTGTGCTGGAAACACTCGAAGGCCCGCACCAGGTTATGCTCCTCAGCATTCTCGCCGCTCAATCGGGCCAAGATGCTTACCTCGATCTGGCCCTGCCGTGCATACGACGGGTGGTTCTTAAGTATTTTCACTGCCACAATCTCATTCGTGCCCCTTTTCCAACACTTGACCACCTGACCGAACGTACCGCGGCCCAAGAATTCCAACACTTCGTAAGTGTGCTTCATGGAACACAGCACCTCATGTTGAACCAACTGATAGTCGCCGTCCCCAACTCCACTTACAGCTCCCGTTCCATTCTGCTCGGGCGGAGCCACGGCCACCGTGCTCCCGACGTTTGTTGGCAACATAGCCGGTAGAGTCGAATGCTCCTCTACTATCTGCATGATGCTCTTTCCGTTCTTAAGCTTCTCGCCTTTGCATCTAAACCCACATTTTTGGGTTCCGTCGACCGAATTCAAACCACCGTTTCTCTCCTCGCCGTCGCTCGGTCCCAGAGCGCTACTTCTACTACTACCACTGTGGCTGTTTTGGCCACTGTGTCCACTTTTTTCTTCGACTGTTCCGGCCACACTGGAAAAATACAGAAGGCTACCTTCTGTTGCCACACGATTGTATGGCGAGGAAGCCTTTCCAAGGAACTCCCAAGGAGCTGAAGAGGGTTCAGTCTTTATTGAGAGATCCCCTGAAACACAGGGTTTCCTGCGAGTCAGCTCTTCAACTGGCAATAAGGGAATAACTTCTATAGGGTGTGCAATGCCTAGATTCACACCAATCACGTAAGTGCGATGGATCTTTTCATGGTAAACACAGCTGCTGGGATCAATTTTCTTCTCTCTGCAAAAGGCACTTGTCTGGGGTTGATAAACATGTGGTGGGCAGACCGCAACCTGTAAGGCCATACCTATAGGCAAAGAGGTAAAATACTATTAGATTTGTTAATCACAAATGCCAAAATAACAGTTTGAGTACATATGATATACACTCACAGAAAAAATTACAAAACTAAATCCAAGTTCTAAATACAAGCATTATACAAACTATAAAAAACCATGAAGGCCACATAAATGTAGACCAAGCTTTTGACAAGGTATCTAAACCTAATCATCATGAGCTTGACATAAAAACATGCAATATATGAGCAAACTCAAACAGACAGACAATCAGACAGACAGTTGACCAATAAGGATTATCTGTCTTAGTTTTATGGCAGACAGGCTGCTACTTATACTGGCAAAACATATGGCACAAGTTCAGACACGAGAACAGGTGAGGCAGCAAACACTTCCACACACACCAACCCACAACACAGATAAATCTTCTATATTTTAGCCAATAGAGTGACACTCTGGTAGACGTGCAAATCTAAATGCTTTGCTGCTTTACAAAATAAAAGATTCAGCTTTGAGGAACGCTTGTTCGATGGACTTTGTTTGCAGTTACACAACAAATGCATTATTCATTTCAATGCAACTTGGGACAAAAATAAAACAAATCCAGGTATTAACCGACCATTTCGGTACTATTTTCATATTCCTGTCAACTACTACAACTACGAAAAAACAAAGCTCAAGTCCACGTTAAAACTACAGACCCCCGACAGCTTTAAAAGGACAGTCCCCTCCGGAGGCCTGCTTTTATGTGGTCTTTTCTAAAGTAGTGTAATCATCCGGGAGGAACAAGGAGGCACGGTGTTGGGTTGCAAGGGTCTGTACTGTTTTCAATCGCTAGTACCTCCTGCTATAAACAGGTGGCAAATGACTTTTCCCTGTGTCAAGACCTAATGTGGTTGGGGGACAGATATCTCAGAGAAAAACACCTGTTGATAGCGCAACTGTTGGGGCTATAAAAGTTTAATGGCAGGAAATGATAGTGACCCGAATTCCTCCACAGTGACAGGCGTACATTTTCCAAGTCATGTAAAGTCATTGTAAAAAAAGATGAACTTGGTCCGTGTTACTAAATGAACATCAACTAGGCTTTAATATAGTTTAATACAAGGTTTGAGAAAAAAACAATACCTACAATGCTTAAAATATTTAAAAAAGAGAAAAGAAACGTACAATGATTGTAAAATGTATCCTGTAAAGTTAGTGGGAAATGTTAATACGCAAAATATAGTTGTTTATATTGTGCTGCTGATACCATCAGTAGAACACTGAAAAGTGAGCTGCTCACAGAGTACCAGGCTTGTGCGATATCAGAAGGGAAGAGTAACTTGCGTGTCACTTGTTTGTATCGATAAAAAGGTTGTCAAGCTTACACGGAACACCCTAAAAACCTACAATTCTACACCAACAATTTCTGAATTCACATTTTGAAAATATCCTTAAATATATTATTATAAATCTGTACTATTTAATGCTAGTTTAACGCAAATTAAAGAGGCTATAAACAGCAAGATTTATGTAAACATTAACGTAACGGGTTTCGTCGGCGAGTTATAAATCATGAACACTAAAACTTAGTGCAAAAACACCTCAACGACTTTTAGTGAAAAAATACACACATAACACCTAGCAAAACAAATACCAAACCCTGCGAAACACTGTCCAAGTTTTTGGTGTGGCGTGGCAACTTTTTTGCCACAACTACGAACTCGCCCGAAGTCAAGCCTAGATAAAACCGGTAATATTTACTCAAGTACATTTGTTTACATATGTACAGCTTTAGTAAACCTCCCTTACCTTCACGGACAGCAGCTGTGTCGAGACTGCAGGTCTTTAGTGAACATGTTCGGGTTTAATTCGCACCCGCTGCATGCTCGACGCGCTCGCGCTGCCATTTTGTCCTCTCGCTGGACGACGAGGGGGGAAAAACACAAGCTCCCTCATTTTCAAGTGCGCATAACTCGCCACTAAGCCATACACGGGTGCCGAAACGGGACCAGGGCAGAGTTACGGATATTCGCTTCCACCAGGGAAGGATTTTGTCGTCATTTCGAGGACGTTTTGGTCCCACTAGTTTGTTTCCTTCTGACGGCGACAGACAAACTCTATCAGCTTAACTCGCTCGCGCCCTCTCAGCTGAATGCTCGGGAACGCGCTCGCAGCGCTTCTTCGTGCCCGTTTAGGTGGAATGCGTCACACAGCTTTGACGCGCTACTGCCACTGACAGGTCTGGAGAGTAAACGCGCACAGTGGAATACCGTTTTATAAGGACATAAAGTGATAAATACAATCAGTAATATTTGTTGGCTACATTGTATTTAACGTTACATTTAGAAAATATCAGTAAAATATGTTGTACACTATGTATAAATAATGTTAACACATATAAGTGATACCATAAAACATAAATATAATGTCACTGTAAGGTTGTTACAACATTACATCATGGCTAACACTAACATTTTGTGCATTTACAACAGGGTTGAAAACCAACAGACAAGTATGATTGACACTTTTATTCAGAAGCATGTCATTTTTAAAGCTGCCATTGTTTTACAAGTAGCACACTACACCTCTGCAATTAACATGGGAAAGCAATTATTTATGATTACCGGATGATGAAATGTGTTGCACAGTGTAATTTATGACAAAAGCCTATAAATCTTATCATGATTATGTGTGTGCTTCTGATAATATGTAGACATTTAACATTACAATGCAACAATATGGCCACCGAATGCAATAACATTTCATTAACCATCAACATTTAATCAATCAAGTGAATGTTTTGTACATTATTACTTAATGTTTTTTTTTATTGACAGCATTCCCTTTAAAATAACTGATAGTAATACTGAGCTCATAAAAAGCACATCAGAAGTTAAAACAAAGAGAAGCGCATTTGGGGTTGTCTGGAGAACAATTGTAAAACATACTCAGCATTGATAAAAACATCAAGAATCCTTAAAAAAGATCATGCTTGACTCAACGTGAGAATAATCGATTCTTGTACAGAAAAACGTGCACTTAATCATGAACATTTTTAGAAAATCCGGTTTCAGTGTTGTTGTGTTTACGGTGAAACCGGAGATTTGGCGTATGGCGTTGTTTGATGTCATATTCCAGGCTTCTGATTGGTCAATACGGCTGTATGGTTTGGCATGCTTTTGACAGCCCTTTATAGGGTGTTTTCGTTTTCGTGTAGACGCGTGTTTTTTTTTCAATGAAGAAGAAAAAACTTGTGTACGTGTGGATAAGGCCTAGGCACCAATCAAATGCTGTTCCTGCTTTCCTTCACATCCAAATACAACTGATTAAAAAAGCCTCTCTGAAACCTCAAAATCCCCAGATAATACACAAGGGTTTATGCCATGGCATCCAAATGTATGTAAATCTTTTTGAAAAATGCTAGTCATCGTTTAAATATTTAATTGCACACAATGGGCCTAATTCATGAAACACGAACAGAACAAATTTTTGTGTTAATTGTTCGTAAAGTCATTCTAATGTAAATTTTCGGATTCATGAAAATGTTAGTTCGTACGAAAGAAATGTACACCTGGCTGGCTCCCTACCACGTGTAAATGGTGCGTCAAATATTCAAACGTTCTGTATTCTTTTAGACAAACTGATGACACTCCATTTTGATGCACTATGTATCATAATGATGTTTCACTTGTTCTTTTATCATTTTTTACTTTTTATTTTGGGTAAAACACATTTTTTACACAGCCATCCAACCACAGTGAAGAAGAGGCGGGACATAGACTTAATTGACCAACCATCATACTTGTGCCACACCACACTGGAGAGGTTAATATTAATGTTCTCAAGCGCCACCAGCTGGCCCTTTTCAGAAGATCACCAGGTATTAAAAGCACTCCCTTAAATTAACCATGTTTTTTGTGGTATAAGTGTAGTAACCATGTTTTTTTGGGGCATTGATTACTTGGGGCAAGACCATGATTTTACTACAGTAACCATGTTTTTTTGGTTTTAACTGTAGTGAAACTATGGTTTTTCAATTTTAACTGTAGTGAAACTGTGTTTTTTTATTTTAACTGTAGTAAAACCATGGTCAATTTTCTTATGGGTTTCGGTGGACACAGTTTAATTTATTAATTTATTGGTGAGCATATAGCCTATTAGTCTCTTATGCATTTATGCAATATAATTTAGCCAACCAGAGAATGAAGTCCAAGGGATTCCAGCATTCCTAAATATGTAATTTGCGTAGCTGTAATTCATTGGCAGGGATTATGATAATTTGTGAATGAGCGTGCCGTTGACGAATGATTGTAATTTATTAACACACACACAGTTTTTACTATCGCACCTGACATTTACGAAGTATTTGTGAATCCGTTGGAGAGTTTTGGGGAAGGTCAGTTTTACACGCAAATTACTTGGAATTTAGTCATATATTTACAAATGTTTCACGAATGAGGCCCATTGACAGTATTTGCAAGGTTCACCTAGTTTACAATTCAGTACACTATTCTAAACACCAGCAGTCCTTGCCTTAAATATTTTAATCTTTAGGCAAATCTCATGTCTTGATGCATTCATAAACAGTCCCTAATGTATAATGAATTGGGAGATAAGGAATGTTCATCTGATGATATAAACCCCTTGTTGCTAGAATGTGAGCTTTGAAGGGTTAATCAACAATGTCAATATAGCGACAGTAAATAGAATGTGAAAGCCAGGACCACTAGTGCTTCATATTTCACACAATGCATTTAAACCTCTACATTTTCTCCTCGTATTAGAACTTCCTGAAGGATCTTCTGGTAGAACGGAGAGTAAACAAGCTTGTTGAAGGTTACCAACCGTCCCAACTTAACAGCAATTTCTTCTAACTCTTTGCTGATGGGTGCCAGACCTCCAGGGAGGGCAGGGGCACACCTGTTGGTGCAGGTCTCCAAGAACCCCAAGAGGTAAGTTTGGATCCGGGATTCTATTTCGAAGAACAGAACAATTGATCAAAATTTTTAATGGTTCCTGAGTTCGCTCAACACTTTCGATGCACAAATTTCTGAAGGGCATGCTTACCAATGACCTTACGAATGGGGTTATCTGCAAACTTAGCAGCTACAATTTGGCCTTTCAAAGTGCTCTCTCGTTCTGCGGAAAAAAGTGAAAAGCCATGCTGAGACAGGCATCCTCTGAGGTCCATACACAACTTTTCTCCGATAGCAGCAAAAGTTTCATCATCTTTGAAGGACCTAGGAAGAGAACAACATAACAGTCACAAATAGGATAGTGTAACTATATGACAATAAGTTGTATTGTTATTAGAATGAGTAGTGCTCTGTAAAGTTATCTTTTGACAGTCTCATTCTTTAAAGGGATAGTTGAAACTGAAACTGAAAATTATTCCATAATTTACTCACCCTCATGTTATTTCAAACCTGTATGCATTCTTTCTTCAGCAGAACACAAAAGATATTTTGAAGAATGTTGGTAACCAAACATTGGCGGTAACTATTCACTTCTATTGTATGAACACAAAAATAATGCATGGATGGACACTTATCTATCCCATGATGCCACGGGAGCTGAGCAACGGTCAAATTTCAGAAATAAATCAAATAAATATAGCAGAAAACTTTAAGTCCTTTTTTAATGCAAGTGCCGATAAATGAATATCTCGTGACTAAATTATGTTTTTATCAACACTTACATATAGGTTGTTGTTAATACGTCACAGTATGCGATTTCGGACGTAGCAGGCGTCATGAAAAATTCAGTCCCCGTGTGAATTGTGTCCGCTTAGCAGTTGTAATGCCTGATTACAAAGTTCTTATCTCTATTATTTGTTGTTTGGCTAACCGAAGCTGCGTTTGTACGCTGCTAAATACGAGCTAAATACACTGGGTTAAAAATAAAAACATCTAAATGACATTTTTCAAAGTTTACAAAAAACATATTAGCATTTAAGCTTGATGCAACATACAAGCCAGTATTTCTGGGTCAGCATCTGCTTAACAAACAAAAAAAATAACTTTTGATATTTTGAAATTACCATGGTTTTATTATAGTAAATACATAAAACCGTAAGAACAAGATTTGTTTTATTTCACTACCCATAGCCTCATTAATTTACTATATGAAGCGTTTAGTGAAAAAGACAATAATGGTGATTTTAACAAAGTATTAGCGACATAAATAGTAATGTAATTTTGTAAGAATTGCAATCAGATGCTAAAAAGAGTACCCATTAGAAGTTCATTAATAACAAAAGTTCGAGAGGGGACTCGATTTGTCATGACACCAAAGTGTGCCATTTGGGACAGGAAATTATTTGACCGGAAATTATTCAGCGGACTCTGGTGTCGCAAAAGCTCACCGGCGCCATCTTGTGCAACTAGCCCATTGACGCTACATTATCTAAACCCCTTTCAAAACTAATTTCTCCCATCTAACAATTTTATTGGCTATTTAAACTTACGGTGTGTGCATTTCCGATACTAGTATCTTAATGGTTTTCTTCAATCGTTCCATTAGGCCCGGAAGTCCAGAAATGGCCTCGCCAGCACTGTTATACACTATTAGCAGAACCGATGCCACCAGTGCCAGCTGCTCAAGTTCCTGTTGCATCTCTTGAAATCTGCTTTGATCCATGAGAAGAGTCTTCGAGGACCATACATGAGAGAAAAAAGAAAGGAAAAGGTTTATTTCTATTGTCAATGTTATTATTGAAATTACAGGACTTGGATTGACTAAACAGTAACATTAATGTAAAATTAAAGGGACAGGACACCCAAAAAGAGAATTCTTCTTGTATTGGGTGAGCTGCTGTTAGTGTTAACAAAAGTCAAATTACCTCAGGAAATGACTCTGCATCATGGTCCCATTTCAACAGGCCTAGATAGGCATGATTGTGCACAGAGAGAGGGAGTTGGGAAGAATTAGGTGTGCATGTCGCCCCACTCTCCACCTCTCCACGATTTAAATAATCTGCTGTGTCCTGGAGCCATTTTTTTGTGAAATCCAAAGCATCTGCAAACATAAAAAGATTACTATATTAAAAAGATTTAGTAAAGTGCATGAAGCTTTCCATGTTTTTTAATCTGACTTTAATTCATTGATTTTGCTTACTGGGCTGTTTTTCTAGGAACTCTTGAAATTTCTTTCGCTCATATTCCACGGACTGCTGTAAGAGGTGAGGTCGCAGACTGCTAACAGCAAAGTTGGCCATGTCTATCTTCATCTTGTCGAGCACTGCGAATATAGACCTGCAGATTGTGTATAAATGAAGCAAATTCTATAATGAGCTTACAAAGCAAATTCTACCATGAGCTCATGTGACTTTCACATCTGAATGCCACAGTTATTGTGAGTGACTTACTTAAAAAGTGGGACAATTTCAGTGATTTCGCGAAGGTTTTTGACGTCATTGTCACGACAGGGTGCGCAAAAGGTTGCCATCATGTCAATTATAAACCGGGCCACTTTACTGATGTCCAGAGCACAGTTTTCAGCCTCCTGCTGGATCAGTGAGAGGTCCAGAGCTTCTTCAATTTGACCTCTAAGTCGACTCTGTCCTGGCAAGAGAAAAGACAGCAGGGTCTGGTGTAGAGGGAAAAGGTTAGGGAGAGAATTATCAACATTAGTATGGTAAGAAAAAAATTGCTCAATCTTTGAACTGGTCCAAAAATCTGTGATGAAAACCTGTGACATGCATACACTGAATAACTGTTACAAACGTGTTCATTACATTTACATTTAGCAGACACTTTTATCCAAAGCGACTTACAAATGAGGTTAAACAATAGAAGCAATAGTTCTATAGTCCACCCAACCTTTTAGGATGGAAAAATATAGAAATATATATATTTATAGAAATAATACATTTAGAATGACTTATTTTCTTTCATTACCTCTTTAATATCTCCAACCAGTTTGATAGCATGGCAGTATGATGGTGGGTTCTCACTCAGCTCTGCCACAAGACAATCCCAGAATGCTTTATGCATTATTTCTTTGACCTGTTTCTCCAAACTTAACATAGAGAAAGTTGTTCATACATTTAAAGAACATGAACGTGCAAAGTAAAAACGTAGAGCAGAAAACAAGATGAATTTGGAGTACGATATGAAATCAGTTATAATATGGACGTTTATTATAATAGTCAATAGTCTTTGTTTCATAAAAGAAAACAAAGTCATTTTCAAATAATAAAAACTACACTATAACATTGTGATAACGTGTTTTAACAATGTTTCATATATCATTACCTTCCCTCCTCAGGCTCAAAAGGCTTCACTTGAAAAGCACTGTTTAACACTATTTCATGGGCTAGTGCCATATTGGTGACTCCTTTGGCTGTCTCCATAAGTTCTTCCACCGAGACAAATCTAGGTGGACTGGCTGTGTGTATTTGAATGGAACGTTAAACATTATAATAAAACACACTTATAAATGAACAAATGCTAAGTCTAATGTGTTCTTACACTGTGGCGTGAGTCTGTGAGGACTGGGAGTATTTCTTCTCATTGGCTTTCCGATCATCTCCTCTGATGGTTCTGGAGAATTCTCCATTCCATCCTTGTCCATCTTATTCTGCTCCTCTTTAGAGGACTTATTGGATTCCTTGGGCATCCTTTGCTTAAAAACAGAAGGTCTAAACGAGTAAGAAATCCAACAGGCCTTTTTTACAGACCACAGCATAAGCCGAAATTCACAATGTGTTCAACACTCCAATTGCTCTTTCTGGTATTATTGTGACACCTTTTCTTAAGATGTTTTGCCTTTATTATAAAACAAAAGAAAAAGTCTTGAGGGCTTTATAAAGCATTAGACATTTGCTTTTGGAAACCAACTCTCTTGTAATCATATCAAATATTTGATTTTCATAAACTCGCCATCTTATCTATATTGACCTGGTTTATATTGCTGTCACATAAACAGAGAGTTTATGAATCTGTTAACGTTACTAAAGAAATCTTTACATCCATAAAAGAAAGCCTGATGCTTTCCGTCGCATCTGTCTGCGCTGTAACGCCCGGTCATTCATTCAGCACAAACAGTACAAATAAAACATTACATTTTAAATGTACCTTTTTATAAATGGACTGACCGCTCTCCTAAAATGTATTCTCAAGCAGTTAAAATTTGCAACAAATAATCAAGAATAGTCAAAACGTTGTCTGTGTTCTGGATGAATCCATACAACCTGACGCGTATATTTACGGAAGTCTGGTTGAGATCGCTCCGTTGTAGTCTTTTGAGGTCTCATTCTTTATGGGACGAAGCAAAACAAGAACTACATTTCCCAGACATAATCACTATTTTACCGCCCCAATCGTATGCGTCTCGGATATTACATCACAGAGTACCGTAAATATGAATAAAGACATTTGTATATTATGTATTAAACATACAGTGTTATCTAAAATAATAAATTACAGTTACAATTAAAATGTGTCACAAATCATTTATATTTACAAATGGGCTCTGCATGTTAATGTATTTCAATTGATCCCACAACATTTTCAAACGTGGTTTAAAAAAAGGTGTGGTAGGTTCCCAAGAGAGAACAAACACACAATTTATTCATTTAAATGATTGTAACAAAATCTACGCATTGCCAACCGCCATAAAACCCCATTAAAGAAGAAGAAAAACACGAGAAAACGAGATGAATGTGTCATATCTTCGGTGGACACTAGGTGGCAGCAATGTTCACTCTTTATTACCTTCTTACTGAATGACTGCCACAGGTATAAAGTAAACATATTCTCTAGGAAATTCTAACTAAACATCTCTGTGACGAAAGTGCAAAGAAATCCTAACAAATGATTGCTGTTTGATAAGTGATAATGAGCTTGACTGAACACATTCGTCGAACCGCTTAATTCCACAAGTGCAACTAAAACCAAGGTGATCCTCTTATAAAAAGTTATTAATTCATACAACATTTTGTCATAAGTTACCGCACCCCATTACCTCGTAAACATTGTATTTTTAATACTTGTAACGTTACAATCTAAAGATGCTAGTCAGAAGAGCTAACGTCCATAAATGCTGTGATAGCTTGTAACGTTAACGTTACGTTACCTAACATTTGTAAAGTGCAAAAATACGCGAACGTTATTAAGTTATACAAATGCTGTTAATATTTGAACAATTTACACTTTAAATGACAGAGTCAGTGCTGTGTAATAATAAATTGATATTTATTCTGTTTATATACGGTCAAACGGTTTACTTGGTATTAGACACCACTGTCATTAAGAATAAATGAAACTTGACTAAAAGAGACTTAAATTGTTTGAATGAGATCCCATTTTGGTTTCTTATGATTAACAAAAATAACTGTAGCAACAATTATATTTTTCTAATGTAATGATGTGAAGGACTTGGATTTAAATACCTCTTAAATGACAAAGGATTGTGTTTATCCAGCCAGGTTTATTCTGGGGTTAAAGGCTTTCTCTGACATTAAATCCACATCTCTCTCCTTTAGGCAAAACTAGTTTGATCGTAGCCGGTGAAGTTAAACATCTGACCTCTGCTCTGCGTTAACTTAAAAAACGACAAAAAAAAAATAAAAAAAATAAAAAAAACAACAAAAAACAAAAAAACAAAACACCACAAAAAAATCACCAAAACTCCCCCACCCATCAAGCATACCACCCTACCCTCCAAGGCAGGCCCCCCCTCTCCCCTGTCCCTGCTCTCCCTTCACACCCCAGCCACACCGCCCCCCGGACTCCAGGCTCCCCCCCCCGCGACGGGGTCTTGCTCCCCCCCCTCCCGCTGCCCCCCCCCGTGGTTGCTCTTATTGCCCTTTTTTCCCGACATGCTCCTCTCCCTTTATCCGCCCCTTTTGCCGTTTTTCAACTCTTTTTCCTGCTCCCCCTCTAGGCCCTGGGGGGGGGGGGGGGGGTAGCTCCCCCCCGGGGGTCGCCGGGGGGGCCCCACAGCGTAGGGTGCCTCCCCCCCAGATGCAGTAAAGGGGGGCGGCCCAACACCGCGCAGCGCCCGCCCCGTCCGCGCGGACACCCGACGGCCCCGCACCGAGGGTGGGGAAAGGAGGGGAGAAAAAAGTAGAAAGGGGGGGAATGGAGATTAGGTAGTAAAGGGGAGGGAAAGCGGTGGGGGGTAGGGGGAGTGGGAAGTGCGGGGAAGACGAAGCGGGGGGAAAAGATGAGTGGGGGATGGGAAGAGACGCATAAGGTAGGCGGGGGTGGATAGGTGGGAGGAAGATACGGAAGACATGGAGGATGGGGGTGGAATGAGGTGTGCGAGGGGATTGGAGGAAGAAGGGAAAAGAGAATGGCGGCAGAGGGGGGAGGACCGGATGAGGAGGGTAAAGGAGATAAAAGGGAACAGAGATGGAAAGGAAAGAAAGGTCGAGGGACGAGGAGGCGGGGCAGGGGGCCAGCGGGGAAAATCAATGAAAGGAAGGACGAAGCGAAGTGAGAGGGGGGGGTATAAACGGACGGGAGGTTGGGCAAAAAGGAATGACCATTGGCGATGGGTTAGGGGGTGGAACGGCAGGGCCACAATTGCCGACCAGGACTCACCAGAGCACCACAGTGCCCCCCCTCACCCACCCGAGGCAGTGCACAGGCACCGCCCGGGGCGCGGGATTCGCCGGGCGCCCTGGGGGGTCTTTCCAGTTACCCGAACCGGCCGATCCCCCATCCCAAACCCTCCAGGAACAAGAGCGTGCAGCGATAGGCGCCGACCCAGGTGCGAGGCGGTCGCCGCTGCCTGATCCCGCCGCCGCCCACAATACCTAGTGCGGGGGGGTGGGAGCCCCACTGGTGCCCGCGGGGGGCCTGCCCGTGCCGCCGCCTGGTGTTGTGTTGGCGCACAGGGCTCAGAGGACGGGACGAGGGGGGGGAGCGCGGGCCCCAGCCCCGGCCGCTCGCGGGGGACACCAGTAGAACCTGGGCGGCGGGATGCCCCCGGGCGCGACCGCAGGACCCCCTCACCAAGCAACGCAGCGAACGCCCGACCCGGGACCAGCGGCCGCACTGGCCGCGGAAAGGCACCGCACCTACTCGGCCCAATCCTCGCTGGAACCCACCACCCAAACCCGCAGACCCCACGCGCACCCCAAACTCGCAACAGCCCCGCCCCGCCCCGGGGTCCCACCCCCCGCCAGTGACCGCACACACACGCCCCACTCCCCGCCGGTCGACCATCCCCCAACACTCCCCCCATCCCCCTGCGCACACCCCCCTGGCGCTGGACCCCCTCGCCCCCGCAACCCCTGCCCCGAAAATGAAGAGATACCCCCTTCCCCCCCTGGGTGCGCACATCCACGCACCCGCCCGAACCCGCGCCCCTTGCGCGCGGGCGCAGAGCAACGCCTTCCGCCCCCGCCAGACCCAAGCGACCCTAATATACGTCCCCCGCGGCAACGACAGACCGCCTCGTAAACTCCCACGCCGCCCCGGCCCGAGATTACCCCTCCCAGGACTCACTCCGGTTCCTCAACCCACCGGAGCCTCGGCCCAAGCCAGCGCCACGCCGCCACCTGCATGAGTCCCTAAGGGGCCTGTCATGCCCGTCACGGGGCCCGGGAAGCCTCCGCGGCGCGACGCAATCGGCGCCGACCCTATGACCCTGGGACGCCGCCCGAAAGCAAAGAGAGTGCTCCCCCGGGGGCAGGGGCATTTTCGATCGGGTAGGGAGGGGGTAACCCTCCCACCAGGCCCACCCTCTACAGACCCGAAGGGGAAACAGGGCCCGCCTCGCGCTCTAGAACGGAATAAGATTTGTTTACAGTAAAAGTAAGAAAAGTAAATATGGAAGGTAAGAGGGAGGACAACGTTATACATGGGTGAGAGGGGGAGGGGGGGCACACGGAAAGGGGCGAGATTTGTGACAAGGGTGGGAAATGGATTAAGGAGGGGGAAAGAGCAAGAGGGGCTGGTAGTGAGAAAAGTGGGGGGGAAACAAAGGAGGATTAGTGGTCCGTATTCAGGCTTAGGAAAAGGACGAGGCCAGGTGTTCGGGTTTTTCGAGCTAAAAAGGAACATAAGGTAGAGGGAGTAGAGACCAAGATTAAGCCCCCCGCGCCCCCACGTATCGCGCTTCCCTGCCCGCGGCCAGCCGAGAGATCGCTCCCCCCGCAACCCCATCCCAAGATGGAAGGAAAGGGGGTGGGTGCGCCACCCCCCCCTAGCGACCAGGCCCTTCCCCAGCCCCTCACCCCCCCCCCCGCCCACCTGTCACGAAAAAGAGACCACCCCCCCCCCCCCTCCCACTGCGCATACCCTACAACACGCGACCCGCCAAGCGCGGCCCCCGTCTCGTTCCCCCACTCCCCCATCCAACCCTCACCTCACCCCCCCGCCCCGCGACCCGCGAGTCCCGCCTGCCCGTCCCCCCCCGCCGCCCCCCTACGCCACTCGTCACGAGTTATCCGCGAAGCGACTACCTACCCAACCCCGTCCCGCCTGAAAGATCTAGGGGTTGTGGGAGGATTGGGCTATGGATGGAGCGTGCGCGTAATAGGGTTGTAAACGGTCGGAACCGGGAGGAACAGCGGAGGATGGGTGGGAATGTACGTGTGCTGTAGCTGGTAGGACCCGCGTTTTCAACTATCGGATTACGTGTTCTACACAGCTCCCATGTCCCGCCGCCACGGCCGCACTGAGTGCTGTTTGGCTTCTACCCCCCCCTGTATCCCTTGGTGCTGGCCGCACTCACAAGCCCCCACACCAAATATTCCGGCGCCCCGGCCCCCTCTTCATTCGCCTCCTCCTGGCCCACCCAACCCTCGTTGTTCCCCCCCCATGTTTAATTTGACCGGCAGCCCAACACCGTCCGTATCTGGTTCGCGCGGGGGTCTCCCCCACCCCAGGCCCCGCCGTCCGCGCCCTCACCACCTCTCTTCCACTCTCGGGCCCGGTATATGGTCGGGTGACTGATGTTATAACATACTCGTTTTCCTACGGTTGACACACCGCGAGCCCTTCTTCGGTTTACAAAAGCCGTCTAGTACGGACTCGGAAGTAGATACTCGCTTTCCGGGTATTATCAGTAGCCTCGAGGGCGCCGCGTAGAGGTATGTCTTGAGCAGGAAGTTAGTATAAGAGAATATGGGCAAAGGGAAGAGGTCTCAACTGGGAGGATGCGCCTTAGGCTCCTTGAGTCGTTTGAACCCCTTATTCACGCGTCATCCACTCTATTGAGCGGTGTCGGTTGGCCTGTCCAGGCGGAAATGAAGCGTGGGTAAAAGTTGGACGAGGAAGCGAACCTAGAACTCTTTGGTGTGGGGGGAGAACCTTGATTTGGTCTGTGAGACGCGGATAGGTAGCTGCCCCGGTCGGGGGCTTTCGCGCCAACCGGCCAGATCTCCCACCTCCCCCCCCCCCCGCACGCGGCCCTCCCTTCTCAGCCTAGATGTTCTTTGCTGCCCCTCAGGTAGGTCCCCAGCGCCGCGTTCCCCCTTTCCTCCAACCCCCGACCGCCACACATGTGACGCGGGGCGCGGGCCCCAGTTCCCCAGCCGACCCCCCCGTTGTGCCACCCGTCGGACCACCCCGAAGCCAACAACCCGTCAGTCCTTCCCTTTTGGTGTTCGGCTCCTCTTCCCCCCTCTTTGTCACCCCTGCGCGGCCCCCCTGCCGGCGCCGTTGCCTGCCGACCTCTCTCTGTTCCCCCCGTCGGGACTAAACTCCCGCCTTGCCACTCCGGAGCCCACCCCGCTCCTCCCCGTCTTATCTTGGCCCCCCGCTACCGACTTCCCGCCACCTCGTCCTCCTCTTGGTCAAAAGATCCTCCCCCCGGAGCCCCATGCCCCGCCGGCTTCCCGAAACCATACTACACGGCTCGCCTTTGGCGCCACCCACGGCTCCCACGGATTACTCGTCCCCAACTTCCCCTATTACCTCTCCTACTCCACTGCCGAGAGGTCTAACGACTTCCCCCTGATCGCTCCTTCCCCCCGCCAGGTACGGCCTCCGTCCTGCCCCGCCACGTCTTTTTTCCACATGCGTCTTTTGGTCGGGCATCTGCATCTTCCTCCTTACCTCCCCCACTTACCGTCACCCCGTCCGCACGCTTGATAACCCGCCAAGGCAACTCCCGGGCCCCGCCGGCACCCCCCCCCCCCCCCCGGTACGGCGCCCACCCCATTTTTTCCCCAGAGTCCTCTCCCCCCTCCGGCCCCCCGCCCATTCTCCGCGGGCCACCACGCCGCTTCGCCCCCTCTGCCGCCCCCGCTCCCGTCTATGTGTCAGTTCCGCCTACTCTCCGCCGCTTTCCCAGATTCTGTTCCACACACGCGGAGCCCAGCCCGTCCGTAACCCTTGTGAAGCCCTCTACAGTGGAACTCCTCCCCCTCTTTCGTCCATCCCTGTGCCATCGCGCGCCTAACCCGCCGTTGCCCGTGCCCCCTCTTCTCTCTGATTTCCCCCTTGCGTTCCTCCATCCCCTCGCCGATCTCTCATTCCTCTGCCTTCACTCCGATGCCCCCCCTGCCTTCCACGACCGATTTCTCTCCACTGTCTGGCGTCGCCCCCCGTTCTCCCGCACGCTGCGCTCCCCGGTCCCTCCCCCCTCCCCCTTCCCCCCTCCCTTTCTCACTTCCCCCTCTTCTTGACGGGCGTTCCCCCCCCTCACCCCCCTTTCCTCCCCCCCCCCCTCTCCCGCACGCCACTTTCCCCCGCCTTCCTCCCGCCCCCCAGCCCCCCCCCCCCCCCCCCTTCCCCCCCCCACCGTCTCCCCACCGCCCATCTCGCCCCTCCCCTCCTTCCCTGACCCTCTTCCCCCCCCCTCCCCCCCACCGCGTTCCGAATACATAAGACCCTTCAGTTAACTGCTTTCCTACACAAGATATCGACGAATTCCTTACAACAAAATAACTTAATCTCACGCTCAACAGCGAAACTATCCTGGAATAAAAGTGCGAGAGCTAAACAAAATTTCCCCTCATTCACAGTCAACGCTTACATGCAATACCGACTACAATTCAGCTTTGCGAACGTGCATTCCCAGCCTACGTCTTGACGACGTCAACTCTGCGCTACTTCAAATGTCTCGACATAACTAATTCACACTCAGGCCCTCAACACAAAGCTCCTCTTTCACCCACCAGAAGTACTCCCAAGCATATAGACCCGTCAAATAAAAAAGAAACACCTCATTAATTCTTATTGTCAACTCACTAAAGTAACTTGACGGTCCCCGCGACTAGCACGTTCACCGCCTCCTTCTGGAACATCACTGGCGTCATCACCTGAACGGGGAGTGCCTGGTAAGATCGTTGCCTTCTATACTCCTGCTTCTCTCACTGTAGGCACTCAAGCCTTGGTAAAAAAGGGATAAAAAAAAAAAAAAAACTTAAAAAAAAAAAAAAAACACAAAAAAAAAAAAAACAACACCCACACCCTTCCATAAAAACCCCAACCCCAACCCCACCCATACAACACCCCCAACCCCCTCCCACCCCACTCCCCCCCCCCTCCCCCCCCTCCCCCCCCCCGCCCCCCCCCGCCCCCCCCCACCATGCCCCCCCCCCCCCCCCCCCAGCCCCCCCCCACCCCATCACCCCCCCCCTCAGCCGACACCCCCACCCACCGCGCCCTCCTCCGCTTGGCGCGCGCCCTCCCCCCCACACCCCTCCCCCACCACCCCCCCCCCCCCCACACCCCCCCCACCCCAGCCTCCCACCCCACCGCCCGCATACCCAGCCCAACACGCCCAAGGCTCCCCATCCACCCCCCTCCCCCCCCCCCCCCCGGGGCGCCTGCCCCCCAACGCCAACCCCCCCGGCCTCCCCCCCGCCGCTCAGCCCCCCCCCACCCCCCCACCCCCGCAACCCGACCGGATTCCCCCACCTCCCCCCCCAACCACCCCCCGCCCCTTGTCACGAACCCCCCCCCCATGTCCGCACGATCCACCCCACCATTCGCTGCCCGATCGCCTCTCCGGAAACAGGTCCCCCCCGGGCCCCCCCCCCCCCCCCCCAGCGTGTATCGACCTGCCATCACCCCTACCGCCAGCCCCTCCCGAAACAACCCCACCCACCCGCCCGCCCCGCTCCCCCCCCTGTGCAGACTCCCGAGGTGAACTGATTGGGGCCCTTACAGCAGCCTGCCGCCCCGGGGGGCACCCCGAACCCCCCCCCCACGTCCCCCCAGCCCCCCCCACCCCCCCAGGCCACGCGCCCCTCCCCCCACCCCGTCGCAGCGGCCCTCGGCCCCACGCGCCGAGCCCCCCCCCCGCCCTCTCCTTCCCAGCGGGCCGGGACCCCGAAGCCCGTTCCCCAACCCCCCCCCCCGGGCCGCCCGTCGCACCGGCCCCCGGCCATAACCCCTGCCGGACAGCCCCGACCAAGGCCAGCATCCCAGTCCCGGGGCGGCGGATAGCCCAAAAAAGGCGGTCTGGCTATCGGACCCCATCGTGCCGCCCGACCCCCCCCGCGCTCCCCCCCCGCCCCAGGTCCGCCCAGAGTGAACTTGGCCATTCACCCCTCACCACCGGCGCAGTGCCCCCCCCCCCAGTCAACTGGCCCCAGTTGCTCACCGCCCAAAAAAAAAAAAATTAAACGGGTAACACTCTTTTGAGCAGACGTCCTGCTCATATTCATTTTCACAACAGCAGCTATTTGAGTCAGATTACAGACACAATATGGACCGAGAATGATCCCATTTTATGGATGGTGTCCTTTTAATTTTTCCTTTCATGCCTTATAAAGTTGTTTAATATCTGCTGAGGTGAATCCGCGGAGGAAGCGAATAAACACTTTGGCCCCAGGGTCATTTCTGATAGTAGCAAATTCTAACGGGATCATTTAATTCCTGCACATGATTGATACATGAGCACAAGCTAAATGGACAAAAGCCTTTCTTCTATTAAAACACCAGGCTCACTGAAGACCTCCCACTTTCTAAGTCGGTCATGATGGGATACAGGGAACCAAGCACAGGTCAAATTAAATATCTTATATAATTTCGTCTGAATGACAGTATCATCCGTCCGTTCAGTGTTATGGCCCTGACCCCTATTACCCTATACTCTTAGCATGGCGGCATTTTCACCTTGATGGTTTCGGGATGGAATTTAAAACGCTTCTTGTGACGCAACGACCTGAACTTTGTCTACAGTTGTTGGATTAATGTCAACGGTAGTGGTTTAGATAATGTATTCTTATGAGGGAAAATTTATGATTTGTGGGTTATGCAACATTATTAAACAGGATGTGTGGGCTCTAAAATCTGATTGGATGAGCCACGTTCGAAGATGTGTAATATATACGGCACACACACTTGTGTTACCCCACAAGAGTTATATTCTATTTATTAATACGCCATGTTGCTACATTGATTCCATATGTAAACGGGTTGTAGTTTTATTATAGGATGTATGACCATATGACTTGCTGGATACATTTATTAATATGCATTTTTTATTATTTACTATGACTAATACTATAATAAATACATTTTTTTTTTATAAGCTGACATTTCATGCATAAAATATAGATGTGATCTGCTGGTTAAGTTTAGATATTCTTTACATGATTTTACATTTCAAGTTCAAAGGAGACAAGCATGGACGCTGAAACAGAGCTTTTCTCTCCGGTGAGTAGAACTATGTGTTAAAACAAAATAACGTGTTTTATGAAATGCACAAATACATAATGGAAGATTTACACATATTTGTCTTTGTAGATGGAAGATAAAAGTGTTCTTGGTCCAAAGATCCCCAACGTTGCTTCAGAAAATGATGGCCGTACCATCTTAGTGCATGTACTGGAATTCAAAACAAGTCTTCTGGAAGCAGTCGAGGAGTTACACATTCACAGGGTACGATTTCTGCATTCAACATTTGTTTTTTGAAGGTGTAAACCTGTACAAAGCAGAATAGTGGTATTGCGAAATGAAAAGAGTGTCAATAGTGGAGAATAATGAGGTCCGCTGTTTGGACTGATATTTATTGCCGTGATGTTTTCTTTAAGGTGATTGTTGTTGCGTTAACATTTGTACCCTGCCAGGCTCTGCAAGATGTTTCTTTAATTGATTACCTGACGGATTGAGATAAAGGCCCCCTCATACACCCGCACCCGCATCCCATCTGATTTGTTTAGATTTTGGGTCAGAATTATTCATATTTTAAATGTGCAATAACTAAAAGACAAATGATAGTTTTAGTCTTACTTCAGCCAAACTTTTAAAGTGCACATAAACATACAGACAATCTTAGACAAATATCAGCCCCCTAAAAGGCTGCAAGACATCCCAATATATTAGGAATGCGGGTCCGTAAGTGTCCGAACAGCATCGAGATCTACTTGGCTTGCTCGTGAAGAACTAAGGAATGTCATGTTGTGGGAGTTGTGTCACGAGTATTCAAAAGAAGGAAATGCAAGCAACACATTCTGAGCATCTGGGCTGAATCCAGCAGAAGTTACACGTACATTAGAACGGGCCGTGCACACAGGACCGGCACCCTCAAGCGAAGCACTTAAAACCCAACACTGGACATGTTTAAAGATTGTAAGAGCAAAAATAAACAATTCTATCTCGTGTTTTATTGTTATGATGATGTTTGGTAAGGAACAAAGGCATTAACTCAATGTGATCCTCAGGCATGCCATTAAACTAACACTTTGTAGTTCTCTGGTTTATAGGGCCAAGGTTAAGATGGAGGATTTCCTGCCAGACAAATGCGCTCAGCTGAATGCCGTCGCGTCTTAAATTCTTTTTAAGAGAGCGCAAAGTGTGTTCCATTAAAATGACTGTATTCACTTGGGATGTTGTCAGTTGCTTGGCCAGATACAGGAAATCTGAACATCCAGCTAGTGAAAGAGTTTAGTCCTAATGTATGACTCTAGTCTAGGATGAATAAAACCAGAAACAAAACCAATTTATTTTCTCTTTTTCTTATAGGATGTGATTTATCTAATATAAATGCAGCACAGTCAGTTTCAGTTCTTGAAGATTAACACGGTCCACCAATTTAAGTGTTTTTTACCTGGCAAAATTTACTGTCCCACTATGAATTGATAACAGTTTATCTAGTGTGCACTTTCAAGGGTGTTTTGCAAGTAGCACACTTTATTAGGAAAGCATAAATAAACTACTACATGCCCATAAAAAGCCACTATATAGAAACCCCATTGAGTTAAACCTGCTGTTCCAGGTGAAAGGAGAATAAGGATGACTTCCTATAGTATTACAATCTCATCTTGTCTATGATTACTTCTCAAAAAAAAAAAGAGAAACAGAATGGAAATGTAAATGTTATTTATTTGGTGTTTGCTATTGATTTATTGATTTGTGATGATGGAACATTTGTGTTGTGTACTTCAGTCATATGTAAAGACCGTTGTGCGAAATGTGTTTTTGATCATTTTTAATACAGGATGCTGAAAAGCGATATGAGGAGCAGATTTGTAAACTTGTGCTGGAGAAGCAAGAGTTAGAATGGCAGACGGTTTGTATGATAAGTGTACTGTTCTGTTTTTATAGTACCCCACAATGCTAGTGTGCAAAATCAACTGAACTATTAACAGTTTTTGCTTTATATTGCAGGAATCCTCACGAAACAAGATCTCTAGATTGTCAAATGAGAATTCAGAGTCACTTGCTGCTGTGAAAAAGCAGGTATGACCACTCACAAAACCTTTACTATATATTCTGAGCTTTATTGTGAATTATAATGTATTCTTTTTTCCCCTAATTTAAAGTTTCAGGCCCAGATCAGAAACATGGAGGGAGAAAAGGTCAGTTTAATCTACTATTTTTTTTTTTTTTCGTCAGAGGAGAACTTTTTTCTTATTTGCATATTTTAATGCTAATGCATTGATTATTCATCAATGGACTCATCACTTATAAATAAAGGGGAAAATCCAGCTTACTGCTGAACTCAAGGACAAAGAGATCACAAGCCTGAAGGAAGAACTAAAACTGCTGCAGGTACATGCAAACATCAGCACAATAAAACGCATACCTCCACACGTCAACATGCCTTTTTCCCTTTTGGGACACACACGTATAACAGTGGGAAAATCCATCTCATCACTGACCTTTTGAGTGGGGGTCTGTGTAGGTCTATTTGGTGTTGTCAGATAAATGATGTCACATGGGTGATGTATGCTTTCTCCTACGGTTCACCACACCCTCGGTTCAACCGTACGATTGGCCAATAAAGACCCTTGTTACCCTTTTATTTGGCCATGGTAATGCGAGCGATTTTATGCTTATAATAGAAAGCCCAGTATTATTTTAATGTTTTCGGGAACACTTTGTAACTTTGAATTCAATCAGAAGAATTAAAATTGAAAAAATATAATAATGATTTTAATAGTAGACCACATAATGCTGTGTTTATACGTTTATCTTTCATGCTGTTCATCTTTCACTTGAGTTTAATTCTGTAAACACAGATTTGTAGACCTTAGTTATTGTTGGCTTGTTAGACAAATTGTTAAATGGTCTCTCATTTGCTTTGGAGAAAAAATCATTGTGTCGCTAATAATGTCAAAATCAAATCTAATAACTTTTGAAGCATTTATGCATTTGAACGAATTTGTAAGATTGCACAAAGCATTTTTTTGCTAAGTTATATGACAACATTCTTCATTTTTTTATTAATTCAAAAGTTTTTTCTTTTATGAAACTTTTTAACAGAAATATAATTATTTTGAGTGCACCTTTAATTGGAAAAATCTGGAATCCATTTATGGCACAGAACCTGGTAATTGTACTTTTTTAGAACTTGAAAAGGTCATTCAGTTTGTTAAGAAAGCCACTAAAACACTTTCTCTTCTTGTGCTGCTGTCTTACAGTTGCTCAGGTACAGTTTGGAGAAGATTAGCCGAGCTGGTAAGGATTTCCAATTATATAAATTGTTGACAGAGGCGAGTGGGAGCGCTAAGAATTAAAAGGAGGAACTGAGAGGGGGAGCAGATCATCAGAAGTAACGAATAGGGAGGGCGTGACACGTGAACCGCCAGCGCCGCTGTGAAAATACCGCTATTAAAATATTTTATATCAGAGCTCCGCTCTGTTTAACCTTTCGATGGCTGAGAGGTGGGAACAGTTTGATACACACAATCAAACAGTAACGGCCTGCGGTTCGCATAAAGGCCCCTCAGGCATGTTTGGAAGTCGACTCCTTATCTAGCAGAAAGGCGCGCTCGGCCTTGATGTTAAACAAAGGTCTTCAAACTCTCCGAGAAACGACGCAGTATATATTCACGGTCCGCCCTCATGGAGAAGAAAGACCGTTATTGCTTGCACGGTGAAATTGAGATATTTCTCTTGAAAGGGAGGACAGTGTGTTTTTAAACTTTCCAGGAGCAGAAGTTGCAGTTGCAGACGCAGTTAAAAGACAGCCACCTGAATCAACTGGGAGAGGTGGAGAGGCGTTTCGGCGCCGTATCCAGACAGTGCGCCGTGGTCAAGCAGGCCCATGAGAAACTCGAGCAAAACGGTACGGCCGCCATCCCGTATGAGTAAAACAACACATCTGACATGTGCCCAGATATGACAGTCCTAACAAATTAGACTTGGATCTTTCAAATCTGGATAAGAGTGACGGGCTGTGCTTAACAGACAGACACGTCTATCTTGTGTGTAACCATTGACTTGTAATGTTAATTTCAAGTTTATGTTGAGTCAGCGGTATAAACATGATTATCTTTTCACTTTAAACTTTAGTATCACTATTTACGTGAAACGGCGATAGAGTCGCTGCTAATTTAAAGAAGCATCAGGCTCGTAGTTTGTCTGGTATGTGTAATCTTTCTCCATTCACCCCAGAAATATTTGATGTTAGGAAACCCACCCCATCCCTGTGCTTTGCATCTGACAGTGGTTTTGTGAAAAGATTTGCCATTCTGCGAACATGAATTATTTGATCCTTTTTAGTGATGGTTATATCAGTCTATATAGCAACGCAAGCTTTATTAATCATTCTTTCTCTTAAAGTTGAAGAGGCCATGCGGATTAATAAAAAACTTACATCCATCAATGTAAAACAAGAATCTACCATTACAGCCTTAAAAAAGGTAAAAAAAATATAATTCTTGTAATACTAACTATTTGATAAGCAAGAGTTTGATAAGCAACATAACTTGAATATGGCACAAATTGTTTATTAATCAATCGTTTTATCTTACAACTTAATATTTAGGATGTAGACAGACTTAACAAGGAGCTAGTCACACTGAAAGTATCATCAGTCTGCAAACCTGGAGATGAGCATCTACAAAATGTTTTGAAAAAACAGCAGCTTCAGGAATTTCAACAGAGGCTTCTTGTGGTAGATTTTATTAGTGTTGTTCAAAATAAAAATTGATACCACAATGTCTTGTCTATACATGTAATATGTTAAATTTACAGGAAACAGAATTTAATAAGAAACTGAGGAATGAAACTGCTACAGAGAGGGCAGAGAAGCAAGTAGGTCCCTCTCATCTGGCTTGGTTGTGTATCCATGTGTAAAGTGCATCCAAGTTTAAAAAATGTAAAACAATGAAACATTTTTAATATTGCACAGGAATCCTGTACTTAACACTTGAATGATAAAATGTGTGTATGTGTCAGGAGGTATTGAGGTCCCTCCACCATACTCACTGTTTGCTTCAGACACAGACAGAAGCTCTGAGCCGAGCAGAGAAAGAACTTTTCACGCTCCAAGAGGAATATCAGGTATCAGAATATCTTCCCACTCTGTCTGCAATAACGCATTTTTTATTATTAAATAATATATTTTAAAAGATTCCACACATTCAAATCTGCAAAGAATACTTAAAATTTATTGTGTTTTACCACTGGATATATATATATTTAATTTGAACTATGTACATTATAGTAAGATACTTTATATTTTACATACTTTACATTATATTAAAAATGTAGTTCACCTTCAAAAATGAAAAGTCTATCATGCAATTATGTCACGCACTCTTGTCATTTTAAACCTGTATGACTTTTTTTCTTCTGCAGAACACGAGAAGATATAAAAAAAATTGGTAACAGAACAGCACAGCCCCCCATTCACTTCTATTGTAACCAATGCAAGTGAATGGGGGGCTGTTAACAACTTTCTTCAAAATATCTTCTTTTGTGTTCTGCAGAAGAAAGAAAGTCATACAGGTTTGAAATGACAAGAGGGTGAGTAAATGATGACAGAAGTTTCATTTTGAAGGTGAAAGTCCTCAATTTGCACAATAAATTATATCAGTAATATTTTAACTTACGGTATATATAAGGTGTTGTCTTAATAGTAATTAGAGGACTTGCGGAAGTGCATCGTAAAAAACCTAAAAAATAATGTGCTAGTATGGTGGAAATTTGCGTTTTGATTTTCTAAAGCTGTAAAATTATATTTCTCAATTTCTTCACCTGTATTTTGAATTTTGCTTCTTCTAGCATTGTCTGTAAAATAAGCAGCTAGAGTGTTAGCTGAGAACTCCCAGTACATTTTGTGTGATCACTTTTTTTTGTTCGTAAACTCTAGCTGCTCATAAAGTTGATTGAGTGAACTGAATATTACTTAAGCATATTTAAAACACATGAAGTGCAACTCAATAATAGTAAGTGTGTTTAACGTCCGTTTACAACCTCTCTCTCTCTTTTATTCCCTCCATTCTTCTGTTTAATTCACTTAGTCATTTACTGATTAAAACCTTTATTAACATGACAAAAGCCAACTGATTTGTATTGGCCGCTCCATCTGTTTAGAATCCTCTGTCTAGGTTAAACAAACTCATAAAAATTTACTATTGCATTGAAAATTTTCTGGGTGATTAATTTCATTGCAGGTCCTCAAAGCAGAACATGAATTGAATCAGGAGAGGACCAGAGAAGAGCAGGACAGTTTGGCTCGGCTTAAAGACAAGTACCAGAATTCAAAGCTTGATTGGGAGAAAAAGGTATAAAGAGGTGTTTTTTGCTTTGTTTTTTATTTGCATTTATAGAAATGAAATGGATCGTGTCTCCCGCAGATGCTGCAGCTTCAGAAGACGACAGAGGTAGATCAGGTCGAGCTGAAAGCTGTGAAAGAGGCTTATAATCACCTCCAGGAGGAGAATAAACGGCTGTCTGCTGTCTGTCTAGACCATAACACTGTAGATATTCCGAACTCACAGGTTAAATGTCTATTTGTAAACCCAGACATTGTTTATAAAGCTTGTTGGGAATTATTCATGGAAAACTAAAAACATTTTATGCTTTTTCTCACACCACACCATTTAGAAGTGCAATATTATTTATCTTGAGTTGATTTATAATCTGACTGTAATCTTGTTATTCCAGAATGGTTCAAAACATCAAGAAAGACAAACTCTGGAAAGTAGAACAGTTAGTGAGATCAACCTTGTTAAACTGGACGTTCTCCATGAAGATGAGTCTTTGGAGGAGGACTTGTTTAGTCCTTATAATGACGTGGAACCAACGAGCCGTCTCCTTAAAAGTGTTCCAGGTGAGATGGAATGTTGTCTTCTCCAGCCAAACCTGGCGCCACTATAACTAATAATTTTCTTTAGAATAATGTGTAGTGGGGGAGGTGGTTCCCATTTTGACAGTGCAACTTTATCAAGACATCTTACCTGTAATTCTCATATTTCTTTTATAATGATGCATGAGTTTCATTTCCTTACACAGATGAAAGCACCGCTGACTGTCAGAAGGATAGAGAAGATCAGGATGAAAGCAGGTTACTTAAAATTTCACTGCAGGTGGATCGAGAAATAACCGACGTGTCACCATCCGCAGAACCTGATATTTCGGTTTCACGCATGTCTGATGAGATCTCAGGACTCGAGGAAGTCAGTGCCATGACAAATCAGATGTCAAACTTGTGTGCTGAAACAGATGTCTGTGAGATGGTCTGCAATGCGGTTGATAAAGGATGCCCCTCGAACCAAACCCGAGGTGATGCAGACAGTCCCACCGAGCTATCAGTCCCGGAAACCAGGTCTGTTTATGAGGTAGACAGTGACCCTTTGGCTTTGGAACCGAAAGATGGAACGCTGGAACAGAATCTGTGTATTTCTGATGTGACTGAACCCCAGACATCAGATAAACACACAGACAGCCAGCGATGTGCTACGTCTCAGGATACAAAGACTGAGTGCACAGAAATCATAGACAACCAGACTGCACCTGAATTTCTCAAGAGTCTGTCACAAACAGAAGATCAGACGAATACAAAGAGACTTCCAGAAGACAAAACATGGACATTACACATGTGTCTTGGGACGGGATTGTGGGCCGACCAAGTCAATGGCAGGAAGCCACACACCAGGAAACGGTACCCTTTCATGATACACCATTAGATTCACACCTTCATGAGTCCAAAGATCAAATCTCACCACCTGAAATGATCTCTGCACCTTCACAAAGTTGTGTTTCAGAAACGGTTGTCTCACCTGAAACGAACCTTGTGGAATTTAAACAGTTGCCGTCGGTTGCTGGCGCTTTGGAACCATCCGCTCAATCCATTTTACCGTCAGATTCAATGGAGATCATATCAGAAAATAAAGATCAAAAGGATGATTTTGCTTCATGGACAAGGACTTTGGAAGTTCAACAGAGTGAAGCGGATGTTTCTAGCAAAGCGGTTTTTGTACATCCAAACATTACAAACCCAAACCAAGATTCTTCCTCAGCTGATGGTTTTCTGAAAGATGTTGACCACAAATGCATGACAACGGTGGGTGCTTCAAACCATGCAGGATATAAGAGATATCGATCGTCTTATGCATGGGACACGTTTATAAAAAACAAAATGAACACGCAGGCAAAATGCGCAGATAGAAACGTTGATCATTCGGTGGGCATTAGAAACAGCAAACCCAGCTTGGCCTTAACGCCATCAACATCCTCCAAATCAGAGCAGAGAACTTCTGGATTTCCCGATTTGGAGTTTGTTTCTCGTTTTTGTGCTACTCGCTTTACAAAAAAAGGCATGTATTGTAGATTTTATGAAACGATATAATCAACATCTCAGTAAAAAGAGTCATTTTTATTGTGCCAACTTTCACAGCCGTGATGAAGACCCCTGACACTTCAAGCAAGCGTCCCCACCAAAAAAGCAATTTCCGAGGAGAATGGAACGCAATCAAGCAGTCTTTTTCAGAAATGTCTGCCGAAAAAGTAAGTTTCCCATTACAGGCCTGAACAGAAACTTGTGAGTTAACGTACATGCTCCGCAGCACACGCCGAGTGCGCAAAGACAACTTCAGTTCCCAGAAGTATTTCAGCGGGGTGAAATGGCAACATTCTTCTTAATTAAATGTTGATAGAAAACAGCAGGAAAAAGTATCTGAGTATTAATCACAAAGATGTAGCTCCGCTCCAATGGGAGCAAAGAGGCTAGTTTGTAATAAACCAGAGATGGAGTCTATTGTTTTCTGGAACATGGCAGAACATTTATCAGTATCTTGTTCTTTAGTTTTAAGGTCTTTGCTGGATTGCTCAAAATAAAATTAATCCGATGCTTTCACTTCTTTTGCATTTTAAGTCAAATTTTGTCATCAAGGATTAGAGTTTGATCGGAAAGCAAAACAAATTCTAGATGAATACTCATTAAAATGAGCATTTGTACTGATCCTGTCACTTTTTCCAAATTTTCCAGCATTTAAATTTACCCAACCAACCACAGGAATAAATGACTATGGTTATTCAATGCATGCATTTTTGTGTATTAAAGGGACAGTTCACCCAAAAATAAAAATTCTGTCATCATTTACACACCCTTGTCTATAATTTTTTTGTTCTTTGTTGTGAACACAAAGAATGATATTTTGAAAAATGCTTGTAACCAAACAGTTCTTGGCCACCATTGTTCCCAGAACTGTTTGCTTTCCTACATTCTTCAAAATATCTTATTTTGTGTTCAACAGAACAAAGAAACTTATGAAAGCAATTTTTACTACTATGGTAGTCAATGGTTGACCAAATTTAATTCTCATTGATAATAATGCATTAGAATTAAATTAAGATTCGTTGCACTTTATGACTCTTTTAATTTTCCCGCAGGAGAGTCAATTTCTAATCCCCTACAGCTCGACTCTGAGTGGCATCCCGGCCTCTTCTTCTGTGGGTAATGGGCTGCGACAGGACAGTACTCCTACTGTTTCACTCAAACTGCAGAACCTGGAGACAGAGACTCGACCTGTGGATGAAGGGGTTACAGCTCATTCAGAAAGCAAAGAGGAGCAGAGTCAGTCTGACATAGTGGCCCAGATTGCGAAAATCGACGAATTGATGTCACCGGAAGGTTTAACACCTCATAAAATACGCAAATTAGATTAAATTGAATTTGAAATTGTTACTTGGCAGTGGAATATGTTTTATGCTTAAGTAATGTTACTTGAAGTGGTTCAATATTTATTTTTGAAAATCCCTGTGTTAATGTTAATTGTTTACTACGTTTCTAGTGGCCCTTAAATACATGTTATTTCAGGCAACTTTTTAATTTTGTATCGCTTTCTTAAAGCTGTTTTAAATCAAAAATAAAATAAAAAGTACATAAAAACCAATGTGTAAAAGTTCCCCCCATACCTTACCCCGTTTTGTAACAGTAAGGTTATAATAACGATTTATAATTTGAGCTGTCCGGTATGATTTTGGGGAAAAAAAGATAATCGACTTAACCGATTAACCTGCAATTTTATGTTTCAAACAGAAAGCTATCCGCTTGTTAAGCCTGACGTCACGCACTATCATATATAGAAGGTCTTATACTGTTTCCGGGTCTAAACGCTCAATATGATCCTGTAGGCAAACAACAAAAAATGCTAATATACGCTTATGTCGAGCTATAAAACTATCCGAAAACCACCATCCTAACCTTTATCTTCATAACAAAATCCCACAAGCCAGTCAGAGATTTATTTTTCATATTTTATTCAAATATTGATGTTGGAGATTCCGTGATCCTGATGACTGTAGTGTATACTTTGAGTTAATACATGTTTCGCTTAAATATGCAATATGAGTAAACCGTGCTCATAAACAGCTGTTATAGCTGTAGCCCGGCTTGAAATGAATGCTTGGACCCGAAAAAGGTATTCCTTACGTCACCACTTAACAACCGAATAGAGTCAGAAGTTACAGACTGCAGCTTTAAAGGGGTCAGGCGTTCTATGTTTGCATCTGTTGGTGCGCGCATCACGTTGTAACCTATCGCTAAACAGGGAAAGTGCTAGACATAAAACCTGTTAATTGCACCGCACAAGCTAATTAACACTCATTACTCGTAGACCTGCCTGCCTGTTCCTCAGAGGGCATTTAATGGCCAAACATTTCTAATTTACATCCATACACAACTCTGGCCAACTATAACTTGCGTTAATTAGAGAACACAAGAAAAATCAATTAGCGCATATTAAGCCAAATTAACAAATGCAAATGAATCTGCCATTAAGTTTATGTCCTCAGTAAATAGGCTGTGGGGACCATGTGGACACGTGTTAGGCCGATACATGTGACAAAATTATGTGTCACGTATGGCGACGCTGGTCACAGTGAAGAAGTGCGATTTGGGCTTCAGCTGAGATACGGTTTTAAAGCTGTAAAACAATATACAAAATATTTCACTGTAAAAAAAATTATTTACTTTAGCTTAAAAACTAGTTCAAAAGCTTTTTAAGTTAAATTAAATTGACTTTACAAGTCATTTGAACATAAGTAGAAGTCTTTAAAAAATGTAGTTATATTTCACAATTTATGTTGATATATTTTATGTATATTTTGTATAAGTTATATTTTGTAAGTATACTGTACTGTTTTTAAGTTAGATTTTTAAGATTTAGCTTCAGACAGAAATAAAACGGAACTGAGGTGTGTGGGGTATTAATGCTTTAAAGTGATATTTTGCCCAAAAAAAAGAAAATGCTGTTATAATTGTATCACCGTCTTATCATTTCAAATCTGTATGACTTTCTTTCTTCTGCAGAGCACAAAAGAAAATATTTTGGAGAATGTTGTTAACCGAACACCAGTGGTACCCATTGACATAGTTTTTTTTTGTCTATACAATAGAAGTGAATGGGTACCGCCATTGTTCGGTAACCAACATTCTTCAAAATATCTTCTTTTGTGTTTTTCTGCAGAAGATGAAAATTATACAGGTTTGAAATGAAAAGAGCGTTAGTAAATGATGAAATAATTTAAATTTTTGGGTGAACTATCACTAGAATTTCTTTATCAAATCTTTTATGCATAAACCGTAACTGTGCCGTACACTACTTAACCGAAGGTAGCCTGTGTGGTAATATATATATTAGGGTATAGGGTATATTTAAAGGGATATAAACAAGCTGAGTTTCTATCTCAAATGATGCATTTTAAACAGCTGATTTTTAGTACTTTGAAAGGAAAGTGTTTTCGCGAAAACACGTTCCCTTCAGGAGTACTAAAATCAGCCAGCAGAAAGAAACTGCACAACTCCTGATGATAGCACAAGGTCCCTCCGAGGTTCACCTTAATACACTTACTCATTATTAATACGTCAAAATGTTAATGTCCTCGTAAAGAAATCTTATGCGTTCCAGCCACCGTGCCAGCAGTACTGACCCTTATCCTCGGAGGGAGTGGGCAATATGGAGAGCGCAATTTTAATACACACACTGGATTATGAAGTGGCAGTCCTTTGAAACAGTCAATTACACTCGAGTGCGGGAGGGCCGTAGTGTTAATTACAAGTCGGTTTTATATAGTGTGTAAATACAGAGCCTGCTGACATTCACATTCCATCACTGTGTCCTGACTGCCACAGCAAATTAGCCCAACTCGTCGGTGTATGGACGGATAGACGCCTGTGTGTTCATTTAACTTTACAAAAACATCACCCAAAACAACTGGGAGAGCACTGGAGAGGAGAGACAAACTTTTGCGGGGGTTTGCTCTTGTGATGTGTTTATGTCTCTGTGCTTTGCCTGTTTTCTTTAAATAGGAAACAGACAATATGACTCTTTCTTCTGTGAAACACAAAAGAAGATATTTTGAGAAATGTCTCTGTGGTTTTGTATCCATATATTGGCACAATGTTGTTTGGTTACCAACGTTCTTCAAAATATCGTCCTTTGTTTTCTGCAGAAGAAAGTCATTCAAGTTTGGAATGACATGAGGAAGAATAAATGATGCAATAATTTTCATTTTCTGTTGAACTATTCCTTTAACATCTTCTTGCAAGCCCCCCCGACCCTCCCTTTTTCAAAATCTTTTTCTCCCTCTATAGCTGTGAATCACGTCCGCTCTGCTCTTCTCATCTTACCTCCCATTGAGGGACGAGAAGATAATCCCTGCCTGCCCACTACTGTCAAAGGTCACCACAGTTTAAAGTTCACCATCCACATCATTTATATGGTCTTAAATTAGCTCAAATGCACATCCTGACTGTTCCTCTCTCTTTAAACCAGTTGTTAATCTTCTCTTGTCACTACGTTCCTTGTACAAATCTATTGAGAAATAGCGAACTTAAAGCTGTGCTTATTTGATTGAATTATGCCCCTCAAGGACCACCATGGCTGGCCCCGTACGTTTTTAATTCTGAAGAGGCAAGAAGTGATCACATGGGTACACGGTACTCCCCATACGTGGAGTATGTCATTCCCGCCTATATATCTGTTTGGCCGGCACTCGGATGAGCCATTTCGGCTGTGATGGTTGGGGGGGTGGTCAGAAATCCTATCTTAACCCACATGCCGTCCTGCATTAGCCGCGTCTCAATCGAGGTGTCAGCCCATAAGTCTTACTCAGTGGGATGTCACAGCTAGATGATGGAGAGCGCTTCTTCACTCCAGGGGATCTTGTAAAACTCGCTTGGCCCCGGTCTCCACTCTCAGTCTGGCCTCTTTCTCGACATGGTCTCCCCTTGTGCTAAATCAGAACTAGTGAATGACACGCTGAGATCCATTAAGCAACAAATGTATTCGGTTACTAACTTTTAAGGGATCAGGGGATCGCAGGGGTCTCGCTGGTTAAAGCACTACACTCCAAAACTCGTAAAAGTTATGTTCAAGTTTTGTCATCGTAAACTTAGCAGTCGAAGTGGGTGTAGTGGGTGTCATATAAAAATAGCTATAAATAGTAAGTATTTTTATATGTAAGTGTTTATAGTATTGGCTTTTTAATAGAAGGGTTTTAGATTTTGTGTTAGTTTATTAGTAGTTTTAGTAATTTATATACTATTTGTTATTTATTATTAATAATTATTATTATTATCATATTTATTTTTAATTATATATTTGTATATTTTTTATATAATAATTGTATTACGTTTTAATGATTAATTATAAACCATATAAAAAAACTTTTTAAAGTAGTTTAATCTCGGGCTGTTTAATTTAATAACCTGTATAAATAAATACATAAGAAGGGGAGGCTACTTGTCATGTTGGTATACAGTTATAATTAAAATAAAATTAATTTGTTTTATAAAAAAGGGTATTTTTATTTGAATATTTGCTGTATCCTTGTAAAACTTGATTGGGCCATAATCTTCTGTAGTTTAGTGGGATATGTATTATGCTTAGTAATTTAGAGTAAAAAGTATAACAATAAATAATGAAAATAAAATATACGCAATGATAAAATAAAAGTAAGAACTTTTTTGGTATTAAAGATGACACCGCATTGTAGAGACTTACCTACATTTGACAGTTTACTGAACACACAATAGGCCGGTTTCCCAGACAGGGCTTAAGCCTAGTCCCAGACTAACTTGAATGTTTGAGGTGTCTTAATCGGAAACAACTTGCACTGACATATCTTAAAATATTAGTGTGATTGTTTGGTCTTAAGATGCCCTCCAGTAATGTTTTTTTTGTAACATATGTTTTCAAAAACAACTTAAATATCCCAATTTAACCAAGGCCTAGTCCTATCTTAAACTAATCCCTGTCCGGGAAACCTCCCTATTAGGTTTTGATTTTACTTTTGATTTATTCATGGGCCAAAGCGTCAGGCCTCTTTGTTTCACTCATATAGGTTTTGATATGTAAGTGGCAGACTGTTTCTGTAACCCAGAGAGAAAATAGGATCCGGAGAACCTCCCCCTCAGTGAGAGTTCAATGATGTGCACCATTACTTTCAGTCAGCGACCCTCAACTGCGCCACAGTGATGAGCTCAGCTTCTCAATTGTTCTCTCTCTCTCTCTCTTTCAGTCGTTTGCTGTAAAATGTATATTAAATAGCTTTTATTCACCCCCGCCATCATTCTATTCATTCACTTAAACTTGGACCTGCTTGAATAATTTAAGATATTTTGAATATTAAACCATTCATGTGACCTCAATTGGTGTGTTTAGTTAGTGGTCCAATGATGGACTGTGTTAAATATTGCCAATTCAGAATTAGTGAATTAATATCCCATAATAATATAATGAACACTTAATAATCATTTTGGTTCAGTAGAATGCAAACTTTGAAATTTGTTTTTATTTTTGTCTGCCAGCTTCTTTATAAAAAAATCTTCCCAAAAAGCTTTTTTAGGATTTGGCTTTCCTCGTGTCGGATATCTTATTTACTTTTCAAACAAGCAAGCTCCCCCTCAAAGACAAAAAAACGAAACGTGAAAAAAACTGGCGATGACTCGAAAACGAAGGAGTGATTTGTGCATCTATTATTTTAACTCTATTTTTACCTTCTATATCCGTTTGTTGCTTTTTTGCACAATGCGTTATAATAATCTGTAAATCACTCTCTTATATTTTCAGTGGGAAGTCGAGATGTGTATTTATCCCCTACTGCTAGATTAATGACCGCTGGCGTGACCTTACGACCTATCAGATTACAGGAAAAATGAGCTCAGAGGTCAGCAGATTCAGATCAGTTCCATTCTGCTTATTGGTGCCACTGGCTTCAATTTTTAGATCTTTCCTAAACAAGCGTCAAACGAATGTTCTTTTTTCGGTTGTCGCCCAGATTACGTTTAAAACGATATTTTACGACTTCCTCAAAACTCGGCCTCCAGACCGCTGTCGGGACGTTCCCCTTTCACATGCTCTTTAATAACATAGTAAACCAAAAAACGAGACGTTTGAACCAATCGTGTATCGCAAATGAGCATGTACACAAGCGTCAGAAACACGTTCCGGTTGCATCATTAATTATCAGATGAGGAATGTGCCGGCCTTTTCATCTTAATCTAGAAAGCAAGGGCCACGGCACAGCAGGAATTCAGATGATTTAGCTGGCTTTGACTTAATCAGTCTTAGAAGCAGTACAATGGCAGTGCACAATGATGGATCACTTTCAAGTCACTGAGGAGTGTTTATATAGTCTGCTTTCACTGACTTGCTTACCCTGCTGACCGGTTAAGAGAAAACGATTTCGGTGGTTTGATTTAAGGGCTTCTTGTATCAAAACACTCTCTCTCTAAATTTAAGGTTAAATGGATAGTTCACCCAAAAATGAAAATTCTGTCATCATTTATTCACCCTCTTGTCATTTCAAACCTGCATGATTTTCATTCTTCTGCAGAACACAAAAGAAGATATTTAAAAAATGTTGGTCACCGAACAACGCGGTACCCATTCACTTCTATTGTACGGACACAAAACCGATGCAAGTCGACAGGGACCGACGTCGTTCGGTTACCCACATTCTTCAAAATATCTTCTTTTGTGTTCTGCAGAAGAAAGAAAGTCATACAGGTTTAACGGTGACAAGAGGATGAGCAAATGAGAGAATTATCCTTTCCGCGTGAACCATCCCTTTAAATATTTGGGAAAATACTACGAGTGATCTCATACCAATTAGCTCTTTTACGTTGCGTTTCATTGCTTATTAGCGTAAAAGCCTCCAGCAAAAAGATAACAATGAGTAGCATCTTGTCTTCCCCGTGGAAAGCCCCTTTATCCTGACCAGCCCATGAACCCGTGCGCAGTCAGAGACATCTCTCCTCAAGTAACTGTACACTGCAAGTTTGTTGCCAAATGATCTGCCACGAAAGGATTTGCAAGCTTCTTCATGCCAAACTCTGCTGTTAGCGTTTTTAATTGCTGAGCTGTAAAAACTACATGTTGTGTGGAACAGAACGTCTCCTCGTATACGGTAGCGTGCTGTCCGCGATGTGCCCGACTACCAAAAACAACCCGTACACAAACAAACTACGAACTGATATCGCTATCAGGTTGAGTCACGGGTTCAAAACATCACAGCGCTGACCGCAAATGTGTCTTGTCCTTGGTGCTGGTGAAACTTTTTATCAAAGCTATCCGTCGTCAGCATTGATTATTTCCAGATTTTGATCCCCTTTGTATAACAAAGCTGACATGTTGCACGGTTCAGCATTCATGATCTGGCAGAAGATAAGCACTTTGTAGTGATTTGTAGACTTGGTATTCGATTCCTACTAAACCGATGCCGTGGCGTTCAAACGTAGAGATACTATCTTTGAAGGAGCGTCCCAACATCATTTCTTTCTCCTGGAGCCTGGCCAAGCTCTGTAAAGTTTTCTCTCCCCATAAACTGAAGTGGAGACTGAAAAATTTCATCTCTGGAGATTGATAGCGTGCGCTTAGGATGTAGAACTCACAGCTTTTATTAAACAAGGAGCCCTTTCTCTCTAAGTGTTCCATTGTGTGCCATTTGTAGAGCCAAATACTTCACGATGTCTCCCAACCGAAACGATCACCCTGCGTTTGGAACAATAGTATATCTAGCAGGTAATGTATAAGAACGATATATAACGTGGCTTTGACTGGATGATCTGGAAGTGCACGTTTGATACAGTTTTAATTAAATCAAAGGTTGAATGTTTTTCTTGTCTCTTCCACACATGTTCAAGGTTGTTCCAGCGTGTGCATACCAAAATGAATTAATTAATGGCCTTGCAGCTGGCCGTACCACTCTGGCTGATACCCTCGCTTGCTCGCTGTCTCCAAGAGCCTCTGTGTTTAGGTAACGTTGGACGGTTTCCCGCATCCGCTCGAACGCTGTGTTTCTCTGCGTTTGGTCTTTCTGCAGGCGAGCCAGTGTTTTAAATACCTCTGCGGGTCTCTGACGATTCTCAGCCTTTGCCTTATCAGCAGGTCGCCACAAATCCAAAACCACCTGCACATGTTATTTTAATAGCATCTCATGGCGGCTCGGGCATTGTGTACAGCAAGGCCGAATCCAAGTTCTAGGGTTAACAGTAGTTGTCAAGACAGGGTACTTAACATTTTTCATTTATTTAAAGGGGCAGTTCAACCGAAAATGAAAATTCTTTCATCATTTGCTCAACGGTATGTTGGTCTAAACCTGTATGACTTTCTTTCTTCCGCAGGACACAAATAAAGATATTTTGAAGAATGTTGGTATCTAAACATCATTGGCCGCCATTGACTTCCATTGTATGGACGCAAAGCCACTAAGACGTTTCTCAAAATATCTTCTTTTGTGTTCCAAGAGTCGTATACAGGTTATAAAAGACAGGAGGGAGAATAAGTGATGACACAGTTTATATTAATGTCTATCTCTTTCTTGATTATTTCTGCATTCTACTATAAATTGGTTTATACTTTATTTCAAAGATATAGTAGATCACTCAATTGGCACTGTGGTTCTGTTTTATAATAGATAGTAGATAATAGATTGTACACTTGGCCAGTGTTTTTATAAGCCAAAATGTTTTTTTTTGTTAGTTTGCTATATAGGCAAACTATTACAATTATGCAATTATTTACGTAAACGTGACAAAATTTTATTTTTGAGGTGGAAATGCAATTTAAATTGTTCCTTTGTTCATGGTGTGTGAAAGTAACCAGGTCAGCAACCCGCAAGGAACTTGTATGGCTTTCTTTCTTCCGCAGGACACAAAATAAGAGATTTTGAAGAACGTTGGTCACCAAACAACATTGACTTCCACTGTATGGACAAAAGACATTTCTCAAAATATCTTCTTTTGTGTTCCACAGAAGAAAGAGTCATATTCAAGTTTTGAATAACAACAGTGAAAGTTTGTTGGGTAAACTATCCCTTTAAGTTATGTTTTATACGTGCACACACACATATATATATAACAGGAATTGAATGATCTTCCTCAGAACTGACACGGACACCTGTGTTGTTGGTATCTTGTGGCGTTCGAGTCAGCCAGCCACACTGTTATGAACGGTGCACTATCTGCAGATAAGGGTCAGGGGAGTGACAGTAGTCCCTTTTTCATCCGCCCACTTCATTTTCTTCATCTTTACCCTCAATATGAGTCCCCCCACCCATTTAGGACACGCTTTCAGTTTGAATCAATGCCTGTTCCTGCCAATGCTGCTTTGATTCTGTATGACTCTGTGTGTGTGTGGGTGTGCCAGACAGAAAAAAATGAATTGTGATAACAAACCTATGAGGAAAAAAAATTAAATGAGATTTGATTTGTTCACACAGACACTACGGACAGTGGGGCATTGTTATGAAGCAGACAAGGAAGTTTCACGTCCAACCATGTAGCATTGACCGCCTTTGTCGAAGCCCCCTACTGATAAGGCCGAAGATGATTCATTCCACCTCACATCTGTGGCTAACAGAGCTGTTATTTATTTGACAAAGATAGCGTGTTTCTGTCAGCGTTGATATCCGTTACTTTCGTTGTCCATTGTCCTCTGAGCTGTCCACTTCATTACTTACGACTTTAATCACGGGTCGTCTTACGTTTACAATAAATCGCCGCTTCAAGTGGAATCTGTTAGCTCAAGACTCCACAAGCATATTCAAACTTTGGTGTCCTTTGTCATGGGTGAGCGGCAACATTTCTCATTTCCTTTAAATGCTCTCCGAGGGCTCCAGGAGAGATTCATCAAATGTGGGGAGATCATCTGGGGCTATCAATTAGTCTGCTGTACAAATGAAGTCGGTAGATGTTCTACCTTGAAGTCACGTCTCTTTGATGCAATCGCAGGCTTTGGAAAAACAAAATATTTTCAGGGTCACTTGGACCACTGTGTTTTTCTTAAGCCTGCGGAGCACTCGGGTAAAAGTCGGCTAGGTTTGATTTTGAGATAATTTGTTGTTTGTTAAGTGGAAAAATGCATTCGAATGGCCAAGGGAGCCATTCTTTTTCTCCGCTGTTGTTTTAGAAATGCGGCATTTGACGTGTACAGAATTTCCCTGGTCTCTCGGGGGAACCTATAGCCTTTTTTCAGAGCAGAAATAGCAAGGGGTGGGTGTTCTGTGTGTTCAAGTGTACGAGGGAGTTCGGCAAAGAAGATGAGGTGAGACCCGACGCTAACTAAAACTCATTATTTTCTCAGTAGCGTCACATTCGGCCCTTGGTGGAGCCGAGCGTTTTTTACTGTACGGTTTGCATCTTGCTTGTGCATCAGTCAGACATTCCCTCACCATTTCAGCATTACTGGTCATTTGACCAACAAGTTATCATATGGAGTGAAGAGTACATCAGACTAAATTAGCAACTTTCATCTGCCCTTTACTTGGATCTCGGCCTTTCTAGGCTGCCAAACACTGAGCCCTAATCCAAAGCCCTCGAGTCTGATGAGGACTTTGACACAGTGACTTCTGCCGACAAGACTTGCTTTTTCTTTTCCTCGTGCTCCTCTCTCCCGAGTTGAAGAGTTGAATCCTGGGTCAGCAGAACCCCAGACTACAATTCCAGATGGTGAAGTAGGACCAGATCTCAGCTCATCAATTTAATGAGAACTGCCTCTGCTTAGCCACGTCCCGTTCTCCGGCCGACGCTTCCGGTTACACTGAGGCCTAAACGTTTGACAAATAAAGATGGATCTTAGCTAATTGGTTAAGCGATGGACACCATGTACAAAAGTCGCAGCGTTATATATTGCAGATCTTGCGGTTTTAATAATGACCTCTTGATAGGGCAGCATGTCTGAACGTGGCCCTTTCTTTCTATTTTCATAGACGCTGGTGAAGAGTTTCGAGACGGAAGTGATTGTTTATATTTATGCTGCTGTTCATCTATATGGTGATTGTCCAAATGAGTATGATAGGGAAGGGCTTGTTTTTTAACATTGTAAGTTTATAGTAAAAGTGACTTGCATTATATTGTAATGTAGTCAAGCTTCCACCACTATTGTTTGTGTGCAACTGTTGCTATGAAAGCAAAAAGACTGGCAAGACTAGAAGCATAGATGATAACCTTTAAAGTCTTCATACATCAAAACAGAGAAAAAAATCGTTCAAGGACACTAGCAACTGCACCTTTTGATAAAACGCTGCCAACATTTTTGGTGTGTTTCGAATGCAGTACAATAGACTTTCATAACATGTTTAGTCTAATTTAGTTTAAAGAGTGTAAATGAAAAAATATTTAAACAAATACGCCAAGTTGTGGTTTATTTTAAATGCAAAATTTCAAACCTGAAAATAGACCAGTTTTAGTTTTATTTAAATAAACATTTAATTTTCAGCACTTCTTGTCCGTTTACATGTATTTTCATGTTAGCCTCTAAATGGATGAGTGGCAGTGTCTTGCGAACATTATCCAAAACGCGCACAGTCGTTTTTAATACGCCGATTTAATGTTTCATCTCGGCCCATTAAAGTGTCTGGATGTTAGGCGTGCGTCGCGTCACACCATATTTTTCACAGGCCAAAGTGGAACCGCTGTGGAATTAAGATCTTCGTCACTGTCTATTACTGTTATTGTAAGTATTGTGCAAATGGTTATGAATGGCCACGCGCCCTGGTTAAAAGTCAAGGCTAAAAATTGACTAAGTGATAACAATATAATACAGGATTCGTTTGTTTTCACATTTCCAACCTGAGGGTGAGGACGTCCAGCTGAGGTCTATCTCAGTTGCGGTATCCAATAATATTGCTCTCTTTCAGTGGGTTTGCCAGAGGTTAAGCAGAACTCAGCCCTTGCGGAGGGGAGTGTGTGTAGGGGTTTGTAAGTCCTCTTCCTCACGGCAGATGTGTGCAGGGTTATAATTAAGCAATCCCTCCGCATCGCAACACCTATTTTTCATCGGCTGATGGTCGCCAATTGTAAGGCAAAACAATTTCATGAAGACATTTATTTCATTGGCTCATTAAAATATTTCATCCAGAAGTTGTAACTGATCTCGTCGTTACCTGCATGCGCTTTTATGTTTTCTATTTTTTAATAAAATAATTTCACTCATTCGTAATTGAATTTCACTGATAAATTATGAAGAATTAAGTAAAATAAATATAGAAAGATGTTAAGAAGAATAAAAAAGTGAGCACCTGCGGATGTTTTCATTTGTTAATGAGATGACAAGAAACTTGCAACAAAATTCACTGTGCACATAATAGAACATATTGTTTTATTAAGAAAACTGTAAATCAGCAAAAAATAGCAATTTTATTTGATTAGGCGACTCACAAATAATAGACTACGAAAAAAATGAAGTAGCCTCATTTATTTTAAATGAAAAGGCTACAAAGATAGCGCGAGTCTATCGTTTCAATTCGTTGTTCCAACAGTCATTGTAAAGTTTTTTTTCACAGTTTGAAAAGCAGAACGCAACTTTAAAAAAATTGTTTTAAGAAGAGAAATGATATGAAAATTGATTGCATATTATCATTATAATTACTATTATATTTGTTTAGATGAAATTTCAATTTAATTATTTTTAAATTCAATTATTTTTTTATTAAACAACGGGGTTTTGAAAACAGGCTACCAATTGCTATTAAATATAGTTTTGTAGCTCTGCAAAAAAAAGAAATCAAATAAAACAATTATAAATGACATGATCATTCTCTTAAAATAGTTTACAATAAATATGTTATTTTAGTGTAAGTAGGCTATAGCTTTATTTATCTTATGAAGACCACGTTCTTAAATAGTTGGATAAATATCCTAAATTACAAAAAGCCAATCAGATTTGTTTTATGCATAGTATAAGGTCATCAGAGCGAAAAAACATTAACTTTGATGGATGTGGTAATGATAAAGCGCGAGCAAGGGTTGGGTCATAATGACGTAAAGGTTACCCGCTCATCTTGGTTAAACAGTAAACGGCGTTATTTAAAATCGGATTTACCAATTTTTTTAATATTCTACGTAAATTACTTAAATTTAAAGTTAAAATCTTCTTGAGGAAATTTCTGTGATGCAAACTTTAAATTAAGTTGTAACTTTCATATACCTGCAAGTTATATGACCAAGATTTTAAAGTGAAGCAAATTTATAAACTGTTTTACAGTGCCTGCTAAACTGTGGCCTGCTACAGAATTTGTTTCAAATATCATAAAAACCTTGCTTCTGAATCATTGTTATCCATACCTTACCCCACAAACACACACACAGAGTTTATGGAGACTCCCTGCATGCTGTAAGAGTATACAGGGAGGAGTATTGTACAAGGAGAGGTAAATGAATGAAGTGTTACACTCATCTTTCCTCACCAGCTTTTGGCTCCTCCTCCTGACTCCTTAGTGTGGGTCTGTATGTCAGCTCCCAGGCCTCCAAAGAAAACAGGCACGCAAGTAAGGAGGTACACCTCTCTCCTTCTGCTTTCTCTCCTGCTCTCCTCACTCCATTCACGGACCCTGCGAGACCTCTCCTTCGCCGGGACCACCCTACTGACACCCTTATTTTTGCATTCTCTTGTCTCGCCCTTACTCTCCGTTGCAATATGGACTTTTCCGATTGAAAACAATCTCGTGCCATCTGCATGCCTTTGGAGTGATTCCTGTTGGCCAAATTCGACTCAGCGATGACACCTTGCTGGATTTGACTTTTATTGACTTTGCTTTGCGTTGGATTGCACCAAACCAAACTCGAATCAGATCTGTTGGACCTTGTCTCATTGCCTGGCCTGTTTGCTTAAGTGATCAGGTGTATCGTACATGCGCTAGGATGGGATCTGATGTACGTGACCTCAACACGCTCCTTCCCCCCGTGCCCACGTTGCCAGGGGGGAACAGTAACTGCACCCTTCCCGTAAGCAGTACTTCACAGTGGGCCCCAATGCTGGACTTCCACACCGGTTCACCTTACAGCTCGCTGGCCCAGCACTCCTTTATCAAGCAGGAGCCCACCTGGGGCACGGCCGACCCCCATGAGGACCCTCACTGTGGTTTGAGTGCCTTCACTCTGCACTTCTCTGGACAGTTCACTGGCACTGGGGCCTGCAGGTACGGAGCCTTTGGGGCCCCCACGCCCAGTCAACCTCCACCCAGCCAGCCGAGGATGTTCAGCAACGCTCCTTACCTGTCTAACTGCATGGAGAGCCAACCCAGCTCCAGAAGTCAGGGTGAGAAACTTTTCGTATTTAAATATCCGTGTAGTTCTTCATTGGGCAACACTGTGATGCTATTAAAATGACAGTTAAGTGTAAAAATCAATAGTTATAGAAGGTGGGCAAGTCTGTTTACTGTGATAATGCTGGAACATGTTTACTTTCATTCAGGGTTTTATTTTTGTCCTTCAGTTATAAATTATCTGTTTTATATATTTAATTCAATAGATTTAAAGCTTACACTTCTCTTTATAAGCTTATATGCCTCAAATCTACAGTACAAAAGAAAGTTTTACAGTGTCATGAAGGACAATGTTTTCTTTATTTTAGTCAAGACTTTGTAGGTTTTATTATTATTCACAGCATATTCTTTTGCTGTTACTTGACTGAGGTACATAACGTATTGTTAAGTACAGTACAATGCTGAACGTTTTGATTACATTATAGGTTGATATCTATGAATAATGTTTGACATTGAAAATGAATTTGCGTTAGCAAAAAAACAGCACATTTATTTTAAAAGTCGACAAAAATAGCGGTGACAAACTTACTGTGTGAAACCTTAATCTTTACAGTTAATGTCAAATTACATTTTTATTCAAATATATTAATTTATAAAAAAAATGGACATTAAATATATGACAAATTTACTGAAGCTTTAATATGAACGGTTATTGTCAATTAAATTTTTTATAAAAGTTTAATGTATTCAAAATCATTTTGCTGAAACATCTTTAACAAGGATATAAATACAGCACATTTTTATTGTTTTGAAGAGCTTTAATACAGTTTGCCAGAACTTGCATGTGTTTTAACAGTAAGTTTACATATAGTGAGTAAATGTATTCTGCGATTTATCTGTCACCAGGGCCATCACCTCACACATATTTGTCTACCTTGAGTAAATACACATCTTAATGCTCCTGTTTTTGGCAAAACAGTTCACAGTCATTTTATAGATATGCATCAAACACCTCCTCACATGGTCATTTAATACTTGTGACTCATTGCTGTGTCAGTAAACAGTAAAACAGACTTGGGGTTTCTGACTTTTCAACTTATGGGATGATAAAGATTTTGCAGCGAGGCAAGAAAACAATTTATTTCTCTCTAGGTTAAGTGCATATATTTTAATCAGAGAACAAAAATGAGCAGGCTATAAATGTATTTAAAAAATAAAATTAAGATAACATTCGCCGAAAATAAGAAAGTAAAGTTAAATATAAGTGATATTAGGGTAATTAGACAAATCTATAATTACTAAAATAATAAATAAAACAAAGCCATTTGAAGTACAATATGGGACAAAATTCAATTCAGCTCATTATTTTTTAATCTTTTATGTAACTGATACCCAAAAATAATTTCCCCCATAATAAATTAAATTTAAACATAATGGATACTTTTTACATTTTCTAAAACATGTTAGTTCTTTTTGTTTTATTTAATACATAAACAACAGTGCCTAATATTAGACAACAGAGACACACACACAGAAATATAAAAGGAAAAATGTTTAACATTTCTGTCAACCTGTCGCTTAGACATCTGTATAATTCAAGCTGGCTTTAGATATTCTTTCTGTTGATTTTTCATCATTGTTTTATTAGTCTTAGAAAATTCTAAATTACAAAGATAATTTGCTTTTCCAAACAATCAAAATCCACATTTCAGCTCATAATCTCATTTGCCATGAATTTCAAAATATGCAGATTTTCATTGAGCCTGCTTGAGCGACAGTGTGTGATGTATTTCCTAATCAATAATAATAAAATAAGACAAGCAATAATTACAAATAATATCAATTGACACTAAACTTAAATATGGTGAGATTTGAACCAGATCTATTATTAAAAACCTTTTTCAGATTTTTCTGATACTATCAAATAGCATTTTGGAAGTATAGAGTCAATTGTTGACACTACAGCAATACTCACTGACTAGCACTTTACTGACCCCCAGGTTTTGACTCTTGCTGAGACCCTGGTTGGATAGAAGAGAAATGGTCATCTTTAATGAGATTTTCTCTCTCTGAGGTGAAAGTGGTTGGCCTGTAATTAATGAAGATGGTGGTGGGGGACCTTGATTTACGATGTTACGTCTGACCTGGGGTTACACCAAGGCATGATTCACCCCCTAAACCTGGTGTCGGCTCTCGACTGCACCGTCCTGCCAGGGTTCATTTTCCTCGCACAGCTTGTCCACTCGCCCCGCTGGGGAATGATGGGGAGGGGGTGATTAGAACCCAAGGAGGAATCTTTTATACCTATTAACTTTTGAGTAGCTCTGTTTGTGTTTCTGTTTAGTAGCAGCTAATTCAGATTTAGTATGTGCTATTATTTTTATATGAAAAAATATGATATTATATGAATATCAGTGTCTGACTATATCTATTAAAACGAATGTACTTAAATTTGTATATCTCTCCTAGGTTACAGCGCGGTTGCTTTTGATGGAGCCTCCAACTACGGACACACTCCTACCCACCACACCTCACAGTTTCCCAACCATACCTTCAAACACGAAGACCCCATCACTCAGCAAAGCAACATGGGTAAACACGATCTCACCGCTAAATCACATTTTACTGTGTTTGTATAAATGCACGTATTCTTGGAGATCCTAATCTCCGCACACTTTCCGAGCGCTCGAGAGCTTGACCTTGCTCTTTGAACTTACTGCCGGGTCGCTGTAATGTCATTCCGGGGGCAAGTCGCACAAAACGTCCCATCGCCGGACAGCAAATCAACTCCCCAGAAGTCCTCTTTGCTCTTACGCACACCACAATGTTAAACATCAGCAAAAAGCTCACTGGACGATTTGGTTATGGCTGCAATAAATTTTCTCAGCGGTCTCTGAGCTAGTGACCAGAAGATTCAGTAATGCGGGGTTCCCTTCGGAACGTTTAGAACCACCATGGGACACATTCACAATGTGGAAGCCGGATGAGCCGAAGCACCAGTTTCTCATTTGCACTTTGAAACGGAGAACGAGGCCTGCGTGCTTATAGCTTCAAAGTCAGCCTGTTGTTTTCATAACTGCTAAGCGTACTCGGCCGCATCTCCACAACCCTCCCTCGCTATCATATTCCCTTTGTAGGACGCGCTACGCCACACACTCTCAATCATGCGCTTCATTGAAACGGCAAAGTTATGATACTCAGAGCGCCCAGGCGTGGATATTTTTGTAAGGGACTTGTGACAAACAAAGTGCAGAAATGTTACTTCTTATTAAATGAAAAAATGAAAAAACAATGCTTTAAAAAAATGCACCAAATAAAAATGTATTTTTACAAAATTGTCTATTCTCCCTTTTTATCTCTTCTTGGCCTCATTGCTGTGAAGACGGGTTTATTTACAAGAGTCTATGTAAAAATAGCTATTTATATCTTTTTGTTTATATTTGTTGTGTTTCAGGTGACCAGCAGTATCCTGTCCCTCCGCCGGTATACGGCTGTCACACGCCTTCAGACAGCTGTACAGGAAGTCAGGCTTTGCTCCTGAGGAACCCATACAACAGGTAGGGCTCCAGTCCTATCCATCATACACATCAAGATCTCTCAGGGTCAAAACATGCACGTACAATATGATACAATATGAGATCTGCACACACGACAGTTTAAAAGTCTTCTGCTTTAAAGGAACAGTTCACCTTCATACCTCTTCATTTATGCACCCTCAAGTTATTCCGAATCTGTATAAATGTCTTTGAACACAGAGAAGGATGTTTGGACGAATACTTATAACCAAACAATTCTTGGCCGCAATTGACTACCATATTAGGAAAAATTGCCTTATAAATGTCTTTGTTCTGCTAAACACAAATGAAGATATTTTGAAGAATGTGGGAAAGCAAACAATTCTGGGGCACTTTTGACTACCATTGTCATTTTTTCTACTATGGTAGGACAGATTTAGAACAAGTGGAGTGTGAGTAACTGAATACAGAATTTTCTTTTTTTGAGTGAACTGTCCCTTTAAGAAAGCTCAGAGTTCCAGTTGCCTCTGTGTTTGTGCCACTGTGCTGGTTTGTGCATACTGTATCAGCTCGACTCCTGCATATTACATTTATGCATTTGGCAGATGCTTTTATCCAAAGCGACTTACAATGCATTTTCCTATACATTTTGATTCTGACTATGTGCAATCCCCTGGGATCGAACCCATGACCTTGGTGTTGCTAGCGCCATGCTCTAACCACTAGAAAATGAAAATCGTTGTTTTATGTGACTCGGTATAATATTCACACAGTGATTTAGAAATGTTTAAAGTTATGCCCCTGAGTACAAGTGATATTTCTTAGAACACGTCTGCAGGAAGTTCAAATTCACTTGTGTTCAGAATCGAGGCCTGGACTACAATCAGAAGCATCATGTCACGATGCCATGAACACATAGAGGACGTGGGAAGTAAAGTAAAAAGGAGAGGAAAGGCGCATGGGAGGTTTTGTTCGTACAGGATGTTCAAATAAAGTTATCCAGTGTGTCTGTCTTTGGTAACTTCCACCTGGATGAAAGATCAACTTTTTTCTGTTTTTCCTGTGCGTTAGAGAACCAATACATTCCTGACTCTATTTTATACATTATTTTAAAAACCACAAATGTACGTAAGAAACATACACATGTTTTTAAGAAAACTGCAACCTTTTACAATGAGGATCCATATGTTAAAGTGCTGGTTTATATAATTTATAAACACCGTTTCATTCAAAACCTGTATGTTTTGTTCTGGGGAACACAAAAGAAGATATTTTGAGAAATGTGTGTTGTTTTGTGAATGTACAATGGAAGTCAATGGAGGCCAGTGTTGTTTTATTACCAACGTCCTTCAAAATATCTTCTTTTGTGTTCTAGAAAAGAATAAAAAGTCATGCAGGTTTGGCATGACATGATGCCGAGTAAACATTTTCACTTCTGGCGAACTGTTCTGCTAAATCTTTTAAAATACAAATTATCGTAATTTTGTTAGTCAGCATCTTGCCGAGTCAAAGCTGGTTTCTGTCGAACGTCCTTAATAAAGGTCAAGTGCTGAACAGCAGCGTGAACGGGCCAACACAAATGCTTTAATCCACCACCCGTTTGCACTCTCAAACCAGCTCTGAATTGTTTCATTCTGATTAGTGGTTAACTGTTCTCCAAGGAATTCCCTGCAACTTCGGCTAACGGTACGCACACTACGGCCCCGACGTGATCTCGCATTCCGTGGATGTTTTAACCATGTTGTTTTTCCAGCCCAGAGGGAACATAAAGATTCAAAATAACAGAATTGGGATGATAAGGGGACTTTGACTCAGGTCGAACTGTGTTTTCCAGTTCCCTCTCCACTGCGTTGCAATAAACAGTCCGCTATCGGCTGCGGTTGAGGGGCTGGGAATTCTCAAATGGAAATGCTTTGCTGCTTTTCAATAAAACGTCTGGTACCTAAAGCTCTGTATCTATACGGACTTTTTAATGAGTGCAGTTTTAAGATAAAGTACAAACTTGTTTACCGTGCAAATCCAGAATTTAAATGTGATTATTTGCGACTTAAATCTCAAAGGCAGAGCGTATGAAACTAGTCACGCTTCTTGCATTTGTGTTGGGTGTGTTAAAACATAACAACACCAAGGTCACAAACACAAAACGTTGTAAAGTGATAAGTACATTGTTACTTTTTAAATTGACGTGAAACATTATGTTTACTGCTAAACTATACAAGTTTGTGATAAAAAATGCACAAACGACTCTTTCGACACTTATTTTCTCAAAGCAAATACTTGCTGCTAAAATACAGGGACTTTCCCTTTGCAGTGAAGCAAAGCCCAGTACCAGGTACCAGATCATACCGCCGTACCCTGTTCCCCGTCTATGATGAAACACTGTGATGTCAGAATTGCTGGAGATAAATCCAAACTATGTGTTTGGTTGAGCACCTGGCAGTGTAAGGAATAGTCCGACAGCTTTTAATAACTTATGGCAGCTTTTTTAGTCAGACCTGATTTGATTAACTGATACCCTGGTGGTGCGGGTAACCCCTTGTTTTTTTGTTCGCATGTGACACATTCATTCGTTGTTACCCGGGATGCCTTTGTCAAAAGCCGGTCCATTTTTCATCCTCCACATTCTCTCCATCTGACTGTAATTGCGGGTTAATAATACAAAGAGCTTGCGCTTGTAGTTAGGAAAATACTGTCCATGCATATTTTCATAAACGCTGTTGTGTTGTATCCCAGCAGTGATAATTTATATCAAATGGCGTCACAGTTGGAGTGCATGGGGTGGAACCCTGTCAACAGTCTGGCGTCCACCATTAAGAGGTAGGTCGACGTGACCCTCTCCTGTCATGTAGAAATTCTTCAGTGTTTTGGATTGCACATATCTGTCTCAGCCAGGATCCATGAGGACAGTTAATCTGCTTTAGTTGAGACACATTTGGGTTAGAACTCACTTTACAGGACTTATTTAACTATTGCAAGGGTTGCTGAATTACAAACTTTTTCCCCGAACGTACACCATTGGTTCGGCCAAAGTTGCTATGTTGGTCCTTACAAAGCAGTACTGTGAACACTATCTCGTGCCGATTCGTAACTATTTAATAAGTTGGCGAATTCGCATAATTCGTACGTTTTGTACATTTCAGTACGATTTGCTTGTTTTCATGTCAGTGAAGCTTCAGTTTAGCTTTTTTGTTCTGATCGTACATTATTGTATGACTCACAAATCCGTCCGAATAAGCCATCTTGTAAAATAGTTATGAATTCCCATGCACTCACAAACAGTTTTGCGTTTTTAAGTACAAACATTTCAATTTACTATTTTACGTTTTGTCAATGTCTTCACGTTACTTCAGCTCATCAAAATGAGCCATTTTATAAGTTACATCAATTCAACCACTTGTCAAAATTCAAACATTTAAAATCACTGAAGTTGAAATGACGCGTAAAGCCAATTTGATTGTACATAAAAAAACTTAAGGCAGCGAGAAATGTTTTAGCAACCAACAAAACGTAATGGCTTCTTCTGGGTGTGAGAAAGTACTTTAACATAGAAAAACATCACTTTACACTTTAAATACAGTTTTTCCTAAAAATCGTAATTGGACTAGGTTATAGGTTCACAACAACCTCTCCTGCCCCAAAAAAGGACTTCCCAACAACGTAAAACTCATCTGTTTGTGCCACAGTGTGCACATGCAGGATCGGCCTCTGTTTTGTCTGGCTAGAGAACGATATCCTGCCATATATTTGCCAGTGGCACCTCAGCCTTGACCATGCCGAGCGCTGGCCCGCCTGGAGGAAGCGAGCTGTGCAGGGGGAGGTGGAAGTGTATCAGTGCACAATGGGACGGTTTCTACTCCCTCTGGGACCAGAGCGAGAATCCACAGTCACGTTCGGCCAGGCGGGGAGAAGGCTGTGACCTCTCCGCAGCCTCCCGTAGAGAGCCTGTGGAGCGCTGGGTGACGGAATGATTCATGCGCTGATAAATAAGAAAGACAGGGCAGTTTGGTCTTAACTCAGTCATTCCTATACATCCAACTATCTATAATTCAGCGTTTTGCATACCTCCAAATCCCTCGTCTGTTGCGAGACCAGGGTAGCTTTTTAGCCGGGCTCGGGTGAATAAATGAACTGTGAGATGATTTAATGCAGGATGCTGTTTTGGACCGTCTTTTTCGCCTGGCTGGTCTTACGAACAGACAAAGAGAACTTTATACCTCATGAACTGTTGCACCGCATGCACTAAATTCACCAGCAGTGTGTTTCGCTTCAAGCACATCTCCGTTATAACCTCTCGGTAACAAACAAACAAAAACAACGTTATCTATGCCACGGTTAAGTTTGTGTGGTCCAAAAGAAATACGGAGTCGAATTGTCCTGGCAGATACATAGATGTGTGTATTTACAGCGTCAAGTAGAGAGACACATACCTCTGAGGGTTAAGCAGAAGTTCAAGAGTGAGCAAGACCATACATTCCCCATTCATCTCTTTGACTGGCCCTAGCTCAGATTTTTGGGGTAAAAATATTGCACCTTGGAACAGGGAGCAATTTGCCCCAACGTCAGCGTGACTTACAAAGAGATGACTCTTGGTGTTTTATGGCTAGCTATGCCCTCGGTGTCATCTAAAGCTTGTGAAATAATGCATGCAGAGATTTAGGAAGGACCACATCTGCTGTGGGACATAACGGGAGAAGTTATGAGGTAGCGCTCCATTTAAAAACAGTTGCTGTGCCGTAGTGCAAATGTTGATGTTTTCAACACTTAATATACACTTTTAAATCATATTTTATATCAATCTAATTAACAAATGCAAAATAAATATTTGAAAGTCAATTCAGACATTGCAGACCAAAGCTACTTATAAGAAACATGACTCTTTCAGTAGTATATTGTCGCTGTCCTTCCGAAACCTTGGATGTCCAAATTTGCTGATTTTCAGGAAACACTGTGCTTTTTAAATAATTAAATATTGTTGACAAGCACTTTTTAATACTTTTTTATTGGTTAGATATTTGAAAAACCCAGTGATTAACATAAAGGGTGACTAATAATAATGATTTATGGCAAAACATTTAAATCACAAAATATGGAGATATGACGGACAGCCGCGATATTTATTGTGCTTTTTGTTTTATTGTTGTTTTGCGGAGCAACAAAAACAAAAAGCACAATAAATCCACAAAACACCTGCACAAAACAACTAAACATCTCTAAAAGGGTTTTGTTTACATATTTAATAAAATTATCTTTCTAGATTAATGGTCTCTATTATGGTGTCCATGTAAAGTCTGCAAGTTACCCGCCAAACACATTCTCAATATTAATATTTCATTTTCTACATTTCTCGATATTTATTTTTTCAATAATACTTTCGTTAAATAAAAATACTCTTAACATTTTATATAACATTAACACTTTAATTCAAATAATGATTTAATCATTTAGAAGGTTTTGTACAGCATCATGTGTTTGTATTTAAAAATATATGTATATATTTGATCCAACAAATAGTCATTTAGATTATTTTTATTCTCTCAGGGCGAGACCCCTGTTCTAGAGAGTATATATTTGATTTAATTTGTATTTAAATATCTTTTAATTAAAGTACTAAAAGTACTAAAACCATGGTAACCCCAAATAATTGAATTAATTCATCAGGGTTTTGTTACAGTTACCATAGTTTAATCGTAGTATTGTAGTAAATGTGATCACAAAAGTAGTAATCAATCTTCTAAAATCCGTGGGTACTACACTTTTACTAAACCGAGGTTAATATTCATAAGGGACATACTTATAAAATAAGTCCAAATAAATACATACTGTATATTCTATGAAAACAACTGTTCACATGCAATGTCATTTAAAGTATGTAATTATAGTATTTATAAATATTCATAATGTAAATTTAATCAAATATCCTGATTGAAAAAAATTGTGATAACATAAGACTTTTAATTTGTGTTTCCTGCTTTTACAATATCCATAATTTAATAATCACGAGTTACAGATCATACAGGCTACCTTTTTACAGCCAATTACTGTACAATAACAAACAAATTCTCCTTCTTTGAACACCAACAGCCATGCAGCGGGTTATGAAAGCGACCCCAGCACGCCCATGGTCTACAGCTGCAGCACACAGTACCGTATACACACCCACGGCGTCTTCAGAGGCATTCAGGTCAGTATCTCCACGCTCACAGCCCACAGGAGTTCACTCTCAGGACACACAGAACTGCTCTGTGCTCTCGATATGCCGGCCAAGGTCAGGCCGCGGCATACACACATACACTAGCAAACACCATTATACACAGCTCTCAATCAAAATTATAGTTGAAAAATGATCAACCAAAAAAGAAGAAGAAACTCTTTCGGAGTGCTACAATGCCTTAAATAACAAATGAAAGAGAGACAGATGCGATTTAAAAAGAAGCCGCCGAAGAAAAGATTGTGACGCAACGTCAAGGCTATGCGAGAGGAAGCAGGCGCCTGCCAGGAGAGTTGACACATTTGAAAGGCATTTCAGGATGAATAGGGAAGAGGAATCACTTAAAAAGTCCATTAGCCATAAAGCTGCAGTTTCCAGTTGCCTGCTGCCCGCGAATATAAATCATTAGTTCTTAATTAATGTCTGTCAGCGGCCTTAAAACAGTTAAAGAAGACATACTCCAGAACTGCTCTCCTTCACAATGACATGCCTTTCTTCACTTCTGTGTTTACTCTCTCTCTCTCTCTCTCTCTCTCTGTCTGTCTTTATAGAGCAAGGCGAATTAGATTTTAAACTTGAGACTTATAGTTAGATTCTGACATCATTTTTTTCACCCTAAACCTGTGTGACTTTCTTTCTTCTGTTGAACACATAAGCAGATTTTTTGAGAAATGTCTCAGTGGTTTTGTGTCCAAGTCAATGGAAGTCAAAGGGGGGCAATGATGTTTGGTTACCAACGTTCTTTAAAATATCTTCTTTCGTGATCTGCAGAAGAATTTAAAGTCATACAGGTTTTGCATGACACGATAATTTGATTTAATAATCGTTTAAACAGAAGGGTTTAGTTAAACACAGCCCGTCGCTGAACTTGACCGCTGCATACAAATCACACGTAGCATGTTAGCACGCCGAGGTGTATTGCTTTGCCTGCTGTGTTATCATCCCCACGGGGTCAATATATAAATCTGGCGCTACAGCGGTGGAACAGTTTAGTAATTTACTTATCAATAGCATTTAACACACATTCATTACAGTGCCAGCGTACGGAAACGCCATTATGCTAAGCGCTAGTTAATTAAGAGCAGATGGGCTTTGGCGGTGGGCAAATGAGGGAGATGGGAGGATAGGGGGGAGTGATGCAGTGAAATAGGGTCTGTCTAACGTCCGTGACTAACTGTTCACAGTTAGAGCTCATATCAGTAGCGTGGTTAAATCTCAATGATCATTTCACAGCTAATTCTGCAGTAATGAAACGATTGGCCAAGCTAATTATTAGCTAAGAGCTGCTGTGCCCTTGCATGGGCAATAGGCTTGAATAAATTTTTGGAGGATCTATTGACAGAAATGCAATATAATATCTTTAGAGTCTTTAGAGGTAAAAAAAGTAAATAAAAAAGTGTTATTATTATCTAAGATTGAGCTATTTTTTGTACGTACACCGCGGGTCCCTTTGCATGGAATTCGCCATGTTGTTTCTAGTAGCCCTAAACGGACAAACTGCTCTACAGAGCGCGTTTCGTAAACATGTTATCTCCTTCGGAGAAGCAAAAACGTGACGACATCATAGTTCTGTGTCAGCCACCGTAGTACTTCGAAAGGGAGGGGTGAGCAGAGGACAAAACCGTTGGTTGCAGTTCGCAACATCACCGCTAGATGCCGCTAAATTTCATACACTGGACCTTTAATAATAAATATATGCATTTGTTGACTTTCTCGCAGGATGTGAGGAGGGTACCGGGCATCACCCCAGCGTTAGTGCGCTCATCCGAGACCAACGAAAAGAGGCCGTTCATGTGCGCCTACCCGGGGTGCAACAAAAGATACTTTAAACTTTCTCACTTACAGATGCACAGTCGTAAACACACAGGTGAGCGCTTTTTTCAGACGAAAACAACAATCCATGACAGCCGTGATCCATCAGCATGTGATAAAATGTGTTTGTTGATCTCTCAGGGGAGAAACCCTATCAGTGTGACTTCACAGACTGTGGTCGTAGGTTTTCCAGATCAGACCAGCTGAAGAGGCACCAGAGAAGACACACAGGTTTGGCCTCTTTGTGCTTTTTTCCTGATCTTCCTTCCTGTATCTCCTGTTTTTCTTTATTAGTAGCACATGGAGTTATTTGCAATTTGGGGACAGGGTTTGATCTAAAAACACCTAAATCACTCAAAGACAATTGATTTAGCGTTGAATCAATGTTATGCTTAACGTTGATTCAACATTAAATCACATATCTTTGCTTTCTTAGTATACAAGTCCCCTAAAAACTCATTCTGATTATCAAATTTCTCAAAAGAAAATATCGATGCCGATCTCTTTCAGATAGGTCTCTTATCACATAGAAAAAATACACCCTAAAAGTCGTCCACAATAAAAATAGAGGGATAGAAAAAGTGTGATAGCATTACACATTCTGTCTGCCTTTGACATTCATTTTGGGTAAATGTTTACATTTTCACTTGCATTCCAAGTGTCTGAAAATGGTAAATGCTCTTGATTCAGGATGTTTGTCAGTGTATTGCTATCTCACTTTGAACATACAGAGTCTCACATACTTAAGACAGTACTTTCTCCTGACACCTTTTAGTACGGCCTCTCCTCTGGCCCCTATTGTAGACTGTACCCTTTTTCTCCTTTGTGTGTGCGTGTGTGTGTAGGGGTTAAGCCCTTCCAGTGTGACACCTGTCAGAGAAAGTTCTCACGGTCAGACCACCTTAAGACCCACACCCGGACACATACAGGTAAAACAAGTGCGTATACCTTTTCATTTTTTCATAATTTCTATTTGATGATGAATTTTTTAACCTCAAGTTATTCGTGCCAAAATTCATTATCGCTCTCCAGTTTGGTCATACACTGTGTTCTAAGGTTTTTATTTCTCATTCACGTTCCAGGCGAGAAGCCCTTTAACTGCAGATGGCCAAATTGTCAGAAGAAGTTCGCCAGGTCCGATGAGCTTGTGAGGCACCACAACATGCATCAGAGGAATCTGACGAAGTTGCAACTGTCTATTTGAGTTTTCTGTCTGTTTTGAGATTTAGTCTTAGCAGTAGTGCTGATTTGAGACCTGTCCCTCTCACCCAAAACATAAACTTGAAGCTTTTTGCGTAAGGAAAAACATGATCTGTTTTTAGATCGGAAGCAAGTGCTCACCTGTAACAACACATTTGCTTTTGACACATTTTTGAATATAATTTATTTTACGTGATGGGCCATTTTGACCATTAGTAGGTGATAAAAGAACTTGTAGTTTAAAATATCTGAAGGTATAACTCTAACTCAATTTAGAGAGCCCAAATTTAGATATACAAATGTTTTTTTGTTTTGTTTTTTTACCTGAAATAATCAATTATTATTAAACTTGATTATGAACAATATTCATAATTCTTTTTGCATTAACACTTTATTTTGCATTAGAGTCCACTTGAAAACAAGGGAAACACTTGAATGGTCATAATGCCTCTGTCTAGCAGTTGATGCATTCCTCAACACTGAGCCACAAAGCTCATGTGGATGACATGAATTCAATTCCTGCTGGCGTCATTTCCTTACCTCTCTTTGCTATGTGGCAAAAGGTTAAATATTGAAAAATAAATAGTAGGTCTATTGTGTTTGTTTTGGATCTCTTGCTGCTGATCTGATCTGTTTTTCTTTGCAATGGTGAAGGTCATGGTTTGGTTAGGGGAAACTGGCACTAGAGTAGCACTTAGAAACAATGTTTTCATGGGAATCCTGATAACAAGAGGCATTGTGTCTGTATGCGCAGCGCCCCCTAGAGGCGGCTCGCATCTAACTCCTAAACATTTCAATATAAAACCATCAGTTTCTAATAAGGGAACCTTATCGTGTTTTTCTGGGATGCTGAGACTAAGATGTGAAAATGTACTTAACAGTTTATTTAGTTCTCAGCAGTTTTCAGACTAATTTATTATGTTTGTTGTAAATTAAAATGTAACTTCTTTCTCCTTGTTAAACATTATCCAGCATCTTCTGCAACATTGTATCTGAAATTGTTCAATTGTTCCACTGACGTGCTTGTTTATCCGGTTAAAAATCCACTCTTAGACCTTACCAGATAATTTATGAGTAGGTCACACTGGTTATGTAGCTGAGCGGTTGTGGTCGAGCTGTAAATATTAGTTTCAATCCTCAGCCAACACCAAAAAATAAAAACAACATTTTGGTCATGGGAAATGTGACTCACGTATATAACGGATAGAATGTGAAAAGCATTAAGATGGAAAGTTTTGTTGTTGTTGGTTTTTTAACAGACTTTGTTTGTCTTATATCTATTGTTGATGTTTTTTTTAATAAAACACTCGGCATTAACTTCATGAAAAGCTCAGAGTCTCCTCTAAATTGAACTTTAACCATTAGATTAGATTACCAATGTGAAGAGAAAAATATAAATGATCTCTTGATAATTTTTTATCAGGCTCTGAAAATGTACAATGGATTACTGAAGTATGTTTTACTCCCATTCACTGTAAAATTCACTTAAATAAAAACTGACTCTTAAAGTAGGCTACAAGACATGCCAAGATTTTCTGTGTGAAACTCCTCAAGTCACAAAAATGAGGTTTGTTTGATTCAACAAAGTCTCCCCTCAAATATACGAACTCTTCATTAAAACACTCATAAAAATATACAGCATTTAATATTTATCTGGTCATAATGTCTGGCTATTTCAATCTGAAACAATTTGCTTTGGCCCGGCGCTGTGTAAATCAGCGAGCTTCACCCTATTACTCTAGCTGAAAAGTCCCTCTGTATCTCACAGAGATGGTGCTTAATCTCTGTCCTAGATTTGGTTCGAGTGTCCTTTGAAGGCGAGGTGGCTGCTTTGTGTAACTTCGGCACAGTCCACTTCCAATAGACCCGAGGCCCGGAGAGCGTTTATACTTGACACTTAAATTGAAAGGGCCATTGGTCTTGTCTCAGTGGGAAAGCGGGATTCTTCAAAGCCAGCAGGCGGATGAAACTAGCATTACAACAGCTTGGAATGACCAATGACTAGCAGTCTGGTGTTTGATGGCTGTTGGCCTACAGAAGGGGACATAATGAATCTGGGGACTAAAATATTATAGACAAACCCAAATTCCTCAATTTCTCATTCCCTCTGCACTTTCTCTGCACTTCTGCTCTTTCTTATATTTCTTCTGATCACTGTAAAAAAAGTATAATCAGCAATCTGTTCTTTTGGCTCTGATACCAGAAGATGAAAGTAACTCATTCTCATTGAACTTTCTGGTCTGTGATGGTTCCAAAGGCTGATAAAAACTTGAGAGTTAATTTGATAAAACATGATTGAGAGGTTAAAGAATGTCTCCAAAAGAAAGTGTGTGTTGATGCAGCAGTCTTACATTTTTGCAGCATCACTTTCTCAGAGTATTAAAAAAGCTTTAGAAAACTTTCTTTAAAAAAAAATAAAACATAAAATAAATAAATGTACAATGAAATAAATGTACATTATTATTAATAATAATAATGATACTAATAATAATTACTTATTATTGTTTTCATCAATTAATGTATCAATGGATTCATTAATACTGATCAATTCAATATTATTTTAATTAATAATAATACTTTTTCTTCTTCTTTGAATTATTATTATTATTAGTATTACGGTCACCTAAGATTAGCTAAATATTGTAATTTTTTATTTATAGTTTGTAGTAATCTGATTACTGTTAACCAAATTATTGTTGCTGTACAATAATGTTTGCACTACCTTTAAAAATAGTATCATCATTTTTATTTCTATATTTACTATTATTTCAAAGTAACAAAAGATCAAATTTGCCCTATCTGTCATCCTATTCTGCAAATATGACCTATAAAAATCAACAGATTTTTAATTCTAAATTATAGTTTTTTTCCACATTCTTCTGCAAAACAACTGTCAAGGCCCAGTCAGAGCCTCACAAAAGAGAAGAACTTTAAACTAAAGGGTGATTCTCCACTGATAAACAGCCCAAGATGATCTCTTGACCAAGCCAGCTGGCTGTGCCTGTGATGCCTTTATGACCCTGGAGGTGGTCGATCAGTGAGGCCGTTCATTCAGAGGATAAGATAAGAGAAAGCGAGAGTGATGAATTATAGGTAGAACAGAGGATGGACTGTGAGGTGAGATGAGCGAGCTGCTTCTCTGACCTTCCGCTGCAGATGTGGGGTTTTATCAGGAGCTTTGCTTAAGGAGGCCATTATAAGATTTGATGCGGCTTGATGCGGCTTGCTGAAGCGTAAATCAAACTATTGTTTGTAATTCAAGATAAATGCCCACTTAGTCTCAATTCCAAACAACAAGTGCAAACTAGTAAACTTGATACAATAAACGAAAGCATAACTAAGAAATCCAAAGTTTGAAAAAAGATTTTCACAGAAAGTCATAGTGTGTGTGTGTGTTCGGGAAATCCCCCAGCCGAACCAGGTCTCTGGAGTAATGTTGTAATGGCATTGGCGATACTCTTAATGTTGAGGTCCTGGTACGGCTCTCCACACTGTTACTATGAGACTGCATTCCACCCTCTCTATCTCTCTTACACAAAGACACTCTAGTTCTACGTTGTGCAATAGCTCTCCGCTATGCTGGCAATGTCATCAGCTATACCTCTGCACTTCCTCAAATCATGCAGTAATGAGGGTGAGATATGCTTCTTCCTGGGCGGGTTTGTGTAGAGTGTGAGTGAAAATCTGGTTTCGTGACATACAACAAAGTGTATTAGTGTCCGTTATGTGATCACACATTTGAGAAATATTGATCAATTGGAAATTCTGTAACTTTGAACCTCAAAAATATTATGAGATTATGACTTTCTTTCTCCTACAGAACACAAAATAAGATATTTTGAAGAACGTAACTTGGTAATCAAACAACACTGACCCCCGTTGACTTTCATCGTATGGACACAAAACCACTGAGACATTTCTCAAAATATCTTCGTTTGTGTTTCACAGAAGATAAGTCACACGCAGGTTTTAAACGACATGAGAGTCAAAAATGAAGACAGAAATCATTTTTTGGTGAACTTCCCAAAGATTTTTTGTTCAGAACTTGAAATGTTAGGCTCAGGCTCAGACTCTCTAAACCGAAGAAACCATAAAATAAGTGAGCCAATCGTTCATTTACAATTTTTTTATACATTTCAAGCATAAAGGGTTTCACAGCCATCATTTTTTTTTTGTTCCACAGAAAATGTCATATGAAAAATTTGTTTTTTAGGTAAACTATCCCTTAAGCTTGAATAATGACTTCCGTCTGTTTCCTAGTGACATTAGTTAAGTCGTATACATTTTAGACTACCTTAAAAAACATTTTTTAGAGTGCGTATACAGTATTTGGCCTATCAATGTGGACATGTGGACTAACTTTAACCTCTTGTTGAGAATTGAAATTTTGTTCCAACCTATATTACAAGGTTCTCTCTACAGTTGAATTGCCTCTAAAACTGATTGGCATAAGAAAGCAAACAGACTCTGGATGACCAACAATCTTACAGAAGGTGTTCATCCAGATGTAAGGCCCTAAAGGCCAGAAGGTTAACCCAGACAGATCTCCTCACTGGCCTCGACCGACGCTTATCTCCAGAACACTGTGTCCGGAAAAGCCTTCTGTCCACACGTGCAAGTGCAACAGCTCTATAAACGTCATCCCCACAACGCTATAATTCACTCCTGGATGTAAAAGTGGCCAATGAAGACACCCGCTTTGATTTAAACCACTTTTAAAAAGCTGGGAAACAGGAGATGTTTGTGCACGAGTGCTGGTCTATCTCAATGCCAGATAGGCATGTTTTAGTCACTCAAGAGGAATCTTTAAATTAGAGGTTTTATCGCTGAAGTGCTTCAGAGAAACGTCTTAAAAACAGTTCGCTTGATGGTTTTTTTCCACGTGAAAAATCTCTGGATGGAACTTATAGATGGTTTTATCGGACGCACGCGCCTGACCCTAAATTAACTTCCGGTCTGTGTTTGTTTATCAGTCTGGCATGGCTAAATAATATATTTGAATCGATGTATGTTAATATTATTATAAATAATTACTTTATTGTATAATATTTGTATTAAATAAACAATTTGTTAAATTGTATTGTATGTTAATTTAATTAAATAAACAATTTGTTGAATATCGCTTATTGCTCCTAAACTCTTTGTAAGTCGCTTTGGATAAAAGCGTCTGCTAAATGTCTAAATGTAAATGTAATGTAATGGGTGTTGGCATTTAACCTAAATGGGCTATGCTAACGGTTCTTTTGCTGCTAACCCAAAATAATCTGTACTGCCAACATACTTTTAACTTGCTAGCTGATGTAATTTATAATTTTTTCTTGTTTTCAGAAATAATTGACAGGGATTTTTTGCGGTTGTATCATAAATTAAGTTTGGGCCACTAAAGCGCGCATGCGCAGTAACGTTTGTTTGTTGTATACAATTTGATAGTGAATTACAAAAGTGCTTCTCAGGAGAAATACATTTTATATTCTGTAGTTTTTTATTCAGTCATAGGCCTATATTTGATTGGTGATTAATATAGAAACGCATAAAATCACCCACTTTCAGACACCGACTAAGAAAGCATCGCAAGATCAGCAAAGATACGAAACGAAGGAAAATGTAATAAGTCACATAATTTTAAGCGAGAATTGTGAGTAAGTGGTCTGCATGCTTGAAAACTGTCTGAAATACCTCTGGGAGTTCCGTGCCCAAAGTAAATAAAGGATATTTCGCTCCTCCATACTCCCAGTAGCAGCTAAAGTTCATTATGATCTCCTCTCATTTGCCACGATTAATTTGGGAGAAAAGAACAATACTTATTTTAACAGGATAAACAGTCGCCTTATCGAGATGTTGAAACTTCCGGAAGAGGCATTTCCACAAGCGATAGCATCTGACGCAAATATGATGGTTTGCGCTAAAAAAGAAACAGAAAGAATGCGGTTCACGAGGTCACGTGATAAATCTCGCTCCGCGGCTGCTTGTGACATCCGTTTGTTTGGGTTGCGCGGAACCATATCTGCCCACACTGCTTCATAGCCATGTATCAAATTAAGTTTTGTTTATTTTGTGTATGTTTTGGCTCGATCTACAAATGTAGCAGTGACACAGAAACAGTTGCTTTTGCTGTATTATCAATTCCGGATTGTGAAAACTTAAAAAGATATCTCATTAAATAGACAACAGATGCAAACCTCAAGTATTTAACCTTTGAGAGAATGATTGGCAGTTCTGGTAAACAGAAGACCATCTTTCTGTCTAGCGGTGAACATGCATGTGTGTACATATTTAGCATGGCAAAACTAACCGGAAATAAGATAATAACCTGTCCAAAGGACTATATGCTAAGTTATCTTAACTAACACTGGGGGAATAAAACCTTTGACCATATCATATAAGACATGTGATCTGTTCCTTAAGGCAGGAAAATAAAATGAACTGGTTACACATTCATATCCTCGACCTCCGTAATATTACAGTGAAGGGAGTAAAAGGGTAAAGAGCGCCTTCTACTGTCCATTTACAGCATGACGGGTGAGAAAAACGCATTTTATCTTTTGGTGGCAGGTCATTATGAGCTGTCTCTGTGGAATGAGACTATAGTTCAGTCTCTCTGGTGCAGATGGATGATGCAAGCTGTCAGACCTTGGCATGGATTAAATAGATCACGGTCTTGTAGAAACCTGGGTTTGAACAACACTCTATTGTGTGTTTGTGCAAAGCAGCCCGCCTGAAGAGATTTAAAACCATGACAAACTTTTAGCTCTAAAAATGATGCGATGCATTCATATATACATCACCTGGGCAGTGTACGATTGTAATGTTCAAAGCAAAAGATAATTTATTGTGTATTTTGTTGACCCTGATCTAATAAAACTTGTTTATTTTGACATTTTCAGACGGTTAGTCAAACAGACGAGCTGAGCTTGGTGACAATGCACAATGTGTTTATTCAGCCTAGTGAGTCGACAAGGAATTAGATGTCATTCATCAAGCTTGTTAAAACAAACACACACGATCAAACCCCCACCTAACACATGTCTTGAGCCAAAGGACCAAAGAGTAAACCTGAGAGGTCAAAGGTCAAATGTTGGGCTATTTATCTGATTTATTGGAAGCATTATGGTGAGAGATACAGAAACGTGTGTCACAACAAACTGAAGCGTTAATAGCCTGATTTAGTGATGCTGGGGAGGGTGGGTGGCATATACTTTACTAATGATTGAAGTCATCTTTTATTTTTATTCATATAGTTTTCATTTAGTTTTAAGAAAAAATACTAATCTGTATCCGTAAAGTAATCTATCAAGATGAACCTATAATCAACATTACCTGCAACAACCTGTAAACATTTTACTTTTCAATACATATTTTTATATGAATGTAAACAAAATTAACTAAAGCGACCTAAATTTAAGTTTTAAAACAAATTTAAGAATGTAAGCACAGATTTTTTAAAGTATAGTGTTATACAAGACCAGGAAAAAATTGCACCAAGTCACACATTAAGTCACACATTAATTATATACTTAATACAATAAATATATATTTGTACTTCTATTCATGGTGTATCAAAACAGCACATTTGAGTACACAGATCTTCTCAATTTTATCTCAAGAAGTACCAAAAAAATATTTTTTGTACAAGTACAAAATTAATGCGTGAAGTGTATTTTTGTGCACTTTGTTGCCTGCAAGAACACAATAAATAACTGCAATTTAAAAATGAGGCGCAATTCTTACTTTTCTTATTCTCAGAATAGTTATTTATTACAGTAAAAGTTTACTTTGTAATTTATTATACCTGTCGTGTCCATACGAAGTACGTTAGTTAACCACATGGGGGCAGTATTAGTCTTTATGTGAGTGCACGATCAAATGCGTTACTCTCATGTATAACAACAATGCGTCAGCCATAAAAAAAAAAACACCGAGAAAGTAAGTGAATGTAGTTTAAATATGCATGATGTGTATGGAATTGTGTGTCAGTTCGTGCGCAGTTCAATAAATAGGTGAATTATTCAGGTGAAAAAAGCCTTAAATTAAACATGACCGCGCTAGGCCCTGAGAGAACTGTGTGGCTTGTCCTGCAAAAAACGAGGTAACCCTAAAATAACAGAGCAGCACTTTATAGTAACACATCTATAAGGAACGCACACATTTGATCTCAGACGCAAATGCATACACAAACATACCTAGACTATTCTGAATACTGTAAACGGACAACTCTGAATAGACTGTGAAATGTTCAAGACTGAAAAATGTTCATTTTTTTGGATAATTTTGGCACCACTTGCACCACATTAAACATTCCCTAGATACGCTAAAAGGAATCCCCGACTGTAGCCAAGACAGATCCTTGCTTAAATAAAGCAGGCCCCAAGGATGGCCTACTCCAAATTGGATTACATGTCAAATAACCTTTGTCTTTGTGAAACATATCCACAGTGGCAAAACCCATGCCCGGCACGTTAGCAAGTCAAATGAGGCCGTGGTGCATATGCTAATGACACATTTGATTTGTTCATGTCTTGCTCTGCGTATGTAAATGCTCTTGTTTGATAAGACTCACAGGGAGAAATGTGCCATGTACATCTGGGTGAAACTGAGGGGGGACTGGCTGTGTTGTGTTAGTCCTGCCCTAAGGCGTTGGATGGTCTCCCAGTTCAGTGCTTGTAAACAGATTACAGTCAGTCTGTTTTTCACTGACGTCTTCATTATTTCACAGAGACAGTTTACATGATTTATTTAGCCGCTGTTCCTTTCGTTGTTCACAATTAATGTCATTAACGCTGTCGTCATTATCATCCTTTATGACCATGATTTAGTCTCGATAGCAAAGTGGCTTCAAGAAATAAGACGTTTATCGATGGATGCACCAAAACACATGCCCTTAACATACAGTACATATGGATTAATATATACAGTTTATGGTTATTTTCGCTTAAAACTAAAGGTCAATGTCCACTCTCTCAAGAGTGCTACACAAAGGCTTATGCAGTCAGGTCAACAAATGCTTTGGTCCCACGTATAGTGATTTCAGTATGGAGAGGAGTTTATCAACTTGGACCCCAAATTGACGAAGAGTGGATACTATGGACATGCCACACCCCCACACAATCTTGAGTCTGCTAATTTACTAGCCTAATATGTAAATAAGTACATACTATAGAATTCTGGTGTTTTTATTACTATGTCGACTAATCCCAATCCTAACCCGATAGGAGAACATCCAAACTTTAGAATTTTCTTTTGTGAATATGAATGTATACATCTATGAAAATGCACATTTTCGTTTTTCCAGGTCACGTCCCCAATGGAAACCCTGTTCAGATTTAGCTCACCTCTTGGGAAGAAAATAGTGCCCAAAGTATGGATAGGTATGTACATAAACAAATGTACACTTTTGATTCTTCGAAGAAACCAACGATGCATAAATAAGAGGCCATAATTCAAACAAACAAGTAAGCATCTGCTAAACTGACAGGATACATTAAAGAAACACAAAACAATGTAAATACCTTTTCAGTTGTCTTGTGTATAGTACTAGATATTTATTATACTGTATATACACCCGCAGAAAAAGTAAGAAACCATTTTAAAGCACCATTTCGGTTTTTCTGATTTGACTATAGGTGTTTCATTCTGTGAACCACTTACAATATTTTTACCAAATTTCAAGCAAAAATATTGTTTCTATTTGCATTCATTTACAGAAAATGAACACTGGAGAAACATGTCAAAATATCAGAAAAGATGCTCTGTATTTATTCTGACCTCAAATACGGCAAAGAAAACAAGTTTATATTTACTTTTAAGCAATACAACAGTACTATTTGTATTCATAGGAAAAGGTCAAAACTGATTTTTTTATGTGATAACCTTGATTTTTATCCAAATTTCTGTGTGTCTTGTATGCTGTCAGTCTTTCACGTCGCTGTTGGATGACCTTTATGTCGCTCCTGAGGTTGGATTTAGTTGAAATTCAAAAGACACTTGACTGAAATGGCCACAATACATCTAGAAATGCTGATTTGAAACTTAACATTTGGAATGGTTTTATAATATTTCCACGGCTGTATATAATAAAACTACTACATTACATGAAATGGAAAAAACTAGGGCTGTCAAAAGATTAATCGCGATTAATCGCATCCAGAATAAAAGTTTGTGTTTACATAATATATATCTGTGTGCTGTGCATTAAAATTTGTATTTATTAACACATACACATCCATGTATATATTTAAGAAAAATCAAAAAATTATTAAACATTTATATATAATTTCAATTGTTGGTAAATATAAATAAATACATGTAAATATTTGCTAAATATGTATACATGTGTATGTGTTTGTATTTATAAAAACATAATTAATATGCACAGTGCATAGACATATATTATGTAAACGCAAACTTTTATTCTGGATGCGATTAATCGCGATTAATCTTTTGACAGCCCTAAAAAAACATTCCATTTTACAATTCAATAAATCAATAAATGTGTTGTCAAAGTTGACAAGCTGTCTTTAATAATTTTTATTGGTTAAATACTTGCTATAGTAATTGATGATTATGAGGTTTCAGCCATGTAATACATATACATATACAGTACGTATACATACTGTTCATTCACTGTTTGGTGTCACTTAATAATGTAATTATTGCACTGCATAATTTGCATACAACAATCTTCGTGGTCATACGTGACCCATTTACTGTTTTAGTTGGCAACAAACACTGTTTAAAGTAATAGTTCACCCAAAAATGAAAATTTGGTCATCATTTACTCACCCTCTTGTCTTTTCAAACCTGTATTTCGTGCAAAATACAAAAGAAGATATTTCGAAGAATGCTAGTAACCGAACAACAGCGGTACCCACTGACTTGCATTGGTTTTGGGTCTATACAATAGACTCCATTGATCGGTTACCAACATTTTTCATAATATAATAGTATTAGTATAATAGTATAATAGTATTCTTTGAACAATCCCTTTAATGTGACATTTACCACCTCGAAGCATTGGACAATTAAAATCTAGTCTCAGCTTTTGACCTCCTGTTAAATCTTTGCAGTGACTACCAAATTGGCAGTTGTAAATCTGCCCTGTGTCTTGTTAAGAAGCACTTGCCAGACTAATAAAATGGCATTTACTCTGTCCTGTCCCATAGGATAACAAGGAAGCACTGACAAATGCATGACATCTGGCCCTCGGTAAAAATTCAGGGTTTGGAACTATTTTCCAATATAGTTTTATTCATTATAGGGGCCACTGACACCCAACAGCCCTTTAGTTAGATTGGGCAAACGATTTGAAATTCCTAAACACCGTGTCAGTTAACCACGTGCCCGGAAGCCACGGCATACGCTAGTTCTCTGGGGTCTCGTCTGTGTCCTGAGGGTGGCGTGTGATTAATTCTTACACCGCTACAAGAAAACACATTAAGCTTTTCATTTAGGAACTACTCTAGGGCACTCTTAACCTCTTGTGTGTATAGCTGCCCAGTGCTAGTCCGTCCATCACGAAAGAGCCGTGGAACGAGAGATTGTCACGCCAAGGAGGTTGAAGGGAGGGTCTGTGGTGGGTCTCTATTGAGGTAGAATATTAATTAAATGTATTAAACAAACATGGCAAAGGAACGAGGAGGCTGCACGCCATCTGCTGTCTATGGTAGAAGTGGGAGGAGGGGGGGTTCTCTGAGGAGTCGTGCCCAGCGCTAGTTTAGCTTCAGTGGCACTCAAAGACAGATGGGATCCTCCATCTCAAGGGAAAGGCCTAAAACCCCCTCCGCCTCCAGCCATTTTTCCATCTCTGTGTCGAAAGACGCAAGGAGGGATGTGTACACGGGCTGCAGAAAAAGATGGCAAGAGAGCCATGATCGGGAAGACTTCAGTCTCAGTGTGGGCAATGCTAACACCTGTCCCAGCTGTGGACTGTGTGTGTGTCAGTCCCAAGAGTTTTCAAAACAGAGCAATGAGGAGCTTACCGGCTCACAAAATCACGAGTTTTAAATTTGTTATCTTGAAATATTTTTCTGTTAGCCTTTGTAGCATTTCATCGCCTTCAGTTTGGACCTTCTGGGAGGTCCGTCCGCGATCGCCTTTTGGGGTCCCCCTTGGACAGTTCACAATCCCGGTGCGGGGATCCTTTTGTGGTCGCCTTTCGGGTGGTCCCCCTTGGTCAGTTCGCGGGAGGGAAGGTGCACCGTTGTTCCATCAGCAATGGGCCCCCGAATGTGCACGGTCCCCTAGAATCGTCCTCACCTTCCCACTTTACGCCCCCCTTTATAACATGATACTATTTTTGCTTGATTTGTAGTGAAACCATATCAACCATACATTTACTATGGTCAGACCACAATAACCATAGTGTAACCATGCTACAGTATCTCACAGAAGTGAGTACACCCCTCACATATTGTAATATCTTTTCATGTGACAACACTGAAGAAATGAAACTTTGCTACAATGGAAAGTATCGTATAACAGTGTAAATTTACTTTCCCCTCCAAATAACTCAACACTTAGTTCACTTATACTATAATAAAACATGGTTAATTTCCTGAAGATAATCCCATAATGCATTGCGAAAAGAAACAAATTAGGTTTTATATTTTACAAACAAACCTGATATTTGTATGCCATTTTTTTTGCTTATTGCATCTCATGATGTTAGCAGAGCCGCTATATGTACAAAATATGAATAACACACTTGACTGTTTTGTGTGCACGCTGATTCCCGTCAGTTTACGAAATTGTCCAAAATTGCACCGAACCCATTCGCCAACACTAACGTCAAGCTTAAAGTGTAGTGACACAATTTCGGCGAAAGCAATTTTCAATTCAGGAAATACTTTTAAGCGCCGAAGCTATCTTATCCTTCTAGCCTCTGCCAATCATCCAACACACTTATTCATTAGCACTGACACCTGATGCCAATCCTTTGTTGAATCCTCAAAAAAAAAGATGTGACTGTAAGATGAATTGTGAGTCCTCAACAGGAAACCTGTGATCCATGTTCTTTTTCACTGAAAGGTAATTATGCTTCATGTCAGGTATAATTTCCCGGGCCTAATTTTCAACCTACAGATGGATCTAATGGCTTTTCATTTGATGTCCTTGTACATCTTCTCACAGCCTGAATTAGTGCTGTCAAGGGACCGAGGTTGAGGTTTCTTCCTTCTGAATTGGGGTAGGTTAAAACTCAAGTATCTCAAGGCAGATTTTCAGTCTACTTTAAATAGTTAATTTCAGTTTTTTATTTAAAACTGGCTTTTTGATGGGCTTCATTGACTTCAAGCCGGTAAAAATGACAATTGTTAAAAGCATAATTGGGCACGAGTTCATGCTTAACTTTAAAACTTAAAACAGAATGAAAAGTTAAAACGCTGGCAGAATATGAAAGGCTTAAATCAAAAACCAAAACAACAGGCATGTGACACTTTTCAGTCTTGCATGGTCTCCTCACGTGCACTAATAGCCTACACGTCACATACGCTGTCATGTCACCGAGAGCGGACAAAACTAGAGCCACGTCAGGATGACACAGAGACGTTGTTAGTTTCATTTAAAATTACACCAAACAAAAGCGAGCGTTTAGCTGGGTTATCACCTTCCCGTGTCACTTCATATAATGCCAAGCGTCATTCAAATCACGGCAATTTCTGCTCGCTCGTTCATAGGCGCCAATAACACCAAGCCCACAGCTAGCATAAGCGCTGCCTCCTATTATCGCGACCCACATTCCGGCACTAATGGCAAGCAAGGAAACAGCGTAACGCGCTGCAGCGCATAATGACACGTAGATGAGATGGAGACCACATCTTCATAGACAAGACGTGGAATGGAAGAGCAAATGAAGTCCCTCTCGCCGCTTTTGTCCCTGATTACCATAGTCCATTTCACAGAAAAGTATAGCCTGAAAAAACAAATTGGCAGATGTGAGAAAACATTGCACGTCTTGGCTTATGGAGGCTTTGACCTCAAAAGACAATGCTAGCAGCTCATACTCTGTGACCCTCATTATCACTAGTAAAGAATGTTGATGTTTTCTTGTCATGGAAAACGTTAATGGATACACTGGACTTCTGAGATAACAAGCTGCAAAAAAATGTCACTGATCATTTCTGTTTTTAAATGCCCATTGTTGTCCACAGCCAATGATCACTTCATGTAGATGACAAATGTTTCGCTTTATTTGCCATTGACTGAATTTCACTAAACAGACGCACACATACAGTACAAACTTGATGGAAAAAACAGTCACACAAAGGTTGTGACCTGGAAGAAAAATGGACAGGCAACACGTGGTATAGACAATTCTTTGCAGAGCACACTAAAGAGAGATCAAGAAAAAGCATCCAGAAACTTTATACAGTGTGATTCTATATACGTTTCTCACAAAACAGAATTGATCCCAAACAAGATTATTTTAGTTATACAATCTACACTGGGTTGTTAACCAAATTTTAACCGTTGGTTAAAAATTACCGATACACTGCAAAAAAAAAATATAATTTTGATACTTTTTTTGTCGTTTCTAAAATGCCATTATTTACTCTTGGTTTCTAAAGGAAAATAAGAAAACAAGCAAAAAGAAAAAGCTTAACTTATTAAGCACTTCATAGAGGTACAAAACATAAGTCAAATGAATTTTACATATTTTTTTCCCCCATTGACAGATATTTTTGCTTGTTTTAACCATAAACTCATACTTCTTTTAGAAAACAAAACTATAACCCACCCCTAACTAAGCCTAACATTTTAATCTTGAATTATCTTGATTTATCTTAATTCTTATATTAATCATGATTTAAGAATGTTTTGATATTTATACTGCAAAACAAGACAAAAGGCTGAGTAAGAAATTCGTTTTTTGTGTGCTCTGTTGTTTCCCTGCTGAAAATATGGACATTTTCTAGGTTAAACTATTAGGTTGTGTTCATATTAACCCAACCATGGGTTGACATCATTTTATAACGTCTTATTTTCAATGCATTTTAACAATACACTCAGATGTATCTATTTCTATTTCCTCTAAATTATTTCTCCACATCCGGAACAATGTTAATACTTACAGTCAATGTAACAACTGAGAACTCCATCAGTTCTCTTCAGCTTTGATTTGACATCAACTAGGACATTCGTCCTGCATTCAAACACACAAACAAAAGTCTTCGCGTACTTGGTGAGATAAACAGATTAAGCATTTACAGGTATAAAAATGTCCAGGTTTATGTTGTCAAATGAAAGAGTTCAGTCACTGCATCGGTGCACATCAAAAACAATTTTTCATTCTTCTTTACTATAAAGCTATGCCTATATTTTTTCCCAAGCAGGTGAATTGGTTTTAGAAACTACTGAGGCAGAAAACTAATCTCATACAGTCGGTAATTTACAATAATTCAGGCCGAATGCACATTTCTTTTTCATTACGCTCACGGATAACAAACGCTTCTTTCCGCCGCTGAATAATTCATAATTCTGATTGGCTGTTTGTTGGCATGCGTCTGCAAGTAGCGATGTCAGGGCCGCTGGGCACGCGACGGTAAACGTTCAGGCCTATCAGCGCACCGCCGCTCTGTGTAAATCAACACCACAGAGGAACCGATGTGATAATGGGGCCATTTCTCTTTCCAAATAGGACTTATTAGGGCTAATTTTCAAGGACGTACGGAAAACACGGCAGGGTGTCGCTTCGGCGAGGTGAGATCTCAGGTTCAATAGGGAGCTGTCTGTTTGGTTGGGGTGGAAAGGCTCGCTCGAGACGTGATATTAGCTGGATAAGGAACACGGTTTAATGAAGGGCAGAGGTCAATGAAATGTGGCAACCTCCTCCATTACCCCAATTACTGACACATCCTCTGTGGCCGCTCCTGGCTCGGGATGCTTATTAAGCCACTATTTGTCAGTGATTAGATAAAGTAGCTGTCAGTCATTTGCGAGGACATCCTCTTGGCTTCAAACCACTGAAATGAAAGACAAAGAGCTGACAGGGCCTTTGATGTGACTGCAGATGATGGTGTAATTGGTACACCGCAGTGATACTCCAGGACTGACTGATGGCAATTACTAAAGCTCCGAATGTACGGAGGGATTTGAGCTGATGTATAAGGCTGATGTGATTGAAAAAGTAGCAAGAAGGAGATAAACAATGAAGATTCTATATTACATAAGTGGAACAAATAACACACTTATTGGCTGCTTAACTGGGCTGTTTACATCACGCTTAACAATGGGTTATTATTGTAATTTTAAAAGCCACGCTGAAGGCACTTTTTGTACCTTGTGTAAAGCAACGCTTCACACTTGTAGGGCATTAGCACTGCTAACATCAAAGGAAGCAACAGACAACCAATCATAAACTGCGATTTAATCATTAAATATTCGTGTGCTCGGTATATGTACTGAAATTCCTACACACTAGTTTTAGCCTCTTAGAGAACAAGCCAAAGATAAACAATCACAGATAATGTGCTAACTGGAGTCATGTCATTTGTTTTTCAACATTTCGGCTGATTTATGTGGAGACATTTTTATAAATGGATCAAAGGTCCAGTGGATGAAATTTAGCGGCATCTGGTGGTGAGGTTCTGAATTGCAACCAACGGCTCACTCCACCTCTCCCTTTTGAAGCACGGTGGCTGACACAGAACTAAGATGTTCACGTTTTCGCTTCTTTGCCGGAGGAGATCACGTATTTACGAAACGCGCTCTGTAGAGCAGTTTGTCCATTCAGGGCTACTGTAGAAACAACAAAATGGCGAATTCCATGGAAGGGGACCCGCCGTGTATGTAGATAGAAACAGCTCATTCTAAGGTAATAAAACATAACGCTTCATTGTGTAAAGTCTTTCCCCCCCGAAGATATAGTTATGTACATTATATTCTATTTCTGCCAATAGATCCTCCAAAAAATGACACACAGCACCTTTAAGGATATCAAGGTTATATACCCACTAACGTTCTTTACATTTTGTAGGATGATTGTAGAAATGCGTAAATCATTAAAAAAAACTTTAGCTGACATTTTATTCAGGTAACTCATTTTTGTGTGACTGTCACTTTTAAGAACAATCTACAAACATTCAAGCACCCTTCATCTGCTCTATCCGTGTTTTTCTGTCCACTTCAGTTCCACACAACAATACCGTTCTCCTCGTTCCACCAGAAACCAGATGTCCCTTTGGCTCTTCTCTCACGCCCTCCGTGCCCGCTGCGTGCCAGCATGTGAAATCTCAGGTGACAGTCACCTGGACGCCTCACAGCCTCGCAACAGCTGTAGGGCCTTGATTGCGTGCCCTGCCCACACCGGCCCCGAGCCGCCCCGCTGGCTCTCTCACATCAATCGGCTGTCAATGCCCCTCAGCCTAAACCAGAAAGCACTCAAGCAGGATAAAGAGAGAGAGGGAGAAGGGAAGAGGCAAAAAGACAGACAGGAAGTGGCACACAGGGGAAAAGGGCCGGGGGAGGGGACGGCACAAGAGAAAGTAGGGGCCACGCCGGAGAGGTGCAGGGAGGGGCCGGTGGTCGCTTGCCAATGGTTCAAATTAATTGCTACATAAGGAAAAATGGGGAGATAATTATTTGTGCTTTGCTGTCAGAGCTGGAGGGGAGATGACCTCATTAACTTGCAGCTTGTACACAATTCAATTACCGAGATATGGAAAATGCATTTTTGATTACTTTGGTGGCTGGGGCTCCATTCATCTCCATTTCTGTCCTCTATGGGTGCCATGAGAGAGTGCGCGTGTGACTTAGACAGAAGGGTTGCTGGCTTACGTAGGCGCACGTCTAAAGCGGTTTGCACTGGAATGTGCCTTAAGTGGCCCTGTTAGATTATAGAGCTTCACCTATTTACATGAATCACTCATGGTAAAGAAATGTATTTCTGTGCCTTGTCTTTTTGCGCTATCAAAAGCTAATTTATATTCCCGTGGAACCTTGGGATGAAAGGGATGAAATCAAAATGACTTCTCGCTAGTGTAAATTGTTGGCTGTCAGACATCCTGGTTAATCTCCTGATATGAGGTCAGGTAAACCCTGTTCCTTGGGTGTCAATAATTTGGAACGGAAGCTAAAAATAACAGAGGTTGTAAAACAGCTGTAATCTTTCTTTGCTTGGATGTGAGGGTTTTGTGCGAGAGTGAAACAATACGTCTCTAGTTTGCCTTTACGCATATCCAAATATTTGAAAAGCTGAAAGCTATTGTTATGACCATATAGCATACACGGTCTCATACAACATGAGCAGGATTTTAGCCTATAGGCAAACACATGAAGCACGCAGTCAAGCAAACTGTAGACACAGATGTGACTCCGATGTAAGCTGCTATTCAGCATCACAATTCACTGGACTGTGACATCACACTAGTCCTTTTGTTTATACAGACCAGAAGTGTGGCATTGTTTTACTGTATTATTTATTGCTGGATGTCTGAAGGGAGCAGAGAGGAGGTGAGGGCAAGCTGAGGAGATTCTCCTCTAACCTTAGATGAGAGTTATAAGAAGAAGTTTCATATCGCTGCTGTCGTTCTGAAACCTTGTATCTCCATATTTCATGGTTTTATTTTTTGCCAAAAATCATTATTATAAGTCACCCTTTACGTTTGTAACTGGGTTTTGCAAATATCTAACCAATGAAAAAATATTAAAAAGTGCTTGTCAACTTGTCAGCGAATTTGGACATCCAAGGTTTCGGAAGGACAAAATGAAATAAAAATGAAATAAAATATTGACGAACAACTTTGAATACAGAAGTACACCAAACAACATTTATCTAGAATGTGAAACCTTCCTATAGTCTTATTTGATGACATGAATACTGAAAAAAATCACAGCCGTTCTAAACGTACACTTCTAATCTCATATAAACATATAACTATATGTTTTCATGAAGATGTACTTTCACACTCCTGAAAATAAAGGTGAAACAAAAGGTTCCTCACAGCAATAAAATACTGCATAGAACGTTAACATTTTCTCTTTTGTGAAACAGAGAGGGGTTGTGGATGTTATCGCTTCTTTATGGAACCATATGGCTAAAAGGGACTCCCAGTTTAACACCTGAGAGTGTGCAGTCGAATTTGTTTACACAGACCAAAAAATGTACGCATATTCAGATGTACAAAGTTGCAATTTTATACTCCCATTATATAATATGCTGATAATAGCAACTACATAGTGCTGTGTATCATTCGGCATGCATGTAGGCCAGCCATAGCTGGGCATCTGCCACCCCTCCTAGGCTTTACTGAGAGAACAGAGAAAATAACTGGATCAGTAAAAGAAAGAGAGAGAGACTGTAATAGGATTACATCTGTTAACATCATGTAGATAAGAGTTTGAGCGGGGGGCCTGAGCTCAAGGGGCTCTCCTCCCCCAGACTCATCTCTCCTGGCTGCTTTCTCTCCATCCTCGCTGATGGCAAGCAAACACAGAGATGGAACAGGATGGGGGGCAGTAGCCTCATATGCGACAAAAGCCTGTCTTGGAACAGAGAGAGAGCGAGAGAGAGAGAGAGAGCGAGTCTCCCGAGACTAGTCGGATCTCAGGGCTCATTGTCATGCGGACTTAATGAAAATGTTTGGCTTTCTCTCTTAATTAAAGATCATTTCCATTTCCATTTGGAAACCATGTGATCCATAGACGCAAAGAGCTCTCAGAAATCATCCTTTAATGGCATTAATATCTAATCACTTAATGTCCTGTGTAATTAAGCCCGGCCTCGCTATACAAACAAGTTTTCTGTTCGTTTTCGACGCTGTGAAATCATCACACATTTAAACACAGAAAGCAAAGAAATGTTAAATAAGCGTTTGTGCTGCCTTTGTGACATCACAATGCAGCTTGGCGGCGTATTCAGATTAAAATGAGCTCTTCTCGGTTTTGTCTGCTTAAAGCTCATTAAATAATATTGTTAAAGAAAAACAATAGCCGAGCTAATCGAGCTCGCTGCACGAGAGAGGAGATTTCCCGAGGGGAGAGGGTATGAATTTTACCAACACGGTAATTCAGTCTGTTAATCAGCTCTTGAAAAGGCCCGGCAAATGGACGGGTGATGTAAAACCATTTGATATCAAATCAAACCCTCGCTAGCGTCTCTAAATTGGCTTTCTTCCCCTAAAGATGGTAAAAGTTAATTAAGCACTCAACGGGTTTATGGTGTTTAAATGAAAATATATTGCTCTCATTGTGTAGCTATCACGGGGGAAGACGCCAGGACGACTAATGGCGGGATGAAAATGCATAATGTCGGACAAAAAGCCGATTCGTGCTGGTTTCGGAGTTCGTGTCAGTCAAATGAGGGTCTGTTGTATCTATTGCTAGTCTATATGAGGAGTGGAGGGCCAATGAGAGAGGAGTGTGTCTTTATCATCGCGGTTTTGACCTTTATTCAGCTGATGAGGAAGAGCTTACACGTTCATCCGAAAATAACAATTCTGTCATTATTTATTCATCCTCGTGTCATTTGAAACCTGTATGTGACCCTTTCTTCCGTGGAACAAAAAAGAAGATATTTTGAGATGTCTCGGTGGCTTTGTGTCCATACAATGGAAGTCAATGGGGTACAATGTTGTTTGCTTACCAGCACTTCTTTTGTGTTCTGCTCATACAGGTTTGAAATAAAATTAGTGTGAGTAAATTATGAAAACATTGTTTAATTCTTATGGACACACAAAAAAAACTAAAAGGCCTTGTGTAAAGCCTTCCACAAATAGGACACTCAGGATCCCAAGGATCCTCTGGTGATCAGGTGAGTCTTTTAATATCTCTCCAGTGTCTTTTCTGGCATACAGTATATTAAACAGAGCCAACGGCGCAGTTTCAAATATTCTGCATCTCTCCCTGAAAAGAGAGCATGGTCCTGGATTAAAGAAACGTTTGTTGTAAAAAAACTGCAAAACAACTGACTTTGAAGAAGGAGAGGACAGTGTCAAGGTGAGGTAGAGAAGTTAACAGTATCTGTAAATGAAAAATGTAAATATAGTCAGATCATAGTTAAAATGAGTAGCAGTAACTATTCAGCGATATGACTAGTGGTTGATCAATATTCGAGTTTTTGGCTGATGTAATGTTTATATGTAATATCACATAATTTAATCAGCAGTATATTATGGCAAAAAAATTAATGGACTGTATATCCCACACAGAATTGTGTTCATAAAAATAAAAGTGATAAAAAACTACATTTATTTACATATAAACTTCACTGTATATTTTAGACATAAGAAATATTATCTGACTTATCAGTCTTGTGCCGCTGTCAGCATAAGTTATCCGCTACAAAATCATTTTAAGGACCTTATTATGTTACTATAATGTCCTCACTAAGTTCCTTTGATAGCAAAGATGAAAATGTACAGCAGTCTTTCCTAAATATTACATAAGCAATTTCAGTAATACATAAAACATGCAAGTGAAGAATGTATTTCCCGCACAGGTTTTCACTAAGAGTGGATTCGAGGTGAAAAGAGGTGCCTGATGTGATATGTAAATGCGCTGTAAAAAAAAGCATTAATGTAATTGAGTGGCGTGAACGCATTAATATTTTACTCTGCAGGGCCATGAGGGGTGAGAACCACACCGCCTCACCGCTGTCCGTCATTCACTCAGGGGCGGGGAAATGCAAATCAATTAAGGTTAATATATGATCAGCTCTACCGCATGGAATCGGTGTCTTAATAACCTCGGCGCTTGTGTTAATATTATGGATGCCGAACATACAGTCTGAAATGGGACCATATCTCAGTAATCGCTTAAGATAAAAGGTTCTCTGTGCAGTGGAGATACAGAATATCTGATACTGTTTTTGTGCTACAGGCAATCAAGACGGTGTGTTTGTAATGTCGATGGCATATGTATGAAAAATACCTGTAAAAAAACAGTAATTTTCCAGCAAGTTGGGCGGCAGAAAAAACATAAAATAGCATTTTTGGTAAAGGAAAACGACCTGTTTTTCATGTTCTTTTACACCCAACTTGCAAACTGGCAGTATTGTAGTTTGACAAAAATAAAACAGTTAAAACAGTACATTTCATTACAGTTTTTTTACAGTGTGTATATGTGTACCATGTATCTCCAAAACTGCCCTGCTTTTTTACACGAAATAAAAAACCTCAATTTTTTTCAATGATTAAACAATGTATTATCAAAGTTGACAAACTGTTTTCGTTAAATATTTACAAAACTCACAGAGCAACATGAAGGGTGACTAATTGTAATGAATATAAAACAAAAGATAACACATTCTGTTCTTTTTTACTTGTTTCTCATTTGTTTCAGACACAGATAAGATCTGTATCCCACATAAAATAAAATAATAAAAAAACACAACTTCTCAAATAATTTAGAGAAGCAGTGGGAATAAAGCCAAGTCCAGCTATGCAATTCAAATGTGAAGTAGAATAAATTGACAAATCTATAAATTGAATGGTTTCCAAGTTTTTAGTAATCTCGTATTGTAGATTTGTTCCCATTCAATTTGTTTGATCATTCAGTCGATTGATTTTAATTTTGTAGTTACTTCCCTTAAAGTTCTACCACTGAAGGACTTTTCAAATGATGAATAAAACTATAGCTCCTCTTTGCCCGACACTCCGGCTTTTGCACAAGACAGCACTTTTTTACCTATTCATGAATTCCGATCTTTGGAATGTGCTTTTAATGTGACCACATGGTGAATCTGTAATTACAACACCTTAGTTATCAATGTGTGTAAACAGATTCGCTCATGCCTCCCCAGAAAGTGCTTTGTAAGGACTTTCGCTCGCTTTTTTCCTCATTTACTCAATTGACCTTGACTGTGCCAGCACATTCCTGGCAATATTACACCCTCCAGCTCTCTGCCTACCTCTCATCCTCTATCGCTCGTTCCCTGATCATCTTCTCTCCGAGCTTTAAAGTCCCATCAACAAAATTATCCCCCATATCCTGATTATACCCGAAACGGCCCGATATGGAAGCTGCCACGTTCAAATATTAATATTCAAATTAAAATATAATTTATTACATTATCTCGCTTCTCAGACCGACTCTGTAATTTTTATTGGAGGCGCGTAATTTACACAGACGTTCGCGTAAGACCTGTCCGCGGCCATTAAATTAGCCTCGGCTGAATAATTAGATACTCATCTTAAACTGAGAGGGCCTGTGTAAAAGATAACTGCACCGTGAACTGCAGAAGACCTCTGAGGTTCACGCGCGCACACACTTTTCCGATGTGACATGGTACATATGCTTGCGGTGAACGTTTGGAACTGAGTCTTTTATTCTTAATAAACAGAGCTGGCCGTCTGACTAACACAAATGAATTAAAGTGAGGAATAACATGGGCCTTAGGCATCATTAAATGCCTCACATTATATCCACAGTGCCAATGGACTGTGCTTACATATAAATGTACATAAAAGCGTTTAACCATGATGTTCTTGAACACTTGATTCTGATTGGTCCAGCCAGCACTCTGAGGTTTGTTCTCCCTGATAACAACCAGTGTAAGGGACAGTTCACTCAAAAATAAAAATGATGTCATCATTTACTCATCCTCATGTAATTTCAAACCTGTATGACTTTCTTTCTTTTGCAGAACGCAAAAGAAGATATTTCGAAGAATGTTGGTAACTGAACAATGGCGTATGGTCCCATTGACTGTATGGACACAAAACCAATGCAAGTCAATGGGTACCGCTGTTGTTAGACTACCAAAATCCTTCAAAATATCCTCTACCTTACCATTCAGGTTTGGTTACACACCACATTTTAAACCATTGACCCCAGTTTGAAACGTTGGCTGTCATGGAAATGGTTGGCATTTATATGTATCAGAACTCTGCAATCGCCTGTTAAATCCGCCAAAAATGCAGCGTTTTTACTCGCCACCCTCTAAGACAGCACGTCTCTGACACGTACAGCCCCTTCGCCTCGATACATCACCAACAAGAGGTGATGGCTACCAGGCCCAACCCGGTCCAACCTCTAGGCAAGGAAGACAGAGCCTCACCAAGCTATAACAAACGCTGACAACTACCCGGTAATTATCGGAAGGTAATTTCCCTCAATGGACTTTAATTACAGAGCGGGGAAGTGTTCTCCTCCATTGTGTTGCCGGCTCATGGGGAGCGTTCCAAATCGGCCATCTTAAATTGTGGCCTGACGTGCCGGGCTTGAGGAGCTGTCATCATTTCCCCCTTCTGTAGTTAGCCTCCCGGGGTCATTACCAGGTAACTCATAATCACTTACCTGCAGTACGCTATTAATTGTAATGCTGCAAATGAAAGATAATCCTAATTAGGTGGCAGGGAGGAAATAACTCAAAAGCGGGAGACGTACGGGGTGAATGGGAGCTCAGAGCGATGACGGTGCTTTGACACGCTGTCCTTTATCTACTGGAGATTCAAAACAGACCAAGATGGCTGTAGAGAGGAGATGGATAAAACAAGACTGTTTGCATCTTACTTCTGCACTCTTTAAAAACACAAGCTGTTCATTTTCGGTCTGCCGTGGTTTGAAGAGTTTCGATGAAGGGTTGTCAGGTAGCGATAATGATGAACTATGAAGAAGAATTTGAGTGCACATACTGTAAATGTATACAAATCTTTGTTTTCAAAATCACGTGGTGACACTATAGTTTTGTGGGTAGCACAAAAGATTTGGATATTTATGAACACTTAAGTCACACTTGGAAATCGGTCTGAAATTCATGCAACCATGTGGCATCTCTAAAGAAATGTACAAAGGAAAACTGTTGTGAAGAAAATGATCGTTTTCCTCAGACTTAACTTGAGTTTTCCTAAATTTTGCAGTTAACTTTAAGCTACATAGTCGCAAGACAATCTTAAGTTAATGTACTTAAGTTTGGAATTGGAAAACCGATAAAGTCTAAATACCTTTTTAAATATATAAAAAATAAATATTACCTTAAAAATATTTTTAGATAAAAATAAAAGGTATGTTTAACAAACAGAAAGAGTCATACTAGCTTTTGTTTTGTGAACAATATCTTAACCAAAGATATTCATGCATTTTGAACTGTTTCAAAATGTTTTTTCCCCAGGACATCGTTTTTTTGCACAGATAATGAACATGTAAAAGTTCAGGTAAGTTAAAGTTTTTTTTGCCCAAATCTAAAAATTAACCTGCTGACCCAAACTCCTCATTCACAAATCTATTAAAGGGCAAGATTTACTGTATTTATTGTACACACACCCAAAGTAAAAGACCTGTCAAAAAAGCAGTCAGTGGACGTTTAAACGTCATTTTCATATGAATTTGTTTGGCTTTTTATAAATCAAAGCTTCTTTGATTTGTGAACTCTTTAGTTCAGTAAAGAGACACTGTTTCATCATAGATCAAGCGCTCTTGGTTTCTATGTAACATGTTTCCAACCACATGAATAATTAAGATGCTGAGGAGAGTTCTGCAATTTTTATGAACTCTGAAGCCATAGTGCATTAGTCAATACTGCGACATGCAACCTTACACAATGACCAGGTCTCTAGTACTAGGATTCAGAACATATGGCCCCGTTCACAAGCAGTACATGTGTTTGGTTACCAACATTCTTCCAAATATCTTCTTTTGAGTTCGGCACATACAGGTTTGGAATGAAATAAGTGTGAGTAAATGATGGAAGAATTTTCATATTGGGTGAACTATGCCTTTAAACATCTTCTGCATGTTCTGTATGTCTCCTCCGAGTGCAGGGTTCTTCACGGATGACTGACACAATATCATCAAGGTCACAGTATCACTAAGTTTCTCTCTGTCACCGCTTCAGACTGTCAATACAGCATAAAGGGCTGAGATAAAGGCAAAAATGAGGTTCCCAATAAATTTGAACTCCTTAAATTCTTGCTAATGAATACCGAATCACGGTTTAAGCGAGAAACACTTTACGACGTCAGAAGACAGTTTTTTATATTTAAGCCTGCAAGTTATTTCATAAAACATGGCATTCATTTAATAACTTTTATGTTTCAATTTGTGGCGGCACATTCCCCAAGTCACCGTTTATTCACAGGGTTTCCGTGCGTTTCGAAGTATTTAAATGGTCAATTTACATCAGGTCTCTATAAGAATCGAAAGACACAGAGGTAATATTCCTTGTCTGGCTGCATAATTAAAAGATTGTATAATCTCTGCTGTTTTAATTTGATTCGGGCCTATCTAATCCAGTTCACTTGCGCTGGCTGTCAAACAGACGAACGATATGACATAAAATGTCGCTAATCACCTTTAGCGGGAGGACGGCAGGGGTTGAGAGATGAACAGGAATGAAGGAAATACTGTATCGCTATCAGAAGCTATAATTAAGAGGTTGACATCAGACAATAGCAGCAGTGACACGATGTTAGCAGCCTGGATAAATGTGTTCTTTTCAACATGAATATTTCAGAGAGTGCAGGGGAGGGGTGCGCGGGGCGGAAGGAGAGCGTGATTCCGCTAGAGAGGAGAACACTGTAAATCTGTGATTTAATTAAGTGAAAACTTGTGTTTAGCGAGCACAGTGGATTCTATTTGGAGCAGCGTGGTGTTTCCGTGACACTTTTGGAACAGGTTTAAGCGAAGACTCGTGTGGACACAACATATGTCCATCCTGCTAAAAAACAACAGTAACCATCACAGAAATTCTAATGGATACTGTGGAAATTGTACTGGTTTTAATGGAAACTGGTTATCTGGCAGATCCCAGAACCTACTTTATAGAACGACATTCATTTTTACTGGAAACATTACTTTGGTAATTCTTTCAATGGCTCAGGGTTTATAATGGCATTTGTAATGGAAGCCTTTACAATTTATTTTGTTTTTCTATCAGGGTCAGTCACCAAAGCTATTAAAAAACAAACATTTGTGACTAGTATTATTAAAAAATACCACTTTTTTAGTCTGATTGACTTTCATAGTAGATAATTCCTCATCAAAACACACTAACATACTTTTAAAGTCACCTAATAACAACCTTGAAGGAATTATTATACCCATAACGGCATTACAATGTTCAGATTCATAATTTATTGCTCATAAAAGTTTATACAGTATCTCAATGTTATTAATACTGCAATTGCCCTAACCTGGCCCTAACCAGATCTTCAAATAATAAGCAGATCAATTCCTTCAGACACACATTTCAGCAGTCATATGTTGATTGAATGGACTGAACTCACTATAATCTGTGCCATAAAACATGTAACATGACGTGTTGGGTACTGCATGGAAGTCAAAGGGACACGCTGAGTGGACGTGTTTATTAGATGGTATAAATTTAGGTTTGGTCAAGCGAGTTTTACCTGCCAGAGGTCAATCATAAACCATGAGCTGTTTCCACCTGAACTGATTCTTCAGGAAAGAACTCGCACCGTAAATAGACCGATGCAGCCAATGATGCAAAACAGGTCTAGGTTGTTAAATGCAAAATAGGCCAGCTCACTCAATAAACTTTTTCATGTAAAGCAACTCTTGTAATCTTCTAGAACGATTGCAACTGCAATAAAGAGAAATGAAAGATTTTATTTAGCTTTTTTCAACATGCAAAACCATCCCAAGCTACTCGCAACCACGAAAAAGACTTTTCTATTATTACAAATAGTATATCACCTGAGGTAACCAAAAGAAGGTGTCGTTTTCCACGCTGATCTCATTGAAAATGTAACTATTTTCAAGGTCGCAATGGAAACAAAAAATAAAGCTCTACCTCTAAATCTAAAAGTCAAATTTAGATCATACTAAAACTGAATGAGATTGTACAAAATCATATTAGTTAGCCAGCTCATAAAAACATGAAGAGATTGAGCCGAGAATTCAAATGATCTGAAGATTTATCGCCATGACAAACCATCCTTGAAGAGAAAAAACTCTATGTGGCTAATATGGCCGAAATGTTTTCATCTCACATGAATTGACCATTTTAGAATGTTAAAGGTGTCCTATGGCGCGAATACGTGTTTTTCTGTGTCTTTGGTGTGTTATAAGTTGCCCATGCATGTATTGCACGAAAAATTGCAAAAATTAAAGTGTCGGAAGAAAAGATGCATTCTATCTAAAAGCTGAATGCTCCCCCAGACCTGCCTGAAACGCCTCGTGTAACCACACCCCCACAAATCTACGTCAGTTCGGAGTACGATTTGACTAAGACCGCCCAAATGTATACGCAAGTAGGTGGGCGTACCTGTCAGTACAATTGCTTTGGAACTTGATGTTATATGTGGCGTTACATTTCCGTCACACGCTTGCAGTATTCGACCAATCACTACGCAAGAGGAGATACAAGCATGCACGGTATGTGGAAAATAAAAAAAATGTGAACCTTAAATTGTGTATACACATTGCATTACATCTAAAACAAGCGATAATATTCGTTTTAGCCGTGTCATATGGCCCCTTTAATAACACTGGTCCAGAAGCACTTCCTGTTTCAGTTTTTTCATTTCCTCTTAAAGACTTAACATCTCAACACTCTATAAATACTGGGTTATAATTTTTAACCCATGCAGCGTTGGGTAAAAAAGGGACGAACCCAGCTGTTGGGTTAAATTAACCCAGTAAAAGGTTTATATTTGACCCAACAATGGGTTGAAACAACCCACTCCCTTTTTGACCCAGTGCTGTGCTGAAAATAACCCAGCAATTTTTAGAGTGCAAAAATTGTTCTAACGTTTGTGTAATGTGTAAAAAAAGGTGCTTACATTTTGTAAAATGGTCTATATAGGCCTCCAGTTGGTCATATCAGACATAGGTATAAACCATTTAGAACGTGGAAAAATATATGCAGAGCCCCATTAAAACTTTTGTCTCCATATTTTCTCCTATTACAACCTCCTCTATCCCCTTATGTTCCCAACCACTGCCCTGTCCCGTATCTCTGAGTAATGTTAATGAACTTCTCTTCAAAACTCCACTTCCCGTTTAATCGCTACAGTAAAAACTGCGGTAATCAAGGCCCGTCCTCCTCGTGACATTTTCGAGCCCCCGCCCCCACCCATCGGCTCCACTTGTGGGAAACAAATGTCTACCGTGCGTGCGCTATCGAGATTGAGTTTTCGCCCCCTTCGACTCATTACTTCTGTCAGCGGCGCCCATTTCCAAATTGAAAAATCTGAAACAATAAATGATAGCGACGCCGTTAATAACTGTTAAGAAATCGCATTTGGAAAATTGCGTTTAAGCAATAACCTTTTCTCCCTGTAATTAAATGACAGAAAGGTCCCAGCTTTTAATTAAGTCAGCAATTTACAGTTATGAAGCTATACTTCACTATGCAGATTAGTGGATGATAGGTCACCGAACACCCTTGCCTGCATTTTTAGTAGAGCTGATCTGGTAATTACTCCCCTGTTTCGGCAGTGACCACGCTGAACCCGAGCCACCGCTCGCTCGCTCATTTAACTCAGAAAGAGACGGAGAAATTAGGGACGGGGGTGAGAAAGAGCGAGAGACACTTCTTTGATGTATGCTCTGATGTATAACCAAGATTAGTCACTCTTCCGCCGTTGGCATGTCAAGCATCTTTAAATTGAAATAGATTTCGAATGAGGAGCATCAATGAAGGGAATAATGTTTGGGGAAGTGTGCGTCCCGTCGCGGTCGCCCGTGTGTGCCCGTTTGGATGAACGGGCAGCGAGGGAATATATCATTGTTCAACTGGGGGGTTTGTTCATTGGCTCCTGATCGTAGTTGGCTGCAGATTTATGGGGAAGTAAAATCCTAATGCTGGAGTATTTATAAACATATGATAGAATTTCTAAGGCATGTAGCACATGAAAATTAGATTAAACCATTTTGAGCAGTGTCAAGGGCTTCATTTATATCGCCCGGGGAATTGATTTGACTAACCTCTCGCAACTCCGGTGAAACATTGATTATCCGCGCGTACTTTAGGAAAGATTAGTCTCAGAGCTCTCCTCGGGCTTTATGTGGCCTGCATGTGAAGTCGCTTATTAAAAGAGGGCTGTTTAGAAGTGTCTGAATATTCCGGTACCCTCTGGAAACAGACACTCATTAGGTGACATAAAACTGTATTTTGCACAAATCGGTCTAATACAGACTGTCAGAAGGGAGATGCTCAATTTGATGAATTAAATTACTGTTTCGATGGGCAATGCTTAGTCGGACTCGTGTACTGTTAGATATAGATAGTTGTTAAAGGGATAGTTCACCCTGATCTTTATGACTTTTTTTGTCTTCAGAACACAAAAAAGATATTTGGAAGAATGTTGGTAACAAGCCCATATTGACTTGCATTGCATTGACACAAAACCACTGAGACATTTCTCAAAATATCTTCTTTTGTGTTCAACTAAAGAAAGAGTCATAAGCAGATTTTCAAAGAACTGAGGGTAAATAAATGAAGACAAACATTTTCTTTTTGGGTGAACTATCCCTTTAAATAAGGGATCAGTAAAATGCACACACTTACCTAAGGGACACCCCTGTAGCACACACATTATATTAATAGTAAATTGCTATTTAAAGTGGTTTCATCAACACAGCAAAATTTTTAAGGCAACTCATTTATAGTCAAATATTTACTGATAAAGACTTGCAAGTCTAAAAGACAAAAATGTGGAAAGATGAACTAAATGTCCCAAAATATCAACCCTGTCTCTACCACTTATAATATCGACAATTTCAGCCGCAACATAAACAAACGTCATGTGGCCGAAACGTAGCTTCCGTTAGACTTCTGCAAAGAATAAATAAATGTTGAGTATTTAAAATTGTATTTCATACAATTAACATACAATAAAATATTAATATAAATTAAATTAAAATAAATTGTTATGTTACTAGTCACTAGCCAGACCGATAACCACAGACCAGAAGTAAACTCCGGGCCAGGCACGTACATCCGATGAAACCGCCTAAAACACCCATCAATAAGAACACAAGTATAAAATCGCCACATGTGTGCGGAGCCCTTCAAATATGCAGTACGCCTCTAACAAAAAGTCTCACAGGCCTTCCTGAGGGCATTACAATAACATACAGACTATCGCAGACACAAAAAAGATCACATCCTAACCCATAATTCTTTGCGAAAATGATGTGACAATTATTTATGCAAAGAAAACAGGTGGATAATACAAACTGAATTATTAATTCTGACAGAACTGAACGTGAAAGTACAGCTACGTTTGAAGACCTGCACTCTTGAACACCAAAATACAAAAGGCCGAAAATACGCTCGACAAAATCTTCTGCCGACACGAGTCTGCATGTGTGTGCACGTATTCCAGTCTCTTTACCAGCCATAATGAATTTGGCTCTGCAATAAAGACCATCAAAAACAAATCTCACGGGTTCCTTTGAAATAGAGAAATCATTAGACTTAACGTGCTTAAAAGCAACGGGATCAACGGATGAAATAATCTCTTCGTTGCGGAAATCAAAGGGTAATCCATCTTGCTGCACAGCCGGTTGTAGGTAGAGTCAGAGGCTGGCGGTTATTACCTGACAGAGGAACCTGTAAAGAGTTGTCGGGCTTGCAGTGAGACAAAGGGCTGCAGCTGGCAGACAGGGTGCGGGCAACATATGCGCCATCCCAAAACCATCATGTCCTCGCTCAGCTGCTCGGCTCCCATGATCACTGATCAATGAAGCATTACTGTGTTAAGAACACAAGCGCATGTGTGTATGTTATAATGGATGTGAATGGGAAGTCACACACAAAAAATGGAAACCATTCCGTGAACTATTCCTTCAAACCTCAGCATCCATGAGATGACCTAGAAGTATCAATCTTTTATTAGCCTACTTATGTGAATGGGGAGCTCCTCTCAAACAATTACAGAACACTTAAACAAGTTTTCCAAAAGTATTAAACATTTTAAATAATAAAAGATGTAAGTTCTCCTGTAAGGCAAAGATGCGATAAATGTCTGACAAATAAAACTGCCACTTCGGACCGTTAAGAAAAGGATATTTTTGGTTTATCTGACCACTCCCTACACAAAGCACCGTGCATGATCTCTCCTCTCACCGTAAAATGCGTGAGCAGCTAAGCCCCGGCACACATCTGGCTTTGCAGGGCTGAGCAGCGTGCTGGATATGCAGCATGGCGGGAACAGATGCACAGTTGGTGTTGGAGGTAAATGTGAGTGATAGGATCAGAAAACCCATATGTTGATAATGCTCCGACCAGAAGGCCTTCTACAGATCATAAGCTTTCAGCTCGGGTTCACTTTGGATGTACACACCTCCAAACAAAGTACATTTTACACCGGTGAAGGGTCAGTTTGAAAAACATGCACTGTGACATTTTACATTTCACCGACCTTACAATTCCCAATGTATTTCTTTCACTACATAAATAAAATTTGTTTCTGTAGCTCAACTGGTAGAGCATGGTGCTAGCAACACCAAGGTCACGTGTTTGATCCCAGTAGACGCATGAATCGCTCAAATGTAGAAGCAGGAAGTGTCTGCTAAATGCACACATTTGCATGCGAAAATGATGTATTTAATACAAACGCAAAAAACATCCGGTGGATGATCAGCTGAAACAAACAGGTCGAGACTCTCCAAAACAAATCAGTTCAGATGAGGGCTATTCCATCTGACGGATATCTTCATCATACTGCATACAATACTTCAGCGATTACACAGCTAAGACATCTACACTGAATAATCACACTGCAGTGTTATTAATAGGTCCCGGGACGGCACGGGGGCCCCGTCGTGCATAAGGTCACACCTCAGAGATCAATGGACAGAATATCTTTCATCGAAACTCTCAGTATGCTACTGTAAAAAATGACTTTATAATCAACCAGTTGTAGACAGTGCATAGAAAAGATAATGGAGAAAGTACGCTACTGTTCAACGGAATCTTCTCATCTGAGGGTTCAGAAAGCCAAAAGTTGATTTAAACGTGTTTTGAAATGCATTACTTACAGGACTTAAAAATAAAGAACAAAATCACCCAATAAGAGCCCAGAATAGATAGGAACTCATGTTACTGTTTAAAAAGCATCTCAAGGTGACATCAAGGTACCAAACCGTGCATGTGCCAACCCGCATCTGCCCGTCTGTGAAACAACAATAGCCTACAGAAAAAATATTTGTACATACACTATGTACTACGTTAAGCATATCATTTACAGTTTGCCTGCATTCCCCAAAAAACGATCTTTGAACATCCCCATTATCTTGTATGCGTATCTCACCTTAAACCCAAAACCTCATACCAGTAGTACCAGCAGGCAAACTATCAATAATTTCTTCTTCTGTATTCCACATAATGCCTGCTGTATACCGAGAGGTCTGCTGTATGTGGTAAAAAGAGCTCAGAGATATTTATTGGGTAGATAGCATCAGATCAGACTGGATGTGTGCTTTAGGCCTGTAGGGAATGGCAGTGAGGAGGCATATGCTGCCTAGCAGGTGAATCCACTTTTGTTCCAAATCCGTCTCTCGCTCCCTGCATACGTGCCTGGCACTGAGTTCAATAACATAAGCATGACCTTAGCTCATAACCTAGAGCAAACTTTCCCTACTCATACATCAGAAGAAAAGCAGCCCGAGTGTAAAACTACAAAGCGCCAAGACAGAGGATAATATTCTTAAGGGTGAAATGTATGGTTTTACATGCAATACAATACATTCTTAGACCTTAACTTAATATTCAGACACGACTTTAAATAAATACTTTAAATTTTATTTATAAATCAATGCTTTCTTTGTCCTAGCATCCTGACCACACTGAGCCAGCACTTAACCTCAAGCTATGCTGTAGATTTCAAACACGAGCTTCAATGTTAAATGAAAAAAAAGGTTGAGGGTCCATGATATATTTTTTGTTAATTCTTTAGCTATAATGTGTTATTTTGCATTTGCATTTGCTCTTTGGTCCCTTTCTCTATACTGTCCGCAACTCCGTCCTGCTCCACTGACATGAATAATAATTCCTTAATTCCGAGAAAAATAACACTGCAGGACGGACAGTTATTAATTTAGAAGACTATTTAATATGTCCACCCTAAAGAACACTTGATTAATTTCTCTTTCTCTTCCCCGCTGTGTTTATTAGTGGTTGAATTAAAGATTAACCTTTTAAATACGTCTGACATTTTCCATGTCCTCTCAAATGCAAAATTAATGCACATTTTTTCATCATTAGTTTAATTTTCAGCATGATACTTTTGTTCTTTGGACTGTTGAGTGCTTGAGTGTTACAACCCTTCAAATTGTTTGCCTCTTGCTGCCACGTTTCTGAATGATAATTTCGCTTTTCTCAATACTTCATTAAGCATCATTAGCCAAGCGTGGAGCACCTCATTTAGTAGAGGAGATCTCTGACTTATGCCAGTTTGACACACCATCTAAGTTTTGTTTTATTAGCACATTAAGTCTGTAGTCTACAATATAACAATCACAGTGTAATCCTACAGAATAAATTCAATAAAACACCTAAGTATTTCTTAAAGTCGTCAGCCCTGTATCATTTTGAGCTCTGTTCCTCATCAACGTTGAGACAACAACGCATTTCATGCATGTCGTCCTACGCAATGAATGCAACGCAATGAATCATGAAACGAATCCAGAAATCAATTGCTCTTCTCCCTGTAATTTACCGGGACTTGAACACTGAAACATGACTAAGACATCGCCATTCTTTTGATTGGACCAGTGCACGTTTTCATGTCGAAGACGGTTTGCATTCCAGTTGTATAACCAACGGTGCACCTGGGGTTTAACCAAAATAGGTAAAAACCGTTTAATATATTGTGTGAAGAATATGGCATCACGCACAATTTACATGCAGAATTGTAGATACTTCATTTGTCTCCATTTACAAATTTACAAAACTTTACGGAAGGGGATTCAAAGTTTAGGCATGAGTTATAACGTACGCAGACCCAGTAATGCTGCAAAGAAAAAGCGCGTCCATTAAATGCAACTCTAACCTCCGCTGGCCCTCATTAACACACGGGACCGCCTTGTTAAAAGACAAGGCAGATTTGTGTTTAATGATCTCGAAGGAAATGTAATTGAATGGGCATTACCATCCTAAAGGTCCCGAAGCACACAATGTTTACCGTGGGTGCGTTTAAGACGAAGCCTATAAACTTAGTGAATTATTTGAGAAACTCCAGCATAACATATTGAATATTAAAGTAAACAACTTTACGGTCTCATTGTAAAGCGCCTCAGGTGGTGTTACGCGGTTTAAATATATATATATATATATTTTAAACCAGTCAAGTTGCAACTCCAGTCAAAAAAAGTATAAAATAAAGTTGCCGACAATTGCACTGAACACCGGAAAGCAAGTTTGGAGTTTGGGAGATTTGAGCTGTGGCAGTTTCCATTGCGTTACTACTTTGGCGCTGTCCTTTCAGCACCACGAGCGCCTCAACCACAACAGAAGTCAAGAGACACCAGCAAAGCCAACTGGACCGGTTTTTAATTGCGATCTATTGACATTTTTAGTATGAGCTTAATATTGGCATGAGAAACAAATTAAGCTTTGGATTTTTAAATACCATACTTCAAACAAAAACACACCTTTAAACCATCCTTTAAACAATTGCATATTCATTGTATCCTTGCAGAACACGCAATAAGGACATGCATTTACTGCTGTGTTTATGTAACTTATTCGTTACATGTAATATGGTGTTGCTTGTCTTTTACATTAATTAAGAAATAATTTAATAGGATCTGTGGTTTATCTTTTTGTCTCTGTTGTAAATGAGCCGCTAGAGGGCGATCGAGCATTGTTGAAGACAATAAAAACAGTGCAGCTGTAACGTCTGCATGAGACATGAACTCACACAGGAGAGGACATGAACTTGGAGTGAAGCGGTATGAATATTCTTTAACTTAATATTTAATGTCAAATAAAACAAAAACAATAAACAATGCAATATCGTGTTGGCGAAAGTGGAATATCCAATTTAACAAAATACCCTAGCCGACGTAAAGATATTGTTATGTTTTAACGTCTAAACACCACGGTAAATTCGTCTGCATGTAGAAAAGAGAAAGGATGTATTGTTAGTTTAAACTATATACAGCACTGAAGCAAAAGCCTATTGTTTGTAGATTTAAAAACGCTTCAGCTAATAGGCCTATGCCATACCTTTTTTACAAAATGTTTTTTAAATGTCCATAGGCCTACTGTAAAGGCAGTATATTTATATTTTCGTTATACATCAGGTGAAATGATGATAACAAAAAGATATTCATTAATCGTCCACAAAACATGCTTTAAAGCGAGACACTCTTTTTTTCCCCACCTTACATTATTGATAAAAGAGCAGCGGTGCATTTCCCTTCAGCTCAATAACTTCAAAACAAACGCCTGTATACTTTGCCCACAAACAATCGATTCAACATTACTGCGTTTTACTTTCAGAAAGTCAAATTTAATACCGTCACTTGAAAACTGCCTGCAGGCTTAGTAAAGAAAGACTAAAGTGGATCGCACCTGTCTCTTTAGGGATATCACCCACCTCATATTTTCAGGCAGTAATAAGTGATGATAATGTATCTATCTATATTTAAATTTTGCAATATCCGGTGGTAAGTCCTGAAACTGACAAGAAATGAACTAATTAGACCTTTTATCCGTTTAGGTAGGAGCCAAGACAAGTCATCACATGGTCCCTCAACATGCGCTCTATAGGGCCCCCGACGTTCGAGTTATGCCATCAAACTAATGCGTTGTGACTGGTCCTCTCTCTTGTGACAAAGTCTTACAGCTGCCTCCAAATCAATGTATGTCAAAGAAATACGACAACAATCACGAAGGAGAAAAAAATCATGTCTATATTATCAAAGACGGTGGCCCTGGTTCCTCAAGACATTCTGCTCAAGTTCTGTCAAATTACTCGTTGTCTTTCATTTTCTCCTTGCAGACGAAGGCCCCTTGTCACATCTGTCGGATTTGTAGTGTAATTTGTAATTATTGCCCATCATGAGGTCTACAGCTTTAACCCGTCTTTAATTAAAAGCATATTTAAGGTTCTGTCAGATGCAGCAACGTAAACAGATGGTTTTCTGTCAACGGTACGAGCTTTGAATTCATTCGTTCAGATGATGATCATTATCGACATAATCGCAGAAACGCACCGTTCCGTTACTACGTTGTATTTTATTTTATTTACTACGAGAAACAATGTGATCTGTAAAAAGGTGTTATATTTCAAATTCGTTCAGGGTTGTAGCCTATTATTCATCTTTCTGACTTATTTCGCCTACATCGGATAGGATTAATAATAAAAATGAAGTTACATTGTTGTTAATATTGAGAGTCCGAAATTATTAAATTAAGGAATTTAAACTCGCTACGAATTTACTTTAATAGCCACTGACATAACTCATAACATAACGCAATTCTAACGTAAATGAATCACGATTTAAATAGTGAATTGCAGAAAACGTCTTCTGTTTTACAACGCTGTTTTTCGTATTCAACAATTCAGAGACGCGAGCGAGCAGCAATCAGTTCAATTATCTTCAAAATATTGACTTTAGGACAAAATTTGTCAGCGAGATAAAACTGAAAAATCTCATTACCCCGTGAATCTTTTTTCCAGCCCGTTTATCGTTGCCTGATACAGTGTTAGTATCCCTGTTATTCAGATGCTACCGCATCTATTTAAATGTATCATTCAGATTTGTGTTGAGTTTGTCACTTTAGGTGTTTTACATTTCGTCTTCGCTTCGCTGGAAGCCATGCAGCCCGATTTAATGACCTTAGTTTTATTCATAATCTCCTCCCTCCTGTTATTCAGGTCCCTGGACAAAATTGCTCTGCGATTTCATAAAGCATAACGTTTCGGTGTTTCTTCATCTGCGCACGTTTAACGAGATTTCAGAAAGACAATATGCTTAATGGATGTTCGTGCAAATATGTTTTGAATTCTCCTTTGTTCCCTCACATTAGGACAACGTGGAGGTTAACTGTACAAACACGCGCACAGCATGTAAACAAGAAAAATATATAGGCTACATTCAACTGAGATAATAACATGCTTAGATCCTCAAACGACACTCAACATCCATTAATCGTTTTGACAGCTGCACCTCTAACGCTCAGAATTCCTTCTTCAATATGACTGTCTTCATTATTAATCACAGATTCATATTTGATCATTGCCTTCACCTTTCTTTGCTTTCTTTATACTTTTTGTCTTCTGGGACGATTAGCTTGCAAAATTGCAGGCTGCTGGAAAGTTGCTGGAAAGTCAGAGAGATAGAGAGAACAAAAACTATTCAGTTTTAATTCTGATTTTGTTTGATGAGCACTGTATAAAACCTCAATGTCTCAGCAATGAAACTGGGTAAAATTTCACTTCATAGTGGTTAGGTACCAGCATGCAGTTTTATTCCAATGCATGTGTTGGGAGAGAGCACCTGGAGTTGCACAGCCAAATTAGCATGGATTAAGATTAGGATGAAATGGAAATATTGGCTAGACGGGGGTCACTAATTATCAGAATTTGACAAGGGTCCTGGTCTCGGTGGACCCTGAACGTGCGAACGCCCCGACAATGAAAAAAAGCACCCAGCGATGAGGCATTTGAAATTATAATGTAAATGGACGAAGTCACAAGGGAGAGAAAGAAAAGGGAAACCTAATTCACCGCTTGATGTCTTGCTTTAGGTTGCGCACTCTGCCTCTGCATGGGCTTAATTTAGGGGAATGGGTTTGTATTTACCTACTGTTGCTGCCAGGGTTCTGAATGGTAGCAGAAAAGGTCAGCTTAAAGGCTTGCTTGATACACAGTACTTCAGAAGGACAGTGGAGATAGACTTCAACAATTTAAATTAAATAATAAATTAGCATAGGACTATATAGAGTAAAGTATGTACTTGGTTAAAGAAACTAATAGCTTTGAAAACTAATCAAATTTAAAAGCTGCAGTGCTGAAGCAAAAAAAGTATGTAAGTGTGTAATTCCCACAACCATGAAAAAAAATCATATGCAGAACATAAATCTCCTTGCAATTATATATGAGATTGGGATATATGACACGGCATATTTCTTCACATTCAACCGCTGGGAAACTTGGGTGGCTTCCAAGAGACCTTAACTATGCTCACTTTGTCTGTTATGTCTCAAAGTCAGACCATCTTTGTGACTCTAAGTAGGTGCACTACAATATTGCATATCAATGTTAATTGAAATGAATAAGATTAAGGAGTGACATGGTGATATAACAAACCTTTATTGTGTTTCAAGAATAAAATCCTCTACATTCAGTTCAAACCCACTGGCAGCCCCCTTTTTCCACGACAAATTGATCTGTTTGCTCATTTCCCCCATGTTTAGTAGTTTGTCTGTTGCTGTGGCCACATTGCACGAATGTTAGCAAAGAGAAAATTAAACACTCAAAATAAAATAGATTAAATCAGTCAAAACAATAATATGTGCAAAAAGCTACAAAATATGGACATTATTGAGTTTAAAATCAACAGGACCATTAATGGTCATGGCAGTTCTCCTGATGATGAAGAAAAAAAAGCAGTTTTCCAGAGGCACATGGCATATGTCTGACCCAACTGATCTGATCACAGAACATTGGATATGTCCGTATATGGAGTGGAATTTCGGACTGAATAGTTTGCTTTCATATTTTAGTCATTGGTCAATACTTTGTCATTTTTACATTGCAGGGGTAGAATGTCCGTCTCCAAGTCACATGTAATTGCATACCTTCTACACAAACATGACTTTTGGGTCAATTTATTCAGAACAAAGTATCACATGCAATAAAGTGAAGAAAAAAAACAAGAGCACACACTGAATCTTACAAAGCACAGCAGATGATAACATTTGTGATATTCACAAAATATGATATTCTCACTATGTATATGCACCAAAATCAAAATAGATGTATAAATATTTGTTGAACCTCAGAGTCCTTTGGTTATTTTGTATCTTTACTCTTTTGCGTGCAGTTATCTGTCAGCATCATGCACTCTGGACTACTCTGATATGTACTGCAAGTGATCAGTCTGAGGGAATGCATGATTGGTCCCATCAGTCAAAAAGCATCTTACAACACTTTTCTATAGGCCTAATTGTTTTCGAAGAAAAAAACGAATCTATTTACCACAGCTATTAATGTCAGTATTTAATAACAACGTTCAATAAAACATTTTTGTCCCCTGTCCTTCTGTTTTTCATGACAAGAAAATGAACGTGCAGAATTTTCCACACCATTTTGCAAGATTTTTTACCTAAACGATGCATCGACTGGTTGACAGCTGTCAGTCTTTGCTTTTTGCCACTGGTTCGGTCGATATCTAATCTTATCAAGGGTCAAAAAAATAAGAGTAAAGGTCTCTTTTTTTGGCTGAGCTCCAGCTCTTGATCTCATCCAAACACGGAGGCAATATGTTGCGGTAAACGTATAGGTTTAACTACGCAAACTCGGGAATTCGAGGTAAATAATGAAGAAAAAAAAAACGTTTACCTCCTGATGTTCTTTAAATACACTGAATTTTGAAATCAGCCTTGTCGCGTTGAGGAAAAGTGAATTTCTAACGTACAGGACGTAGCTGTCGACTTTGTGCAAACTGCATCTGATCACCCTGAGGGAATTCAACAATTCAACATGTCTCAATCCCTGAACAAACGCACAGTGAAGATTATGAAAAAAGCTTAATAATCACCAAAATTCCACCTTCACTATCAGTGTAATAAATATGTTGGCAGGTGTTTTCACAAGTTAGAGAGGTCTTGCTTTTGCTATACGTACCATATCCAGACGAATGATTCCGTGCTCATGATATATATTTACCACCGCCACAATTTTTGCTAAATGAAGCTGTTTACTAGACATACAACAAGCATACAGCAGCAACACAACGAAAATGATACTTAAAAGCAGAAAATAAGTATATTATTTAAATGATCATTTAAAAAATCATAAAAGTTATATTTAGGCATTCAGCATGGTTAAACTTTCCAAAGATTATATTTGTACGTTAGAGATGTTGTCGCTTAGTAAAAAGGTAAAACTCAGACCACGGGTGGAGGCGTCTCCTTTTTTTATGGACCATGATCGGGAATGCTAAATATTTTGGTATCAATGGATGCTCAATGAAAAGCACTACTGGGCGCAAACGCCACCTGTATCTACCCAACTACAACAATACCAAAACAATCATTGATACCGATAATGATAAATTAATAACATCAACAAACATAGGCCTATAATAGGGGTTTGTATTAGTAACTGGATTTTATTTTATTTTTTCATTTGCTTTTGACCATGCAAAGCCGGTGAATATTTTAAGATGGAATGTGGCGGGGTTTCTACTTTTTCTTTCTTAGTCTGTCTCGCTCTTCTAAACTCACACACATGCTTGGAAGCAGAGGGTCGGCGTAAGGGAAAGCTGGCTGGACAGATTTAGGTTCACGCCTGATCGCGCTCTGGAGTGCAGACCAGCGGAGAGAGGGAGAGACAGCACCTGGCCCGGCTTTAGCATCCCCATCTCGCTTTATTGAAAGCCTCACCAGGCCGCACGGTTTCCAGTAGAGATCTCAAGAACTCTGCTGGGTTGCACGGGTTGACTTGACCGAGCGCTCAACACACAAAGCAACATGTGCAACTACCGTCTCTTAAAGATGCGCATTTGTTTGTTCTTTGAGAGGAGTTTTCTCTTGCGTCAAGTGACATGAATCATTACTGATTATGGTATATACAATAACACTCTACATATGCACAAATATGAAAATCACTCGACAAAATGTATAATTCCTACTGCCAACGAGCTTTAAAAGTGTTGAGCCTCTTCAGGTCACTTTCTAAAGCTATTTTTACAATGGTAACAGCCTAATCTCAAAAACAGTTAAAAAGTTGTCAAAATAAAGATATCAATTCGAAAATATTACACATTACTAATAAAAAAAAATCCTGTGATTTCTATGTTTTAAATGGTAAAGTTTCGAATGGAATAAAGCGATAAATGTATAGCTCATGTGGTTTGTCTGCACACAAGACAAGTGTTCCTTTGACTTCCCTGTTTGGGAAATGATAAATGGCGTCAGCTGTGACGTGGGCCGTCACTCTAGCCAATCACTGCCAAGTTGAGGTTAATATTAAGAGAAAGTTGATGGTGAGAAGGGGACGTCTTTTTTATTTCCATCCACATTTAAAGAGGTATTTTGTACCCAACAGGACAACACACTTGACGTGCGACGTTTGTGTTAATCATACGAAAAACGAAGAAGTTTGGAGCAGCTTTCATCTGATAGCCTATTTTATCAACACCGCAAAGAGAGGTTTACAATCTCTCAACTTTTCTTGTGGGTCGCTTTTTGGCTTGTTGGACTGGATGTTATTTACTTTGGGACTAGTTTTGTGACACGGAACCGGAGGTGTTCTCTCTAGACACCCATTACTCTTGTCTCCAAACTCATTTGGAAACGTGCCTCTCAAAACGAATCACGCGCATATGGTCCGCTGACGGAACTGCCAATAGCGAATCTTGAGGTAAGTTAGTTTGCTCTAACGTGGATTGACAAATTTAACAGCATGTTGAGCATCATTTTGACAAACGGACTGAGCGAATCTATAGGGGAAGTAATTAGACATGGATTCGTTTTTTTAAACGAGCCTACTTAAAAATGTTATATGTATTATTCAGCACAAAACTAGTTTTAAAGGCTTGTCAGTAAATCATATTTTTATCTTATGATGTTGCGCCAACACCAAAACTGAATTGACATTTCTAAATGCCCCTCATAACGAGTGTTTATGAGAAATATCTTACATGTCAAATAAAAGTAAACACATTTTAATCATTTTCAATTAGTAAGTAAAAGCTTAATTAATACTACTTTTCAATTAAACTGTTTATTAATTCAAAAAATCCGAAAGAGCATTTTTGGGACCTTTATATTATAAATGTATTTGAAGCAAACTCCACAGATACCTTATAATTCACCAATACATTGGAAAATCATTTATTGAAATTAATAAATAGAACTACAAACAACAATTTTATGATTTCTAATGTAAATCTGTATAATTTCTAAAAAATGTGTAGGTGATGTAGTCGGCCTATTTTAAAATGTAATTTGTGTGAAATAATATATAAAGCCTATTCAGTAGCTTATGATATAAACAACAGTCATTATAAATACATTTTAAGATTAAGGTTCATATTGGACCTGCAATAGATAAAATTTGCCCTGAATGCAGATTACACGGTCCATAAAGTCTGTCACAACAGAAACAAGTCAGGTTATCGGAATAATTTCAACCTTACACTTTAAACAGCATAACAGAAAAGCACACTCATTTCTTCAAATAAAAAAAGATTCAGGCAGCTAAAAATTCTCCAGATCTCTCTACCCAAATTCCCGCAAAACAAAGAAAGGAAATAACTGTTAAAATGATCAGCCCACTACACCTTCTGTCTACTATGGCACAATGAAATGGAATAATGTGCAACTTGGTTCGTTTGGATAATGGCATCTAGAGATACATGCAAGGACCGTCGGTCTATGTCGCCGTGGGCAACCACCCTAAAAAAAACTTTGGTAAACCCCCTCCCCCAGAACATGGTCATGTTGGCCTTGCACCGAGCCACATTGCCATAATAACAGGCAGTCTATCTCCAGTTCTCTCTCACCGCGTCTCCCACACTCCCTCTGACGTCAGATGTATTCAGCACTGTCCCCTCCCCTTATTATTAGTTTTTCTCCCAGTTGAAAACTTTTTGAAGAGAGGCTGAGGCGAGGCACCATGAGTCTGTTTTGCCTGAGGGAAATAACGACAAGATTAGGGTCTTTTTCATGACCCAACACCACTGACTGCTAATCCGAACTGTGCTAATTGATGCGAGGACTACAAGAATCCATCTGTGTGAAAAGTCTCAAACTAGACAAATATTTGATGACCAGTCTTTTGAACTTTTAAGACCGAGTAATTAAAATAAGGATTAAAAACACGCAGATACAGATATCTTGTTCTCATAAACAAAACTTCATTTATTTAAGATTTTTTAATAGCTCTCAAGTTATGGGCGTGGAAAACAGCTCATATTTTTCTGAAACAAAATAATATTTAGGACTAAAACATGCTTGTATTAAAACCTCTCTCTTTCTCGTGTAAACCTCAACACTCGATGTCTGTGCAACTGCACAACGTGTTGCACTACAACCCGTAGGACTTTGCCATCGAGAAATGATTCGCAAATATCAAACGGCGTGGCGGGGTTGCACCGCAGGACCCGAGATGACAGTGCATGACGGTCGCGCCAGCTCATTATCCGACTCCCATTCAACCTGCCTTTCATTGCGATGCAGACTCTTTGGCAGTGTCGTTTGTTTCCTCATTGTGCTATAGTGGGGAATGCAATGGTTGTCAGCGCCCGCATTCAGTTTCGCGATAGTTTATTGATGAGCTCCGACTTTTAGCACTTTTCACATGTCAAAACGAAGTCAAGTGTATGCAACCACAGCTTAATTTTATGCTCCGTGCGTCCCAAACCATTTTGTCTCTCTTTAAAGCTGTCCCACCATGCCTTACGATCACCCTCCCCTCTCTATTTCTTCTACCCCAACCCGGAATCTATTCCACTCCAGTGAACGGGTGGGACACCCCAAGCTGAGAGTGGCGAGTTGAGAGTGCAGTGCATGTAACCTCGAACACAGGCGCGGAGGGGTTGCTTTGGAGTGTACCGAGGTGTGCGCTAATGTCCAAGCAATCAACAAATGTAGTTTAAGTGTCCGGCCATGGACGTAATGATATTTTCATTTCCCCCTTGGCAACCCACTACACGGAGTTTCTTTTTCTCCCACTGAAAACGAAAACAAATCACGCTATTAATGTAAATGGTATGGGGTCTCGACTGATCGTCGAGCGCGCGCGGTTAACGCAGATGACATTCTAAAAATCAACAATGACACGTGGAGAATGTTTGCGCTCGTTTGAATAGACCTAAAGAGTTTGAAGATAGGAGTGGACACAATATTAACGCAGTTAATGTAAATGTTGACAATAGAGATACAATGAATCCTGATTTTGTTACTTGCACTGAAAAATTAATTAACAATTATAGAACTATTTTTGAGTCTAAATATTTGAATCACTTCCCTGAATGCATTATGTTACGCAAACAAAGCAAATTTTATACATTAGATAATGTGCTTTCATTGTTTCAAATGTTACATTTCACTGACATTATTTAAGTGTCTTTTTAACCCAAATAGTGTATTACAAAAGCATATTTATAGATTTTATTACGTGCATTAAATAATTCGTAAGAAAGAAAAACTCATTCTAGTCATTCTAGGATTCTCAGGCTATCTGTTTGATATTTGCTTGCACCTAGTCCTTGCAGCTGCAGGATACTTTGGTTAAAGCGTTTCCACGTTCCCACTGCAAACCCCTAAAACATTTCAATATAAAAGCGTCGCATGGGACAGAAGCATGCTTATGAGGAGTGTTTAAGTAGGGCTGGAAAAACGAGCTTTTACTCGGCCCCGTTTCCCGCTCTGTCACCAGGGCAGGAGGAAGTGTTTTGCTAGGAGATGATGACAGAGGTCAGGCTCAGCTAATGGGCCACTGAAGAGAAGAGGAGGCGAGGCACAAACCAGGAACACATACATTAATACACGAGCGCTATCACCAATCAGCATAGGTGCGCGCCCTCTCTCTTGCGCGCTTTCTCGCTCGCTCTCTTACTCACTCCCACTGGCGCACATTTTTCAGTCTCGCGCAGTCTTGACATCCTATTTTATTGTCAATCTCTGTTTCCTTCGTAGGGAATTTAAACATTTCCACCCGAGACCAGTTGGAAACTATAAAAGACAAACGATTTGAGGACGATTTCTAGAACTCCATCTTCTCTTTATTGATAAAGAAGTACAGCAACGAGGATTCGAGAGCTGTATAGGAACTATGCCTCAAAAAGGTAAGTTAAGACATGTTTCTCTACAAGCATGTAAAAAGCGTTGGCTGTGTAAGAAAAACAGACTTTCATGTAGCCTATGCGACAGCGTTAAAAATAAAAGCTAGTGATTTGTCATAATAAATATTTAATACGTACATGTTTTATTATTATCAAGATACATAAACGCAATATATGTTTTTTGAAATAAAACTTTTAATGCTCCTGAAAACGCTGACAACTGCATACTCGTACGGTGCATCCTACACCGTGGATTTTCTTTGATGGTATTTCCCTATTTATACTAAAGCTATGTGGAGTTCTGTGCCAAGTAAAGTTTTTATTTATGACAGAAGAAACCAGAAAGTCACAGTAGGCCAAGACCGCGATCAGTCTTGAAAATGGGAACGCAATGACCCGATGAGGTGGAGTGTCAGGTTGAATCACACAGTCACATTCAGCCGGGCGCGACCACCAAATCGCACCGTGAACTTGGTGTCTTGCTTTTCTAGTCAAGGAAACTATGTTGTTTTTATCTCAGACTGATCACTAAAAAGTAATAATTAAAGTGTAAAACGTCAAACTTTTTTAAGGTATTTAAGTTATAGTTTGTTTATTAATAAAAAAACTATGAAAAAAGCAATATCGATAGCAATTTGTGTTGGATGTTTTATATTGAAAGATGCGATTAGACACGCATGTAATGAAAATTGAAGTGCACCTGACACTGTGTTTAATATGACACTGTTCTTAATATATTTTAAACGGTGGCGTTATTTTGATGTTATATTATCTCTACATAGCATTACAAAACCTTAGTATAAAGTTTTTAAACTTTTAACCACGGAACTTAGATTACCAAAACAATTTATTTCATGATTTTGCTTTAAATTGAAATTTAAAGGTTTGAGCAAGTGTTCTTAATTAAATTTACTTAATTAATCCATGCATATTTAAACGAACAAATACAGATTAGGCTCTGTCAATTTCACTATTAAAATAGATCACAAAAAGATGAGCTCAAGCAAAGTGTTACGCTAAATACTAATTGACTGCAAAAACTGTAACATTGAAACTATATTACAAAAATATTTACATATAATTTACTAAATAAATATTCTGGAAGATGTGTGAACACATTTATAGCCTAATACTAAATATCATGTGAAAATTAAAATAGAGGCTTATAGTAAAGCAACACCATCTTTTAAAAAATGTTTTCGTGTTTGAACATTACATTGACAAATACATTCGTCTTTATTTTGTGAAACACGTGCACCTCCACGCTGCCAGGCGATTGGGGTTGCCTATATATTTATTTGTTGCTGCGCACTGTAAACCGCGCACACAATCCATCTACTTAAAAAGAAAAAATCAAAGCAGGGAGTATTTCTTCAGCGGCCTCCTTTTCGGTACATGTATTGAATGGGTTCTTTATTGCAATTGTCTTTTACCAATTGAGCGCCCCACTGCGCTGTTGTACATTTTTTACAACCCTTAACGACACATACCAGTAACACAATTACCTCCAGATACTTATAACAAGAAATTACTTTTCTATTTCGCGCTACGAGACAAACAAAAAGGCATTGAGGTAACGGGCACCGGGTCATAGTGAGCTGCACTGGCTGTTGCGGGTGAGGGGGTGTGCTGAACCGGGTGCAGAAGGGGGGGGGGGGTGTGGGCTCGTTCCCTTCAGCTCTTTGTGTTTTCTGAGAGTTGTTGGTACGTTTAGTTAGAAGCGGTGTAGCTAGTTAGGGAACCCGGGTTTTACTCTCTGGGTTTTGGTGTAGCGGGAGAAAGAAAGCTATTGTTAAAATTTAGCGGGGCTTTGTCGGGGACCCCTCACCCCCTCCTGGCTTTACTTTTCCTGCGCAGCCAGGCGAGGTAGACAGCGTGTGTCACCAGAGGAGAGTATCTAAAGAGAAGAAAAAAGTAGGCCTTGCCCACAACATTTGAAGTTTTCCAATCATGAAGGTTAGGGAGAGCAGATGAACGTACAAATTTAGACAAAAGATATTACGTGGATCCTAATTATAATTGTAATTATAATCATTACTATTTCAAATCATGACCCATTAGCTGAACGAAAAGTTGCCCAATATTAATAATAATAATTGACAGTACGCATGCAGAAAATTAATTATCGTTAAATTCATATTAAAATATTTTAATTTTTAAAACCGAAAATAATAAAATCGTAGGTAAAAACTAAGTAGATTTAAACGTAAGAAATAACTACAAATAGAAAGGGTGTACTAATAAATTGTTTTGCTTTGTCCTAGGAATATTTTAATAGAGTGAAGCAGATGAGAGTCTATAAATTGTTTTAAGCGGACAGTCAACTCTGTTTCCAGGCAAGTTTAAACCCTGGACACAAGTCTATTTGTGGAGACAGTACTGTTTTCACTTTTTGCATGAATGCAAAATTGGCGAATGCTGAAGCTTCAGCCACACTATTGTCTGTAACTTTCTTGCGCACAAGACAGCAAACTTAAACACTGAAATGCAATACACTTGACCGAAAAAAGTGAAAACTTATCATTGTTTATTTCTTTGTGACTAATAGAATACTATAACCGGGCCACGTGGGAGTCTGGAGTAGCGTCAATGATGCAAAACAGTAAGTGGATTTTTTTCCTATGAGTTTTAAAAAATGTTGTAAGTGAAGATGGGGAAATAAAACGTAAGAGGCCTATAGCATTTGTTTTGGTATATTAGCTCGTAAAGGGCATGCTGCAAAAATGTTTGCCTGATGTTCATACTCCCCCAAAATAGCTAAGTACTGCATAGTAAGCTAGTAAATCATTGCTTAGCTTGATGTTAACTTTTTGACAGACAGGATTATGTGCCGTTATTTAAATTAGTAAGGCTACATTGAGAACAAAAATTACAGTCCCAGTAAGAAATTCTCACATTTACGACTCAACACATACACAACCTAGTTACAGTTCCCAACGCATATGCTCTTTGCATAATTGTGTGTGTGTATGTGTCTGTTAGTGTTAGGGGATGTTAGAGAGAGAGGAGTTTCTGCTTGACTTGATTTTAAATAATTGCTGAATTAATGTTAGCATTGGCGGCCAATCCACCTAGTCCATTAGCAGAAAAGAAATTGACATTGCATGATTCTGATGGAACGTCTATCATGTTTATGAAAACATAGCTAGAGTGAAATAATAGACCAAGCTTTGATGCAACGATGAGTGTTATAGAGCATGAATAAATTGCATTTGCTGGTTGTAATATTGTCTTGGTCTTTGAGATGTGTGAGGGCCAACTAAAACGTATCGTACTCAGTAATTTGTTGAATTCCTTTGTGGAAAATACTAAGTAAGTTTTGATGACAATAAATGAGATATATTTTCTCTTTTAATGCTGGACAAGAGGTGTATGACATCTGTAACGAAGGTGTGTTGAATGTCATCCTGTCATTTCATTTTATTTTGTTGCAAGTGCCAGTTCTTTGCTCTATTGCCGTATAATGTTTTAGTCAATATTTTGTCCGTAAGGGAAAAAATAATATAGGTCAGCTGAAGTAGGGTATAGAAACAATTGAGTGATAAATTAAACTGACTGAATTAAAACATTAAAATAAACGCTGGAATAAACACATATTACGCATATTTTATTTTTCCTTCATCTATGGAGCGACGATTTTTCTTGTTTTTTTTACAACGATAGTTATTGTTATTGTACAGACGTTCCCATATCTTTTTGATGATGACACTGAGTTCGCCAAATGTTGTCGTGTGATGTCTTGTGCGCATTACTGAGGAGATATCATTCGGGCCTTTGGTTTGTTTAAAGGTCACAGGCGGCAATCCAAGCTTTGTGCTAATAACTCTTGGGTGTATATAGAGCGGAGCGTCCAAATTGACACCATATGTCTTCCTATTAATTGATTAGAAACAGAGTACCACGCGCGCAATGATTGCCACTGGGCGAGACCGACACCATTCACCGTGGGGAATTATAGAACGATTAAGACTTAACCTTTCAAGCGAAAGTTTGATTTTATATCCTAATTTGCGTGCTGGCGCGAACAAATCAAATGTCTGCACTTTAAAGCCATTCGACATGTGATTTCAAAGCCAATAAATGTTCAATTATTTTTAATGACAAAAAAGACAGCGGATCTCTAATTAAATTTCTCACCAAAAATTTCCCAGGAATGTTCTGTTATTTGTAATTGATTCATTCACTATAAATGTTGCAATTTGGCAGCAGATTTACAATTAGAAACTCAAGTATAATACATTTATTACGTCTGAGGTCAAAATAAATAAATTATTCCACGGCAAATGCACGTTGTTATCTTCATTGTGCATTATAAAACATGCACTCCAATAACATTTTGATTTTATATTTCGCTCTGCAGATTTATTATGCATAAACCTACAGAGCACAACACTTTCCCGCAGACTTGCTCCCAGTGCGTAAATATAGGCAATGAAGGTTTGTCACTTGGGAAAAAAGAAATGTCACTTTTAATATATTGAGGGCGAGGCTCGCCCCCGTGAACGTACACGCGCACAGCCCCTGGCTACCTTAAAATTAAGCTTTCCTTAAAGGGGAAATGAGTAGAGTCCAATTTAGTCTGAGTGATATCCAAATGCAGACAGAAAGGGTCGTTTTATCATGCTACTATTTGTCGTGACGATGCGATTTTTAAAAGCAGAGCGATGTCATGAAGTGACATGCCTGCCACAAGTGCTCCGACTGATCTTTTCAATTAGCCTTCCATGCATGATCCAGGGCGACTTCCGCCTATTTCCAGAAATTAAGCTCAAACTTGACGTGCAGCTAGCTTTATTTTAAAGACAAATGTCAGGCAGGCTCATCATATTTTCCCCCTCTTCTATATTTGGAGCTTATTTATTGCAAAGGAGCGTGTGCTCTTGGACTCAATTTAACGGGAGGCTTCAGAGGGAAGGGAGCTTAGAAGTAAAGCAAACCCACGACAGGAGGGAAGCCTGCTTTTCGGTTTTGATTTCAGGTTTGGTGCTTTTTGGTCTTATTGTGTGGGCTTTTCTATTGACACGGGCTGTAAAAAATATTATAAGCTAATTGGTTACATCGGAAATCCTGTGCTCTTTTTTCGCGAAAGTCGTTATATTAGGTAATGTTTAAGGCTATATGGTTTAATCGTGGCAACGTTTAAGAAGTTTTAATGTAATGCCACAAATGGCATTACACCATCTGATCCGTTTAAAGCTTTGCAAAGATGCGCAAATCTCGGCTCAGTGGGTTGGAGATGTTTTGCTCCAGATCATACCAGAGCGCTGACGCTTAATCAATGTTGTGCATGTAATTATATTACAATTGTATATTAGGAGATTATGATCTTATGAGCACATCTGGAGAACAGTCGCGAACACATGACAGCTGAACAACAGTAATAATTACGGGCTTTGCTGATTTTAAAGCGATTTATTTTTTCTGAGTATTAAGTTTTGTCGACAACGCTCTTGTAATGCTTGACTCGTTTTTAGACAATTGCAAGCTGATAACTTCTATTCAAAGCAACTGTGATCTGTTTACATTGAGTCTGGTTTGCTAAATGCTGGGCTTATTTACAACGAGACCTTACTTTTCTATTTGTTTAGGTCACAGTGGAGTGAACCAGCTTGGCGGTGTATTCGTCAACGGCAGACCGCTGCCCGACTCCACGAGACAGAAAATAGTTGAACTCGCTCACAGCGGCGCGCGGCCGTGCGACATATCCCGGATTCTGCAGGTGATAATAAAGCATGTTTTTAAATTCAATCGCACAGTTTACTTTAACAAGAGTAATGAAAATTTTCATTGTTTCACATTTGTGTCTATTGTTTTGAAACACCTGTTTTATCAGCTGTATATATTTTTAAGAAACCCATTGCAATTTCATAACAGAGAGCAAATGGGATTCATTTCAAATTTCAGTTTGGAATGCATATACAGTGGTCTTATGGAATGGTTCGATGATTAATAATAAACTTCCTAATGCACTTGGCACATTTTTTACAATTGGCACATTTTTAAATTGGCGACCAAAATACGCCAAAAAAAAAAAACTAATTAGAATCAAAAAACGATTAAGTGCATTTTAAAAAAGTGCATATTTTCTCGTACCACTGAAGACGTCTTTTTGTGTTAAAGGTATTTCTTGTGTTATAGACCCATGCTGATGCAAAAGTCCAAGTGCTGGACAATGAAAACGTAAGCTTATTATTGCTTGCAGTATACACTTAAAATATAATACTAGTCTTAAATAATGTATGTGAATTGTTTCTTTTGTTTTCTGTCTAGGTGTCCAACGGCTGTGTGAGTAAAATCTTGGGAAGATACTATGAAACAGGCTCCATCAGACCCAGAGCCATCGGTGGAAGTAAACCAAGAGTAGCGACTCCGGAGGTGGTCACCAAAATTGCCCACTACAAGAGGGAGTGTCCGTCAATCTTCGCGTGGGAAATCCGAGACAGACTGCTATCAGAGGGGGTCTGTACCAACGACAATATACCCAGTGTAAGTTTATTGTTGACAGTTGTCATCGACTCAATAAGATTTTTATTTTATTTATGTCGTTGATAAAACATAATTAAATTGATGTATTTAAATGCATGCGTTAATAACCTTGAACGTGAACGACTTTCTAGCCGGCAAACTGTAATCTCCTCTAAACCTAAAAGGACAATGCAATGCAATGCAATGCTCTGGCATGTAGGCCCAGGCAGAAATTGGGCCAATGGTTCCAAAAGCCAAGATGCCACATCGAGGATGCGCTCTTTAATTAATGTGCCGCATCTTTGGGTTCGTCTTTCAGGTGTCATCGATAAACAGAGTACTACGCAACCTGGCTAGCGAAAAGCAACAGATGGGCGCAGATGGAATGTATGAAAAGCTGAGGATGCTGAACGGTCAGACCGGCACGTGGGGGACACGGCCGGGCTGGTACCCCGGAACTTCGGTGCCAGGACAGCCCAATCAAGGTATGGCAATTTTACTCGCCATAGAGAAACATTCCGCCAAAAGAGGCGTTGAGCATGTTTGGCATCAAGAGAGATTTATGATTACATCGAAATCTTAATTTGATATTGAGCGCGTTACAGCAATTCCGTTAAACAACTAAAATAACCATATTTATATTGAACACGTATTATATTAGTATTAACAGTAATTAGTATTAATAATATTAATAGGTCTACTAATTTAAAATATAACAAATACATCGATCATGTTTATTGGTTACAATTACTAGCCTATTGTCATGTTGTTGTTGTGGCTGTTAAAAGAAAAAATCCATAGTGTACACAATAAGTACATTTATTAGATATCTCGTTCAATGATATGCTTATCACGCAGAGGTCATACTATTATGGAAGCTAGGTTATGCAGTTTGCAAGAAAGCAAAATAAATAAACACAGTATGCGTTATCCCATACAAATAATGTGTCTGTCACACAGAAAAATGTGTTATGGGAACAGTTCTGTCGCTATGTAATAGCTCATTAGAGAACGTTTTGTTTCCCATTAAGGCGACATAAATAAGCGTTTAGTTTGAGAAGACAGCTGAGGAAATATTCCATCGGAGACACTCTGGACACGATATGACAACGTTTGCCAATTTGACTCGTCACTGTTGAGGACACGAAAGATGGACATATCAATAAACAACCAAATAATTGCTATCTTTTTTATTTAATCGCCCTGTTAAATCTTAACTGGTTTGCAGCAACATGAAACGGTCTCTTTTACGGTTTTACGCATTTTACGCAAAGGGAAGCAAATACTGATATATATAAAACAACATCAAAGTAATTTTGCTATTACTTATTTTGTGTACGGATACAAAACAAGAAACAAATATGGAAAAATATTCTATAATATTCTATTGACATACTACATAATTAATGCTGTTTGTTGACACGTGGCCTCGTGGACTAACTAAAACCAACAGAGCGATTTTCTTTATCAAAGTGGATTATCTTTAGTCTAAAGATAAACTGAAACGTGCATTCTTAAGCATCTAATTTCTATTTTGTTTTGACAGAGTTAAACTCTGAAGGACGTTAATGGCAATATGAAACGCCTGATAACAGCAATTACTGAACATCATCTGTGATATTGTTAGGTTGCGTCACTGTCTCCAAGCATGTTAGTCTTGATAAGTAGCTAATTTAACAGGAATGTATCTAAATCTATCCCTCATATGTCTATAGGAGGTTGAATTAGTCCATACGTCCACTTCTGGAGTAACTAAATCAGGGTGAGGTTTCTGACTGACGCAAATATGGTCACAATCTGATGAATGTCACGCAACACTGAATAAAACAGCGGATTCATCTGGTTTGACAGGACGCTAAAAGAGACAACTCTATCGCATTCAGAGGACTCATAGGAACCCCTCCCTCCGTCATAGGCTCGGGGTGCTAAAGCCGGCTAAAGGATTTGGACACTTTCCCTTTTCCAAGGGTCCTCGCGTGTTTTAATCAATGCCTCCGCAGCTGAAAGATGCCGCAGTTGTTTTGCCATCTTTCTGCTAGTCTTCCGCCTCACTGGCTATGACAACGCCCCAATAAGGAATGATTTGATTTCCCACAGCCTTTCTTAGAGAAAACAAACCCTAAATCTGGCGACAGTTGGTGAGGCTTTTGAGAACAGGCCACACATTCGCTTCTTTTTGGGATTAGCTCTTGAAAAGTGTATGGGATACTAAGCACTGCGACGACTTTTTAAAAGTTTCTCAGATGATCAGAAACGTATAGTCCTTGACAAAGAAATAAATTAAAAATGAAAAGAAAGCGTTATTTAACGCATGCACTAAACCAAGAAACCGTGTGCATGGAGAAATGTAAAACGTTCACATTATTATAATTAGATGATTATTATATACATAAATAATGCATGGTTGTTTATTATTATTATTTGTCGTTTTTTCCTTAATTCGGGTTGCGCATTTTGCACACTTTGGTCTAAATGAATCTCCTTCGCATTACAGGCCCCAATTCGATTTGTGGCATGATCATCAACTTTAAGAAACGTGAACAAAATTCCATTATACAATGGTTTTTAATGAGCCACTGGTGTCCAACAACACAGCAGGTTAAAGCTTATCGACTCACAGTTGGCACTCCTACCCCCATGTCTGTGACAAACAAGAGCCTTCGTATTTAGATGTCCCATTCACGGTGGCCTGGCTGTTTTTCTTCTGTTGCCTATAAGAAGGTATAAATCCCAACTAAGGTTGAACGGGCCAGCCCCAGGGACAGTGATTAATGACAGTAGAGCATAAAGGTTAACACGCCGAGCTGAAAAGTCTGTTGACTGGAATCCTCGTGCTACAATGACGCTCGAGAGAATCCTTTTGTCGCCTCGTCCAATTGTGTCCTCAAAATTCAAGCCACGAAAGTTTGCCATCCCTTCTCTCAGCGCGTATTTAATAGTTACCCTTACTCTCGCGCTTTGTGTCGCGATGAAAGCGTCCTTCTCGTATTCAAGTATTGGTGGTCACCTCAATAGCTCCGCAAACGCCCTTATGGTGGCCGTAGCCTAATTGAAGAACTCGGTGATGAAAAGAGGGTGTTTGGTTTTTAAAAAAGCGTTTCAGAGGACCTGAAAAGGTTTCTGGGACATTTCATCGCATTTCTGTGAAGCCCTCAAGCCTGTCGTTTTTGTGACTCGGTGCCGCACGATCTAAGCGAGCGGGCTCGAAATGTTTTCCCACAATATTGCAGAGGGCGATACAGTAACCTACAAAACGGTCGAGTAACTTCGCATTCAACTTTCCTCTCGTAAATATGACAAGCTAACGATAATGCTTTAATTAAAGCGTGCAAACGGCACGATAAGTGTGTGGTTGTACAGAATTAACCATTTTATGTTTCTTTTCCAGATGGCTGTCAGCAGTCAGACGGAGGCGGCGAAAACACGAACTCAATAAGCTCGAACGGGGAGGACTCTGACGAGACCCAAATGAGGCTTCAGCTGAAACGAAAACTGCAAAGGAACCGCACATCTTTCACACAAGAACAAATAGAAGCACTTGAAAAAGGTAAACACTGACTTTTGTGAAAGTTATTGAAATTTTAAATAGCGTGGTAAACATTGATCAGGCAGACTAACTTAAGCGCTAAATTAAGTCACGAGACATTTTTTGCATTTTGTAATTGCACAAAAAAGTATTAAAATAACGTTTTAATGACTTTCCCGCCAGAATTCGAAAGAACGCACTATCCAGACGTTTTTGCGCGGGAGAGACTCGCCGCCAAAATAGATTTACCTGAAGCAAGAATACAGGTGAGCAAGACATAAGACAAAATTTGATTTATTTATTTTAATGATGGTATTTGTAGTTCAACCATATTCTATATATTTACTATAGTCTCATCAGAACAAGCATGATGTTTGTAGTAAAACCATGGCAATGCAAATAGGCACAAATCTAATAAAAACATGGTTACTTCACCTTTAGTATAATAAAGAAATAGTTCATTTTGAGATAAAATGTGGAGACGGGGAATTTTTTGGTTGCTACAAATACCATAGTTAAACTACTAAAAACGTTCTTGTTTGCTGTCTTCCAAGGCCTTTGATAACTTACTAAAGCTGTCCTTTCAGGTGTGGTTCTCCAACAGAAGAGCAAAGTGGAGGAGGGAGGAAAAATTAAGAAATCAAAGACGACAAGCTAGTAACTCTTCCAGTCACATACCCATCAGTAGCAGCTTTAGCACTAGCGTTTATCAGCCAATCCCCCAGCCCACAACGCCAGGTAAATACACTTGTTAGGCCATGTGGGTCATGAGACAATCGTTCTAAAAGCTCACGAGAACCTGTTTTTCTAACCATTGTGTCGTTTCATTTTTTTAAACAGTATCATTCACATCAGGCTCCATGTTAGGAAGACCAGACACGGCACTCACAAACACATACAGCGCCCTGCCACCAATGCCGAGCTTTACCATGGCCAACAATCTTCCTATGCAAGTATGTACACACAAATGTCAGTTTTTATTGCAGTATAGAGTATGAGTACTCTTATTTCTGGTATTAGGTTATTGCTTTACACGGTGTTGTATTGTTCAAAACCATGTTGTGCCAACCTTAATGTTTCGGAGGATTAGTAATTCAATATTTGCCAGCATTGTAAAATCTTATGCAACACCAACAACAGCTTACTCAGGTCTGTAGGGCCTTGTTTGTATATCAGAAAGAGATGTGAGCATTGTTGACAGGTTTGCCCTTCCTCTCCCCCCAGCCCAACCAGGCCCCATCCTATTCCTGCATGTTGCCCACTAGTCCTTCGGTGAATGGGCGGAGTTATGACACATACACACCGCCACACATGCAAGCACATATGAACAGCCAATCAATGGTCACCTCAGGCACAACCTCGACGGGTAAGTTTATCTTCTTTGCTACACTAAACAAATCGATTTTCTAATTTTCGAATGTAGCGATACATGACAAAATGACATGTGCCCTAATATATCCCTTTAACATGTGTTTCTCATACGACAGGGCTAATCTCACCAGGAGTGTCCGTACCAGTCCAAGTGCCAGGCAGCGAACCAGACATGTCTCAATACTGGCCCAGACTACAGTGAGAACAAGACACTAAAACAAAAAAGAAAACAGTGGGGAGGAATACAGAGAGCAGTTTCTTCACCTCCCGTGGTCTCTCGGCTGCCGGGCTGTTCAGCAGTATTTTACTACAGAAGGAAACGAGAAGCTAAAGGACCTTTTTTTGTACTGGGATAGTGCCACTTCTCTATCATTCTTTGGACATAAAGACTTGAAGAATTAAAGACAACAGACTACTGTAAAGTGCCCGGTATTATATCGTGAATTGGAAAAAAATCTGTTTTTCAGTTTCCAACCAAGTCATTTTGATGTATTTGTACATGTAATGGCCAATTGTATGTTATGACAAAAAAGAAAAAAAAAAGAAAACTGTGGATGGACTGTCAAACAAAGCTGGTCTTGCATCGGTGAGCGGAAGAACATTTGTGCGAGCTTTTCTGTCATTCATCAATCTATTTTTCAGCCGACATCAAGAACTTTTGCCCATTTCTGTTTCAAATGTGGAGTTGTTGAACAGCAGCAGAACTTTACGGAAGTCAATCCATCATTTTTTTCCCCAAAGCTTGCAGACAAAGTCAGGTGTATGTGAAACAAAAGTTTAATGCTGAACTGGAGGAGAAAAATTTTGGTAGCTAAAATGGTAGATTGTGTCTTCGATATAATTCAGTTTTGTTAATGTCAAAATGTAAGTATTTGTCTTCCCTAGAAGTCTCGCAGAACAATTTCTATAATAAAGTTAAATTCATTTTATAATTCTCTGCATATTCGATACAGATTACACAATTCTCACAAAAGGGCACATTTTTAACACAATTAGCATTAATGTGGCTGAAAAAAGAAAACTTAACAGACCAAAGCCTTTGCACACCAATTGTTTCATTGTTTCTTTAGATTTTGCATTTTATTGCCATCATTCATAAATTTGGCCTTTTTCGCAATATCAGTGATTAATTAACATTCTAATTCAATTACGTTAGATATGTAAAGCCTTTTTTAATAATTTATTAATTTATTTCAAATATGTACCCTGATTTTTCAAAACATCACAAATCAGTAGTAGATCAAATTTTAGTTAAAGATCTAAATGTATATTAAAGACTAATCCTTAATGCTTCAAAGATAACCTGATATCTCAAACATGTCTCCAATGACATACAGTAATTGAAAATACATTCTTTAAAACAGTTAGCCAAGTCTGCATTACTGGAGTATTATATTTCATTCAACCTGAAACTTGAAACTCTAATGTATGTAATTTTTGTGTTTTCAGCAAGCCTGTTCTCTTTAAGATCATTTGCATGTTAATAATGTTGTACCTTTTAAATTAAATTGTTTTATAAAGGAATGAAAGAAGAAAAGTGGGGTCCCATAGTCAGTAATCTTATTTAATGACATGCAGCTTTATAAACAGTTAAGTTGCTGCAATGGATTCACAAAATAAGTTTTGCAAATTTAGATGAACACATATTTATCTATAAAAACAACATAAAACACAGCAGCACACCAAAAGAATCTAAAATGAACAGCCTTTTACTCTAAACAAGATATATTTTTTTGACAAAACAATAGAATTATACTGTCAGTAAGCGTAAGGAATGATTGCAGTGTAAAATATGTTATTTTGCCACATTGGGAGACTCAACGGGGAGGAAAATGGAGGGAAGAATGCGTAGGAGGAGGGATCAGGTAGGCTATGTGTGGACAGGACGCGTCTGTTTGTCATTAAACCCATATAGACCAAAAATCCAAAAGTGATACACTACACCAAAAAAGGCAGTTATATAATTTGCACAAAACAGCCCAACAGTGATTCCATACAAAAAAATCACAAGTGTTTGAATGAGCTGTTTAATGAAAAAAATATCTGGACGTTAGAATTACAAATTTATGGGGATAAAAGCAACCAAAGGAAAAAGAGAAGCATATGCTTAAACCAAGCAAAAGCCAATAATGTACAGCTTTAGATCTATTGATAGTCTGAGCTAAGGCAACATTTACATACAACACAACCCAATGAAAAGATGTGACAGATTTTTTTAGTATCTGATTAATAAATTGTGTCTAACAGTAACATGCCAAAAATAAAATAAATGAAATTGATGTTTTTAAATCTCAAGCAAAGGTTGAGAAACAAAAACAGATATTAAACTACAACTAATCCCTGGTTGAAGAGAGAAATATGAGAACCAACCAAAAAAAGAGAGAAAAGAGTCAAATTTTTTCCCACCCGCCTAGACAAACAAAAGGTAGAACGGTGTTGTCTTTTTATATTGCCACTGACAATCCTAATTTAATTTGGGGTTCCGATACGTCAAAAGTATGCGTAAGGTTCTTCTTAACCCAACAGTGCCGAACAGCCAGCTTGACAACCTAGAATATTTATTCAACAGGACTGTTGTGCAAAAAACAAGACAAATCCCGTTGCTCCCTTTTTTCAGCGTAGCAAAAACTACACACAACCAAGCCGTGCATGAAACCGGTCTGAAACATGCACGTCAGGGTATATTTTCACACCACAACGCACAGTGCGAAGGTGTCTCGTGAAGAGACATGCATTCAACATGCAGCAATCACATTTAAACCACTTTAAAACCGAAAGCCCAGATATGTCTGTTCTGTGTATATAGCTGTTTGAATTTGACTTGATTTGGTTAGTTTACGTCACAAGAGGACTCGCGAGGTTGAGGGTACATTTGATCGAAAGTGAGGCATTGTTTTTCTCTCTCAAGCAAGGTTTTATAAATATCACAAATAAAAGTTGCAAATGAAAGTTCAAAGGATATCAAGCATTGAAGACAGGGGATAGATGTAAACCGCATGATCTGAGACATTAGGTGGGAAATGCAAGTTCAAAGCCATTTCCTAATTCTTACTCCTCTCCCTCCCCTATAACTTCCTTGCACTGCTGTGTCAATAAATGCACCAAAAAGAAACAAATGTAAACACCAATAATATTAAATTTGTGTTTTTTTTTGTGTATATAAAATAAACTTGATTTGTATATAAATGACCTTACTTTTTACTAGAAAAGCAGTTATTCTATGTGAGATAGTTTGAAATATTGTAGGTCTTGGTTGTCTGCATGAAACGGTTACAGAGAAGCAGAGGAAACCCAGGTGCTTCTAGCCCGTAGCTGTGCAGCCCCCCCACCTCATCCCAACACTTACTGGATTCTGCCAAAGCCTGTTTGCTCAAATGCCAGGCTGTTTCTGACAAGTCTAGAGGCTAAATCTGCACAGAGAGAGAGAGACAGAGAGAGAGAGAGACCAATGAAAGGATGAGGAGAGGCAGATATTTTGTCCCTTTTTTCCGCAGTGGAGGAGCATTTAAATATGACAGGACACAATTATGTTTCGTTCAGTTTGTGGCTGCAGATGCGTGTGCTCTGTTGTGAGCGTCTTTCTGAAGGGTCTCTGTGCACCAGACCCCTACAATAGAGTTAATGCAGCTGCGTTTGAAATGATGAACACAAAGGAAACGAAGCGAATAGACCAAACGCCACATCCTCTGAAAAAAAACATCAACAAAATCAGCCCGTTATACTGTATTGCTATTTTTTAATGATGTGCTAGAAATATACAGTGGGGTCCAAAAGTCAAGGGCCATTGACTCTTTTCTAATTTTATTCACTTTAAATAACTGTTCTTCATCGTTTTAGATTTCACAGCAATTTGAGTGACTGCTAGATAAAATATACTGTATATATTTCAGAAAACGTTTGTTTTAATGACAACAATGACTCCAGGCGGTATCAGATTTTGAAGCACATGTACCTTAATGGAAACAAGAAAATTTGATCTTTAGTTCAAATGGTCCATTTAACATATTTTCTCACATTTTCCAATTAATGACGCAGAAATAGCTTTTTATTTGTTTATTTATACACCATAACTTTCCAAATGATTTACTTATTTTCATGTTTAAATAAAAATAATGTGATCTTAGATTTAGATCCCACTTCCAAAATACTAAATACCAAATAGTTACATTAAACCCACTGTATAATGACTTAAACTAAAGTCTGTTTGTGCGTACATCAAAAACTATTTAAGATTGAAAGAAACAAATCAGGAAAAAACAGACTAAATTGAATGACGGTATGTTCCACCACAATGCTATTTCTTTGCCTGGTGGGGGGTTATCCACTAAATGCCTTGTGCGTAAATCCATAATGTCATAGAGAAAGTGTTAAGAAGGGTTATCAGTCTGTCTCAGAGGGGACAGAACAAGTGGCTGTTAGCACTCGAGCATTAATGCTTTAGCCTTGTATTGTACGAGCGTGTGTGTGTGTATTCACTGTCTGCCACTGCTTTTTACACAGGCTTGTAATTTGGAGTAATAGCCACTTCACACGTCCTCAGAAGCCCCGGACCCCCGCCTCTCGATGGCCACTTACAGAGACAGGCTCTGCTGACCAACTACTGCTACTTGTCTCTCTCTTAATGAACTAACACGGCTAAGCTTTATTGAGAGGCCTCTCTGTCGGGCACTCGTGTGGAGAAATACTGTAGAGTGGTTGAAGTGACACTTCAACTCACCTAAAGAGGAAAGAGCTAAAAGCAGTCAAAAAGGCTCTCAAAGACCTATACTGAGATGATGAGTTTTCATTGCCTGTCCTGAGAATTAAAGGGATAGTTCACCGAAAAGTAAAAATTCATTTTTCTCGTCAAGTCACTCATGTCATTCCAAACCTGTATGACTTCTGTCCGGTAGATATTTTGAAGAATGTCGGTGATCAAACAGCACTGGCCCCCATTAACTTCCACTAAATGGACACAAACCACAGAGATATTTATTAGAATATCTTCGTTTGTTTCTTCATCAGGAGAAACAGTCATATACAGGTTTTGAACAACATGAGGGTGAATAAATAGTGGCAGATTTTTTTTGGATAAACTATTCCTTTAAGTAGACTTTAGGTAAACACAAAAATGTATTCACAGAAATGCAATAAAACAACCATTTTTGGAACCCCAAAGAACTATCGAGTGAGTTTCATAAAATAACCATTTCTTTCTTACCTCTTATACTACAAGAAAAAAACTTTCTATAATAAATAACATTTTGTGAAACTGAAACATTCTGTGGAAGGTTGTTTATAAAACCATGCAGCCATTGTTTAGCAATTTTGAGTATGAAAAAATTTGTAAATTCTGACAACCTGACTGTCTAACTTCCATTGAAAAGATCAAGAAAATTATGAATATATTCACAGTTTATTTCATACTACAAAAGCCTAAAGTGACCAAGGCCTATGAAGCTCCAAAAACGAAACACAGATCCACAAAAGTACAGTGAACTTTTTACGTCCGATTTCCAAATACAATGTAAGCCATGTGATTTATAAAGAAAAAATAATTTCATCTTGCTGCAGCTCTTAAAGGATGTGAATATTATTTCCTGTAGCTCAGTGGTTAGAGCATGGCGCTAGCAACGCCAAGGTCATGGGTTCGATACCAGGTATTGCACATACTCAGATTCAAGTGTATAATATAATACAATGTAAGTCGCTTTGAATAAAAGCGTCTGCTAAATGCATAAATGCAAATGTATTGTCAAACAAATTATTTGAAGCCTAAACAACTTACCCAGATTTTCTTTTTAAATCTAAAAATAGCTACAATTGCTAAGACGCTGTTCTTTTAAACTGAATTTCAATACAGCAATGTCAGCTGACGGCTTGGGAAACCAGTGACCTTGAGCAGTGACTATCATTGCTGCATGTGTGTGTGGTTGGTTGGGTATTTTCAGAGAAAGGATTGCGATAATATTCGGTGGCCTGGTGCTATAAATGTGATTAATCACATTATTTCTCCATTCACAAATCCAACACTTGATTACAGTAGTGAGAGCTGGGTGGCCAAGCCAGCTTTTAACAACAACAGAGATGATTGACAGCAGCTGGCAAGAAGAGCTGCACACGGAGCAGAAACACGGGAATGTGAATCACACGCACACTCAAATATGTTCATTTGCTAAATAACAGCATTAAAAACATACACTGCATACATGTACGCATATGCTCGCAAACTTAAACACAAGTAGGCCTACACACACTGAAGCAGATGGAAAGGGGGTCTAGACTACACAGCTCACCCCTGACTTCTCTTTTTGGAGCGTCTCGGGACACCCCAGTCAGTGAGACAGACAGAAAGCGAGGTTTTTCTGGATCAGGGTACGGTCTTCGGAGCCAAAGCTCATCACAGCGATGGCAGCATGGCAAGTGTTTCTCTACAGTGACCCCGCCCCCCCTCCCCACCTGCGACTGCGGGACAGGACAAAGATCCAACTCTCTTCTAAAGTAAAAACTCAGCTATCCGGTTCTTAAACAGCCAGAAGATGAAAGAACAGCTGTATAAGCAACACCCACAACATTAAAATACAACTAGCAGTACCAGCTTAAACTTCAGGTCGACGTCTTGCTGAAATGCATCCGAAAATGCTGCTCTTTATATGTGTTTTTGGCTGTGACATAAACAACATCCACCAATAAAAACACGGAGGGGCATGCTTGAAGATTGTGAATGAGGCAGTTCCATGCTAACAGTTTTAGCAGTTTACATCACCAAAGTGAGCTCATAATTTGTGACCTAAATACCGTAATTTCCTCAAACAAAGATTAGCAAAACTGCCTTTACCATGAGGAAAGCATCAAAGGAATTCCAAAGCTCAGGCCAAAGTGACTCATGACCAAAGTATTAGGTGCTAATTCTTGTCACTTTTGCCTGAGAGATTTTTTTCCACACAAGTTTTTGAATGACTGCTAATGCCAATGCTAATAAAACAAACTCCTTAACAAAAAGATGGTTAAGGCAACTCTCAAAAAATTTTATACAACGAACTTTACTTGAACTGTAGTTTTGTCGATTTTAAACTGAAATATTATCGAACGATAAACGTTTATTATCTAAACAAATGACCAAAACTAAGTGGGGGATTTTTTTTAATGCAAATATTGAATGTGAAATGGAATTCGACTCATATTACCAACAAGGACATAGACAATATTGTATTAATATCTCCGTCCAAGTTCATGTTAATGCTCAACTGTCTTTAAAAATCAAAAGTGTGTCATCATTTACTAACCATCTTGTCATTTTAAATCTGTTTGACTTTCTTCTGCAGAACACTAAAGAAGATATTTGGAAGAATGTTGGTAACAAAACGAGTCGATGTGTATCGCCGTTGTTTGAAATGACAAGAGGGTGAGTAAATTATGACAGAATTTTTGGGTGTACAATCCCCTTAATAAGCACTCAATAGCTTCGTATCAGTTAATTGAGACGAATTCATTACAGTCAATGCACAAAATTTTGTACTTTTATTTACTCTGAAGTAAATACTCCTTTGTGTGGAGAAAATTGCGTAACTATGGTCTAAAACAAATCTAGACATCTGTGCGTGCTCTTGGATTTCCTTTGAAGGGAACGATTAAGCTTGTTTTTCAGCAATCCAAGCTCGGTTCCTGCCCCACCGCCTCTGTCTGCGAGTAATCTTGGACTGAAATTCAACCCTACTGTTAAACAACACAAAAATCTCTCGGCCTGCCCATAAGCCCCGAGTCATCTAGAGTTACGTTGCATTGTTCCGCAAAACTTCTGAATGACTCTGCACTCCTGACACAGGAACAAGACCTGAGCAGATGTTTACCTGGGGTGGAAGATTGTTTAATGCAAAATTAAAACATACCGATGGGTAAGTTATGTTCTCTTGTTGGCATGAATCCTCAAATCATAGAATACTATAACAGGAGAGGAAATCTGACATACCGGTATGCAAAACGCAAACGGGGGCATAGTCCATAAATATTTACCTGTCAGACCTTGTAAAGGGCACACTGTATGCTGGGGATGTTCGCAATTGCTCAGATTTGAAAAACAGATACCCTTCAGATTTTCTGAGGATTGCCTGCATGAAAAGGTCAGTTGTAATATATCAGCGACATATTCACCTGGAAGAAAAAGGACCTTTGGAATATGCTGAACTGAGCACACGTATGGCCATATACTCTATGTAGAAAAATATATGTGCTATTTAATAAAGATAATTTAAGGTCCAGTGTATGGCATTTAGCGACATATAGTGGTGACGTTGCAAATTGCAACCAACGACTGACTCCACCCCACACCCTTTCAAAGCACTACACAACTAACACAGGACAAACATGTCCTGTCGTTTTCGCTTCTTTGCCAAAGGACATAACTTATTTATGAAATGCGCTCTGTAGAGCAGTTTGTCCCCTTAGGGCTACTGTAGAAACAAGATGGTGAATTCCATGCAAAGGGACCCGCGGTGTATGTATATAGAAAAGCTCATTATAAGGTAATAAAACATAGTTCACTATGTAAGGTCTTTATACACCTCTGAAGACATAGTTATGTATATTATATTGCACTTCTGTCAATAGATCCTTCAAATAAATTACACACAGCACATTTAAATAATAAAGATAATTAAAGGATATGTAATTTTTCAGTTAAAACAGGATATTGAGCAAACAGTTTCATTTGAGGACCTGCAGTATTTTTAGAAAACTACTGTATACTCTCTCTCTATATATACAAATGTATATGTATATTAAAATAGAAAAAACATCTTTCAGATTTCAGATTTCAGATTTGTAATTTATAAGTTTCCAGACTTATAAATAAAATGAACAAATTGTAGTGTACCAGATGCAATATGTGAGCTAAAAGGTCCTGCTACTATATTGCACACTATTTATGTGCACCTATGTGCATGGTTGTGTATTTTTAACGTGTGTGTTTCTCAGAGCTGAATAAGTGTGTATGTGTTAAATATTTGAAGAGTGTTAGGTCTGGCCCAGAGGGGTCAGAATATGACACACAGAAAACTGCATGAACAAAATACATGTAAGTGCTGCCTTCACATTAAATACATGCTCTGAAAATGCTACAACAGGACGACAACAGGACGAACTATGACATCATATCTGAAGGCTATTTACATGCTTACCCTGTGTGCACAAAACACTCACACACACACATATCCAACAATCTCTAGAGAACAAGACCATCTATATTTAATACAGTATATTATTTATTATTTCATAAAATTATTATCTATTACTCCTTTTAACTTATGAAAATACAAACAAACAGTTTTATTTAATTCTTTGTAGGTAACACTCCATGTACAATTTTCAATAATTATTACTAAAAATAATAAAGGACGTGGGTTACTACATAGGATTTTTTAAAGGTAAGATGATGAGAACGCCATCTAAACAGGTGTTAAAAAGGGCCTGCATGTGACAGAACACATTAATATTAATGAGCAGGCATTTATGAAAATTAATATTCATAGACAAATCCAATCTATTCCTCCTCAGTCACACTTTCTGTGCATGTTGACGTAAAACGCATACAGATGCTAATCTATGTTAAGAACGTGTTTGTAACAGCAACCGAAACACGGTTTTTAATGATGCTGCTGTTAACTCATAATCGGCGCGAAGCAATGTACCTCATTTCACCGACGACAGCATCAGTGTGTAGATTCAGCCTGGAGATGTAGGCTCGGGGTTAATTAGCCGTAAAACACAATGCTAATCTAGTCTTTATGAGGTCACAGTCGTGGTCCGATGACCCTAGAGTTAGACAGGATCAAGACAAGACTGTTACATGAAATGAGCCGGGCTTGTTTGTTTAGTCGTAGTCTGCGTCGGAATAGATATGAGTGCTTTTTAACCGTTTTTCAGGCTGTGATAAAACTACAAATATTTGAAAGGCTTTGCTTTTGAGATGTGGAAACACAACAAACGTGTAAATGATGGCACAAGCCTGCTAAAAACAACGTAAACGCTACACACAACTCAAACAGTTAACCATACATAAACACAGTACATTTTCTACATTTTCGCTTTGGCGAAATTCACGAAGCAAAATAAAATCATTAGTAATCTGTGAGATGCGGAAAGAGACTTTTTATAAACCAAAGACCACCACCTCAAGTGACATGCAACTCACTTCAGCATTTCTGAGGAAAAAAAATCATTTTTTGTTTGGTAAGATCCTTCACTTCCATTTTCTACAGAGTGAGATTTGTATTATCTCGTATTGAAGACTGAAAGGAGATGCATTAGACGGATGATTTATTTATCCGTACCTTCTCAAAGTACGGGCTGATTCTGAAAGAGACAGTTTTTTACAAGCTAGACGATGCAGGGATGTGCCTCTACCACTAATCTACCAAACACAGTTTGAAAGCCAGATTGTTGCTGTTACATTACGTTACAGTAAAGGGAGGTCAAGTTTAGGTTATGGCATCGACATAAAAATTCCTCTGTCAGAAAGAATGACAAAAAAACAAGTGAAAGTGTGACGGAGCACATACACAAAGCTTTTCTATACGACTTACAGGAATGCTTTTTAAGGAAAGAAGAAAAATCTTGGCAATCTTGGATAATATATTCACACTGTTACTATAAACACAACACCAAAACTTCACAAACAGCATTTATACTTAAAGGTTTTCAAAACATGACATGCGTTCCTTTTAAATGTATTTTTTTCTGAAATTTATCTTAAATTGTTACAAAGTCATCTTAAAAAATGTGTAGAGAATGGAAAATAGTATTTATGTACTAAATCCAATGATTAAAATGCTACTAATGTACTTAATGTACTTAAATTGGTAACAACTTTAAACAACTGAGAAAGTGTTTGCATACGGAAAGCGGCTTAAATAAAGACAACATATTTGCAAAGCAAAAGAAATGCACAACAATGTTGCTATACGCGCGAGTTAAAAGTTTAAATAATATATATGGCACTAAAGCTAAGCCTCCTGTTAACATTATTAACATAAATAAAGAGAATGAACAACTGTTACAAGACAAATAAAAAGGTTTGAAAAAACATCAAAAACTCAAAGGATCCGTGGAATGCCGTTATTCCACTTCAACAATCTTTGATTTGTAATCCAACGCCGCGCTCCACTCCCTCTCTTTCTACTTCTTTCACCATCTCCCAGCATCCTTTGCACAAAGGCCTCGGCCATTAAAGTTTCTGCTTGATGTTTTCCGTAAACCTCTCCTCGCAGTGACATCACAAAGCGAAGAAGAAAACCGCTCTGAACAACCAATGTCATAAGCACATTTCCCAGCCATGAATAACAGTTTTTCTTTGCTGGGAAACTGTTTCTGAATCTAATAATTATCCTCTTCATCCTCCTAATTCAGACTTTAGTGTTTGGCTGAGAAACGGGCTGGCTGCCAGCGCCAAGCAGAATCCGAGTTGTCAGGTGGATTACAGTCATATGAATCGCCCCGCAGGAGGCCGAGCAGCCTGCAATTACGGCGCGGCGCCGCCTTTGATTTAAAGGAAACTTTCAGAAACTGACTAAAATGTTGAATAATAAGCCATTAGAGATTCTGCAGGCCAGAGCCGAAAAGAACCCCCCTCCCCGTTAAGTTTTCCCCTCCATGTACACACACAAAGTTGTTCGTCTCAAAGGGCCGACGCCGGGTCGACGTGGCGCAGCCACCTGTGACAAGCCACCGTGCATTTACTCGTAGTCAAAAGTTTCGAAAAACCCTCACGCCGCGATTAAGAGGGGTAATCGTTGCCCCTGTGAAAAATATCAGTTTATTCCATTGTACTAAAAGCTCTGAAAGGGATCTTTTCAAAAGACGGCGAATCTTTTATATTACGGCCCTCGGATTTTTAAATGAAAATGAGGGGTCAACTTCTCGCATTTTTCCTCACAAAGGACTGAAAGGAAGGGACCAGGCAGACTTGAAGGCTACAGCAGAAGGTGACGAGATAAAAAAGGAAGAAGCCAGCACCGCCCGGGTTCACATCAATGCCGCATTGTGGGCCCCGCCAGAGACAAACGAGCGCCGGCCACAATCGGAGCAGGGCCGTAATTAAATTTCACACAATATGAGGCAGCAAATGACATGTAAATTATAAATGGCTGATTCCTTGCTTTCCGTGACAGTGTTAAATAAGGGAGGTTTAAGTGAAATCATTAGATTATGCCATTCGGGGAGGGGACGGAGGGTGGGGGGCTTCAAAAGGTCGCTGTCTTGGAGGGCCCACCGCCAGCCCTGGCACAAACGATGCACTCGGAGAGCGTTTCAAACAGCAATGAGGACAATGCCGAACCAGCCCTTGATTGTGTTTGTCCACGTAGGTATAAAACAGACATTATGAGCATTTTGTCCGGCTCACCGAGACGCTCGGGCGGGCTGAAAAAGAGAACCGAGATAAGTGGACGTACTTCAACGGCTCCGTGTATCTCCCACCAATTACCCTCTAAATACATAGACACAGCCCGCGAGCATCAACAATGAAATATAGCTTGGAAAGAGAAAAGAGAGCCAGTTCAAAAGCGTCGCATGCATGGAGGAGTATCGAGGGGTAATTGAAGAGGTACAGATGAGTTGGCGAGCTTCTTTTCACACACAGAAAGAAAAAAGACATACAAATACAAACAAGAAGGGGTAATCGCACTTCAAGAGATTTCAATGAAAACTTTGAAACAAAAAAGCAGTTTTAATGAATTAGGGAGAGCCTGTTTTAGGGAGTCGCGTATAGTTTCAGTATATATCATTGAGAAGGTCTATTAGCAAAATGTTGGGAAAATACTTTAATAAAAAGTCTCTTTAATATTGGCTCATTTTGCATTATCCCAACACTCTGATGGGATTAAAACCAATTATGAGTAATACAGACCACTGTTGGTTGTTGGGTGCCGCGAATCAAAAAAAAGTCACGCGCGATTTGCGAACTCCAGGCTGTCCGATCAAACTCCTCCAAAAAGTGATTAAAAAGTAATGTGTGGGCACTGTAGGCTATCACATACATGTCCAGCCTTCTTAATTAGGACAAATCCCCTTTTAGCCAGTACTAGACAGAGAATAGGCCGCCCTAACTCATTAAAAATGTGGAATGCTACAGAGAGAGGAAGAGAGAGAGAGCATAACGTCTTTCTGCTCGAGTAGCTTCAAGTGGCCTTTAGGATAAATGTTCCCCTCTCGTCTCAAGTAGTTGTCTTGAACCAAGCGCCGAGAGGAGAAAAGAGCCACAACTTGTTAGTCAACACGTTAGCTTAGAGGGCCAGAGAGGGATTTAGAAGAGAGAGAGCAAGGTTGTGCCGTAACCAAACTCACACATACACACACACACACATGAAAAGTAATGAGGGACTGCAATACCAGTAAGTATGATAAAATGGGATAGTTCACCCAAAACTAACAAGTCTCTCATCCTTTATTTACCTTATTTACCATGTTGTCTGAAACCTGTGTATCATTTATTGTTCTGTGGAACACAAAAGATATTTTGAGAAATGTCATATAAATATAAGTCAATGGGGGCCAATGTTGTTTGGTTACCAACATTCTTCAAAATCAATTTTTACTCTTCCACAGAAAAATGAAAGTCATACAAGGTTTGGAATGACTTACAAACTTTATGTATACAAGACAACACTTTATGTAATGTAATTGTGTCTCTCTAGTTTTTTAGGTAAAATTCCACAGAATTCACCCAGTTACAAAAAATAAGGTCACAAATATACAGAGATGGAAAGGGAGAGCACTTCTGGCTCTTCTCGTGTCCTCTCCAGAGGGCTTAGAGGCAGGCCCCAGCCCAGATTAACCCTGATGGGGCTGTGCGCCCAGTTCACCCATTGAGTCAACATCACCTCCCCGCTCTCTATCCTAAACACGTGCACGACAGCTCGACAACACCGTGTCCGAGCCAGCCAGCATCCATGAATTTAGCTAGATAATCCTGAGTTAAACGTGGTCCCCAGAACATCCTCCACAGCCAAATTTTACTTGTTGCGTCCACCATTTACTGTATGAGACACACCCTACAATTACAATGGAAAACGATACTGACAACAGAAGTATTGGCACGGCTGTCAACTAATAAGCGAGCGCGTGCGCACAACGTCAAAAAAACACAATAAAACATCAAAAGCTTCGGCGGAAGCTTCCGAAAGAGGAGAAAATTAATTATTTCAAATACATGTGGACCTTTCATGGGCACGGGCTCGATTTGCATTGAGGAATATTCAGCAGAAGTAATTGGTGCACACTGAATGAACTCAATTTTCATTCCAAATTTCCTCCGAGTCCCCAGGCACTACTGCACGGGATGCAAGCGACAATACAAACAAAAGTAATGTCAAAAGGGAACGCGGGAACGGCGAAACAAAAGGGAGAGCAAAATTGTTTTAGCATCGCAAATGAACGATGAAAGCTTCATTCAGAGCGCGGGCTGAAAAAACAGATATCGCGCGCGACGCTGACAGTTGATGTCTTCATATAAATGTAAGAATTTACATTCTAATTAAAAAGAATTTACATCTTAATCAACGCAGGCTTAATTGTTCGGCTACTGTTTTCCAGCGGTGATGAAAAACAACACTGTGCTGCCAGAATCTGAATAAATACTGTATTATGAGAGCATATTCTGATGCTTAGCTGTGAATACCTTACATTCCGAGGCTTGGGAGGAGTGCCACATACAATTCAACTTCTTCCCATAAACAACATTGAAGCTGCTTTGACAACTGTGCTTTGCAACCTTTTAGCAGCTCTTTTTAATTCATCTTTAATGTTTGGCTTGCCTTGGATTCTCTAAAGCTTTTCTAACTAAGAATCGGTTTGACTAAACATACTTATGGCAGTTTAAAGAGAATCCTGAAAAGAATATGGTCCTACAAAAGCAAACTTCAGCAACACAGAGAAAAAGCTGAAGTGCAATGGACAGTCCAAGATATAAAGGGGTTGTTCACCCAAAAAGAACAATTCTGTCAAACTTTATTCTTGTGATTTCAAACCTGTATGACTACACACAAGAAGAATGATTTTGAAGAATGCTGGTAACCGAACATCGGCGGTACCCATTGACTTGTGGATTTGTGTCCATACAATAGAAGTGAATAGAATCCGGCGTTGTTAGGTTGCCAACATCTTCAAAATATCTTCTTCTGTGTACTGCCGAATAAAGAAAGTCATGCAGGTTTGAAGAAGCTAATAATGTTTTGGTGAACTGTCCCTTTTACTTTTTGTACAAGATAAAGCTTTTGCATGGTATAATAGTTTACTATTAACATTTAAATATGACTTTCGTTCACATCCACAATAATACAACTTTACAAATGATTATCGCGTTTAAAGAAAGCCGTCGCATGAATACAGAAAGCTACGTGGAAAATCTTCCGGGCCTGTGCTAATCTCCAAGTATGCTAATAAAATAAACACTGCGAGACAGCAGAGTCCTTATCAGCCCCATAAGAAACCTCCGATAAAGACGGCCAGCAGCTTTCTTTAGGCTAAAGTAATGTTCGCTTGATCTCAAGACGGTAAATCAGTTTAATCGGCTTTTACACTTTCCAGCCATTTACACGTCCAACTTAAAACCGTCGCCCTGCGCTCATTAGGCAACACAAAGACTAGCGACTAAATGAGGCATGATTCATGAAACAGATCCCTTTAATCATCGCTCCTAGCCCCTGAAAGGTCGTTTAGTATATTATATCTAAGTGTGCAGCGTATTCCTGCTTCATTACTGATAATTAAGACCTGTCATATTTCCCTGCACAATGTGTCGGCTGAGAGCTTTGGCATCTGCCAAATGGGCATCAATTTTCAAGCCGTGGAACGAAAGGTAAGGGAGTTCAAAGCAGCATCTCTTGTTTAAGTCAGTTCAGTTTGTTTGACGAAGAACGGAACTTCTGGAAAATTCGGAGATCCGACGAGACGGTGTTCTCATTCTGTATCAATATCGGTTCGCTCTCGCCGTTTTCATTCAGCAAAGTGATGAGTTCAAGGAACAGGCAATAGCTTGCTTGCTAAAAGTCTCTCATAGCGCCACCTCAGATATATAGAATTAAGGGCAGAGACTGGGTAGATGTGGCAGAGATGCCCTGGAAGGGACGCAGTGGCTTTTGCATTAGCATCTGTTTTGGCTCGACTGGCATGAACTAGCTAAAAGTGTCAGAGGTGCCACAGGGGGTGAGTTAAGAAATTTGCTAGATGCAAAAATACACTAAAAAGAGGATTTCTGACTGTACATAAATAAAATGGGGTTAGAGATGGGACAGACACACCATAGTTTGCAAAAACGGGTATACTGATATTGTGATATTGATAACCATGATTATCGAAATGGTGTTGATGCTATACATATATATAGTGCATTTCAAGCATGCACTCCATGTATCTGAAGCCATTTGAACTCATTTTGGATGTAGTTGAACCGATGCCGTTGCTAGCGGCAACATTAAGCTACAGAATTAAACACTGTTATCCTAAGATATCTGTAGCATTCGCAGTACGAAACTATAACAATAAAAAACTTTTACAATAATCTCAGAGTAAAAAAAAAAAAGTTTTTGTGGTTCTCAAACGTTTTCGTTGAAAGACCCCCTTGTGTGGGTCGCATGCTTTGTGGACCCCCAAATAAAGATTTAGTATCTCAAACTTAGATTTTTAATTCAACCCAAGACATTCATTAATACAATGCTGGAACATACATTTTTTTGGTTGGTGGTAGACTTTTTCTGATGTTTGATTGCACACAATTTATGACAAATTGTTTTATTTCATAAAATGCCACAAAAACTGTGGCCCCCTGGACCCAAACCCCAGTTTGAGAACCACTGTATTAAAGACACTCTTTTAATAAAAAACAATCCTACGGTTATCATAATTTCTTTATTACGGAATCATTTTGTCTACAGCTAACTGAATTTTTTGGATATGTTAAGAAGAAAAGCTATCAAACAAAATATTGATCATAGTGCATAATGATAATGCTGGACAGATGGCAAACAGTAAGAAAATGTAATATGACTACAATGAATGCCTATAAATATTCCCATATCTCAAACAGTTTGAACACAAATATAATGCAAAACAGTTGCTAATTTACCAGCTAGTACACTGTAAAACTGATTCACTGAATCACTATCCTCTGAACAGATGTTGAATCAAGATGGGCTGAAATGTTGAAATGCAGTGTTTAGACAGAATTAACATGTCAGTTTACATGTAAATGACTAACACTAGATTGTCTGGAGCTCTCACCTCGAGATCTGCTCACAGATTAAACTCACTAAATCTCCCCACGTGTTCACGGGACTGGCAGCTGACGGTAATGAAATTCAGACACTCGAAAACTAAGGGCTTAAAACGCCTGGATCTGAATTCTGTATGCTTCATAATGAAATAATAATATTCATCACGTTTTTTATTTCTTCCCGAACATTATTATATAAGCATTGTTTTATAATGCTTGTATGTATTGCTTGCTTGTTTATCATTTATATACAATGCAATGTATATAAATACATTGGTTTTACTTGGCATTATTTAGTGTTTTAAGTAAAATTTGTAACAATAAAACAAAAATCTACATATAAACACCTCAGCAGATTTCTGCAGGGCTGGAAAATTAACTTATTTTTCTTGGAACGCTAAACCAGACACGATTCTTCTAACATTGTGTCCCTTTTTCTGCATGTTTGGAAAATGGTTCAAGGCAACAGCTTCATGAGAATCCAACACAGTCCCCCACAAGGCCTTAAGTTTGCTCAGTTGAAATGATCTGCTTTGACAAATTTAACGGCTCTTTTTTCTCCCTTTCCAAATGCACTTGTCACTCAGTATTAGCCGTACTCATTAATGACAATGGGAAAGTTTATCTTAGCCACACATTTAAAATCATCCTCAGCTTACAATGGGGCTCAAAAATCTTGCACAAAATAGAAGGCGGATCTACTTACACAGACGCTCTTTTTTGAAGTAGTGTTACTTTTTATGCTCGGCTGTGAACAATCTTTTCACAACAATAAGGTACATTCTTCAGTGATCAATACTTATTATCTGTGCTCTGGTACATCTCTATACAGCCTTTCTGAAAGGCTACCTGTGGGGTTTGGACCTGATGGACACCGCTTGATCCTTCAGCGGAGGCAGAAAAAAGCTTATTATGAAGTCATCGATGTGCTCTTGTGTAAACGGATGGGAGGACTTTTTTGTGTGGCCATGCTATGTATTATATATTTGAGATTTTTTTAATAATAATAAAAACAACAAAAGATTGTCATATTATCGCTTAAAAAAAATTACTTTTACACTATAGAATTTATATACTTAAAGGGATAGTTCACCCAAAAGTTTACTCACCCTCAAGTTGTTCCGAACCTGTATAAATTACTTTGTTCTGCTGAGCACAAATGAAGATATTTGGAAGAATGTTGGTAATTTTCAGTTCTGGGACATCATTGACTACCATAGTAGGAAAAATGACAATGGTAGTCAAAGGTGCCCCAGAACTGTTTACTTTCCTACATTCTTTAAAATATCTTCTTTTCTGTTCAACAGAACAAAAAAATTGTGTACAATAATTTTATTCTACTAGTCAATGGTGCCCCAGAACTGAAAATTAATAACATTCTTCCAACTATCTTTCTTTGGGGTGAACAAAACAAAGACATTTAAACAGGTTTGGAACAACTTGAGGGTGAGAAAATGAAGACAGAACTTTCATTTTTGTGTGAACTATACCTTTAAACTCAAAGATTGAAAATTCATGATATAAAACTTTTCCTTGATTGTGAGAATGTATACTACTATATACTATATACACACACTATACACTAAAATAAAAAAAAAAATTGAATAAAAAAAAAATAATAGCCCTAAATTAATATATATATTTTTTGCAGTGGCATTTAAACTGTTTAAATAACACGCATCGAAACATATAAATGTCTTAGAAAAAAGAGTTCAGACGTTTGGATATTCGACATCAGAGGAATCAGAATGAGCCAACTAATACAAATCAATTTTTGTGACACAAGTCAGAAATTTTATCTCCTGTTGTGAAATGTGATATGGTGTTAACCCTGGTGCAGACACAACGTCATTTGTTCCACACAATTCTCCATGTGTATAAAATGCGTACGGTCACGGAGTCTGATCGCTGAAGCTGCAACACCGAAGCGTAAAAAGCCCTGAGCTGCTCTCATGTATGTGTTTAAAAAATGTGCAACACAGCACCGACTCACTTCATTTCACATCTGCAGGTGCCACATCACACATCAATACATAAAGTCACAGCAGTTAAAGTTAAAGCCTGACTTCACGTGTCTGAGAAATGAAACTAACGGATGATTGTCTAATTGGAATTTACATGTGAGTCACACACCAAAGGGGCCTACCCTCACCCCCGAGCAAAACCCTAAAGCTTCCAAACAAAACAGCCCGCACTACACCATCGGCTCAGCTTTGGACGAGACGCGAACTGTGGGAAAGTTATTTTTAAGTCGAATGCCAACGGAGACAAAGCTGGAATCGCTCCCGGCTATGGTACACTATGGCCTGGATCAAAATTCCACCTTTGGACTTCCCCTACTGAATACAGATAAGAGGGTGGCGGATGCGGTCTGTGATGGCATTAACAAAAAATGGTCGTTGATTCAACACTTCTAGATCATTTTATGAAACTGTTTAAAATGTACAGTTTCAATGTGAAAGGACTTCGACTGGTGTTTGTAATGCTAATATAATCCTAAATAAACAACATGAAGTGTTTGCCTGATTCTTAATGGGCTCTCAAGTGAGCGATCACTCTGGTAAACATTAGCATTGCAGAAATGTTTCCTCAACAAAAAAGAAATTCTGCACCGGAGAAAAAGGATAATAGCCAGAATTTTTGTAGATTTAGTATATTTTAACAGATGTTAAAAGCAAATTTGTCAATATATAATATTTAAGTATTAGGTCTGTTCAGTTTTGCCATATATTGCAACTCAAGTGTGAAGTTGAAAAGAAAACATAATTCATTTCCCAACCCATTAACCTACAACATTTCAGTGCAAAATCACTTTAATAAAACTATGCGTTATGAATCATTATTTGATGTATGTTCTTAATCATTTTTCCAGAATGTGCCATCACTAACAAAAATGTGAAACAGAAATACCATGTGAATCATTCACATGGTATTTATAACAGTAAATAATGTTTGTGTATGGACTCCACATACTGTTTATTAATGTCACATACGTACTTGTGACAGAAAGTAGCTTAATAACAAACTGTAAAAGACAAACTATCATATTCAAGCTTTTTCAAAATGTTCTCTACTTATGCAATTTTTAGCCCCTTACATCTTAAGTCATTATGAAATCAAAAACATTGAATCTTGTTTTTTGTTGGAATATTGCCTTGTTTGTTATAAATTATTTATCCATGCAAGTCATTTTTTATTCATGTGGCCTCACATAATCTTTCATCAAAATCTTAAACTTCGCCTCCCTCTTAATAAGACGCCTCTTCTATGAATGACTTATATGTTTCGGCCCGTGGAGGGGGATTATATTGACAGTCCAATGACCAGTTTTCCAACAATCCAAACAATTCCCAAAGGGTGACATCCAGCACCATCCTATATTTTTTTATTCCAAAAGCCATTACACCATAATATACGTCACCATTCGGTAAAAAATACCATTGCAACTTTCATTCTTTCTGTCCCTCTGTTAGTAAACTTCCAATCTCTACTAATCTTCCAATGATCCTTGATCATCCGACATAATCATGACCTTCGAAAAACAGCCAAGTACTGACTTCTTCCATCAGCATTTCACTTAAACCACAACCTGTATGTTTATAAAAATGTCTTGCATGAGATAATGCTCGTAATGTTTCTTATTTGTAAATTGGTTTAAATATTGTCAGCTGAAAGCCCTTGAGCCATGATTATACACAATGTAACACAGCATCTCATACTGTTTAAGTAGATAAATTCAGAGAGTCCCATTCCACTCCCCTAGACCCCAAACCCCAAAGACACCCACCGCTCCCCCCTTGTCCTAATTTTTCTTGTCTTCTCAATTTCGCGTTGTCCTCCTCCCCACCCCTTCCTTCCCTAATCTCTCCCTCTTCTTTCGCTGTACCACTGGCAGGCTCATGCCAACATGTTTCAGGTTACATCGCAGCCAATAGGAGCACAGATGCCATGACAGGACGTGACAAAACAACTCGGGAAGAAACATTATTCCAGGTGACAGGGACCTGAACTGGTGACCCAGACTCCGGCTGCTCGGCTTTTAGCCGCAGCCTGTGACATCAGAAACGACTAAGAATTTGTTGACTATTTTACAAAACAAAATGCACGTTTCTTGTATTGCGAAAGAAAAAAACGCAACACCCGCACCTAATAAATTCCACCCCAGATCGAGCTGACCTAATGTGAAAGCAATCATGTAGTCCAGATTCTCACCCTGTCAGCGATAAGGCTTTCATTAGCCTCAATCTGTGACCGCTTAAGTACATTTATTAACATGTCTCTTTCACATTCTAAGCCAAGCTTTAACCCACCTCACAGTGTGAAGGATGGAGAGAAATAAGTATCCAACATAGCTCACCTGTCCTGATTGAAGTTTAAGTTAATTTTAGCCTAAGGCTAACGTACCTGCACGACCAAATAACTGTGTGTCAACTCTCTGTCTGCTTAAATGATTTCTGGTCTCGAGGACAGCATGTCAGGTTTGATCATTCATTGTGATGAGAGTCCTAATGAGTTGAATTTGACGTATACTTAAATACTTTTTACAGACTTTAGGTTTACCCTTGTAACCCGACAAAACTGCCCTTTATTTGTTGGCACAGTTTTACCAGAATCGTGTAAGCTTTAAGGAATACCAAAGAGCATTCTAAAGAAGACCTAGTGTATTCGGAAGGACATCTTTGCCATTTCAGGTTAACCCACCCAAAGCCAATGTTTCTAAAGGGCCCAGGGACTCGAAAAACGTGATTGGATTATAATTGGAGACAGCAAATTAATTTACTTACCTCAAGCTTCCTCAAAGAAGGGGTAGAGTGGTACATAGGTTTTCCACTTCATTCAGACCTGTCAGGTTGCACACTTTATAACATCAAATCTCATCATCACATGACATAGAATAACAATTGAAAGAGATCCCCTAAAAATCTACATTATGCTTTTAATTTCTCACCGCCATGTTGTTCAAACCCCGTATGGCTTTCTAAGATGTTCAGCATTATATGGAGCTGTTCTCTTTCATTCAAGTGTATGGAGACCCGTGGCTGTGAAGCAAAAAATGTGAATACAAACATAAAAATAACCTGTACTACATGTGGGCCATGTTCTAGGTAAGGAACAATTTTAACTTATTATTCACAACAATTTTACATAAGATTTTGTGCACTTTAAAATCCATTAAGTTTCCTTATATGAAAGAGAAGTTTGGACATTGTGTCATAGTTAAACTCTTTCGTTTTCTACAGAGTAAGGACTTACATACAACTTTAAAAAAGTTGGTTTAAATGATGCCAGAGTAGATTTTACGGTGGACGTTTCATGTGAGGAGCAGAAATAATTGACTTGGTAGATATATTATGTAATAAAAATCTAGAGTAATACAAACCCTAGACGGGGAACAAAATATTTGTTCAATTAAATCCAGACTTGAAATGGTTAACACTTTTTCGTGTTCATGCAAGAACAGTTTTAACAGCAGAAGTGAAAAACACATCCATTCCGAACTCAACCACATAATCATTGGCATGTCTTAAAAACATATGACTATCCTCTCGGCCGGACGATCAGAGAATCAAAGGAAATTTGGTATGACTCAGGTCTTAATACCTCCTGATTGTGCAACTGTAAGCTGGTTTTGTGTGAGGGCTGGGGAGCGTCAGGACTTTAGCGGCGGGGAGATTAGCGAGCCAACCAAAGTTGGCCTCCAATCCTTTGCCCCGCTGATGTCTGGAGGCTCTTTGATGTGGACCCATCATACCTGGCATTGCCGCAGTGAGAACTAGACTGGTGTCAGCTCGAATCAGTTAGCTTGTCTAGAGATAGTGACCCAGGCTCGCGCTAATTGGCCCAATTGAGGATTATTCCCCTTTGCCAGAGATTCAGCACAATCAGCTAGTCAAATGGGGCCTTTTTTATCTCTGACTTTAAAAGACCTTTTCCTGTTTTTTCTTTTTAGAAATGGGATTAGACATTTCTAGACAGAGGGTCAGAGGTGTAATGCTTACATGTTAGAATTTACTTTTTATATATAAAAGATCAAGATCAAGTAGATTCTTGATAAATGCCATCCCTTGACAGACCCACTTAACACAAGTAAAGACACATCATTTATATTTGCCTATACATTTCAATATTATATAACAAAGTGTTAACCAAAATCTAACCAAAAACTAAACAAAATGTCCTGCCCAAAGCAAAAGATACAGAGCACATTTTTAATATTATGACTAAAACAGCAGTTCAGAAAGTAATGTTATTTATGATATTTAAATAATGACATTGAGAGTGCTGTGAAGGGACATCGGCTAAGGACACTAATGTGGACTGGTTTTTTGGGAAACTCCCTGGAGCCGACGCTAAGTAACACTAAATGGCTCAGGCCTGTCATGGCTTTGCCGTAGAGGAGGGGCAGGTGGTGGTGGAGAGGGGCAGCTAGCGGGTGTGGATGTTTTAATGCACCTCAGGGGAACTAACGGGGCAGACTGGCCATAATCACGCAAGCATGGTTACTGATGGAAATAAACCAGCTATGGCCAAATTACAAAGTGGTCATATATTTTATGAAGAACTCTGAAATAAACTGAAATAAATGTTTTTTATAGATATGCCAACATGTTTATTTTTGCGCCATCATCATCAATACAGTTTGCCTTAATCTGTCTTTGGCCAGACAAACAGATAGTGCAGTACTTCCCCAAACTTTCAACGTACTGACTAAAACAACATTTCAATGCAATTTTCTGCAAAGGTTTGCAGTTATTTTAGACTATGAACTTAACAAAATTCACCACATTCCCCAATAAATTGTTTGGAAAATGGTTGGGTCAAATATGGACAGACCCAATTGTTTGTTTAAATTTAAATACGGACATTTTAAACCTAGAAAATGTCCATATTTTGCCCAACTGTGAGTTAAACCAACCCAAAATATTGCTTTGAAAAAGGCCACCACAGTAGGTTAATTTGAAGTGAAAGTTCACCCAATAATGAAAATTATGTTATCATTTACTCTTGTCACCAAACCCAACTTTCTTCTCCAGAACACAAAAGATGTTCTGCAGAAGAAAGTTAGTACCCATTGACAATAGAACAATGGCTTTTGGTAACCATTCATCAAAATATTTTGTTTTGTGCAGATGAAAGAAAGTTATATGGGTTTGAAATGACAAGAGAGTGAGTATAAATAATGACAGAATTGTTTAATTTTGTGCGAACTCCCTTATACTCAATGGCTGGGTTCATCCATTTTTGACCCAACCATGGGTTGAAACGACCCAACACTTTTTGGTTAAAACAACCCAGCATAGTTACATTTTAACCCAATAGTTTGGTTCGTGCATATTTTACCCAACCATGGATTGTAACAACCCAGCATTTTTTTTGAGTTAAACATACAGCCATATTAGCAGAGCCAAGCAGCAGAACTGCCTCAAAGTGACAGAACGCCCAAGTCTCTTAATCAAGTGGTCAGCTAAAGAGGCCATCAGGTCAACACGGGGGCAAATAGGTCATTTGAGGGTGAAGTCCCAAACACCAAAGGGGTGCCAACCCGATATAGCAGCCAGTCTCTGAAAGGCAGGGAGGAGGAGTATGCTAATTATCCACCAAGTATTCTTATGTGAAACAGGTCCTGGCTTAAGCCCCTTCACGGTCTGGGGAGGATCAATTGGGTGTGCCGTTGTCAGTGCTGCCCACTTGTTTCATGTGGACCCATTATCTTGCCCCCTTGCATTGAGCGGGACAGATAACTACCACGTCACTATGGACCCACCTCTGTTCCTGCACATTTGATCTTTCACGCTTGACTGGTCCAGGCCAGAGGACTTAATCAGAGAGAGGTATTGCATTCAGACACATTCAGAGGTGCTGCCTTTCCAAGAAGATCTGCCGGACCTAAAGGAGAAGCAGCGAAGCTCTTTAGATTCTACCAGTGGCCACCCACAAGAGCTTAAAAACCATTATAGGCCCTTTATACTTCAATAAAAGAGAGATTACTCATTGAGAGCGAATACAATTGGCCCGAGTTATCTAAACCCTCTGCCCCTTACAGCACGAGAGGACCGGGCAACAAGCTGAGAGAGTTCTCTCTTGAATCGCTAACTAGACATTTACGAGCAATTTAACCTGATATCGCAAACATGGTCGTGGCGAATGTTTGACGGACATTGGAACTGTTCAAGTGTCTTAATTCAGCTCAGACCACGCATGTAATCAGCTTTTTAACAGCATCATTCAATCTGCAATTGATTAAGGAGCTTCAGTAGAAAATCTGTTAAATTCCACTTGCCTGCAGACATGGAGAAGGTTGCCAGATTAGTTAATAATCCACAAAATCCACCAATGAATGTCTGATGAATGGTATAAAATCTCTTAATACAAAAAAGCTTTAAATAGCTGTTCATATTGTTTGCCCAAAATAATTTATATTAAGGCATTTAAAGGGATGTTCACCCCAAATTGAAAATTCTTTATTTATTCACCCTCATGTCATTCTTAACATTTATGACTGATTTTCTCATGCAGAACACAAAAGATATTTTGAAGAACGCTGGTAACCGAAAAACAGTGGTCTGGATTGACTTCCATTGTAGAGAGATTTCTCAAAATATTATCTTATAGAGTATGTTTTACAGAGGGAGTCATATACAGGTGGTTTTGATTGACATGAGGGTAAATCAAAAATGACTACAATTCCTTTTTGGGTTAACTATCCCTTTAAGTAATTACTGACCATAATACTTTACAAATAGTTTTAAAAGTACTTGAATATTAAACCACACAACACAGCATATTCTTAGGCGAATAACAACTTTTTGGATTGCATTTTATATGGGGGCAGGGAGTTTGGTCACTACTAAAAGGAGTGTTGGGAACCATTTTCAAATTAAAGTCGTAAAAAAATACTTAATGACGTAAAAGTTGCTAAATGACGTCATGGTCATTAGCATATTTATGACATCATCACGTCATATTGCAGGACAGTGGTGGGAACATATCCAAAAGATTTGTTGCTAGGGGGGTTTTTTGGTGGAAAAAAGTTGCTACTGTGAAGCGGTATGAAGTCACTGATAAAAAAATTTAAAGGCAAAACTTTACACTTTTTTACTATTTCTATTTGTCCAAAATCCAATCTGATTCGACTGTGTAAAGAAATAAGATGGATGCAGTCTATCAGTGTAGATAACTGGATTGCAGTATGAATAAAAATCCAGACATTTTTACAAATACAATAGCATTCCACCAGATTAATAAAATGCAAATATTCTCATGCTAAATATAAAAAATAAGATGTTAAATATATTCTGCTAGAATAATCCAATACTAAATATTCCTGTGCTTGGTATAACAACCCGAGTTACAAGAGTGGGAGTGGATAAATAAATTCAGCACGTGTTTGTTTTTACGTCCATGCTTGGCTGCACTGAAATCCTGCCTCGGTCAGCCAGCATCTCGCTGCTCAGTTTAGAAGCACCGGTGAGTGCTTCACACAAACACTCCAGGTCACCAGACTGAGGTGTGTGTGTCGCATGGAGAGGCCCTGACAGAGCACAAAAGAAAATTAGGGACAAGAGAGAAAACCTGCCAACCCAGATGGATAAACTTGACTTGCCGATGAGGGATTCGGCTAAACATTGCCACTCGGAAAGCACCCCCTTGGACCAGTAACACCTCCCAGCACGCTCGCACAAACAAACACACACGCGCTTCTTTTGTCTGTGGTGCGGATTCAACACTTGAGGCAATGAGGCAAAATGTTGTGATTATTCTCATGTAATGAAGCAGAACAAGATAAACAGCCATTCTTGTTGGAGACGAAACTACCGACTGTTCCAAGGTCCTGTGGTCCTTTAAGACGTCTGGGGTCGGTTGTCACAGTCACCTGAGTGTTTGGGTGCAATGGAGGGGAGTTTTTTTAACGCAGTATTTACAGTAAGCAGATCGGGCTATCACCTAGCACCGTGCCTAAGGCGCGCCTCGGTCCTTCCTTATTTTATTAAATGCACCAGTGGGCAGCTACCAAAACAAGAACAAGTGCATGAACGGAGGCAGAGAGAGAAAGAGAGAGAGAGAGAGAGAGAGAGAAAGAGAGACAAGCATTATAAAAAGGCAAAGTCAAGGATGTAAATTAAGAGACCAAATTATTTTCATTTTTTCAGAATTTACTATTTATAGGTACATGTTTAAGTAAAATGATAATTTTTTTGGTTTCATATTGAACTAGTGGTAAGATTTCTCTCAAATTCCTCTTGAAAAAAAAAAATATTTGCAGAAAATGTATACTGGAAAACTATAAGCTAAGGACAGACTGGTCAAAATAACAAAAACTGTTATATTTTAACAACACAGTACTAATGTTATACATATGTATATACATATATGTATATTATCATCAGTTAAAAAATGAATAAATGATGGAGAAAATCTTATAATTCGCATTCTGTCAGTCTTTCACATGAGGTTTGTTTCTGTTGAATTTCGACATACACTGGACTGGAATGGTCCTAATTTTTCTGCAGCTGTACATGCGCTTTATGTAGTGGATAGACATTTGAAGAAATAAATACGTAATGGGTACATTTAGTTTAGTAAACAAAAACAGTGGGAGGAGATGAAGACTGGCCTTTTGATATTTACAGAGAACACATAACCAGCAATGAAGCTCGCACCTATAACCCAAACAAATGCACAACTATTTTCCAAAAACATCCATTCCAAAAATGACCTTTATGACCTTTAACAGAAACATTTTTTATGCTTTAACGCGCACCGAGTAAACAGAGCAATACCTAAAAATATGAGTTAATCTGATAAATATAAAAGGATTATAATACAAAAAAGATAAATATTTATATGATGATTCCAAGAACTGGAAGTCGGAAAAGCTGTGTGTATGAGAGAGCACGGGGATCTCGTACGCCATTCGGCAAGATTCCCCCGAGCCTGTCTGTGGAGCTGAACGTCTGATTGAGTCGAGTCGGATTAATCTGTCTTGACAACACGCGAGCAGTTGCCATGTCCCCCCCAGCCTCTAATGCACTTTTTTGTGTGTGAGAGAACGAGAAACCCATGCACCCCTTCGTTCAGAAGAGGACGACGAGGCACGCGTGTGTGTGTGTGTGTTAGTCAGAATACCTCAGGGTTTATGTGGGGGGATTCATAAGGGGTAAAAAGTAAATATTCAGACCACAGATGTATTATGCAGTTACGCCATTTTCATTTAAAAAATACAAATAAGTACATTTCACAACTTTAAAATGAGATGTCTGAGTATTTATGTCAATCAATAGTATTATAGGCAATTTATGTACTGTTACAGACAAAAAAAATGATGCTAGGATTAAAGATGGGCTTGAGAATGTTTCCAAGTTTTATGTATTGCTTTTATATATATATATATATATATATATATATATATATATATATATATATATCTACTATATATATATATGTATATGTATATATAGCTATATATATATGTGTGTGTGTATATATATATATATATTGTAAATATATATATATATATATATTTGAAAGAATAGTTGAAAATTCTCATGTCATTGAAAACCTGTATGACTTTCTTCTGCAGAACACAACAGAAGATATTTTGAAAAACTTTGACAACCAAACAACATTAACTTCTATTGTATGAGCACAAAACCATTGAGACATTTCTCAAAATATCTTCTTTTATGTTCCACAGAAGAAAGAATCATATACAGGTTTTAAACAACACGAAAGTGAGGAACGATGACAATACATTTTTTTGGTTGAACTTTCTATAAGTAATACCTATTTACATGTATTCATTTAGCAAACATTTCTACCCAAAGCAAGAGTCAAATTATGGAATTAGGCAAGAAACACATCAAAATTCAACAAATTAAGCATTACCACATCACAACTTTTCAATAAGTCTGATGCAAAACTGTAGAGATAATTTGTGTTTAACTTGTTCTCCACTCCCTCACTATTGTTGGGTGCACGTCTCCAGTTGGAGTTGGGCTTCGTCTAATCCCGTCCCGCTCCAGATGGGGTTCAGGGCTGAAGAGCCTCGTCACCCTGCAGGTGGGTGTGGAGAACGGTTGGGGCATCACTCCCCTTACGCCTTACCTTCTCCTCCCCCCTTCTCCCCAAAATCCTGTTCTTAACACATGACCGGATGCCCTGAATTATTCAACCTTTTCAATATTTTACGTGGCCCCCTTTTCCATGTTTGTTGCACTGGCCCTATGCAATTTTCATGGAAAAAAAATGTTTTGTCCTAGTTTAAAATACGACTGGCTGAGAAGGAGGATTTGTATCATTGGCGTGGAGACTGTTTTGTGTGAGAATTGAGAGGGGTTTGTGATAAAGATGCGAAGGCTTTTCTCTTTAAATTAGAAGAGAAAGCTTGGGAATGATGAATAGATGCTTAAGTCGAAATATAACAGTGTCTGTTCTCACATTCATTTTGTTAGCCTTTTTGCAAAACTAAGTTCTATACAAAAAGCATATGGACATTTAAGCCACACTACTGTATATATTATTTTATATTGTTATAATTTGCACATATATGAGCTTCATGTTCAACATTATATTATTATTTTTATATATTATTTGTATTCCATATAACAAAATATCAAACCAAGTAAAAGTGCAAACAAATACAATTTTTTTTTTACATTTCTTAAAGAAAATGTTCACCCAAAAATGAAAATTCTGTCTTCGTTTACGCACCCTCGCACCCATAGTTTGACTTGTTTGCATTTATTTGTTTTGATGAACACAGAGAAAGATATTTGGAAGAATGTCTGTAACCAAACAGTTTTGGAGCACTATTGACTATCATAGCAGGAACATTTGCTTTATAAATGTCTTTGTTCTGTTGAACACAAAAAAATATATTTTGAAAAATGTATAAAAAGCAAACAGTTCTGAGGCACTTTTGACAACCGTTGTCGTTTTTCCAACTTATGATTTTGGTGGCCAAGAACTATTTGTTTACAAGCATTTTTTCCAAATGTATACAGGTCAAACCAAGGACTTGAGGGTGAGTAAATGAAGACAGAATTTTAATTTTGGGGTGAACTGTCCCTTTAAGCGTTCAAATATATTTTGAAGCCACAGAAGCTAAACCTAAACAGGCACTTGATCATTTTACTACACAAACCCAACAACTAGTGTTTTGTTTGGACAGCACCCCCTACCTCACATTTGAAGATTGACTGCGAGTGCACACTACTGAGGCTGGGTGTGTTGGCTGGTGACCAGCGGGCAGAATCCGTCCCATTCTCCCACTGTTACCTTCAGAGTCCTGACTGCTGCTGCTCGCACCCCCCCTGACCTTCCATACGGCCCCAGCCCGGGACGCCGCGCCTACCCTGCCATGTGGTTGGCTGTTCCTCCCTCCTCTCGCAGGACCCTTGAATCCGGGGGTGTCAATTTTCTGTACACACACAAACACAGCAGCACAAATGAACACAATAACATTCAAACACACGCACACATAGCCTGACACACAAACAGAATCCCGTGAACGAGTTGTTATTAAACTTTTAGGTCTATTGTGCGGTAGAGCCCTGACTCGAGCCTTTCAGCTGCATAGTGCAGTAGAAGAGATAAAACATTCATGCTCGGAGAGCCGTGTTCCTTTTTTCTCATTTTCATTATATGCAATCTCTCTTAGTCAAAATCAAGATCTCGTGAATCACCGGCACCTTTTTCAGCTCATCAGCCCGACGTTTGAACTTATATAAACGTTACTTCCAAATGAGTGTGCTAAACTGAAAACCAGAGATAAAACACTCTTTAAAATTATATAACCATTTCACGCAGGACCTGAGAGGCTTTTAATTATGCATAATTCAAAGTTTCAGGAAATGTAATGACAAAACGGCCCTGTAAAAATGCTTTTAGAAACACTTTCTAAACAAGATAGATCTAACATTAATACTCAGATGTTTATTTAATGACACATTCGGAATCTCAAAACACAGCGTTGAACTGTGTGGGAAAACAAACAGGCATCTGGTGTGGGTCACTGTCCCGGGCCCTTCGAGTGCGGACAGTATAGGGGTTACCCCTGCCTTCTGCCTATAGAACAAATGTGTCCAAGTTTGGGCCCAGAGTTGCCCACAGTCTGCTTGCACCCTCAGCCAAGACCTCCATATGCCCACCCAGCTGACACGGGCTCTGGCACGCCGTGACCCCAATGTACAATAAGGCAGACTGATAGTTTTAGTAAACACACATGCGTGTGTTCAGTATATAAACATTGAGGTTATACGCAGAAAAAAAGAATAACATCATACGTATGTGGTTAAGCAACTCTACTATTAAAGCTTCCATAAAAAGTCAAAGTTTAGAGACAGCCAAAGACAAAAGTTTGCTGGTCTCAGAACAGCTCTCACACTACATTTACACTGCTTCTGATACATTAACACTTATCTCGGGAGTTATTCTTTTGTAACAACCTCATCCGAAGTCTCTCGGCACATTAATATTTCAGGAGATTAATATTTAAACACATCAAATGGAATATGGAAAATAGCATATTGAACAGAACCTCATTACACTCTTAGAGAAAAGCTAAGAAAGTTTTATTGGATGTGCCTTTTTACTGTGCGAGAGTGTTAAAGGGAGGGTGTTACGGACTGAACAAACGCTCACACACGGGAGACGGAACCTGCCAAGAAATATAAGGGAGCCCCCTTTAAAAAACTCAATGCATCCAAGATCCAAGAAAATATATACATACGTTTCTATCAAAATGCAACTTGACATGGCTCAACCAAAAGCGGTTTTGCAATCATTCATGTAGAAGATGATCCAACCTATTACTTATAATCTACATAACGTGTTCAAAAACGCGCTGAGACATTTGAAAATAACTATCATCTGCATAAGATCATTTAAGCGAGACAAAAACTAAATAAACAAAAGCATGTTACTAAAGCACTCTAAATCAACTGTCTAGACTTTCTTTAGAAAAGGTTGGATCGCTTTCAAAAGCAAGTCACAACTTTTTTGGCACATCAAGTTTAGCATGAGACTTCACGCACGCTGAGGAGGAAAGAAGCCAAAAAACCGTCACGTCGCAAGATCACAAGGCCGTCTTTGGCCAGCATCACGGACTGGGTTTTAAAGATGACTTCTGAGCATTTGTATTGGTACTTTTCCACACTGAATATAAAAACGAACATTTCTCCAACAGATCCAAGACATTTGGTTTTTTTTAATGCAGGATTATTTTCAAATATGCACTAAGTACATTTATATTCGTATATTGTGTTGGATTTTATATTGTCAAACCAAAAAGTCTGAAGTGCTCAGGCTGAAATGCAGGAAAATCCATCAACAGTTAATCCAGCAATTAAAAACAGTATTCAACACTATTCCTGTGCATTACTTTATTATTGTTCATAATAAATTATTATGATTTTTTTGGTCCAGTCCAGATTTTCTGGGTATCTAAATTGGATAAGACTGATTAAAACTTGATTTTTATATATTAATTACAATACGTTATTTCTATATACAAGCATTTAAACTTACACATTATGCCATTCACAGAACTCTCTTTAACTCAACATGCATTTACAATTATAAACGTAAATTAAATGTACAATTATACATTTAAATATAATTAGGCAAGATTGACAAAATGTTAAAGTCATGTAACACTATTGTTGCTTTAGACTTATGAATGAGAATCAAATCACTGAACCTTAGTTTGACCCTAAAACTTCAACAATTAGGCATAAATCATTAGCCAGATGCATGTTAAAATGAGGCCAAGCTGAAAAAGAAGTGTGTAAATGAAAGTGAAGTTAAAGTGGGAACGGCGTGATGCCCTTTCACCTGTGGCATCGTGCCAGATCACGGTGGAAAAAAAACTTGCACGTTGTCACATATGACACTAAACAATACTTGTTTCCCTCCGAGCTGCCTGGAAACAGCTTGCTGGTTCCTGAAGATGGCAGACCCTGGAGACCACAAGCTCCCAGAGGTACAGGGAGGAAAACATTAGTAACAAGATAACAGGGGAGGAGAGGGCTCAGAGAGCATCATCAAGGTTTCTTTAGGTACCTGGGCCTCGGTCATCAGTCATCATTGATAACAAAAGGGTGGGTGGAAATGGTCGAATTAATCATAAATGTGATTATTACATTCAATATGATACATCTAATAAATATCGCTGCTGTCCTTCTTAAACGTCGTATCTCCATATTTAATTACAGCGTCTTTCTCCATTTCCTCAAAAACAGCAAATTTGGACATGCCGAGGTTTTAGAAGGATAGCACAAAATTGACATATCAAGGTACTCTAGGGTGGTTCAAAGGATGTCATTGTATTATTATGGCATAGATCTAAACTATTGTAGCAAAATATCACACATCCAGAAACCTTTCTATAACCGTGGTATCATATGATGATGCATAAAATGGATTTCGCAATAGTCAAATCAATTATAAAGTAAACAACCAACCAAAGCCCAACAGAAACCTCTAAGGAAACTGTAGAGTCAGTCAGCGACTGCCATTCACGGAGGAGAATTCTGCTGAGACGGTGACGGCTTCATTACACTGGCCTCACTTACCGCCTGGAAAAATTAATGATTTAATGATGGAAGTTAAGAGTTGACACCACTGCAGCGCTTCTGTGCTAACTCAGAAATAATGAACGTGTCATTAATGAGGGGCTGGGTGAGAAACACCTGATCTATCCCCCCCTCCCCTCCGCTTATCCGTCTATCCTTCCATTTCTATCCCTCTGTTGAACTGTCTATTTCTCCAATTATCTGTTTATCCATCTATCCCTTAGCTTATCTCCATCACTTATAAACATCCACAGCTGAATCAGGGCATCGCCTGGGCCACCTCTTCTGCGTCGAACCTCTGTCTATCAAGAAACTCCCACACACACCGAACCTCTGTCTGTCACTCCTACGCAGTGTGCTTTACTCACGCATGCACACGCATGCACACGGCAGCCCTTCACCTGGAAGACGAGGACTCTGTTATACTGTCTGTCCCCCCACACACAACTGCACTATTTACACAGCATCTCCCGAGAGACGGTCTCCCTCCATCAGAGCAAACCCCTGTCTGTCACGCTCATAACCCCAGACGCAAACACGCGGCAGGCACGCGCTGAGAGAACCACATCCGTACACACCTGTCAAGAGAAGAATGTTTAATTTGAACAGGCCTGCCATTGTTTGATAAGATAATGACTGGGGTGGCTGCAATAATCATTTCTCGCATTCATGCCGGGTACGGAATAATGAAAGTGCGACCCGACGCTTCCCCAGATTCGCTAAACAGTCATCAATAAGTTTTGTGGTAAATGTTTTGAGAGACGACATTAAACAAAAACACAACTAAAAAAGGAACTATAATCTTGTTTTAGCGAGATTTGTGTTTTAATCACATATATTAAGCATGAAATTAGGGAATAACGTTTGTTTGTGGAATTTAAAATGGTTGCTCTGTATTCATAAATTCTTAAAGGGACAGTTCGCCACAAATTAAAGTCATATCAGCGTTTACTCATCCTTGTGTCATTCCAAACCCGTATGACTTTCTTTCTACTGTTGAACACAAAAGATGTTTCGAAAACTACAAACTACATTGGCCTCTATTGACTTCCATTGTATGGACGCAAAACCGCTGAGACATTTCTCAAAACATCTTCTTTTGCGTTCAACATAATAAACAGTCATATACAGGTTTTGAACAACATGAAGATAAATAAATCATGACAGAATTTTTAGTTTTGTGTTTAAGTTTCCAACGAAAATCCCTATTTTCTGATAGGGATTGCAAGCATAATGCAAAAAAAACAATGGCCATCTATGACAAGAACTTAGTGGATTTGAAGCAGAACATCTCCTGGCAGATGACATTTGTTGAACATCCCTGAACATATGGACTATATGGCATTTCTCTCCGGGTAGCCAAATCTGTGCATTTCCCTTATGCTGCTGAGGTACAAATGTTCCAATGACTAAACCAAATTGAGAGCTTTTCCCCCACAGTTAACATTTTCTTAAGCATTGGTTATGACAATTCCTTTTATGAATTTAACCAGACCTATTACACACAAAAGGACCACAACGCAAAACGTTAATTTACCTTTCTTATTCTCTCTGGCAAACCCTTCAATTACGACACACTACACCACACGTACAGTACAGTATTCACAAATACAACTTTACAATTTAGCATCAGAGGCACCTCTTGAAACCTGCTTTCAGAAAGCTGTCGACGAGAGGCATTTTTAACTTTTGACAAATAAACAATGCCGCCCCCTGAGCCTGCTGTGCTAAACACCACTCGCCGGCCGAAATAAATGAGAAGGAAAAGTGCCCGGGATTTTAAGGAGAAAGCACACATTTCACACAGTTGCCTTGTGGGTAATATATTGTATCATGGCCTTCCTGCTGGGCGTATTTCATATAGATAATGACAAATATCTATGTGAACGAGTGGGTTAGCTAATTAAGATTATAGCTACCCAGAGAAGTGTCTCGGTGCAGTTTGCACTCAGCAAGGCGCTGCCTTCATTGTGGGAAAAGCAGCACCGTTTAAACAACAGGGTCCATGTCACCTGGTGAGCAATTGATACCAATTATACCATATCATAAAGTAACCCAATTTAATAGTCAGGGAACCAACATGGGGCATTTGGCTCATTTAAGAGACAACTGGAAAAAGGATTAATTTCTAGCAGTGAGCTGTCATTGTGTCGTGATGATAAATCCCACCTAAACGTAAGGGTCTGACTGTCACAAATAAGGCTGGGGATGAGAGCAATTAAACCCGACCTGACGGCGGAGAAGGGCAGTAATTAAGTGCTTTATTGTCTTTAGCCTTGCTATTGCTTTTGGCAAGTATTTTATGTTAGTTGTAGATGAATATAAAAAATAGTCTAAATCCAGATCTGATTTTAAACAAATAATCCATTGAATTTTAAGAATATAGAAGCAATTTTACAATACATGTTTTTAAAATATATAATAAATAACAATGCATAAAATAACATAAGTAAAATTATATATTGACAATTTAAATTTAGTCTGTATTCAATATTTTTCTTAGATTTGTTCACCATTTAAGTTATGCTAATACATTATCGTTGAACTGGGGGACTTTGTTTCATTTGAAAAAAGTAATGCCACAAAAATGGGATGTTGTTAAAGGTGAAATGGTCAAAGTTAAACTAAAATTGTATTTATTTATTTTGAGGAAGAGATCAAATCTGACCCACAGGTTTCATGAGATTCACCAAATTCTTTTTAAACTTTAACTACATTAAACTATCTGATTCATGGCAAAAGGAAAACAATAAAAAATCTGATGTGCCCTCTTGAAAATAAAGTTGCTACAAAAGGTTCATAAGAACACTTTTCCACCAGAATGAACCCTTAGTGAAACCAAGCGATTCTTCTTATATTAGAGGTTTTCTAAGACCAAAAATGGTTCTTCTATGGCATTGTGTAGCATCTTTATTTTCTAAGAGTGCTGCTTAAAATATCTTGCCATGAGAAGTACTCGAAAGATCATGAGATGCCGATAGAAACAGGTGGATATCAGTAGAAAATTTGAACTGCATTTTTGCAGCTATTCAACTTAAGGAAAGTTTAGAATAACCATTAAAAATGGAAATATTGGACAAAAAATTTCACAGAATTCAAATAAAACTGGCTCCATTGTGAACGCTATAATCCACTCTTAATCTGGATCAGGGATTCCAGTGTGTTTTTTCTACTTCTCTCTCTCGAGGCAGCAGTTGCTCTTCATCCTCGCCTTTGTGTACACGCCGGCCTCCTTAACGTTTTAGTGGGGCTTTGACTGGCTGAACTTTGATCTGATGTCTTCATTGACGAGAACGGCAGGTTACCCATTCAGGATGCAAATCCTTTACCAGAGCCTATAGGGACTTTGTAAAAGAGAGAGAGAGAGAGAAGCAAGGTGAAAGAGGGGGAACGAGAAAAAGAGTATGCGTCAGGAAGAGCGGGGGGGCTCCGAAGGAATCCCGCGTGAAGTTGAAACAATCGCCCCGCGCACACGCACACATGCTCTCTAATCCACATTGCAATATGGATTAAAGCAGGGGATAACCTTTCTCAACGTGCAAGAAAGAGTGCTGCAAGAACGAGCCCGGGGTGGGCGGCCAGGGATCTTCTCATAATAAAGCAACGCTGTATAAAAGCATGCTCTGTGTCAGGAGCTTGTGAATGGGCTTCAATGCAGCCCCATTCCCAGGCCTGGTGGGGTGGCTTGCCAAAGCCTACCTAGAGCCAACTAAGCGTGAGTAATCCGTCCACGCTCAATGGAGGGGTGAGCCCCATTCAGCCCTCTCAGAAGTTTAAGAGTTGATCAATTTATTATCTGTGGCGATTAGGGCCGCTGGCCCAGTCACCTTCTTAAAGCCAACGGTCCATGGAGAAAAGAATAGAATTAAAAGTGTCAGAGCGGAGAACGAGTCCCTGTCTTTGCGAGACTAGCCTTCCGTTGCCGAGGGTCTCTAATGGCAATAATAATGTGCTTGAAACCTCTGATTTGAAATGAACCAAGGCAAGAAAACTGATTTCATGCTGTGACAGTTTATACATTGCCGCCGGTAGACAAACGGGCCGTTGAATAGGCACTGCACCATCTAATTTTGTTTCCGGGGGAGAGAAAATAATCGCTTTGTTACACAGGTAGAAAATTGGGCATTTTCAGTCATTTTTTATTCCTACAGTCTATTTTAGATATTTTAAAGGGAAAGCCTAAAAAAGGCGCGATTGTTGTAATTACGAGAAAAAAAGGCTTTGTCCCTTTAACAGGTTGTAATGACAACCGAGTTAACTGAACTGTGTTGAAATATGCTGAAATAAACTCTACAAGTCAAACAAGCTTTGTTGGCCTGATATACACACCCACTTCAACAGCCACAAAGGGTGCAGTGGTTTGGGACAAATCTTAAGAGCTCTCCTCGCACACTTCTGAGCACATGGATAAACAGTTTTATTAGCTCAATTCACAATACCCATCGGCTTCTTTCTTTTTTTTTTAAGAACGTTAAATGCCACAAGTAACCAAACAAACAAAAATGAGTGCCGATGGGGCGTGCAGTGAGGCCAAATCCCTCAGACGCACGGCCAATTATTGCCACCCGAAACGCTACTTGTACTGTTACTTGTGTAATTTAAAGTGTTTTAATACTAAAAAAGTGCTGCTAATACACCAAACTATAAAAAATACAAGAAAAAGTGCTTAAGTGAAATTCAGTTGTGCTTGTTATTTGTAGCAAAATATGAGTTTAACGGCCACCCTGAAGCTTGACAATATGACCGCCTTAAAGAGACCGTTCACCCAAAAATAAAAATGTTTTCATCATTTACTCACCTTCGTGTCATTTCACACCTGTATGACTTTCTTCTGCAGAACACAAAACAAGATATTTTAAAGAATGCTGGCAACCAAACAACATTGACGCTCATTGAATTGCATGAACACAAAACCACAGAGACATTTCTCAAAATATCTGCTTTTGTGTTCCAGGTTTTGAATGACGTTAGGGTGAATAAAGGATGACAGAATTTTTATTTTTTGGCCAACTATTACTTTAAACCATGTTGTCATAACAATCCATCCACACCTTTTCATGTAGGCCTATAGCCTGATATGCAAACACATTTTCACATCAAAAATCTGCACTTACAATGTATAAAATGCCTGAAAGCCATACTTTTAGTTACTTAGAAATACATAGAAATAGTAAACACAGTAAAACACAAAACAATTATAAGACCGAAAACATTGCAACTTAATCGGTTACTTTGTATGATGATTAGCTTTATATCGTAATGTATTACCACAAAAGCAACAATCTTCAACACACAATAAACTGAGAGCACCGGATTTCACGTCAATGTAACAATCGTATCAAGCAAGACATTTCAGCTCTTGCTAGAGAACAGAGAACAGACTGGCTCGGTGCATGTGCTCATGGCCCTGTGTTTGAGAGGTCACAGTCGAGCCACAACAAGCCACCACCTCATTACCCAAACTAAATATCTCGATTCTCTCTATTAAACTCATGTGACAAATATGCTACATATTCACATGGAGCCTGCTCAAAATTGAGGCCGATTTGACAGACCCAGTGCGGAAAAGAATCTTTCATCGCCGTTCTCACAGTCAATTGACTGTGTTGTTATTTGAGAGTGTGTGTGTGTCCTACAGTCATTATGTGCAATTCAGGCAAGCACGTGGATGGATGTGTGTACAGGGCTTTCAATCATGTTTATGAGGGGCTGTTTGTGCACGTGTGCGTGTCTGTTGTGACTCTTCCCTCTGCAGTCAATTTATCTTAATGTGAATTGAACGCGCTAACAACTCCAGCGCCGCCAGACATCATTTCGCATCAATCATCTGTTATCAGCCGCCGTAATCTACAAATGGCAAGTACTGAGTGATTATGACAACAAACAGATTTACTGTAACGTATGGAAAGGAAGAAAGACGTAAGGATTCTTTGCATGTGCAATTTTGAAAAAAAAAAGAATGCAGGGAAGTGCGCATATAAAAAGCTATTCAAATAGTGTACACAATTTGGGATTATAGGAAGTAACAAATGTGTTCTCTAGTCTCTCAACTTCTGTCATCATTTACTCGCCCTCTTGTCATTTCAAACCTGTATGACTTTCTTTCTTCTGCGGAACACAAAGAAGATATTTTGAAGAGAGTCTGGTAAACGAACAACTAAGGTACTCATTGACTTGCATTGGTTTCGTGTCCATACAATAGAAGTGAATGGGTACTGCTATTGTTCGGGTACCAACATTCTTCAAAATACCTTCTTTAGTGTTTTGCTGCAAATTTACAAACCATTCATCCAAAAGACTTTAATCAGTTTTTGTAACATGTAGCCCAATCTCTCGTTCCCTTAACAGGGTGCGTGTCTGCAAGAAGACGTGTCAGAGCCCCTGGGACAATCACCTTTCTAATGCAATAACAAAACAGGCCATTGTCTTGCGCATAACACCTTAAATTAGCAAAGCCACTTTTCTTGACACCAATGCTTCCTGATTAGACCTGTTAGGAGCTGGGGGCCAATCAGAGGCTACGACCATGGGGCATTCCTTTGTGACATCATTAAGGTAATGTGTGGGAAATGGCTGATTTGGATCCCTGGGCTGGTCACTGTTGCAGTTTGCCGGTTAGGAGTGTTGTGTCGGGTAGGGGAGGTGTGAGAGTGTATGTGAGGGGCTGTTCACCTGTTGCTTTGGACCCTTTCGCTGGCCTTCAGCTGCGTGTTGAAGCCTCTTGGGGAATATTACGTGGGTCAGGTCTAATACAACAAAAGAAAAATCCCTTGGGTGTGATCTTCCTGCAATAGCAAAGGAAAGCTTGAGAAGACGCACATATGTGCATAAACTCTTGTTGAAACACACAACTGTAAAGAATAAAAACTACCATTACCCATAATGCCACATTGAATTTTCTGTATGACCACGTCGAAACTTAATCCAGTAATTGCATTCTCTGCTTTACTTTTAAAAGGATAGTTCACCCAGAACACAAAAATATGTTTTGAAGAACATTTGTAACCAAATAACATTGCCACCCAATGACTTGCATTGCATGGACACAAAACCGTGCCTCAAAATATCTTCTTTTGGGTTCTACAGGAGAAAGAGTTACATACCGGTTTTGAATGACATGAGGCTGAACAAATAATGACAGCAAATTTTATTTCTGTGTGAACTTTCCCTAAATAAGGAGGAATTTGATCATGCATTCAATGCATTTAATTGAATGGAAGATGTGTATTCTAAGTTCTCCAGTCCAGCAGAACGAAAACTTAGCACAAGGTCAGATGCCCAAAATATGTCAACAACATTCTCAATAGCTATTACATCCATGGAAACCTTCACTAAGCTACCATTCTCATGGTGTCCGTCCATGCTCTGCATTACAGCAATGCAAAGGAATGAGAGGCCTATCAGAAACTAGCCAACGTCCTGCATAGGATTCCCGCCCTCCCCATTTATATGGAAAACAAAGGTTTACGCCTTGACCCCACCCTCCATCAATCAAAATATTTACAATGGCCTCCCATCTGTCCGCTGAACTGAAGCAGCCCTGGTGCTTCTGTTCCTCTTCCCATTAAAAGGGCTTTTCCTGGAGAGTCGTGGGTTTGCATGACCCCCTGGCTGCAGTGAGTGCTCGGGGAGGTCATTAAAACCGGCAACATCACCAAGCTTTAATGACAAGCAGAAGATGTACTTCCTCTCTAGTGGGACTTGCTGGTTGGCGGCTATTCGCAACACCGACTCGGCAAGCCTACGCTTGGGTTCAGGAGAGGGTATAAGATTTAAGCATTCAGGGGTTATACATTTGCATTGGGTTTAGGCTAGATCCAGTCTTCCGAAAGATCAACAACATCAACATAAACTGGATGCGTGTTCATCGAGAAAACAAGCCAATGTTTATATACAGTACGTACAGACTTGGCACCACAAAAGTTGCTAAGCAGTAATGAAAACGCAATTCTATGCTACGTTTTGTGCTGTACGTATTACTCTAAAACAAAACAATGTCCAGCATGACAGACTGGAAATACAGCTAATACAGTCGGCCCCGCAATAACTTTTTTTGTATGGCGGGCATTCAAATAACAGAATCGGTTACAATAAAATTATATTTTGATATGCTATGAATGTCTCCTTTCTAAAACCCATTTCAATTCAGCCCAAAAACAAAAGGCACTGTCTGCTTCAACATCACTTTGCCCCCAGACTCGCTGATTGTTCAACTATCTGCCACTCAATGATAAAAGCGCCACCCAAAAGCATGGCTTCCATGTTTCTCTCCCCATCTCTCCTTTGTCTCCCAAAACGGTGTAATTTCAGAGATTGAAGTCCTCGCCGGTGGCTTCATTCCCCTGCTCTGACAACAATAGGACCCAAGTGCTTTCAGGAATGATGGATAAATTACTAGGTAGTAAAATATTATATCTAAGGTAGGTGATGGGTCCTTTTCTGCAGGGCTTGTCTCCATCAGTCTCATGGCACTGAAGGTAATTATAGTCTGTTGGATTGTCTCTCGCTCGGCATGGGAGAAGGCTCCGCTGTTTGTCATGAACTCATCTCGCCGAGCGATAGAACAGTAATGGTTCGAATTAACATCTGTTGCCTGGCTGGCATTGTGAAAGACTGTGACAGCTTCACTACTGACCTTATCTGATTATTGACCAAAAAAAGGTGAACAATTAGCTCCCCTCCTACGGGCCAATAGCTAAAATTACAATGTATATTGTATATCTGAGTGAAAGACTGTCAATGGGCTCAGGTTTGTCATGCCGCTTTATCACATCACATTCATTTGGTCATTTACAGATGGTGGGTAAAACCTGTTATTTGGGGGTAATCTGGCCATCTGATGTTCCATGGTGTTTGTCTAAGGTTAGTGCTTAGGTCCAGCAAGTCAAAGCATGATCGGATCAGCAACACAACAAACAAATATCAACAGTAGTTTGCAGGGTTAATACATGACTTTAAACTATAAACTTTAGAGCAATTAAGTGTAAAGGGGATAGTTCACCCAAAAATGAAAATGCTGCCATCATTTACTCACCCTCAGGTTGTTCTAAACCTGTATAAGTTTCTTTGTTCAGCTGAAAACAAAGACAGACATTTGGAAGAATGTCAGCAACCAAGCAAAAATAAACTTTGTCATCATTTGCTCGTAGATATCTTTCAAAACCTGAATGACTTTGTTAGGTAACAAAAAAGTTTTTATTTACTAAGAATACTCTGTATGTATCAAAAAGCCATTCATGTACATACAGTAAAAATGAAAGTGAATGGTGATGACGTCCCAAGTCTACTGTAGTACTTCAGAAGACTTAAAAATTGCATTCTAAAAATTGGTTAAGACTATATTGTAGGTAGTTGTAGACCATTTTAAGAATGATTTTAAGTTATTTGTTGGATGTATGTGCGTTTCCACATCTTTCCACAAAACAAAGTCAGGCATTTAAAACTGGAACAAATTCACTACTGCCTTCACAACATCTGTATGCTTGATGCAACAGTCCATCCACATCTCCTGCAAAAGGAACCACCGTCTAATTCACCTCAGAACCAACTTGACCCTCTGACAACCGTAAAACGACAGCAATGTTAAAGCTTTTCATTCTCAGTGTGATATTTGAGTAATGAACATTACAGTGGGCAAATATCATCTGCCTTGCCCATAAACTCAAAGCTGAGTAAGGCGAAGACGAGAGATTCCGCCGCTCTTCAATTTGTCCTTCCGAGGATTGTCTTTTATTGATGGCTTTCTAGGTCAGCGACCCTCTGTGCCGTTCAAAAGATCTAAGAGGCACCCAGATGGGCCCTCTCAAGAAGGAGCCCATTGTGGCAGACTTTCTATAGTGTCTTACAAATGAAATGCGTAGGAGCCATTAGCCCGGAGTGGATTGTTTTAGGGGGTGGGTGCCCCTCTCGTGGGGGGTAATGATGACAGTCTGGGCTACAGATCAGTCATCAAAACAATTGTGTTTCGGGCCTTTTCTTTTGACGAGAGACTTTTGCTCGACTCTCTCGCTCTCATTGCTCTTAACTGAGAATAAACTCCCGACTCGCCGGACAATAAGGAGCAAAGGAGTTTCAAGTCAAGAATGGAGCAATCTGTTGGTTTTACAATGCCGGGATTGGGTTTGAAGTCAATTCTAGAAAAGAAAAGGCTGTGACTGATAGGAGAACTGCTTACATGAGAAAATAAATGAATAAAATCAGGTTTTTACTTGCCTTGATATACTGAGATTAAATGTTCACCAAGTCACAAATGCAGCAGGTGAGGCACCTCCTGTTGCCTTAAGGGATTGGAAAGGCAGGTGTCAGCTTTCTACCTTGCTCAGAGCTGTTCGAACTCCCACAAATCTTGTGTGAATTCAGCATATAAGCATTGGCTGACTCTGACATCACCTTATTGAATTAGGCTGTTTGTGCAGGTAGCCACTGGAGCGTTCAGCTTGAGCTCTGGTTCTCACCTGTTGACAGGTGGGACAGACATGAGAGTTACCTCAGAGGAAATTAGACGGGAATCTAATTTGAATGCCAGCTGTTTTTACGCAACAGAAAAGCTCCGGAAGTCGTTCAATGAGGTTGTCTAAGAGCCCTAAACAGAAGGGTTGAAGAACAAATGTTCTTTGACTGACACCTAATATTGCGGAGATGAAATTAATTGTATTTGAAAAAACTGAAAAAGCGCTTTGAATATTTAATAAAAAAAGTAAAGTAATATTTCTTATTAATTATGTTGTTTCATTGCAAAGAAACCACTAAGCCAAAACCAAACTATTCTTCAAAACATAAAATTTCACTAGTAAGAAACAAAGCAATCCAACAAATTTTACATTGATGTAAATGAAGGACAAAGGCTGTAAGAGCTGTCAACAAAAATGTAATGTACTCAAATGCAGTCATACAAAGAAGCCACGATCGACAACAAAAAATCTCAAATTAACACAATGCAACCATGGGTAACAAGCTAAATTTCGCTAAACCCCCGTGATCAAATCCAATTGTGATCGTGTTGTTTGATTATCATATCTAATTTGTAAGTTGGGCCGGTGGGACCACGGATCTCTGTAATCCTCTTTCTCTCTTCCACGCTTTGCTAATTTCAGTCTGTAATGTTGTCTGGTTGTGTGGCAGCAATTGCTATCAGCAACAAGCCTCAAGGGAAGTCTGATCTGACTGCTGGGGCCTTGCGGATTGATCTACAGGCCTATCTTGCTTTATTTGCATAAGCGGTAGGCAGTTTTGATAATGGACAGACAGGTGTCAAGCATTCTGTGAGGGTGGGATACAATCATGACTGGGGGTGCTGTAATTAACCCTGATGGCAGAAATGTTTTCATTAAGAAACATGAGAAAACCATCTCTCTATGGACGTTCTCTTTTGAGGAATAATGAATGCAAAGCAAATGCAATGCAGTAAAATAACTAATATGATAATGAATTGTATAGAAAAGCATAGTTGGATGCTATTTCAGATTTAGCGTATTTAAGCCGCCCTGTCCGCTTTTACACTATTACCAAATACATCACGAAACCACAACCTTTCAACAGACTTGTTATCCTTCAACAACCTTCGTTTTGTCCAACACTTTCCCACAACCAAGTGTGTTTTTCTATTTGGGACCCCCCAGCTTGAAACATTTCCAGTTCCTCAAGTTCCCCACCGTGCCTGACTGCCCATCGCAACAGACTAGGACTCATGCGGTTATTTAAGAGAGAAGCGGGTCGATGCTGTGGCCTTGTGCTTATTGATCCTTTCCAACCAACAGGCATGTCCATTTCCCTCAGCACACAGTGGGACAGGAACTACTGCTCACCTCCCTGGAAGTACCTTCTATCAGCTCATAAGAAGAGGTCTGATGATGTGAGGGATTTTCTAGGAATGCTGCTTTGAAGATGCGGGAATGGGCAGCTGTGAATGGTGAGATTCCTGAGAGAAAAGCAGCTCCTAGGATGGAGGGGTCTCTCAGCAGGGTCTGTCACTGTCGAACTATGGCATTCAAGGTATTCTCTGGACAAAAGGAAACTTCTACCAGCTTGCTCGACCACTTTTCTCATCCTTTTCGAAATTTGCAAGAGGAATCTATCAGAAGTTGAGAAATGAGAAAGGAACATTTATACTACCAGTGAAAGGTCACATACTCAATTCTCGTTTATGAAATCAGCAATCTATCTGAAATCCCAATCTATATGATATCCCAAATTCGGCATCTTTTATGTACTCACCCTTAGCCTAAAATCTGTAAAATCGTGGCATTTTATCAACCAGTTTCTTGAGGCATCACTCAGGGATGCTTTTAAACAGCACTGAGGGACTTTCCAAGCTTTTTTTTTACTTTTCTTCCTCATTCAGAACAAGGCACCCATTTTATTAAAACTGCATGTTTGTTCTGTAATAAAAAATATTTATGTGATCCTACACTGTTCGTGGCTGTTAGTATATATGAAGATTCTCATGATTTCTAAAGAGACCAACAAGCGTGAAAGCAAGTCCTAGAACTCGCCCTGCAGCTAACATTTCACTTCCTTTGATTAATCTCTGATATACACCAGATAACCCCAAGCAAGTGTTCCTCATCAAACATCTGCGATCATCAGATACAAATCAGTAGAAAGTCCCAGCGGATTTGGACATCATCGCAGGTCACTGCAGTAATCATACACAGAATGGCTGATCTGACCTCTAACATTTCAATATGGGACTATGAGAGATCCAGTCACTGATAGCTATGACTGCAAATGGCCAACTCATTTACAATCCGAATCCCATTTGATTCCCAGCATCTCTCCCAGGCACCTCTCTCCGCAAGCTGTACCACCCGCCAGCGAGCCGGCGACAGAGAGCCAGCTTGCCACATATGGATCGTCCCTTGATATCATTCAGTCAGCGTGTAATCTTATTATGCAAAGTCTTAATCCGCACCTATGTCCCAATGCCCAAGGGTGGCAATATTGTGATATCAAGGTTCTGGTAGGTCATGTTGTGTGATCCCTGCTCTATTCTTTGCTGAAGATGGGGGACTTAAAAGACATCCCCAGAGCCCAAAGAAAAGGGGAGAAAGAGAGAGAGCTGGGGCGGGACCAGATGTATGGTTTTGTGTTTTTTTTTCTTTTGGAGGACAAGATTGACATGAGGTCTCCAGCTAGGATTAGACTTGATTTGGAGCTGTGGGACTTTTTCCAGCAGGCACATTATTGGACAAGGGAATAAGGGGCCACCAGCATGGCAAAATTGGATCAGGATTGGCCTTCGCTGTGAGTCAGCGATGGTAATGTCGACCGCTAACACGGCAGCTGCCCTGCAGATCTCTCTCTCTCCTTTCAGGTGAGGCCACCTTCAGTCATTCGGAAACGGAGCGGATGGAAATTGAGCGAGGGTGGGAGACCCAAAGAGATACGAAGTTTGGTGATGGGGGGGGGGATAATTTTGATGTCTGTGAGATTTAGCACAAGTGTAATGGGATTAAAAGAAACACCTTTGTGGCTGGAAAAAGCCACCTGGTGTTGAAAAGAGAAGAGAAGCAAGAGAGAGACAGACACAGACAGAAAGAGAGAGAGGGAGAAGACTAATCCGTTCCCACCTCTGGGATGTCATTCAAAAAGCTCAGAGTGATTTCCGCTCTGCTTCCTTCAAGCTAATTCCATCACCAGGAGCGACGGGCAATGGGAATAAAAGGGCCGCGGCTCATTATCCCAGCCGCGGCCCAAAACATGCAGACATTCCCGTTCCGCTCGGAATCGATACCGCCTGATGGGTTTTAGGCCTGGAAGTCATGGAAGAGAAGATTGATCGAACAAACCGATCAAAGAGCAGCACTTCCTGAAGGAGAAACATAGGAGAAGAAGGGATGACATCAAAGGACAGCTCAGGTGTGGCGGACGCTTCGAAATGACACATCAACAGCTACAGTCTCTACAATTACCACCTACTGCCTCTCACTCCATGCCTTTTCTTCTCCAGCGGAGGTATAAGGCCAATAACCAATTATGAGATTGGCAAACAATGAAGTGGCATCTCCAACTAAGCGACGCGTGGCCAAAATACTCCTTGATGCATTTTATGTTCAGACATTTATTAGCCAGTCCACCTCCTCTGAGACGTGCTATTGCTGTGCCTAACACAGATAGCATTGTCAACCTTGCTAAACCCACTAAGCATCCGTCTGCCAACCTGCATGACATGCTTACATTTAAAAACATGGTGTGTGACGAGCAGGTTGACATAATTATCGGCAAGGGAGGAAAGTGTGTGTATTTGGCGTCGGGGGTGGGAGCTTGTTTGTTAACAAGCAGGAGTTATTTTTAAAACCAGGTCCTGACATGTCCGGGCTTGCGGTGGCAGGTAGGGTGCACCTGAGGGCCCAGCGGCCTTGTAGTGCGTCGGTGCTGCCGCACGGCGAGTCTACGAGCACATCAGGGACGCTGTGGGATTGCGACTCCCCTTGGCAACTGCTTTCACAACAAATGTGTAAATAGCTTTAAAAGAAAACAGTCATGACTCAAATCCACCAATTCATACATGAAATGGATGGCAGAGGCCAGGTTACAAGTTACAAAAAAAAAATGTTTAAAAGAACTCAACGGCTTTGAAATGTTTTATATGTTCTGTGTGGTTATTTTTGAGCTTAATAATACTGTATACCTCATGCTCTCTTTTTCTGTCTCTCACACACAAGCAAAAAGATCTAGCAATGCATGAGGGCTGTTAGTATTATTGCCAACTGAATGGAGAGGATGATGGGATAGGCTGTAAACCTCAGGGTCTGTCATAAACAAAACGGACAACCACAACACAAGCAGTCAGCTCTTTGCACACATTCTCGGCGCAGATTGTCCATCAAGAGAAAACAAAACGAGAACGAAAAATATAGAACCTTAAAGGTGAAGTTTGTAATTTTAAGTTTTTTTAATAAAAACTGCTACTTTCTCTTACCCAATTGAAAGTGCAGGGACAACAATAAGCCGTCTGATTTTAATAAGGTTAAATGTTTTTTTTTGCATGGTCCTACTTTACGGTACTGCAAGCTTGTACACATTTTTTTAGATGGGCAGAGCAGAAGGGTCAGAAGTGGGGTTTTTTTGTATTCGCCTCTTAGAATCACATCCCAAAGATATGTTTATTATATTAACATTTTAACCTGTTCAAAAGGTTCAAAAATAAAGATAACACAAAATTTAACTAGAGATTTCTTTGTAAAAAAAACGTAATGAAAAAGTCTCATGATTGCTCAAAAGGCGACACCTGGTCCCCTCCAAAACTTTGGCTGAATGCACTGCCTTGTCTCATTCTAAAGATGAGCTTAGATACGAGTTAGGGTTTACCACCGGAGTTAAATGAGAGACCACCACAGCAAGACAGGTGATGAAATTTCATTCAAAGAAAAGGCTCCACTCTTTCTCCCACTCAGAGCGGAGGCTTTTCTTTGACAGAAACTCTTTTCAAGGCTACCTGTGAACTGGTAGAGATCAGTGAAAACTCTGCCTAGATTAACAAGAGGTTTTAGGTTACCGCTTAAACATACGTCAACACGACACAACAGGAGATCCACAACAACAATAACGTGAGAACAATCACCAAACAGTCAAGGTTCTGCTCAACAACTGTGAGCGACAGAAAGACACACCAGAATTCATTTGTCACTACGTCACTTGTCTACAAACTTTAAAAGACAGTTTTGAGTTTTAAAACTTATATAAGTCAATTAACTTGTATTAGAAAATAAGATAAAAATTTGGCAATATTTTCCAGCTCAAACCGTTCTAATAGTTATTGAACTATTGGAATAGTACAACAACAACAACAAAAAACTTTCAATATAAAATAACCAAATAACTGCGATTGGTCTATCACCTTCTAACTGAAACCTAAAAGACATAAAATAATGTTTCTTAACATGGGGTCAGGGTCCATTACGGGGCCTCAACATGACTAAAATGACAATTCAAAATAAGAAAAAGCAAGCATTAAAATAAGCGATAAATATCTTTATATTCTGAACACATCTTTCTATATCAAAGTGTAGAAAATGCTATTGGTTGGAAATTGTGAGTAGGGATCCATCAAATATTATTTTGGACAGAGGGATGCCTGAAAGTAAAGAAAAAAGGTTAAGATCCATCAATCGACACAATCTTAACTGTCCGGCCAGACCCACGAGTGCACGGCCGGTTAAAAGTTGGACCTCCTCAAAAATAGAATGATGTCTAGCATTGCACCGTAATGTGTTGTTGATCCTGTCTGCACGTATAGGGGAAAGCAAAGACTTAATTAGAGCTTTGACAACCCCACTCTCCGAAAGTGATGAGATTATCCGTAATTGATGTCACAGTAGATTACGGTTCGGTCCAATGCCGGTCCACTGGCAGGTCCAGCCTCGGTCCAGGCCTCAGGACATTGATGAAAAGCGTGGTTTTGCCACGTTCAAGCTGTTTCTATTGCGGGCCGAGATTTTAGCAAATAGCCGACTGTTTGAAGTTTAATAAAGCCATGACCCTATTCGAATGCCGCAACCTCGCAGATCCCCCAAAACTGAGTGGACCAGCTAACAATAAGGCAAAGAAAAGCTCATCATTAACTGAAGGGCCTTTTTCAACCAGTGATGTGTGGAGGCAGTTTGTCTCTTCATTGTCAGAGGAGGAAAAAAGTGCATTTATTTACATGCAAACAAAGTTAACAAGAGCTAAGAGGTTACTGAGCTGCGCGGTCCTCAAAACACGGGGCGGTAGAAGGAGGGGTCGGGAGAACAAACAGCACGTTTTTTCTTCTGGTGAAACGTCTGGTCTGTAAAAGAGCACGTCTAGCTTTGAGGAAACAACCAAAGGGCTTTCTGAGACACGGAGTCTAGTGTGACCCAGTTTTGGAAACAGCAATGCAGCACGTTTGTTGTGAGGTACATGTGAATGTATGAAATGCGTTTTACTCTATTTAGGACGGCTTTTTCTGATATGGTAATATGTATATTACACTTCCAGGATCTATGTAGAGCCCATTAAAGAATGGTTCACCTAAATAATGAAAATTCTGTCATTCCAAACCAGCATCATATACTTTCTTCTGTGGAAAAATACTATGAGATAGGTTTAAGAATGTACTGGCCCCTCTTTTCCCCCCAAATAGTGAATACAAATCCAGGTTGTGTAGTTCCAAAAGGACAAAAAAAAGTAGGTCATTTACGTAATGTACGCTATATGGGTTCCAAAGATAGCTTTGTTTGAGAAAAAGGAGCTTTGAGGAACACAACCTTTCCAGCTTGAAAATGTAACCAATCAAACATCAGATAACAATTAACAGCTTACACGTGACAAAAGCTAGAAATAACATGCTAGTGGTTATTTAAAAAAGACTTTTTATGGTTAATTCTGTAATGTTGGTTTGACAACCTGGATGTTCTTTTTTGTGGAAAATTAGGCTCAGTACATTCAACAACACTGTTTCAATTCCACAATGTATTTCATGGGAATAAAAAAAATATATAAATAAGAAACGTGTTTGAAACAAAATGAATGAAAGAAAGAAACCTTCTAAATATAACATTAAGAAAGCCTAAAAGTAAAACCTTGCAATTTGTATTTATTAATAAATATTTAATTTTAGAAAATGCTATAAAATTTGTATACTTGACATTTCTTAAATACTGCGCACAGCGAAATGTGCAGCCTCACACTTATAAACACCATTCTTGATAGCAAACAGATATTTTTTGCAAAAGAATCACTCCAACCAGAATAGTGGCAAATCTCTCGATTGTGGTTCTTCCTGTAAAAATCTATGTGTTATGTCCATAAAAACCCTCAAAAGAAAAAGAGGAAAAAAATTGTCCAATCAGAAACTTGTAGAATTCCAAAAGAATCAAGTAACCTTCTGAACTTCAATGCTGAGCGAACACGAATCGCAGCACACGACTGTTTCCGCTTCCTGTGTGTCCTCCTGCTCTAAGATGAATTCTCCACCACAGCGACAGCTGTACGTATGACACTCAGTGTCTGAAACAGAGAGAAGATTTGTTATGATCAGAATCAAGCGATTTTGATTCACACACAACAGTGCACTGACTAACCAGCATTCCAGTTCATTTCATCCAATGTTACATGAGCATCCACCGGCCAGCTCTGCTTCAGTTCACAGGCTGCAGAGAGAAATAACAACTGTGATGTTCGTCAATAAATGCATTAGCGAGATTCAAAGGAAAGGACAAACAAGACAATCATTATTGAGCTAGCATAGATTTATTTTAAGGGACACCACAAAAACAGAATGTTTGGATTTTAATTGTGTTCAATGACAGAGAGTAAAAGCATAGGTCAAAAACAGACCCATATTTTGGTTCATGAATACACAAATCACCTACAGGCCAATAACATTTGCCTGGTACATGACCGGCTAAAACTTCACCAACATATCACGCAGGCTCCTGAATTAGCTTGCTGACCATGAAATGCACCACCATCATTCAGAGAATTGTAGAAGTGCCAGTCTGAGCCTTTACGCTTAACACAATACCCGAAAGAAAGAGCATGGCTGAGGATTGTACAGTATCACTGTATACGGCCATTTCCACAGCAATCCATTGAAGTTCAAATGTGTAATTTTATCTACTAACAGAAATATAACATTGAGTACATAACTATGTCTTCAGACGTGTATAAAGACCTAACACAATAAAGTTTTATGTGTTTAATTACCTTAGAATGAGCTGTTTCTATCTACAAACACCACGGGTCCCCTTACATGGAATTCGCCATGTTGTTTCTACGGTAGCCCTAAACGGACAAACTGCTCTACAGAGCGCATTTCATAAATACGTTATCTAATTCAGCAAAGAATCGAAAATGTGACAACATCTTAGTTCTGTGTCAGGCACCGTAGTCCTTCAAAAGGGAGGATGGATCGGCGGCGTGAGCTAAATTTCATTCACTGGACAACTCGCTAACGTTTCATGAATATTTAAGCAATGATAACACATAAGATGTGGCCAGCTGGCGCTGTTCTGCTTAAAAAAAAAGATTAAAACCGTTTAAAAACCAGCATAGCCATTTGAGGTCTTGTGGTGTCCTAACAAAGCCTTTTTTCATCAACTTCTATGAATACACACAAATGAATCTTAAAATATTCATTGAATATTCAAGCAGTGAACACTTTCTATCTCAAGGTTTTAAAAAACGAATCCAAAACTATAAATGAGTGTGAAAAAGTGCAATATGACAATTAATTGTCAAGAGGCCGGGAATGAAATTAGACCATGTCGCTTCATAATGAATTTAAAAATCCGACATGTAACACTTCAATGTAACGATTTTTGTCATTCCTAGCGGACTGTCTGAGATATTGGCAATTAACAGGTTTGACTGCAACGTTTTATCCCGAGTCTCTTTAATTAGTTAAAGGAACATCCTAAGTAGGTGTCAGGGCAGTAATGTCGACTAATTCTTCATCATTCACATTGCAGCAATATGAACTGCAAATCGGATTTAAAGAGACGATTATGTAACCTTCTAACTCAAACTATACAAACAATACAGAGTTTCTCCAATGACACTAACCTTAAAAAAAGACGTTCCTCGTGTCTTTATGAATATTAATGACTGAATACATTTTTGAGAAATAGGGTCCATGAATATTTATGTGTAACTTGCAACTGTGAAAGATTAAACCAATCAGACGTGGCCTTTTAAATAGAGGCCACAGTATTTGACATCAAACCACGTCTGGTCAATAATGACACACATTTAGATGTGTAGTGCATGACTTCAGGGCAGGCTACTTAAGTTGAATGGGGATTAGTGTATCCTTTGAGCCAGCCAGAATCAATCCCAACCTTAATTAAAAGAGCCTATATAGACTTGAGTAAGAACCCGAGATTATTTCACATCCCGTCAGACTAAAATATAAACCGATGCACTGCAGCTGTAAAAACGCGAGAAACCTTTGACAAATGACAGATACCCAAATAAGATTTTTTTTGCTGAATGGAACCTAATTCTTTGTCTATTGAAACATAAAATCCATTCTATAATTATGAGGTCTATATAAAGTGTGTATGGTTTTAGCAATGATGTCACCATTTTCAGCGGAGGAGGTTAACTCCATCACTCCTGTGTGTGCATGGCAAACCAAAGCCCTGCTTTCTATGGACACTATTTTCAGTGGCTGTTGCAAGCTATGTTAGCAAGTAGCTGTGCAAAGCGTCCCCCACCCCAAAGGCAATGCTACAGCTACCCAGTTAATGGCGTACAGGATCCTGGATGTACACTTATTGGAGGTCCTAATGGTGGGCTGGGGAAGCTTTTTCCTTAGGCGAGCGAGTAGAGAGGCAGACTATCACTTCATGTAAAATTGTCCATGTGTGACAGACCTGACCTACATTCTCTCTTGCTCTCCCTCCCTCCTCCTCCATTACCCACAATCCTCATCATGCTCTTCTGTGAGGAGGCGTCTGGCCAGAGCTGTGGATTTTTAACATCTCATCTCATTGCTTGCTTAATTTAAATATCTACAATTTGCTCCCTTTATTATTTTTAGTCAAGGCACTTAAGGCAGAGGACAATATTATTTCAATACATTCTATGGAAAAAAATATAGGTTGTTGTTGTTGTGTGGTTTCCAAAGCGCTGTTGATGTTCTGCGTGGCTTTTTAGCTAAATATCTTCTTTTGCGTTCATAAAGAGGTCAAATGGCATGAGGATAAATAAAAGACAACAAAATATTTATTTTTGAGTGAACTATTTTAGGGCAGGCAGCAAGATGTGATGTATCGTTCATATCTGTGCCGAAGTTTAATACTTAAATTAGCAATAGTTATATAGTAACATTTAGTATATTTTAAACAGGGTATAATATGGGTTAATACGTCCCAAAATAAAACCCACCGATACACTCCAGCGCTCATTTTATATTTAAGAAACTGTTAATGCATGAGAGGAAATATAACTGAGGGTAGTAAAAGGGAGAAAACGCACCCCGTAGCTGGAGGTCGTACTCCTTCCTGCTCCGTTCATCACTCAAGATCTTCCAAGCCTGATCGACATCAATGAATTTCTGCAGAAGCTGCTCCGCCTCCCCTCCGGATAGCCCCGGTTTCTGCTTGTCTGGGTGAAACTACCAATCAGAACGCAGAGTTATGAGACCGACACATCATCAATGACATGTGGTTTAATCAATAATATTTAAAAAGTGTGTTCAGGCAAAAAAAATGAAAGATGTTTCAATTACTTCTTTTCAGAAAAGAATCTGATAACAGATCAATGCGATCACAAAAAAGGTAAACAATGCAAAGTGTGTTAAAGACAGCCTGTGCTTACGGACAATTTACCAGAGAACCAACAAATACAGACAGTGGCTCAAAAAGGTATCGGTTAGGAGAGATATGTCGTCTTAATGACAATTCTGGACAGGATGGGCAGTTAGAAGGTCAGAGGCCATCTCCTTCCTCCAGCCAAAAACACTAATGCAATCTCCACAACAAAATACTGCATGACAGTTCTGTGCTAACTGCGACCTCACAACTTCACTACGAAAACTATGGTAGTTTTTTTAACCCAAGAGTGAGCTTTAAGGCATTTTTTTGACACTCCCTTCAGACTTGAACGTATTCTTACAGTAACCTCATTCTTCTCCTTGAGGATAAATAGAGCGGCTGCGGCTATCGATTATTAGGGGTGAAGGGTCAGACAAGCTGCGGGGCTCTTCGTTCGCCTACTGGAGAAACAAAGGTTGAAAGGGGCAAACGGAAAACAACTTAGATCCTTTCGAGCAGGCCTTCGACCAATCTGTGATTATGCTCTGGCACTGGCGAGCGGAGCATTGCATGTGTGTTTTTGTTGAATGGTCGCTATAGTTCACAAACTGCGCCGCCGCCTAAGTCGGGTAATGATGCATGGGGCTACAAAAACCAACAGTCTGGGGCAAGCCAATTAATGTCTACAGCAATTATATTTTTAATTTTAAGTAACAGGAAGACTTGATTCAACTAATCATTTCAAGTAATTACGTTTAAAACTAATTGAGATTTAAGGGTGCCTGTTCTCTGTTGTTCCTCGTCCTCTCCCCTCTCCACCCCCCTATCTCTGTTTGTGTTTTTGTTGTTGTTTTCACTTTGTTAATGGGCAGCCAAAATGAGATGAGAAACAGAAAAGCAACTGTAGCAACAAGCCAAAAATTAACTTCCTGATTGAGAGGATCATTAACCCATCCTTGGCGTTCTGAAACCGAGGCAGCGCTTTTGGATTGGGTGAAAAAATGAAGTGCTCAGCCGCCTCGCTGCTTTCTCTCGAAAAAAGAGAGGCCAAGGAACCTTAACAGAAAGACGGTCAAATATATTTACTTAAATCATTCATAGAGGCCATCCAAATGATGGAAAGCTTCTTGGAGTGGGACCACATTCATGCTAGAGCTTTCGCACGATGCCGTCACATCCTTGTAGAATATCCAGCGGCCAAAATGTGCCATGAAAGCATCCTTCTTTAGTCACTTCTTGGTTTAATTAAAAGTAGCCTAATAAAAAGCATCAAAAACATTAAGATTAAGACCTACACAGGATGCCAGCTAAGAGGATTAAATCGATCTGTGTTTGGACGCTTGAGACCAGAGTACCAGAGGATGACCAAAGCTAACTAGTTAAAGTGAAAACTCGAGTTTTAAGTCTTCAACAAAATTACAAGAATATGCAATATTTATAAAAGCAGAATTAAACATAAAATTATTTTAAAGCAACTGCTTATGTGAATAGTCTTCTGAGCCATTATACAGTTGCGTTTAAAGCTTTGATACCTATATTTCATATCTAAATCACAGTCTCTGTTCGAAACTGAAGAAGTTACAGGTTGCAGATTTAACAGTAATTTAAATGCAGTCAAACAGTTTAAAACCAAACTTTTGTCCACACCTTACACAAGCAACACTCCCCCTGTGTAATATCTAAAACACTGTCTTTATTTCAGTCTTGTTGCTCAGTTTCAGTAAAATCCAGTTACCATGCAATCTAAACCTTCACCTTTCCCAAAGTAATACGGTCACATCTATTCTTATCCAGTACAGAAAACCAGAAACATCCCAACTCCGTTTCTGAACCCTGAGAACGGTTGAGCGAGCTTGGCAGCACAATTTCTCAGTTACCTCCAGGAGAACATCAGAGTCTGCCAGAGAATTACATTCTCTCCCCAGTGGCAGAAATAGGGGATATGGCTTCGCTTCCCCTGACTTTGTAGGTGAGCTCGAGGAGTCAGACCACAGGTGTGAAGTGCAGCTTAGCCCCGGCAAGCACATGCTGCTGCTCCACAAACATCTCCCTGGGCAGCTTTTTGTCAGATAGACAGTCTAAAGCGCTTCAGATCGAGTATCTGAAGAAAACATGAAAACATGCTGGACTGAATCTGAATATTTTTAAATTCAGTGATTTGATTTGAAATGTATATTTTCATTGTAAGTGCCAATAAAATAGTGAAAGACAACTGTATTGATAAACAACACATGGGATTCCGTGACACATAAAACATACTGAAGAATAATCCTCAAAACTAAATAATTGTAGTTTACCGATTATGCTTAGTATATTTTTCTTTTTTATGCGAAGTCAAACTATTTCAAACTTCCGATCCATTCTGCCCCATGTAACAAAACTATAACTTCTCAGATGGTAATCGCACATTAAAGTGTCGCCCAACAACTTCCAGTCGGCGAGCTCAGGTACTTGTCATAAATACATAACACAACGAGAGGCTGGAGCTCTGTTAGAGCACCCCATCCTCCTTCCACTGTGGAGTTACACGCTTTAATTGCTGTCTCTTTGCACGCATTGTAAAATATTCATTTACTGGGCCTAATGGAGCTTGGAGAGCAGGAACACAATATAAAGGGCTGGGCAATTTGGAGCACTCGCCAGCTCTAACAATACATCATCTTCTCTCAGAGGCTGCGAGGGAAGTACTGCCACATCCTCCGATGGGCTCTGATGTGCTGCCTGCAGCCGCTCTTTGCATGGAGAGAGAGAGAGAGAGAGAGAGAGAGAGAGAGAGAGCATTAAGGCTACTACTAGCACACTACTGCCACCTACTGTCAGGCTGATCAGGGCAATGAAAAAACATTGAATTTTGTTTTGACTGCTTGTAAGGCTAAACCTCAGTATTATGATGGTGTGTAGTGCTTGAAGCTGAATTTACTTTTGATTTTAAATTAATTAATTTTACGTACAATAGTTAGTGATTGTTGCTGACTTAAATGTTATTCAGTAGTTTAGAAATAGAAAGATGTGCGAGTCTTTGTACCACCAGTTAAAATGGATACAAATCATTAACCATCATGATCTGCAGATTCTGTAGCCATCTTTAAGAATCGTCTGAAAACGGATCTCTTCCGTCAACACCTTACCGATCAGTTCTGACTTCTATCTCTTTTCTACTCTTCAAAAAGAAAAAAAGAAAAAACTTCTAACTTAGCTCTGTATACTGTGGTAGGCTTTATGAAACCAGTTTTATTGATTGCACTAATGCTTTTTGTTGTACTTACGTTGTCCAAATTACTTTGATCGTTTACCCCATCTGTAAGTCGCTTTGGATAAAAGCGTCTGCCAAATGACTAAATGTAAATGACATTGAAGTCATGAAGTTACAGCAATAAAATTTCAACCGTCTAATAGGAATGCAAAATGTACCGGTGCTTTTCTATAAGGAAACAGTTCAATATGGAAATAATTCCGATCATAATACTGTGATCCATTGTGTTGCAATCTAGCAAGACTTTTCAATAGGGGCAAGCTTTATCAATTTCATTTTGATCTCAAAACACATTGCACGGAACACAATCCTGATTGATCGACTAGTGTTACGTGACTGCTGTGATTAAAATGGGTTTGGGATTAAACTAATCATCTTAAATACAAAAACCTAAAATGTGCATTAATGAGAAATACTGATGCCATTGATTAATTTTGCATGTTTTCAAGCTTAGCAGCAACAATTTGCCCTTGGAGAAAACGCTGAAAGGAAAATCAAGCATAATCTGTTTTAATCTTGATCTCTGTATGATTTGTACAGTAATGCTGATCTGGTCGGACTAGAATAAATTATATACAATGCATATAAAACATAGTGTTAATTTTTTGTACTTAAATCTCATTTATAAGGAACACTGGTTGAGTACCTACCACCAGGATCAGTTTCTGATACTTCCGTTTTATCTCTTGTATGTCATCAGATGGATTAGCACTCAGTATTGAGTACCAGTCTTTTTGTGGGCCATTAGACTCTGCCATAATCCTGCAGATTCAAAACATTCGTAACACAAACTGTATCTGCAACACATGTCATCTTTATAATACAGTGTAGACACATCTAGTAACTCTAAAGCATACATAGCTTCATATTGAACGTTAATAAACCATTGATTAGTGACAGGGTTAGAGTTCATAGTGATGTTTCAAGCACTATAAAACTAAGTTTGAACAAGGAGTATGTTAGTCAATCCTGTCATCATAGTTGTCATTATTGTTTGTCACGTTATCAAAGCAGCAAACTAAACAATTAGAAAGTCAAATATAATCACACCGTCTACAATTATGTTGTATTAAAGAAATGTCACGTTTCCAGACCTTGTATTGCGAGTTTTCCTCAGTTTTAGCCATCACCAGTGTTAGCTAACGTTGGTCCAGTCCATGCTGCTTCCCGTGTGAATGTGTGTCTCGCGTTTACTCGACATGACAGGAACAAGAACGATAAACACATGATCGTTGTATTTTAAACTTCCCAAATTAAATAGCAAACAAAAATTATTTACCCTTATACTATAAACAATTTAATATCTTTCGTTGGTCATTTCATTGCTTTTGAAACTAATAAGACGGAACCCATTAGGATAAGTGTTTCCACACGGATGCTTTAGCGAGACACACGTGTAGTATCATGTGAAGTATCTATGGAAACAGAAGGCGTGTAGTCGGCTGGAGGAGGGAAGGTAACGATTTATAGGATTTATTATAAAAAATATATATAATAAATTATTTAAATAAAAATAAGTATATTAATTTAGCAGATGCTTTTATCCAAAGCGTCTTATTATGCGAGGGAGCATTCGACATTTGATTTTAAGAGCCAACAATAGCAGAATGTTTACAAATAGAAACAGTATTGAAGCTATACATTTCTTTCACTTTATATTATTTTGTACTAAATAATAAAATACTATCAACTGATGCATAAAATAGAGTTAGATTCAATTCTTGAATTAGCTAAAATTATGTGTTAATGATACTTATTTGATTAAATATGGAAATAAACTAAATAAAATAATAGTTTTGATGGCAAGGGGGAAAATATATTACAGTGGGTTGTCATCAAATAGAAATTTGCAACTGGAAAAATTACACAAAACACCATCTGAGTGCATATGTGTGATTGTGGCAAAGGTCACTAAACAAGTTAGCGGATTTTTGTTAATTGTGCTGGGAATGATCTAAAATGTTGTTTAGTCTATAAAGGGTACAAAAAGAAAGAAAATGAGCACACCTCAGCCGCTGTCTCCTGCTGCTAATTAACAAAGTCTTTAATGAGCACTTTGGTAGATGTCACATGTACCAGAGAAAACAGATTGTTTGCCCGTGTTTCCACAATTTAGGCTTATTGTGAAGCATTTAATTAATCCATGATGAGATTTACAGATTTTTTGTTTGACATTTCGGATATACGAAGGACAATAACAGCTGCTTGTTTACTGTTTTTACTGATGCAGTTAATTCATTCTTATCATTCCGGTTCGCCTCTAGGCAGTCACAACTATTATAGCAGAAAAAAGAGAGAGGGTAAAAGTGAAAATATACAGAAAGACAAAAAAACATGTCTGTTTGACTGCCGATGTTATTTACAGAGACTTGTAGGTGTAAAAAAATATTCTGCTGGCATACCACTGATCAACACTCAAGTATTACTTTAATTGCTTCAATGGAAAAGTTAACTTTAAACAAACCAATCAAAGTCTATGACTCTGTGCAACAGTGCTGACATATAATTAGCTGTGCTAATTACTTATTGAAAAGTTTGTTGGAATTAGCTAAGTAATTAGCAAATGCAATTCTTATTTGTTCAAGCAGTTAGATGTTCTTGTGTGTGTGAGAGAAAAAGTCACAAATCTCTGAAACAATCTGTCATCAAACAAGAAAACATATATTTGAGTTTACAAGGTCATTAATGAATTAAGCATGATTTCCCTCTATATTATATAGGAATTGCTTTCTAATCAAACTACATCTTAAATGTACATTGTGTAATAGCTGCAACACAATGGTGTAACCAAGTCCTCTGTTGTGTTTCACAAACAGAATAATCTTTTGATAAAATGTTGAATGGTTTTGCTCAGAAAAATGAATTAAAAATCCATTAATGCTGATATTACAGATGTGTAAGCCAGAGATTATGAGTGATCAGTATATTCACTGACCCAGAGCTTAATTTCACCCTGAGATTTGGCTGTAGAGAACTGGCTGTGTACCTGCTGCGTGCATTCATTTCCACCAGAGATTTATTCTTTTATCTGTAGGCCAAAAAATCTCTTGGTTATGTTCTAATCGTAGCCCTATAGCTTATTCTGGTTTCATTCGTTTTATAAACCATGTACCATTTGTGTCCGTCATCCGCATATTTGTAAAAATGAATAGCTGATGCTAATCTTTATGCTTTTGGGAATTATTCTGGATTATTTTCTTTAACTTTATACCCTATTTTCACCTTTTCCCCATCACCGTGTACTGTATATGGTATGTGTAATGTCTGTATTTTGGTATACATATATTTGCGTCACCGTATATTTGTGTCTAAGTGTGTGGTATGGATTCCAAACAGGAAGGAGTCATCAGGTGCAGTTCAATGTGACCCTCACCCCCGACCTGCCCACTCCAAACATATTCATCTTCACTCGAGAGTATGTGGGTAGCTGGAGACTCATGATGCCAAACCACTAATTAAATAAGATGCAAGCCAATCTTTTGTGTGTAATAGCAGGTTGAAATTGCACAACCGTTGCACAAAAAAACACAATTGATCCTATAGTCGAGCATATGTTTCTACAACAGTTTATTTTATCATCAACTTTTACCAAAAGTAATTTAGTTAAATTGCTAGTTTGTTGTTCAAACCTATTTAATTACTGCTGGTTATACAAATTGCATGCATTAGACTGTAGCAAATTGCCGGGCCGGCTATAGCAAAATTTCATATATTTATTTCAACTTATTTTCAACACAAATCCCTGACCAAATGGTGTCTACAGCCTCACTCAAAACTTTAATAATCATCAATATACACATCAAAAGATCATCTGCATGACAATACGCACTGTAGTCCCCTTTGAAGTAGTTACATGATCTCTGCTGTGTTTACAGGCTCCTAAGCCACTTATTTACTACAACTGTGACAAAACAAACCAAATCAGCTCGAGCGGTCATTAGTATGAAAATTGTCCCAGCGTTTGTTTGCAAAGCACTTCATTGGTGATCAGGGAAGCGTTTAAGTCCCTTGTGTGCGTATGTGTACTTGCGCTCAGCATTTCCATAGGTGAGGCTCTACGCTGCCCCCTGAAGGGTGCATTGAAACACTCTTTCTTCTCAATGAGTACCAACCACTTGTAATTCAAGTAGAGCGGACGGCTTTGTCCCCCGTTTCACCAATTGTTCCCAGCTGACACGGATGCCCCTAAATCAGTCTGATTGGAGCGCCCCCGCCAAACACACGGGCAGGGACGTGAGAAAAAAAGTAGGAAGGAAAAAGAAGATCCAGCAGAAGAAAGGAAAATACAGTCTCTATGTCTTGGCTATGACATCCTGGTAGGAGAGAGGAATTCAAGCCTTTGAATGGCTGCCAAGCTTTAGGGCTGCTGTCTATGCCGACATGGGGGGCCCTTTGGTTCATCCTGGCTGTTAAATCAAACACGGTTTACTTTCAGGGAGGGAAGTGGTCCCAGATAATGAATGTTGTTGTGGATGCATGTCGCACCTGAGATGACACGGAGGTACCGTGGTGGAACGCCGCTCTGAAAAGAGTTCAAGTGAATGATGACGGATTAAATAGTTATATCTCAGCACGACACGCACTGTACTCACGAGGCCTCACCAGTTAATGCAAATCTACCACAATGGCTTCCCCCGCGAAAGGGGCTCGGAGCAGGCTTTGACCGACAGTAGTCTGGCGGGAAGCCACAAGCAAGGCAGCACCCCTGCCAACCGTCATTATCCAAGAGGTGAATTCCCCACTAGCGGGCCGCCCCACCGACCCACTGCTCCGATCCATCCTGGAGGAGGTAGGCTCAGCCCAGAAGCACTCAGATCTTGTATTTGTTTTTCAATGGCAATGCCGACCACATGGGGAACCCAGTCAAAGAGCTTTAGAAATTAGAGACATTTGGGAGTATTCGCACTGTTTAGAAACTGCGAAAGAAAGAGTTGTGTTTTCTATTCAATTAATAGCAACTACATAATGCGTTTCAACTCGTTTTTACTTAATTGAGTTTGAATCGAGCAAGTGGGTGCTTTTTTGTTGAATTTAGCATTTTGATGTATACAATAGATTCAGCAGAGAACTTGAAAACATTAACCGAAATGCCGAAATCGTTTTTGTGTCATCTTTTCATTACAGATGTCGGTATAAACATTTATTCTCATAGCATTTATGGTAGCTGCTTGTTCAACTAACACAATCTCATGGTAATTCGTAACTAGTTTACGAAGTGGCTAATTCGTTTTTGAGGTGGCTTAGTCATCCGATGTTATGTGTACGTTTTAGTACGATTTTCTTATGCGCCAGCCATGTTAGGTTTAGGGGTGGGGTAAGGGTATGTTTTTCTTTTTGTAATGATCGTACGTTTTTGTACGATTCACATAGTACGAATTCATATGAATCGGCCGCCTCGTAAAATAGTCATGAATTCCCGTGAGATCAAGTTGATCTCACGGGATCAAAATTGCAAAAATTGCAAAAAAAAAATATTTAAGTTTAATAAAATAATATTACATCAGGCAAGCTTTTAGTGTATAGATGGAGTGTATGCATTGTTTCACATTCTCTTCCAAGAGAGTGCTGTCGTATCGAGTTGTTCCTCTCCAAAAAGGCTGCGCATGAGATTATGTGCTATTTATCCTGGCTCAGGAGACGCCCAAAAAACGGTGCCATCACACAGCCATGTTTATTTATGAGTCCTTTGCTGGGTGCCAAGTTTTACGGGCCGGAACTTCTGTGCTGCAGCTGTGTTTCCTTGGCTGGCTTTCATGGCGACACGCACGGCTGTTCTCAGTGCGCCCCGACACAGAGCGCGGTTGGCACGGCCCAATGTAACTTTGCGCTCTGCCTCTTTGCTGGATCAGCAAGCTTTACCTTGCAAAATCTGCTGCTAGCGCTATGGGCTTTGACTGATAATCAATCTTGCGTGCCTGCTCGACAGTTGTCACAGGGACAGAGGGGCGGAGCAGGTGGCAGATGGGGCCTGTCTGCTGTGAGAGGAGACGCTAGGTGAGCCCATGCCTGGCCCAGAGGTGAACGCACCGCACAGATTTAGCTCTCTCCTTCACAACGGTTCAGAGACGCAAATCTGGAGCTGGCATTGGTGTTGATAAACAGGGTTTGGAACTGGTCTAACCTGCTAAAGCTTCACCGTTATATATACGCATTTGGCATTGATGCTTTATCAATAATTATGTTCAAAAGTACATTTAAAATAAACAAGTTAACATGTTTTATGTACGTATTTGTAAAGTGTACAAACAAATATGTTTGTTTTTGATAACTTAATTGAACATTTATTTTTGTTGTGTTTCTATGTTTTGTAATTTTTATCAGTTTTTATTTTGTTGTTATTACTTATGTATCTTATTTATATTTATATGACAACTATTATATGCGAAAATTTTTTTTTTGTATTTTTTCCCAAGCATACTCTAGATTTAATTGAGAATTTCGGATTGAGTAGTGCCGCCATGTTTGACCATAGTTTTACTACAAATATAATGGTTAAACTATGGGTAATGTAGTAAAACTGATTATTTTTAAAGAAAATCGTACTGTTATTGCACCAACTTGCATGTGAGTAATATAACCACAACCTTGACTTTTGCTGGTCTTCTTTTTACTTCACTTTAATAGCAGTTGCATAAAACAAAGTTCGTCATCTTTCTATTTACAGCACTAATAAAAGAAAAAAACCGACATATTTCTTCACTTTCTCACGAACCGTGGAATTAAGGTGTGGGTAGAAAGCAAACAAGAGCCAGCCACAGGTGCGAGGTGTGAGAAAAGGCCGAGCTGTCAGCCCGCGTTTTCCACTGTTTGCTCACTGAAGTGATGTGTTGTGACGGGCCGTGATTGACACCGGGAGGTGTGATTGGCGCGGGTCTGTTTGTTGGGCGGAAGGGGACGGGTGTACATCCGCCTAATTGCTGACTCCTCTCCGCGGAGCGCGGGAAACTGAGCTAAAGACAGGTAGCGCGGCGTCAGGCGTGGACTCGCGTGTAATTGTGCTGTCATTTTCGGTACTTCAGGACGAGTCGGGGCCGCGGTTAAATGAAGCGCGCGGAAACGGGAATGCGCGGATCGACGTGCACGTTTGGTGAGAAAGGGCGACGCTCTTCAGGCGTGATTAAAAAACACACATCCACGCATTTCACTCGTGTTGAGACGCGACCTTTTTTCCTTTAAAGGTGGTGGTGGTGATGTAGGTGTTTTTGTAGTGATGAACAATAAGATGTATGAAAAACAAAACACATATTAAACACATTTCACAGTTTTAGTGAAGAATTATTGGCTTTGGTGCTTCCTGTTTTTCAGAGATGGGTAGGTTAATAAAACATAATTTCCAAGATGAACGCTAGCCCAGAAAGACTTCTGGCTTAATTTTTTATTTGTTTAACATTTTAAAGGGGTTATAATGATTCTGTTGGATGTATTTTGTATGTAAACATTTGTGTAGCGTTAAAGAAGTGAAACAGGAAGTTCTTCTGGACCAACGTTGTTTACATCACCCAAAGAGGCCTATAACACACAAATACATATGTATTTATATTAGTGTAAAGAGTTTTTCATTATTTAGCTTTCGCAAGTTCCCTTTTAAAAGCGTACATCGGGATAAATGAATTGTTAAAAGTTGTATTATTGAAACATGTGTTTAGAAAAGCTGTTTAGATCCTGCAACACCAAAGGATGTCCTAAACGTAGTTAAAAGTATACTGCCATTTTATAAGCAGTTCTACCATAATGTGTTAACATGTAATGTCCATAAATATAAAAAAAGCAAACAAAATTTAATCGAGATAATCTCTTCTGTGTTGTCAGTGACTGATGCGCGTTTGCCATGCGCCATTCGGTGCACAAACCGGATCAAAGTGCTCTAGTGAACGCGCACCATACACTGACAAGACAGAGGAGAACAAAACCATTTATTTTGTAGTTATTTTGGTTTGTTTTTCGCACATAAAGTATTCTCGTCACTTCAAAACGATTCAGTTGAGCCACTATGAGCGGATGGACCGATTTAACCATGTCTTTAGTTCTGGACCTTGACAACAACTATAGCCATGATGTCTATGAGGAGGCCTGGAAATCTCTTGATGTCACCTCAAATATCTATATTGGTTTTCCGAAGACGCCGGGAGGTCTTTAAACATGTTGAAACGTCATGTTTTTGAGTAAAAAATCTGACAAATTTTGATTTTGAGGTGAACTTTTCCTTTAAGGCTTGTTTATAGGACTGGTTGGGTGAAAGCTGTTTAGGAATGTTGATGCAGGAGTGAGCGTGTGTATCTTATCTCTATGGAGTCCTGTCTCTGAGCCCTGACAGGATGACTGGCACAGCTAATGGACTGATCATAATGCCTGTCTGAGGGCACTGTCTGTCACTTGACACCAATGCCAAGTCATTAGATACAGCCCTGAGGCCATCAATAACACACAATGCTTTTTATCCATTTTAGACAGGAATTGAAAAAAACATTTTCTGTATAATGTTTGTTTATCAAAATTATATGTAAAAAAAATACATTATAAAATGTATTTTAGTATGCCATGCATTCTGTATTGAGCAAGTGTTTAGCTCCTTAACCATCCGCTTTATGTGATCATAGCACTGTATGAAAAAGACTAGTAAGATTTGATGCGTTTCAGGTGTTGTAAATACATGTTTTAACTTACAGTACGTAACATTTATTACAGCACGGTCTATAGAGAGATGCCACAGGAGTCATTACACAAACATGGCTTAACTCCCTGCCGTGTTGTTGATCATCTGTTCATGTTATGTTAAAAGGCGGCAAAGGTGTTTACGTGAAATGTCTTGAACAAACTAGTGCGGTAAAGGTCAGCGGGGCAGATGCTGGGAGCCCCGTAAGAAGACCGATATTGAATCAGAAGGAAATAATCAGTTGATAAGTGGCAGAGCTGTGCTAAGGTGAGTTTTAATTATGGCTAAATTGTGAAATTATTCCCACACGCTCCCAGCATCTGTTCCCTTCAGGAGCGCTGATTTATGGTTTCTATCAGCTTGAGCAACCTGCTTCCTACACCACTGTCTGTGGTACACACATGCACACTAGAAGGAGTGAGATGACCGCCCAGTGCAGGCAAAGGGCCAGTTTGCTCAAGCCCTATCTGTTAAGTACCCACATTACCTAATATGATTAGTTTTGCAAGGCAGTGGGTGTTTTGGGTACACGGGGTTTTTAAAATCGTTGGTACTACTGCCCAAGTTGTCTTTTATCCTAGCACAACTATTTCAAATCCGTCTAAATACTTCATGTCATGTTATAGAATTATAGCAGTTTCTTAAAGCGAAAGTTCAGCCTAAATTTTTTATTAATTTCCTAATTTACCAAACAACACCGGTACATGGACTTGCAGTGGTTTTGTGTCCATACAATACAAGTGAGGGTACAGATGTTGTTCGGATACCAACATTCTTTAAAATATCTTTTGTGTCGTGCAAAAGAAAGCAGTCATACAGGTTTAGAATGACAAGAGGGTGAGGAAATGATGACCGAATTTTCATTTTTGGCTAAACTGTCCCTTAAGGGCTCAAGCCACCAACTGTTAGTTCCCGTATATTGTGAGACAAACTTTTGTTTGTGAGCATCTTGTTAATTTGTCGATATAATGAATAAAGCCTTACATAATTAAATATGAATTGTTTTGTGAATGTTCTTTTTTTATGCTCGGACCTCACCCCACAAAACCTTTTTGTCTACTTTTTAGGGCATTCAAGACATAACAGAGAGATGGACCCTCCATTAATGAAGAAATATATATGTTTTTTGTGTTCATTTATATGTGGTGATATACCGTAGACCGGAAATACTTATTTTAGTTACTTGAAAAAGCCACGTAACTGCTGTACATGGACAGAAATATATTGTTTTAAGCTTTATTTACAATATGACCTACTCCACACGTTTAATACATTGTTGGGGATGCGTTAATAAAAAATGTGAGGAAAAGATTTTGCTCATTTTGGAAGCTTTGGCATTTGACTTTTTCACACCATTTCCCGAACCTTCGCTAGTCAATTTTCAGGTCCTTTCTTCTGCAATCCCTCCGAGAGCTTCTCCAAACACCTTCTATGAAAAATCCCCAGCAGCCAACGTTAAAATTGAGCAGAAAATCCCCCTCAAATGTTGTTCTGTTTAACTCGGTTTTTCTGCAAGACTAGACTGTTTTTATTCCTGTACACTGCTTCCATGGAATGTGATGCAAAAAAATCGCTATTTCGCATGATATGCAATTCCACCCTCCAACCTTGAAATTCCAAAAGATCAATTGAAGTGTGTTTTGTATATCTTAATGCACAGAAATAGATGTCACAGGGCATTGCTTTTTAGGAGACAGAAGACATGCTACTGCTGATTCTAGCCTGTCACTTCCATGTCCATTGGGTTTTGAGTGCTGCTCAAGCCTGCAGCAGATCCATTGGTAGTTAATTACAATGGAGACACAACATTGGATCCCTTCTCTGGTAACTGTAAAATTTCCTCCTCACCTCTCTCTATCTCTGCTGTGTTAAAGAAATCTGTTTCGTCCTAGCCTTGTGCAACGAGAAGATATCAGCGCCAAGCGTCAAGTCTCCAGTGTGAACTACTGCACTACTCGGCAAGCAAGTAGGAATAAGGCGTTTTATCTCATTTTTTTACACAAATGTGAATTAATCTGTTAGTGTTGACGTTTAGCACTGCTTTACCCAGATCTCAGCTGGGTCCAATCGGATCAGCTCTGTCTGAAAGGTATGTTTGTGTGATATGTTGTACTGTAGTGACAGCAAATCCAGAAGACGACGACAGGCTGGACAGTTTCCACATGCTAGCATGCGTTCCTTCCTTTGCTATTTCTGCCCCGCAGGGTGGCAGGCTGCGTGGGCAGCATGCTTCCTCTCGGTCCTGGCACCTGGAGTGCAAGTGCACGCTGCTGAGGGAAATGACGGGCTACACCCGCTGGTGCCAGGTCTGCAGAGCCACTGTAATGTGACATGGCATGTAATAACGTGAAGTGACGGACAAACTGTCACTCCTCTGTGTCGAAGATGTGAATGTAATCGCAGAGAGATTAATCCTTGTTCGCATTTGGCCAAACGCTGATCTACGAATCATCATGAGGTTGTTTTAGGACATTATTAATATGTTCTGTAAAGCTATAATTTGAGGGGTTTTTCAATAATAGATTAAGTGTTTGAATGTAAAGATTTGCATAGTGTGTCTTGAAATAAAAACAATCAGTAATTCCAGGTCTTCAATGCATTTTGATTATGTCCTTGAATCAGACTCATTTTCTTGCAACAAAACTGAGGTAAGCTTATCTCATGGACTTCCGCATGTGATACGTTGTTAAAAAATTTGTAAGAAATATTGCCTAAATGCATGTGTTGTTTTGTTTGTAAACAAAATTTTAGCCGTTATCAACTGCACAATTCGTCAGCTCAAATGCTCCTTAAAGTTGAACTTGCATGTGGCCGAGAATATTTCTTTATTCAAAGTTTCAGACTAAATTAATAATAGAGTTGTTTCATTTTTAAACATTGCTAAATGCTAATATCGCCACGTTCTGGTGAGGGCAGATAGAGATACCCCAAAGCGGTAACCCATATGCAGAAAATCCTCTCCGTTCACACCTTTGCCGTGATTGCTCTGAGCACTGGGGACCAGTCTCTCACTAACCTTTACTGTAGCCAAGTGTGATTGTGGTTACTGAACTCACACGTGCACACACACACACTTTAGCATCTTGGAACCTCCTTTGGCTTTCACCTGCTTTGGTCCAAGTCTAATTCTTAACTTTATCTCTTTGTTGTAGGATATACTTAAGGTTTCCAAGAAGACACATCCGAAAACTCCAGTGTTCTTCACATCTAAAGGTCCAGAAGCAAAGCCCAATTGTGTATTCATCTATCAGCGCGGTAGCTTCATTGGACTTTATTTTCACTGGACCTCTGATTAATCAAGTCTTGGTGGGATCAAACACAAAGCAACAAGTCACTGTGCAACTCGGTGTATGTACAGTAGTATGCATTATTTATGAGGCAGCCTGTTCTGTGTGCATCCAAAATCAAATAAGAGTCCTTGTATTACAGCACTGTTCTGTTAACCCCACACCCACCCCATTGCCAGTCAGCGGCATGCGTTTGAGTGGATTTGTAAAGAGTAAAGGATATAAATATGTTAGGAAAAGACCCACACGTCCCATGCAATTTGGGTCCCATTGGAGTTCAGGGAGCGTGTGATCGACGGAGTGCCTCTGAATGTCCTCCTTTAGGGCCCATGCTGCTTGGAGGCTGGGCCCCAACATGTCTTCCCCCTTTTCTCTATCTACACAGCAAACCTCCTTCACTCTCAATTTAACCCGAAATCTGATGAACCCTCTCTGGCTTGCCCCCCCCCCAATGCATGCACACACACAGACACTAACACCAGATTTCATGGAAGAAAGAGTAGATACAGTTGCAAGCTGATCAATCAGCAGGCGTGAACTGAGCCAGAAAGGCATTAACAATTCACATCGTTCTCAGTCCACTTGCCCAAGCAGAAGATTCCAGCGGCATATCTAATGCACAGCTATCTCGCTTTATATAAGGGCAGGCATGACTCACAAGCTATTCTGTAGAAGTGTGCATTGATTTAGGGGGAGGGAAAGAATGAGGAACTCTCAATTGCCTTGCCACTGTCCGTATTAGCGTTGCACCTTATCCAGGCAATTAAAACATCGCTCCAGATCTTGGAAATGTCTTTCCTCTTAGCTGTGGCAGCCCTCTTTGAACAGTTTTTCTTAGGCCCCAGTGAGTAAAGCTATGTCCCATAGTGTCCACGGTGCAAATTGTGGCTGTTCTGCTATGCAGGGAACCTGCTGGTCACCCCCAGGGTGTGTGCTGTCAGTTTGATGGGATCACTAAGAAGCAAAGCAGATGTGAGAGATTTCGCTTAAAGTTCGTCAGTGGTGTACTTGTCACTCTCCTTAGCATTGGGGTGAGCCAAATTCAGATCGGCATTGATATTTAGAAGAAGAGGTGTTCAAGTCTGGGCCTTGAGGAACAGGGAAGGCCTAGCCAGCTGACAGTTAGAGGCACAGCTGTCATATATGTCATACAAGCTGAAGGTGCATGAGAGATGTAGAGTCAATCGTGGTACATAGGTTCCTCGTTTCTCCAAACAATTTTATTCTTGGTTGAACGGATGGCGTCAGTTTAGCTGTAGTGATTATACATAGTTCTCAAAGCCACAATAGATGGCGGGAAGATCTGCGTCTCATTTGCAACCGTGGCTTTTGATCTGGCATACAACCCAAACACGACCATTGCATGTCAAAACGTGCAAATGAAATCTGCGTGCGACCGATGAGTGTGGCAAGTCTTCCGTGGAGAGAAACACACACCTCGTGTTTTTTTTTTGTTGTTGTTTTTTTCTCCATTTTAACACCAACCAAAGCTGTTGTAGATGAGCTTGGCAGGGTGCTAACTTGGCGGAAACATGCTCACTTCACCCTATGGTTGGTTAGTGTGAAGCACCGTTGTTAAGCATCATGGTTCACTGTTACCTTTCGGGGAATCTACTCAATAACTTGTGAGGCTGACATAATCTTTCCTTTCGCTCACATTTATTCATTACCTCTCTCTCCCTTCCGTCTTTCTCTCATTTCTTCCTCTCCACTCACCTTTCTTCTTTATCCACTCGGGATTGACAGAAGGCCCCTTGTTCGGATACACACCGGGCTTCACACGGTTTTTCATTCCCCAACAATAAAAGGAGCTTTCAGCAAGGCTGGTTCCAATTCATCTGTGATAAATGAGAAGATAAGGCAATCAGAGCACACCATGACACGGTGTGCAGCTAGTTAGGCACACTTCGAGCCCATTCAGGTGTGCCTGCGAGTCCTGCTGTTGGGGGGGCCCTCTATATATATGTACGCAGACCTGATGGTGGCCGACACTCAGACAGGAGCTGGATGTTGGTTCCTTGGTGTAAGTTCTTTCTGTTGACAGGTAAGATGTTGCACGGGGATGGATCAGAGCGCATGGAATATGTGAGTTAGAAGACAGGGTTACTTCATGTCTTCAGGAGGTCATTTTCAGTGGATGCATCTATGAAGGCCTCCATCCCTTTCTGTATGTGAAGAATACTAGAAGGCCCTTCAGGGAAAGGCTGTTGGAGAGTAGCAACCAGTTTCACCTGGAGACAGGTAAGTGCATGATGTGGGCCGGGGGGCTGTTTCCAAGGTTTTTCTTCAGATTGACAGGTTTATTGAGGAAAGTCTGTTTGATTGTGGTTCAGTGGCATGACAAATGTGTTTTTTCCTTTTCTTGCTTACCTGCAATCTCACTGAGAGATTATTAAACAGCCAAATAAAAGTAGGTTTCTACTAACCTGAAGGGATTCCTTCACTGTCTAATTGAATTTCTGCTATTTACAGACAAGTCTAAACTGTTTTCATCCTTCCTTCTCACATTCTGGCAGGGAGTTCACTCGTTGTTCAGAATAAGTTCACTTAACTTGAGATGGATGTCATGTCTACTCAGCAGAACTCGGAAATGTTCTGTTGCTCAGTGTAATTCTGGCTTGTTTAATAAATTTGGTCGAATGCCGTTTTTTTCTAAATGCTTTACATATGGATATGCTAGTATTTCTTTTTGTATCAGTTTTATATCTTTTCTTTTTTTCTTGTTTTTCATCACTTTATTGACCCATGGTAAGCAATGTGTTCAAGTTGTTTTTCTCGCACATCATCCCTTGCTGCTTTAACCACAGCCAGGCTCTCACCTCAAGATCACTTCACCATTCTTGTCATTTTCTTGAGTGTGTATATGAGTGAGATACTTAAATTTAGCTAAACCTTTTATTGACAGGGTTTTCCTTTTAAGTTGTCCTTAGGATACAATGTGTGCGTGCGTGTGTGGACTGATATATACAGCGATGTATGACTGCTTGTAGAAGCACAGTCGTGATAAGGGGTAGATCGATAGATTGGTGTTGTGGGGTTTGAATGTCAGTGTTTGGGGACAAATAGGCCTGCAGCAGGGTGGTGTCAAAGAACTGGGGTTCTTGTGCTAAATGTAGGAGGCCAGCTCTCCCAGTCTGCTCAACTGTCAATCACAATGTTAGAAAGAGGGCCAGAAAGATGTTACAGTACATTGTCGTGCACCAATTGTATTGTTGAATGTTTCGTCCTTGATGCTTTGTATTTACATGTATTCTTTTATCCAAACTAACTTTCAAATAAGGGAGCATTTCATATTTCTGTAATGGTTATCAAAAATATGTTTGGTGTATTGTGAAAAAAACATTACAGTAAAATCACAGCAATCTTTATATATTTGCTATTTTCTTTTAACTGAACAAATATTCTGGTATAAGCTAAACAATTATACATAGTTCCACATCTGCACATGCATGGGCGCACAAGCTCATCTGTCGTCGTACATTTCTATGCTTTAATGACACAAAGCTTCACCTTCTCTACACTAATTAGAAAGTTTTTGAATTAACTCCCTCATTAAGTATCGGGTTGTGAGATTGACAGCAATAGTGCTTCTCAAACTTCTGACAGCTTTAAGTGCCATAACCCACAGAAGTCTCCACCTTGATTAAATGAAGTGAAAATTGTATTCTCGTCTCGCTTGATATGAAAATGGAATTTGCTATCATGAAATATACACAGTTGTCACTTCTTAAAAAGGTGTCAGCAATTTGCTTCACTGGGTAAGGTGAATATTTGCCATGACAGGAGAAGAAGAAAAGGTTTGAGAGAGAAAGACGGGAAAAAAAGTGTGATGCCTGTGATCAATGAAAGACTTCATTGCTTTGCGCTTCGATGCTCTTAAAATAAGAGACTATAGATCTCCAGAGCTTTTGAGGGTTGTGGGGATGAGATTTGCCCTATTGCCGGTGGCATGACAACACTGCCACCTAGAGACTGATCACTGTACCTAAAAAATCTTATTGGTGTGTGTGTGTTTCGTGCAAGGAACAGATGCACTCATTCCCACCTTTTTTTAACCCCTCTGTGGACAAGGACGTATTTGGATGTTCATTTTGCTGCTACAAGACATGGTGGTTTTATTTGAAACGTGAAATGAAAGCGACGGATTTAAAGCTCCCGGTGTGCTTTTTTCTTCAGTTAAATTATATAGTTTTCACCATTGTTTCCCAGTAGCTCAGTCAAAGTTTGACTTTGACGATGTTACAGTTATAAGATTGTTGGCTAGAAGTAAATAACAGTTATCGAGCCTCAGAAAGTTGGATAAAATGTTCTGGTTTAATTCAGAAACATGGCCATAATTTGCTTTAAAAACCACATCGAGATTGTGACTCATAATGTTCTAACATAGATGTTTTTAGCTCAGTCTTGACTTCTTGCATATATGACACCTTTACAAAAACATTATTGAGGTTGACACAGAACTAACTGGCCTATTAATCTCTTAAAAACTATGAATTTTTAATTAAACCTAACATAACAAATTGAGCCAAAATGGTTGTCTATGGCAGACACGCTCAAATCTCCTCTTGGGGATTCACAGAGCCCTGTCAGGTGTGCCAAAGTACTAATGAGTAGACTGCACATCCAACCATCCATCTGCAAAAGGGTCTGCTTGATCACCCTCAACCCAGCTGCTCCCTCATCCTGACCCAGGTGAGTCAGGCAGGGGCAGGCTGATGCGAGCGAGCTCCAGGTCCCCGGCAAACCTGGTTCCCGTGCAGGGATGAAAGCTCAGTTGGTTCGGAGAAGTGGTTTTAGTCTGGTGCTTTGAAGATGGAACAGGAGGTGATGTGGTTATGTTTAAGCCAGGTTGTAGAGCGGGAGTTAGAAGCAGGGAGCTGGTCAGCCACGTGGGATTGAATGTTGGGTGTTGGGAATGGTTTGTTTGTGGATAAAATCTTGTTCTGCATTTATTTTGAAGTCTTATTTTCACCTAATGCTGTTTAAATGTTCTTAACTTTAGTACATGAATACTTTAATGTGAAAAAGTTATCTGCCTACTGTAAAAGCAATTGTGGTATAAAACACTATTATAGAAGACGAAGCAATATTTGAAATCTATAATTTGACTTGTGTTGTGATTAATGTTTGATTCCTCTTGTGTACGGCATCACTTCTAGTCCCTTGTAATATATTCATGATTTGGTGGCAGTTTCTCTTCATGAGATATTGTTAGTTTTGGGCACGAGCGTTCTTTGCGTAACCCCGGCCTGCCCTGTCATATTGATTCACCCTCCGCAATGGAGGTGCCATTACAACGAGGTTCAGTGGTGTATCTGCAGCAGTACTGTGAAATGTCACTGAACATGAGGCTGGCTGAGGAGCTGATTTTCATACGTCTAAAGAGATCAGAGCCATCGCACTGGGGAATATAGCTTAAAGCAGCAGAACGTCATGACTCTAACCTTCCAGAATAGACAATCACAGTGGGTTTCTTTATTGTGAATATCACCAACTAATGATTTATGGAAATATGTGTCATGCATTTGGGCTGCTGTGTGTCAGATTTGGGTGTTTTGAGAGTCAATTTTGTATCTGGGGATGTTAGTGGATGTGGCACTGAATTTCTTGTTTTATGTAGAAATACTGTAAGTAAAATAATGGAAATATCAAAGATTTAAAGAATGAAGTTGGAATGTTTTAAGAATTAAAAGAATTAACTGTGAAAATGAAGTCAAGTCAAAGAATTAAGTTTTTGTTTTCAATATATCACTTTGAGATTCAATAAATTACTATTTATTATTATTTTTACTAAAAAAGTGAAGTAATATTTTTGTGAATAATGTTATTTTGGAAAGGAAACAATGTTAAGAGAAAGTCAAGCCATGAGTATTTTTAATATGTATGAATGAGGAAGACTCTTACTTCAGAATAAGATAAATTGTAAAAAACAAATAATTTGGTTCAGAATTTGGCGAATTATGATTAGTGGGGTTTTGCTTTGGGTTTATTCTCTTAATTTTGTCTTTTTTCCAAATTTGGTTTTAATCTTGTAATGCTAGAACTTTATTCCTATAAAATATCACTGCTTTCATCTCCTAAATCAAAAGATTGAAACTTGTTCTCATAATGAAACAAATTCATTCTCACGTTCTTTCCAAACTGCTAGCCAAACCCGAATCAGAATCTAAACAACTCTTGTCTCTTGCTAGTTTCGAAACCGTTTTCTAAATATATATATTTCTTGAAATGAACATCTGTTTAGATGATTTTGACGTATCTGGGGCGGTTGTTGTTTCTGTAAAGGAACTCAAAAGATAAAAAAAGTTTACAGAATTTATGTGATTTATACAGTTCTACAGCCTTTTGTTTTCTCGAGCTTGAAGCCCTGCAGTAACGTCCAGAACACCCACACAATTCACAGACAATAATGCCGTGCAACCTAAGATTGTTCAATTCCAACAGGCACCTGTCAGAATGTTGCAGCCCTGCCGCCGAATGGGAAATTTCTATTCGATTGCCCTCTCTCGAGTCAGCTTTCGTATGGAGCGTTACATGAACCCAATGTCAGGTAGGAACTACTTCTGTTGAACACTGCTTACTTTCTGTCATAAACTGTTACATGCTATATTGTGAATTAAAGTTGAAAATGCATTTTGAAAAAGTCCTTTTTGGACCTGGAAATGTATGTAGCTCAGGTGGGAAGCACCACAAATGACATTGATTCTAGCCCATTGCATCAATGTAAATGAATTGTTATTTAGTTATTCAAGAAACTGAAATAATTACTTAATCGATAAAAGTAATTGAATAATAAGCAGCATTACATAATTGTTACCAATTTGGAGATGAAAAATGGTCTCTACATGCACTTATATTTCACCAGTGAAAATCCGTTTTTACAATAACAAACCAGTTCACCAAGATCCTTATTTTAACATCTTGCATACATGAACGATAACCTGTAATTCATCTCCCTATAGTGCCAGCAAGACGTGTACAAAAAGGCAAGAAGCAGCAGTGGTGTGGGGTTTTAATTGAAGCTCCCTCTCACCAAGCGCAGCGCTATAGGCTCAGTGTCAGGACCCGCTGCGGCTGCGGCACCCTCTCAGGCGCGGGACGGCTGCAGCGGCGAAGGGCCTTCTAATTGCGCTCCGCGGAGAGCGAACACCCCTGTGGATGAAAATGAATGAGCGCCCGGCTTCATCTCTATTGTGCGAAAATAAATACATACAGTCAACGCCCAGGGTGTGAAATAACACACCAGCCGTCGGATTTCACTGGTCATTTCACCCTCAGCTGCAGAGCCCAAAACAAAACGATATTGTCTTAAACGGTGAGAAAAGCGAGACTATTGTGATTTTAAGTGGGAACCTTGCTAAGGCTTTTATGCAGGTTGTCTGTGGTAATCCTTTCTCGGTAGAGCGGAATTGTATGATATCAGGAAATGGATGATCGAATTTGTCTGTTTTGTGACTTATGTGGAGGTCATCCCAAACAAAAGACAATTGTGTTGTAGAAACTCAGCAATGTGGGAAACCATGACATTTTCCTTCTACTATAGTGTATCTCATTTGAACATTGAAGGTGTTCAGGATTTTTTCAATTGTTTTTCTTTATGCTTTAGTCTTATTGTCCTGTTAATTGAAAATAAATTCCTATATCTATACATCAATGAATGCATATTATTTCTAACTTTATACATTCTTTAGCATTCGTAAACTGGATGTACTCATGAAAAGTTGTATTAGCCATCACATGGCCAAACAAATGTCTCATGTCTTTAAAAAAGACAGGTAAACATTTCATGACATTAATGTTGTTTTGCTCTTTTAGCGTTTTTATTCTGCCCTCATAAACATCATCTCTGCCTTCTCTAAATAACTAGCTTGTCATCCAAACAAGAGTGTTAATGCGAGTCCTTTGACAACTGTCTGATTTATTGTTCAAGACGACAACGAAAAAGGCTGATGTTTTCTCTTTTTTTCCCCTTACACACAATTTAGCAGCCACCCGTTTAAGTGGCATTGTCCCGAACAGCGTGGCAAGCAGAGAGATGTGGGCCGTCTGCTTCTTGTCACTTCCTATTATTAAGAAGGCACTCCGTGGCACCTGGGGGAATGCCAGTCTCCACTGCTTCCATCAGAAATCTGCATAACGCTGCCTGATGGCTGTGGCCGTCCAGACGTCCAAAGACAACCTGTCATGTCTCAGTGTTACCCAGAATGCCGCAAGGAGCGCAGGGCCTGGGGATGCTTTCCAGCGCCCCAACACTCCATGTCTCCATCAGCCACACTAATCCCGCTCTACAAATCGGAGAAGTCACAGGGCATATCTTTACTAACAGGGTAAGCACAATACAGACATTTGCTACTATTGCCTGTCTGAACTGTGAAAAGTCTTCTGTTTAAGCAATGACCCCAGTGTGTTTGCTAAGTGCGGAGTGTAATCATAATTGTCGCAGATGGTGGTGGCTTTTGTAATTGACATGTATCAGTTTATAAGACATAATAAGGTAATTGCAAACATGAATATGAAAATTAAATGGTCAACTTTATTTTTTTTAATAGATGTACTTTGTAAAAAAGTGTGAAAATAATGCACAAACGTTCTGTATTAACATGATATTTTTTGTGTTGATTTTTTACATCATTTTTTATTTTTTTTTACTGCATTTGGTTTTGGGGATAAACAGAAATGACCATAAATTTAATGAATAATGTCCTTGCAGAAAATTTCCCTTTTTCTTAACAGTGTATTTACCAAATTTAGCCAAGTACCATTTCCTTTGCATTTTAATCTATGCCATAGGAGTTATGGGTAGTTCTTCAACTACGACACTTTTGAATCCTTCTATTATTTTCACTTTGACCAACAATGTTGCCCCAATACAATTGTGGCAAAATAAGGCAATTAGACTATAATGCTTTGGAAAAAAAAATGTAGTGTAGAATATATACGTAGTGTATTACTATAGAAATAAAAAAATGAATCAAGCTTGCTTCAAGTGAGTTTCAAACTTTTACCTTCTATTGCACAAGACTAAACGCACTAATAAAAAAGATCAACAAATTGGAAACTGAAAGATTTTCGGTCGCAGTAAAAGTTACAAGTTTATGAATTTCAAAATGTCTCTCAAATATTCTTTCCCATCGCAGATATTTTGGAAGTGAATGATCGTCTCCCTGACATTCAACTTCTCAAACTCTCCCTCCTACATTTCACAGTGAAAGGCAGATTTGGGCAGAAGTGTTCCACACCACTCTTTCACCGTTCACATAGAAAATATGCTCTGTTTTGCAGATTACATCCTGCCAGACCTTTCGCAATCCATTAGATCCTGGAGTTACATCAGAGAGAAATAAAACCTGTGGAATTCCAGGCAGACGCAGGTGTCAGGATCAAAAGGTGAAAACATTCTCCGAGCAGCGGGAGGGGATGGCCTGCTTGTTAGACCTGAAAAATAACAATTAGCATCCACCATGTGCCATAACTCCATAGTGATGGTTCTCGCAAAAGCTGAGTTCTCTCCAAGTTACTCCAATGTTCCTTTAGAATAAGAACATATTTAGAACAAAGTTTTTCAAGTTATCTATTCTGAAATGTGTTGCTATAATGTATAATGTGCTCTTATAATAACATAGACTACTACGGAGATATCACCCCAAGAGGTCACCATCTCGTCTCACTCCTGCCTGACCTGCTCTGTGTTGGGCTAACAGGGTTTTTTTGTGTATACAATAGCGGACTTCCAAGTGTGAGGAGGGAACGTGAATATTTGCACAGCGAGGGGCTCAAATTAAAGGGGACGTTGCATTAACCACACCATTTTCTCCCTTTCAATTCCCTTCTCTGCCTTTATTTCCAAATGCAGACATGTTTTAATTAGTCTCTCAGAGCAACTGTTCGGCACCCGAAAGAATAAAGACAACAGATGACGCAAAAAGTTTTCTGGTCAATGGTTTCCTTATATTTTCCCTGAACAGGTGTCACCTCTTAAGGACCTTGATGTGTAGTTTGTGAAAGAAGATTGGCAAGTTACCATGATGGCGTCACTGGAGACGCGGAGGGTTTAATTGACACGAGAGGTGTTGCCTGCTTCTCTGGAGCCCAGCAGGGTTGTGCGGAGAACGTGACGGCAACACGCAGCTCCCTGAATCGAACATTATGATAGAGTTAAACAGGTAATCACGGAACATACTGTGAAACAAGAGCCAAGGAGAATTGTGTGACCTTGTATGCGATGAACTATGTTTCTTGCATTACTTTAGAGCGGTTTACATTGGCAATCAGTGTGTTTTTGTTGTGTTTTAGGGTTGTCGCAATATTACATTTTGGCTTTAAAAAAAAACAAAAAGGAATTCACAATAACAAAATTATTTCATGTATTTGAATAAATTAATAAATCAATATTTATATCCGTCAGATTCGTCTTTAATTTATTTTATTTCGAGTTTACTATTTTTTGCCTGATGAATCACTCAAAATATAAGTTTAAACCATTGTTATCCCATTTACTGGCAATAATAAAATATACAATATTTCCACATTGGTAGTATTACCATGATATTAATAATCACATTTATTAATTTCGTAAATATTATGACACCCCCCCCCCTTAAGTTTTTTTATACAAAATTGAGTCACACTCACTTGCAGTGGACTGTGGTGTCAATAACTCTAATTCCTTACTTTATAAAAATAAAAAAATAGTTTTATTTCTTGAAAACACAAATAAAAAAAGGATGATTGGCTGTACAATCTGTCATGCAAATCGACACGACAGTCAACACCAACAGCTGACTGTGGGTGTCAATGACTCTAATTCCATACTCTATATTTATCTAATTGAACAAAGAGGGATAAAAAGAACAATGGTCTGCATCAAAGCAGATCCAGGAACCCACACTAAAGACAGCGGAGGTGTCTTGAATGTTACGCACGACTCTGTTGCACCTGCCCCTTACGCGCTGAAGCACAGTGACTGTGGGCTGGATATCAAAGCTTTAGCGGAACAGTCCTGGGTGAGGAGGGGGGCTCAGGGGCGAGGCTGGAGCCAGGCCTCCTGAAGGGGATTAGTGTCTCCCAGGGAGAGGAGAGAGGATGTGGAACGAACACCTGCTACGTTGTCAATAGAGTGCCGGCAATCATACACAGCACGGCCTTACTCATTGCAGAATAGTGACGGCTGCTGGGGGGTGCACAGGGTATAGTAGGGCATCGAGCAGTGAGCAAATGAGTGCAAACCGATGTCACACGCACAGTGGGTCAAGCTTTCCACAACTGCAAAAGTTGCAGTAAATGTTAGTGCTAAATTGGAGATGCTAGCCTGAAAAAGACATTTTATGAGTAGAGACCACTTTTTACTCATCATCACGTAATTCCAAACCTGTATGGCTTTCTTTCACCTGCACTACACAAAAGCAGATATTTTGAAGAATGTTGGTAACCAAACTGCATTGGCCCCCGTTGACTTTCATTGTATGAACACAAAACCACAGACATTTCTCAAAATATCTTCATTTGTGTTCTGCAGAAAAAAACAAGCCATATAGGTTTGAAATTACATGAAAGTAAATAAATGATGACAGAATTTTCACATATTGTGATGGTAATGATATCTTTGCAAACAGCTACCATTTATTAGGCCACATTTACATGAAACCCAACCGTTCATCTTTTTTACCTCTACTATAAATAAATATAACCATTTGTTAAACAGACAACTTCTTGGTTATGTTCAAATTCCTAGTCTTAACTGTTCTATTGTAAATGCTTCCCATAAGTAGGGTGTTTGTAAAAAGTGGCTCTTTTACAAATTATTTTCAAACCGATTGAAAACGACAGAAGATGTGACAAGATTTCCCTTTCATCCTTTTCGCATTCATTGTACGAGCATTGTGTGAGCCTGTCTATTTTTGACCGCGGCAGCACAATATCAGTCCATTATACAGCCATTTCAATTGTTACCTCAGATAATGACCCAATGACGCTAAAAAGGGATCATATCCCCCAATTTGAAAACGTTGTGACCTCCACATGCATTCTTTAAGTGCTGTCATTCCTTTAAGTTTCTCCAACACAATAATTCTAAAGACAACAGTTTGTCTTCTCAGGAAGGGTTCGCCGCACCTCACCGAGGCCTATCTTTCTATTCTCTTCTCTTTGTCAGGCGCCGCACATGGGAGACCGTTTTGAAGGCCCCTTGTCTTTCAGAAAGTAAACCAGGTTGTCATTTACCACCTTCTCCAAGGTGACCCGTGTTTCTCAAAAACCTCTCTTCACCCTCTGGAGTGTTAAGTGGACGTATGTGATTAAGAGCCCTTAGCCAATTCTCTCCTCAGAAATCAGAGAGATTGTCAGCCCTTAGAGTTTGGGAAAATGAAAGTGTCGGAGAGCACAAGTGTGGTAGGGTCCCACTTGATGATGATGATGAGTGCTGTGTTCAACTTGACACAAACAGATCTCATGGCTGGCCTCAATTACCATTAAATGTAGCACTGGTTAGTTTAGGATTGGGTTACATTTTAATGGTCTATATGCTGTTACAAGGTTTGTTGACTGTGAAGTAAGCTGACCACTAACAATGCCAAAAAATGCTCTCATTACAAATGTGCAAATAGATACAACGATACAATTCAAAACAAATGACTAAATAGACCCATTTTGAGTTTTTTTTGAGAGAGAACAGGAGAAGAGATGCCATTTTTGTCATGTCACATTCACAGTGAAGTGAAGATGTCGCTTTGGGCTTCATTTTCCAAAAACTTGGTTGGATGAGCTTGATATGTAACGTAGCATTGTAAGACCTGCAGTCAAGTGATCGAAAGTCCATGTCTGAATAATTGAACTACTATCTTTGCACAGAGTACATTGCTTTCTCATAACAGCATGAATAAGATTCCCGTCACCCAGTGCAGCCCTCTGTAATGTTTTGACAGAAGTTGTTAGCCCTCTAATCTTGATTATCGTCTAGTTAGCACTTTGTTCGTTTTTCCTTCAAGCCCTCCCTATTTGCCTGCCTTCATCTCATCGACCTGTTTGCCTTACTCCCATTTACCTCATGCCTATACTTTTATTTATTTACAAAATTTCACCACTTGGTTTCATCAAGCTCTTGACAGCGATATCATTACCTGTAATCCTCGACATCTCAAAGATGCCAAATAACAGGAGTATCGACATGGCTCTTAAAATGCCAAAGCGTCATCGTCCGAGTAGCCACGGTGGCTATTCTCCTCCCATCAACTTCTCGACGATGGTGCCAATACAGTGAAGAGTGTATTAGGATCAGAGGGCGCGTGTCATAGTTCACTGATTGAGCCTTCTGCAGAAAGCCTCGCTGACAGCGCAATCAATGCAGCGTTGGGTATCGATTTGGCAATATCACAGCTGTCTCTTAATGAAAGGGTAGGGCGAACGAGGCAGTGGCGGAGCGAGGGGAGAGAGGGGCAGAGTCATTGCGCGGGCTGGAATTACCTTTCGATTGGCCCGGGTCCACTGTGTTGGGACTCTCATTTTGCCGCGGCACCTTTCTCGGCTGATCAATACGACATCAGCCAGTGAGGCAGTAATTACCATCCCTCGAGTTCCACACAAAGCCCGCCAGCTAGCGCCAAGGGGAACGGAGAGGTCAGGCAAAAAGCAGCCGGCCACGGTGGAAGGTGAAGGGAGGTGGGGGAAGAAAGGTTCCCCTCGCGTTCGGCGGAGTGCTTAGCTGCCTTTTTAATTACTGTAATTTTCCGTGCAAGTCGGGAGAGCGAGCTGATGAAGTCAGACACTCTCCTCCCCGCTGTTCCTGATGAGGCTTGATAGGCCTTCAAATTACGCATTGACTTTGCTTTTTCATTTCCCTCAGTGTTTAGTGCTAATAACCTGTAGAGCCCCCTCTTTCTCTCTTTTGGCCCCTCCCCCCCCACACTTCCACGAGCGCACACACACGCTTTCTCCGTTCTACTCGGAGTCCATGGTGTCAGTGCGGTAATTACACTGTGTGAAATCTCTACCGAAATCACAGCTGTCTGGCCCTCCCCGCGCCCGGGTCAGCTAGGCCACGGCTAATCCGCGAAGCCATGGTTGTGGCGACAAGACTGGAGACTTCGGTGTTTCTCGGCTGTATTCACACTCAAATTCTCTTACTGTGACAATTTGCTTTAAGAAACGATTCAACTGTGCCTGGTTTTATTTACCCTTCGCATATTAAAATTAAAGGGATAGTTCACCCCAAAATACAAATTATTGTATGATTTACTCACCCTCGTGTCATTCCAAACCTGTATGACTTTTTTGTTATGCAGAATGCAAAAGAAAATATTCTGAAATGCGTTGGTACAAAAAAAAACGGAAGACAGAGCTCCAAGTTTTGGGTATCACCAACACACAAGTTACAGAGCATCATGTCATTCATCACTTGACACATTCACCACTGGTTACGACAAAAAGTCTGATTTGCAATCTTTGAATTGCCTTTCAGGGTACCCTACCTGACTTCTACCTGTCAAATTGTACAATTGTCACATCAAATCTTTTTTAAATGAATACACTGCTATTCTTTTTATAATACAAACATTGTTGTCATGCGACTGCCGCACCTCTTCACATGCCTGGCTCTTTCGCGAAGACCGTGAAGTCACACCCTCAGTTTAACAGGTTACTTGTCTCTCCCCAGGCCTCGACTCTCGCCGCAGAGAGAACAGTCGGAGTTCGAGTGTGCCCACTGATGCATAGCATTCCAATTTCGGTGCCATCCCATACAGGAAGACTGCAAATGAGACGGGGGGAGACACGAACTCTCCGCACTCGCACTGTGGCTGCGTGTTGTGAAATTCCGCTAAAGAGCTAGAAACAACTGTGGACATGAGGACTGTATTCCTCGCATACCAATTATCACAGTGTTCACCTCAGATGTAGTGGAACAGTCGAGTGCGATTTGAATTTTTGCGTTTTGACTTGCATACTTTAGTTGCTATTTGTGTATTTAATAAACATGGACAGTCATATGCTGTCTCGTTTCTTTCTTTCATTTTAAAGCACTGTGAAGTCTTCTAACAGTTCAGATTTAATATCATACTGCTCTAGTTTACATTGGCTTGAATGTCAAGTACAAGTTGCATTGTTGTGCTCCACAGTATCGAATGAAATATCAATCCTGTGTATTTTACATCTCTCAACGCAACTCGTCTGGGTCAGGTGGGTGCTGTTTTTTGCGTCAGAAGTTTACTAAAATATGTATTTGGCTTAGTCAATGTTTCATGTGCAAGAACAGAGGCCTAAGGGATAAACAGAGGCCGTCAACCCTCTCGAACCTGACGTATCTTTCTCTTTCTGTTGATTATTGACTTGTAGGCCTACACGTCACACTGTTTTTCACTTTAGCTTCAATCCTCTCATCAGAATGGATAATTGATTTGGCACGGCACAAAAAATTGAATAGTGAATGATTGGAAAAGCCAGAAAGATAATGATAATGATAATGGAGAGGGAAAATTGATCTCAGATGACAGCGGATCAAAGACCTCAATGGTAAAAGGAACAACCATTTAAAGAAATGTTTGGATGCTTTTTAAAGCTGCTAGACTTTGTCTCGATTTGAGGGCCACACTCATGTATACCGTGTTTGAAGTGTGTTTTGTTGGTGACGGAGTGAACTTGAGGGTGGGATGAGGTGTATTGAGCGCTTGGGGCCCTGTTGGTCCTGCATAGCCCGTCCATGAAAGCACTGCTGTTCATTAGCTCGGCCAGTTCTGTCTGCCTCACTGAGCCCAAACACAAACTCGCACACAACGGCACTCCCTCTACACCGAGCAATTGGACCTCGCACGTAAGCCTCCCAAAGACCCGTCGCACAATAAACGTATTTATTGTAGCGATTTGTGATCCGTTCTCAGGCAGAAACTGATACGGCTAAGATGAACATTAAAGAAACCTCTGAAAATATAAGTAAATTAACAGGATTCAATTATACCAACATATAAATAGGACATAGACTATTATGATGTGTGATTGGAGACCTTAGAAGACCTGAGAACAGCCTGTTTCAACCAGGTGGCAAAAGCACTCGATACTCCGATTACACACCCATACACACTTTCTAGACGTCCATTCACACAGATCTTCGGTATATTGCTCTTAATGAGCTTCCAAGGTTAAGAGTAATAAGTGTGATCGGCAAAATCATCACCTACTTTCACACACACACACACACACACACATACACATAGTCTTGGCTTATATACCTTTGTGTGGGGGTCTGCACGCTTTCAGAGGAAACAACTGATGGTGTCCATTCTTAGAATGTGACATTGCTATTACTGAATCATGACTTTAAAGGGTTAGTTCACCCAGAAATGAAAATTCTGTCATCATTTACTCGTCCTCTTGTCATTTCAAACCCGTATGACTTTCTTCTGCAGAACACAAAAGAAGATATTTTGAAGGACATTGGTAACCAAACAACATTGGACCCCATTGAGTTCCATTGGTTGGCCATAAAACCATTTCTCAAAATATCTCCTTTTGTGTTCCACAGAAGAAAGGTTCATAAACGACATGACGGTGAATAAATGATGACAAAATTTTAGGGTGAACTCTCCCTTTAACCTTTCTGGATATAGTAATTTTATGACATAACATCCCGTGACGGCAGCATTTTTAACAGGAATTCTATATTCACAGTGTACAAATGAGGAAAAATGGTTGTCAGACAACATTACATACAGTTTAGGGACACAATGGACTCTGTGCACAAGCATTAGTGAGGAACTTCCGATGTTGTCAGAGGTCGGGATATCAGTTTCCTGTTTAATTTCTACTTAACGTACCTAAACGACAATTGGGGAAAACCACATTTCTGTCAAAATAAACACTAGCCGTAAACTAGGTGTTTTTCCACGGAAAAAGTGATTCTCACGTTAAGCATTTTCTCCCACATGAGTCCTTTATAAGGAATAGCTTAAGGCTTTACGTACCTGAACAACGACCAGGGAAAACCAAATTATCATTTTTTTTATCACCGATATCCAACATCCGATGAGTCCATATGAAACATTTGATGAAACATTTGACAGAATGTCACGATCAACCAATCAGAATCAAGAATTCCAAAGAGCTCTGAAACAGGATATTGTTGTCTTGGGAGCAAGTTGTGACAAATAGTAATGCCAAATTATATACTATATATTTTTTTAAAGAATATTTGTGATTTATTATCTACTTATTATTTTATATTTACTTGAGGCTGTGCATTTTTATCTTGGGGCTCCACTGAGTTTTATCTTATCGTTGCATTTGTATCTACCCTTGTCTCCAGATGTCAGGGTGAGCACTCATGACAATAACAACTGGTGAAGAACAAACCTTTCAGGCAACCGCTGGTGTCTTAAGCTACAGCAGAAATAAACCACAGGCATATTGGACAACAGCAAAACCGTCATGCTGCGTGGCATTTCCAGGAATGGCATTTCCTGCAGGTTTCTTGTCCTACTGTCTTCAAACACTGCTGGAGTGTGTACATGTGTGTGTTTGTGAAGACTTTCAAAACTAGCAGGACGTGTGCTCACATTGGGGCATTGAACAATTTTTGAGTCGAGTCTGTCAGACACAAGTGGCCCAGCAGAGCTACGAACCCCCTTTATCATTTATTCAACCTTATGTCAATCCAAGCCTGTGTGTGACTCTTTCTTCTTTTGAACACAAAAGAAGATATTTTGAGAAATGTCTCAGTGTTGTTCAGTTACCAATGTTCTTCAAAATATCTTCTTTTGTGTTCTACAGAAGAATGACATGAAAACATTTTTATTGTTTCCCAACGAGGACAACCAACCACCCATATTCCTTTCTATCTCCAGTTTGTCGTTGGTGGGAACAAATATACACAAAAATGAAGTGAAGGGTGTCATACTCTCCTGTCGGCCTGCAAACACCCCTGCAAGCCCTCGGCCTCCCCCACTCACCCTTATGTCCCCTGACAGTAGACAAGAGCAGCCAGCTGGGCGGGCGACTTGGGTGAGACCCAACTACCACATTAATGCCCATGCCAGGCAAAACTATCCATCTCTTTTTCTCTCTCTCTCTTCTTATGGGCTCAGAGGGTGTGAAGTAGGCGTTGACCTTTGCCGCTGGGTCTTCAGGGAAAGAGCTGTGTGTCCAGCTTCATTTGCCACTCACCTCTCAATTAGAAGTGGAGCGGGGACTGTGTGGGAAGCACAGGCTTGTCTCTTTCTGCCTTCGTGCGGTTTGATGAGTGCCGCGAGGTCTTGTATTAGTTTCACTCACTGTCTCTGTGGGAAGCTGGATATTCAGATGCCGTTTTGTGTTGAACGCTGGGATGGCACGGCACTGGCCGTGCGCTTGTTGCAAAATAAGATGTGAAAAACAACTGTCTATTGAATATCTTTTTTTTAATATACTTTTTCAATATTTAATGGCAAGTTTAAGTAACTGCTACGTTACCACTGTAACTTCATTATTTGTCACTGTTAAGCTTTTGCAAGCAAGTTATAGATTTTTAGAAATGTTTCAAGTTCAAAGAAAGTTTAGTTGTTTCGAGGTCATCTGTGGTTTGACTCATTCTTCAGTTTGTACAACCAAACTAAATTGTATTTAAGGCATTTAAAATAGCTTCTTTGAAAACTTAAAGCAGAAATGTGTAGCTCTTAGAGATTATTGAGCTGTAAAGTCTAAATCTTATTGTCTGAGACAGATCTTTGTACACGGCCATACTTTTTTTTTGGAGTGCAATGACTTTCTATAATTCTCTATGGCAATTGGTACACTTGTGCTGAATAGAAAACAACAATTCTGTTAAAGGGACAACTGAACAAAACAAACAAAATGAAATGTAACGCACTTAAAATCGGTCTTTAAAAATTGGATGGTTTTATCCCCTTAATGTTCTACTGTAATGTAGCATGTAAATGATTGGGAGCATCATTGAGCTGTAAATAATAGATTATATTAAAGATGTCAATAAATAATACAAATAATTAGTTTTTTTCCCACAAAAATACACAAGCTGGCTTCTGAAAACATTGTTTTAATCTACTCTGTCATTATCAAATATATAAAGGTTATATTTTCACATAATGTTCTTTACATTATGTAGGATGATTTAATATATAAAACAGTTCATCTAAAAAAATATTTTAGCTAGGTTTTCATAGACAGGGTCACAAATTTGCATCTTATATTTTGTTAAATGACTTATATTTAATAGGAAAGTTCACCCAAAAATGATCATGAAATGTCATCATTTACTCACCCACTTGTCATATAAAACCTGTAGGACTTTCCGTTTATTTGCAGATCACAAAAGAAGATATTTTGAACAATGTTCTATAATTTGTTGTAGAAATCATTTTTGGTTGAACTATCACTTTAATTGCTGTATTTTATCTGTAAAATCTAAATCCCTTTACTGTTTGATTGCTATTTTAGATGTTCATTGGATAATACATCATGTGAAAGTTAAAATGTTTACCTGATCATTTAAGTTAGTAAGAAATGACAGTCATTTTACAACGCACACAATGCTATATGCTTTCAAAATAAAATAAATAAATATTTTCTTAATTGACCTCCATTGTAAATTAACCGTAAAAACAGTTTTCATTCCAAAAAATGCTTTAGAGATCAACTTGTCTCGACTAAAAAACAATTGTTCAGTTAAAGGGATATCTGAGAGCGGTTGAAAAATACTCAAGCCATTCTGACACAAGGACTGAACAGTTAAATCTGCTTGTTGTATCCAAAGGTTTGCTCTCTCTCTGTATTAGACTCAGCAGGTTCTGAAAATAACTTGTGAGGTCACGGCCTCGCTGAGCGCAATACTAAGCCTCTGTGGCCCCCTACTGGTCAGATGCATTAAAGTCGTGTAGCAGGGGTTTGACGCAGTGCCTGTTTCTCCATCTCCCACATGATAATTCGTAGCGTCTCCCGCATTCAAGAGCTCTACCTGTAGGGAAAGTTGACCGACTTCTCCCTTTGCTTATGAAAGTCTATTTTCTCTCTGTAAAGTCATGTGGTCCTTGCAGCTTCCCCGGATAATCCTTCAGAGGCCGGGGTCACGGCAAGGTTGCGGTTCAACAGGCCCCTGACTATTTGTTTGATGAGTGGCCCCTGACCCCCCTCTGGAAGAGCGCGAGGTTTATGCAACTTAGGGGGAGGTACACGGGCCAACCATTTTTCTAATATTGCTGAATAATCGCACACCGATGGGAATCCTACTGTCCGGGCTGACTGTCGCGAACCGGCCCTTCTCCCGACAGGGCACCACAGAGCACTCCTTTCCCGCTAATACTTTGATAATGGATGGGTTGAGGCAAGGCCCACGGAGAAGCATAGGAAATCATAGTGGCATCTCGCACTCTTTTCCCCTCCGCTGTCCTGCCTGACGGCTATGTGACAGAGAGAGTGGGCATTTTCCTTCATGTCTGAGTAGTCACTGTAATGACTGCAGATGGGAGAGCCACAGGGGGCCGGAGGCTCCGGGGCCCTGTCATTGTTTTGGGGCCGCCTTGACCCACTCACATCATCTCATCCTCTTGCCTGCCGACGTTGAGCAGTAATTGAAAAGTATATTAGGGCAAATTGCTTATATTTGTGGCCGCAATTTGGCCGGGCCGATGCCAGCGTGTATTTATTCTCCCGTAAATGAGAGCGAGCCTTTCCAGTAGTCTCCACAGCACTCGCATATTTGTTCATAATTTGCCAGCGAGGGGAGGGGGGAATCATTTATGCACGGCGATGGTCCTCCCCAGGGATGTGTGATATTTTGGAAGGATTAATGATGATCTGCTTATTGACTTGAATTAATGCCTCACTTTGACATCAGCCACCTCGCTTTTTAGAAAAACAGACTTGCGCGCACGTCAATGCAAAACACCTGCTATTTTGACATGATGTTTGACGTGGCAACAAAAAAGTTTTTGATCATTCTGTTGGCTTAGTTTGTAAAGCTTTGATGGGTATTGTTTTATAATGTTTTAGACATATACAAAGCATTTTGTTATGTCTAAAAATATTTTATTTGTGTTTCTATGATCTAATGACTTTAGGCGTAAACACTGATACTCTTTTATTTGTTTTAGTCAACTGATGGCGGGAAGTGGGCCACAGGATTGCAGGAGTCGTTCTCAGGGGACCCCCGGGCTTTGCTTAAAGCCCCTGAGATGTGGGTTAGTGTTCCCGAAGGAGGGGCAACGGGAAGTAGAAAGCAGCTGTGTAGAGTCTGGCCTCCATCTTGCCTGGTACATCACCTTAGGTTGAGCTGAGCAACCATCCAGAAATAATTTGGTTTTGTCCCCTTAGCATTTCAAGCCTGGAATCTCAGTGTCTTCTGACTGTAAGTTTTAACCATAATGATGCCTTAAAATGTATTACTTAAAATGTATTTTAAAACCATAGATACAATATGTATTATGCTATGTGTGTGCTCATGCTTTTTTATCAAGTTTGTTTTGTATAATACTGTGTATACGGTATATATTTACTTTTTGATATCTATATTTTTAATGTACGATTGAAATATGACAGTACATGATATGATGTGAAGATGTAATGCAAGTAAAAAAAACGAGCAAAATATTTTTGAAGAATTTCAGAATGTTAACATTTTAGAATTCGTTTGTCATTTTGTCAATTGTCTGTATGATACAAAATGAAAAATTAAGTTTATTTAACGGCTTACCCATATCATTGCATGTTTTAGGTTGGTTCCTTCATTGTTTGTGGGACATCTCATCTTTTTCTTCTCATATCTGAAAACCCCACAATGAATAAAATGTCACAAGACAAACAGAGCTCCAAGCCTTCAGCATTTCTTTTTAATTATCAAGTTAATATGTTTCATTATAAAACTGCAAAAAGCCGGCAGCTCATGAAGTACTTGTCACAATGTGAAAAACTTCCCTTGCGAAGCAAATAAAGAAGTTGTCATGAAGTCCACTTGAAGTACGATTCAAAGAGAGTTTGTAAAAGAGTATTATGTTTAAAACAACAGTAATCTGCCGTAGATTACTTCACTCTTGCTCTGAGCTCTGAAAGGCTCTTGATCAAATCTTGAGATTTTCAAGCATGAGTGGCCAGAAATCAAAGCTAATTTAGGACATATGTTGAGCGTCTTTTCAAGCGGTTAATTGATATGATGTTTTGTCTAAATCTGGGAAGAAGTGGCATTAATCAAATTAGTCTCGTAAGAGTGTGTGAATGTCTTAACATTTGCTAATTAGTCTGTTTCTGCTTTGGGTTGCTAATTTGATTAATTAACTTTCTAAAAGAACACTTGTCCGATTGATAATTGGAGGATAAATGAACTCATGTATGGGTGCACATGCTAGTTTAATATAATTTTTAAAAATGCATTTCATGCAAAACATTTTATTTATTCTCCAAAAATCACATGGTTTAACATTAATTAGTTGCAAAATGCATTTTTGGTGTATTAACATCTAAAGTTAAATGCAATTATGATCAAAAAAAGTGCCAGAAACAAAGATTGTGCCAATAGGGCTTCCAAGTGCCAGGGGCCTTGAGATAAGGAGCAGCAAAAAATGTGATAAATTAATAGATGTAATTTATTGACCTTAGTTTCCTTATTCATGCTGTTTTGTTGCAGTTTATTAGTAACATCAAATATTTTCTTAATAAACATTTTTCTCTATTTTGACCCACAGGTTTCTGTTTCAATGAACACCACAGCAGTGACAGAGAGAAGCTGTAAAAAAAGGAATTACAAGCCTACAAAACGACACCTGACTGACAAAACTGCCTAATCTCAGATCGAGGTGACTCTTTTCTCTCACATTTCTTTCCCCTTTTAATCAGAACCAAAGGGTGAGATCGGACAACCACATACAGGATATAACATTTAAAATCAGAAACTCTTAAATTTGTTTTTAAAATCATATACTTTATTTCCTTCACTGTATTCTTAAGTTCAGTGAAGCGAATAAACTTGAATTGGTTCGGGTGCATGAGAGCCTCGGCTAATAATTGCAGTGTATTGGAATGAATCTCATAACTGACGGCATTTCTTTGAAAGAAGATGATATGTCTTCCCACACGTTATACATTAATTAGATAGGTGCATTTCTGTCTGAGGTGACAACGCGCTCGCAGGGGGCAAGTCTTTTCGTTAACTCAACGGAAAGGTGCTGTTTAAAAAGTAGCATCTACATAACATATAATTAGATATGCCTCAACTCAAAGAAACTTTAGTTATGTAGGAAAGGCATACATAGAGCATATTGTCTTGAGAGAGGTTTGTTTGTGTAGTTGCCGATGTTCTCGTTCCCTTTGTTTCATCTCAAAACAACATGAAACAGTAAGAAAAATACATACAGGTCATAGAATGAAACGGTATAGACTTTTGCATTTATTTTTCGGTCTTAACCAACACAATCTCATGGCAAAAGTGTGACGAGGTGGCTAATTTTGGCAAATTCTTATGAATTCGTGGAAAATAACATCTTTGTATAAAACTTTTCTGTTTAAGGCAAATGTATAAATAGACTTAGTTGGGCAGGACAGATTTACTTTTAGCCTGATGCCATCATACTTGTTTATCAATAACACATTTTTGTTTATGAAAGTTTCATAAACTTTAGACTGTTTAAACTTTAAACTTTAGTGTATTTAAACACTGACCACCTCTGGCAAAAACGAAGCATACAAGGTGTTCATTTCAACAATGCTTTGTCTAAACAACATCTGCATTCTGTGACTTTTTTTGTTTGTTCAAATTCCAGGAGAATTCCAGTTCAACGGACCTAGCCAGGATCAATGAGTCGAGCTTTATCCTCTGGCTGTAATCAAATCCACATTAAGCTGGATGTAGTTCAGTCTCATCTGGATTTACACCCTGATGTTCCAGCATTACGCTGTTTAGAAACACATACAGCCCTGATCTATCTCTGCAGATCATTTCAATTGCATTCGTCTCATTATGCTGCATGACTCACAAACAATCTTCCCATGAGCTTGCCTGAAGGAACGGGCTTTAAGATTCATAATTACCCAACAAGACCCTTACAGCTCAATACCCCAAACACAAGTAAAGCAAAGGGAGTTATTGAGGGTAAAAGGAGTGTGAAATCAATGAAGTGTGTGAGTCAGAATCTGATTCAACAGATAGCACAGGTTCGCTCTGAGCTTTGTTGGTTTGCTTAGCTTTACTCTAATATGTGTCAAGCGCAACAATCTTCCCCCTCGCTGCCTTCCCTCCAGGCCTAGAGATCCTGAGACGGGATTCTCCTCTAAAGTCTAATCGTGGTCGATGACACCATCTCAGTCGCAGGATCACTGTTGAATAATCTAATCTGTTCCGATGAACTCGGAGGCTTGGAAAGGCATCATGCTCTGAAATTATCTAATGAGGGGAATGATGTCAGTTATGGGGGCCGAGCTATAGCGTTTGTGATGAGTTTTTTGTATTTGGGGCACTGGGAAGTGGCACAAACCGCCTTGTTGATAAAAGGTAGTCCTTATTTGGGGAATACTATATATCAACTGGAACTAACCACTGATGGCTGAGTTTGATGAAATGGTAAAAAGTATTGAAGAAGATAAATAACAAGTAAACATGAGAAATAGCTATAATAACGTCAAAAGTAAGGTAATCGGATATTGATGTAATACTGAAACAGCAAAAATATTGACTCTTTTCAAAAAGGTTTGCAACATTTTTTTAATATTGGACATGTAGTAATGCAAAAAAATACTTAACCTTTAAAAACTTTGAGTTAATGCATGTGTGAATGCTATTATGTTCTGATGCCTCTTTTGCATTTGTTTTTTCCCCACAGGCACCAGCCACCCAACAGATGTGCAGGATGATCTCAGTAAACCCACAGAGGTGACCTCACAGTGCCAGAGGTGTTCAGCTGGGTTCAGGTCTGGGCTTTATGCAGACCAGTCAAGTTCTTCCAAACTAGACTGAATCAATCATTTCTTTTTTGACCTTGCTTTGTCTACGGGGCATTGTCATGTTGGAATAGAAAAAGGCTCTGCCTAAACCATTGCTATAAACAAGCACACAATTCTGTAGAATATCGTTACATGCTGTAGCAGTAAGATCTGTGCTCACGGAAATGACTAAAGTAGTCAAACATGTTCATTAGAAGAGCTCGTCCCAATACATTTGCCTACATAGGCAAATACACATCAAAGTTGCTCCCCCTATTGGTAGCTTTTGGTATTAGCACACAACAATAAAATACAAAAGACAGGCAATAAAACAACATTGCAACAGTCACTTTGAAGATGAAGGCGCTTGTGTAATCACTGAACGTAAAATATTCAAAGCATTTTCACAGTTTTCATATTCATAGAAAATATGATCCGGTCTGTTACCCTTCATGTCCAGCCAAATGTGTAAGCATTTTGCTTAAATTGGACTCGCACAAAGGAACGTTATTATCATAAGTATTCAAATGTGATGCCAAGTAATATTTCATTGTCATTCAACCTTGGGGAAAGGGCTATCTAGTAGAATCAAAAACCCAAATACAAAGACAAATGTGTTAGTCCAAAACAACCACTGCAATGCATCATGTGGTGCGTGTTGTTGACTCGCAATCATTTGACTTAATGCAATTTAACAATGTCACATTTGCCTCTCGTATTTCATAACGGTAGTATGTTTGATCCCAACAAACGGCCTCAACAAGTGGCTCTTCATCACTGCGCGCAGCCCCAGATGTGTTAAAAGCACAGAACAATGCTTCCACCATGTTTAATAGGTGTGTAACCTTCCCCGGGCTCATTTCCCATCGCTGGAGTTTCTAATGAGAGCGGCATTAGGCAAGCCATGTCCCCTTCTGCGTTTGAAACCAAGTGCATTGTATATTGGATTTGCTTATTTGTGAATTCATGCCCCACTTGGCAACGTTACAGGGACCGTTGATGCTAAACAGAGAAACAATACACCCGTAATAAACACGCATAAATATTTGCCACATAACGTTGCTGATGCTGAAACTGTAATGATGTCCAGTCCGAATATCACATCTTAAAATAACAGATCTCTTTCTCAGATGGATTTGTGTCATGGTTCCACCTCTCCTTGTCAGGTATTTCTTGGTCTAGAGGTGGAATCATACAGGATCCTTTGTTTCTCTGGTCTGCGTCATTGTTCCTACCCTCCTGTTTCCTAGTTTGTGTTAATTAGCTTCCCCTTAGTGTTTGATCTGTGTCACCTGGTCCCTATTTAGTTATCCTGTGTTTGCTTCCCTTAAATAGTCCTCATGTTTCATTGTCTTGTGTCGGTCATTGTCTTTACGTGCATGCTATTGTGTAAGTCTATGTATCCTGCAGCTCCTAGTACCTTGCCGTGTCCTCCAAGTTCCTGTTACCCCCGTGTTAGTAAGTCAGTTTAGTGTTTATACCTAGTGTTTGTTTTATTAGTTTAGTCAGTCCGTGTTCTTGTTTTTGTTTATAGTGCCCTACCTTGTTTTCCCCATTGTGGGTTTTGTTTTGCCTCTTGTCCTGTTTTGTATTTAATAAATTCCTGTTTTACCCCCTTCACCACCGTGCCTGCCTGCAATTGGGTTCTCCTGCCTTGTCTCTGTGCAGTTCGTGACAGATTTGTCACGATCTAATCACGACCATAGAACATTTGCATGAAATAGTTTTTTAAAAATGCCTGGATCAAGGTTTTATAGTTTACTTAAACTTTTCACACAGTTTATTGAAATAATTGAATAATTGAAATCAAATTAAATATTCAGTTTCAGTTTATAGGAATCATTTCACATTAAGGTCAGGCGCTTAAATTATTATCTAGAAATAAATGGTACCTAAATCAAAACTGGAATAAAAATAAACATAACTTATATGGCAGCATATGAAATGAACAAATTGGCGCCCTGGAATAATACGGTTCCATCTGCATTCTGAGCAGTTTTGAGATAAAAAGTTTTTGCATTCCATTTGACTTTGTAGAAATAACTTTTTTGTTTGCACCCGAATGTTCACAACGTAAAGAAAACATCACATAATGTAAATATGTTGTCACAGAATATGTGAATCACATATTTTGACAAAAATGTAAGATAGAACATTGAAATTATAGAGCGAAGAAATAAAAAAAAACATATTTGTCGATCGCTAAAATTGACTAAAAATATAAAATCTAATTCAACATATTAATAAAACTTCCATCAAACTGAAGGTAAAACTATTAGGCCTAACTCTGGCGGGACATATTCATTTGGACGGGGTGGTGGAGGTTCTCTAAACTGCCAAATTTAATACCGAATTGTAGCAAAAAAAGTTTCTCAGTGCTTTTTTGGCAATTCATGCAAGTAATTACGTTATTGCTTGGCTACTTTGAACCAAGACTGTCACATAATTCGTTCATGCACGTTACAGGTTCATTAATGTGAACCATGATCACCTCCCTAACACCGCACGGCCTCATTTGAAAAGGGCACATCTTCATTAGACTTCGTGTGACAGTAGCACTTAATTAGAAACATGGATTTGTAACCTGGGGAGCGCAGCAATTGAAGACGTCTCTACGAGCCAGTCGGATGGCGGGCGAACACCTTTTCCCAGTATGTCGATGGCCGAGCGCGACCGCGTGTATGTGTGTCGGGGCGGGGGGCTGTTCAGTCGAGCATGACGGCCCCTCCTGTCACCCACTGACCTGTGAGGGGGCCCCAACGAACGGCGAGTGGTTGTCAGCTTAAGCGCTAGTGACAGGCTCCACTCCGAGCACAGCTGTGCAGGGCCCTGCTGTTGTTTTCTCAATGCCCGCTGGGCAGCTGCACTGCTCAGGGGCCGATCCTCTCTTCCTCTCGCCCCTCGATGCCTCTTTATTACCCCATCTCTCTCTGCTGCCCTTTCCTTTCCCTCATCATCATCTTTTACGCTCATTTTCAATCTTATTTAGAAGAATGTAATCACGCAAATGATATAATCTTTTTAGATCAGAGTATGTGAGAGTACCGATGGGGTGACCTCTCTTGTCACAGGGCTGGGAAAGTGGCAGTTGGGGTTGCCGTGACAACCCCTTGCTCTTACCCCAGGGTGGGCGGCAGGCCTGTGACCCTGGGGGTGCTGCTAATCCCTCAGACTGTCCTCGGTACTCAGTTACTAGTTCAGGGTCATGTAAGAGCTCAATAGTTCATTAAACTCTGACATGGGCAGGTCAATTGACCAGCGTTTGTTCTCAGTTCATACAGTTGCCCCAAAATAAACTGTTGGGAGCCTGATTTTTTTATAAAAGTGACTTAAAAGCTGCATGTAAATTTTAAATAAAAGTAAATATTTATCTCATACAGTATATAATTTAGTTTGATCATTTGAGGTTGACAGGTAATAATTTCTGAAATGCAAGCAACATTTCAATCTATTTTATTGCGAAATATTTTTCTTTTTTTCGCACAGAATTTGTGAAAAAGTGTCTGTTTTGTATTCATCAATAATTCTTTCCATTCATTTATTCAAGTTCATTTATATTTTAAATGCCAAAAATGGTTTTCCTGAGCAAGTACAATTTTCAGCCTGTTTGCAAATCTCTCTTCTAGTATTTCTGAAGGCCTTTGATCAACAAATGATCTCATAAATGATCATGATGCAAAAAAACATGTATGCATCAAGCTTGAAATTTCATACTGATCTTAATCTGGCTTCTTTTTTTTTCTTTCTCAACAATATTTGCCATCACTATTGACCTATCTCTTAAAGTTGTTTGATCTGACTCTCTGCATTCTCTGCATCGGCCTTATCACTATACCCCCATTACTGACTAAACTGACTTTATATGCCCCTCTTTGATCTCTGACAGCACACAAGGGACATACAAATCCAGATTACGTTTATTTATTATCCTTATTCAAATATTTGAGGAGGAAGTTTGAATTTGTTGTCTTGGTGTGCTGATATGCGTTTTGACTAGTTTTGGAGAGTTCTTTAGATGTAAAGATGTGTATATAAACAAATGTAATAAAGTCTAAGGGGTGTACACTTGACTGTCAAATCATTTTAAAAACTGTTGTAATCTCTATCAAATCTGGTTGGTTAACTGCCTTTCTGCCAATACCTGGTTTCTGGCTATGGCTGTCCTTCTTTCCAGACACAAAACAGCTTTGCATTCACTTACTGAAGCACGGAAATTCGCCCTGTTGTATTGTCCGTCTGCACTCCAAAAAAGTTGAAACAATTTGTCTTTGTAACCACTGGGCCCTTGGGAGAGCGACTCATTCTGCTTCGGACGAAACGTTCTCCGTACAGATGTAGGTCTTAGTGACAGACAATTTAACACTGCCTCACAATGCACACACACTAGCCTGATTTTATTACCACGTAAACACAAATTGTCTGTAAACAAGGCAAAGCTTGCATAACAAAATGATAATCATTCTAATAATGTGCGCTGGGCAAAGACAATATCAATGATGATGTTTCACTGATTCTTTACGTCTTCAATTATCATTGGAACAACATTTTAAATGATAAACTGCTTTGAGTGCATAACCATATAAGAATCAGTCTCAATTGTTTGTCCTATAGGCAGCAATTAAATTAAAGATTTAATAGAGACTTCTTGTATTTGCCGTCTGAGAAAAATCAGTGTCTCCTCTTGAGTTTCTACTTCATCAACTAAGATAAAGTATGCAGTCAAAAGTGAGAAATAATAAATAATATGATCCCAAACATTTCTTATCAGATTCCTTAAAAAATATATGATGCAATATATGTGCATGCGTGTGTATATTAATGTTTTGCAAAAGCACCCATTGCACTTCACCGCCCGGGTTGTGCCCTCTGCGCTCTGTCTGTGAATTGCATGCCAGTATCAAGGCATTTCCAAAGGTTACGTTGTGCTAAGCTAAGAGTCAGAACAACCCCTATAACCACCATGTGTTTGCCAACGACAGTCAAGTGATGAGTGTACAGGCCATGTCTGACGTTATGTAGACATCACATGAGCATTTCAGAGCTGGATTGAGATGTCAACAGTCAGACGATGATAATAACAGACACGTACTGTACGCTGAGATCTGTATACTGACACACAGTTGAACTTCCACACATTCACTCCATTGATCCATTTTCTACACGAGTGGGCAGATCATCAAAGCAAACATTTGTGCCACAAGGTGGGTGGTGGATTCATGGCAGTTTTGTGCGTGCTTGTGTGTGTGTCCATAGGAAAGAAATAACAAAATATAGATATAATTTGGTTTTTCCTAGTCAACATGGAAAATGAATGGAGAAACAAATATTCTAACGTGTCTCTTTAAGAGTGTTAAAGGCACAGTGTAACCACAAATTTAGCGGCATCTAGCGGTGAGGTTGCGAATTGCAACCAACGGCTCACTCCACCCCTTCTTTTCGAAGCACTACGGTGGCTGACACAGGACAAAGATGTCATCACATCATAGAGCAGTTTGTCCATTTAGGGCTACAACGGTACCCGCATTGTATGTAGATAGAAATAGCTCATTTTAAAGTAATAAAAACATAACGCTTCATTATGTAAGGTCTTTATACCCCTCTGAAGACATAGTTATGTATATTATAGTGCATTTCTGTCAATAGATCCTCCAAAAAAGTATACAATGGAGCTTTAATTCTCTGAGATTCAAACACTGTGGATGCTCGCATCCGTGTATTAGTTTCCACGGTAACGCTTACCATTAAGGCACCCTTTGTAGTGCATTTATAAATGTGTTCATTAATGATTAATAAGTTGTTTACAAATGCATTATAAAGCAGTTACAGCTGCATGAATAAAAAGGGGGATTCTAATGAAATACCTACCAAATACTGAGCCATTTTAACTCACATGTTATAAATGCTTAATAAATGTATTTATTCATTATTTATTTGACCCGCATGCAGATTCATTGTTATCTTGATGTTGTTTGCAAAATAGGCTGTCAGACTGAAGACTGTAGGGTCTTATGTCACTTTTCAAACCATGTTGCTTACCTGATCCGATTCCAACTGTCTACAGGTGACCCCTGGAATGCCTTCAGATCATGATGCTTATCCAAAGTGTTTTTTTCTTGCTGTCCAAGAGAAAAATAAATCAAACTTTTGATCAATTTTTAAGACTAAATGCACAAAGGGTGACTAACTTGTTTGTTTACGATGTTCTATTAATGATTCAATTACTTTCAATAGTTAATCAAAACCAGAAAACATTTACTTATTATTTATTGTAGAAAAAGAATGCTGGCTCACAAGGCTACATCTCTGATGTGAGTCATATATTTAGAGGTACTGACAGCCCATGAACGTGCACTTTAAAGAAAAGTGGATGCCTGAACTTCAAAACGCCTAACTTATAATGTTAAGAGCTATAAATGTTAGCAAACCATGAAAGTGTGCCTTAATATAGTGGTTTCATGTGAACCATTTATTCATGACTCATGAACGTTAGTAACCTGTGAAAATTCCCCTTACTGTAAAGTGATTACCTGTATATAATTTATTAATAAGTTATGAACGTTAGCAACCTGTGAAAATGAAATATACAATAATAAGAAAAACCAACATAACACCCTTCATTCTCCAGTCGGACAGCCTATTATGCAAACAACAACAAGATAATAATGAATCTGCTTTCAAGTAAAATTAATAATGAATAAACACATTTATTAAGCATTTATAACATGTGAGTAGTGTGTGGCAGGTATTTTGTTAGAATTTCCCTTTTTATTCATGCAGTAATAACCGCTTTATAATGCATTTGTAAAGGACTTATTACTCATTAAGGAACACATTTTTAAACGCTTTATAAAGGGTACCTTAATGTAAAGTGTTACCGTTTCCACTTACGGATGTGTGTGCGTGTGCGTAGTAGTGTGTCTGAAAGCAAGCGCATCCCTTCTCTACAAGGGGCATGTTCTGCCTGCACCCTTTCTCACACTATCCCCAATGGTGCGTGGCTCAGTGAGACTGCGCCTATTCAAGCAAGCCGCCCATGCTCAGTGGCATTTCCTAAATGTGGCCCAGCTGGAGGTCTACTCTCTCGCCCGTCTGAGTGGCACACACACACTCCTAGCTCGAGAGGGAGGGGCGAGAGACAACGACGGAGATGTGCGCGCATGATGGTTGATAGCGTTCTGCCCCTCATTCGCAATCACCGCTACTGCTATGGCTATTAGGCACCGCAGCGACGCATTTGATGCGCATTTCCTGTCACAGTGGTCTAGCTCCATTTCGAATGCGCACGAGTGCGTGCACCGCTTAATTTTCATCAGCCGACTGTGTGATGCTCTTTCTTTTAAGTAATGTGGGTGTCTTTTTTAATGGTATTTCTGTCAAAAGTCTGTAAAGGTAATAGATGAAGCTTACGGGGGTTGATGTGGTAAGCGGGAGGGGCAGAGAGAGATAATTGACTTTCTGGAAAGCTTCTGAAATTAGGCTATCTACCGACTTCAATCATTAACGTGAACACATCTCATGTCATGTCTCTCAGGAAGCGCGTGTATGCATTCAGAAGAAAAAGTTTTTTTTTTGGCAAAATAACCTTAACTCCCAATGACCACAGCCATATTTGCATATTTTATTTATTTATTTATCTTTTAGTATTTTCGCAGATAGGAAAGATAATCGATTTAATGTTGAATCAATGTTGTATTGGTTATTCTCAACATTGATTATTGATTCAAGATTTAATCAATTATCTTTCCTCTCTGGGTTTCCAACTTTGTCCCACTATTCTGTAAATGTAATATTTTCTAAATTTAAACTTTGTTCTAAACTGAACTTTATTATACCCCTAATCACACATCTTCACAAAGCCTATTGGAGACATCTAAGATGTTTGTTGCTGAGTTTTCTAAAAAGTTTATTAGATTACTAAAGCACTACTCTGTTTGCTCATCTATCTGGGAGACGTCTATTTGATATGCATATAATATTTGATATGCAAATGCATTTACCTCTGTACCACATTTTTTTGCTCATCTGCAATACATCTCTGAGATGTCTCCTGTCAGATGTCACATGGACATTTAGAAGATGTCTGTTTTTTATTTCGAATGTATGTAAATTGTCGTTTCTAAGACGTTTATTAGATGTTCTACACAGTAGATGATTCCAGATCTTTGGCAAACATCTTACAGACGTACCTGTGTTATCTGGGAAGATTTTTAAGAAATCAAAACTCTTCTTGATATTTTGCATTGATGGACATGCGTATGGCAGGCCCATGTGTGAATGCTTTATTCTTGATTTTAATGAATATTTAACGTAAGACCGTTGCTAACCTCTTAACACTATTTCATTATAGTCCTAACAATTTACCTTCAGGAAAAGAGATTAAAAAAGATTTTATTACAGAAATGTATTAAACACATTTATTAAACGTTAAAAAAAAGGTTTTTAAATGTTTGGCTTATTCAGGATTTTAATAGCAACAGCAACATCTCGTTATAGCATAGTATTCATATTCGCCATTGGAAATAATAGAGCTGTCAAGCTAATTATTAGTCATCATTAAACTGTCCCTCAAAGATTTATTTTCAGCTCATATTCATTTTGTTTCTTACTTTGTAATCACAACTTTGGAAATAGAGATCTAGTGAAAGCTTTTTCACTTTGATAACTGCACAGGTAAATACTGTTTGGTAAATGAACACCTCTCTGAAACGGCCTTTGTTATCTAAATCGTAAAATTACGTTTTGTCATCTACTTTAAGCGTTAATTTGTCCTCGTTCGAACAAAAGAGCCACCAGCGGAAGCGCGCAAATTGGCGCGAAATTACAGCACACCTGTAACGGGTGACTCAAAACATTTCATTCCCTGTAAATTGCAGCAATTTAATTTAATTTTATTGTTGTAACAGAAAAAAGGAACTGAAAACGTTTAATCCCCAACACGTATTCTGCACTTTAGGTAAAACAGCTCTATAAAACAGTTTGAGTCATGTCTTTGAATTATCTGGCTCTAATGCGTTTTTCATTAACTTGGCTTTTAAAGACCCTGCGTACTGGTGGGTGTTGTGTTGACCATGTCAGATGCAAGGGGAGAAAGAGAGCGAGGAACTAAAAAAAACTTTCTAGTGCCATTTTGTTTTGCGTGCACTGTAATTAACTTGCCAGCAGTCCTACATTAGCGTTGCATTAAGCTCTCAAGAGCTGAGCTCAGACTCTAGGTAAACAACAGGAGCTTGTGTCTGCCATGACTTCTGTTGCTTTGGAGACCCTATGACCTCCATTAGCGAGATGCCCTCATCCTGGTGCCCACAAAGGCGGGCAGGGTTTAACGTGTGACCCCACCACCAGTGGGTAGTGCCCACCCTCATGGCCTGGTTAATTATTACTCATTTCTGACAAAGTTTCTTACTCATGGTGATTATGTTTAACTGACAGAAAAATTATTTTGGATTTGTAAAGAGGGGCGAATGTTTGAAACGTTCACTTTAGACTGAAAAATTATCTCGTATTTTCATTCACTTTGAAATGGGATTACTAAAACAATGAAAGGCGTGTATCCTTAAACTACACTTTTTTTACCTCAGCTCTTGCAAAAATTTGATGGGATTCTCAGTTGTTATATGTTAAACATCAACTTAATATCGGGTGTTTCTCCTAAATCTGCCCTGGAGAGCAAAAATTAGGAAAAAAGAAGAAAATACATTAAGGGTTTGGAGGTGTAAAATAAATGTAGATTATACTCGTGAAAATATCTGGATTTGGGCAAATTTGATGAGAATTGTTTGAGTTTATATTAAAACTTTGAATAATTTCAATACTTTTGATTTGATTGCAGACTTAACAGACCTGAGCTCAGTTTGTGACATTCCTGAGATCTCTCCTGAACTTTAAGTGAGGTTTCTGGGTCTTTTTTAGGATAAATATTTGAGACAGAGGAGACTAAAGACGACCTCTCCATTTGATTTCCATTGAATCTCATTGATGTCTAGTAGAAGTCTCTAATAAAGAGATCTCATCTGTGGTTTTTCTTTCGTATTGATGGTGACCTTAGTTGATTTTCAATAATTTTCTTATTATGTATTTTTTGCCATTTCATGTGATAAAGATCCAGATGTGTCGCTAGCTAGACTCAACCCTGCTCTGTAAGGTCTTGTATTGAAACTTGAACACCAACATCACACCACATCCCCGGCTTATTACGATTTCCCAACAAGCTTGTGGTTTGCTGGACATCTCTGCAGCTGTGGCATTTCAAATCTTTCAAAATAGCCCTAAAACATTTTGACACCCTCTGTTCATCCATTCCTCTCAATATGCACTCATCCATCCATCGCTTCCGTCCATTACTCTTCCTCCATCGTGCGGCCGCTTCCTCAAATCTTTGGTTCACACCAGGCTTGTCACCCATGATGCGCAGTGGTAGCGGGCCCCCAGCAGCCGGGGCTCTGTTTGTCCTGTCAGGTTGCTGTATAACTTGTGTCAGGAACAATCTGTTACCGATTTGTACTTCTCCGGTGGTGTCCAGCCAAGCGGCAGGTCTGCGGCCTCTTTGACCTCAGGTGATGGGACCCACAGCCCTGTCGCATGATGTTTGCACAGACTTGCTTGCCGTGTATCCATTCGCGAAAGCGTGTGTCTGGATGTGCGTGTGAGACCTGTAGGCTGTTTGTACAGTAATTAGCTACAGTAGGACGGAGGTGGCAAAAGTAATTCGAACAGACAGGAGTTTTTACACTTGAAAGAGAGATCACACACACAAGCACGGATCGGAGGCTCGGAGTTTGATGTTTGTGGGAGAAAATGACAAACTAATTTATACAAGAGAAAAAGATATGTCTTTCAAAACGTAACAACACTGATTTATCATAAATAAAAGTTCAGATGTCAAAATGAGGTTTGATGTCGGGTGACATAAATACTACGTTTGTAAAAATTGCATTGAAAATGCTTTAAAGGTTCAATGTATGAAATGTTGCGAATTGCAACCAACGGCTCACTGCACCCATCCCTTTCAAAGCACTACGGTGGCTGACACAGGTCTAAAATGTCATCAAGTTTTTCACTTCTTTGCTGAAGGAGATAACGTATTCATGAAACACGCTCCGTAGAGCAGTTTGTCCATTTAGGGCTACCGTAGAAACAACATGGTGAATTGTAAGGGAACCCGAGTGTATGTAGAGAGAAATAACTCATTCTAAGATAACAAAACATAACGCTTCATTATGTAAGGTCTTTATACACCTCTGAAGACATAGTTACAGTTTATACATTATGTTCCATTTCTGTCTATAGATCCTCCAAAATATGACATACTGGACCTTTAAAGAAGCAAAATAAAGGTTTACTGCATTTTTGTGCTAGACTGAACACGGACAAGAGACACATCCTCAGTCTGTCTCAAAGCATCGTGGGAAACATCACCATGCCCTGACAGAAAAGGCAGGCATGTCCACATTGACCCCACCTTGGGTGTGTATGCGTGTAGATGTGAGGATTTGCGTGCAGTGGTCACTGTGGGGCATCCGCGACAGCTGCGACCGCAGACTCAGGGGTGTGTGTCCTGGGGTGTGATGGCCAGTGAGGGGTTGCAGAAGGTGGATTGCCATAGTGTGGCAAAGTCGTCTGTTTGCTGAGGAGGTATACCAGCCAGGGGTATTGAAGAGGGCACACATGTGCATGCTACATTTGAAGAGTCAAACAGGGACACCATACTGGACATTGGTGGCCCAAAAAACGAACACAAAAGAAGATATTTTGAAGAATGCTGGTAACCAAACAACATTGAACCCCTTTGACTTCCATTGTATGAACACCACCACTGAGACATCTCAAAATATCTTCTTTTGTGTTTCACAGAAGAAAGAGTCGTCTATACATTTTAAATGACATGAGGGTGCATAAGTGTTGACAGCATTTTTATTTGAAGGTGAACTGTCCCTTTAAGATGTATTTAATATCTCAATTCCTTCTTCAAGACAATAATTGAAATCGAGTGCAAATTAAGGCTAATAAATGACAAATCAATTACTTTATGTGTTATTCTTTCATAAGCTTACATGTGAGTCTCATTACCACTTTTTACCTTCTTAAATAACTTATGATATCTCTTCCGAAACTTTATAGGAGACACGTGCATTCAACAGTACAGAACACAATCCGAAAAGCAAACTAATCTCAATGCCTTCTAAACAAAATAAATGCGAAAAAAGAGAATCTTCACACAATATACATGCCTATATAAACACATATTTACACTGTGTGTGCAGGGAAGCGTCGCCCTGGTGTCTTTGATGTTGCAGGTGAGCCAGACCCAGAATCATCCGCCCCTTTGCATAAGACTAATGACAGCAGCCAGCACATGTAAATGAAGACGATTGGCTCTGATTGAGAGAACGCACTGAAGCCGAGTAGCCGCATGCTAATCATCTCAGCAGGGAGCTCCATCTGATTCAGTCCCATCATCCCGCATGTGTTCAACATCGGTCCATTTAAATGTCAGGCCTTGATGGGCCACCCCAACTGCAGACAGGGGCGGGAGAGGAGATGTTTGGGGAAGGGGGGAGCGGTTGTGATCTGATGAGTCGAAATTGCCTTTTAATTAGTCGATTCTTTAGAGTTTTCATAATTGTTTTGGTCTTAACAACAAATGCGTGGCCTGTAATTTTAGAAAGCGTTTTCAGGATGAAAAGCTCTGGCACAACGAGAGAGAGTTTGAGAAGGAAAAAATGGTTGAAAATTGTAGCAATGATTTGGTGTTCGAACATGAGATTAATGTTTATATGATGTGTTTTATGTGCATCAAAATATGAAATGCTAAATAGAAATATAGGCACCTGGGGACTTATGTCTGAACATTTTAAAAGTTCATATATATCAAGACATCTAACGAAAACAAATCTACATTAGACATTTACATAAAGGTTGCAGGACTGACCCAGTTTTGACCCGGCTTGTTTCTGTGACAGGACCTTTGACCTCTGCTTTGCTTGCCTGTCATGTTGGGTGTGTAACGTGTCTATTTTACTTTCACGTCTGAAGCATTGATTCTTTTTTTGACCAAACATTAACATCGCCAGTCTGTATCTGCCTTGCTTGGATCTACATCATTATTTAACAGAAAAACGTTGTGATGTTTTAAAAAAGGTGTTAGAGAATCTTAACATGTGTGTTTGTGATAGAAAAGTGAATGCACCCTCTTATTTATAGTCTCTTGACCCCCAAGGCACACACAATATGTGGCTGAAGAAACAAGTGACATTTATGTTTAATGTTCTGAATTTCTGCTCCCACGATGGATGGATGGATGGATGGATGGATGGATGGAGACTGATAGATTGAAATAAAGAAAGTTGCGAAAGCTCACATTCATGGAGTGTTGTTTCCCCCTAGTGTTCAGAATAATAAACATGTCATATCATATAATGTCTTTCCGCATGCCATTAAGTTCACTAGTAGAGAGTGGGATCCCTTTATAAATGCACGTTACATTCAGCACTTTACCCTCCTCGTGTCCTATTAAAAACAAATCATATTTTTTGTAGTAGATTAAAACCGTGGTTTTGCTATAATACAACTATGGGTACGAAAAACACAGTTAGGTCCTACTACAACAATAGCACCCAGGTACGTCTGAGAGGTATGACGTAATATTACGCGGAATTTAAATAAGTAGGCGTGGTTAACTCGGCGCTCTGCAAATTAACATTATTCCAAAAAAACAAGTGAAATAATCCACCCATAACAAATTAACGAATCAAATATTATTATATTTATAATATTATTATATTATTATAGTCTGTAGTTTTTTGAGGGATCTGCGCGAGCAAAAAGATCATACTTACCACGTCCACGTAGGCCTATTTCAGAATTCAGATTGATTTGTGAAGCTGTTGATAGTTTAATAAAGTTTAACTTCAGGCGAGCCAAGGTGAAACTTGCGTTGAAGCGCGCGATCATGCTCGCCGCGTGAGCGCTTTGACGTGACGCGCCGCTTCCCCCGTTTTGGGAGACGCGTGTTGAGTCACCAGAGACTCGCAGTGCATAGACAGCGCTAGAATAAACAAACCTAAAGACGCAACACACTAAAAATTCTCATCTAAAAGAGAGTGAAGACCAATAAAGACCTGACGGTACCCCATGAACACCAGTTTAAAACACCAGTCACTGTACTATTGTTTGTGCATAATTCATACTTCATTGTAATACATGTCGTCTAATTCCTACTGTATACATATGATATAGCCAGAAGATAAATATACATAAATAATAAATCCAATTATTAGAACTTGGATATTTTCAGTACATTTTCATAACTTGCCTACATTTTTACTATGGTGAGCAGAGCATTTAAATTAACTGTAATAAATAAATAAAGGAAATCAATCCAAGAAAAATGAGGTATAAGATAGAGAACTATAGTAGGAGATTGTTACCGTGAAATACAATTGTGAAATAGATTTTTGGCCATTCCGCCCACCTCTACACCCAGGTAAAATTTCCTAAGGCGCATGCTATTAAGCTATTTATAAATATTTTACTGTTCAATTTAATAATACATTATGTCACTCAATTGGATAAAAAACAGAATCACCCAGCCATGAAAGCGTTTCATAACTTGTTTTTTGCAGTTATATTCTTGTTAATTTGGGGTATTTTTGTCATGACCTCTAGATGGAGCTATAGTCATAGAAAAACTCAAGAGAACCTGTCATGACCATCAAGTGTCAGTCATTACACACATAAAGAGATATGCTTTGATACACACTAGCCTACTGCGACAAAACCCCATCTTCAAATGTTTATGATGAGAAAACAGCAGTCAAGCACACAACCTGTAAGTATCACATTCAATACTGATACAAATGAATTATTTACAGTTTTTAAAATGTTTGGCACCATTAGGCATCCCAGTTGTGGCCGAACTATATTTCGGGGGTAGGCCTACATTTGTACCCAAAAGTGAGCAAAACTTAACAAATCTGAGCAAAACCTCCGTTTTGGGATATACTTGAAAACACTGTAAAAAAATGTATAGGGTAATAGTGGGGTCAGTGTGTTAGGTTATAGTGTTTATAACTAACTGTGTATAAAAACAATAATATATGGAATACCCTTATTCAATAGATAAGTAAACATACAGGTGATAATTGCTTGAACGGTTAACGTAACGTTATACATGATTAAAAACTGCGTCGCCTGTTTCCGGAAAAGCCACTAGATGGAGCCAAAGCCCTGAAGACTGAGTTCATGAGATAATGTACCGAGCAGTAAATATGCGCTATAGAACTCATCATTACTCGTGAAATGTATTTACATATTTTGCAACAATGTCTTACTTTACATGAGTCCAAGAGTAAAATTTGCAATAAAAAAATAACATATCAAAAGGTAGCTACTGTAAAATAAGCAGAAGCATTTACACAAATCTAAATGTTGTATATGTATTTATCAGCACTATACATGCAGTTATAATTTAAACAACATTATTGTTTTTTTATATGTCATTTCAATCCTTTGACCATCCAGATCCAGATACAACCGGCTCACATGATTTAATTTGTGTATGGCTGTGACAAGATGATTGATTGACTTTACGTGCTTAGTTAGCCTATTGTATACTATATTTATATACTGTCAGGACTTGCTCTTTAGATATATCTAATTACCATATATACATCAGAAAATACTGCATGTTCATAAACTGTAAAGCATGTTGTGATGAATTATGCAACAATAATTGGTTTCTGCCCTAAAAGATGGATAGGATTAGGATTTTTATCAGGATAAGGATTAGATTAGGATTGTTATAAGGATTAAGAAAGAAAAGAGGATGTCCTGAAACTGATGTCCTGGGCTGTTTTTTTATTATTTTTTCTGAAGCACAGATCTCATGCGCTATATTGCTGTAGGGCTCTAGTAATTCAGCTACCGTTAATAATTCCACACAAGTAGTCCAAAGTATACAGATTTCAGTATGATTTATTCATTTTGTTTACTCCCTCATTGATTTATTACACTCAGCTGAATATATGGAATTTGTCAGGTGGAAAACCTAATGTACTCCTCGGTGGGGCTGTTTTTCTCTCTGGCTCTGTGTTGACAGGGCACAATGCTTTGGCCTCATAGCATTAAGTGTCAACGTCAAAATGATTTGTAGACCAGCTCACGGAAAGAAATGAAAAGACACAAGAAAACGGGCCAGCGTACCTCAGGGTTCACAAGAAATGAATGTATTCCAACGAGGAGCATTAAAATCGTTTTAATACAAGTGCATTAATATAAATTATGCCTTTGACTTTAGTTTAACAATGGCCACTTTTATCCCTGGATTAAGTACTATTTACATTTGTCATTTATGAACTGAACTGCTTTTAACCCTGGGTTATATAGCGCTACAATCAGAATGACCAAATGTATTATGTGATTTTTTTATGTAGGTTAACAATTAGGTTAACAATTGCAAATGTCAAATCCTCATTTCTGACTCATCAATATGACCCTATAAACCTCATCCATTATATATTGAAATCTCTCTCTATTTCTAGAAATACTTCCAAAGGGAACGTTCTACCTTTTACTGCATTGGTGCACAATGCCTAGCAACGTCCAATTGTGAACATAAGAGAGCGAAAAGACATCAGGTCATGTGCATATAATGGATGGTCTCAAAGAAAAAGCACTCCAGAGCACAAGAAATTCCTGGACACTTTCAAGAAGATATGGACGTTTTGCTGCAGGGAAGGGTATGTGAAACCAAGCGCTGCATCAGATGTTATGTATTAAAGGGGTCATATGGCGGCAATATGTGTTTTTCTGTGTCTTTGGTGTGTTACAAGTTGCCAATGCATGTATTAGACACGTAAAATTGCTGCTGTAAGCTGTCTGAAACGCCTCAAACCTGATGTTCCAAATATGGTGAGAGGCGTCACATTTCCGTCACACGCTTGCAGTATTCGACCAATCACTACGCACTGATTAACTGACCAATCATAGCACACCTCGCTTTTCAGAGGGATGAGCTTTGTAAAAAATCTGCGCGTCTCAGAGAGGCGGAGCAAAGAGGAGATACAAACATCCACAGTATGTGGAAAATAGGTTTTTGAACCTTAAAGGGCCGCAATCCCAGGTGTTTTCTGCAATGTAAAAATAGTCAGTGGTATCCCCAGAATGTGTCTTTCAAGTTTCAGCTCAAAATACACCACATATCTTTCATTACAAGATGTTGAACATGACCATTTGTGGCTGCAGTGAAAAACAAGCCGTTTTTGTGTGTGTCTCTTTAAATGCAAATGAGCTTCTGCTCCCCTCCCCGTATGCAAAATAGGAGTGTGCTATGGATGACATCAAGACAAGCAATATAGTGGAGAGCGCAATTACGTCTGTAATGCCCTTTCCAACCAAAACCATACACTAACTGCAATAAAAATCACCTTAATGCCTTGTTCATGAATACGAATTAAATGGAAAAGACAAAACATAGATAGAACAACATATGCTAGCTGATCATTTGCTGTATGAAATGTTGGCCATTGATGATTAATCATGTGCATGCATATTACTAACAGACAAAAACACGGATATAGGCAGAAACATGCATTCAGAGTACTTGTATATGACAGACAGCTATGTAAAGATCAGCAAACAGGTGTTAAAAACGATGTGTTATACTCACTTCTTCCAGAGATTAAGCTTGATCGCGAACATCTGGTACTGATCCACTCTTGAGAATATATTTTTTTTGCAAAACCCATGCTATACTGACCCGTGTTGACTCGCCGCGACCCCAGGTGCTGGAGAAACATTCGGCGGAAGGCAACTGGCCAGAGCCTGGTCTTCCGGGCACTGGGCCACCCATTCCCAGAGCTTCGATTTTTCAACCTTTCCGGCTACCTAGAGGTCGCATCGACTCGTGGTCAGCGTCGTTCGAATGCCCTGGCGGAGACCTTTCCAACGAGTCCTGGCTCGTTTCTGTAATTCTTTCCGGACTTTCTGCTTTTTCCCCAGACGCAGAGTTCTCGCCCGGGACTTTCGGTGGTGAATAACTCCAGTTGCCAAGGTCGCAGCGGGACGAACCAGGGCTCGTTGGAAAGGTCTCCTCCCGGCCTCCTTTTATGTGCCATTTTACATCCAACAACAGCACACATTTGTTGTTTCTTAGACATTCTTGTCGCTGGCTAGTGGCTACATCTGCTCTTGCCTGAAAATGGCTGACAGCATGTCTCTGGCAAGGTGGGGAATACGCGCTCATAAGGCGGAGTCTGTGAGCGGTCATGGGCAGGCGTAAACAATGTGACATAATATTGTTAGGGTTTCCCCAACAGCGTGTTTTGTGTCAAGGAGATTACAAAAAGAAGAACAGATGGATTTGTATAATTACAGGGTGTTTCTGCACACACGCTGGCGACTCAATTTCTGGTAGATAAACATTTAAAAGTGCATTTTCTGGGATAGAAATTTAAATCGTGTATACACATTACATCTAAAACAAACGAAAATATTCGTTTAAGCCGTGTCATATGACCCCTTTAAACCAGACCTTGAAAAGCTGACATGACACCATTCTGCATTTCCTTACCGTTTAGAGTCGGTCGACACTGTAGGATGTTGACTGATTGAACATCTTTGCGGGGTCAGAGTGAACAAACGCTCTATGAAGCCTGTGACATCCATTAGACAAGTACGCCAAGGCTGCGATGACAAATTTCCACGATCGATAGCATCTGACAGGATAACATGAGGTTAGGGCCATCTCTGTCAAAGCTATCTATTTATTTTCAGCTCTGACAGATGTGGGGTAATTAATGGGATTCATTAATCAATCAAGGCCGTTGCTCAACTCAGAAGTAACAAAATGCACGAGAATGTCTTTTGTTTGCGGTGTTGGAACGGAATCAAGCCTTTAAATGATCAGTCGAGAGGTTTTATTCAGCTTCTAATTAAAGTGGATTTTAAAGGCTTACACTGAACACATGACATGTCACAGTGCTATACACTACAGTTTGGGCAAATTTGTAAATTCTTTATTATTACTATTCTTTCACATTCCTGTTTTCATGCTTAGCCTTATCATGTTAGATTTTATGCATTTAAAAAAATAAATTTGCAAACAAAACATTTAAGCCTTTTGATGTTTAAAAGGGGTAGTTCACTTTAAAATAAAATTTCATTATTTATTCACACTCATGTTATTCGCTTTCAAAACTAGTATGCAAATCTTTCTTTTGCAAGACACAAAGATATTTAGAAAAATCTCACGGTACAATGGACGTCTGCAATGTGTTCTTTAAAACATCTTTTGTGTCCTGCATAGGAACGAAAGTCACACTGGTTTGGATGACATGAGGGTGAATAAATGAGTTTTTTGGGTGAACTATAGGCTACCTTTAAAATCATGATAAAGATGCATTTATTCGAGTGTGTTCATTTGACTGGTAGTGTATTTGGAAAAGACGAATGACATTGGATAAAAATCTTGCATTTTATTTGCATATAAACTTGGCTAAATGTCACGATGGATAAAAAAGTCACAAAACATAAAGAAAGCATGTACAAAGCAGAAATTACATGTTTTTTTTTCTTTTCTTTTTTTGAGCCAACTATGCATAGCCACACAGTGCAATATACAACACGCACAGTAACACAATACAAGTAAAAATGGCAGTTACATGAAGAAAAAGCAAAACCATTGGCTTGGAGTGTTGTTTTATTTTCAGCTTCGAAACCAATGGAATAATACAGGTATAGCAAACCCAGGATAAGCGTTATTTGGTTCTTAACAGAACTTATCAGATTTACGGAATTTAGAAACTGTTTAAATATTTTCACATATATATTCAGGGATAAGACCAATCAGCCTGTCACATTGAGACAACTTATCCTCTTTTAATATGATCAAGACTGCAAATTTAGCCTCGAGAACACAAACAGCGATAATGTAAAAAGTCCATTCACAACAACCTCATTTTAAAAGCCACAATAGCTTCCATATTTTTTACATACACTGTACCTCTCCGTTATATGCTGAGAGCACAAATGCATATGCTATGGTGTTTGATGGCATGTAAGATAAAGTTAAAGCGAATTAAAAATAAAGTCTGATTGATAATAAATATCAGACCTTAAGGACTAAAAATGATGTATGAATTTGCCCCGATACATCCAAAACACCACACAAGGTATTGAGTCCATGACCTTAAATAACGTTATAATAAATTTACAAAGCACAATTAATATTAAACCATAAGCATGGTCAGGTATTGCTGACACTTCAAGTACCTTTATAAATGCACTTTTATAATCCTGACCAAAATAAAGCAGTTACAGAAGGCAAAGGATGCAAACGAATTACAAAAAAGAAGTCACAAGTTCTTCGCTCACCGATAGACATTCGAATGCCATGGGCTTCATTCCGACTGTAAAAAATATTCGATTTCCATGCATTTTAAATACAAGCAGTACAAAAAGACCATTCATTTTAATGAAGCTGTCATGTAGAAAAAAGGGGGCGGGCTTTTGAGTCTCAGGAGTTTCCTGGGTTGGGCAGATCAAATACGATTGGTGGATTGGTGGGCTGGAAACTGACTGTACATGTGGAGGAGTTGATAAATGTTGTGTAGCCATCTGTCATTATGCCATACCCTGAGAGAGAGAGAAAGAGAGAGAAAGAGAGAGGGTTAAAAAAAACAAGGAAATTCAAGTTATTTGCATTACCCATCTTTTGTTTTCTTGACTAAATCTCACCTTCATGGATTCCTCCATATGCGTGAAGTTTGGGTCGCACCCTCTTCTGTACAGTGTTGAGAAGCTCCACGCATCCGACTCTCTGGAGCTCTTTTGGAACCCAATCTCTGAACCCTGTGCCAAGTCCAACATCGCATCTTTAGTCATCATCGTATTTATGACAACTTTAAAACACAGCAATCCATCCAGAGACACCATCTGCCCCATACAAGCATCTACAGTTACGTTACCATTTCCACGCTTACCCAGAGGAGGCCCGTGTGTCATAAGAATATCTATATCTTCAGGGATCTGGTTCCACTTATCGAGTAGGGACTGGCCACGAGGTAAGTTAAAAGCCCCTTGGGCAAAAAGCGTTTAGTGCACTTCATAAACGTCAAAATACTCGCAACGCACGCCCGCGCGCTGTTCTCCCAAGCAAAGTTTGACAATATCCAGATCGCTTTCTTCCTTTTTTTAAACAAACAAAAAAAATCCCAAAATGCCTCGGAGTATAGAAGTATCAGATGAGGCCCCGGAACAACCCGGGCTATTCATTTCAGTCTCTGTCAGGGCGTTTGGCGGTTTACAGCGGAGCAGAGGTCATCTGTAGAGGAGGCAGATTGATCAAGCTGTCAACACCAATGAGCAGAAGCATGTTAATAAGAGTTTTATTTCCCTTCTGGGACAGGTCTGCTGACAGGCCACGGTAACCCGGGCCAGACCTTTATTTACCACTCTCAGACCCCGTCTGATAAGGGCCAAGCGTCTGGCCCCGGCTAGACAAGGCTGCGCAAGGCCAGGGCTAAATGTAGGCCTTGGTAGAGGAGGCAGGAACTGACCCCTTGCTGATAAGCAGGGCAGGGTGATAGATGGAGACAGTGCAGACAAATGAGAACTGGAGAGCTCTGTGGAGAGCACCGTCTCCGGCGCTGAATCTGCAACCGCTCACCGGTGCTTACAAAACGGCAACAGAGCACATGATTTTTAATTGGCAATGTGAAAATGAACAAGAAGAACAAACAAAGATTTGGAAGAAGCCTTGTTTCTAGCCTTTAGTAACATTTCAATTTCCCCCACAGGAGCGCTAAAAACGTGAATTAAGGTTGCTTGCGCAGAAAGCTGGTGTAAATTAGTTCCAGTTTCTACCCTCTCTCTGACCCAGAGAATTCATCTTCGTGCTACTGTACCTTTAAGACCTGATTATGTAAACGACCTGTTATAATTGGCTGGCCACCGCATACTAATGTTCACAATATCCACAGTCATTTATCAGTGTACTTGCAAGTATTTATTAAGAAAGTAGGGCTGCACGATATTGAACATAAATGCGATGACGTGATATGTGAAATAAACAGTTTTTTTAAAGGGATAGTTCACCGAAAAATGTGTCATTTCAAACCCGTATGATTTTTTTTATGCAGAACACAAAAGATATTTCGAAGAATGTTGGTAACTGAACTGAACCACGGAACTAATGCAATGGGTACCGCCGTTGTTTGGTTACCAACATTTCTTAAAATAGCTACTTTTGTGTCCATACAGGTTTGAAATGAAAAGATGGTGAGTAAATGATGACCGCATTTTCCTTTTGAGGTGAACCATCACTTTCATAATGTGACATGCAATGCAATAGATACGCAATATTTAAAAATACATTCAAGTTTGTAACATCAATTCAAATGATATTGAAATATACTTTAAATCATGTAAAACCCATCCATTATACAAACATATTCATATATTTATATCTCACCAGTCAACAAAGCTTTTGATTATATACAAATTTGAAAGAATTAAAACCAAATCAAACCATTGTTATATGCACATATAATTTCCATATATCTTTTAACCCCATTAAAATGTTAATGTAGTTATTTGCCCTTTAAACTGGCTTACAGATGAATATCAAAACAAGCACTGGGAAGGAGGTTATAAATACTAAGTAGATAAATAATAGCAGCTAATAGAATTAATGAGTCTTAAGTAGCCCGACACAGGCATGAATACAGTATGAGAACATATGGCCAGTTGTCCACAGGTCATTTTACAATGAGCACTTGACAAAGTCACAGCCTCTAAGAGGAGGTTAGGACCGGAGGGAAATAAGATTTTCACAGCATATTCCCCGAGACCCGAGGACCGAATCTTTTTCTTTGCTGAATTATGTTGAAACAGATGAGAAGAGCACAGAGACCGGAGCCCACTGAGTTGTACTCCCTCAGAATAACAATACAGTCCATAAGAGCCCTGGAGCAGAGCATTGAAAACCAATTACGGAGAGAACGAAAAAGCTTTTAGTGAGAAAAATGGAAAAGCTCTTGGTTTGTCGCTTTAAAATAGCTTCCAATTAAACTCGGAGACCCAATTAAACCCCGGTGCAAAGGAACAGAGTCCTTCAAATAACAAAATGGCAAAGTTCCACAAACATCAAGGTTGAGCTCAGGCGCGAGCGACACTGAAGTTTCCACTTCAGCAAAATTCTTTGTGCATCCTCAATGCGAAAATGCCGCATGACAGCCGGAACATTTTGAATGCATGCATTTTTTTCCTACAGTATTTTTGATCAATGATGAAACTGTGAGCATGGCTACCCGGCTCAAGGCCACAGAAATACAAATTTAGTCAAAAAAACATCTCGTCGCGGCTGAATGAGACAGATATGTGTGGAGAGGTATGGCTTTTATTGTTGTAGTTGGCACTCGGTGTAAAACTAGCAGTTAAACATTTACATTTATGCACTTTTCACATACGGTGCATTTGAAATTTCAGATTGTATATTCTTTGAAAGCAAACCACTTATTTTGGTGCTAATCGTGATTTACATGTTTATCACTTAATAAATTCAAACTTTCCTCACAAAGCTGCAAGCAAATATTTGAAGTGAAGTTGTTGCCATGGCAACGCTCCCTCATTAACCAAACTAAATAGTCATTTATGGAGGGGACACTAAATGTCCATCATCTTGGTCTGACAGGCTGTCTCACAGACTTCCATGACATTATCTACTATTTGTCAACCCATTAATGCTTCTACATAGATTGAGCCGAGCGACCGGAGCTGATAGTGGATAAAATACAGCCTGAATAGAGGAAATGGCTTTCGAGGTCTCGGCATAAGTGTGTGTGTGTGTGTGTGTGTGTTTGCGAGCCAGGCTTGTCTGCAAGTGATTGATGGAAAGGCAAATAAAGGCGAGTGGCTGCTTTCGAGCATGTGCACTGGGCCGATACTCTTGGGTACAATCTCTCAAGCCCTGTTAGCTTTCCTGCGAGCGCGCTTGGTGCGTCTGCTTTAACTCGCATATAAACGTCAGAGTCTGTGTCGGGCTTCCATCCTCGCATCGAGCCAGTCGTCAACGGACTGTCATTACATCCTGACACACATAAAAACAAATGGGGGATCACAGATTGAAAAACAAATACGGGGAGGCAGTACAAATGAGCTCCCGAATGGTCTCTCTGTGAGCAGAAAAGCATAACTCTATTTTACCCTAGTCAAGGAAAAGACAATTTCTCCGTAGCTCACAAATGAAGTTGGTGACAAAGACGTGTAAGATTGCGAAGGCAACAAAGTTATATGACCTACATGAGCAGAGCAGAGAATGACGTTTTTCAATGCCAAATGCTGATATCTAAGGAGCAGCCTAGCCAATGGCGAAAGATATGCAATAGATGATATAGCTGTCCTTGAAACCTAACCTAAATGTAAGAACTGTGTTTTTAAATGATTAAATACTGTGTTGATAAGCACTTTTAACACCGTTTATTGGTTAGATACATGCACAACCCAGTGACAAACATAAAGGGTGACTAATAATAATGATTTATGGCAAAAACTAAATATCAACAAATATGAGATATGAGGTTTCAGAAGGACAGCAGCGATATGTAATTTAAGTTAAAAGCTACTTGAGGTGTTACAATACCAAAGTTTAACATGATACTAAAAACTAGGGATTTGACGATTTACTCAGCTCACAATACGATTCATTCACGATTTATTTTTACTAAATGAATTGAGACAAATTGGAAATGAACAACTGCCCTTTTATTATTACTCAAATGCTGCACATTTATATTTTGTGGCAAATAACAAAACTAAAGTTAAATTTAAAATTAATACAAAATTATCTTTAAAATAAACAAACTAAAGGATTTTTACTTCTGCATTAGACCTACACCGTAGGCAACTCGACGATTTTTGTTTATACCACTGTGCCGTTGTCCGCGTCGACAGGCAACGGTCACTAGGCGTCAATGTCCACAGGCGTGTTGCTTGTGTAACCAAGCCAAGAGCCAATGAAAAAGTGGTTCATGGTATAAGCTGTTTGAGAAGCATTTAGCAGTGATAGCGGCAAGTAAACAGTCACTTTTGCAGAAAAACACCGAATTTATTTAGATAATTTATTCGGAAATGTGTATGCGTAAACCTGACGCTATCAGTTTTTTTACCTGAAGGGCGCGGGTTCAAACAGACCAATAACAGCGCTTTCGGTCCTCATCGCATTGACGCGCTGTTACATTTTTGGAGAGGTGCGCGTCAGACTACGGGTCTCTGCGTAGGTCCATCGCAGACGTAAAAATCGCACTAAAGACTTTGTCTGTGCTTTTTTGGATTTTTTTACTTTAAGAAATATTAGCGTTTCCATGTTTTCCAAGTCTGCAGTAAACACAGCGGCCCCTGCTGTTCAAAACATGTATTGCGATTCAAATAACATTTCAACCGGCTTGAATCGCCACATATTATAATCGTTTTTCAACCGGTTCACGGTGAATCATTACATCCCTACAAAAACCTGATGTACGATATGTATTGTAGAGCTATGACTTTGTACGATATGCCATCACGTGACCTACGATAACATTTATGTTTTGGTTTTGCTTTCTCACTTGCGGTTTGGCTTAAACCTTTAATATTTTCAATTCTATAACAAGGTGTACTGTACGTACAACCAACATGTTATTTAAAATTGTCAATGTTTCGAAAATATCGATATTTCCCCACAATATCGTGATATTGTTGTATCGGAAACCCAGTACTGTGTATTGTATTGGATCTTGAGCTGAGTGTATTCATATCATATCACCCCTACTATTCATATAACCATATTTTGTGGAGATTTGCTTGCCTGTGCAAAACTTCATCATAACTATGGAGTTTGTCTGACAATTTTTCCACAATTTCCCATGTCTCTATGATATTCTGGGTCCTAGATATGCCTGGGGCCTCACACAGGGCCTCCATGCTGTACACTGTCAGTCAAAATACTCTATATCCTCGTGTCCTCTTTGATATTCTGATGCCAAAAGATGGCTGGGGCTCCCAGAGGCCTGCGCACATAGCCCCAAGTCAAATAAGCCCAGGCTCATTTCTTTACAATATTCGTATACCTATATACTGTATGCCTAGAGACATTGGATTCAGATTCTTCAAGTCTCCAATGAGAGTACATTTATATACCAGTTTTAATGCCAGCTGGATAAAAATAAAAAAATAAAAGCACAAGTTATGTGTCAAATTTTGGGTGAAAAAATAACAGTATGTGCAAAAACATTGATGTTTAATTACATAAACATAATATACAAATAAGAGAAATAAGAGAAAATAACTGAAGAAATGAAACCTAGCTTATATACAGTATATAAGTTGAGGAAAATATGAAAAAGCGTTAAACAATAAATCCTTCTCAGAAACTGTGCTCTTTATCGAGACACAAGTGTTTATTTGTGTCTGCTTTGGCTGTGTTTGTTATGGCTGCGTAAGCACTTTGTTTTGATGAACTCTAAGTGACCTGGACACAACACACAGACACACACAGTGGCACACAGGAGCAGACGCCTGTGCCGCGACTGAAACACACCCCACCCCCCAAAACACACAGTCTCTGTGCTTACTTAAGAATCAGTGTGCCAATCTAATGCTCAGCACTGCCAGCCCTTCAGACACCTCACATTCAAAAAGGATCGCTGAAATATTTATCTGCCCCTGAAAGAGACTGGGATCAGAGACAGAGTGCTGTGATTCTGAAAGGATAAGGTTGCCGAGGTCGGTACAGAAGGGGAGAGAGATAGATGTGAGGCATGAAGAAAAAACAGAATAAGGGGGAGAAATGAGAGGACTTTGGGACTGGTTTTGCCAAGGCACCAATCAGCTCGTGCTGGGAAAAACAAACAATGAGAACTATATCGACCTATCTTCCCAATTAAAGAAAGTGATGGATCTTCATAGTACAGCATGTAGTTTCAGACTCCCTAGGATGATTTCAATGCAGTTCCCTTTTTCAGAATGCAGAGTTTCCTTTAACAGGACTCAAGTTTACTACGCCTTCAATAACCGAGTTTTGCTTAAACAGGCCATGCAATTTGTCATTAAGCACTAAAGCTTATAAGGTTGCCGTTTACAACCAAAAAGAAAAACGGTGTTGTACCAACAGCTTATCAAAAAACGTCTACAGTAGCCCCACGCAACCAAGTTGATTTAAAGAAACAATTCACCCAAAAATGAAAATTCTGCCTTCATTTACTCCAAAAGAAATGTCTTTGTTCGGATGAACACAGAGAAAGATATTTGGAAGAATGCTTGTAACCGAACGGTTCTTGGCCACCATTGACCTCCACTAACAGTAGGAAAAATTGCTTTAGAAATTTCGTTTTGTTTAACACAAAAAAAGATATTTTGAAGATTATAGGTAAGCAAACAGTTCTGGGGCACTAATATTGTTATTTTTCCTACTATGGTAGTCAATGGTGGCCAAGAACTGTTTGGTTACGAGCATTCTTCCAAATATCTTTCTGTCTGTTCATCAGAAAATATAAATTACAGTTTTGAAACAACTCGAGGGTGAGTAAATTAAGCCAGAATTTGTATTTTGGGATGAACAGTCCGTATCAAATGTTCATATCACGTATCACACATATGCTGTATGCGATATTATTGCGCTGTTGGTACCCTTAGTAACTGAAGTATCTTTATTATTATTCTAACATTTTGAATACTGATAAAAAATAATTAAAAAGTATATTGAGCATTTAGAAACTAGAAAAATTTTTCACAATAATGAAAATGATTAGCTTGTATATAATGATATGTAGTATTCTCCATGCAACACTGTAACATTAGCATATTTACATTCCTCTGAAATATGTAATTATTCATAGTATTTTGAATTGCCACAGTAACAATATTGCAGAAAATCATAATAACCCTATTTAAAAAAAACAGCAAAAGTCTAGTTCACACAAGGACAATAATTGTAAAGTTTTTAAATCGTTATAAATGTATCAATCTAAATCTATCCCATCTATCTTTCTAAATAACGATACAGACAAACGATATCATTCTCAGACTCCTTTTTTCCAAATAATGAACAATACAACATTGACAACCAATCAAACTCCGTTCAAATTTAAATGGCTCACACACTTAAAATGTGAAACTGCAGCATGCGAGCTTGGAATAAACATACCGTTATCGTACATCTGGTGTGAATGCTAATAGTTATCGTCATAGTTATCTTTACAGTCATTTTTGATGTGAATGGACAATGGACTGGACAAAATCTGTTATGTCCGAAACACCGTCTTCAAAGCACACTGAAAACAGCCTCATTAAATCCCACCGGGAGACGATAAAAACAAACGAGTCTACTGCTTCACTCTTAAAGCTTTTTCAAGAAACACAAAACAAGAAATCTCCACATGGTCAACATCCCAGTCAACGTATCAAGCTAACTACGCTTGACCTCTTTCCAGTTGGTCCACTATACTTTCTCTTTTTAAACTCGCAATGTCCCCCTCCCCCCTCCTTTCACAATCTGCCGGGCCTGGTACCAAATTCGCCGCCAGCCATCGGCTAGCCCAGCGGAGGAGATGTCAGCTGTTAATTACCCCTGACAAACGAGGGCACCTTCAAGCTAAGGGTCAGCTTACAATCAGTGACGTGTGCAGGTAGCCTGTCGTCAGATGCAGAAGACGATTGTTGATTCCGCAGAGGTCTCTCTGTTGATAGCCGAGAAGGCCGGACGGAGGAGGTAATTAAATTAACGGACTGTATGGAAGTCAGTGTTTCTGGTTTTCATCCGTGACAAAAGACAGTGGTTCCAAGGTCAATGAAGAATGAAAAATTGTTCCATAGCAAACACACTATCTTTAGAGCCGGGTAGTATCGGACAAAGCGCGGCTATATTTACCCAAACTGCTATACACACTGGCATGTCGGTTGGTTACAGACACTGTCAACACGTCCTTACAGTCAATTAAATTTTAGACTAGTCAATTACTATTCATTAGCAAGCCTTCTGATGCCAGAGTAACGTTCAAGTTCATCACATTAACACACATTACGCTGAAGATGTTATTAACATGCCTGACAAATCTTACATCATGCTGTGAGCGCAGGTGAATTACATTGTTTTCCGCTTTAGGAAAAGTGCTGATATTAATATTATAGTGGTTGTTTATATATATATATTTAGTTTGGTTCCAAAATGAGATAACTCTGTTTTTTTAGTTTTCAAAAATCATGTTTTATTGTGTTAGTTGAACTTCTTGAGATATTATGGCTTAAATCAAAACAAACCAACTGCCGTTTGATTGATATCAATTGAAATGCACAATAAAAAACATGATTTTTTGGGAAAAAGAATGTAAACTGAGTCATCTCAGTTCGAAACCAAACTCATATATTTCATTATGCTATAATCCTCTTTTTAAGGTCCAAGGTTTAATTTTTTTGGAGGATCTATTGACAGAAATGCAATATTATACAATAATGGTTCTTCTGGGCAATGCTGTGAAGAATCTTTTAAGCACCTTTCTTTTTAAGAGTGTAGAGTGCTTTTTTAAAATAAGTTATCTCCTTCGGCATCTTTGTCCTGTGTCAGTCGCCGTAGTGCTTCGAAAGGGGTGAGAAGTGAGCCATTGGTTGCAATTCGCAACCCAACCACTAAATGCTGACAAATTCCAAACAGTGGATCTTTAAATAAAACAGTTTAAAGCTGCATCTTTTTTTTTTATTAATCATTTATTGTGCGAGTAAATAAAAGTTGGTGTTCGAAACGGTCTCTAAACCTCGCTGCGGTTTGCAACGGTAAGCTTTTATAATAATGATTTATAATTTCAGCTGTTTGCTATGATTTCATGGGAAATGTCGGTTTGACGTCATTTGATTTGAAGCCACATAAAGAAAAGTATTGTAAGGTAACCTGCAATTCTGTGTATCAGACAGAGATGCCGATAGAGGCAAAGTTATAGATTGCTTTAAAGAATACCAGCAATAGTATTTGCATCAATAGTGAACGACCAAAATAAAACAAAGATTATGCAAAGTGATGTTTCCACGCGACAAAAAGGATCTATAGAAATGCACTGTTTCAAACGTCTACGTGCTTTTAAGGGATAGTTCACCCAAAAGTAAAACTTCTATCATCATTTACTCACCGTCTTAACATGTCAAACCTGTAAGACTTTCCACAGAACACAAAAGAAGATATTTTGAAGAATGCAGGTAGCCGAACAATGGCGGTACCCATTGACTTGCGTTGGTTGCACTTGTGTGAGTGAGTAAATGATGACAGAATGAAAATTTTGGGTGAACTATCACTTTAAGGGGCTGCCACTACAATTCACACAGGGTCCTTTGGTGGAACATCAGACCAGCCAGTTAGTCAATGACTGCAGCGTAATTGCCCATTATATTTGTCAATAGAAAGCATCACTGAAAGATGCGAGCACAACAACGTCTCAGGGTTATCACAGCATGGCGAACATTCATAAATCACAACATTAAGTACATTGTACTCGAATCACAAATGTGTTGCATTTTCTGGATTTTTCATTCACGAGCGTATAATAAATCATACAACGTTGGCACAAGGGATAACGTTGCGATACAGTTTCTATGGCAGCGAAAGAGGCGCACCCCCACTATCTATTGTAGCCTTGCCTTTTAAACACTCACCCAAAATGAGCTCAGGTCACATGACTTTGTGTCTGCCTCCCCTAAGAGGATTAAAAAGCCTTTGATTTTCAAAAGCCGAACCGCCATTAAGCACAACTAGCTCGCTCCTTAATCAAACTAATTACAGCTGCAAGCTGGAATATATGCTGCACGTATCTCTTAAGTAGGATTAGTGTTATCGGGATACGTAATGCAAGATGGCCCGACTCCTACTAGATGATCTGGTTAGGCATATGAAGGCATATTGAAGATCTGTCCGGAGAGAAATCAAGCCGTGGGCGTCTCACAGTCAAGGTCAAAGTACTCCCTACAACGTAATGGAATACCGATAAATAAACATATGTAAAACAGTGGAGCTTATTTTATGCCTCGGCCCAGATGGGAGCGCGGTCTGAGTCAGGCATGAGCGAGCTCTTTGTAAGGTAGATGAATAAAACTGTGTAAATGACCTCCTTGATAGCTGAGGCCCGGGTCAGGAAGGTCAGAGCGGCCCACTGCGAGCATGCCCTCGGAGGGGGTCCACCGGGACTGGTCTCACGTTTTGATCCCGGCTCCCAACAAAGCAAAAGGATGCGTCGGAACAAAAAACACTTCCTGCAGGAGAGGCTGGGAAAACCATGACCAAAGAAGACTCCCTCCCCCCGGCCCAGACCACCCATCACACGTCTGGCTTTCATACTTCTCCAAATTAGCATTTTGGCTGGCTGACACGGTAGCTTCGTGTTTGTTTTTTTTGCTTTATGTGAGAAATAATCGCAATGTAGCTCTTTTCAGAACACGTGCCTCTAAATTTCTTCAAATGCGCCTGAAGTTATTGTTTATAACGGAATTTATTTCTCACAAAATGTAAATGACCATTTAAGAGATAATTACATTTCAGATTTTTTAATCAGAACAACTTGTCAAGCACAGAACCAGGTTATTTATCAACCCAAAATTAAAATAAATATAATGTTTTACTTAAAATTAAGCCTATTTCTGCTTTTATAAATATATGATAGAAATATTGACCCCCATGTCATTGGTAACCAAACGGCATTTTTCTCAAAATATCTTATTTTGTGTTCTACAGAAGAAAAAGTAATATACAGGTTTTAAATATCAAAGATAAATAAATGAGGACAATTGTGATTTTTGATCTCTTTAAGTATGTTGGGATTACGACATAATTTCAATGTTTCTATATAATACAAAAGTGCATCTTCTGTATGCAAATGTTTTCGCTGTTAATTAAAGGCAAAATCAAATGTAACCTTCACATGTTTTCATGAGATGTGCTCAAACACATTAAGCCACCGTCATCATCTATCATTGGCGTGACAGACGTTCAGTGACAGACTTATTCTAACTGTCGACCGTCGTTTCATATTGCCGCAACGCTCTCCATGCCAAACACTGCTAAGCATCTATCCACACCTGAAATCTAACACAGCCCTGTGGGTGTCCCGCGGGAGAGAGGAAGCCCGGTGGGTGAGGGGTTAACTGAGATAATGGCTTGGCTTATCAGACGGTCAGGACTTCACATAAGGATGCCGATGTGCGATGACGGGTGTGCGTATGTGTGTGCGTGAGTTGGACTAATAGAGAAACAATGATGGATGGAATGAGAGAGTGAATGTGTGTGTGTGTGTAACACTATCTGCAGCGAGTGAGAACATGTCTCATGTCCTGCAGAGCAGAAAGTACAACAGTGTCTAACATAACCCAGGTCTACAGAGGTCTGTCTGTCCACGTCCAAAGTCAATCAGTCAATCTCACGGTACGGCCCAGCCATGAAAAATGATCATTACACAATAAATCTTATTTGATTTCAATTTATCAGAGACGAAAAACAATGCGGGTCAATCAGCCATCTGTTACTGAACTAAAAGACCCGACGGTTTCAATATATACAACACTGATTGCAATTTATGGAGCTTTATCAAAACTTCATCACATGGCTACCGGTTCTACTTTGGCGATATATAAACAAACGAAATAAAACACCAAACTATGGTCTGTGTTTGATGTCGATAATTGGATAAATAAAGCATGACTAAGCCTTAGCTTCAAATGTCCGTTTGAAGTGTTTGTGATTGTCTTCCCCACTGCGTGGGATCATAAAACGCAACCAACGCAAACCGGCAATGATTCATACAACTTGAGAATTATATTTGAAAAAAACTTACCATGGAGTTCCATATATCCGGAAGCCTTTAATGGTGACCTCGGAGTCCTGTAAATACACACAGTTTGTAAGGAGGGACTGAACTTCGTCGAAATCCTCAGGCCTCAGTTTGGACACTGACGGGAAACGGTAGTAATCCTGCTTTATGAGTTCCGACATAAAGTCTTTATCGAACGTAAGTTCATGGTTTCCAGAGATAACAACTTTGTACTCAAAGGGAAGAGTGCCTGTAAGAGAAGACCGACAATGAGAGAAACACAATTTTGAAACCCTAAGTTTCTGTTGTATAGACGGTCAGCGGCACCAACATAAACAAACGTTATGTGGCCCAAACTTGAGTTCCGGTAGACCTCCACATAGAATCAAAAACCGTTTTAATTTAATTTAATACCATTAAATAATAATACGAATTAAGTATAAAATAAATTGTTATTTTATAACCAAACACCGACCGGAAGTTAACTTCGGGCCATGCGTGTGCGTCCGATGAAACTAAAATGTGATTCTGAAATGAGTTCAATGAGTCAAATCTCTGACCCATTATGACATCATGGCTATTCTATTTATGTTATTCTGTATATTTTGTATGGTATTTAGGTCATCTAAAAATATCACAAAATATAAAGAGGGTTTACATAACAAAGGCTTTGACAGTCCAAAGGCGAGCATATAATTCAGCACAATACACAAGCTACTATTTGTAGGCAGTGGCATGACTTTGATTTCACTAGATAAACAATCTTTTTGACCCCGTAACCCTAAAAGAACCTTCATGATTTTATCAAAGTGAATTGTTGCAGAGACCAACAAGGCGAGAGCGAAGATCAACTATTAAAGGCAACACCTGGGCATTTTTCAATTTCCAATTTGACCTCCTTCACCCCCCCCGGTAACACTACAGGCCTTTCTACTTGCCAGAAACAATGCTGATGAATTGTACAGCGTGTACCCAGAGCAGCTTTATAGATTCAGTTCAAATCAGTTCTGACATCACACTAACAAAATATACCCCTCTGACATAACTGTGATTCACCTAAGTTAAGAGTAACACACTGCACTGATTTGCAATTGTCGTTTGCAATTGTCTAATGGGAAAATTTGCCATTTCAAATCTTTTTACATATTCTATTTTAGTCACTTAAACAGGAAAGGAAGTGATTGTCAGCAATTTTGACAGGACTGGTTTTAAAAACTTACCTAACCAGTCATTAAACTTCTTCACTTCAGACGGGAGGCCAAGCTCAGTGAAGTCACCTGTGTGAAGCAACACATCACCAAAAGGCATCTGGATATTATCTGTCCTCGAGTGAGTGTCAGAGACGCAGACGAATCGTGTGTGACCCACGGGTTTTGGCGCATCGTAGGGAAGTGGCTCTACCCTGTGGAGATAGTGAGAAAGTGTTTGTATTAGAAACGTATTTGTACACATTTCTTTTCTTTTTTTAACATACTGCCAGCTTCAATAGCTTTGTTCAATGAACCATGTTTATTTATTTAAAAACAATTAAACTAAAGATGTTCAGGTTTTTTTTTTTAACTGTATTTGGATTTACTTTATTACAAACCTTTTTTAAAACGTTTTAAAAACATAAAAAAAAAAATCCTTTGTTCACAATTCATTAAAATGTTCATTAAATTCTTAATAATTTTTAATCAAATTACACTTTTAAGTTAAGTGTTCATTTCATGTATGCTGATTTGGTTTAAAGCATAAATACTCGCACACAGATACCATGTTTCTATATTTTACACACACGTTCACTTACAGTTCTGAAATCAAACCACATTCAACTGACGAAAACAAGCTCAGAAATATTCTCTAGCATCTACTAGATCCATAAAAAATACATAACCCAATCCTGTTGCCTTACGAGTGAAGTTCCAGTGTAAATTGGAAGTGGACCGGCGAGAGCAACAAAACAAAGCAGTAAATCAATGCTTCTGTAAGCCTCATAACACTTATGCTGATGTTAAAGGCTATTCATGTACCTTGTCTGTCCTCCTCTATCGAGCTTTCTACGTGCAAAATTATATCACCGTCTACCTACAAATGTTTCCTCTGCATTGTTACCACACTGATAAATAAAGCTCCGGAGTACATTTGTTGGAAAAAGTGCTTTGCTGCAGGCAGATAATGGAGTAAAATGGCAAATGGCTGTTTTTCCACACTTAGGCTAAAAGCAATTCAATGGCACATGCATCCCGGTCGATTCTCTTTGCTTAACTTCATGTGCCTTAATTGCACAGTACCAATGAGGCAGCAATGGCTTGGCTAATCAGCGTGGTGCATTTTCCAATATCCACACTGCTCCTCATTACGCCATCATCAGCATCGGTCAATAGTTAGATTTCTATAGAGGTGAGCCCTGACCCGGAGGTCAAAGAGCTATTGTTAAAGAGCTAATCAAGTCAACTAACCTTTGACCTCCCTCTGGTTAATAAGTACAAGAACATGAGGGGCAAGCCACTGTATTTGTCCAAACATCTCTATTATAATTACACAGCTGCACTGATTTTTATGCATGAATGATCTACATCATTGATATGCGTTTTAGGTCTTATCCTGCATTTAGATATTGATAAATATTCAAACTAACTCAATCCCACAATGCACTTTAAATGACTCATTCATTGCGCATCTGCTAATCCAAAAGTCTATTTGCTTGATCACCCAAGATTAGGATGGATTGGACAACTAAATTTCTTTTTATGCAACCAAATCACAAATTTAGACAAATGGGTTAGGATTTGAAAATCTACAGGCACGGTTTATGGTTAGAATAAAACCGTATTTGAAGAATTTGAATGAGATTTATGCAGTGCCAAAAAAAACTCTCATTATCTCAGACATAAAAGCATTATTAAACCTTGTTATTCCCGAAAAAAATATCATGAAGATGCTTAATCTTCCAAAATTAAGTTAAAAAGGTCAATTTAATTCATTACAACAGAAGCGAAACCGCAGGAGTTCCTGGTCACCTGGTGGGTGAGATGAGACAAAGGCGACCAGATGTCCTTTCTGTCAACATTCTCCTCTTTCCTGAATCAATCAATTAAATCAATGTTTCAGTTACAGCAGGACTGTACACACACACACACAGACTCACATGTGAACGTGTGGGGGCTGAAAACGGCTTTGGTTGATGTTGTAATGGGTAAAGGCCTGGGTCGGGTTGGAGCTGTACTCATCCACGGAGATGGTGACCTTCCCCTGAGAAGAAATTCTGCGAGCCATGGCACCTCTGGTTGGGACATGAGCGGGTCACAGAGGAACAGAGCTGATCCGGTGAGCTAGCATCTTTCAATTCAACACGCAAAGCTTTGATCTGAGTCAACACCACCTATGAGGACACCAACGTTGTTTCTATAAAACAAAACAGAATACAATAAAAAGGGAGAAAGTATTAATACATTTATGCATTTGGCAAATGCTTCAATGCAAAGTGACTTACAATTTAATGTATAAATTTGAGTTTATGTGTTCCCTGGGAATCGAGGCCATTACCTTTGCACAGCTAACTCTATGCCCTACCAATTGAGCTAGAGGAAAAATTGTATTAACTATATTCCAAATACGAGACCAGTTCCATCTTCATATTTTATCTGAAAATTTGCATATTTTTGAAAAACTAAAAATGCCTATTTCCAGTCATGAAAAAATTTAGTTTGTGTATATATCCATACTCAACTACATTATTTGTCATTTTTATTTATTGTTTGTTTGTTCCCACAGGCAACACATATTTTCTAGCTTCATGTACGTGCCCACATAAATCAAATATTTTACAGCCATCTGCTTAAAATAGCAGGATAAACGTCTAAATTATCATTAAAAAAGTGCATATTTGGTGATTTTTAATCACCTCAAAACGTTTTGTTGCCTAACCTTACCAGTCAAATACATGCACGAGATGGTTTGCTCAGGTCGTACAATTCTTCGTTTATTTCGTTCAGCTGCACTATCTCTACGGTCTCTGGCGAGCTAACCTTTCGCCGTAAACTTGAACTTTGGTCACCTTCCCTAGACGACCTTAGACCGGGCACATTAATAACGCTTGTGGCTAACAGCTCGTGTAACACGGTGAGCTGGCAGCCCTTGACTCTTTCATTACCTGTCAACAAAAGCCAAGATTCGAAACTGGCACGGAAAGTCCGTATTTTTGTTTAATTCTACCGGTTTTTCAAAATCAGGTCGGGTTACTATAAACATGCTGCTTTTGGTAGTAAACGTAAAAAACTCGCACTCCAAAACCACAGAAAACCAAAATACAAAAGACCTCGTTTTTGCAAGAGAAGAACGATCTAAAGCGCATGAAAGCCATGCGATCAAATATTTCCGCTTTCAACATAATTCCTTTATTCAGAAGCCGAGCCAGTCTGAAACATGAAAGAAACTTGACCGCGGGAAAATGTTACAATGTATCCACTGCGCCGATGCACAAAAATGTTGCAAAATATCCGCCGCGCTGTTCTAAAAACGCCACAACGCATCGCTGGAAACGTTCTGATCTCTTTCCCTCGAACATGACAAGCAGCCACCTCTAACCCATTACCGCTTTGTGCCTCGCTGTTTTTTCCCCTAGCGATCTTCTTCTCGAAAAGCGACTTGTATGTACCTTCTCTTCTGGCCCAAAATCGCTCGGGGGTCGTCCGCTGAACTGTCATAGACGACGGTCATCGGATATTTAGGAAGCCGCGAAAGGTTGAGGTCGTGTCGGGCAGGGCAGAACCTTCGACCCCCAGGGTCTTTCTACACCAGCACTCCCAGTGAAATGCGACAGACGAAGAAGGAGGGAGGTAGGAGGCAGAGCAACGTCGATGGGGGAAGAGGGGGAGCCCGAGAGATACGAGTGCAATGAGCTCTCGCTGCCACTGGGGTCAGAGAGCACAACGGTAGAGCGCCACTGTCACGTCTGGGGTAAAAAAACCCGACCGCCATTGGATAGCACCTTAAACCGGAAACGTACGCAGCAGGGTAGATGATTTTGACCATTTTTAAACCGCAGGTATTTTACAATAAAAACAAAGGTCATGGAGGAAGGATTTTTGCATTTGGATTGGTTTTATACTGTTTTTTTATTTTGAAAGTGCTTCGAAGGCCGGTTGGCTTTGTGGTCTATCGCACCGATTCTCATCTCTCCCCTGATCTTATAAGGACAACCTTTGTTATTAAAGTAAGAGAAAATGAACTAAAGTTTTATTATAACCAACTCCACATGTCGATTACCTAATATGAAACATTTGCATGTTAAATATTAAAGAATTATCATTTTGTAAATCTACAAGGATAGCAGAAGTGTGATTTGTTTTTCAGTCTAATACAGATATTGTACCAGAATTGGACATTTAAAGGTACATATGAAGAGTTAAATGTTTTTTATTATGTTATCATGTTTTTTTTGTGTTAGCTAGCTGTGTTTTTTAGTTATTATGGCTTAAATCAAAACAATCCAACTTCAGTTTGATTGATATTAACAGGAATGCACAAATGTATTTAAAAAAAAAAATCGGAGTTCTCTTCATATATTTATTTATTTTGCTATCATTCCTATTTACAATTATTATCTGCATTCAGGACCGACCTGTGAGCCAGCTGAGAACTGCTGGAGTGAGATGACTTATGATCACATATCAGTAAATTAATTGTTATTATTAATAAATGTGCCTCATATGCATCAATGCATTAATTAAAGACATATTCATAAACAATAATTAGCAGCACAGAGGTCATGGGTTCAGTTAGTAATACACATACTTATGAAAAAATGTTCAGCTTGAATTAACTATTTGGATAAAGGGTCTGCCAAAGCGCATACGTGAAAAAAAACTAAATTACCAAGGTAAGTACAATATATTCAATTACTGAATTAATGCAGTTACACTACTGAGACAACGAGACAGAATGAAACCCTGATTTGTACTCTTCTTCAGGTACTAAACCCTTATTTTCGTCCTTGCATGTACATGGTTGTCATTGAGGTTTATGCGAGTGAGAGTGAAAGAACAGGCATTCTTTGAAGAACAGAGGCTGAGGGAGGCAGGCAAATGCAAGCTGAAAGGGAATTTTACTTCCATGGCAACCAAGCTGTTCGGGCTTCCGTGCCTTCTGTCATCCAGTTATATACTGACAGAGGCTAGCATCACCCGTGCTGCTCTTCTGTTTGCACATGTTGTTTACGGCACAGTGCCGTGTCGTATTGGTGTATGTGGGATTGTGGATGTTTGTAGGTGGGTATTTTGGATGGTTCTATAGCGGTCTTTGCTAAACATGTTTATCCTTGAGCATTTTTCTGAATGAAGTATGTGGTGAATGTGTTCTTAAAGGATGGATGAGATTAAATCTTCTTATAAAGACAATTCTCCTTCAGGAGATGTATCTGATACAGCACATAATCCGAGTGATGTTTTATTGGATGGTGTCAATGCTCAAAATAGCTTTAAAGGGTTTATGTAAATAGAAAAGGGAGAATATTGGAATTGGCCTTAAGAAGAAAAAAGTAACTGTATTATTTGATATAAATAATATAATGCGTACATGTGAACAGTCGACATAAAATGAGAACAAGAATTCCTTCAAGCATTTCTATGAGAACTTTAACTATACATGTTATCCCAAATAAAACAATATTTGTCTTTGAATAAATTATTGTTCATGTCTTTACTTATAGACTGACATCACCAAACCTTATATTTTAGCCCTCCCCTCAATAAAGTAATCATGTTGATTTTCAAGAAGCAGTTCATGGTTGCTCCAAATGACTCAAACTGTAGGGCAATACACTTAAAAGCAAAAAACTTGTGCTAATGATACAAAGTACTAATCCTTTTTTTAAAAGTCGACCACTAACTGACCTCCAAAGTAATAATTAAGGGCACAAATCCATAATCTAGAGAGGATGAATCAATACACACTAATTCCCCATAATGCAATAGGGTATGGGTCTTCAGCAGTGGTCACTGGGCATTTGCCATCCCCTGTGGAGTCCTGACAATTGCAGCAGCTTGCGAGGAGCCCGCCCTTATAAAAAGAATTGACTCAGTGGAGGCTGGGATAATTAGTAAAGGGGGACGTGGGACCGCACCTCCCTGAACCATCTTTTCAAATAGTGACATTCAGCTCAGTATAATAACATACAGATTTAACCAAGCCAATATTTCCGCCATGCATTGTGAATATTGGTCTCTTGGGTTCAAAATCACAAAAAAAGAATAATTTCGAACAGACCTGATTATTTCTCCCTAAAGACCTCAAATTTAAACCAGACGTTTGCAGATACTGTTAAAAATGTGTGCTTTTCATTTGGCTTCATACAACTAATGCGCCATATAAATATGACTGAATATGACTACAGTGGAGTTTGATATTGATTGCGAAACTCTCAGCTAACCCGGTTTATGTGTCTTTCATGAACATGAATATTTGTCAATATGTCAAAGGTTACACGACACCATGACACTATCATTTCCCGTACCTTTAGAACTCCGGCATGCAGTTTAAGCCCCTTGGAGAAGGAAGGCCGGATGCCCTTTGACCTTTTCAATAATTACAGGAGCTTCTGGAATGAGGTAATGGGGACAGTGCTTTTCCAATGAATAAGAACATAGGGGGGCGGCGCGCTCTGGTGCAGCTGTCAAACATTGCAAATGACATGTAGTCAATATTAAATGTGCAATTTCAGCATATAAGCCAAAACAACAGTGTACTGTATTATCAAGGGGGCAGGACATGAATACTGAGGGCTTGAATAACTACAGTGATCACAATAAACTAACCTTGGGAAAGGTTAATCAAATACATACACAGATCGGTGAAGAGGTCAATAAGTTTCAATCATAATTCCCACTCGGTTTGCAAAACCGCAGGTTACATAATTTAGAGTTTTTACGATTAGTGGTGTTTAATGCGCATACTTTAGTATTAAACTGTGGTGCATAATTCAAACTGTGCTATGGAAAGATACCTCGAATCATATAGAATTTTTGAAGAGAGATGTTCTGTTATCGTTTTCAGTGACTGGACATAGTCTTCCATGTGGACCTTAACAACCAAGCATTACCAAGAAGCACCTTTAACATGTTTTTCAGACCAAAAAAAAACAGAATTATCTAATTGTTAACACAGGAGCAAGTAAAATGTAATAGTCTGAAACTGCATTTACAGGTTACACACCTGACACTATACACAAAGGACCATTCACTGAAGATGGAAACATAAAAACATAATGGGTCAACATCTTACATTAAGAATGACACTCATTAGAGACCTTCTTCGATCCTTCGAGCAATTAGCCGAGCATCTTTTATGTGGATTACAGCTGATGTTCTTACCCAAAGAGATATTGTTCGCTGAGATGTTAAAACTGAGTTAAAACATATACAGGGCTTGACCTCACAAAATGTGTCTTGACTTATAATGGGCTCAGGCCCTCTCCGACATTCATCACATCTTGGGAAAATTAAAGGTCTTAAGTGAAGTTTTTCACAGATTCGGATCCCCCCTCTTTTTCCACTACATCTGATGGGTTTGATATGGCAACGGAAAGTGCATCTTGCCCGGCAAATGAAGTATTGATTTGTGTCTCCGTGGCCTTGCAATCACCTTGTCCCTGATGCTGTGATACACTGACTTGCTTCTATGGGCTAAAGAGAGCGAGCGAGTGAGTTAGAGACCGCAAGTCATGTGTCTCTGTAAAAAGCTTATTTAGACCTTAACCTTGTTCCCTCCCTTCCTGTCATCTCAGGACCCCGGTCTCGCTCAATCTCTGATTCAATTAATTCTACTGTTCTCAATCATTGATGTTGCCAAAGTGGGTTTATCAAAGACAGAAGGTTACAGGTCTTAAGGCATAGACGTACAGCCTACCATAAAGCATGCTAGGACTCACAGCTGACTTAAAGAGGTAAACTATTTGCTAAAATGTTTGTGCCACTAGCAGCACCGAACATAAATGTAACCCAACTTGGCCATACAGAACAACAACTGCTAAACGAATCGTCCATATTTAGAAAAGGGCTATATTTTTGCCTGATCAATGGCAGATGGAGGGAGTATTTGAAAGGTGTTTGGAAATAATATTTTTTGTAATTCTTTTTCTAAATTGAACAGGCTCCATACCACCCCCTGTCATCTATTGGTTAGATCAAACAAATAACCCCATCCCCCAGAAGTTTGCTGTCCTACATTCTTCAAAATGTCTTCTTTTGTGTTCAACAGAATAAAAAATGAAAAATAATTGTTCCTTCTATATGGGAGTCAATGGGGGGCAAGAACTGTTTGGTTATAAACATTCTTCCAAATATCCTTCTCTGTGTTCATCAGAACACAAACATTTATACAGATTTGGAACAACTAAGGTGAGTAAATCATGACAGAATTTTCATTTTTGGGTGAAGTATTCCTTTAAACAATGATGCTCTGTGTGCTGGTTCAGTTGTTTACCTGGCCAGGGTCCCCTGACAGAATGTGATTTAAACCAGCTGTCAATGGACAAACATCCTTGGGGCTATGCAGCAGGGGCTAAATGGATCATGCTAAAGTCAAACCTTGACAAACACCACAGATACACACATTGAGGCAACATTAAGTCTCAATGGCGCCGCCATATTGGGAGGGGCAATCCTCCTATCACATGATACAGGGGCACGTTCAAGCTCAACCCGGTGCGCAACGTTTTGCAACAATTTCCGCATTGAACGACACGTTTCCTGGAAACGGTGTGGAACTGTGTGCAACAGGGTTTGAGATACGTTTTCTCTTGTTTGGTGGGTGTGTCAATAATGTCAGACCAATCAGCAGCAAGCAACATGTATATAACCCACGCGGTCCAAGTAAATTCGTTTACAAATATGGCCGCTGCAGCTCGGTATACGCAACAATCGAAGACATTAGAAGATGTATTTTGCCGTATTCAACACGTATTTATACCGTTTTAATCAGGCTCTGAATATTCTTCAAAAATAACACAAATAATGGCCTTCAGTTGCAATAGTTCAACTTTTACGTCATCACAACAGGGGTGTTCAACCGCACCGCCTTTTCCGTTCAAAAAATGTTTTGTCGGGGTTGAATGCAGCCCAGGTGAACAGTTTTTGTAATTCCTTATGACAAAAAATTTGAACAAATAAGTAAATATATAGAGACTGAAACTTTTGTACTCCTCTTAAATCATAAACAATTAAAATAAGGTGAAATATAAACGTTATTGTAGATGTATTTAACAAATGTATTTAACATAGTCTGTCGCTCTCTAACATGGCGGCGCAGTTGACAATTTTCAGCGATCATTGTGGCATTTTTAAAGGAATTTGCTTACCTTAAAAATAATATATACATTTTACATGAACGTTTTCAATTATTATATATTAAGCTGCTATAGGAGTGTTTAGCATAGGAACAAACACTTAACCTTTAAAGACAGTTCTTGCATTTCTATTCCTCTGTCTATCTCCCCCATGAAAGACTAGCTTTGTATGTGTGTCAGGAATGTAAATACCTCCCCAGACCGCATGCATTTAGGAACACTGAGGACCTTCATGAATTTTAATAGCTCACTTCTAATATGTGTTTCAAGAGCTTGCAAAGCAGCAGAGATTAACGCAATGATATGCATCTCTTCGCGTTATAAATTTCCGTGTGGCGCTGACAACTGCTCGTGATATTATGTGCTCGCGGATGAACTTCGTCGTTCCGACACGGTGACAGGAGCTCTGTTTGAGGAATTATGGTATTCAATTTCGCATCAGTGACAAACTCTCCTCCTGTGTCATAAAAACAACGATAACCGGACAGATTTTATTGCCGTCTTCCTCTAAGACCGTCGCTCAAAATGGCCTCATGAATTTGGATGAATTGAAACGGTGCGCGGGACGCTGCGTTGCGGCCTGTGAATGAAGAATCCAGTTTTGTGGTGGTCATATACTTGGGTTGTGCTTCAGTCCATGACAAATTATTCATCGCTTTTGTGCTTCTGCTCTGGGGTTTTGTGTACGTTTGCTAAAATCATAAAGCACATATTCAAATTGTGTCCTGGCGGGTTGTTTCATCATTCTGCCCTGATGAGTAATTATCTCGTCAAATTGTATTGAAGTTGTTACGTATAATCAATAAAAAAATGAAAATATCTGTTAATAAATCATGTTTTTTTTTAAATTAAATTTACATTTCGAATCTATGAAGTCTTAAAATCCCGAGATTTGGCAGCATGATGTCATTTCTCTCAACGATTACCTTCCTCCTCACTTTTCCATTATTCTGTTAACACCAATCGAGGGGAATAGTGTTGGACGGGCAGTCCATCAGGAACTACATCTGACCTGTCCTGTCTTATATACATGAGTGAGCAGAACAGAGACTACTTCGACTCTTCTGCATACAAATCAGTCTTTCTCTCACTGTGTTGTGAACAAAGTGATGCCAATAGATAAATGCATTGATTTGTGTTGATCTATGATAACCCCAATACTATAAAGCATTTTTATGTAATGATAAAGATGACATACCGTTTAATTTCGCCATCTCGCCACATTCAGACTAATTATGAGCGTTCCGTTTTGATCTGAGGAATCACGTTCAAGATCACAAATTATAGATTTTCCGAAATCCACAAGTAAACATGACACCTCCTCTCTGTCCTCATGTTGTAATCCATGAATTAAACCTTTAATCAGAGTGACGATGACCCAAATCCCGACATCAGCCCTGAGAGCGGCTGTCACTGGCTTAATTAAAAATAAAGTTTACTCAGTTCACACTGACTAATTAATTCAATAATGACCGGAGATTACTGTGCAATAATATAAATTCTGTATATTAGAGATTTTTATTCACTGAATAATTTTCACAGCCTACTATTTTCATTGTTTCAATTGATTAATGTTTTGATTGATATAAAACGTGTTTCTTTCAATATTTTCGGATTATTTTGTATTATGATTATTTCTTAATTATATGTGTATTAATTTCAGTTAGTCAATTTTATTTTTTTATTAACATGTCATGACTGCTTCAATCCTGCCAAAGCTCAGCGTAGTAATTTATAGAAAATAAACAAACATAGCCTAACAGAAGCTATTTGTTTACTTATTTATTTATTATACATCAGGCTACCGACAGTGGAATTGAATCAAAACGGCAAACGGGTTTGTGCCGACATAGGTACATACAAAGTTTTTACGTGTTGTTTCTTCCAGGTGTTTGTTTATAGCTCTCTGGCACCTCCTGCTGTTAAAATGTGAACAGGATTTACTGTTTTGATGTGCACGTGAAAAGGTGAGAAGCTGAAATCTAATACAACTGAATAAATACTACACACAGTATACCAATAAAATGAAAATTAAATAAAGTAACGTTTTTTATGTGAGCTGAAAATAAAATTGCGGGTGAATGCATGGAATAAATGTGGGCTAATACAATAAATAAGTCTACTGCGCATTAGCACAGTAATGCATCTTTAGTGCGTATGAGTGTTGATGATTATAATCATATAATCAGCATTTCATCTCTATATTGTGGAGTGTAATGCATACCAGGTCAGTGGATAGGACAGGGCTGGCCCCTCTAGGGGGCATACAAATCCACCATGAAAGAAGTTCCCATGGAAACGAAAAACGCTGCGGAAAAACCTCTTTTGCGCTGTGGAAGATCATTCGGGGTGGAGCTGGGGGCGTGTGTGGGGGGAGGGGCGGGGTGTAGGGGCATGACGTCATAAACAATGCCGGTGCTCGGCGTGCAGGACGCCGAAGAGTTGTGCTGTTTTGTTTTCCTAAATCAAATATAATACATCATGCTAAGGTAATTGTTTGTTTATTTGTTTTGTGTATTTGATGTGTTTATTGATGTGCGGTATTGTAAGGGAGTTTATCATTTACAACTGCCCTGACAATTTATTATTATTAGTCTACGTAACGCAACTGCTATCTTGAATTCACAACGGATGAATTGAATTTAGTGCAAATCTCTCCGGGAGTACTTTTGTAATTCAGTGCAATTGAAACATTTAGTTTTAAAAGCTACAGAGAGCCTCGAAACTTTATTTTGAATCTGAAGCAGTCCATTTTGTTGTTCTGAGATGTTGCACTCAGGGATGTTAAGATGTACAGACAGTGAACCAGTTTCTGACACTTGTACTTTTTCCCTTTCTCCCCTACACACTTCACCCAACTCATGCATGACTCTGTGGCAGAAGATTTCCAGTATGACAGCTCCGTGGCTGATATGAAACGTGACTTGAGTAGTTCACTCATGCATCACTGGAGACCTGAACCTCCCCCAGCAAATTAAATGAGCATCACCTAACTTGGGACCATCATCCAAAGATGCCTGCGAATTCTCCTGCCATGGTTCTGACGGAGAAATCCACTGAATAGCTTAACAGCACAGTAGAGGTTGATCGCAATGTTCACCTTTTCGTTGTAGCTTCAATTACCAAAATTAATGTCTGATCTGGAGGATCAAGGGATATCTCGGCCTCAGAAGAATCTCGAGATTTGGTCGGGGGACCTAGGTTTCTGGTGTGATGGAGGTACGTTCAGACACAGGTCAACAACTTTGTCCACATCATCACCAACTTCAGCAGCAGAAGAGAACGACTGTTGCCCATGCTCTTGACGACCAGAAAAAAGTAAGATATTCTTTATTTTTATGGTTTGGTTTGGATTGATACTTGATTAGTTTTTATTTATGACTTTGGTGTCTTTTACATAGCTTTTCGCTTTCAATGTGAATGGGGTTGTCACAATATATTGGTATTGTCAATAACCGTGATATTAAGATTAAGAACCACAATTATCAATGTTGTGTTAATTCCCACATATCGTATTATTGCAACTTATTCAGCACCTATTGAAACTTTTGCTTTAAGAGTCACAATGAGACCCCAAACCCTCTCTTTTCCTACATGGAATTGTATTTAAGGATGATTCATTGACAAAACACAAAATAAACTAAAGTAAAGATGAAAAGTTTTAAGTTACCTCGATATAGTTACAGTGAATTCTTTCGGACACGATAAACACAATAGTGAAAATCTGTTATCGTGACATCCCTAGTAAGAATGTGCAAGAAGTGTAAATTTGTTTTATTTTGTTATATATATATATATTCAAAGATTCTGTTAAAGTCACAATTCTCTTATTCTCTTACTATAACTGTTAAGATGAGCAGAACGTGCATTCAATAAATGTTTAATACTAAATATACATAATACATTTTTAATGAGCATGCGTTTTATGTCTTTGAATTTTTAAACATACGTGTGCTAAGAATAAATTAAAGCAACTGTTAAGGTAGTATGAAGTCTTGTTTTATATCAAAGTGTAGTGTGTTACTATCGGCACTGATGCCCCAGATGCCCGCATTTGCACAGCTGGGGCACCTGCTCTTAATTCGGTGAAGCCACATTCAGCGTTAACTGTCAAAGGCATTAGTTAATTTGCCGTAGTAAGTGAGAGTGATTAGGTCTAATGACTTGTTGGGTGTCAGATGGACCTTGAGGCTCATGTAGAATCCACATCATAAAGAATCAACCTCAAATCACTCCTGATTTATGCCAGGGTAATGTTCTGGAAGAACTCGGTTTATGATTGACTAAACCGTTCACTAGTAAAGTTAATGTGTAATCTTGAAAATCATATAGATATGATTGGGAGATGAGGTGTTTGTGCGGTTTTCCGTAAAAATACATGCACACGGTGGCCCTAAAAAAGTGTTATTTATTTATTTTAAGAAAAAAGACACTTTGCTTGTCACATGTTAGAGGCACTTGTCCATAGGTAGTGAGATTAACTACACTTTAGGTTTCACCTCTAGGAGTCACGTTCTAGATCTAAAGGTGATTCGTGACCTTTGGATCAGTTGGTTCAAAGTTATTGTTTGTTTTGGGAAATGACTTGCGTCATTTACTGTGAATGCCATGTCATATTGTATTGTGTATTTATACGTATTGCAAATGTTTTTAGTGTGGCTTAACGTACAAAAAGTCTATTCGTGGATGTTCTTGCCTCGTATGTCAGTTGTGCTTTTTCCTTTTACAGTAAAACATTTCTCTGAAACATCCAACATAAGTCTTTCAGTTCTTCTGTAGCCAATAAAAGTGTTTGCTTAGTTCACCTGCAGTCCAGCTGCACATTCATTATGATTATAAGGGTGTCATGGCCTGACAGTTCAACAAAGAACAGGTTGTTCTTCCCAACCCTTGGCGTGCCCCGTTTCTCTGAATTAAGACGAGATGTTGATTTTATTCATGCAGGTTTCTTTCAACAACCCAATCTGCGCATCTGTGCGACTGCACATGTGCGCATGTGGTTGTCCAGCAAAATTTCCATTTTCCAGGTCTCCAGAATAAATCCAGATTAAAACATTGAGCCCCCTCCGATGTCCTCCGGATGAATGCCTCGCTTTCATGGGCCGAGTTCAGGTTCTGTGTTAATTCACTGTTTTCGCTGTCATCACCATTAACTGGTTCCACTGACACGGAATCTAATCACTTTATAGGGGCCGTGAGGAACGGAGAATTGTCCATAGTCTTCCTTCTCAATAAAGTCGAGCTTGCCATTCGACATTAGGGTCTCTGCGTCAGACTGTCTAGCGCTGTTAAAGTTCCTCTTGCTGAACTTGCCGTGGATGTGTTAGTCAGATGTGTATCGGGGAACTCTTCTGATTTCACTTTGTATTCCAGGCACTCGCCCAACTAGATCCCTTGGGCTGCAGGTCAAGATTTTGAAGTTTGATGTTTTCTTTTAAACCTTTGAAAGGTTTAAAGTGTGGTTCACCTGCGCTTGGAAAAAGGAAATGTGGTCTGTTGTTGATGACCTCATGTTTAATGTTGATTTGTTTCTAGAGTTAATCATTGGCAGTGACAAAACCGTCAAGTTAAATGATTTCCAGTGGCCTTATTGAACCCAAGAACATTGGTTGTTAACGCTCAAAAATGGTGTTTTGCATAATTGGATTAAGGTTTTAAAGGGATAGGTAACCCAAAAGTGAAAATTCTTTCAGCATTTACTCACCATCATGTCATTTCAAACCTGTATGAGTTTCTTTCTTCTGCAGAACACAAGAAAATATATTTAGAAGTTTGATGCCCCAAAAACATTTGGCTCCATTCACTTCCATTGTATGGACACAAAACCACTGAGAAATTTCTCAAAATATCTGCTTTGTGTTCCACAGAACAAAGACATTTACAAAGCAACTTTATGTGGTCAACAACTGCTTCGTTGCAAGCATTATTCCAAATCGTTCTCTGTGTTCAACGGAACAAAGAAATGTATACAGATATCAAACAACTCGAGGGCGAGTAAATAAAGACATTCATTTTCAATTTTGGGTGAACTGTCCCTTTACAAATCTTTGTTCTGTAGTTTCTCTTACACTTTACATAATTATGACATCAACTGCATGATGTATTTTCAGAATATCCTAAATAGGTCACTTTTTTTTACAAAACCATCCTTTTTTGCTAGTATCAGTTTGTTTTATTGCACATTACTATGACACCTGATTCGATCTAAAATTCTTTAATTGACTTTGTGGTCAAAAGGTTGGGAATTTGTCTTTTTGGACGTAATAAGGTGAATATACTGTAGGTTATATATAATACAGTCTAGTGTACGAAGATTTATACGTATTGTCATTTTAAGTCTTTGCTTCCTAGGTCTTTAACAGTCCATAGATCAGTATGATATATATGGGTCAGTAGGTAAGACCTTGAAGCCTTAGAAAGGTCAGCTCTCAGCTAAAGATTAATTCTGTGTGACTGCGGTTTGACCTTCTAGTGTGACATCATTCCCAATACTTAGTGCTGTTTCTGTTTAACTTGTAAACCAGTCCATTACAGCTGTTTGTGTGACATCCTTAGAGATTTCTTAAGGAACAGCGCATTGCAAAATTAAACTTTTGTCATCACTTACTCACCTTCATGTTACCCTCAACCCACATGTTGTGCCTTTCTTCTGTGTAATGCAAACAGTGATGTTTGGCCGAATGTTGTGTTACTAACAGCTTCAGTTCCCATTCACTTTCATAAAAAATGCAAAATGTCAACCTCTGAATACTTCCTGTGTTTCGCTTGGGTCTCTTTAAGTGGACAGTTGTAACCATCTGAAAGCACAGATGACCCCATCGTCTGAAAAAAGCTGGTGATATCAGTGGAAATTATTCATGAGATAGCCTCATTAATATTCAGATGACCTTTTTTAGTGTGTCTTATGTTTGAAGGTTGAAAACATTATTTATTCATACTATATGTATTATGGGTCAATGTAAAGGAATCATTGGTGAGTATTTCCTTCTGAATGATGTTTATTTAGGAGTAGGCCTCATAAAGACACCCCTTGACCTTCCTAATGTATTGGAATCAAATAATGTGGAAGAAGGTTAGACTGCATGATGTGTTTGTGCGTGTTTGGCTATGTGTGGAGTAGATATTTATTTTACATTTCTTGCATTGTACACCAAAGTTAAGACTGGTAAAGCGCTGGTATGAGCAGTTAAAATGGCTTTGCCATTACGACGCCATACTTTGGACAAGTCCAAGCTCACTCCGCATCTCCACACACCAGAGACCCAAACCGAAGAGATATGCATCCTTTGCCCTTATAGCTGAGGGTGTGTAATTTTGCTCTTTCAGATTCTTTATTCAGAAGAAGCCACTGGTATTGTCCCACTGTCAAGACTGAGGCGCGCTGATGTTTGCTTTGAGCAGAGACTTGGTCTCCAGGGTCATGCATAAGCATTTATTATAAGATGCTACATTCATCATTGATTTTCCGCACAATAGATGGTCAGATGGTTTTTGTTCATGCTCGGATCCAAACCCAAGCATCAGATGGATTTAATATCATGAGTATCTTTGAATCTTATGTTATTTAGGTTTTTGTGGTTTTGTTGTTACTTCATAAATTTAGAGGCAGAGCAACATCATTTGTTAGTTTTAGAGGTTGGTTCTTTCTAAGCTATAATTTAAAATCCATATACTTCAAATACTAATGTTTGAGGTTTTGGAGTTTTGTAAGCCCAAAAGTACCTGCTGTGTCTTTAGATAAAACGCTCTCTGCTTGATTCCTTTGTGATTATTTCCCCGTTGTCATGCTAATTCACAAAATGATTCTTCTCTTTGTAACTGCAGTTTGTGTTAAATTAGGTGATGGAACAGCTGTGCTGCATTGTGGGAATCTTGAAGTTATTGTTGTGGGTCCCATGGATGAACATCACAGAGCAGTCATTTCAGTACCGTGGTATTACCATATTTTGCCAATAATGTAACACTGTATCACCCCAGTTCTGTTTTGTAACAATATTTTGGTGGTTGTTATAACCACAGAGTTTCTTTTAAGGAAGAGATGAATTATAACAGTAATCTTTCATATTCGAGCTCTAATCTTTTTTTGATCTGTGACATAGACAGACATGTTATGTCTATGTTGGATTGAGTTTTAACTTGCCATGAAAACATTTTATGATAAGGAAATTCCAAGTTTTTCTTTAGGAGATCCTTTTTCTTTGACTTGTAAGCTCAGTGACACATTGTGCTGTATGTGGCTCTGCTGATGTGATGGGAGGTGACTTGTGATTCGGGCAGCAGAGGTTCAAGAGCTTTGCCTCTGGATTACCTTTATTCATGAAGGGTTCTTAGCCTGGTTACTTTCTTGCTGTTGGGTGTATGTGTAAATGTCTGATTTTTCCATGTTATGCAAACTAAATAAAATCTGTAGTCAGTTTTTTTCTGTTGTGCTTATAGTAAAAATATTGAAGCAAAATTTCTCGGACATTCGTTTTCAGGAACTATACTTGACTTTTTTTCAAATTACTTTTCTTACTTTCTTTACTTTAAGTATTACAGAATTCATTTTAAGAAATGAAGATGGTTTTCAGCAAACCATTTTAATAATCAAAATATACTAATTTAATATATGGGGTTTTCCATATTAATTTTTTACAGTTGTTTTAGCTGTACTTTAAAGTTTGCACTGTATTAAATTACATTTTAGCATTAACGGAAATGTCGGAACATTTACTGGTAAAGTACTTTATCTGTTTTTTGCAGAATTGTTTTCACAGTTTGTATTATAATGCCCAATGGTCATGCTGTTATGTTTAATATATTAATTAATAGCAATGATTTAAAAAAATAAACAAAGGGTTGCCACTTGTCCACTGAATGTATTTTATCCCAATATAGAATTTGGGTCATGAATCAAAAACCCCTCATTTTTCCAACCATTTATCTGTCCTCTATTTTGTTGAGAAAATGGGAACAAGCTTTTTGTAAGTGAGTGAGTGGAACCAGTGGTGTGAAGACCTCATGGCAGTGGTGGGTTTTCAAAGGGCAAACCTCCCCCATCCATGGCTTTGCTTCAATAAATAATTGATGAACCCTCAGAAATGCATCACAATCAGAATAAGGGGGGCTGGAGAGCACAGGCCTCAAAGACCCCCTGATGGAATGGTATTAAATAGTTTTCAGTATAGTTCACCTACACATTCAATGCGATTCTCTATTATCACAATTTAATTAACTGTAGATATTCGTTCAAATTATAATCTGTTTATTCATGTTTCAATATGTTCTCCTGAATGTTGAGTCCAGCAAAGATGATGATGCCTTATACTAAAGTATATTTCCTTGCGAAGGTGTAAAATCTTGGTATCCTGAACTCCGCAAACCCTAATCTTTTAGTATATGATGTTTGAATGGATATTTATTTAATGAGTATATATTTCAAGAGCATGTTATACTTCCCTTTGTTGTTATGTGATTTATCTGCCAGTAGGTGGCAGCACTACTGCAGATTGCTATTACAGAAAACCCCAGATTGATTTATGAATCTCAGCATGTTAGTGTTTATGTTCAAGATCTTTAATTTGCTTCATCACTGACACAATTACTATTCACACACTACATAGATTAAGATTATAATTAACCGTAAGGTTTTGTACAGTTTTCCTTTAACTTGATTGATGAGAATTATTTAGAAAATGCCAGCACCAGTTTTTTAGAGCCTTTTGGAATTGTAGGCACATTACTACACTAACACACCTCACAAAAGCTTGCACATTTACTTCCAAAAGTAACTCCTGACTTCATTTCCCCCAGTGGTTGCATGTCGGCATTATATTCTGGTCGATTTTGCCATGAGGTAAGAAGTCCTTGATTGACAACACGCATACGTCTACGTTTTTGGGGTTTTTGTGTGTTTCCTGCAATTAGCATTAAGCTGGACTGCTGTGTGTAGTAGTACATGTACATTTAACCAAATATCAAGCCATGAGGATTTGGCAACAAAGAGTCTACAATTGCACAGCCCAAGAAATGACATTAATCGGATGGTTTGTTTTTATTTCTGAGCTTTATCTGGCTCTGTAGCCAATTGATTTGACATGTGTGCTTTTAAGTGTTCATCATTTTCCTCTTATGCAATCCTTTAAAAACGCTAAATGAGACATCAACTCGCTTGCCACAAATTTAGTTTTTAGAGGCGTATTCATTTCAGAGTTCGCATAAAATTAAAATTGTCATGATTACTCACACTTGCGCTCCATTTTATACTAAACCTGAATGACTGTCTTTATACTAGGCACGGAGCTGTCAAGTTCTTTATTACAAGTCAGAATAACTCATGCATTCATCTTCCAAATCTTCTGAAGCCATACGTGTGAATGGAAAGAGATTGAAGTTCAATTGTCTCATTTGAAAATTAATGATTTGGTTTTAAATCAGTTTTTTTCTCAGTGAATCGATTGAACAAGTTTACTTAAACATCTTTTTCTCCAACAAATTCAGGAGACATAGGCACAAAACTATTACTTTACACTTTCAGCTTTCACCATTGTGTAAAAGCTGGGATTACCTCCACCATAAATCACTTTGGAAGAAAAGTGTCCAGTAACTGGCCAGCAGCTTTACATCCCATTGCAGTGCACTGATATGGTACCTTATCTGTGTGATGTGAAGGAGAGGAGCGTAATCTCATGTCCCTCATGTCTAATCTCTTTGGCAGAGGCATTGTTCCATGTATGTGTTCCTGTGCGGTGGGTTTTCGCACGTTTACTTCCTCCAGGGCAGCGGTGTCTCGCGTGCCACTGCAGGACTCCGCTGTATCTCCCCCTATTTATATCCACTCGCTATCAACTGTTCTTTCTTTCCTGTACAAGCAGCCCTGACTTGCCTTTGACCTCCTTACAAAGAAAGAAATGCTATCTAGGATGCACCAGGGTGTCCTACCTTAAACCATAGACTTGTTCCTGTTACATACAAGTTATATACACTCTTACATTTTTTTGGGATAAAAGCGTCTGCTAACTGACTAAATGTAAAAATAAAGGTACTTAAAAGGTTCTTCACAGTGATGCCATAGACTAACCGTTTTTGGTTCCACAAAGAACCATCTCTTTCTTACGTTTTTATAATGCAAAGGACCTTTCTTGACAAAATAAATCTGTAAACGAAATATACAGTTGTGGTTGAAGATATGTAGTTTACTTTCTGATTACTGCATTAAACAAAACTTTATCCAAATGTATTTAACTTGTTCATTGGGAACACTGGTCGGCACCATCAGATTACAACTGCCTGTTTTTATTCGGTTTTGGTCTTTAAATGGTTCAAGAAGTGGGCTAACATTAACACAAAAAATCGTATTGAAAAAAATAACTAAAAACTAAAGTTTAAAACCTTTTTCGTTTTACAGATTCAGAACAGCAGATCATTTACTAGAATACTGCATTTTAGCCAATGTTTTCTGAATGTTTCCAATTGACATAGTCTTTGTTTGCTCCATGCCAACTACGTTCATTTATTAGAATATTATTAAATAAATAACTTTATTACATTACTTTAACTTGCTTGAAATTGCGTTTTTATGTTCCAGTTAGTTTTAAACACCATTGCATCAAACACAATTAACCTCCAGCTAGTTCCCCTCAGGTTTTCATGTTAACAGCCTGACTAGCATTAGGCTAATCTTGTGTGAATAGCCGGTTAATCCCTTGTGCTAAAAACGGTTTGTGAATGTTTCTTATCACTGAAATCCCCTACTAACCTAACCTTACAGCCTGAGGAGCAGGTATGGTTGTGCTAATAGGATTCAGAAACAGGTGGTGTGGCCTGAACTCTGTGTTTGTTTCCGATGCTTCTTTGTTTATGAGCTTTGCTTCTTATTTTTGATGTGTTTCGCTGTTCGGTTCCTCGTTGTTCCTTCGGTGTAGATGTGAAATGTTATATCAATGCAGTGTGGATGAGAAGGTATCTGTTGACTAAGCTTGTGCTGAATGGTAAACCAAAGTATGCATTTGTGAAGGGTTATTTGAGGAATTGTTTAAGAAAAGGTTTCATCAGTGGTGCTGATGTTTGACTTGAATCGTAGCGTATTTGAACGTGATCTTTCACGAGGTCTTATCGGGCACATGATCAGGATCTTCTGACCCCGTTGGAGACAGCGAGGCATCTAGTCTGTAATGAGATTGTTTGCTGACAGGGCATACAAATTGTAATCTAATCCTTGGCTTGGAAAGTGGAATAAACCACGGTGCCAAGTCGCCGTCTGCTGTCTCGCAAAGCTTGTGAAAGGAAGCGTTTGACGGTGGGCTACATCCATGACCCATGAGTTTACTAGGTTATTTAGTTTTGCCTTTACTTTGCTCATTTAAAGGGGTATCGAGAAAAAGTCTGGATGTTAAAGTCCACAAATGTTCAGGAAGACATACAGAATCGGGCCTATCTTGGCAGCATCTATTCAGCTGATTGTGTATCACTATCTTTGTGTCTGCATCCTGCATTTAATTCAGCTAATGGTTTAAATTAAACTAATAATACATTTTTCTGGACCTTTAGGATTGTAAGAGATGTGTGGGTATGTCAGCATAAATGTGCCCGCATCTTTTTCTCTCAGTTGAAAAACATCATTAGGTTCTTTCTTAGAACATTATAGTCAATAGGAAATCTGAGTCTTGATTTTGTTCATCAATTTCTATTTGAGAAGATCTTCTTCTACACTAGATTTTCATTTATTAATATATATTCTGTTTGGTTCAATCATGTCATATTTAAGTAATATGCTGTTTCATGTTGACCTTAAGGAAAGTTATATTGATTTGAAAATCACTTCATCTGAGTGTGCAAGGACAATATTTCTCGATGAGTAAGTATATTGTTTAACATCCTGAAGTGTATCAAGGTTGATTTACAGGACGTTTAGTCATGACCTTCAAACAAGGTTTAACATATTTCCACAGAAACTGCTGTGTTTTCCATTAAGGAGACACATGTGTCGTGTGCTAATACTAAACGTAATGGGTTCAACAGGTTCGTTGTTTGTTTCAGACCAGTGTGATGTTTATCTGTCCTTACTGTTTAAGGTAAACCGTGAACTAAGCTGTAACCTATCCTGCTGTCCAGAACAACATGTTAGGAATGAGCGGGGCAGATGTCTATAAACGACAAGTGGCCATATGGAACAAGCTTATCTTCTAGAGCCAGGTGTAAAGGCTAACTTGGAAAGAACTGTTAAAGGAAAGAAAAGCCTGCTTCAGATGACCCCAAGCTGTGTTCATGGACTTTCTCTGTTGTTTATAATGTTTGATGTTTACATGTAATGCATAGTTGCAAATTTTAGAAAAAAAACATTAGAAATATAAGATATAAATGACCTTGCGTGGTCATACCAGGTTCATTTACATGGGTAAAATGGGTTATTTTTGTCTAAGGATGGTACGGTTGGCCGCTCACGGCTGGATATCTGGTGCTGTGGGTACGTCGGATTGTAAAACCACCGCCCAAAATGAGTTTGCCTTCCAGGGGTATTCTTGTGGTTTCAATGATCACATCCAGTTTAACAACATGGGTCTGTAAAATTGAATCCATGCTGTGTGTTGTGGTCACACATGTGTGTTTACCAAAGCCTCAGCTTAGCAACCTGTACCTACCACCCACCGTTACTGTGGTCGTGCGGTAGGTTTTTATTACGATGCCCTTTACTTGATTCTCGGTGCTGTTAAGGTTTTTAGTTTTCTTGTTAATGTGGGCCAGAGAAAACCTGAATGTAACATGACTTTCTACTATCACGCTATTGCTTAATATGCAGAGACAACTACTGCATAAGTTGGTCATGTGTTGGAGAAAAATGAAAACTTAAATCTTAAAGGGATAGTTCACACAAAAATAGAAATTCTGTGATGGCATTTAAAACCTATATGTGACTCTTTTCTGTGGCACAGAAGATATTTGCGTCCATACAATGGAAGTCAATGGGGATCAATATTGTTTGGTTAACAACATTCTTCAAAATATCTTCTTATGTGTTCTGCAGTAGAAAGAAAGTCATACCGTTATGAAATGACATTAGGATGATTAAATAATGAAAGAATTGTCATTTTTGGGAGAACTATTCCTTTAAACTTTGCTTCCTTTTGCACCTGTTGAGGGGGATTTGAAAGCAGCTTAAGATATTATTCACTTCTCCATTAGACATTACCATCTCCAGTTTTGCAATTCAACAGTTTTAGTGTCGGAAGACAGCGAGTCTCTGAGGAACAATGCATCGGTGCGCTTTGACAGGCTGCAGAGAGGCGGTGGGTTTTATTTTCCCCCACAGGGATTATTGAGTTCATTCTGCAGACGCACAGAACTGCTGTCCTGACAAAATTTCATCATCCCCAGCCTCCGCTCGGGCTGCGTGAATAGCCAAACGCTCTCTCTCTGCATGCAGCTATAAATGCGACCAGGCATGGGAATCCACTGACTTCCGAAAATCAGATTGAGCCAGCTTTATGGTTTCATTCATGGTAAAACCGCACACATCATTTGGATTTCTAGTAAAAGTGCTTTCAGGCCATTTTTGTTCTTTCACTGAATTTTATAATGTGCATGATTAACAGATGTTGTTTGCGGTGGGTAAATTGCTTTGTTGAGATGACGACAACAACAGCAAACAATTCTTCAAGTCCAATGTAGGAAATTTTGCGGCATCTAGTGGCGAGCTTGCGAATTGCAACCAACGGCTCACTCCACCCCTCCCTTTCAAAGCACTTCGGTGGCTGACCAGGGCTAAGATGTCGTCACGTTTGCACTTCTTTGCTGAAGGAGATAACATATTTATAAAACACTCTGTAGAGCGGATTGTCCGTTTAGGGCTACTGTAGAAACAACATGGTGAATTCCATGTAAGAGACCCGTGATGTATGTAGATGGAAATAGCTCATTCTAAGGTAATAAATACATAACACTTCGTTATGTTAGATCCTTATACACCTCTGAAGATGTAGTTATGTGTATATTATATTACATTTCTGTAAATAGATTCTCCAAAAAATGACACATTGGACCTTTAAAGGGATAGTGCACCAAAAATAAAAATTCTGTCATCTTTTACAGTACCTGCCCTTTGAATCACTTAAAACTGAATCGCTCCCACTCTTCTGTGTAAGCGTAGACATTTCATCTATTCATCATATTATATTAATGAAATATACCGACTGGGTCACCATTTACTTTTAGCATTTTTTTTTCCAATATAATAAAAGTGAATGGTGACTGAGGCTAGCAATCAATTTTTTTCTTCTACAAAATAATTCAAAGCGTATGATGATAGAATTCTATTTAAACGTTGTATTTCAATTTTGTATCATCATTCAATATTAGTGGTACTACTGTAGTTAGTTATGATATGTTTAAAAATGTCAGTGTAGGTCTCCTATAAACGTTATTTCAAGGATCCGGAAGAGAGGAAGTCTAATGCAAGACTTTTCTTTTCACAGTTGTTCTCTTTGCTTGCTCTTGTATTGTAATGATAGGGCAGATTGTGCATTGCAGAGCAGGGTAGCATTACGGCTGATTAGGCTGTCACCCAGGAGTGTTAGTCTTGAGTTTTCCCATAGGACACATCTGCTACCCCGCTAAAGGTTTCTAATCCCTCTCAAGTCTGCATCATGCCGTGCTGCCGTTGCATCTGGAGGCCGGTTAGACATCCATGTGCGTAAATTCTCTTACGCTGACAACAAATTGCATCCTGCCTTCCCTCTTATCAGTGACTTCTGCCTGCCACAGCGTGCCGACTTTTTTCTCAACAGTGGGTGTGCTGGGCTATATTGGGCTGTGTGGACTAGGAGCAGGTGGCGGGTGGAGCCCGGATCTCGAGTCACATATTAAGCAGAGGTTCACCGGACGAGAAAAGCCCCGAAGATGCTGATGACGGAGAATATGTGGCTGATCTTCATGGGAAAGTCATGTTATTAGTAGGTTTAGCGAGTGTGCGTAGACGTCCCTGTGATGCTGTGCCTTCCAGCACCGCATGAACGCGGGTTCGTGGACGTATTTCCCAACACTCTTCTCCAGCTGTTAAGTCAGCGTGTGCGGTTGCTCTGCAACCAGACATCCTCGTGCCAAGACGCTCCTGTGCACGCTGCAGTTTTGCAAAAGTGGTTGGACTGAAAAGCATGAGAACATGCCTGCTATTCTAGTTGCCTCCAAGATGAAGTCGGGATCGCCCAAACCCGTGCATGGCACGGCTCTGCCAATTCCAGCCAGGGCAGCGGCATACCAGAACGGACCCCTGAAGCCTATGCATTCCAGCCTTATTCCTCTGAAGTCAACCGTCTATAGGCAGCAAAGTCAAGGCTTAGCAAACGTACAGAAAAAGAACCAGACAACAAAAGGAACATCAGGAGATCCTCAGGTTGGGAGACGGATGCATTGTTTGTTTGTTGTTGTCTGGTTGCATTGATTTTTTTTTTTGTTGGATGCCGATTGATTTTGATTTTATTGAAGGTTTATAAGCATGATATTTATTTACACTTAGGTATACGTAAAGAAATGTTAGCCTCAGAATTGAAATAAAGATTATACATTTACCACTAAGTGTTTCGAAATTATAGGTTATTAATAATTTATATATTGCTTTCTGTTTTATAAAGCATAACCACTTTATGGTTTACCACAGGCATTAATGTACATGTGTGTTTAAACATCTTGGTAACACTCTGTTATCTTTTTTTTGTGCTATTTATGTAGCAACTTTCAACTTTTTTATATATGACCGTTTAGAGCAGGTGATCTGGTCACAAGGTGCAATTTGCCTTTCTGCAATATTAATTTTTATTTTATATATATGCTATGAGTATTATTTTTGTGGATTTTTTTCGTAGATTTTTCCCCTTGGAGTCTATGTTGCAAAATATGTTGATTCTCATGTTGTTTGTGCATCACTCCTCCATATTTCCCGTCATTTCCAAATGTTGCGGCTTAGCCGCTTTGCCACAATACATGTGTCTGTTATACGTCTTTGAAACGGTTTATCTTGGCCGCATTGTCACCATTGTGACTTCTGTTTCTACATCTTCCGGCCAAAGGCTCTTGTGTTTATACATTTACATGTTAAAAATATTATGATTTTTAAGAATAGCTCCTGCTGCCCTGGTCAGAGTAAATTGTCTGTGAAAAGTAACAACGTTCTGCCTCTGGTGTGCAAGTTTACAGTACATCTATGTGGGTATGTGTGCACTTGTTTATATAGCTTTGTACGTTCAAGAGAGGTTTGAAGGGAGAGTAGAGCCAAGTTCTTCATGTGGTGAAGTTGAATGAATAGCTCAGCCTGTCGGTCTGTAATTACGGCACACGTACACATACAATCGCATAGACACGGTCGTGGAGGTTTTACTATAGTGCTCTATTAGTAGCGGTGAGCCGCACTGCAGGTGGGCATTTGGCCATATGGACACCACACGCACCAATGCTAAGGGCCAACTGTGGGATTCCTTCAGCAAACACTGGTACTAATATACTACTGTACTTCTGTCTCACTTTGTTCTGGCCGGGGGGATGGAAAATGCCGCACTTTCAATGAGTGTTTTCTTGTAAAGAGCTGGTGTGAGGATAAGGTTGCCATTGTAAAACAATGCGAGGGTTGTTACTCGCGTGTTAAATATCTCCTTTAATCTTTCATTTGGAAAATGTGGAAATGACTGAAAAGGGATGGAAAGTACGTTTTATAACTTAAGAGACTTTAGAGGCTTTTGATTTGGTATAAACGGAGAATGCTTGTTTGGTGCTAGTTGATCTGCATGAAGGTAAAGCTGGTTTGCCAAAAAAGTCTTGCTGGTAAAGGTATAGTTCACCCAAAAATGATCATTCTTTCATCGCTTGCACATCCTCATGTCATTCTGTTTCATTTTTTTCATTTGCAGAACACATTTTGAAGAACGTTGGTAAACAACGCTAACCCCCATTGACTTCCATTGTATGGACACAAAACCTCTGAGACATTAAACAAAATGTCTGTTCTGAAATAATTATTTACAGGTTCACAACGGCATGAGGGTGAATAGATAACAGAAGTTGTATTTTTGGGTGAACTTGTCACTTTAAGCTAGTTTAAAAGCGTGTTATGTGTATACACACACATATATATATATATATGTGTATATGTATATAAGCATTCATGTAGCTCAGTGGTAAGAGCATTGCGTTAACAGCGCAAGGTTGTGGGTTTGATCTCAGGGGATTGCACATACCCAAGTATAAATGTATCGGATAATGCAATGAAAAGTCGCTTTGGATAAAAGCGACTGCCAAATGTATATGTAAATGTTTAGATGTGTGCTGGTACCAGTTGAATATTCTTAAGTTTAAACTTGGAAACCCAGTGTGTTTTTGCGTAGTATTTGGTCTAACGTTATTGCATTAACTGTTAATGTATACGCTAAACAGGTCGGTTACAGTATTGTTAACAGAATGTACATCTTTCCATATGTTTATTTTATTGGAGGTTATTTTTTCACATGCTGTCCACTGCTGCCTGGAGCTGTTTACATTGACATGGGTAGAACGGTGCTCGGGGCCCCCCACAGAACTCACACAGAGACTCTGTATTAAAACCAGGAGTGAATCCAGATTTAAACTGTGATTTATGAGTTTCCAAGTATCACTGAAAGGCTTGTAATATGGACTTAAAAAAATATGACTCTTTATTTTGACCTCTGCTGTAGTTGTTGTAAGGATGGAGCCAGTTAAAATGATGCCGCCTCCTAGTGCTCACTTGGTGTAATTGCATTAAGATGGCATTCTTTATTACATATTTTCCTGTATACTGTGGACACTGCATAGAATCAAAATACTCTCTATGTATGGGTTAACAAGTTGATATAATAATGTTATTAAGTAATACATTTTCGGGAAATGTTTGTGCACCGTCGTGTTCTAGACCATTTTGACCTCCTGCTTGGATTAAATTTACATGAAATATAGTTACCAGTCCGCCCTGTAAAATTGAAATGCTAGCTGATGGACCACAGTGTGGGATTTGTCTTTCATCCATGTGAGATCTAGACTGTACCGTGTTAGATGTTAAATGTCTCTTTCTGTTTTTCTTTGGATACATAGATTTACACAGACTGGGCCAACCACTACCTTGCCAAGTCTGGACACAAGCGACTGATTAAAGACCTTCAACAGGATGTTACCGACGGCGTTTTGTTGGCGGAAATAATTCAGGTTGTAGGTAAGATTAAACGCTCAAAAATTCATTTTCCATAGTTAAATCAAATCCCTCGTTTTTTCTTGGAAAACAAAACCTACAATTTTGTCATTCTAACCGTACTGAGAATGTAGAAGGGGAAGAAATGGGCACACAAGTATCAAGTTTGGCCGTCACCTTTATTATTTTGGATGGGTCTCAATCTGTTTAGCTCTGAAGTTGATGAAATTTGATGGGTTTATGAGAAGGGGTAATTTGTGGATAGTTTTTGATCCTAAAAAAGCAAGTTGTGAACATTTTTATTAAGTATAAAAGCCAAAAATCAATACACTTATTCTGGACGAGATGACACATTCCTGTCATTTCTATTATAAAATGTACAGACGACACTCGGTGGACACGGGACGGCTATACTTGTAAAACCAACTTCTTTATTGTTATCTCGTTGCAGCTAATGAGAAGATAGGTGCTATCAATGGATTTCCTCAGAGTCAATCACAAATGGTAACTATTATATAGATTAGCATTCATGAAGAATTATATTGCCTTGAAGTGGAGCTTGACTATAAACATCTTTGACATCTTATGTCTTTGAGTGTGGAAGAGTTTACACAAAAAGAATCAGCAAAAAAAAACATTGATTCTGTATGTCAAACTTTTTCTTTCTGTGACAGATCGAAAATATTGATGCCTGTCTAGGATTTCTGGCTGCTAAAGGATTGAATATAAAAGGAGTTTGTGCAGAAGGTAAGATGAAACATAAATGTATTTGGGACGGTTTATATCTCATTGGGTGATCCTTAAAGGGGTAGCTGCTCCAAAAATCATCCAATTTCATAATTTACTCCGGCTCATTTAATTTCATACCTGAATAAATTAGAAAAGATTGAACACAAAGAAAGATATTTGGAAGAATGTTAATCATTTTCAGTTCCGGGACATCATTGACTACCATAGTAGGAAGAATTAAATGGTAAATGATTTCAAAGTTGCCCGAGAACTGAAATCTTCGAAATATCTCATATGTGTTCAACAGAACAAAAAATATTTACTTTCCTACTATGGTAGTGGATGATTTCCCAGAACTTAAAATTGCTAACATTCTTCCAAATATCTTTCTCTGTGTTTCTTGGAACAAATAAATGTATACAGGTTTGAAACAACCTGGGGGTTATTAAATGATGACAGATTTTTATTTTTGGATGAACTATTCCTTTAAGGGAGGCTCTCTCACTATAGGCCAGACCTACTGAAATAGTTTCTTTGTCTTTTCTAATTCAGAGATCCGCAGTGGTAATCTCAAAGCCATTTTAGGCCTGTTCTTCAGCTTGTCTCGCTACAAGCAGCAGCAACAGACTTTTAAACAGCCGTCCGGCAATGCTCAGAATCTCCAAAACAACCAGGCCCACCGATGCGCCAGTCCTGCCCTTCCTCCATACACCTCTACTGGACAATCTCCTTACAACTCTCCCTGCCCCTCTCCTATCCACCAAAACTTCATTTCACCTGCATGTTTGCAAAAACCTTTGACAGACCTACAGTCCAGGTATTGTATTATTTCCTTTAAAAGGCCTTAAAAAATATGTTTCTAAAACAAATATCATTTATTTTACCTGTTTAGCATAACAATTTGTCATTTCAACTCCTCAAACATCAATGGCAAAATTTAAAAGCAATTATAATCCAAAATCAGTACAAAGTATATTTTTTTTTTTCCATCTGCATTGTTATCACAGAATTTGGTATTGGTTCTGTTGTGAGTTAGTTAGTTTATTTTTTCCTGAATATTTAACACTTTAGCATTTATTCACATTACGCTTTGTGTGAATAAGCTCTTAGTTAGACAGTGCCAACATTTACACTTCAATAATTATTATAAACTGATGAAATAAAGTGACCACTTTTCATGTGATCAGCATTTCTAGATGTGTTGTGGCCATTCCATTCCAATTTAAACAAAATCAAACCTCAGGAGTGACATAAAGTCACCCAACAGCCAAGTGAAAGACTGACAGCATGACAATTTTTAAACTTTTCCTAAATACAAATATTACTTTTGTATTGCTTAAAAGTGAATGTAAACTTGTTATCTTTGGTCTGTATTTTTTCTGTTGTTTTGACTTGTTTCTACAGTTATCGTTTCTACAAATAAATACAAACAGAAACAATATTTTTATTTGAAATGTCGGCAAAATATTGTTGGTATTTCACAGAATTAAAAAAAATATATAATTTAACCTAAACACATACCTATAAATAAACAGTAAATTCAGAAAAACTGAAAATGATTTGAAATGGTCTCTTTATTTTTTCTGCGGCTGTATATGCTAACATCCTATACAATTTCCAACTTAATAAAACTACAGTTGTCTATTCTGTGCTTTAAAACATCTCTTTCCCATCTTGGTTTGTTATTTTCTCTCTTGCATTTCTCTTTATTATAAAGTCATGCATCCAAAGGCTCCAATCAGAAAAAAGCTGTCAAGCTCACAGTTGCTCAGAAAAAGAACTCTAGGTTGGCTTTCCATATTTCTACACCCCCCCCCCCCTTTCATAACCTCAAAGAATGACTTCTCCTCATCCACTTTAATGTATGCGTGTCATGCAAGAATGCATGTTTCCTTTTGTGACAAAACTAGAGCACCATCTACTGGTCATGTCGTGATACCTCAAAGCCTTGTGTCCTCAGGGCCAAACAAGCATGTGAATCCCATTCAATAGTCACTTTGTTCTCTTTCATATGATCAAATATAAAGGTCACTGTTCATTTATATCATTTTTTTTTTTTGAAGCATGAAAAGATTTCATTTCAAGGGACTGGAGGAATGAGTTTTGTTATTTCTAACTTTATTTCAGGCTTCCAAGCCCCTCGGTGAGGGCGACTGGGGTGGGCGGAGAGTGTAAACCTCGAACCTGTAACCCCAACAGACGCAGCCAGAGTTTCAACCAGTGCGACCGAATGATACCTTCAATCTCTGTCGGTCCTCATGAAAGAGGTGAGTTATCGTGCAAGACATCATTTTATCACGCGTCTTGCGTTGGATTTTGAGAGTGTGTGTGTTTTAACATATTGCATAGTGACTTGCCCCATATGCTGTGTACATGCATTGTAAGTGTATTACTCTAAATATGCTTGTAGCCTGTTTTTACAAACTAACGGACCTAAATTGCTTTCTGTAACCTACAGCATGTCACAGATGCTATCAATTGAACTTGTATTGAACCTGAACATTCCTTTAAGTGCCCAAGTATTGTAATAGTGTCTGTGTTTGTTTTACAGTCTGTGTGCAGCTATAGGAACAGCTGTGTGTGTGGTAGGAACGTTATTAATCTGTTTAGACTGTGTGGAGATACGACTATAAATTTGTTAACAGACAAACTGCATCTGTACTTTTTCCATTTTCCCACACACATAACGTATGCGCATTGGTTTTTTACACTACTTTAGTGAGGATATCTTGTCAAGCTCCATTGTTTTTATAAAGGTTATACAGTATACTGTTAAAGATTTAAAGGGATTGTTCACCAAGTTTTTTATTTACTCACTTTTGTCTCGTTTTAAATCTGTTTGACTTTCTTTCTTCTGCTAAACACAAAATATATTTGGAGAAATGGTAAACAAATGACCTTGCCCCCATTGTATGGAGTTTGAACACAAAACTACAGAGATATTTTTCAAAATATCTTCTCTTTTCTTTTACAGATAAGAGTGTTAAATGCAGATTTTGAAATGGATGAGGCTTCATAAATTAATGAAAAAAAAAATCATTTTTGGGCGAACTATCCCTTTAAAGAAAATCATATGGGGGCCTTTTCAGAATGAACTCGAAGGCTATCTAAACCATCCGTCTTCACTTAAGTCTATGTCTGAGTTGGATAAGTGCTCATAATTTACAAACTTTTATGGTTCTGTAATTGCATACTGTGTTCTGTCACATTTTTGGCATGTTTTCATGTAATTATGGCAGGCGTGATTTACACACTATTCCGTTATGTACTGTAGGAGTTTGTCATTTACTACTGAATCTCAGCTGATGGTTGTTTAAAATTTGGCGTTTTGTGCAATATTATTTATTGTTTTAAATCACTACAGTGAAGATATTTGCTTTGTAGACTGCTTAGTACAGTGTGTGTGGTCCTGCTGAAGCTCCACAAAATAAGATTTCACCTTTATTGGAAGTGAGTCACCTCTCAATGGGTCTTAATCATGAAACATGAATCATTTCTGAATCTATTCAGCTGAAGTTGTCACGTTGAATCAAACGGGACATTTTACATGAGATTAGTTTTATGAATCGCAGCTCAAATTCGTTCAGCTCATGTTTCATGATCAGGCCGAAGTGGTGAAATGTGGCAATAAATAATATTTCCCAGTCTTCCCTCAAGGATGCCTATAAACAATATTTCCTGTTTGCGCATACATGTTTGATTTACATAAACGTGCGCATGCATGCAGATGTGTGTGTGCGCGTTCAGCTGCGCACTGCTGGCTCTGGTATGCCGGTGATGAGGCGTTTACTGCACACTGATTCAACTCTAATTAGTGCACTTGTGGAACCGCCAGCACAAGAGACCGAGAAAGAGAGAGAGAGAGGGAGAGATTAAGCCAGAGAAGGAGGGTGACGGTGCTGAATTTAAAATAAAAACGTTAGTTTGTAAGTATACAGGCTGAGATGGAAATTGTCATTCATTTTGCTCTGAACTTTGGGCTGTATATGAAAACCGCACAGAATTGGTCCATCAGTAAGGTAAGCAGCGCTAAACTTTTCATGAAGCGGGTCGGTCAATGATGTCATCTGCAGTGCCAGTTAGCACAGGGTCATTTGCATTTGTTTTCCAAATCCGGTCACTAGAAAAAGGAAATGAACTAACTTTTCTCATTTTTACTGGGCAGGGTTGTGCAAAGGTCCGATAAAAAAATTCTCCCTTTTTTAATTGAGGAGTTGAGACGGAATTGGCAATGAGCCATAGGACGTTAATTTTCTTTTCTTCTGCTGTACAGAAGTACAAAGTATTATAAAGGGCTTTCTGAAACAACTTTATGATCACTAAGCATGTTGAAAACACATGACTGTTTTTCTGCGATGAATACTGGCTGTTAATGTCATAATATATTACTAAATAAATGTCACGCTTGAAGGGAGAGTTTACCCTAAAATAAAAATGATATCAACATTTACTCGCCTTCAAGTTGTTCCAAACCTGTATAAATGTCTTTGTTCTGTAGAACACAAAAGAAGATATTTTGAAGAATGTGGGGCACCGTTGACTACCATAGTAGTTTTTTTCTTTCTATGGTAGTCAATAGTGATGATTGTTTTGGTTCTTCCAAATACTTTTCTCTGTGTTGAGCAGAACAAAGAAATGTTTACATGCTTGAGGGCGAGTAAAGGAAGACAGAATTAGCATTTTTAGGTAAACTATCACTTAGCATTGGATGTCATTAATACATCACTTTGCATTCTTTATGCGATCTTTCTCAGCACTTTGTCTTATACCCTCCTGTAGTTCTGGATGCCAATGGCGTCACACTTGTTCATGTCTGTGTGTGACGGCTCTGACCCACTTTCTCAGAGCCAAAGTGGCCTCCTATTTGGAAGGTTGCCCGTTACAGTAGCTGAATGTCCAAATGTGGGAAAAACTGTGAAAACAAGGCATAAATCAATGTATTTATTTCTTTAACAGCATATACTGTTAACATTGTCACTTATAATTATAAGAACTTTTCACATTTTATACTGTACGTGTGCATTAAAGCATGCTGTGAACAAACTGTATATTTAATTAATTAAATGATATCAAAAATAAATAAAAATGACAGTTGTTTATTAAAGAAACAATTATAAATGCACATTGTGCAGCGGAACAGACTATGCGACCACAAAACCAGTCATAAGGGTACATTTTTGGAAATTGAGATTTATACAACACCTGAAAGCTGAATAAATACTAACCTTTCCATTAATATATGGTTTCTTAGGATATGACAATATTTGGTCAAGATATCTGAAAATTTGGAATCTGAGGGTGCAAAAAAATCTAAATATTGAGAAAATCGCCTTTAAAGTTGTCCATCAGAGGCACTGTAGCAGGCAATTGCTAAGAAGAAACAGGTTTTTTTAACGCTCTCTATGGGCTTACCGCTGTAATGACGGTGTGGAGAGGAAATGAACCCAAAAGCTGAAATTCAAAGCATTACAGGAATACTCAACTTGAGGGGGTAATTCCCAAAGAACGGACAGCAGTGAGGCATGTTTCTGGTCATTTTTGTTCGCAATTTTGTTTCATCCACTCACAAAAATAAGGTTTAGATATATTTGCTGTAGGAGTATCTTCTTGGAACATGATCTGTACTTGTATCCTAATAATTTATGGCAATGTATTGTTAGCTTTTTATATAATGTTTCTTGCATGCACAGAGAAAACAACCCCATCACCCATAATGGTTGAACATGGACCAGTCAGCTCTTCGATTCCTCCGCCCAGCGGCGCCGCCAGCAGCAGCGCAACATCTTCCACATCTAAACCCTGGAGAAGCAAGTCGCTCAGCGCTAAACACACTGCCACATCGTCAATGGTGACGGTTAAACAGCCAACTCCAGCTTCTCTTGAGGTTCCTCCCAAAGTCATCGCCCAGAAGTCCATGCTGGAAAAGCTCAAGCTCTTCAACAGCAAACCAGGTTCCCGAACATCCAAGGCAGCAGATCCGGATACTCTAGAACCGGAAGAAGGCCAGGTTCAGGTCTGCCCCATCCACCCCGAAGCCCATCCTGGAAACCAGCGGCCCGTCACTCCCAGCAGTTCCAGGAGCTCCAGTCCCAAGCTAGCTCTGAAAGGCATTGCACAACTGACACTCGGCAGGGCTTTGGCACCCAGAATAGCGTCCGAAAAAGTGAAAGACAAGTCAAAACTTAAAGAAAAAACCAAGCTTGGCAAACAACTTTCTGTTGCAGAAACTGAGCACCCTACACCTGTTGCACCCGACCCTAAGAAGTCCATTCCCAAAGCAAATAAAAACAGCAATATTGCCAAGAAAGATATTTCTAAAGCAGCTATGAGTGGCATTCCTAAACCAAGCCAGGGAGGCAGAGGTTCAGCTGGAAATAAGGTGTTGCCCCCTTGTGGTGTGGATGTAGAACGGCCACGGAATGGAAAGTTAGGAGGTTTGTCAGTGCATAAGGGACACAAAGACATTAAAAGCTCAGACTCTTCTTCAAGCTTAGTGTCAGAGGGGAAGAGTAGCCAAGACTTTGCGTTTGGTGCTCAGACTCACTCAATTGCCAGCAACACAGTCAGCGTGCAACTTCCACAACAACAATACAACCATCCCAACACAGCTACGGTCGCTCCATTCATGTACAGGTGAGGTTGTTGTATGTCTTTGTATTAGTTTCTCAGTTTGTGGGACTTTATTTGGGGTTTTATACAAAGCAACTTAAAGTCCTTGTGAAGTATATATTTTATCATTCTCGGGGGAATTGAACCCTTGACCCTGACATTGCTAGTGTAATGTTCCACCTGTTAAGGAACATGTTTGTTTTATCGTAATTGTGGCACTGAATGTGCAATTTGCTGTATGTAGGTCTCAAACAGAGATTGATCAAACCGGGCTGACGGCGGGAGCAGAGGAACGGAGAGAGAAAACAGGCTTATGCAGTAAATCCATTCATACTTCTCTAGAGAACCTGACAGGTATGAATCAGCGAACATAATGATTCACAGTCTAGCTTTAAGTTTGTGGTTGTTTAACGGCGTAGTTTGGCCAAAAATGAAAATACTTTCATCATTTACTCCCCTAATGTCAGATATTTGGAACATTGTTGTTCACAAAACCATGCTTGGCCCCCATTATCTTCCATTGTATGGACACAAAACCACAGAAACATTTCTCAAAATATCTTCCTTTGTGTTGTGCAAATGAAAGAAAGACCTACAGGATTCGAATGACCTGAGGGTGAACTTTTATTTTGGCGTCAAGGATCAAGATATAAAGCATCAAGATATAAATATTGTCTCTTCCATGTTACAATATTTTCGTAGCCAACCGTCACGATGAAGTTTGCATCATGCTTATTAGCTCGACCCACAACTATATTTCATTTGTCATCCTGTCAAAGATTTTGCTCCACATAGAGTAGCTGTGATTGGTTGTAAGTTTGCCATTCATTTTTAATTTGTATGAATTGACATTTTATTGTATTTGTAATGTGTTCCTGCACATTGGTCAGTTGGTTTTTAACTGTGCCATGTAAGTGAATCGAGATTGTGTTATAAACTCGTAAGAAAGTGGTAAAGTATAATGGCATATTTGTAAACAGTGCGTTTTTTTTGTATGAAATGGTACTAATAATTTATGAATTAATGAGCTGTATTTTCCAAGGGGGTGTCGAGCCAGTCTGCGGGTTAAAAAGAAAACAAAACCCCTCTCATCTGCATGTAAAAGGCTATAGATGTCAAGGAGCTGCCAAGGCCAACAAGCGTGTGTGTGTGTGCGTGCGTGCGTGTGTGTGTGAGGGCAGATCTATTCTCTGTGTGGCAGAGCTCAGCGCAGAGAGAAAAACTCACCACGGGGTTGTTCGCTGGACTGGTGTAGACATGAGAGCTATATTCCAACTTCCCCTCTCTCTTTTCCATGAAGGAAAGGAAAAAGCCGGACGCCCTTTACAAGAGCTTCTTTCATGAATCAATCAGCACATTCTCTGAGAAAACAAGAGCATTTATTCGTCTTAAAAAAGGTGCACAGGAGTCAGAGTCATAGAGACTGAAAGAAAACAAAAGAAAGCGTGTAGGGAGAGACAGTTCTTCAGTAAAAGTGACTGGACGAGACCTTTCTATCTAAATGGACCAAACAGGAAGTCGATTTGCACCCTCTGTCCGAACCGAAAAAACAAGACTTAGTTCTCCTGAGGACACCTTAGTTGAACGTTCTGATCTCAGGAGTAATTTTGAGGGGCTAGACATCGCTAGAGGACCTTTACCATCATCCGAAGGAGTCGCTGAAAGGGTTTTGAATGTAGAGGAGGGGAACACGTTCAGCTGCGTGTATCAGGTGCATGTGACTCAACACGCGTGTGTGTGGGATGGCATTGCACGGGTTAATGAGGAGATCCTTCTAACTATGTTGGATATTTTTGAGAAGCATAAAAGTAAGTGCATGTGGATGTGTGTGTTAAACTCTTTTGGCAATGTACACCAGTATTAAGTAACCGAATTTTCAACTTTTTACCTTTTAACTGCACTTTTAACTGTATTTTTATTAACAAAGATAGTTTGTTTCTCCTAAAATTACTCCTGTGAGTGGAGCTGTAAATGAATGTGCATTGTGTATGTTAAACAATTTGAAATCAAGGTAAATTTAAGAAATATGTAATCAATAATTATATTGAGTGAGGAATATTTGACACACAGACTTAAAGGGACAGTTCAGGCAAAAATAAAAACGCTGTCTTCATTTACTATATCCTTGAGTTGTTCCAAATCTGTATGTCTTTTTTCTGAGGAACACAGAGAAAGATATTTGTAACCAAACAGTTCTCGGCCACCATTGACTACCATAGTAGGAAAAATGACAATGGTAGTCAAAAGTGCCCCAGAAGTGTTTGCTTTCCTACATTCTTCAAAATATCTTCTTTTATATTCAACAGAACATAGAAATGTATACAGCTATTTTTCCTACTATGGTAGTCAATGGTGGCCAAGAACTGTTTGGCTACAAGTATTCTTCCAAACATCTTTCTCTGTGTTCATCAAAACAAAGACATTTATACAGATTTGTAACAACTCAAGGGTGAGTAAGTAATAACAGAATTTTCATTTTCGGGTGAATTGTCCCTTTTATCAAAAGTTTACATTTGCTCTTCATTAAATTTTGTGGAGAAATAATGGTAATATTAAAGAAATCCCATCTGTGATTTTTCTTTCTTATAAGCATGGCTCTGCCAAGTGTGTTCTTCACAACCATAAGTAGTATGTTTCGGCCTCAGCGATGCAAAAATGTATGTTCTATGTCTAGGCAAACATTTCTAAAGAGGTTTCTTCTTTCCTCATACAGCCTTTAGGAATGTAATGTACCACGGCGCTCATATTCCCACACGTTGTACATCATGTGTGAGTGTTTGTATGGCTCTTTATTTGTGAGAGGCTGCTCTGTACCTCCTGAGCTTCTTGTGGACCCCTCATGATCGGTAAACAGCCCTTAATCCAACCGACCAAATCCTCTCTCACCTCTAGCATACACTGCGTGTTTATTTTTAAGCAGCGCTTGGGTAACGTTTCGTACGTTGGAAGTGCTTCACGAAAACAAAAAGCTCTTTTACAGAAGGTTAGGAGATTTAACATCATGTTTCGTAATGAGCAAAAGGGGGAAGTTGGAGCCGAAACGCTAATACAGAACTCAGTGGTAGTTCATTCACACCGCATCCCATGATTCTTTGGGTCTAGGGGCATTTTTTAAAAGTTTTACGTTTATGTGTGTGGATGTGTGTGTTTGGACATGCCTTAAAGTTACGGTAGCAGCTGTTTGGAGTTGTGCTGAGGTTTGTGATGAAGAGTCGGTTTTCTTCAGGTGAGGACTCGGAGAGCAAGAGACTGCGGACTGTGAAGAACATTGCTGATCTGCGACAAAACCTAGAAGAAACCATGTCCAGCCTGCGGGGGACGAATCATATTAGTCACAGGTAGGATCTGTGTGCGCAAGAGTTTCAAAATGATATGGGCAGTTTTAGCGTTACTGTATAGATGTGAAATTTGCAATCAGAACTTGAAATATATACTGAGAATGTATTTATTACCAATATATTAATAGTTTGCTTCCAAAATGAAATGAAATTAAATGTTTTTTATTATGCTATCATGTTTTTATTGTGTTTTATTGTGTTAGTTAGCTGTGCCGTTTTAGTTAGTATGACTTTAATCAAAACAAACCAACTGCTGTTTTATTGATATTAATTGAAATGCACAATAAAAAAATAAGATTTTTCATCATCATTTTGGCACCAAACACTTCATATTGAACATCTGTTTTTAAACTGGTGTACCGTTGGATATAATTCTGAAGAATTGAAAATTTGTTTTCAAAAATGCTTTCAATACTTTGAGACCTCACATGGGTATTTACACCACCAAATATTGAGATCTGACCTGTCAGTATGGCTTAAAGGAGTAGTTCACCTCAAAATAAGCCCCCATTGACTTTCCATAGTCGGAATAAAATTACTATGGAAAGTCAATTGTGGCTGATTTTGAAGTGAACTACTCCTTGAAAATTTCTGTGAAAAATTAAATATACTGTACATAACTATATATTTAGAGGTGTATAAAGACCTTACATAATGAATGAAGCGTTATGTTTTTATTGGGTCCCCAACATAGAATGCACCATGTTGTTTCTACAGTAGCCCTAAACGCACAAACTGGTCTACAAAACGCGTTTCGTAAATATGTTCTCTCCTTTGGGAAAGAAAGTGAAAACGTGGCGACATCTTAGCACCGTGTCTGTCACTGTAGTGCTTCGAAAGGCAGGGGGAGGGGCGGAGTGAGCCGTTGGTTGCAATATGCAACCTCATCGCTAGATGCCGCTAAAGTTAATACGCTGGACCTGTAATATTTCTATCTACAAAATATGCGATAGTAAAAACAGAATGGATAATAAATATACAGTCTCATTGAAAGACAGCTTTTTCTTTTTTAAATCGTATTCTTTTTTCTGTTTCTCGCTGTTGAAAGTGTACATGTGACAGTAAGAATTACTATTAGATGCACGTGTAGTATTATACTGTTAGGGCATCTGTGTTACTTATAAGAATTTTTTTAATCATGTAATGTGTTATTGGAAGCAAATGTGCACGAAGCGTATTAGCTCATTTTTCTCTGTAAACTTTGTAATAAGTGACAAAAACAGTTACGATTGTGTTAAACCAGGCGATAATCTTTGGCAAAAGTTTGGTTTCATAGTTCTGTGCACAATCTGTTAGACTAGCTTTTAGATTATCAGATTAATTCTAGTCTATTTTTTAGTATTTTTAAAAAGTGGTCCCTCTAGTGGTAGTTGTCTCTTACTGCTTTTTACTGATCTCAGTTGACGATGAGCCTGTAAATGAGTTCAGTTCAGAAGGGCTGACGTAGGACATGACATTAATTATGAGTGAGCACAGAGATCACAGCGGAGCTCAGAATGCTCCCCATTGTCCCCGAGTGTGTGAATTCTTTTATCTGGGAGTGTTTGTTAACAGGAAAAGTCTCTAACCGGCTTTGAGAAAGACAGTTTGATTGGCATTAGGAGCTGTTTCGGGGGTGCCAGGGTTTTCCCCTTGCCGTGATGGGTTTGATGTTCCTCTCCGTCTTTCAGCGTACAAAAGCTAACCGTGAAATCGTCCGGGGGCCACCTACTGCCTGTAAATGCTGGACAAAAGCTTGTTTCAATTTCCCAGACAGGATGTAGAATTGTGCCAGAAACGCTACATTTCCTTTTCGTTTGCGTTTCATTGAAAGTGGAATTTAAATCATATTTTCTAGGGACAGTTCACTCAAGAATAGTCAGAAAGTCAATGTTGTCATATGTTAGCATCACAGATGCATGTTTATATCACTTAAATCTAAATGTGTTCTGTCTTCCCATCACCTGACAGCACCCTGGAGACGACCTTTGACAGCACGGTAACCACGGAGATTAACAGTAGGGCCTTGCTTTCACTTAATCCCCGCCCTGCCTCTGCATTGCCATGGCGACTGGGCTCGTCCAGCCCTCGTCTACAAGCCGGCGATGCCCCTTCATCAGGGAACGGGTTCGTACACCATGGTGGAGATTGTGGGCGCCACGTGCGCCATCATCAAACAAGCTCACGCAAAGGAGCCGTCCGTGGCCTTCATTTCTCAGACAATGTGGAGGAGCTGGAGGGCGTTGCCATGGAAACACCAGGGTACATGAGTGATGGAGATGTCCTGGGCAAAAGCGTGAGGGTGGACAGTGTCACTAGTGGGTAAGTTTGAGTTGTGTTTGCACATTGTGTGTGTTGTTTTGTTGTGATCTGGGACATGTATATGATATAAAGTTTCACAAATCTGAGAAGTGTTCCAGGTGACATGCAGGTAAGAAGTGTTTTCCTGCATCTGCCTCTGGGGGGCGCTATTTAGTTAGACTGTTGTTTAACTCGCTGGTGCAAAAAGGATCTTTTTCTTTCTTTCTTTCTTTCTTTCTTTCTTCCTTCCATCTGAAGGAAATACTAACAAGGAAATTATGAGTTTTGATTTCATTTTCGTTAATAAAATTATGAAAAATAGCAGTGATTTATATTTTGTATTATATGTTTATATTATATATTTGTATAATTATATTTATAAAAAAACTTATATTTTAAACTTTTATACTATTTTTTATATTTATTATTTTTAAGTTATTATTAAGTAATTTTGTTTGTCAACTAAATATTCACAATTTCATAAATTTTATTGTTTTTAAATGCAGTTCAAAATGTACTATGTAGCCTTTGTGTATCTTTTCTTTTAGCTATCTGTGCATGTCTGTTATCAGCTGTTCATTTCACTGTCTGTCAGTAGGACATGAAAACCTTCAGCACGCAACGTGTAGCCTGTGGTAGCAGAGCGGGAGTCAAGGGTCATGGGAAATATTCAGGGCTGGATCTTAAAATACGAATAGATGAATATTTGGGGCATGAAGAGAAAGACAGAGAGAGAGCAAATTTAAGTTTAGAATTTACCTCGCAGAGATACATTAAGCTGACTTCATGGAAAAATCGTGACCTTCCAACCCCGCAAAAGAGATATGAGGTTGTGTCCAAATTTGGAAATACAGGTCATGCGACAATATACTCATGTCATGTCATGCAGAATCTTTTAGCGGTCTTGTCAAACAGGACTTGGGCAGACACCGTTTATTGGAATCTCGTATTCCTTGCACTTATTGCCGAATCTCAGTGATTGTTTCACCACAAAAAAATCTTTGCAAGACATTTGATCATAGTTGGAAAGATTTCAAGCCCAATTACTTTGACCATAAAGGGATTGGTTTTGAAATCGAGTCAACATTGGGTATTTAAAGGCATTTCTGTTTCTTAAACTTAATGCCTTGGAACAAATTACCAGCTTTTTACTTGCGCATCTTTTGAGAACCACACAAAATGCTTTTATCTGGGTAATGCTAATTAATCTAAGAGGACAATGAAAACGTTTCCACTTCTTTGCTGAAGGAGGTAACGTATTAACAAAACACGCTCTGGCGAATTCCTTGCAAGGGTACCTGCAGTGCATGTAGATAGAAATAGCTCATTCTAAGGTAAAAAAAACATAGCGCTTCATTATGTATGGTCTTTATACACCTCTAAAGACATAGTTATGTATGTTATATTGCATTTCTGTCAATAGATCCTCCAAAATATTATACACCAGACCTTAAAATATAACATTTTTACATGTTGCGCAATAAACTGAAACATTAATTAAAAAGACAGTTTTGGTTTTATGTTTTCATTACCATGGTAAAGTGCTGATGTTTTTACCTCAGCTCTGTATGTCCATGCGCACATCTGCTAAATGACTTGCAGCGGGGTCTCTAGGTCAAGACAAATACATCACCTGCTTGGACCACAATGATTTACTGGTGAAACCAATGTTAACAAGCCGTTGTGGTCCAGTAAGCAATGTTAAACAAGAGCCATCGCCCCAGATCTGCCTGTTGTGCAGATGTATAATATGAAAAATACAAAGGGATTGAAATCATAACATTTCAGACATTGAAAACAGTCATTACATAAAAAAAGTAATTAAAGGTCCGGTTGAACGGGGAGTTTCTGCCAATCTCATATTAATCTTGAGACCCTATAGAGTAGTATTGCATACTTCTTATCTTTTTAGTATTTAGTTTGATCACATTTATAAAAGACAGATACGATTATTTCCGAAAACAGACGACATTCTAGGGGTGTTCGGGGGGAGGAACTAAATCACAAGCACACAATCCATCATCGCATTTGTTGACCATGTTAAGCATGAGAAGCCAGCACGTTTAACATTGTAAAGAAGTCAGAATGCATGAAACTGCACTGAATCCTCCCTTTAAATAAAACAAAAACGTGAGAGGTAATAAAAGTATCAAACAAATTATATGAACACCAAATCTGAATTATGCACAACTATCATCTTAATTTTAATAGACAGGATGAGAAGTATAATAAATCTTATGCTTTCTTATATCTTCTTGTGCAATTCATATTGACAGACTCGCATCTCTCTGATATGAATCATATCTGATGATTCATGATTCGTTCCCTGTATCTAAATGGAAACTCATAAATCGTCAGAGTGACATTTGGAGTCGCTCCTGAATTGCATTTACCTGAAATGTCCCACGCGCCCGACAGGTTAGTCAGCGGCGAGGATGATGAAACAGCCATGGCCTCAGAGCAGGAAATGAGAGATTAGGATAAGGATGTGTGTAGGATGCGTGTCTATTAAGATTTCACAGGCGCAACCAGCAGCTCTTCCTACGAATCTAGTTTTGTGATGTCATTCTGTTGAATGAAAGTTGTTTAGATTTTACATTTATGCATGTGGTAGACGCCTTTATCCAAAATGACTTTGAGTGCATTCAGGGTGTGTACTGTATAAGACGCAGTCCGACCTTTTTGATTATTAGAGAGACATGGTCACTTTAAAGCTATTGAAAACTAGAGTACGTCCTCTTTTTGCGTTTCATTAAAAAAAGACATGGGTTTGGAACATGAGAGTAAGTAAAGTGCTTTAGCCTCCAGTAGGGTTTTGTTGTTATCAGTGCAGTTGCTGGTCTCTCAAGCAGAACTCTCAAGCATTTGATACTCACATTGTTGGTCCCCAAAGGGCAAATGACTGTCCTATTGAGAACCTGTTTAGAACATCCACTTAACTACTCAGCAGAGCAAACACCATTCAGCTATTGCCTTGGGATAAAACACGGTCTCACAGAGCTCAACTGTCCACTTCTGCATGCAGTCCAACCCACCAACTTCCCCATTTCTCTCTCTCTCTCTCTCTCTCTCTCTCTCTCGCTCTCTCCTCTTTTCTCATTGCAATTTGTCCTTAGGGATGTTAGGAACACATACATACTCGAACTAGAATCGCAAACACGCACACCTTAACAGTCAACAGACAGTCATGTGAATCCATCTGACAGATTTTCTTGATAGTAAAAGTCCTGGTTTGTGACCTTTAGTGAGGTGAGTGGATGTTGTTATTTCCTGGTAAAAATATATTTGCTTTTAATGTGTGGTTAGTTTGTATTAATAAATACTGAAACAGCTGTTAACATTAGTAAATGATCAGAGAGCTCAAATGAATAATTGTATTGACATTAACATGAACAAAGATGAATACAGAAACTATATTCACTTTAAAAAAAAAAAATTTTTTTAGGGAATTATCATATTGGGAAAATAGATTTTACAAAATATTCACATATTTTGGAAAAGTGGTAAAAAATGTCAGATTACAGAAATGGACTGCGAATTTACAAGTTTGGTGTAAAATAACATGAAAAACATTTTGTAAAGAAAAAAACATTCTTTTTAGTTTTTTTTCTGGCGCCCAGCTGCCGGATTATTAAAGTTTTTTTCAGGTATTTTTACGGCGTAGCTCATTATTGGTTCATATTAGCTAAAGCATTTGCAAACGATTAACAAATACTAATTATTTAAAGTATTAAAGACATTTGTAATCATGTTCAGTTTTAGAATTATATTACAGTATATGTGAGGTTAAATATGTAGTTGTTCAAAGTAGATTTTTTTTCCTTGGAGGTTCCCTGTATCTTATAGTCCTTTAAAAAGTAGCTTTATATGAATCATTTGAGGTTTCTACAGTACTTATTGTTTGAAAATATATTTTGTTTTTGAGTTTACTCTAACATCTTATAAGGGCAAACATAAGTATTTACTCTTGTCTGTGGCCATAACATGGGCTTCAATACTTTGAAGAATATACGTTTTGTAGTGTACATACAGCAAATCGTGCATGCTATTTTCAAAATATACATTGTGTAGTCAACATGAACCGTAACAACTCATTGACAGACTTTAAAGATGAACTGTAGACAGAAACTGCTTTTCATCCTTGAATAATACATGACAATCTTGTTCTACAATTGCTGATAGATGAACACGTTACTTTCAGTTAACTCCTGAAGACGACTCGACTGCTTTGACTTTGACAGCTTTAACAGTTTGGTTGAATATATCGTGTGTGGCTTAATATTAAAGATAAGGTTTCTGTAGGAGTTTGTATAATGTAGCTGTTCTGGTGCAGCCAAGGACACACAAAAACACTTCTCTATTTAAGCTTTACCCCTTAACGTAGTGAAACTGGTTTTTCCTGTGGGCAGAATTTACGAGACATTGACAGACGTCTTTTTTTACATTGTTTGTGGAGCGATAAATGCGTGCATATGTTATGAATATGAACATTGAGACACAGTCAAAGAAAGGCAGATCACAAAAAAATGTGTTATCTCACCTGGAAACATTGTTAACCATAGCGTTAAACTAGACAACTTCATGCTCCACTTATAGCTAAAGCACAATTTCTATTGCTTCATGTGGTCGAATGTGGTCCAGTAAACATTTGATTGACTACACAAAAAATGACAACACCTTGTTTGTGTTTTTGCAGCTACATGACTGATGGAGGGCTGAACATGTACACCCGCGGGGTTAACCGGGTCTCGGATGGAATGAGCTCTGTAAGAGGGCCCCTACACCACTTCAATCCCAAAAGTCAAGATGACACCGATAGGTAGGACTTAACCTTTGAACTCTGCACTTTTGGTTACCCACACAAACTTACACTTGCCCCTTTTCACCGAAAAGACTCAGAACTCTGAAAATTGGCTCTATGATGCTATGAATTGTATTACATTTTTTTCTCGTGACCCAAAATTGTGACCAGCTTAAAAGGGGAAAAGCTGCGTGTTTTTACAGTTTCTCTAAATTAAAATGATATCTGGTGATTTTCATGAATTGTATATGCTAAGCTTTTAACTGTTTGAAAAGGACAAACATAAAGGATGACTAATGATAATAATTTATGTCAAAAAATAAAAGTCATGATATATGGAGATACAAGGTTTCAGAAGGACAGCAGCAATATTTTCTCATGAGGTTTGCAGGTCCCGTGACTGAATCCCAGCACTTATTTTGTGCAAAAGCGAAACTGTAGACTTTCTTGATTCTTCTGTTTGTTCTATACACCTGTACATAAACCCACATTGTATGTTCAATAGTTAATCTCCAGCGTTTCATTTCAGCAACACTGTTGCCTTTGTTTGCTTACAAAGGAGAGATGAGCGATTGTCTTTACCCATCCATTAACTGTTGCCTTTGGCACTGGGATAGACATTTATCCCCATGCACACACAGACCAGTGCAAACACTTCTTTATGCATTGTTTTCTTTGAGTCAAATGCAATGGGTCTGCCAAATGATGCATTAATGTATGCGTGCGTGCTTGCGTTTGGTGTGTCTGTTTACTGAGGCTTACCTTAGGCTATTGAACATCCCACAGCTTGTGTTGTTTCTGTGGTGCGCCTGCTCAAGAAAACAAGTGAACATGGAAAAACGATCCGTGTTTTTACCAACACGTGTCGAAACTTACAAAATCTTTAGTATTTGATATGTTTCTGTCTGAAGAATCAACGATGCATGAGTTAAGAGTGAAGAAGCAGGTGAAGACGCAAACCAGCAGAGTTTCTCTCTGTTAAACATTTTGTGTGAAAAAGTTTTTAAAACCAGCAGATGTTAAAGAGGTAAAAGATTACTTTTGAGAAGGAACGAGTGAAGAAGTGAAAGTGAAAAAGCAGTCGGTGGCGAGGTAAGCAGACATTACAAGAATGCGTAACAGGTTTCTTTTGAAAAGAAAGATTGACATGATGGTGAAAGAGAAATCGGATTCACTAAAAACATCGAGGTACTTAAAGGGATAGTTCACGCCAAAATAAAAGTTCCTTCATCATTTACTCACCGTCATGTCATGTCATTCCAAACCAAACTTTCTTTCTTCTGCAGAACACAAAAGAAGATATTTTGAGAAAAAAATCGCTGGGAACCAAACAACATTGACCCCCATTGTCTTACTTTATATGGACTCAAACCACTGTGGCATTTCTCATTTCTTTTGTGTTCCACGGAAGAAAGAGTCATATGCAGGTTTTGAAGGACATGAGGATGAATAAACGATGACATCAAGATACATGTTGTTCAAAATGTTGTCCCTCTTCTGTCCATATTGAATATTCTCATAATCGGCTGTAGGGTGGACCAGACTTGATGTTGATAGTGTTAAGTCTATCACTGCAAGACTAAGCCTGCCATGAAGTCAACACACATCTCTCTGATGGAATGGCAATAGTTAAAAATCTTTCAGACCTTGGCAAAAAATGAGAAAAGCCAAACTGATGACCTACAGACAAGCATTGTTTGATCCACTGTTGCCCATATATGGTACTTTTCTGTAAGCTCAACCAGGTGTTCTCGGGGCATTCTGTGCCCAGTACCTGTCAAGATATCAACTTGATGCCCAGCTTGATACAGGTGAAAGGGGGATGATCTAAGACCTCATGAAATGTTGCTGGGGGGTTGAGAATTCAACAGGAATTTCTTTTTTCCCTTTTTACAAGAAATGCTTGATGTCATGGATAATTCGTGGAGTTTTTCTCCAACACCTGGTGCAAGTACGCATTAGATCTTTTGTTATTTTGCCTTGCTTTGTCATTAAATCTGCCAAAATATATATATATATAAAATAAGTCCCAGATCGGTGGAGAAAGATCTAACTCCGTTGATATATCATTGTGAAGGTTACGATGGGAGCCATGTTGGTTTTGGAGTTAGATGATGAGAATTCTGTTTAAGATTCATGTTTATGATTTACGTTGGACTGTAAATTCAGTCATTGCTCAGGTGTGCAGGTCTGTTTCAGTTTGTTGTGCCTGGCGTAGGTCAATCAAAATTATCCGTCAGACATCTGCATTTTCAAAAACTGGAATAGTCTGCTATGAGAAATCCTCAGTGTGATCATACGGGTCCTCATATAGACTTGAAAAGTGGGCAGTTGCTCTATGTTCACATTGGTGTTTCACAATAGCGTGAGAACGGGTCTGATTGTGTTGAGCATGTATGTTGAGTTTCAGGTGCGAGATCACAAACTGGTTTGTTCCCAGTGATCGCTCGGAGATGATTGAAGAGGATTGACTCAGTCAAATGGCATGTGGGTTAGTTAATTATGAGGAAATATTCATATTTAGAGGATGTATTTGGGTAGTTGAGAGACTAATATGCAAATGTGTCCTATGGTGTGACGGCAAAAATATAGAAAACTAAGATATATGAAGATAAATATTCGTTGTTTTTCTACCTAATGACATACTAGTGAATAGAGAGGGTAGTTGTGGTTGATTGTAAGCAAAATATTTATAATTATTTCAAAACGGAACTAGAGTTATTTCTGTTAATTTTGGGCTTTTTCCATTTTTAAGATTTGGCAACACTGTATATCTGTATCATAAATGCATATCTTCAAAAGAAAGGGCAGTTGGCTTAATATTTTTGTATACAGTATCAGTGTGACTAGACGGTTTCTTTGGGTGCACACTCCTGGCCCGAAGTTAACTTCTGGTCTGTGATTGGTTATAACATAACAATTTATTTCATATTTAATTTATATTTGTATTAATTTATTTTATCCATCCATCCATCCATCTTCTTCCGCTTATCCGGGGCCGGGTCGCGGGGGCAGCAGTCTAAGCAGGGACGCCCAGACTTCCCTCTCCCTAGACACTTCCTCCAGCTCTTCCGGGGACACACCGAGGCGTTCCCAGGCCAGCCGGGAGACATAGTCCCTCCAGCGTGTCCTAGGTCTTCCCCGGGGTCTCCTCCCGGTGGGACATGCCCGGAACACCTTCCCGGGAAGGCGTCCAGGGGGCATCCGGAAAAGATGCCCGAGCCACCTCAGCTGGCCCCTCTCGATGTGGAGGAGCAGCGGATCTACTCTGAGCTCCTCCCGAGTGACCGAGCTTCTCACCCTATCTCTAAGGGATCGCCCAGCCACCCTGCGGAGAAAGCTCATTTCGGCCGCCTGTATCCGGGATCTTGTCCTTTCGGTCATGACCCACAGCTCATGACCATAGGTGAGAGTAGGAACGTAGATTGACCGGTAAATCGAGAGCTTCGCCTTGCGGCTCAGCTCCTTTTTCACCACGACAGACCGGTACAGCGACCGCATTACTGCAGAAGCTGCACCGATCCGTCTGTCAATCTCCCGTTCCATCCTTCCCTCACTCGTGAACAAGACCCCCAGATACTTGAACTCCTCCACTTGAGGAAGGAACTCTCCACCTACCGAAGTGAGCAAGCCACCCTTGAAGTGAGTGCTGATTCATCCATCCCAGCCGCTTCACACTCGGCTGCAAACCGTCCCAGTGCATGCTGAAGGTCCTGGTCTGATGGGGCCAGCACGACGACATCATCCGCAAAGAGCAGAGATGATATCGTGTGGTCCCCAAACCCGACGCCCTCCGGCCCCTGGCTGCGCCTAGAAATTCTGTCCATAAAAGTTATGAACAGAACCGGCGACAAAGGGCAGCCCTGCCGGAGTCCAACATGCACCGGAAACAAGTCTGACTTACTGCCGGCAATGCGAACCAAGCTCCTGCTCCGGTCGTACAGGGACCGGATAGCCCTTATCAAAGGGTCCCGAATCCCATACTCCCGGAGCACCCTCCACAAGACCCCGCGAGGGACACAGTCGAATGCCTTCTCCAAATCCACAAAACACATGTGGATTGGTTGGGCAAATCCCATGAACCCTCCAGCACCCTGGAGAGGGTATAGAGCTGGTCCAGTGTTCCACGACCGGGACGGAAACCACACTGTTCCTCCTGAATCCGAGGTTCTACCATCGGCCGGATTCTCCTCTCCAGTACCCTGGCATAGACTTTCCCGGGGAGGCTGAGAAGTGTGATCCCCCGATAGTTGGAGCACACTCTCCGGTCCCCCTTCTTAAAAAGAGGGACCACCACCCCGGTCTGCCAGTCCAAGGGAACTGTCCCCGACCGCCACGCGATGCTGCAGAGGCGTGTCAGCCAGACAGCCCCACAACATCCAGAGACTTGAGGTACTCAGGGCGGATCTCGTCCACCCCCGGTGCCCTGCCACCGAGGAGTTTCTTGACTACCTCGGTGACTTCAGCCCGGTGATGGGCGAGTCCGCCTCCGAGCCCTCGGCCTCTGCTTCCTCAATGGAAGACGTGCCGGCGGGATTGAGGAGATCCTCGAAGTATTCCTTCCACCGCCCGATGATATCCCCGGTCGAGGTCAACAGCCGCCCCCCTCCACTGTAAACAGCGTTGGTTGGGCACTGCTTACCCTCCTGAGGCGCCGGACGGTTTGCCAGAATCTCTTCGAGGCGGGGGAGTAAGGGGGGGGGGCAGGCTGGGGGGTGGGGGGGAGGATGCAGTCCACAAGTCCACAAGCCAGCCAGGCCGATAGGACTTCTTCTTCAGCTTGACGGCATCCCTTACTTCCGGTGTCCACCACCGGGTTCGAGGATTGCCGCCTCGACAGGCACCGGAGACCTTACGGCCACAGCTCCGAGTGGCCGCGTTGGCAATGGAGGTGGAGAACATGGTCCACTCGGACTCAATGTCTCCAGACTCCCTCGGGATCTGGTCGAAGCTCTGCCGGAGGTGGAAGTTGAAGATCTCTCTGACAGGCGATTCGGCCAAACGTTCCCAACAGACCCTCACAGTACGTTTGGGTCTGCCGAGTCTGTCCAGCTTCCTCCCCGCCATCGGATCCAACTCACCACCAGGTGGTGATCAGTTGACAGCTCCGCCCCTCTCTTCACCCGAGTGTCCAAGACGTATGGCCGTAGGTCAGATGAAACAACTACAAAGTCGATCATCGACCTCCGGCCAAGGGTGTCCTGGTGCCATGTGCACTGATGGACACCCTTATGCTTGAACATGGTGTTCGTTATGGCCAAACTGTAACTAGCACAGAAGTCCAATAACAGAACACCACTCGGGTTCAGATCAGGGGGGCCGTTCCTCCCAATCACGCCCCTCCAGGTGTCACTGTCGTTGCCCACGTGGGCGTTGAAGTCCCCCAGCAGAACGACGGAGTCCCAGTCGGGGCGCTTTCCAGCACCCTCCAAGAGTCTCCAAGAAGGCCGGGTACTCTACACTGCCATTTGGCCCATAGGCACAAACGACAGTGAGAGACCTATCCCCGACCCGAAGGCGCAGGGAAGCGACCCTCTCGTTCACCGGGGTAAACTCCAACACATGGCGGCTGAGCTGGGGGGCTATAAGCAAACCCACACCAGCCCGCCGCCTCTCACCATGGGCAACTCCAGAGTGGTGAAGAGTCCATCCTCCCTCGAGGGGAGTGGTTCCAGAGCCCAAGCTGTGCGTAGAGGTGATCCCGACTATTTCTAGTCGGAATCTCTGAACCTCACGCACAATCTCAGGCTCCTTCCCCGTCAGAGAGGTGACGTTCCATGTCCCTAGAGCTAGATTCCGCGTCCAGGGATCGGGTTGTCGAGGCCCCTGCCTTCGACTGCCGCCCGATCCACTTTGCACCGGCCCTGTTTATTTTAAAATTTATTTTATTTTATTAATAATTTATCCAATATTCATATTATATTGTATATTAATTGTATTAAATTATTAAATTAAAACTGTTTGGCCTGTGGACAGCGCTCCAGACGTGTGGCGCAGCTGTGCCATCATGGGAGACCCGAGTTTGAGTCCCGGCGCGGCATCCTTTCCCGATCCCGCTCCCCTCTCCTCCCAATAACTTCCTGTCTCTCTACACTGTCCTATAATTAATACAGACAAAAAGGCCTCAAATATAATTTAAAAAAAACGTAAAATAAAACGTATTGTTTCTTTGCGCAGGTCTACAGGAAGTTAAGTTTGGGCCACATAACGTTGCGCTGAAACCGTCTATATCGTGACCTGTGTGTGTTTAAAAGAAAACAAGACCTCCGTCCTTTTATATACTTTCACGTACTCAAACACGCCCTCAAAAATGACAGTCATCTGAAACATGTGGTGTCTTAATCCCCGTGTAGTTTCCTGCCCAGCTCACTGATGTACATTTTAAGTTGCGTGATGATTACTACATTGTGTTGGACTGTGTAATTTGGTCGAGGCGGTTCAAACACAGAGCTGAAATACGATCAGGGCGTCTCACCCGGCAGAGGGGCTTGGGGATGTCCAGGCTGAAAGGAGAGATCTGGTCAAATCCACACCCACACACAGAGGAAATGTGCCATAGTGCTCACGCTCACATCTGTGGGTCCGTGCATTTCTGTTCTTAATTTCAATGCCTGTGAATACCTTTGACTTGGGAATGCTGAAGAGAAACTTATCGGGCTTCTGTGTGTAGCGTTGAGCTGGTTGGGTGACTTCTGGTTGCATAGCACAAGGTTTGATTGGAGGAAAACAAAGGTAGTAATTTAAGTAAAGGTTTCTTGGATCAAGAAAAGTTGTGATTTAGTTTTACATGTCTACTTTCTTGTGACCCGTATAATTAAATGGTATGTTTTTGCTTCTGTTCCTTTAAATGCTGGTTTCAACATTTCAAACAAATTCAATTTAGTTTGTAGAATGTTGGCAAACTTGACTGCAATTGTCATTCCCCCTTAACAAACACCAACATGGTGTTTTTTGGTATTTGTGAGGGGGAGTGTGAACTAGCCTTAAAGGGACAGTTCACTGTCATTTATTAACCCTCATGTTATTTCAAAACCTTTATCACCTTTATTTCTTAACCCAAAAGTAGATATTTTGAAGGGGGGTTTGTGTCCATACAATAGAAGTCAAAGGGGGCCAATGTTGTTTGGTTACTAGCGTTCTTCAAAATATCTTCTTTTATGCAGAAGAATATAATTAAATATAAAGGATGAAGGAATTTTCCTTTTTGGGTAAACTTTCACTTTTATATATTTAAATCACTCGTCTGGCATTTGTCTACCAGCATAGTTTTGAATATCGAATGCGGCAATATGTAAATATAGGCCGTCATACACCCAAACCATGTTATTTCCTAAATTATATTTTTGTATTAGAAGCATGGAAATGGTGCTTTGCTTTGGAAACATTAGATTATGAGTACATGTGTTTTTTCTCAAAAAATAAGTTCTCTTTTAAATAAGATTGTTATTTATGATTTAAAAGAGTTCTCCAAAGACATTTTACATGGAATTGAAAACTCTTTTTTTCGCATGTTTTGACTTGTGAATGTGAATTATGCAGATTTTTCTCTAAGAAACGTTTTATTTTATTTGTCTGTCAGTGCTAATATAAGTAATGTTGATATAGACCGAAGCCTGTAGGGGTGCAAGACCCTCCGCCTGCACAATTGTGTTATCCAACAAGACCTTGACCAGAGCAAAACATTGAGCCGAATAGAGAGAAAGAACCTGGCGTCCTGCCAAACAAGCATTAGTATTCATGATAGCCTAGCAGGTACAGTCATTAAGTACATGAGAGAGCTGCTAAAAAATCTCTCCGCTTTGACACTTCTGTTGGACCCCTAGGCCCCTCATCACACACACACACACACACACACTGCAGTACGAGCACAGTTGTGCAGGTGTTATGGGTGAAAATGATTAGGATCTTTTATAATATCGGTGTGTCTGGTTTGGAGGATCTGATTTCCAGCAGTCTGTTTGTACCTGCAGTGCTGTTTTTAGGAATGGATTTACTTACAGAGAGAGAGAGAGATTGAACATGCAGAAGTGAACACTCTGGACAAAGTAAGTGTGAAATTGGAGATAATAGTTTGTGTGTAAACACTATATTTTTATATACTTCATATTTATACATTTTTTTAATCTTCTTGTTTAATTGATCACCTCGAATTTTTCAAATGCTTATTGGATTTTGATTTACATTTCAATATGTATCTTACATACATTTCACAAAATACGCAAATATTTCAGTGTCCTAACTGCATTTTTATTTATTACCCATTGTTACTTGGAAAGCTATTATCGTGCGACTGAAACCCAGACAGTCAAAAAAGACAACACGCGGCCGTGGTCTATTGTTATCAGTTACGCTGAAGTCATAACTCCAGTGCCAATAATGCCGAGAGTGTAAGTCTGGTTCTTTTACTCTTAAGCCCTCAGGACAGGCTCGGTGACTGCGTACGGTACATTCTTTACCCCTAAGCTGCATTAGTCGCCAACCGTGCAATTATTTTTTATTGTCAAGTCGAGACTGAACTTTTAGGGAACCTGATCTTTTGGGAAACTACAAAAGGGATGTTTTGAAAATAAGAAAGTAAAATAGGAGTATATTGCGGTCGGTTGGTTGTTTTGGTTCGAATTAGGGATACAAAAGCGCATCCATGCGTTTGTCCTTGAGTCTGGTATTGATGGAGTAAGCGATACAAAGACAGAGAGAGAAAGCTCCATGTGGCTCTGAGGGGGGCTTAGCGATCAGAGCAGAGTCCCCACTACAAACACTTGAATGGATGGGACGAGAGAGGGAGAGAGAGAGCGTTTATCTTTCATCTGCGAGAGGAAATAGTCTTTTCCCTTTACTACAAGTCTATACTTATAGTTGGGTTAGGAAAATCTGCGGGGTTCAAAAGTACACTTTGAAGTGTAATTTTATACACTTCCTCTGTTAATCAGTTCATTTGAGTGAAAATGTACACTTTATTTACATTTACGCATTAAGCAGATGTTTTTATCCAAAAATATTACATTTAAAAAATTTAACTCTTAAAGAGTTCAGTCCAGATGTTGAGCTCCAAGGAGTCTCGCTAGATTCTGAACTCCTGGGTTTTCAAACCTACGTGTAAAAGTTTTTGTGTGGACCCAGCGATTGTGCTTGTGTAGGAGAATCACACCCTCTGTGTTAATTGGATGGTTGAAACAATGATCTTAATCATTCAGCACGGCCATCACACCCAGCGGTCCATTCACATGCAAATGCAGCCGGTGAACAGGAAGTAAGAGATGGAAGGACAGAGAAACTGAATAAAAGACCAGGGGAAGGGGATATCCATCAACACAAGACTATGTGACCCCACCCCCACACCACTGTGTGTGTGAGAGAGAGAGAGAGAGAGAGAAAGAGAGGGAAAAACAGAAGAGAAATGGTTTGTGTATGCAGTGTTAGGGGAAACGCACACTAAAAATAGCAACACCACTAACTTAAAGGGAGAGGTCACCCAAAAAGAAAAAACTCATCCCCATGTCATTCCTGTCTTGTACGACTTTCTTTTTTCTGCAGAACACAAAAGAAGATATTTTGAAGAATGTTGGTAACCAAACAACATTGGCCCCCATTGACTTCCATTGTATGGGCACAAAACCACTTCACATTTCTTAGTTTTTTTATGTGCTCCAAAAGAGTCATATACATGTTTTGAATGACATAGTTATGAATAAATAATGTCCGCATTTTATTTTTGGGGGTATCCTTCCCCTTTAACAAAATTGTATTAGTAGTGCGACAATAGCAATTAATGAAATTTTGTTTGACACTTTGATTTCCTGTTAACTTGCACTGATAGAATGTTTCTATATTAATTTGTAGAAATTTAATTATAATGTTTTTCATCATGCATACTGAGGTCTTATTACAAAAATGGGGTGTTAAACCATTTTTACAAACTCAAAAACTATGCAAATCATGTTGTACGACCTAAAATAAGAGACCAGAGTGCCAACAACGATGAGTGAGACCCGTAAAAGTGCCTAAAAAAAGACATACTTTTATATTTAAGTCATGTTGAAGTAGACGAGAGAGGAACAAAATTCAAAAGATGGATGGAGAAAGGAGCTCCTCCAAATTCCTCATGCTCACTTGCAGCTCTGTCATTACACACGTCTGGCGGCAGAAGGTTTGGGCACGAGAGCTGGAATCTCTGTCTTTCCCCCTCTCTCTGTCTGTCTTTGTATTATTATACACCGTAACACACTCATAACTTCTTTATGAGGACAGAAACATCTCATCACTCTTTCAGGCTTTTTGCTTTTGGGTTTGTTTGCATTTGCCATGTCTTCTGCATGTATCGAACGCTGCCTCTATTTTTATGCATTTGCATACACGAACATTGCATATTGGGCCTCTCCAAGTTTTGGCCACAACGTTTTGTGCCAGCGTTCCAAAATGTTGTTTACTGTTTTGAAATACTTTGAGGGAATTGCATCTCGTGCCGCTGTTGGCAAGTCTATTCCTCCGCCAAGGATTAGTAAAGATTGACCTTTAACTATGGGATGTGACCCTGATAAAACCTCTTTAAACAACGGGCCATGAGAACACAAAGAACTGTGGAATGAGCTAATTGGGCAGGTTTGGTGAAGACCATGGTTTAGTCACTTATTGACCTTAGACACAAGCACACTTAACTCCAGACAGACAGATGTAAACCAAAAATGGATTTTCACACTCTGTATGCTCGTATCATAGTGCACTATGCTTCCAAGCTGTGAAACACACACTTAGCACACTAACTGTTCACAAATGTTAGTGCACTTAAGATGGTTACTACACACACACACACCTTTCATGTATCAACCTGCCTTGCCTCAAACCTGTGGGGTCACCTGGCATTTACGACGTAAGGCAGATGTCTAGGGTTCTAACTCATTTGACGACATTGACTGTCAAACAGAACCCGCAAGGAGGGGAAACTGCATTCATAAATTAAGCAATGATATTTCTGTCATTAATTGGGAAAGTGTAACTATTAAATGCCCATAATTGTTCAGCAGTCTTTCCAAACCATAGTCATAAATTGTAATGATTTTTCGTTTCATAAAAAAAGCTTTATTTACGATTATTATTTGTTATCATACAAGTCGTTACTATAAATCGTAATCATAAGTTTATTATCGTATTACGGATAATAGCTGTACAACTTTTATTTGTTATCATAACGTCGTAATCATTAACGCTATTGTACATTATCGTATGTTTTTATCATAATTGTGCAAAGCTTTGTACACCTATCAAATCTAATCATATAAAGTGTTATACATTATTATTATTTATCATCATATCGTTGTTGTCCATACAAAACTTCAGATGTCCAAATTTGCTGTCTTTCAGGAAACTGAAAAGTACTGTACTTTTTAAATAATTTAATACTGTGTTATCAAAGTTGACGAGCACCTTTTATTGGTTAGGTATTTACTACCCCCAGTAATAAAACATAAGGGTGATTAACAATAATAATGATTTATGACAACAAATATAAATCACAAAAGATGGAGATACGAGGTTTCAGAAAGGATAGCAGCAACATAAAAAGTTACTATTACTTATGATCATAAAAGCCTTCTACATGTGGTTATTAATCGTAGTTATGTAAAGCTTTATATACAATTATTGATTGTAATCAGAAAAATCTTTATTCTAGAATTGAATCATAAGAAATGGATGGGCACTCAGAATAACCACTGCGCACATTGAGTGATTTTCAAGCTTTTTCACTGTATTTAATCATAATTGTTTTTATAAATGATTATTGATCATAATTAATTGTATATAATGTATTTGATGTGCACTATAAGAGCAACCACTAGGCACTGAAATATCTCTCTCTGAACTGATTCCAGGCCTTTTCTCTGTATTATTTACTCAAGATCACACAATCCTGTTTATAATAAACACTTCGTATCAGAAACAGGTTTGGCGACCGCTTTAATTTGCTCTTAAGTTAGGTAAACATTACACATGAATAACTCGACTTAATTAACATCTTAACGTTTCTTTCTAAACCAGCTCTGTTCTGAGACCAGCTTATGGAGTCAGTACCCATCTCCTCTTGAAGTCCTGCTGTGCTTAAAACTGCTTTGTGATCAGATTACCATTCCTTCTGCTGGTGAAGCCGCTCCCCTCCGCCTGTGGTTGGCTGTGGGCTGTTTGAGTGTACGTGTGTGTGTAAAGGTCTCTCTCTCTCAGTCAGAGCACTGTAAAGCGATGAGGGGGAAGTAGTGTAGTGGAGATACACATGAAGCTCCTTGCAACCCAGTTAAACTCTAGCGGCCTCACACCGGCTGCTCCAGGATCAGGCTCCTGCAGGGGAATTCGGCAGCAAGGCACCGACACTCAGAGGTAGAGAGGAGGAATTTTCTTTGTTTGAGGATTTATGGGGTGGAAAGTTGATTTGCCACGTGGGACTGTTTTTGTGTGTGAAAGACACCGAGGGAGTATGTGGAGTGATGACAGCCTCTTATTTAGCCAATTCTTGATCTCAGATCGGTTTAAGAAATCTTGTTTTAAAAAGTGCATGGCAAAAATGGTTGTTTGGAAGGAAAAGCCTTCAGGCATGATAAACAATCATACTGTGGAATGGGGAAAAAGAAAAAGATTTCGTCGTGAATTTACCTGAGAAGCGTAATTGGTGTAAGGTTGTACTTTGGATATGTTGAGATTATTTTTTATTGGGAAGTAGTTTAAAGATGTTGATTAAAATAAGACGTTTGCAGAGAGGTAAGTAGGGCTTTTTTACACAGTATACATAGAAATCCTGTTGTTATGTATGGGGCCATGTGTTATTGTGTTTTTTTGCTTTATGGTGATAATGTTACTGTGTACTTGACACTTTAGGATAACAGTTCAAGACTGTTTAGATTATTCTCAGTTTTGCATGCGTCCCAAAGTAAAACAACAAATATTTGTTAATATTAGTTTTTCTTATAATTTGGTTTATACAATGTTGCAATATTTTGGAAAGGTAAAACCAGAGCACCCAGCACCGCAACATTTAAGCATGCTTGACCTTCTTAAAGAACCAGTTTACTTCAAAACGACAATTCAAACCTCCTCGACTTTCTGCCAAACACAAAAGATATTTTGAAGAACGTTTGCAACCAAACAACATTGGTCCCCATTGACTTCCATTGTATGGACACAAAACCACTCAAAATATCTTCTTTTGTGTTCCACGGAGAAAGAATCATACAGGTTTCAAAGGGTCGAATACATGATGACAACATTTTTGGGTGAACTTTCCCTTTAAAACAACACGCCGATTAATGATCCATTTATGTGTCTTACAACGAAGACTTCTTTTCTGGTTAAAGTACACTTTCTGATCTCCCTCGATGCCCGGCAACAGTGCTGGGTCACTGCGACGATGGCTATTCTTGCAGAACTAACAGACAGACCAAACAAAGCAAACGGGGCTGTGTGTGCAGTCTGGCTGTAGTTAGCAACTCCACGCCGATCCTCTCATAACAGGTCTTTAGAAACAAAACCAATTTCCTGTCCTGTGGATCATTCCCCCCATATGCTTTTACTTCTTTGGGGCTCTGCGCTAATCTAATGCCTCAGACATGGCAGGAGATGGGGGCTGGGTTTTTTTGCATGTGTGTTTGTTTATGGTGGGGGTGGATGGCAGGTTGTTATGTGTATATGTATGCTCAGCCGTGTCCACAGATAGTGTCCGTGTAGTTGCTCTGCACACCTGCGTCTTCCAATTATATTCGTAGATACGTAAACGATGGTTTAATATTATTTTGTATAGGTTGCTTTTATGTTGGTGGTGACGGATTTTGAGTAGTAGGAAGGATGGAGATAGAGTTGACGCTCTACATACAAATGCTTACCGTTTTTATTCAAAGCATGTGGGACAACTGTCAGTGTCTCTATATGGAGATTTGCCTGTAGGATTTGCCTAAATAATATCTCTTTCTTTACAAAGTGAGGAGGCTTTTTTACGATCTCACGTATACGATATATGTAGTTTCAGGAAACACTCCATTGTTTCAGTGTACCCAGATTTCCCAAGATAACAAAGTCGGCAGTCAAAGTCAGAGAACTTTCACCTCAAATTCTCCTTTATCTTAGATCAGATTATATGAACTACATTTAACTATACTGCTTAAAATAGAGAAAATTATAAAGTCAATTCTCATTCTTTCCAACAAGATAATAAATAAACGACCTCCGAGTAACATTTCCCTCTTGGCGTTATTATAAAAGCAAAAACTCTGAGAACATTTTTCACACATTTTTCTGAGACACAAATTTTCTTTTATTAGACCAACAAATTAGACTTTTTTTTGTTATATTCTATGTCTATAATTTTCCATAAATATATAATTTAAAGAATAGACAAATCTGTCAACTTTTAATGCTTACTTCTAAAATATCATTTTGTTAAAGTGAAAGTTCACCCCAAAATGAAAATTTTAAGCCTGTAGGACTTTTTTCTTCTGTAAAACACAAAAGAAGATATTGTGAAGAATGTATCCAAAAACATGAATATGATACGGACACAAAAACCAATGCAAGTCAATGGGGACCAACGGTCTTCTGTTACCAACATTCTTCAAAATATCTTTTGTGTTTTTCAGAAGAAAAAAGCCATTCGGGTTTGACATGACACGGGGGTTAGTAAATGATGACAGAATTTTCATTTTGGGGTGAATTATCCCTTTAACATACATACTAATATAGACAATATAAACTTAAAGCACTGTTATTTGGCTTTGGAAAAATCTCTGTTAAATGCATAAATGTAACATAAACTTCTTAGTACTACACTAGCATATACAAGCCGCAGTGTAGACTGACAAGAACCCACAACAGGTCTGTTTTAGATTTCATATGGTATTAAAAAGGAATAAGTGACTCATTACAACCATTTATGTATGTTTTTGGGTCGTGGGGGCTTTTTGCCTGTCAGTGATTGCATGTACTCTCTATAGCACCTGACAGCATACACCACATGATGAACGAACTCGATCATTTAACCAGAGACACGCAACACACACAAACACATCAGCACAAATGTGCGTGAGCGCTTTTAATGACAAATAGTCCCACCGGGACAGAATTTCTCACAGCTCATTAATACAGGAACCACAGACGTCTCTCCACGCCACAGTTGTTGAGTATTAGTTATGTGGAGCGCGCTGTGACAGACGTGAACTATGGGGACTATCAAAACAAATATCTATTCACCTCTGTCGCAGGGCTTCAGAACTCCCCTGGAGATAAATAATGATTGAACGCACCTTTTGATTCATGACTGCCTGTGAATGTGAGCTGGTTTGTTTGCCTCAATGATCCTGAGAGATGGGAGGGATTAGCTGGGCTTTAGCAACAAAACTTCCCATCAACACCTAAAGTAGTTTCTCTAGCATTGCTTGAGTTTGGGGTGGGCTACACTGGAGACTTGTGGGTGTTTGGGCAGGCGTTGTTTGGGTTTAGCAGCTAGCATTGAAGAACTTCCTGTATACAGTACACACCCAGAGTGATACACATATCAGTGAATGTTCTATGCCTCTAGGATTATGTCACCTAAAGCCGTAACGTTATCAGTCTCGTATCACAAAACGGCCCACATCAGAGACGGTAATGAGATAATAAATAAGAGACATTTTGAAGTGTACTTCAGGCTTTAGAAATATGTCCTGATTTCTCTTTTTCATAAAATTATAATGAATGGGAGAATGTAGGTTTTAAGCTTCAAATAGGATGCAAAAAAGTAGTTCATACGATTGAGCCTTATCCTCCTTATTTATTTCTTAGTAATAGTTCATTCAATAGTTCATCAATAGAAATCAAAATTTTGTTGCACCATTCATGCACTGCAAAAAGATTAATTGTGATCATAATCGTGATATACATTGTTTTTATGTAAATGTTTTGTTCATGCTATCAAATTTTGTTTATCTTTATCTGTTTTTTGGTCAATAAATAACACTCAAAATACAAGTGTAAGGAGGCAGAGAAATGTTATAACCATTGTGCCTCGTAAGGCAAAAATGTAAATGGGTGATTTATAGTTTATGGTATTATGATACTATACGATACGTGTTGTTTTTAATGTCATGGTTATCGTCGGGACGGTATATTGTGGCACCACTAATCCAAATATGAAAATTCTCTCAATTTCTTCAACCTCGTGCCATCCCAGATGTATACGACTTCTTTTTAGCTGAATGCAGATTTTCATTTAGAAATGCTTTGTTTATCGGCCAAACATATTGAAACTCCTGAAGACATCCTTCTTTAAAATAATAAAATCAGGTCTACTGGGGAAATAAACGTCTTCTAAATCTAAACTATATGTATGTGTGTGAATGGAAAACGTTCAATAACCTAATAATAACTTATTTAGCAATGCTGAAACCAAAACAAACACATACTTGCTCTAAATTCAAATATATCAAAGATTTCAAATATCGTTGGTTTTGTTTCTCATGACAAAACATCATACGGCTAGTCATGAACTATAATGGAGTGATGTTTTAATGTATATAATTGAATGTATGTATATATAAATAGTAATGTGTGGCTCTTCGACCTCCACCATGATCACACACACCATACTGATCTCAGGATTTCCCTCGGAGCAGAGGCAGTTTCGTTCCATATAATTTTGGTCGGGCCCTGCTGAGCATCCTAATGGCAGGAGCGCTGTGGGAAACTGGGACAGCAAGGCAGAAGCATTGAGAATTGGAGGCACAGAGCTAATTACAACAAGTTTTGAAGAGCAAAGAGACGTGCTTAATGTCTCAAGCATGATGGGATTGCAGGTTTTTACGCTCAGGTCATCACTTTATGCAGTCAGTGGAGATTCCATGACTTCTCACAGATGTTCTTTGCAATAGCCTCTTATTCTGATGGATGTTCTGCTTTCATGTGTCCTTTCCTACGTTTGCCTCTACATTGCGTGCTATCTTATACTTATGGCGACGTATGTACATTTTCAGAATGAATGAACTCTTTTTCTTTTCAGTTGGGACGACAGCAGTTCAGTCAGCAGTGGCATCAGTGATACCTTGGATACAGATGACCTCAACACCAGCTCATCCCTTAGCTCCTACATCAACACCCCATCAGTCCCACACGGGGACGTAGAGGAACAGGTCAGTCATTGATACCAGTTGTAACTTCAGAGCGTCTCTCAGTCAACGGAATGAGAAACATCTGCAGAACTTCACATGTGGAACAGTAGATGACTGACAGACTATACAATTGATGCATTTACTATATAAAGGCATAGTTAAACCAATCATTTATTCACCCAAATGTTGTTTAAAACCTGCTGTATATATGACTCATGTGAGTTCCCTGTGGAACACAAGAAGATTTTTTGAGAAATGTTTGTGGGTTTTGGGTCAATGGGGGTCAATGTTGTTTGGTTACCAACATTCTTCACAACATGTTGGTATAATATATTGGTGGTTTAGTTGCTTTAATGTACTGCTGATTCTTTTAAATATCGTAAGGTCATTATCAAACTGTTGCCTGTGTTTGTCTTTGTTAGCGTGAATCAGCAAGCTGACTCAACTCTCCCCCAATGATAGATCATCTCTATAAGCACCAAACAGGTTCATATATGCTGAGCAAATGGGCCAGTACAGTATAACTGAGTAACTGTGTCTGTCTAGCCTGTTCTTACAAGACCACCTCTTTGGCAAATAACCTAGAAAGCCAAGTCTGGATTCAACGATCTTGCCCACACATGTGGCGTATTGGTGTCAGTTTATCATCCGGGTTTTAATACAGAGTGGCGTTTGCAACCCCTGAACATAAAAGCTTGACAAAGTTAAACCTATAATCTTGTTCCAACACCCCTCACATATCTCTAACCTTTCACATGTAACAATCTCCACCCAGCTGGGAAATCCATCTTGAGCAGCTTGTTTTTTGGGATATGGTTGCTGGTCAGCCAGCTAAAAAAAATCTGCTATCGTGTTCCAAAACATAGCCGGGATTTCCCAATAGGGCATGACTCTATATTCGTGGTTTCACTTGTTCTTATTTATCTCCATAGCAAAAAAACATGCTTGTATTTGATCAGGGTACCACACGCATCTCAGATGTGGTTTCCATTACCAGCAAATGATTTTATATTCAGAAAGAATCAAAAACTTGAAGCCAAATATTCCTTAACTTCCACACCCTTAAACTTTTTTCCTTATGTAATCTCACCGTTCTTCAGACCCGAATGGAGCAACGATTTATTGTATTAGCGTAGAGATAACAATGTTTTGGAATTGGCCCGATAACAACTGGAGGCTATTAACATTCTTTCCTTGGCAATCATTTTTATGAGGATTTTCAGTAGCGGCCGAACAATGAACTTTTCTGAAAGGGGGTGATGTCATCTTGGCTAGATTTGTGGAAGGTCGTGTAATGAATGGGTTGGCTTCAACTCTGTGCCACATAAACTTTGTCTTCGTGATGGCCGTTGATAATGTGGGTGAATAATTGAGACCCAAATCTCAATTGTTACAGACATTACGCAGTATGTTTTTATATTCGGTGTGGTAACCGCAAACCCTTTGGGCTGGTCAGGATTGCAAAGAAACATTGACAGCAGACGCCTATTCCTGTTTTACATTTTTTTCAGCCGCTCCAGACGGATGCAGAGAAGCATTCGGCCGTGAAACAAACCTCCAACTGGTCCCACGACCTCAAACGTTCAGAAAGGGGCTCTGACGGGGACATCAAAATGGAAACCACCTCCAGGTGGAACCATCGGACCTCTGATTTTTCCGATGAATCTGAACGGAGCACAACAGGACGCAAGACTCCCATTATCTCTCAAACTGGCTCTTGGAGACGAGGCATGACCGCCCAGATGGCTGTCAGTTGCCCAAGGACCAAAACAACAACACCTACAAACTGTAGCTCACTCAAGTCACATGGTAAGTGTTCAAATGCAACTTACCTTTAAAAATTAAACAGACTGTGTTCTATTTTATGGGCATGACTCTGCTCCATGTGTAATCTAAGGCCGACATGAGTCAACCTCTGAGATTTTATCTGTTATCGCAGAACACATCACTGTACCCAAACACATCTCCATTGTTTTATGACTGATGTGCTGCACACCTTTAAAACACAGAAGGGTTACGTTCAGACGAGTCCTGACATGGACCACGCTACTATATTCAAAGATGTTAACAACATGATTCAATTTTCTGCTTGACAGTCCGTGTCCTCCAACCTCCCACAGGTAAGACAGACGACGCCAAGGTGTCGGAGAAAGGACGGCTCTCCCCTCGCTCCAATACCGTGCTCCATTCCCAGTCGGAACGTCAAACAAAAGTCAACGAGACTAAGAAACCTTCCAACTCAGCCACGCGCACGCCGACCAGTACTTTCGGTTTCAAGAAGCCTCTGGGTTCCATGGCGACCATAACGGCGAGCGGTGCCGTGGTGACTAGCGGCTCCGCCACAGTCGGAAAGATACCTAAATCGATTGCCTTTTCCGGGAGCCGGCTTTCCGGCTGTCGACAGGCCAGCGTGGATGATGGATATTTCCCCCCAAACGCTCGGACAACTCTTCAGTATCGCAGTTTACCTAGGCCCAGTCGTGGAAGCAACGGAAGTGCCGCCGTACGCTCGTCACACCGTTCCAACATCGCTACCCTTGATGCTAGTCTTTGCAACAAGGGTACGGCAACGCTTCCCAATCCGAAAAGTCGCAAGTCCCTGGTCGGCACTACGAACCAGACGGACCGAGAAAAGGGTATATACTCAGATGTGGATAGCCAGGTGCTTAAAGCTGGAGGGGCTACCCAGACAGAGATGCCAACCCAGTGCCAAGCTGGAAGGCAAGCAGGGGGAAAGTATTCAGAAATGTCCTCGCCAACACTGCGTAGGTAAGTTCTCATTTAAAGCGAATCCTTGTTTTTGCCAAAGTTAAGCTTTTGCAGCACCAAAGGTTGAAAAATGTATTTGTGAGTAAAAATGTTGTTGCACGTTTGAGTTATTTTATGTGTGTGGATGAAAGTGCAGATTTTGGTCTTTTAAATATTTATACAGCGGTTCTCAGCGGTGCTGTGTGAACTTCAGAATATTCTCCTTTGGTGTTGGACGGTGTTCACAGAGCTTATGTGTTTATATGGGTGATTTGATGTTAGTTGAGATTTTACATTTTGAACGACCCGGACTGACAAATACAGCATGTGTCTTTTCTTCTGTGGCGCTTTTGACATGGCACAGATCTTGACGCTAATGTTTGTTCTAGCTGATTAGCTTTTTGGTTTTGACTTTATGTTAGTTGAACCAGACTGGAGATAGACTGATGGTATCTGAGCAGTCAGTCCATGAAGTGATGAGAGAAAAAAAAAATACGTCCCTTATCTTATGTTTTTTGGTTTGCATGATGGGTGAAAATGTTTGTCTCACGTTTCTGTTTGCCCCTTTGCAGGCTTTTTGGTGGCAAATCTGGCAACAAGCAAGTTCTAGTCACCACCGTGGAGAACATGAAGAACTCCACTGTCATCTCCAATCCCCATGCTACTTCCCTCCAGCAGGGAAATGGAGATCTAGACACCCAATCTGTCTCCAATGGAAGCAGTAGTTCGCTTTATAGTGACAGTCTGACCGTGACCTCTCGAGGGAGTGGAGAACAGGGGCTTTCCTCCGTTGGTACCAGCCCTGGATCAGCTTTCTCGTCTTGGGGAGGCAGGGATGGAGTGAGCTGTTTTTCGCAAAGCCCCAAGCACACGTATAGCGACTCAACGGATGTTTCCATGGGAAAGGAAGATTTGTGTTTGATTCGAACCAGCAGTGCTCGAACTGGTCTCTCAGACAGGTGAGAAATTAAGTTGGAGTCACATACTGTATTTCACATTTGTTTATGTCTGTATTGCACAGTAGGAATTATTGTTGCAGTATTTGTTGACTAGCATAACCATTAAAGGCATAGTTCAGCCAAAAATATTCCAAACCTGTATGACTTTCCTTTGAAGAATGTTTGTAACCAAAGCAACATTGGCTTCTATTGACTTCCATTGTATGAACACAAAACCACTGAGACGTTTCTCAAAATATCATCATTTGTGTTTCACCGAAAGTCATGCAGGTTATGAATGACATGATGTGTAAATAATGACCGAAATTTTATTTTTGTGTGAACTGTTCCTTTCACTGAAGGGACTACAAAACAGTGATGAGAGAAAATTACGAAAATGTTTGGTCTCTTAAGTGCTCCAATTCTCCAACCTGGATTTTTTAACACAAACCTTTTCACCCAAAGCTATATAAACTTTCTCTTTATTGAATTTGCCAGCATCATGTTAGAAATGAGTGGCTCTTTCAGCTGTTTGTGACTTGAAAGTAGGATTCATATCACTGATGATCTCTTTCTTCCATTTACTCTCTTTAATCATTTACCTTGTCTGTACCCTATGCCCCTTTTCTCTTCATCTCTGATTTTGTTTTGTCTACCCCTTTACCACCTATAAAGCCCTATGCCTTCACCCTCCGCTAGTCCTAAATTTACCCACAATACATTGCCACGGAAACAGGACAGGTAAAGCTATTTTGTAGCATATTGATTTGTGCTCTGCATGTAAACGCCTTTACCGGTTTTCTCTCAGTTTTGTTTATGTGCGCATGTCTAAAAGCGCAGTAGTAAAAGTCCCAAACGGAAGTAATAGTAAAATAACGTATAAAAGTCCGCTCTGGAATCATGCAGTTGATGTAGAAACGTCAAAATGAAGAGCTATTGTTGCATGTGCATGTACTGCGGACATGAGAAGAGATATAAAAATACAGCTTCTGACCGTTTTCCTGCTGCATTTTTAATTACTAAACAGACGATCGACGATGACGTCACTGCACGCAAGAAACCCGGCAACTCTCAAACTTACGTGTAAACGCGTTTTTCTGCGTAGCAAGTTTATTACTATGCATGTAAACACGTAAAAAAGGTTTCTTTTTAAGCTAATTTTTGATAGATATCCTTTTATTTTGTGCATGTAAACGCACACATTATTATACTTAAAGCCAAGTTTGTAATCTGTGCAATTTGCATCACCAAACTGATTTGTTAAAATAATGATTGTTTTCCTACCTCTGTCTGCCATTGGTTGGACATACAGAACCACCGTAAATAGTTGTTAATTTTACGTAAAGAATTGTCAATTTTGCTGTATTGAGCACGGAGCAGGATGACATACTAAAACAGAGCAAACTTTTGATGCCACCACCAAGCTACATATGAAAGAAAATGTTGAAACATTGTAAAAATTACTTTTATATTTCCTTAAATACTGTACACTACTGCATTTCTTTTTAGGTAGTTTATCTTGTTTTATTTCCAGCTGAACTTGTTAAATATTACGCAATATGTAAGTAAATATGGTCATTCGAAGCTGCTGTGCTTATCTTGGCGTTGTGGCATTTTTCTTGGAGCTGTTTTCATGAGAACCTACATACTGATTCGAAGAGAGAAAGTGCTCTGTCCTGTCCCCTCATGTACACTTGTTCAAATCTGCAGGTATGCCCATGTGGCCCAGATCAGAGGTCATGATGAGGCCCGTGATTGGCTACGTTCTCCCTCTGCTGTTGGACTCCCAGACTCGGCAGGCTCCTCCCCTTTTCCCCCGGCCTCCGCACTCAGCTCGCCCTCCGGCACACGCTTCAACTTTAACATACTTGGTAAACACAAGCAAACACTCACTTACTAACACTTATTCATGAACCTTGGGGGGTTACATGTTAAACAGCTGTTTAGATAATTCGGTTTTCACTTCCAGGGCATTGTGTGTTTTTTTTTTTATTCGCTTTTGCTGTTAAAGACAAATTCAAGTCTGCTCTTTATGTATTACTGTGAACTTAAAATGCATGAATCGTGCTGTTTGTTGACTTCGACCCATTGTTGACACTCCAGGCAGTCCCACCACGGCTACTCAGATCCACCTTGCAAACCTGCGCAGCACCAGCGGTCAGGGCAACCACGACGGCCCATACGACCCCTGCGGTGACACGCGTATTCGTAATTCCTCTGTGAGCCTAGAAGAAAAGGTCCGCACCATGAGCGGCTCTGGATCGTTCAGGGAGGGCTTGGAAGAAGGTAGGGCTTTGTCTAAAACCATTCATAACACACAATAAGCACAACTCATAACATCATGTTTTTATAAAAGAACAAATAGACCTGCATTGTTCAATTAGCCTAATCGCTAAATGATAGGTTGTTATTAATGTTAAGGATTTTAACAACATCGGGCTATAGCGCTTGTCCTTACGTGCGCCAAAGCATAAACAAACAAAGAACGGCTTTGTTGGCCTGGCAGTCTTACGCAGCAGTTAAGCTTGATTTGATGATTAACTCGCCCGTCTTGGCTCTACACGACCTGTCCCCGAGCTCTTTTCGCTCGCTTTATGATTCATGTCTTTCGAAGTTGGTGGTGTTGATTTCAGTGCCCATGGGCTCGAGCTGGAATTATAGTTACTTGTGTTCAGAAGAAAATTGGTGATCGCTATGATTTGTTTCCTCATTCTAACGTTTGCGCAAGAGCGTTTTTCTGGCATGGTTTTGCCCAACTCTTTTGTTCGTAGTGTTCATTTGGCTTAAAGTAATTTCCTTAAGGTTAGTCTCGTTTGTTGTCTTCATCTTTACGCACCCTCATGTCACATAAAACTGGTCTAAGTTTTCTTGTCATTAATAATAAAATGAGTACTAAATGGATTGCATCTTATCTTGCCAAATGGTACCAAATGGGTCAGGACTGGAAAAATATGTGCATAGCACTACTTGGGATTATTGAGATCATTTATCTTACAGAAGTTGTTTAAAGTTGTATTGTTTACTAAACAACAGCCTACTCAAATATGATAAGCACGGCATGTGATACCTTCATTTTCAACTTAACCTATTTGTGCAAACATTACTAAAATAATAGATGAAAAAGTTTTTAAACAGCCTTTTCATCCACAGTTCATGGTTCCTCTTTATCTTTGGTCTCCAACACGTCTTCAGTTTATTCTACGGTAAGTCAATGTGCATAATGCATAAATATGCAAAATGCATAAATGTCAATGTTTTCGATAGTTAGACAATTGTGTTGCATGTGTGTTCAAAGTACTTTAATTAAAACCATTTATCCTCTTTTTCTGTTTTCCGCCCATAGCCAGAAGAAAAGGCTCAGACCGAGGTGAGAGCACCATCCCTCTATTCATTCATTGTAAATTTGTTGAGTTGCACATTGGAAAGTGTAAACAACCCCGGCACAGTTTTTCTTATACACTTTGTAATTTTAAACACACTTTGATGTTACTATGTTTAAAGTCTTGAAAGTTTCCACGTTTGTCACGATCCTCTTGGTAGTTTACTGCCCTTGCTATTCTTTAATCTGTGTGTTTTATGTCTGTAGCCAAAATTTCCCCCATGCTGATCAAGGGTTTATCTCTCCTAACCAAATTATTATTTGCAAAACCATAAAACTGGATTGGCATTGGCATCAAGTGTCAGCTTCTAGCAACATGGCGTGTGTTTTAAGTTCTTTTAATGTGTGTTTAGATCCGTAAGCTGCGTAGGGAACTGGATGCCTCCCAGGAGAAGGTTTCGGCTCTTACCACGCAACTCAGTGCCAATGTGAGTACATCATTTCAATTAAACACCAGTTCTTTTTTTCTAAAGCTTTTACATGCTGCACCCAATATATTTTTTTTATGTTGGTCTTAGTAGCTTACATGAGCTATCAGGAAAGTTTTTATGTTTTATGCTATGCATACAATACACAGTAGTGGCCAGAATTGTAGAACGTTTAGAAAAATATTAGGTTGTTATTTAAATATATTTTTGAAGATTTTGTATTTTTGTTGTGTTTAGATTTTGAACTAAAGCTCATTTTTGATCAATTTAAGGAGACTTGGCAAAAAATGATGACCAACACATGCAATAGTGACAACAACAAATAGTGTTTGGTTCATTTTGTACAATACACCTCATATTTAATAAAAAAATTAAGGGACACTAAAAGCTAAAATTTTACATATACCTCTGGACATCACTTTTGGCCACTACTTTTTTGTGTACTAGCGTTATCTTAAATCTAGTACAAACTTTTGTGGTTTGAAACTAGGTTTGTGTGAGATACACCTTTAAGAAGAATCATTTGCACAATGCGGACAAACATGACAGCCAGCATCTAGCCAACTCCACCTAATGAATCTTTACTTCCACAAGCCCCTATGCATCTGTTAGCTCACATACAGGCTCCATAAGCCCCTCTTGATATTTGCATCACGCACACACACCTATTGCTGTAAATACCACCTTGTTCCTCCGTTAACTTGTTGAGGTCGCTTCATTGAGGGTTTTTACAGTTTGAAACACCACAAGCCCAAACACAAACCTCTGACTCCTAAAGGAAGTCATCCAGATCTCTGCTTCTCTGATTATCGGCTCATGTTGCCGAGTTTACGATACGCTTGTTGTGTTCTGTGCGAGTGGGTTGCGCAGTCCTGAAGCAGAAATCTGAACACGACGTCCTGTCTCATTCTGCTATTACCATTCATCACGCAACAACAGAGATGTTGACAGGCAAAGCTAACCTTACTCACCTCGGTCAAGTGCTTTGGCAGCCTCTTAACCAGTACCCGTTGTGAGAGGAGGAAATCCCAGCCTTTCAGACGCATGTGCCACGTTACCCGCTCGCAAAACAAGAGCAGAGGGAGAAGGCGTGAAGTTAGTGAGGTGGGCCAAATATTTTGGTCGGATCCTGCTGCTGTGGAACGATCATACATGCAGATTGTTTAGTTATTTGTATTGTTCGATGTTACCCTTAGGACATTTGTGCTACTTCAGAGAAAGTGTTTTTTGGTTTGGGTTCTTAAAATGTGTCTTCTGATGTTGTACGAACTGGTTGTGACTCCGATAGTGAGTCTTAAACTTATAGCCTGTAGGGTGTGTTTTGAATTTGTTTTGTATTGCTGTGATTAAAGGGATACTTCACACAAGACTGAACATTCTGTCATCATTAACTCACCTTCGAGTTGTATACAGATTTGCCCCATTGACTACCATAGTAGGAAAAAATACTTTTTATAATTATAATTTTATAATTAATATATAATTGTTTTGTTCTGTTGAACACAAAAGAAGATATTTTGAAGAATGTAGGACAACAAACTGTTCTGGGGCACTTTTGACTACCATTATATTTTTTCCCACTTTGATAGTCAATGGGGGGCAAAATCTGTCTGGTTATAAGCATTCTTCCAAATATCTTTCTCTGTGTTCATCATAACAAAGACATTTAAACAGATTTGAAACAACTCGAAGGTGAGTTAATGATGACAATTTTCAGTTTCGGGTGAAGTATCCCTTTAATGTCTTAAAGAAAGTTTTGTGTTGTATTACTTCCACCCATTTTATTTTAACACGGAATGTGTATGTATTTGACTTTTTCTGTTTGTGATGTATAAATAATGATTGTACTGGCTTCTTTATACTTCGGATGTTGCATTTCATGCCACAACACGTTATCAGACAGCCTGGTCGCACAGACATAGTTGGCACTCTGGGATACATTACTGACAAGCTGCGACCCATATCATTTTTTTTTTTTGGAAATATGATCATACTTTAGTTGACTGCTCAACATCTGGTTTAATTCTAAAGCTGCTTTGGGTCCTTGTCCATTTAAGGTATTCCTAAGTGTTGCTTCTTAAAATAAAAGTGATTTATTTTGAGTGAAGTCATTTTATGTGCGTGTCTCCAGGCTCACCTTGTGGCGGCCTTTGAGCAGAGCTTAGGAAACATGACCATCCGGCTGCAGAGTCTGAGCAACACCGCTGAACAGAAGGTAAGTGTGTGTGTGTGTGCGTGCGTGCGTGCGTGCGTGCGTTTGGAAACTTCAACCGAATGAGTGATTCATACATAAAATAGTCAAACAAAATGTTTTCGTTTAAGGGTAGGTATACAGTAGAGCTGTCATAATATCAGAATTTCACAACACGATTATCATGCTCAAAAGGATTCACAATGACAATATTATTGGGATATCGATTGCTTTTTAATTTAGTTGATCATGCGTGTTGTTTAATTGGTCAGTGAATCTCACTCAGAATGGGGTCTATGCACACGGAGCGATGACGTACTTGGGTTAAAATCTCAACCGGCTCTGTTACATCCGACGCATGTAGCGTCCATATGGAACAATGGCGTTTTTCACTTGGTCGCTTTAAGATATAGGATTACGGTCAACGATGTGTGTCAAGTTATCCAAACACTACGTCATACATCGACAACCAAAAAGGAGAAGCGCTTCAGGCTATCCGTTTCAAGCTACAAATGTGAAAAAAGCAAATTTGCACTTACTCAAGGCTTGATCATAGAGACGCATACAGTAGCAATGCTCAGCCGTAGTGCTGTCGGTTCACTGAAATTTGAATGTTTTCTTTTTTTAAACACATTGTTATCGCTTGGTGGAAAATGACCTCAGCGCTATGAGATCGGAAGTGACTTAGCTGTGCATATACGCCATACAAGTGTAAGGAAGCAGAGAGAGAGTTTGTTAAACTTTTTGCCTTAAAGTGATAGTTCACCCATAATTGACAATTCTGTCATCATTTACTCACCTCTTGTCATTTCAAACCTGTATGACTTTCTTCTGCAAAACGTAAAAGAAGATATTTTGAAGAAAGTTGGTTACCGAACAGCAGCAGCACCCATTTCGATTTTCTACGTCTATTGTATGGACACAAAACCAATGCAAGTGAATGGGGGCCATTCTTTAAAATGTCTTCTTTTCAGGAGAAAGTCATACAGGTTTGAAATGTACATGATGACAGAGTTTTCGTTTTTGGGTGAACTATCACTTTAAGAGCCACAATGTTTTTTTACACTATCTTGTATTTGACAATTTAACATTTCAACGTTTCTTTTTTTCAATAAGAAAAAAAGGAATTTGTGCAATTTGTTTGTATATTAGATACATTTCTAAAAAATACCAAACCAGACATTTGAAGGGCAGTCCCCACAAATGTGTGCAATGTGATTGTTAACATCTCTATGATCTCCTGCAGGACACAGAGCTGAATGATTTGAGAAAGACCATCGAGCTCCTCAGGAAACAGAACACAGTTACTCAAGCCACCATCAATGGAGTCATGAACACACCAGACCCCAACCGCAAAGGTGAGAAATTATAGCATGTATTACAGGTATACAGTATATTGCAACATGAATTATAGCATACCATTACTTTTGAGATAGAGACAAGCTCTATAATACTTTTGATGTAAATATGTGTCAAACCCACAGACAAACATAAAGGGTGACCAATAGTTTTTATAATTAATAAAAAAAAAACCTGCAAACAGCAATATAACAGTTAAGCATTGCAGCATACATTGCAGTTATTTATTACAGCATATATTATTGTAATGCCTCCTCTCTGGTTCCTCCAAGTTTTTTCCTCCACCGCCCGCTGTAGCATCTTTCAGAGCTGTTCTTTAACATAGTTGCCGATTACAAGCTCACTGGGATCTTTAATACATGCAGTAAAGATTTTAAAGCTGTTTTGTCTAAGGCCGTTTTAGAAACATTATTGAACGTTCAAAAGCACTGTACAAATAAAATGACCTGAATTTTCTCTTTCACTCCGTCAGTATCTGTAGATTCAGTCAACGGGTCGCCTCAGTCCCAGCGAGACATGCAGATCCACAGGCAGCCGTCCTCAGACAGCGTCTCCAGCATGACCAGTGCCACCAGTCACTCCAGCATCGGCAGCAGTCTGGAGCTGGATGCCAAGAACAAGAAAAAGAAGAAAAACTGGGTAAGAATGAGCAATTTCTCTACAATATTTTCTTTTCTCATAAACATTCATGTTTTCAAAGACCTGCTGTGCGTAGGTTTAACTGGTCTCCCAGTCTGGCCAAGCTGTGAGATCAACAGAGACCAAATTTCACCAAACTGTCTTTATCTGGTTATTTATTCACCGTTTTAAAGCTTGACAATGTTTCATTTTTCCTTTGTTTATGTTTTATGTCACCAGTCTCCGTGTGCAGGAGGAAAGGTGAATAGTTCATTGAAGACAATGTGTCATTTTGTTAGCACATGTGTCAATGTAGTGTCCGCTTTTTCTGTTTCTGCATGTGACGGGCAGTCCAAAAACAATGTACATTTCTAAAATACACGATACTAAGAGGCCTAAAATGAATTTTTGTAGCCAAAGAACTCTGGGCTTGTGATATGCAGTAAACAGCGTGTAATGAAACCATTTGAGTTGGTGTTAGAAGTCTGGTTTTGTTTATAGTGTGAAATAAATGTTGTTTATTCAACAATCCTACATTTTTGTGCCCTTCTGTGCCCTTCTGCACTCAGACTGTGTCATGTGTTGGAGGGAAAGCTCAAGATAAATATGTATGCTAACCTTGTCGTGGTCTTGACATTTTGGTTGTAGGGTAGTGTAAAGATGTTGACCGTCACTAGTGTGTAGGTGATGTGATCTGAAGCTGCTGTGGCTCATACAATAACTGAGGAATTGTCTTGTTTAGATATTAATTATTATTATAGTTCACAGAAATGTATTTTGCGTATTATCTTATTATTTATGTGGTGCAACAGATTATACTGACCAGATGATACTGTTCGATCCCCTTTAGCTGTTGGCTATGTCCCTTCTCTCTAAATTGTCAGCCATATATGTATATAAATAATAATTATATACTACCATGAACCTCTGCTTACAGTTAGCTGATTATGGTTTTAAATGTGTCTTTTCTGGTCTTTCCTTGTGCTTTCATGTCATGGTACAGGTATATGAGGTAAGATCAAAATAAGTCTGCATAATTGTTCTATTTTCTCATATTAGATTTTAAAGACTAAAACTCGACAGGACAAACACACACACACAGACTAAAAGGCTTAAATCTTGGGGTGTACAATAGCTTTTGGAGAACATACTAAATATGGCGTAGATGTCCAGTTCTTTTAAGATGCATGTATAGAAAGCAAGTCATTGTGGCGGCTTACTAACTAACTTTATCTTCTTCGCAGCTTCGGAGCTCCTTTAAACAGGCCTTCGGTAAGAAAAAGTCTCCCAAATCGGCTTCTTCTCACTCGGACATAGAGGAGATGACTGACTCTTCTCTGCCATCTTCACCCAAACTGAATTATAACGGCTCGACGGCCTCCTCGCCCATGATACGCAACTCTCACTCTAACTCACTGTAAGCTCCTCCCACTTTCACTCTCTCTTACTTAAACGTACAAGGTTCTGCTCCATTAATGGTATAAAGATATTTTAAAGAAAGTTGGTAACCCATTCCCTTCTCTTGTACGGACACAAAACCAATGCATGTGAACGGGTGCTGGTTAGCAACATGTCTCAAAATATCTTGTTGTGTTCTGAGAAAAGAAAGTCAAGTGACACAAAGTTGAGTAAATGATGACCGAATTTTCGTTTTTGGGTGAACTATCACTTTAGCTTGGATCATGCTGAGGAATTTAGTTTTGAGCTTTTTCTTGGATGGAGCATAAATTTATAAAAGACAAGCATCATTTACAATGTGATTTAGTCTAGGAGGAGGAGGTTTAGGAAAACCTAAACTCACCCTCATAAAACTCTGCCGTTACCAAGTAACGCTCATTGTTATGCCACTTTTGGATAAAGCACTTCTAAAATCATCCAAAGCAACATGGATGGTTCATATTTGTGTATGTTCATAGTCCTCAGTTATTCTCTCTGCCTGCGTACGGGCACGGCTGGGGCGGTACCAGCAGGTCCATGAGGTCTGCCTCTCTAACACGGTAAAAGAGAACGGTGCAAACCAAACTGTACCAATATTCCACAATCTCTGATGATCAGAACCCAATACAAGAGCAGATTTTCAATTAATGACTTCGATTCCACTACGAAACCTAAAACCTGATTCATAAATAACTGTGGTAATTTATCAATGAATGACGTGACAGATTTTCCTTCCACAGATCATTGATGGACAGCTCACATTTACCACTAATCATTATATCTTTTTCTAACACAGAAATGAGGAACATTAAATAATGAACTTAGCTAAAAGCAATTTGTTTTTCTTAGCTTTATATGAAAATATAATTTACATTATATGTTTTTATATTGGTCAAACTGTTAAATAATATATGTTTAAATATAATTGAAACAAAATATAATTTAAATATACATTTATTTTCACGTCACAGGATCTCTGAGTGTACGGACAGCGACGCAGAAACAGTCATGCAGTTACGCAGCGAGCTCCGAGAGAAAGAGATGAAACTGACCGACATCAGGTTAGAGGCTCTCAGCTCCGCCCACCAGCTGGACCAGCTGCGAGAATCCATGAACCGCATGCAGGTGAGCAAACTGGTCTAACATTGAATGTGTTTGATATCAAAATAGATTTTGGTGCTAAATGTATTTTATACAAACAGATTGAGATGGAACGGCTAAAATTGGAGAACGAGCGGTTGAAAACGGAGAGCCAGGGCAGCAGTAGCAGAGCTCCGTCTCAGGTGTCCATCTCTCCATCATCTGCGGGCTTGTCTTCTCAACTGAGTCTTACCGAATCCACCAGCCTGGGTATGAAGGACTTCATTAGTTCATTAGTGCATTTACTTTTTTCAAAGGTTTTGCAAATCTTTTCAAACATTGTAATTTTTTGCTGGCTTGGCTTTTAGATATGTTGTTGGAGGACAGTGGAGATGGAACGTCCTGGAAAGAGGGACAGCATGTTAAAGTTGTGGTTAGTCTGGAGAAATATCCCGAGTTGAAGGAGGTAAGACTCTAGATGTGTTTCACTATTACTTAAAAATAATCCAGAAATTGTATTAGTGTTGCTTCAAGAACTTCTCTGCTGTTTTTTGCCAGGAGTGCAGATCATGCCAGTATCTCCTGGGCTGCATTGGTGTCAGTGGAAAAACGAAGTGGGATGTCCTTGATGGTGTTGTAAGACGCCTCTATAAGGTACAATCACTTCATATATATCGCTTCATATTTGCTGAGACAGTCGATTTGTTATCGTATAAAAGGCTTCTTCAGAATGTTAAATATGTGTTGTGTTGTACTTGCATCATCTCAATAGGAATACATAATGTATGTGGATCCCGTGACTCAGCTGGGTTTGAACACTGACAGTGTGATGGGATATAGCATCGGTGATATTAATCGCTCTAGTGATGCAGAGACACCAGAACTCTTGCCGTGTGGTTATCTTGTGGGAGAAAGTGATACTATCTCTGTTAAGTTAAAAGGTACTTTTTTGCTTTTTTGGAAAAGAACGTACTGTCTTATTGTCTGCTGTGTGTTGCCTTATATTGCTTTTTCCTGCGGTTTTTAAATTCTGTAATGGTCTGTTTGATCATGAAGAAATAGTTTACCCTCCCAAAAATGTATTTATTCATCCTCATATTGTTTGAAACCTGTATGACTTTTTTCATTCTGTCGAAAATTATTTAAAAACAGATTTTGGTCTGTTGACTCGAACAGAAAACACATTTATGATCATTTATTATGGGTTTTTCATGTCCCCGTTAAGTTTCATTCTTTGGAAAAAAAACGTCTAAAATTGTCTTTAAAGGTCTAATGTGTCATTTTTTGGAGGATCTATTGACAGAAGTGCAGTATAATATACATAAATCTGTGTTCAGAGGTGTATAATGATCTTATATAATGAAGCGTTATGTTTGTATTACCTTAGAATATTTATATTTCTATCTACATACACCGCGGGTTCCCTTACATGGAATTCACCATCTTGTTTCTACAGTAGCCCTAAACGGACAAACTGCTCTACAGAGCGCATTTCGTAAATACGTTATCTCCTTAAGTAAAGAAGCGGAAACGTGATGACATCTTTGTCCTGCAAGAGTAGTGCTCCGAAAGAGAGTGGGAGTGAGCTGTTGGTTGCAATTTGCAACCTCGCCACTAGATGTCGCTAAAATCACATTGCTTCTTTAAAAATTAACATTTGGTGTTCATTGCAGAAAGTCATAAATTGGATTTGGACAACATGAGGGTGAATAAAAGATTTTATTTTGGGGTCAACTGTTCCTTTAAATCTAAATATCATGTGGTGTTATGAAAGAAATGACTTTAGATGCAACCAATGGCCTGAAAGCAATTGTTCCCATTTGCAGACTTTTCTCTTGACAGTCAGGACAGTTTGGCATTTGAGACGCTTATTCCAAAGCCCGTTCTGCAGCGATACATATCTCAGCTTGAGGAGCACAGACGAATCATCTTCTCAGGACCGTCCGGGACTGGAAAGAGCTTTCTGGCTAGCAGATTGGCCGAATACATGGTGCTAAAGGAGGGAAAGCAACTAGAACACCAGGCCATCACCACCTTCAATGTTGATAACAAAACAACGAAGGTCTGTTACTATTTAACTCAATGACGTAGTATTTATAAACAATGAAATGTGTTTTAAAAACTTTGTTAAAATTACCACCAGATATTCATAAACAGTATATTTCATTTATTCGATAATTTACAGTTCAGTTTGTGTTTTATTCAGTAAAATGTATGTTTTTTTTAATACAGGAGCTGAAGCAGTACTTGTCTAACCTGGTTGAACTATGTAAAAGCAGTGGACAGCTTGGGGGCGTACCTGTAGTTCTCATTCTGGACAACCTGCACCACGTCGGTTCTTTGGGAGAGATTTTCAGTGGCCTTCTCCAATGCAAGCACCATCAGTGGTGAGCAAACTCATTTGACAAACAACCCCCTATTTCTTGTCATTTTGCTTTAAACCTTTGTGTTTCATGGTAACTTCAACTCATAAATATTTTGAAAATTCTCTCACAGTCCGTACATCATTGGGACCATGAATCAAACTCCCTCACCCTCTCCAAACCTACAGCTTCATCAGAATTTCAGGTACCATCCCATTCAGTTTGCATTTATTAAATAACTATTATAACTATTAAACAACTGCCATAAATGGTGATTGCTATGCTGTCAGTCTCCGCAAGAGGGCTTATCTGAATCGCATCATGCATTTCTTAAGTCTATGGTTAGAACTGGTTTCATGTTTTGTCTGTTTATGTTTCAGATGGATTTTATGTGCCAATCATACCGAGCCTGTGAAAGGCTTTCTGGGTCGTTTCCTACGCCGGAAGCTTCTGGAGACAGAGATCAGCAGTCGTGTAAGGAACGGGGAGCTGGTAAAAATTATTGAGTGGATGCCGTCTGTTTGGCATCATCTCAACCGCTTCCTGGAAACGCACAGTTCTTCTGATGTCACGATTGGTGAGGTCACAAACAAACATATAAGAGCATGCCTGCCCAAAGAAGTGTATTTTATACAAACATATTTTTTACTTTACTAATATCATTTATATATTAGTTAAAATGTGTTATTTCATATATGAAGCTTAACTCTAGCTTGTCCATCACAGGGCCACGGCTCTTTCTGTCCTGCCCAATGGATGTTGAGGGTTCAAGGGTGTGGTTCACTGACCTGTGGAATTACTCCATCATTCCCTACATGCTGGAGGCTGTCAGAGAAGGCTTACAAGTATGGGCATCTTCATAGCTGCTATGTGTTACTAAGAAAACGTGCTAAAGCGAACAAATGAATGCTGCATTGTAGTGAACTTGTCCCCTGTGTTTTCTGCAGACGTATGGGCGTAAAGCAGCGTGGGAAGATCCGGCGAAATGGGTCATTGAAAGTTTTCCCTGGGCATCCAGCCCGCAACAGCACGAGTGGCATTCACTGCTGCGACTCCGGCCGGAGGATGTGGGGTTCGACGGCTTTTCTCTGTCACAAGAGGGCAGTCCAGGCAAACAACCCACTCAGAGTAAATCAGAGGAAGACCCTTTGGTACGATTTCATCCATACCGTCTTAAATTATAGAGTTAACAAATTCCATATTTACCATAATTGAAGTGATTTGCATAGTTAGGAATTAAATAACTGCGTAATAACCTCGACGCTTATTTCTGTGATCACAGATGAACATGTTAATGAGACTGAAGGAGACAGCCCACTGCACAGGCACAGAGAGTTATGACAGTGATTCCACCAGCAATAGTCACCAAGATGATGTGCTGGACTCTTCATTAGAATCTACACTGTGAACAATAATTACATCTACGTTTGGCAAACGTTTTCAAAGCCAACGTGTACATTCATCAGTATGCGTGTTCCCTGGGTTTCGAACCCATGATCTTGGGTGTTTCTAGAACCTTGTTCTACAAGCACAGTCGGGACCAGGGCTCATTTTTAATATGAAGTTTTGTTTTAAACAATCCCAGGGTGCTGGAAACCCTTTAATGGAAATCGAGGTGCTGGTAAGCCTAAAAATCATCATTCTACAGTAAGGTACACAAACCCTGATTGCACATCCACTGGAATGAAACTCCTCCGATGATATAAAATCAGTATTTTATAGACACAAAACATCAGAGCCAGTGGTTTCATTTTGTGAAATGGACTGTAGATGGCAGTATAACTTAGCGTTTGACTTCTGAGGAGGCACCTCCTTGTTGCACACCACCCCATAAAGCCACATTCTTGGAAAGTTAGTTTGTTTAAAATTATCATTATAGAATTCTTGCTAAACATTTTTAACTGGATCTCATTTCGGGGGATTTTAATGCACTAGTGAATATCTTTGGTGCTTTATAATAATGCCTTTATGTCAGTACATCTATTATGAGGTGCTACCTGGCGTATGTGTTACAGATTTGTAACTTTATACAAAAACAAGACATTGTAGGTTTCAAATGGTGCGCTGTATGTGATCTAATAGTGATAGTTGAACTATATTCTAGTTGCTTTTTGGCAACAATAGACTCGTGTTGTTTGGAGAAGTAGTGAAAATATCAAAGCTATCAAGATCTTCTGGGAATTTATTTCATCTTATTTTCAGAGAATTATGTGTGCCTCTTTTTATGTCACAAACATTAGTTAACAGGACACCTGTTTACATAAACGTTAACCTCTATGCAATATTGTTATATTTAAAGAATTTTTACTATTCATTTGACTGGTAAACTTTAGTCAGATGGACTAGATTTTGTTGGCAAATAATCTACCAAACATATCGCAGACATCTATCTGAACCATCTAAAGAACCTCAAGCCACACTGTCGGCTGTGTTATCAGTTTCTGCAAGATGTCCTTTAGTTTTGAACTACTTGAAATAGAGGGAGCCTGAATATCCTTTTTAGGTACTTAAAGGAAACTCGAAAGGACATTTTATTGAAGGTTCAGCCAACGTGGCTTCAAATAGTAAGTCTTTTAATATTAACAGTGGTAGCACTTTTGTAATAACTTGCATTTTCATGGTTGCTAATAAGATTTTTACATTGCAATGATTTTACAATTAGGAAGACCTATGGACAAAACTGACTATGCTATTCTTATGCTTTCCAAATAATTGTAATTCTACAGCTTTCGGGCAAGGACAAATGAGAGTCCTCTATGTAAGAGTGTGTTTATCCAAAATACTTGTTGAGAGAAGAAAGGTCCTTCTTTTGTGCATATCATTGAGGACTACACACTAAAGATCTTTGGGGGTAGTTATACATACATTCAAAAAAAGTCTGGCCCATGGGTGCGTGTGATGTGCTTTACTCTGAATTGAGGGTTAGCGTGTCTAGTGGCCCCCTCAGGAGCATTAACATGGCCCACATTTGCATGCGGCCCAAAGAGATTATACAGAGGGTATCTTTATTTGGGTGACTGCGTGTTATTTTAAAAACAAAATTAAGTGCTGTAGGTAATCACTCTTCTGATTTTCTGAAATATGGTTGGAACATATTTGAGCAGTTTTTGCAATTTTTCCTAGATACTGCCAATAATCTAGCTGGGTCTCAAGTACTGCCGATTTAGCATATATACATGTGAAAGATGTTATGTCAATATAATAATATGAGAGTTTAAATGAAAATCATAAAGCACAAGAAGAAAATTGTATTTGTTTTCCCATGAATTTCCTGGTATAAGTTTAGAAATAAGACTGAATTTTGAGTTTGGTTTTTTTGTATATTTTCAGTTGTACTATATTTTTTTGTAAATATTTGGCCTCAAATCTTAGTCTTAAAATAAAGTTTTTTGTAAAGTTGTTATCTGTTCACTTTTAATTTTAGTGCTCCCATGTGACACTTTTTCAAATAAATGTGATTTTCCTATCCAACTTTCAGTTTTTGTCAGTTATTCATAGCAAACTGTGAACTTTGTTTGTTTCAAGAAGTTAAGAAAAGAAAGCTCAGGGTTGTTAAACCTAAATTAAGCATGTAGTGAAACTATAAGATGATCAAAACAAATCCAAACAAGTTTTTCATTCTTTACTTTATAATAATTTATATAAAAATATATCAAATGAAGGCATATAATAAAGAAGTGCATCTCCAATGTTTTGTTTTAAATAACGATCAAGCCTTAAAGTTGAATGCAAATTCAGATCAGAACCTCAGAAACAAAAATGTATTGTAGCCTACTCCCAGTTAAAAACACAATAGAAAATCTATAGCCTTTTGAGCAATATGATCTTAAATTGTAGGTTTAATCACGTAAATAGCACACCTTTAGCACGCAAATAAAATAAAGACAAGCAAATGACATTTTGCAATTTTAATGTGTAAAATATTTTTCAAGTCTATATACAATACATCTTTACAAAGACAAATACCAGTGTACAAAATAATATAAAACTTTTAAGTTAGAAATGTGCCTTCTACGCATTTAAGATTACAAAAAAAATCCCGGAGAAATAGTAAAATAATCTTGGTATAAAAATTCAATACAAAATATTCATACAACAATGACTTTACAAGCTGGCAAAAACGCAGCAGTAACATAATAAAATAACAAAATGTAGTCTTTTCAACGGAAATGTTCGCAGGTCAAAGAAATGCGGTGATTTTTCCAGTTATTTATAAACATACATTTTTACTACGCACAGTCTGCTCATGTGATTATGACACATTTATTTCCTCGTCTTCTGATTCTGAGAAATCTGAGTGCTTGTTCGAAACGGAAGATGGCGTGAAATGTAAATCTGAGTCGCGGATGAGCTCGTGATCTCCGCGGGACTGACAGAAAGGCGCGCGCGGGCTTTCTCCCCTCATAGCCGCGTCGCTATCAAACTTCTTCGCGACGTCGCTCAAGTCAGGGTTGGGGTTCATTTTCGTCGGTAACGTTTGTTCCCTGCATCCACCTGACGAAAGAAGCTCTCGTTCCTTGGAATTGCGCCATTTCATCCTTCGGTTCTGGAACCAGATTTTTACCTGAGGAGAAAGAGTTGTTAGCGAAGCGCGAGCACATCAGTGTAGCTACCTCAGACTTTCACCGAGGCTATAAATGTGTAGACCACGGGCATCGTCCCCTACCTGAGAGTCTTTGAGGGCGAGTTTCGTTGCCAGTTTCTTTCTGTCTGGTTTGCTGATGTACTTTTGTTTCTGAAACATCTTTTCCAGGGCTTTCCGCTGAACGTCAGAGAAGACGGCCCGTCGAAGCATTCCTCTTCTCGGCTTCCCTCTGGCTGTGAGCGGCCATGCGAAAGTTCCGGGTATAGGCACGGGCGAAGACGATACTGTAAAAAGAGGCAAATTGAATACTATGAGATTTACATTCAAATATGCTAGGGTCTGGCATAACGCGTCTTTTTCAAGAAGAGGAAGTAGCTCTCGGGCTTGGAAAGAAAGTTGAGCTTTAATGTTTTTTTAAAGCTGCCCGTTTGAGTGATAAGGAACGAGGAAGCTAATTAGCACATTGCTTGGTTCCCAAAAGCATTGGTATGGTAACAAGGGCGAGCAGTCATTCAGAGCGCTCCAGCGAAAGATAGAGGTGCTAATGAAGCGTGGACGGTAATTGTGTAGTAATGAACTGACTGAAAAAGGCTTAGGACAGGCCTCTAAAGCCATATATTACGGCCACAAAAGAGATTTACACTTTAAAACTAAACACAACGGCATGCCAGGGACATTTTAAGAATACTGATGGCGGGGGACTATGTTTGCCCCCAAATATTTTCATTAAATGGACACGAAAAGCCATTCATACTGCTCAAGTTGTTTTGTTGACGTATTCACACTGGCGTGAATGGAATCAGTCTATTATCGTTGGTCTGAATGAGTGCACGATCCACACAACGTTTTATAAGCCACTTTCAAAGACTATGTGTAGCACGCATTCATTGGGGTGATGGACATGAAGCTTAACGCAAAAAGGCCCGCATTTTATTGGTTTTATTTGAGCATGCCCAATATATTTAAAGTGATCCAACACTCTCGGCATTATCCTTGAATTATTAAGAGCGATTCTTATTTTTTTATCATACGAGTAATTGAAATTGCTTGAGAATGCAGTAATTGAGACCAGTACACCATGTTGGGCAATTTTCATGCTGCTGCATGAAACCGAAATTTTGGCTAGGACGTCCCGTGAAGACTCTCCCACACGCTATGTGGTCTTGTGAGAATATTGAAACACTGAATGGAAGCTAATAGGGGAATTAGTCCATGACTGGTAAATGCCCATCAGCAGCATGCTTAAGTCAACGACGGGTCTGTGTGTGGCTACCCAGAGGGAGCTGACCAATTGGTCATGGTGCTGAAAGCATTGTTGCCAATCAGTAACTAAGTACACTGGCTCGGTGGGAAAGGCAGCGATGAAGAGACGCCAACAGTTTGCTTGTGAGAGCGGACCCGCCTTAAATTGGGACCATGACAATTCCGGCTAATTTGTGGATTAGGGTAAGCAGTGCAAAATGTCAGCAGTCACTGCGTTTGCTAAATAGGGCATCAAATTAGCGAGACTGATTCCACAATGTCCTACAAATTCCAGCATTGGACGCAGGTTCTAGGACCCATCAGTTTTACCAAATTAAGAAATGACACAGCGACTTTTATTAATTGCCATAGACGAGGAATAGATGACCCACCTGGGAAATAGGATGTTCTGATGAATGGGTGGAATGAGCCGTCAAAACAAGGAAACGGAAATGTTTTTGCCGTCAAACTCTGTACTGATGGTGGCAGTGAAGCTGTGACACAAAATAAACACAATCAAATGAAATGCAGTTATATTAATGGTTCTTCGTTATGACAAATATAAAAAATGGGTGCCTTCTCGGATCCTTAATCTATAGGCCAATAATAATAATAATACATTAAGTAATGTAGGCCGATTTCATGCATTCACACGCATGTATGTATGAAATAAAATGTACATTAAGAGAAACCTACCGTTGCGTGTTGTTGACGAGAGAATTGCATTCACTCCAAATTTCAAGTAATTCGGATCGTTATTCGTAAGTGATGTTTGTGGCGAGCTTGGTCTTTTTGGCAAAGATGTAAACCTGGCGACGTGGACCTCAGAAGAGTTATTCAAAGTCGTGGCTCCTGTGGCCGGAAGAGATGCGCTTGGAGACGGAATGCTCCTGTGCATGATGGTGGCAGGTCTGCTGATCCTCAACAGGTCTTCCACCAGAAAGCTCGAGTGCGTGGTAAACGCCGAGTGTAAACTGGGTGGCAAGGAAAGTGCCGCCGAGGGCCGCAAAAAGTTAGGATACATAGCTGGTGGCGCAATAACACTTGGGAACATCATTGCACCGTTTTCGTCGGAAAGCGCAGAATTCACGTGTCGCTGCTGTCTCTCTGCGGAGGCGTGCGTAGTTAGAGTCCAAGAGGGCAGACTGAAGGAGCTCTTGCCCGTCCCTCTCTTTTCCAGGGGTTTTATAGTGGACCGCTGGATAAGCCTTTGCTGGGGTGACAGCTCTAACAATGAAGTTCAACCAAATTCTCCCCATGAGTTCCGTTTACTCGAGACTCTGCGCGCCCTGATTGGACAGAAAAAACAACAATTTCAGATTGGATAAGACTTCACAAGTAAACCATAGAAAAAAGTTTCTTTACAAAAAAAGTGTAATGAGGAACACTGAAATAGTTAACCAGCATCATCATATGCCGTTACAAAGACGGCAAATGTCAATTCGGTTTTGCCATCGAACGGCCAAATTTGCGGGGAAATTGTCTTACAGATCTACACCTTAAAACAAATTGGCCTAATAGGCAAAACTAAAGGAAAGACGTAAATGTTAGATTAAAGATGAATTTATTTTGTCATTACTTCTAACTAAGTAGCCCCATGCTAAACAAGACAAATAATAAAAACAAATAACTAAAATAGTTGCGGGACCAACATTGTATTATTGTTAAACAAAAAGTGCGGGTAGTTAAGTTATTATGTCTTCTAAAACTTCTTTCATATTTCTAATAAAACATTCTGATGTTTGCGCACAGAGTTAATATTTATTTTGCTGCCTGAGAAACGGTGACATTTTTATAAAGACAGATGGATAGATGGTGCAGATGGATACATACATCTAAATACATACACATCTAAAGAATATTATTGTACACGGCTGACTGAATTTGGCCTCACAGGTCACACACATTTTCTTCCATTGACTTACAGAGGGTAAAAAGAGGAATTTCATTGTGAGAGGAGTTGGGTCAGAGAACATGCTGTGCCACACGTGGATAAGGTTTAATGTGCTATGGCAAAGCACAACCTTTCAAGTATTGCTGCTTAACCGCAGGGGTAAAATGGCCAACGCCTACCGATAAAATATATTATTAAACGAAAAAAGCGAGAACAAAAGGATTTCTCCTTGGAGGGTTTTATTGGGACAGACGCGCTCTTCTGTCAGATGCACCAAAAGAGGTGAATCCCGAGGCCTGTGGCTAAGACCTGTGACTAATGGCGTTTGACCGCTGCTCTGTCAGGATTTGTCCCACTAACCATTCTTTCTCCTGCAGTTACCTTCACATTTATCTCCGCGGAGTCAACTCGTGTGCTTTGATTTGGATAAAAAAGAAGTGGGGAAGACATAGACCGCGTGAGCGATGACACGGCGACTAACTCTCCATGAAATTATGCGCCAGGCGTTGCTCCATTTGCACGAATGGATTGTAATACTGGATCTTTAGGCAATATTTTAGAACTTTTTTAAAGGGATCAGGTGAAAAGCCTTCTTAGCCCAACTTAAGAAGTCTTAGCAACCATCTTAGTAAAAGAAGAGAAATCTTTGTGGGGGGCATCGCTGTAGATTGTGGCGATGCTGCGGGACAAGTGTACTTCCAATACACTTCCAATACGACCCAGTATCGTGGCAACAAAGAGTAGGACTCTAAACGTTTAACAGTCAAAGTAGCTTTATTATGGTAATTCCATTATGCAAAACCGATCTGAAGTGAAAAAAGCTAATTTCATATTTTTGTCCAATTATATATATTTTCTTGGCTCTTTAAATGGCTCAGTTAAATTCTTTTCATTTTGTCTATATTTATTTTGTTTTCCTGCATACTGCTTGAACAAGTATTACATTTATCGACATGCCAAAATCAAAACCATATGTGATTACCATGTAATTATTCCGTTTTTAACAAAATAATAGGACCGTTAGATTTGCATCACGTTTTTAGCACCGCCCGGGGCAGTCGTATTAAGACACCTCACCACCTTCAGAAAACCAAGAGGTCTGCTGCACGTTCAAAGCACTTTATTCTTTCTCTTGCACTTGAAAATCCTTCTTTTGTACCTATCAAGCAGATGGTTTGCAGGAAATATAGCTTAGCCTCGGTGACCGAAACTAATTTCTGCTTGCTTTCCAAGGCGGGCACGATTGTTTTTTCTTTACCAAATAAAGGGAGTGCAGCTGGTTGGGCGCTGAATTAAGCCCATTAAAGACACATTTCTAAGATATTATATCCACATAAATGTGCCTTCCATCCTCCAGACATAAACTAACGGGCGTGACTTTGCCTGACAGATTGTGTTGAGAGACAATATATTTTTACCCATGTATGGTCAGTTTAACAGCTAGCATAAATCGAAGATTATTTGGTGTATTTACACATTTTTAAATATTATAACGTATTAAACACTACTATTAAATTGAGTAATAATAATAATCATAAAAAAATCTATAATAATAACAATAACAATGATTTATTATTATTACTATTATTATTAGGCATATTATTATTAAATTAAAAGAATAATACTTACAACTTTTTGTTTTCATTATTATTGATATTATGTGATATTTTAACATTGCATTTGAGTCTGGCTTTTAACATCTTAAGCCGCGCTCTTTCTAGCGGACCCCTTTAATGCAGGCCCAGCATCTGTTTCTCTAGATCCGAAGAAGGCAGAACATTGAGGAGATTAACCAAGTGCCAAAATACAGAGGAGCATTGACAGGCATTAAATTGATATTAACTCTGCATTAAACATAACGCCAACACTTAGACGGAGCAAATTCAAGTCTCAGAACAAAGCGTTTAGATTTGCGCCAGACACCTGTTCTGTCGGTTAGACAACAATGAATAGAGTTTTTAACTTTAAAACCAGTGTAAGTTTATTTCACTTTTGGATATTTATTTGATTTACAAAACAAAGAAAATAATCTGTCAATAAAACAACAAAATAAAGGTTACAAAAACAAACTTTATGAACGTTCTTTCTACGGTATCGTAAATTGTGCAACAAATGAAAGTGCTTTGCGCTAAATGTATTACGCCTAGAAAACATTTACCACAAACAATTTACGCTCTAAAAACGATTATAACCTAATAGTTTCTGCAACAAAGAAGGACAACATTTATTTTATTTCGATTTATTGCGAAAATAGCCGACAATGTAATTTTCAGAAAATTCCCAAACTCTTCCTAAAACCCTAATTAAACAATGTAAATATATTTTTATTTCACAGATTTTTTTGTGTTTCCCTTTATTCTTTCTTAAAGACAAAATATTTTCTGAAACTAAATTTTATGATCCTTAAGATTCTCTTTAAAAATCTTATCAAATCTCAAATTGATCATGGGGGCTGAGACAACATTAATGTGGCAAAAGTATTTTCTTTCCAGTTTAATCTCATAAAAGTTTCACAGTTACAGCAAATCTCTTCAGAGTCCTCAGCACCTGGCAGGTTTTTGGAAAAAGCTTGTAAATAGCTCTCAAATACTGTTCTGGGGAAGCCCAAGCGTCGCCATGCAGCTTATAAAAAAGAACAATCCTTGTGGTTGTCAAGACCACTTTAAATTAAAGGCTTGTTGCTAACAAGCAATCACTGCTGCAAAAAAAATGACCCTCGGTCATGCTAACCTGTGCCATTTTTCTTGATGGTAATAAAGAAGCACATTAGAAAGCCACTCAAAGAGCTTTAAAATGAGACAAGAAAAAATCTGAGACCATGAAGGGGGGCTCTTTATTTAAAGCTAAATGCTTGTGGGGCTGTAAGGCGGTTTGGAGAGTATGAGGCCATCAGCACAATCTTTAGCTTTGTTTTAGACCCGTACTCTGAGAGCAGGGGAAAGAACCTTGTCGAAAGGGTTCTATTGAGCATGCCTGATAAGTTGAACATGAGGCAAAGCAGACGTGGCCGAGGCGCTTGTGTACTGAGGAGGAGCCAGGGTTGTTCACTGGCCGTTTGAATGGGGGACGCCAGCGCCCGTTGGCTGGCTGGTATTGATGTGGTTTAGCCGAGTAATCGGATTGAAAGTGAGCCACGGTATTTGTGTCAGTTCACATTTCGTCAAATGCATAATATGCATGGCCTTGGCGTGGGGATTTTGTATTGAGACTTTGGCGTGCAATTCAGTGTTATGAAAAGGCCAAGCCTCATTTAATTCAAATATAACTCTCACTCACAGCATTTACAGATTGCTATATTTGCATAACAGCAAAGAACTTTTGCCTTTTCAAGATCTGCGTGTGTGTGTGTGTGCTGCGCTTCTCCCTGGCCAGGCCTAAAAAGGGTAAAAATGAACGCAAATGTGAGAAATAAATGTGTACATTGTGAAGGAGTGGGTTTTCTCACAGGGATAAGCAAACAGGGCTAAGGGTGAGAAAAAGTTAGAGTATGACATTTAGCTTTTTCCCACTGCTGGTGCAATATGTCGCACCGGACAACAAAGCAAATGTGCTATGGTGGTGTAATTCGCCTTAAGTGACGTGAACTCTCACACGGTGGCACTTCCAAATGGGATTTCATTGTGGGCTTTGTTGTCATGTTTTAGTTTTTAAATCTCTCTTTTGTTTGCTACAGTATGTTGAGCCCTTTTTTGAACTAATTGTGTATTCTTTGGATTACATTAGCATTTATTTTCTTTAGCAGTGTTACAGTTTTATTACTCATTTTAAATAATTGCTATCCTTTGGTAATCTCATAAAACAAATATGATGCCACATGTATTAGAGGATAGACAATTTTTTTTGTTATATTACGTTAAATAAATTCATTAGACATACTTAGCAGTTTAGAAGTCTCCCCTTTCTGGCACGGCAACACTGGCAGTATCACACACAGACTCGGGGGACATGTGTTGTTCTATCAATATAATAAAAGAAAACGGTGCTAGAAACACCAGAACTACCTTAAAAACCATTTGCAACCAATGACAAAAACTGTAATCCCACCAAATATCGGTTTGATTTAGTTCATAAATAAAGTCTATTCATGACCGAATTTTGAAAACATCTATCTATATTATGTACTGTATGTGTACTGTATATGTCAACATTATATATAACAATTACAATTCAATACCACCTTGGAAAGTATTCACAGCTATGCAAGCAGAGAGTAGACACGAACTAGACATTACTTGCTTCCAGAACTTTTTTATATTCCCATAACTTGAAAACCAGGCCTTTGAACCTGTCTTCGTTCTCTTGGCCTAATCCATGTCTTACACTATCGTGTGCTCAACCTCCAGAAACAGATGCGGCGGTACTGCTTCTTCCGGTAAAGACTGAAGGTTGAAGGGTAGATGGTGTTAATATCTGCATGCTGGACCTGAGATTAATCTTAATCTCCTCTCTGTGTGTCGCAGGGCGCGAGTTCGAAAGGCACGGGGAAGTACCAGCAGGGGTGCTCTGGTTCTGGATCTCCTGCCCAGAGAGGATAATGCCAGCGGCTGAGCCTGCTGGTCCTATGGAATCCAGTCGGAGTCCCCACTGCTCCGTGCTTTCACCGCACACTTCCTGAAGAGGTGCATGATATTGGCTTCCTACCTCTCTAGCCCAAAGAAAGCCTCTGCTAACAAGCTGTTTCTGTACCCCGAAAGCCGTGTTTCTGGCGTACATCAAAGTTAAAGCCACTTCTTCAGAAAGTTTGGAAATGTGTGCAGGACAGATGAATGCTAATCTCCTCAACGAACAGTTCCTAATGAGGATAAAGCATCAGCCACAGGTGTTTACATAGCTTGAATCTCTCCCGCGTGGTTAGCACTGCCATCCTGGTTTAGTTTACAAAAATAAAATCACTTCAGACAGGTTCGTTTATAAATCCAAGCATCCTCGAAAGACACCTTGAATCTTTAAAGCCATAGAAGAAGTAACACTCTTTTTAAATTCCCTTTTCCATGTTTCCAATGCATACAATCCTCTCCAAAAAGGTAAAAAGATCTGTCCTCAATGTGTCCCTCCAAATTGCGGTGAAAGAGGACTGAGGGTGAGAGAAACACAATGCTTTAAAAGTGGAGGTAGAGAAAGAAAAGAAAAAAGGCCAAAGAGGGACTTCAATTCTTTTTTGAGGGACTTCATAAAGTGAACAGCCACTCTAGACTTAGTGTTACTTTCTGCTGTCTGCTAATGGTCAAGACTGATGGCATCAAGGATCTATACATTCCAGCGAAACCTTTGACCTCCTATACATTCTAAAGACCCTCTTTCAAGACTGGCATTTGTTCAAACCCCTGGCAGTGTGTTGCTGAAAACGCATAAAGATTCAACCCTGAAGGCTACAAAACTGTCTCGAAAATTAATACAACTGTATATCGGCTACAGTGTAAAGCCATATGGAAGAAGTGGGCAGTATTAACGCCCCACACCACAAATTTATTGTCTTTTTTCCTTAAAGTAGAAGCGCTAGAGGCCTCTACTCAAGCTTCACACAAAAACCCATCCATGAGTAAAAAGGCAAGCTGAACACTTGGCCAGCCCAGCTGCCTTGAAGTGAATGGGGTTTCTTTTTGAGGCCATTGAATGCTTTCTGTCTCTCTGCATACAATGTAGGTGTTACTGCTCAGAGACAGAGAGAGAGAGAGCGAGAGAGTCAGGAAAAGAGTCACTTGAAAACTGAGGCTGTTCCTCATTCTCAGTCAGTCATGAAATCATTCCTTCTTCAGATGAGGAGGGGGCCTGCTCACAAAGGGCCAGGGTACTCTCAATGGCCGTCCTAACATTTTTATGGGGCCCTTTCTTATCCTAGATAATAAATCTGATTTTAAATAAAACATGGATCCTCCTGTATATTTTTATATGGTAAGCGCAGCCTTTGAGCTAGACTTGGCCCAATAACTTGTGCTATCAAAGGAGTATGCATTAGAAAAACAAACTCAAGGACAGTAATAATCATACACTTCTCTTTCCTAGAAACATGCCTTCCTTTTTATATGCATGCAATTTCCGTAATCGATTCTTTTATTTTTTTTAATTTTATTGACTACTTTTGCCCTTTTCTTACCTTTCTCGGTGCTGCAGACAAAAGGGAGTCTTTCAGCAGTCTATAACCCTCGCTGGGTCAAAGCCCAATCTAAAGACTATTAAGGCCAAAGAGAGAACAAAGGACCGGTGGGGGGAGTTGTGAAAACGGACGGCCACCATTCGGCTTCAGTCGAACGTGATGCAGAGTTCGAAAGTTTCGACGCAGGTTTTGCCGTATTCATGGAGGTCGATGACTGAATGGGAATCCGCTGGGTGTCCACAACGGTGCAGGAGACTTTTATTCTCTGCGGCCTCTCAGAGCACAGTCTGACTTGCACTCGAAAGGGCGGCCCTCAACCAGAGGTGGCGAATGGTGCAGGCACGCGATCCTGTCTTCTGGCAGGGGGCTGATAATCAACACCCTGGGCCGATTGTCGGGTCCGACTTCAAGAGGCTGCCTTCTAAGAGGCCAGAAAGTCTCTTCCCCTCCCCACTGTTGTTTTGAGTCGAGATGGATAGACTTTTTGTGCAGCTGCCCGTGACGCTGAGCATAGGCTGTGGGTAGAGAAATGTCTGTGTTTAATACTTTATATAGGCTAGCATAGAGAAAAAAGTGACATCCAGTTTGATGGCACAGCGAAGTTACACAACAGGTCAAACGCTGAGGATTACTTAGTCATTCTTTATTATTCTTTATTTTAGAAAGTTAGTAAACTCATCGAACATCAGAACTTCTGGAAGTCCCATTCACTAGGTTTCACCCTATATTCTTTTTACTCGATATTGAAAGATGCTTGGCTCTTGAAGGCAGCTTTTCATCATTAATTGATCTGTCAGCCATTAAAAGATCGCAGAAATATAATAAATTACACAACAGTTATTTTTGTGGACAAAACCATTTCAAACATTTAAGCCTTCAGTGTGAGAAACTTTTAGGTAAAGTGTTCCTAACTGTCTAGTTTGGGTTACATTTAGCTTTTCTATTCCCAATTAGGTTTATTTGTTTCCTGTAATAAGATAAAAGTATTTTTTATAAAATAAAGAGTTTTTAATGTGGTTTAACTATCAAATGATTCAAAACACTAAGCATATAAATGTGTTCATCTCAGTATTATACTCAATAAAATGAATAGGATTTCTTTATATATATATATATATATAATTTATGACATAAATGACATCTAAATGCCTTTGCACCACTCAGGTATATACTGCAAATTCAATGGAAATATTCATATACTGTATATATATATATATAATAAAAATAAGTTAGGAACTGAAGAAAATGTGAGTGATGCTTGCCATGGCAAAACTTCAAAACCAACTCATTAACATGCATTATTTTACTATCAATAATTTATCTAATACTTATGCAAACGCTTGGCTTTCGGCTTTCCTCTATGGGGTAAAACAAACATGGCTGAAACTTTTAAAGACTTTTATTTTCTTGTTGTGTATTTGCCCTGTTAATTAAGAGCTTTAAAATTCTTAGAAGTAATTGTCCAACATCTCAGACAAAACAAGGCAAGAAAAATCTTTTTCTGCAGGAAATTATCACATGCATCTTTTGCTCCCAGTCTGAAAGCCGTGTCATGTTCACTATACTCTCTCTAAGATTATAACACACGCTCAACCTGCTTTCCTTGTAGTCAGGGCCCCAAATCAGATTTCTCAAGGGTTGCCGTCACACACACACCCACACACACTGAAATAAAAAGCAAAGAGGAACTGGCGGCTATTCCCAAGCAATGCCTGCTCTCCGCATATTAGCCCCTGTTGAAAAGGGGTCTCGGCGAATGAAAGCATTCACCAGTCATTCATCTCCCATTGGCTGGTAGGGCCTACTGGTTCGCCAAAATGCGCCATATCTGTAACACTTGAAGAAGTCCAAAGGTTAGGCGAGAGTGAAAGCCGGCACTTGATGCGCTCAGTGTCTCAGTGGTTATGGGGTTTGCTCCCTTTTTGTACCTTCCCAGCAGGAAGCCTGTTGTCAAGTCACATTCACGTGCCATCGGCGCACACTGGAGGCCTTCACCTGTTAGAGAGCCACCACACAGACTTTTAACGCCAGAATATCTCCTTTTGTGCTTTGCCTGCTCGATCTTTTCACAGAACAGACTGTAATTTCATCCGTTTTTCATGGCTTTAGTTCGCATGAATGCTTTACACTTCCATGTCTAAACATCAACAATGAGGGAATTTCATGGACTGCACTGGCAAGATTCTGTTGCCTCCGGCTTTAAAACCCAGAAAACTAAATCAGACAAATGAACATTTGTTGGCCATTATTTGGTCTTGTCATTGAAATCGGATTGTTGATGCCAGCAATAACAAGGCATGTTTTTCAGCCGTCTTTCTCGCTACACACAAATTTCCTAGAGAACAGATGCATGTCATGCATTCGTCTCCCTGGATTACGCTTAAGACGAAAAATATGCTTTCGGTTACAGTTTTAAGAAGGTTTCACTCAAGCAGGACTTTTATCTGCTTCAAGATAATTACTTAGTTTCATCCTTAAGAGGCCGTCAGTCTTTGTTAACTTCTTGTTGTGTGAGAGGAGATCTGGGCATCAAGTGCCCGAATCTGTTGGATGGGACACCCTTCACAAAAGTGTATCCAGCGGTACAGACAGACGGCATTACCCCCTCCTAACGCTATGCTTTTGCATTTGAATGCATCAGCGATCTCCTTCTCTGGCTGAGGGCTGCGCCACTAACATCTCTAATCCCTAAAATATTGTCAGACCTCATGAATGCTGGCAATCCGGGCATATGTGTAATTATTCTGTAATTCCCCCACAAATGTGATTCCTCTCGTATGCGTTACGGGTTGACACCCCCCACCCTTTTGTCATCCAAATAATTGTTTCTCTCCTTTTTGGATAAATCTGAGGAGGGTACGGGTGGCTCAATAGATAAAGCAACACGAGCAGGTCTCATATGACCGTGCAATTTACATACTGATGGTCTCTCCCATCTCTTGATTCGAACAAAGGGGGCAGTTTGAAAAGATGAGCGAAAATGAGTTTGAATTCAGGGCGTCATCTCAAAGAGAAAAGTATTCATACTGGTTTTCAGAGCCAACTCGCATAGAAAGTGTTGGACTGCTTTAGATTCTAAGGTTGTTTTTCAGATAAACAGAAAATAACTAATATTACGTATTATTTTGGAAGCAAAATAAGGTGGCCATCTTAAAAAGTAAATACATTTAAAAATAAAATATAAATAAAACTTTATCAGGCAAATGTGAATCAACCTGTGAAAGATAATAGAACACTTTCATTGAGAGGACACAGAGATTTTTGCTTAAGTTTTCTGCTTTTTCTCATAAAAAAATACCTCAGGGATCAGACATGTCTCCTCTAGATGTCATAAATTGTGCAAAGATAAACCAAGATAACAGCAAAAAAACAGTCAATGTTCTTAATATTTACTCATAACATTTCAATTGAACTCTTCCAAAATTAACAAATGAAGACTTTGGTTCCAAAACTCAATTTTTACATTTTTTCATTTAATATCAATCAAACTGCAGTTGGTTTGTTTTGAGTTAAGCCATAATACCTTAAAAAACTGCTAACTAACACAATAAAACACAATAAAAACATGATATTATAATAAAAAACATGATTTTTGAAAAAAAATCTCATTTTGGAACCAAACTCTTCAAATTATTTTTTTAGCTCCAGACTTTTATGGAATGTCAACAATTATCACAGTAATAAGTACAAATAATTATAATTTTGCTCACTCCCATGTAAATAAGTGCTCTATAATACAGTTAAATATACTTAAAGTGCTCTATTTTCACACACTAATTATGTACTTCGTATACACATTTTTTTTAGTACTTCTTAAGATTAACTTAAGAAGGTCTAAGTGTACTCAACTTAACTATTTTGAGACACCATGAAAAGAAGCACAAAAAAAAGATTTTTAGTATATTAAGTAAAAATTATATTTAGCAATAGAGCACTTTAAGTACATTTACTTTAATTTAAACTTTATTTACTCACCCTCGAGTTGTTCCAAATCTGTCAAATTTAAGTTTTGTTTAAATTAAAGCTTATAAAGAAAATGTTAATGGTATGGTGGCCAAGAACTGTTTGGTAACAAGCCTTCCAAATATCTTTCTGTGTTCATCAGAACAAATAAATGTATACAGGTTTGGGACAACTCGAAGGTGATTAAATGAAGACAGAATTTTTATTCTTGGGTGAACAGCTAGCTTGACTATTACATTCGGCATCACTACATCTCCTGAGCAATTCGAGACATCTGAGCAATACCATTTTCAAAACATTTGTTCTCTGCAGTCCTGAGGTCTGTTCATTGATTCAGTAAACAATTGCTCAATTTTCAAAAAGGCTGTAAAGTTTTCTTGAGAAATGAAACGGTAATTAAACCACATCAATTGAAATACAAAAACCTCAGTAGAGATCCGCCATGCAACAAACCGAAATACGCATCCACGCCGCATCGTGCTTTACAAAAGAAAAACTGTTAATTACCAACAAGGGTTATTTGAAGGAGGACTTTGAAGATGCTGTATTCATCTCCCATTCAAATCCTCATATTGGAAATAATGAGAGTGGATGACATGGGCCATGGAGGGGCCTCGTCGGTTTTAATTTGGAAACCTCTCCAAGTCATTGTATCTATTAAGACCTTATACTGGCAGCAGCAAACAAGCTTAACTTAAAGTCCAACTTCACACTTCTCTGTGGCTTCTTTCGGCACGTAAGAAAGAAATCCCAAATAAGCTGAGCCTGCTTGTGATTCTCTGCCTTAATTAAGACACTTGTGGCCAACTATAGAGCTTTCTTTCCCATAGTGCTGCTCACGAGTGTGTGTGTAAAACGAGCGTGAAAGGAGAGAGAAACTACAGAAGAAGTGTTTGGAGAGAAAAACAGAGATTAATTAATGGACAACTTCACTTGAAAAAGACGGGTCGGGGGCACCTGCGATCTCTAATTCCTCTGTCCAGATGGACCGATGTGGGTGAAAAGAATTATTTTCCAAACTTTTCTTTTCTGCACTAAAAAGGGATATGAAAGCAGCAACACAAAACATATCAACATTGTAACAGCATTTTCTCATTCGAAATCGAGTTAATGTCTTTAATTACATCCAGAAAAGATGTTGTTGCTTTTTCAGAGCTCAGGAGATTTCTCTCGTGTGTTTGGTCCTGCAATTTGATGATAAATGTTTGAATAACACTTCGTATGAATTCAGCACAGTTAAGACATTGTCGAGATCTTGTCTGAAGTACAAACGTACATATTTTTATCAGAAGAGAACATCATCTGAGATGCGTAAGATTTATGCGATTTTTCTTTTATTGCAATCTGGGACCAAATTAGGAACTATTAATATTTTTGATTTGCGTATTTTTTCCTATGGAAACGACATGAACAGATTTCAACTCTAAAAACCTGTTTAAAAATGAATCCCACTCCGAGAGGCTTGGTTTTATGCATACATTTAATTATTCTTTCCTTTTTGTCACCCCTCTTCTTTCTCCCTCCTTTAATGTTTTCCTTGATCTAAGCTTATAGTTTCTCAGTGCTGAGAAGACTCATGGGGTCAAGGCCAACAACAAAAGGCATGAAAAGCTGCTCTCTCATATTTATTTGAGAACTGTTTTAATCTTCTACGTCAACCCTGAGTGACTCACCGATAAGTCAGATTATGAACAGTGGCATTAAAGGACAGAGATCCTGGTCTCAAGGGATTTGGCCACTGCTTGGGGTGTCCAGGTCTATGATGTCACCTCTCATTGCTATACGGGGCTCAGTGTGAACCTCTGTGTCAATTCAGTGATGGATCATGGAAGAAGTTCATTCATGTGCAGATTGTACACGCTGCCATGGAGGTGTTGCATTAAGGTGTGTATGTGTCCAATTAAAGCAGAACATATAATGTCTTTGCCGAAAATTTGTCACACAAATGGTGTTTGCATTTAAAAATGCCATCAATATTTATATGATAAAAGACACGAATATATGAATAATATATTGTTATATTATATTTAGGGCTGTCAAAAGCTTAATCGTGATTAATTGCATCCAGAATAAAAGTTTGTGTTTGCATAATATATGTCTATGTACTGTGCATATTAATTGTGTTTTTAACAATTGAAATGATATATAAATGTTTAATAATTTTTAGATTTTTCTTAAATGTATGCATGGATGTGTATGTGTTAATAAATACAAAATTATTATGCACAGCCCACAGATATATATTATATATATATTAACACAAACTTTTATTCTGGATGCGATTAATCGCGATTAATCTTTTGACAGCCCTCATTATATTATAGTTCATTAATCTAACTGTAGACTGTTAAAGAAAATTCTGCCATTATTTACTAACCTCTTGTCATTTTCAACCTGTATGGACTTTCTTTCTTTTGCAGAACACAAGATATTTTGAAAAATGTCTGGAAAAAGATAACCGTTGTCTCTCTTGACTTGCATTGGTTTTGTGTTTAATAGAAGTCAATCTTATTTTGTGTTTTATAAGACAATAGCAGAATAAAGAAAAGTCATACTGGTTAAAAATGACAAGGGGGTGAGTAAATTACAGAATTTTCATTTTGGGGTGAACCATCACTTTAATGTTTCCTAGCACACGGACACATATATGCTTATAGTGGCAATAATATGTATTATATCATCACTGTCTTTCCGAAACCTCGGATTTCCAAATGAGGAATAAAAAAATGGGAAAAAAACAAACTACTTTATAAATGATCAAAAACTGTGTTGGCAAAGTTAACAAGCATTTTTTAATACTTTTTAATGGTTAGATATTTCCAAACCCAGTGACAAACAAAAAGTATAAAATAGTAATAATAAAAATAATAATTAATTAAATATAAAAATCATAAAATATGGAGATGAGAAGGACAGAAGTGATATGCGTATTTAGGATATATTTAAACTATTTTATCTCAACTGACAGAAAAAGGAAAAAGTTAGAACAGAAACAATTAGCGCAACATCAATAGTCTGTATTGTAACAAATTACACAGGGCACACAATGTCCGTTTTTACAAACTATTTTTTGAGATACTTGACAAATATTTACAAATCTGCAAATTTACAAAACTAATTTAACATCATGTGTTCAGTGTGTTGCACTTGGCCTTAGATCAACATTCAGACATTGGTTAATGGAAACCAGTGTGCATCCTGCATGAGAAAGCAGCTAGTGTCCAAATAATGGCCAGATTAGCTTGAACAGATGGAGGGGGTCACAGTCCAACAGCTAAACACAGAGCACATAAAGACAATGTTTAAGCAGAGTCTATTCTCGCTCAAAGACAATGTCAATCAAACCCGCAAATTTCTAATGGACATTTTACATCGTTCCTTAAACAGGTGTGTGTTAAAAGCGGCGAATTTGTTAAATGGAGCTGAGAGAGCTACCAAGCCATAAGGCTTTATAAAAGCCTTTTGGCTCGCTTTTAACTGCTTTGCTTACTTTAAATGTAGAGATTTTACATATTTGGGTTACTCTTAATCCGGTCACGTTAGGTATGCGTTACTGCTTTAAAGCTTCCAAAGTACAGTTTAGTCTAGATGAAGCCAATAGCAGCATGCTTGGTGCCTAGTCATGAACATTATTCTTTAGGCTTCAAAAAGGGACTCAGATCTCTTTCTGGATAAATCAATCAATAGGGTAACCTATTAAACTGTTGTTCTTTTACATAAGATTCTCTATCGTGACATGACTTGAATCTTTTGATGTAATCTGTAAAAAAGTGCGTTTGTCGGCATCCGCTTTGTCCCGTTATTCTTAAGAGCTTTTGACATAGAGGTAATAGTTAACATGTATTTAAAGTAGCCAGACCAAAGCCCAGCATGTTTCACTGTCCGTTTCGTCTCATTAACAAGAGAAGAACAATCCACAGGAAGGAAACAAGACAGTCAAGATGGACAGACTTGTCTTCTCTATCGAGGACAGGGACCAGCAATCCCTCATTGTAGAGCTTCTTATTTGTATAGGTCTAGTCTGAGCTAATTGAATTTAAAATGAGATCTTCGCTCGAGGTTCATTCATTTGCAGAGTTCCAGAGAAAGGACAATAGTTGTGTTTCCAACTGCCAATGGCCTCCTTTCTTAAGGAGCCATGGCAATTTCAGATATTTGCTCACGATGCCACTCAGACTCAGAAATAGAGTTATTTCCATTTTAAGGGAGCCGCTATAGGGTTTAACACCCTGTACCTGAAGTGCTATAAACAAGAAAGATGGTTTGCTCTTCATCGGGCAGGCGCTGGATACGATGCGCCCTCGTCTTTTGTGCGTGTGCACAGAGGGGTGGGCCCGTCGGGCTTTGATTCTCAAACAGACACCCTTTCAGACGCTTTCCCCGGCCTGGCTGTGAGCTCCTCTGCTCACATCCTCGGAAAATTCGGGAGGAGAAAAAGTTTATGGAAGCGAGCAGCAGTTTATTCACCAGCCCGCCAAAGCCTTTCACAGGCCTGAAAGTGAGAGTCTATAAGAAGGCAATCAAGCATGTGCTGGGAATAAGCTCTGTTGCCTTCCTACCTGTGACGGCCCCCCTCAAGTGCGGCTAAGAGACTCTGTGAATGGAGAGAGGAACAATAGGCGATAGGAACAAACAATTCAGAGGAGTCTATCATTCTGTATGCTGTTATCTTAGGCACTGAATAAAAGCAGTCCCCCCCCTTCTGCCGGATAGTCAGCACTATTTTTAGTGAGCGGCAGTGGTCCTCAGGTCCCTTTCAGAAGATCTCAACAGGTTCACGAGGGCAAGAAGTGCAGTATATTAAAAAAACGTGAACTAGTAACTTCACTTGACTGGAGGCACAGAGACTCTGAAGTGAGCAGGCAGAGGTGTCAGAAGCAAAGCTTTTGTTTCGTCTTCGAAATGGATGTAAAACACTGTGAATAGAAAAAAATAACCAATATTTATTCATAAGTAAACATACATTCATGTTCTGTTTGGGGTCTTCGAGAACCTGAACCCATTTTAATGGAACAAAAAGGTTAACATCCTTTTAAAAAGGTAACTTTATTTAATCTAAAAATGAAAACATTTAAACTCGTCCCCAATAAAAAAATACTCTCTTTTGGGTCTCATAAAATGTAACTGCAATGTTTATTTTGATTAGTTTAATATATTTATTGTATAACAATGTTTTGTTGCATTTAGTAGAAAATGTAGTAAAAATTTTACTAAAATGGACATCAATCACTTTTTCTGAAAGTGCAAGAAAAGTACTTGGTGATAAAACAGGAATCAATATTTAACAATATTTTTGTTGTAATTTGAAAGCACATTTAAAAAAAAAATGATTTACATAAACATCACTGGGGTCTTCGGGACCCTAAACATAAAAACAGTAAACTCAACCTTAACAGAATAATTTGAAGTTCTTAAAGGAAACTACTGCGATGCTTTACTGCAGATATCTCTGTCAAATCTGTTGTAGTTGCGGTAAAATGAAAAAAAATCACATCTCAATCATTCTCAATTACATCCCAATGTCTCTTTCTTTCTTCGCCTTTTTAAACGAAAACCCCTCATGCCTAAGTAATGCCATCCAAAACCGTAAGCTCTATTTCTCCCGCCCTATGTGTGGAGTCATAAAGCGAAGCTTCCTGACCACCACAACTCAACCTCACAGATGCACTGGCCCCTGCCTGTGGGAAAAGGGAAACCATGACTTATCTGAACATATGGTTTCCCAATTCAAGTCAAAATGTCTGAGCCCTGTTGCATCTGGTGCCATTTTGGTTGGTTAAAAATGCCACACAGGACTGTGACGAAAGGAGAATAAATGGAGAAAAATACAGTTATTACACACCCATGGGCTCATTTTCTCAGCTCATTAGCCACTGGTCTCCGTGACCAATTAGGCTTTGTCACCACCGCCGGGGTCATTACGCTCACATCTTCCTGCATGCTCATTCAGCTGTCTTTAGGGAGAAAATAAAGGCAGGAGAAAGAGAACTCATTGATGGAAGCAGGAAAAGGCAAACCCTTATAAATTGATTGAAAATTAAAGAGACAGTCACAATGAGTTCGTTTTGAAGCTGATGCTTCCTGCGCTTGTCTCTTTAACAGCAAGAAAGTGTGAGGTTTACAAGCGATACCTCACCATACGGCCACTTGATTCTTATAAAACGTTTAAAGACCCGCCAACCCTCCACATCGAAGTTAAGTGACACTCGATCCAACAAAGTGACTAACCAAACGTAGAAATAATAAAAAGTACACCTGAAGTCATCACTTAATCCCTGCTTAAAAACTCCCAGCATGCATCCCAAAGCTAAAGCCAGTTGAGAGATTGTTAAATGCGTTACCTCCCAGTGCAGGTCAGTTACTGGCCAGTATGTGTAAATAGGGTCCATGGTGAGAGGGTAGAGCCGATGTCAATCACAGAGTTAGCGAGCACAAAAGGCCATAATTGGCGTGGGTCCACCTCATCCCTGCATCCAAGAGCACTGTTGGCCCCGTGGGGCCTTGTGAACCCCCCACCACCCCCAGACTGACCACAATCCATTTATCAGGGATGGGGGCAATTTGGCAGGCCCTGCACACACTCGCACACAAATACACACACATACGACCCAAACAAATATGCTGCAGGGACCGTGGAAGACGCACCATGTTGCAACAAATTTACAACAGGCGCACCATGGAAATGGCCGCGTCAATATGATGACTAATGGTGTAACACGGAGTAGATGACAGAAGTGTGTGACATCAGATTACGTGTTTAGTTGATGAGAGCATCGTCGAAAGACGACAGACGCATTTGCTGGGCGCAGGGGAATTTTTGAAAATAGAATTATAATAGAGTTCAGACATCAGAAAGATATCAGTCTACGCATGAGTTTTATAATTTATAAGAGGTAATAATTTATGCGTTATGGATGTAGAAACAACATACTTTATAGGATTTCTGGGAATTAATATGTGGAAACCAGAGGCAATAATACCCAACAAATGAAGATGGGATGGTTTTTCATAGACCACAAAAAGTTATTTTATTAAAATATTTCATAAATTTCCATATGGATCATTATGGATGTGACAATTCTGTTACCTGACTATGGAAAAATATGCTTTAAAAGCACAGAAAAATGCTATAAAGTCTTTGAGACATCACATGGGTATTTAAACCACCAAATATTGACATTTGAACTATCAATATGGTAAAAACCTTTTGTAAAACGTGATTTTTTCAAGGTTGGAATTGGCATGGAATTGTCCATGCCAATTCCCATTTAAAATCAGCAAATTCGCAGCTTTTTAAGCAGTTTTTAAATCAGGAATTGTAACTTATTTTTAGCTGTTTGTTAAGTGGCCATATATGCCAGATGTCTGCACGTCCCAGCAGGCCATGTGTTCACCCTCTCTTTAAATGAATGGGAAACCAGGCTGCTAACAGCAGGCTGAACAGTAGGCTAATTCCCTGTGTTTAATACAAAAGGACCAATTATATGCTAATCAGCACATCTCAGCACTGCTGCAGCTCCTCATCCTTCAACGGCGGCACAAAATAACATGCTTCTTTATAGGGGCACTGACTTTCTGACTTGCTGGTCTGCAGCTCAATTAAATGCCACTTGTGGACCAATTTGTCTTCTGAAGGTGATCCTGTAGCTCAATTTGTCGCGCATGGTGACACAGATAGTACTGGATTTCCTGTCATGGAGTCATTTTTTTAAATACTTAGGCCACATTTATTAGAGCAAAATGTACGGTATTCTGACACTTTCTGGTTGTCAAAAGTTAGTAAAATATGTCCGCAGTTATGTGATTGACTTGAGGGGAAATGACATCAGGGCTGTTAAACGATTAATCGTGATTCATCGCATCCAGAATAAAAGTTTGTGTTTACATACTATATGTCTGCGAACTATGCATAGAAATGTTGCATTTACGGACACATGATATACATACATGTATATAATAAAAAAATATAAAAATGAATAAATGTTTATATATAATTAAATTACATATAAGTATTAATATATACATGTATGTGTATGTGTTTATAAATACAAAATAAATATGCACAGTGCAAATATGTATATTATGTAAACACAAAACTTTTATTATGATTGTGAACAGTGTTTAAGTTACTCTGAAAAAGTAATTAGTTACTAGATACTAATTACATATTCAGTTGAGTAATTTGATCACTGTACAAATAACTCTCTCCAAAAAGTATTGAATTACTTATTACTAACTAACTGACTTGTATTACAAATGTGAGAAAGATGCATAATTGCATGCATTTCAAAGTTAGACTTTGAATTTTAATGTCAATTCCACTATTGTACATTAAACAGTATTTAGTTCAATTTCATCTGAAGTAACTGTAATTAAATTACAGAAAACAAGAGTAATCCCTTTACTTTTTAAAGGGAAACGTAATTAAATTACAGTAACTAATTACTTAATAACTAGTTACACCCAACAGTGGATGCCAATTGTCACGATTAGGGCTAACCATTGATCTGCCCTACATCATGCATCAACTAACATATTAACTTTTCTTTAAAACCTTTAGAAAACGTTAAGGAGTAATATACTGTGTTTCTATAAAATTTGTTTGACGCCAGCTGCTATCGCAATGCAATCCAAACAATGACATGTTTGTATTTTTCAAGAATTATTATGATAAACACGACTAGTGTTATGCTGCCAGTGGCCCGATATGCTGAAATGGGCTCCAAGCCAGGGCTCTATACTACGACCGGAAATTTGTCTGTGCGACCGTGAAAAAAATATTTAGGCGCACTGGTGCTACTGCCCCGATCTAAACTGATAACCCATTTAAGTACAACTCCAAATGGGTCTCCATTTATATTACGTGACATTATGCACTGCGATCGGCTGCATTTCATGCTAGTCAACTGAGCGGCGTTTCCCTTTGTGAGAAAGTAAAATACGCTTAGGGGCGATTCACATTTCGCGTCAACCGCGCGCCGCGCTCATTTCTCATGCGGTGCGGCATTCTGAAAAGTTAAACTATTTTCATCTCGATGAGTCGCCGACGCGCCGAAAAAAACTTGAGCGTCACACCACATGCGCAGGAGAGCGCCCTGTTTTCGCTACATTTAAAATAACGAAATTGCGCGCGCAAAAGACGCGAAATGTGAATGGCCCTTACGCGACATTTACTGCTTTCTTTTTACTTTCGGTTCTTTGGTCATGTCCTTAGTCTGTGCGAGTGTGCATGAGTGTTTCAATATGTGTCGTTTGCACTGCAAACTTTGCAGGGGTGTGTGTCTGGCATAACTGACACTTGTTGGACGCAGGATGAATGTTTCTACGTGGCGTTTCTTTGAGCGACCGCCCGGCGTTGGACAGCTGAGCCCAACACGCTTTCTTTAATTATATGATGTCTCTTGTGGTGCTAATAAAGAAATGTTTGGTTGCATAGGGGTACCACTTTTTGTAAGAAATTAACAAATGCTTGCGGAAGGTGTGTTTTGTTTCGGGGTCATTAACATCTAAAACTCGTGGAAAATGCAGTACGCGCCACTTTCTCACCACTTTCTCTCCCGTTGCTCACACTCGTGTTATATATTTGCGGAAGAAAGAGAGCCGAGACTCCAGATGCGTGCATCATCCGCGCTCGCGGCGCTTGCTTGTGCATCCAGTGTCCAAGCACAAAAACGCGTAAACCAATGAACAAGTGACATTTTTAGCCGCACACTATATGATAAATATTCCCAACGAGTTATTACATAAACAATTTATTAAAGTGCTGCGTCTGATTTCCCTCTTGTTTTGCAGTTTGATAGCTGGCTGTAACCAAGGCAAAGCACAAAGTTCGCACGAGACTAAAGTGCAATTTGATTTCATCGTTTGTAAATCAAATGTTATGAATTAGGCATATACAGTACATATTGAATATATTTTAATGTTTCCATGCGTGTTTCGGTTTGTCTGTATTCTGTGGTGGACAGTAGGCTACAGTATAATAACGTTGTTCAGTTAAACTTGGCGCAGTGATATGAAACTGTAACATGGTTGACAGATCTGGAACTACTTTATAGGAGTGCGCTTCCTGAAAAACAATGCACACCCTTAGAATGTTCGCCAGCCAATCACAATGAGGCATTCAATAGCCCCCTTGGTATAATCAATAATAACCAATAAGCTTAGTTGCTAATTTTTGTGCATGCTATACAGTGCCAAATGAATGTCTCTTTAAATAAAAATTCAATTTTCTGTGCGCCTAAATTTTTGACTGTGCTCCTAAAAGTGCCCCTAAAAAATAAGCCCTGCAAACTAGGATACAGAAGAAATTGCAACGGTCAACAATTACAAAATAGTAAAAAATTACAATAAATAAAATTAATGTTAAAACATCTCACAGAGGCTGGCCTCACTTTCCACATAAACCTCAATTTTCCCCCTTTCATGCATGTCAGTCAGACCCGCCAATCACGTTCCAGCACCGAAAAAGCGCCCACAGCTCGCAGAGGAAGTGAGTTGACCGCATCTTAGCTAATCATTAGTTTACTTTTGTTTTTTTGCTAAATCAAACAGCATGTCCTACCTTCTTTCATCAGCCTTTTTCAGCTGAGGACTCAATTGTTTTAATATGAACTTCCTTGAGTGTTCTCATTAGGAGTAAACTAGCCCCCTGCTATCCAACTAGCCTCACCCCCTCAAAATATCTCCACCCCCAGAGACCTGAAGAGCCTTTCTTAATCAAATGTACATTTACTAGTCGCTCGGCTTGAGACATCTGCCCCAAGCAACCAGTCAATATCGTGGCCCCGGTTCAAAGCAGTCAGTTCATTAGCTGTGTCAGCTTTACAACCAGAAGGTAATGGGTCTGAAAGTGAGCAACGACAATGCGTGGCAAAGCAGGCCTCATTTAATAGTGATTTATCACCAGCCAAAAGCCCTGTTTAACCTTTGGCCAGTGTAGACCTCCCTTCCTCTCTCAAAGGAACTATTGTCAGATCCTCAGGGCATCTTACTGGGTGAATGAGGAAAAGATGAGCTAGTTAAAGTCACATCATTTAGGCCTGTGATACAGTTACTCTACGACAAATGTCTTTCATTTCTCGTTGTTAAAACACATTCATCTTTCGTAACTATATTACGAAGACACCCACATAAATATCCATTCGCTTTGACACCGTGGTCTCCTATTAAAAGATCATAACTTAAGTTAAGCGTACGGTGAAAATATTGTTCTACTGTATGCACCAATGATGCCCTAAAAGCCTGTCTAGCTAGTCTGCTCATTAGATTTTGAGACAGAGCCTCAATAGTAGAACTTTAAAAAAACTCCATGACTTTACCAAGCAAGACTTTTGTTTCTGCTTTTCAGAAACAAAAGCATCCAGTTCTGCATGTCTTCTGTTCTAGTGATCTAATGCAGAACGGCCATGTTAAGTGGCCAGATGACAATAGGGCTGTGTGGTGTGGTCCATATGGACTGCATGGGTCTTTGCAAGCCTCCTCACTTTATTAATCGCATGTCCTACCACTGCTTAGTAAACTGTTTTGTTAACAAAGCTTTGGCAGGAAAAGAAAAAAGGGGGTCGGCGTTGAAAATGCGAACAGTTGGTGCGATGTAAAGGCGCTGTCTTCTGCCGAGAGCCCGGTGGTACCCCCCTCCACCCCACCCGCCTCGCCTCCCTCTCTGCCTTCAGTCTACGCCACTCCGCCCCATCCTTACAAGCTGTGGCTTAGTCACACCAGCTGCCTGGACCATTCTTCACTGGCTGGGCTGCCCCCTGTCAGGAACAGAAGCCAGAATTTTCCTCTGTCCCACCTGCTGAAGGGATGGAAGAGGGCGAGTTACGTGAACCCAGATCAGGGGGTCTGGAGATGGAGTGATCAATACAATATTGATATTCTGTCCAGACAATTAGATACGACCATTATAAGGCCATTAACAGCCAGCGTGAGGTGTGAGGCTTGCTATTAAAACTGTGTTTCTCTTTTTTTTTCAAATATGACTGCTGTCCTTCTGAAACCTCATATCTCCATATATCCTGATTTTTTATTTTAGCCATAAATCATATTAGTCTGCCTTTATGGTTTTGCAAATATCTAAAGGATTAAAAAGTTAATGTCAACTTTTATACCACAGTAGTAATCCTTTAAAAAGTAGTGGTTAGTAGTTAGAAAAACGGTGAATTTGGAGGCACAAGGTTTCAGAAGGACAGCATCCATATATATAAATATAATTTCTCATATTTTTTTATTATTTCTCTCAATGCTAATTAAGGCCCAAATGAAGTCAAAATAGGTTCTAAAGCCTGATGCTATTGATCCCTTTTGAAGGGACAGTTCAGCCAAAAGTAAATTCTATCATCATTTTATGCACCCTCATGTTGCTCAAAACCGTATATTTAGAAGATATTTTGAGAAATGTCTCAGTGGTTTTGTACCCATACAATGAAAGTCAGTGCTAGTTGGTGTTGTTCGGTTACCTATATTATTCAAAACATCTGTTTTTGTGTTTTGCACAACATTCGGGTAAGTAAATAATGAAAGAATTTGAATTCGCAAGAAATTATTTTTTTCAGCTCTTTAAGGACCGTTTTGCACCGATTATGCATTAAAGAACACTTTTCTTAAGAACCTAAGAATGTAACACAACACAATATTCTCTTTAATTAATCTCTAAAGAACCAAGAAAAGAACTGTATATAGTGGAAATGGTCCGTGAAAAGAAAAAGAAAGAGGATCATTTCATGAACCCACAGTGCTGTAAAGAACCACAGAAGAATCTTTTTTTTTTCAATGTAATCAAATGCTAAGTAACAGGCAAAAGTAAGCTAAACTGTTACATCAATTAACCAAATTGTTTATTATTTCAGAATCATGCTGATCCATCAAACATCCAGTAGACCTACAGATGTTCCATCAGCTGTTTAAGAAATCCAACCCACCAAAGAAAAAAGATAAAAGAAAAGAAAACCCCAATGCAAGCGAAATGATTGCGCTCCATTTAGAGCCTTACAATAATCCTTTTCTGGCCTGACAGAATTTCTTACATTTCAATTTTCTTTGAAGTAGTTTTCGGCACATTTGATGGCGAGCTTCGAAAGCACAGCATTATGGGTGCAAGAATGGGGCTTTTGAAGGTGTTTATAGATTTCAAAGATCTCTCTCTTGTAGAGCACAGATTGTGTGGTCTGATTGGGTCATTCCCTCAAGTGTCACTTGAAAAATCCACAGTATTTGGTCTTATTCCCGATGTTATGCGCGAGCCATGCTAAGACTCTGAGGCATTCGCTTTGTAGTGGAATCTGCTTAGTTTTAGTGAACATACAGAGGTTGCATGACACAAAAGGCCTCCGCGCACACATTTTCACGCACCCTTTCCATGAAAATGGTTGGGAAAATTGAAAAACGAAACGACCCATCCGCTAAACAAACAGAATGAACTAATGGATCAGCCATCTTCTCCTCCCATTCCAATTATCCAGATCCATGTTAAGAATATGGCCACGTTGGTAAACGGCAATGCAAATACAGATAATCCCTCACATACATATACATATCGCATTCACTTAGCCACAGAACCACCCAAGCAGTAAGTACATGACTTGAGACCGCCAGCAGAGAGCAACTACATCCTTCAGGTTTGTACAAGATAATGAGGAATATGTAAATGCTGTGGGAGCTTATGAGATTACCTCATGTTTAATAGTTATTACAGGTGTTAGTAAACCAGAATTAGAAGCCTGGCTAATGCTGCTCCATTCAGACCGCAATTGATCCCTTAATACAGCCGTTTGTGGCTGTGTTTGCTGTCCTGGATGGGACATTGGTTTGGGCTGTGGTGGGTCCACATTGTGTACTCAAGACTTGGGAACAAAAGTTGCTCTCTGTTTACTCATTTTCTGATGTCTTCTCTCTTTCAGTTCCCATATGCACACAGTGACACAAAATGCTTGGAAATAACATTCATTCCAGCAGACGGACATCGTGATCTCACTTTCTAAGGCTTCATTCAAGTCTGTAAATATCCTGCTGCTGCACTCCGACTGTAAACTTCGTAAAATCGGCTCTCCTGCAAAAGTATCCATGTTGCATTTGTCCTCTTTTTATCTTTTGTTTATTGGAGCCAGTTTTGGCAAGTTAAAGAAGTCATTAAGCTTATCCAGATACAACAAAAGAAAGATTTTGAAATGGCAAACAAGAGTGTTAAATCAAACAGAGATTTGCCAAAGAGGCTTTGGCGAGTTGGTGAGGTCCATACCAATTTAGAGATTTCAATGCTGTCTTTCTTACTCCTGGGAAACTCATTGGACTTGTTTGAAGAGGACAAAAGCACCACAAATATGAGGAAAACACTTTAAGTAAACTTCAGCATCACATTCCTCAAAGTAAGACCCGGAATCTGTGTCTGCAAACTGTGTCTGCAACTGGCTGTGAATATCTTTACTTAACTGGCAAAGATTATACTACTCATATCTTGTAAATAAGATATATGAAGACATTCAAAGAATATTTAGCTCTATTTAGTTTAGCAGATTCAAGTCACAGACTGACCATAAGACTATTTTCACTGAATACACAACAGTGCCTTTTCTAAATAAAATTGTCTTATGTTTAGTTACCTTTTATCCCACTAATGGACTTATGACAATTTAAAAATATAAAATCTATGGGATAAATATGTAAAAGAGTAAAGATTTAATTTGTTAGAATTAAAGTAATTAAGAATAAATAATGTCTCATCAAGCAGTAGCATCAGTGAGCCAGAAACTTTAGCTAAAATAATTTTAAAAAAAATTATCAATTTTTTTATAATTATTATGTATTATTATATAAATATGAAATTACACATTATTTGCATATAATTTTTATTATTTTGTCACAATGCAGGAACATTTGATAAATTGCACAAAGGCTTAGAGAAGCTAATGATGACAAGCTTTTAAAAATACACTCACCCTTACATGTATACATTTAATTTCGTTTGTACACATATAAGCCCTAAAATCTTGATGCTTCCTAAAAGTGTATGTCCATCTAGCGTTCTCTTCATCTATTTGATAAAACTTTATATCATGTTAGTGAGAATGAGGTATGTATTATTCACATCCATGTGAGCATAATTAGTGTGAAAATGCATTGCAAATTCATGGGAAAGCCCACCTAAATAGTCTAACATGTCATAAGAATTATGAATGGAAAATAGTTTCTCTGTAGGGTCCGCGCTCTGTAGACACATCGCCCTCTGCTGGCGACAAAAGAAAATTAATTTGTGGATGTGACTTGCGACAACTTTGGCCGTAACTAAAATCAACTTTATTTAGCACAAGTGTATTGCTGTTTTAGAATTAGTTTTATAAATCATTTTTTATTTTTGATATGTTTAGTATTATTTTAAAGAGAGCATTTATATATAATAAATAATATCCTAAATAATGAAAGAAAAAAGCGCAATGCTAAATATTAAAATACTACGCCTATCAATGTGAACCAATAAAACCAAAAGTTAGCGTCAAATTAAGATTTTAACTGTAGCGTAAACGCGCTATTTATTATGCGTGTGAAAACATTTAGATTCAAGATTTAAAAGCTTTCCTGCATGCAAAAAACAGAAACAGTAAATATACTAATTTTCATACATGCACGTTAAAAGTATGAAGTATAAAAAGTAGGCCTATATAAACATCTATTTATACAAATATGAAAATAAAAATAAAATAAAAGTAGCCTACTACGTAAAAAGTGGCACAAAAAAGCAGTTCCCCTGAGAAACGCTAAACATCGTAACTTTTATAAATTTCACTACCGCGTCGTTCCACAACCTAAAATGAATTACGCCGTGAATTTAAACGTTACATCGGTTTCTTGTGTTAGTCTTGTTCTAAACGCAGCCAACAACACAATCTCGGTCATTGTGACACGGCACTGTTCCGCTCTCCAAAAGAGACCAAAAACGATGGGAACTCAAACCCGCAGCATTAGTTTGGAGGTGGCACCTATTTGCTGCTCATAAAAACAATATTTAGGTTGTGCTTGAGCGTTACCTCGCTGAATAGACCCTATTCATGTGAGGTTAGAGTGTAGCGTGGGTCCTGTGAGGAGGTAGCGTGGGTCTGTCAGGGCTTCAGGGGACACGGAGAATAGGGACCCGCCAGAGTGTCTTGCTTGGGTTCGAACCGCGGCGATTTAACTGCATAATCGGATTGAAAGTGAGCCGCGGAATTTATGTCAGTTCACATTTCATCAAACGGCGAGTGTGAATTGGAGTCGACAGAACAGAGGGTTAATCCAGAACTAAAGCCAAAATAATTAGGGGCCCCCATCTAATCTCCTGCTCATTCTAACACCCTTGAATGACATTAAAATATGGGCAACGCTTGCTGTTGGCAGTGAAATGTGTATTCCAACTTTAAATTGGCCAATCAAAGGCCGCTTTTACTACATGGAAAAGCAGAGGTTTGTTCGGAGGATCACAACATAGTTTTGGGTCAATGGGGATGTCAGGCATATATTATATATATTAAGTTCCTTGACACACACAAATGGTTTTGTGCACAAAAGTGCAAAATGCATTACTTTGCATGTTTGTACATGCATGACGGGAAATTCTATCTGAACATGTTTTACATAAAAAAGAAGAACTTGCACATTATGGCCAATGAAAAATATTGTAATAATTAACAAGAGCAAAAATGCAAATGCATCCGTACACTTGTTGGCCTAATTCTTTTCTTGGAACAGAGTGCAAATTCCTTTTGCTTTTAAGTATTTTCCACTTAAAAGTAGAGAAAAATCCTGACTATGGCCACCACCCAAAACTCTTTAAATCTGGAATGTGAAGCATTTATTGCAATGCATTGAGAATTGTTCTGTAAGAGTCTAACAATGAACAACCACATTGAACAGCATTTATAATATTTTTTATTTAATTAATAGGCTATAATATTCATTTAAACAAATTGAAATGTATATATAGAAATCGAAATTCTCTTTATGCATTAACTAAGATTAATACACCCTATTGTAAAGTGTTTCCGAGATACTGTATATCAAAATCGAAGACCAAACTATTAAAAAGTCATAATCAAATTTAAACTATTTAACCTTACATGGTCACTGTTTTGGTCAAAAGTGAGTTTTTTTATGTGAACATGCCATGAAGTGTATATTTGTCTGTCTGTGTCTGGGAGAGCTGAGAACCAGGAAGTCAGCCCAGGTTAGGAATGTCAGACAGGAAGTCCTCCCTGTGTTTGGTTGACTACTTCTAAAATAGACTTCCTGTTCTCTAAACAAGCTCTGATTGGTAGGATAGTGGTTTATTTAGGGGTGGGTGACCACAAGATGCACAGCTGCGTAACACTTATCTGATGATGTCCATAACATCATCAGAAGCACTACGGTGTTACCTTAGCAAGACAAATACATGCAATATTTGTGCATTAAAGCTATAGATTTAGGTACCTCAGCAACATCAAGCTCATGGCTTCTGTCACAAGGCAATGCACATAAAGGCTACTGTCTAAATGCACCCCGAGTGGGTTTGGATAAAATCATCTGCACACGACTTTATGTCGATGGTATACATCTCCACCCTTTCTAGAGGCAGTTACATCAACAGAAATCCCAGTCCAGAAGGAAATATTATCATTGGCAGAACAGCTAAGTAAGCATGTCATGGTTTTCTGACTATTATGGTGATTAAAAAGGCGAAAAGGTCTAGTTATATTGCTATTTTAGTACATACAGCTGTGAAGAAGGAAAGATGGAGCCCTCAAATCTGTCCCCGGAAGCCTCACAAACTGACAGTAACCATGGAGCAAATACATTTCGGTAGAGAATAGGCCTGGTAAAAGTAAGGAGTATTGTACAGTCAGCTACTCTTTATCGAAAAATAAACTTTCAGGGACTTTTCAAGCTATTTGTATGATGTAACAATCTAACAAACTAACAAAAATATCAACACATCATTGCGCAAATAGGTCTGCATACTACTTTTTAAATAACTTATATTAATGTGGGTGTATGTTTGGTAGAGGGAACCAGAAAGTTGTAAACACAGACACGGTGTAAGTTCCAGGCCACTACACTTACACAAATAAACACAATCATCGGGGGCCTCTGGGCTAAGATTTCTCTCATGTTTGTTCTACAACCAGCAGCTGTGAATGATCAAGGGGCATCAGCGAGACGATTCGAGAACAATACAAATCATCATAAAACATCTACAGTACCATCAATGAACTGATTTAAACCCTTATAAAAGAGAGAGCACTGAGTGCTCCATCCAGAGCACTGCCTCAGACAACGTGTTGTTTCTGTAAGACATCACAAGACATCGGTACGAACATTCTGGGAAGATACAAATCAACACATCTACCACCGACCAACTGACGTAGAGCCATATAAACCCTTTGAATATTCTTAGCACTTCCTCAAGCACTTTATAATTTCTTTTAGACACATTGGATTATAACTCCAGCAGACCCAGAGAGGCACTGTTTCACATGAAGGCCACCCCCACACTTACTGCTCACCATCTGGATCATTTAAAAGGGCGGAGTGCCCGCTTTCCCTGTGTCCCTCTTGCTTTCTCTCTCTCCCTCTCTCCTCTCTCTCTCTCTCTCTCTCTCTCTCTCTCTCTCTATCTCCTTTCCTCCCGTCCCTTCCTGCCGGCCTCCGAGCAGAGGATGTGTTTGGGAGTGTGAGAGAGTGTGAGAGAGGAAGGTTGGCGTTGAAGTGGGTATGTACCATCTCCTTTCTTTCTTCTCGTTTCTACGTTTCTCTGCTAATTTCTCTATCTGGCGACAGTGAGCAGGCCCTCCGGGCAGGGCAGTGTTTTAGTGGCGGATTGGTGGACGGTTGAACAATAAGGCTAAATGTCAGACGGAGACAGGAATGGCTGTGACAATCATGAAGGTACACATCGTTTCTTATTAATGACTGTTCGCATGCAATGGTAGAAAGAAAGAAAGAAAGAAAGAAAGAAAGAAAGAAAAAGAAAGAAAGAAAGAGAAGTGTAATGTAAGTAATTAAATGAAGCACGCCAGTGAACAGTATATTTCTTCCGGTGGGTGCCCTAAACAATTGACCCCTTCTGCCATAATCACACATGACTTATTGTTATGAGAAAAACACCAAAGGTGACCGGCGTTTTATAAGCCTGCACACAACGCAGCATGGAAATCTAAAACAGATGCAAAAGTAGATTCAAATAGAGCACAAAAGAGCTCCAAAAACAAAAATGGCATTCAGAAAGTGATTGTTAGCAATAACGTAATAAACTTCAAAAACAGATCTATCTTACAGTACCTGTAACCATGAAAATGTGACATGAACACATTGTAGGTGTAAGCACTTGACACTGTGGAAACCATTAAGGTTTAAATTATGCCGTCTTGCTTTAGATGCTGTTTCTTAGCAATATATTACATACCTCAAGCTTGTACGGCCCCAAGAAATGTCAATTCTGAAACTTTAGACTCAAAAACATGAAGAAGCAGTTGACTACTCTTCATAGCCTTTAACTGCTTTAAATTATAGTCCCATGACCAGCAAGAAAAATACTTAGACTATGGAAAGGCTCTCAAATAAAGCATGCATTCTTTGCACAGTCTGATTTGGTAAACACTGCAGCATAACCTAATAATACTGGAGCTGCAAAACTGGCCAATTCACATTGGACTTCTCTGTTACGGGTGGAGTCCATTTCAGCTAAAGTAGCAATATTGAGTCATTATTACCCTTTTTAATGACAGATACCCCTGTCCCAGTAGAGGTGTGGCCTGAGCTGGAGAGAGCCGAGTGTTTGGCTCGGGGTGCTGCGCTGAAATGGGCCTCAGGTGTCTTTTGTCGGCCAGAGCATCTGGAAAGACTCGGACAATACAGGAAAAGGGAAAGTCAACGGACTGCTTCGATTCATTCAAGATTGAAGGTAGATAGTGATTATTTCATTACGTACAAAGCCTCTATACAGTTATGTCATAGCTTTTGCAATAAATGTTATTTGCTCAGTCTTATTTTTTCTTAAGTCAGTTGTACAGTCGTATCTGGAAGGTGTTGACTGGGGTCTCGGTCAACTGCGGGAGGCACGAGAGGAGCTGAGCGAAGCATCTCATGACTTAGACAAGGCAAAACTGGAGTCCAGGAAAAATTCTGAAGAGGTCACTGTACTAGAGACGCTTCGGGAAATCTCCATCAGTCACCGCCAGCTCCTTGCTGCCGTGAGCAACTTGCCACGCCTCTATAAAGGTTGGTGATTTATCTTCCTAACCATAGCGTGCCATTTCTTACCTTTATTTCCTGTACATTTTCCCCGTAAAGCAAGCAGTCGTGTCCGCCTGCTTGTGTTTTCTTGACCTAAGTCCCTCAATATTTTCCCCTAATTTTTACCAGTGCAGAGTATGGTGCTCGAGACAGAGAGGCTAGTGGAGTCTCGGAGGCTCCTGGAGGCTCATGCTCGCCTAATGGAACTAGAGCGCTGGCAGGATGAGGTGCTGCTACAGCTTCAGGGACCCAGGGAAACATTCGGAACGGGACTAACCTCTGAGGATAAAGAGCTGGTGCGGAATTATTTCTCAGGTGTTGGACGCATGGTGGACGCCCTTGCCAAGGAGCTTTGGGCAGTGGTGGGGAGCGGGTTGTCGCTCTCTCGTCAAAACCCTACTCCTTTTGTGTCAGCTGTGCGTATAGTGGAGCGCGAAGAAGCGTTAGATGAATTCTTCCTGGAGGAGCGAAGGTCAGCATCAGGACACAGCAGACCTATGCCCCCTGGGAGACCAAGATGCTGGAGAGAACGCTTTTTCAAGGTTTGATCATGAATGCTAGGTTTCCTGTTGACAGAAGTGTTGGCAACTTTTCAAATTGCGCAAAGGCTTGTAGATGTCAATAGAGCTAATCTGTACCTGTTCGTCCAATTCTTGGCCAGGTGCTGGAGGAGGCAGTGTCAGCCCGTTTCCGTAGCATTTCCTACTTGCACACCCGGGGGCCAGGGCTTGCTAGTCACTTGTCTGCACTACAGCATGGCATTATGGGAGATCTCGCAACAGTGCGGCATCTTTTGGAACAGTGTGTTCCACCTCACTATCGTCTAACGAGAGCTTACCTGCGCTCCTGCCACCAGTTCCTGCAGGCACATCTTGGGCTAGTCAGTGGATGGGAGCTGGAAAGCGGGGAAATCTTTGCTGTTCTTAACTGGGTTTTGCACATTTACACCAGGTAAGTTAAGCAAACATTTGCATCTTTGTTGGTGTATCCGTAATCTTAAAGTCACGCACATGAGAATGTGTTCTTTAAGCTCAGAGATGATGGGTGATCCAGATCTTGTGCCTGAGCTAGACATCAAGGACCTGGGACCTCTCATATCTCAGGAAGGTCTCGAGCAGCTACAGAATAAATACGTCCAAAAAGTTCGAGTAAGACCCTAATAACATTAATATTGTTCTGTCTGGATAAACAGTCCAAGCGTACTTAGAAAAAGTGTGATTATGTTTTTTTGTAGAAGAGTGTCTCAGAATGGATGCACAAGGCTCTTGAGGTGGAACTGACAGACTGGCAGAGGGACCAGGAACCAGACATTGACCACGAGGGCTGCTTTCACACCAGTTTTCCAACCATTATCACTCAGGTGGTTTAGCTACAACTGCTGCTATAGTATTTCATACGAGAAAGATGTTTCTGTGCAGAAGAATTAATATGCTATGCATGTAAACAAACTACTCTTGGGTTGTTAGATGCTAGAGGAAAATGCAAGAGTGGCCGTAATGATAAGTGAAGCTCTGCGGAATCAGACAATCCAAATGGGTCTTTATGAGATGGAGAACCTCCTTAGCCGGTGTGTATACTTAACAATACTTACGTACCAGCAATGACAATTGATGAAATACAAACTATTTGTACCTACCTCTCTACAGATTTCGAGATGCAATCATTGAATTCGGAAAGGAGCATCACAAGGATCCAACGACAAAGAGTAACAAGTTCTACCTCCACTATCTGCTGGCCTGCATCAGCAACTGCATCATCCTCAAGTGAGATGGTGTACAAGTATCTTTTGACAGTATGTCTGTGTTTACGTGTTGTTTGTTTGAAAGAAGTGTGCCGTTCAAACTAATGTTGATGTTTGCCAGATACTGAATGATTGGAAGGTTCACATTGAAATCTCTGATTTGCATGCACCTAGAACCTCTGCTGAAAGTCTGCAGCAGCAGTTGTGTTCCTTCCCTTCAAACCGGATGTCACGTATCGCACCTGGGCCTCTGGCAGGCCTGGACCGGGCTGTGAGAAAGGCTTGTCGCCTAGTCATGGACCATCTACTGTCTGAGTTGCAGCCGCACTTACAAGGGCTCCTGTCTCGTGCCTGGCTGGACCAGGATGATGCAACCCGAGAAATGTGTGGGGTTCTGGAACATCACTGTGAACTGTACAACAGGGTGCATCAGCCTTGTCGACAGGTTAGTGTTTAGATTATATCAAAAGGACTCGCACAATAGAACAGAAGATGAATGACTAGGTTTACATGCACAAGGATGATCAAATAATAAGCTAAACAGACGGTTGGCATATGCCTGTATTAGTTCAAAATATAAACATGAATTTAGTTGTGCAATTCCAAACAAGGTAGACATGATCAACATCAGCATATCAAGTGTCATATGACCTATGTCATCCATAGAGACTAAAAGAAGAATGTCAGTGGCTAACTGTCGTTGAGTATATACGTGCACTGATGCAGAAGAGACTTGTCTGCCGAAGCGACGATGAGCGACGCCAACTGGCCCAACGCTTAGCACAGGATGCTCAGCAGCTACGAGAGCACTTTCAGAGCACGGTGAGAACTAATTTACATCTTACAATTGACATTTTTATGAGTAGATGATTTTCATTTTTGTTCTCTACTGTTTTCACATTTGAAGGAGATTGGCGGAACAACAGGTGAAGTAACTACCACCGCTTTGATACTTGCACTGGCTGACTTATTGAATGTGAAAGATCCAGGGATGCTGACACTGGAAATTTCTGGATTGGTAACCAAGTACCCTGATATATTAGGTGAGAATTCACATGCTCATGTCCTAGTACGTTTTTATGTGTCGAAAGATGTAAATAACTTTATAAAGTTTGTCCGTGCAGCGAGGAGCATGTCTCTGTGCTGTTGGACATAAGAGGGGACGTCTCCAAAGATGTTCGGGTGTCTGTACTGGATTTCCTGGAGCAGAGTGCCCCACCTTTACCATCAGGATACCGCCCAATCTTCACAGAAATACTTGTGCCCTCTTCTAAGACACAGTTTTGTCTGCCTACTGCAAAGTGTACTTGACAAGCATTGAGAGAAATTGCCAATTGCATCTGTCTTAGTGATCATCAATTCCTAAGTACTCAATGCAACAGCCTATTTATTTTCTGCTGTTACGTTATGTCCTGTGCCTTATATTAGTCAACTGTACTGTACCAAAATATTTACATTTATGGACTTGCCAAATCCTTTCTTACAACACATCTACAAGAAAGTAATCAAAAATATGTGCCTCAAAATGTAATAGTAAACCAAACGACTGAAGAAGTAAGCTTATTCAAAAACCATTAATATTATATTTGTGCAACAATAAGTGGTGTGTCCAATGTGTAGTACTTTGTCTTTTGGCAGGGGGCTTGACAGTGTTAATCATCATGTACTTTCAATGTATGGAAAACAGTAAATATTCAAGTAAATTGTCCCTCCTTGGCAGAAAATTGCAAATCATTGTAATGTAAGGAATGCAATGGGATTTATTGCAATGTAAACAGTATTGTTACCAAACATAACAGGCCCAATGATATTTTGCTGGATGTCTATGTATGACTCTTCAGAACTTGTATATTGTGCTGCACTATGTATAGGCCTATTGTGGTTGACTATTATTAGACAATAAAATAATGCAATTTAATAAGAAAAGTGTTATGTTGGAGTGTTGTAATGTAAACATTTGTAGATGAAAGGGTATATTAACTGATTAAATGAGTGTTACCATACTACAACGTATTTGTCAAGTTATACATGTAACATTTTTCCTTTATTGACTCTTTACAAAGTGCCAAACGCATCTATGGTAAAGTGAAAAAAATGATAATGATAATACCAGATAAACCCATCTACATTTCTGGGACCTAAAGAAAATAAAACAAGGACAACATACCTTAATTTGACACCTTAACTTTGCCAGGGATACAATCTTTGTGTTTGTGATGAGAGATTAACAACAATTTCCACAAAATCAGGAGCAAGTGCAAGACCCAGTGGTCACGTGATCTTGAAGGCGCGTGTTGTTCGCGAAAAAAACATGGCTGCGCCCTGTGATATCATGTTGGATTAATCTGTTTGTGAACCATTACACATTAGTAGTACAATACATTTATATACAGGTTTATTCATTTAAAACGGAGGGAGTTATGAAGACGTTTTGCGGTCGTGCGAATCCAACAACCGGGGCGCGCTGGATTGGGTCGAGGAGAGCGAGGAATATGATTATCATCAAGGGATTGCGAGGTGCGTAAATCTGTCAGGGAACCTCATCTAATGTCATGTACATTTACAACAACCGATCTCTTCAGGATTCATATAGCCTGCCAGAAAACGAATACAAAAATAGATATATAAATAACTGTGTTGAAAATGCTTGGCAATTACTTGTTGCTATTGTTGTTATGCACGTGGACACGGATCAGATTGTGTGTGGTCATCATGTAGACTGAATTTAATAGAGGTTGTGCTATCGTGTCATGTGATATGAGTTACATTTATTCAGTATATCCTGATAATTATTCCTCTGTCTGTTTGTAAGGTCATGCTATGCAGATATGCTTCATGACAAAGACCGGGTGAGTTTCGTTGTTACACTGTCCTCTTGCACATACCAAAATGTTCCATAAATCATATATTTTTATACAACCAATTTCTATTATTTTCCAACCCTATTTGCAACCTGAAAGTTTGTAATAAATACAATTTGTTAAAGTAAATGTATTCCTCATTATTATTTATTCAAGCTCAATAAATATGATTCGGCACTCTGTTCACTCCTTAAAGGAAAAGTTCATTTATAAAAATCATAATGTATTGATCCTCATATCAACCTAGATGTGTATGACGTCTTCGGTTCTACACAAATATTTGATCAAAATACAGTCATGATATGTTCTTGCATAATTGGAAATAACAGGAAAATATTTATTAAAAGTGTATACATGTATATTTTCTCTAAAATGGACCATGACTTAATTCCCTTATGTTACAGCACAGTCACACCCCTGGTTTCCATAATCATAAAAAACAGTTATGTTTTGCTTTATTTCCGATTTATTGGCTAGAAATTGCTATAAAATTACAAAAATTAATTCCCATTTAAATACATATCATAGATGCATCTTCTGATTCGCATTCTTTTCGCTTTTTAGAATGAGAAGTACTACCAGGGTATTCGAGCAGCGGTGAGCAGAGTGAAGGCACGGGGGGAACGGGTGGTGGTTCTGGACATCGGCGCGGGCACTGGTCTGCTTTCCATGATGGCAGTGACTGCGGGAGCCGACTTCTGCTATGCCATAGAGGTACTCATGTGATGAATAGTGAATAAAGGTTCTTTTTGTGATTATGTCTGATAATAGTTCCTATGCACAGGTGTTTAAGCCCATGGCACAAGCTGCTGTTTGCATTGTGAAGAGGAACGGATTCTCAGACAAAATCAAAGTCATCAACAAACACTCCACCGAGGTTACAGTCGGTCCAGGTTAGACAACCAACAACACTCTTATGCGTCTAATACAGACCTGAATATTTGAATTGAAAAGTTCTTGATTTGCAGATGGAGACATGCAAGAGCGAGCAAACATTCTTGTCACCGAACTCTTCGACACCGAGCTGATTGGTGAAGGAGCATTGCCAAGCTATGAGCATGCGCACATGCACCTAGTCCAGGTAAGCACATTTTGTAAAAGCGTTGATGTTTCAAACTTGTGTATTATGTTGTAAGTGTAACAGATCTGCTCTCTCCAACGTAGGTGGGTTGTGAGGCCGTGCCACATCGTGCTACAATTTATGCCCAATTGGTGGAGTCGGACATGCTTTGGAAATGGTCGCAAATTCAGCCTATAGAGGTGGACGGCCACAGACTGCAGCCTCCTCCATCTGTAGTAAAGTGTGCGGGAGTGCCCTCCGTCTGTGACATTCAGCTTAGCCAGGTGTCCCCACAATCATTCACGCCCCTTGGACCCATCTGCACCATGTTCAGTGTTGATTTCAGCAAGCCGGTCAGCAGTGCTGCCGGCTCCTACACAGCACAATTCAAAGCCCAGTCGAGCGGAAGAGCGCAGGTGGTCTTATCCTGGTGGGACATCGACATGGACCCTGATGGCAACATTGTGTGCACAATGGCCCCCAGCTGGGCTTGTTCTAAACCTCAGTCTTACCCTGTAAGTAATGCTCCTTAGCTGATACTAATGTCATTTTGTAGTAAATGCACTTAATGAGTGTTTTGTGATGTACAGTGGAGGGACCACTGGATGCAAAGTGTCTATTTCCTTCCTGCTGAGAAGAATGTGGCAAAGGAGGAAGAAACCCGTTTAACAGTTTCCCATGATGACTACAGTCTCTGGTACAGCCTGACAGACAGGTAAAGTCTCCATTTTGGTTTCATGAGGTGTCGATGTTTTAGATGTTTAGACCCCATCAAGTATGCAACATGAAATGAACTAAATAAAAAAATCTGCTCTACGTCTTAAGTCATCAAAGTGATACCGAAGAGACAACTTTCCGGCCGTGCTGTACCTGTCAGGCCCACCTTGTCTGGACAAGACCTCGCTTTGGAGAACTGAACGATGAGCAGAGAACTGAGAGTTACGTGAGCGCACTACGCAATGTGAGTTGAACTGATAGAATCAAGCTTTCTGATTGGATGCTATGAATGATTGAGAGGCGCTCACCGTTCGATGCGCGTGCATGTGTCCTCGCAGATTCTGAAACCAGACAGTGTTTGTTTAGCAGTCAGTGATGGAAGCCTGTTACCCATCTTTGCACATCTGCTTGGAGCTAGGAAGGTATCTTCAGTATTTTATTTTATTCGCATCTTTCTTTATTCCACTCATTTAATAATCCACAGTAAATTAATACTTCACTTTATGTACCAATTCAGGTGTTTAGTTTGGAAAACTCTGCAATGGCAAGACAAGTGATTGATCAGGTAAAGTTTTAATTCCCGATATACCCAAAAATGACATGTTTGTGCTATTTTAACACATTACGTATCAATTTAAAATATCATTGCTGTCCTTCCAGAAACTTGGATATCCAAATTAATTTTTTTAGGAAATGGAAGAAACACTGTACTTTTCAAAGTTGACAAGCACTTTTTAGTACTTTTATTGGTTAGATATTTGCAAAACTCTAACAAAAAGGGTGACTAATAATAGTGATTTATGGCAAAGCCCCCCCGCAAAATATGGAGAAGGACAGCAGCGATATATTGTGTGTTAAATAAAAGGGACAGCACAAAGGTAACTCTTTAGCATTCATGCAGGTGCTGCAAACAAATTCACTGAAGCATGCAGTGCAGATACTGGGAATCCGACCTGAGCAACTCTCTTTAAATGACTTGGAAGGAAATCAGGTACAAAAAACCTTAATGATGCTGTTGTGTATCTGTTTTCCACTTTTATTTTTTTTGAAGCCATGATAGGCCCTTTTCACAATGACGTCATTTAAATTCCGCCTTCTCGCAAAGCAGTGTATCATTACATCCGTTTTGCAACAAACAAGAAGAAAAAGAACTACCTCTGTTTTGCGGTCGTGCTGGAACTTAACAACAGTGACAGAACACTTATTCAAGTACTTATCATATCTTCTTCGCCAACACAAAAGGAAAACAAAACACTTACCTTCATAATCAAACAGGTACTGTTCAACAAAGTATTTGTATCCTTTATCTAGCTTTGATCTTGTCATAAGAAAATTCTCTGCAAGATGTTGTACATCATCTAGCCGTATTTGTGGCAGCTGTGCAAGGGACTTGGTAAACTCCATTCTGAGGCGCTACCGGAAGTAACGATACACTGCTTCGCGGCAGAACGGAAGATGCGTGACGTCGTGTGAAAAGGGCCTAATGTCTTATGATCTTATGTTTTGTGTCTTTTTCAGATATCAGTGCTATTGGGCGAGCCGTACTTCGGCACCAGTTTGCTTCCCTGGCATTCCCTGTTCTTCTGGTACTGCCGCACTGCCGTGGCACAGCTCCTCCACCCAAATGCAACTATACTGCCCTCTGCTGGCACGCTTTACATAGTTGCGGTTGAATTCCAGGTAAGTTATTTATTTTGCTTGTCTTATTCTTCAAGTGATTGTAATTCTGGATTTAAACGTTTTGAGTTCTTTAAACTCTTAGGATCTGTGGAGAATCAGAGCTCCCTGTGGTACCTGTGAGGGTTTTGATGTCAGTCCCATGGACGAGATGATTCAGGTACAAGCTCTTCTTCTTCAGACCTACATCTTATTCATGGTTTTTTGGAATGAGCCTTCCCATTTCAGCTTTGAAAATTTTGCTTGAAAGTTGAAATAGTAATGAAATTGCAATGATCCACCCTTAGCGATCTTTGGATTTCCGTGAGTCTTGGGAGGCAGAACCACACCCCCTTTGGGAATACCCTTGTCGTGCCCTTGCCAAGCCACGTCCGGTCATGACATTTGACTTTACGCAATGTGTTCCAGAGCAACCAATCAACAAACAGGGAACTGTGCCATTCACAAGGTAATATAAACACAATAATTTACACAAATAAGCTTGTTTAGAAGTTATATTAACTGAGGATGTTGCAGGAGAGGATGTTGCCATGGTGTTGTTCTCTGGATGGAGTATCAGCTGACGGATGACATCACTGTAAGCATGGGCCTGACCAAACCAGTCAACGAAGAGGTACTTGTTAAATATTGTTGTCTATAAGTCAAACAGTATCGTAGAAACCAACGTTCTGTCATTCTGAGATGATACAGTAATAAATCTGACCGTCTCATGCGTTTTTATCAGGGGGCTTGTGAATGGAACCCACATCGAAAACAAGGAGTCTTTTTCTTCAGATCAGCGCTTGAAATTTCTGGGGACGAAAGGGAAGATCTTTCATACAGTTTAACCTTTGAACCTCATATCGGTGACATCAAAATGGACTTCTCTGTCACCAAGCCTTGACCAATGGACTCTAGTCAACTGTCATAAGTTTACATTTGGTTTTTAAAGATTATCCAAAGAATTTCAAATACTGTGAACTTTTTTCAAGAGCTGACTGCTGTTTTTACCCTTGCTGTAATGTTCCTTTATCTACAGTCATAGACCTCCAGTAACCTTACACGGTTTGCAGTGCGAACAGATTGAGGTTATTACATTATATGTGCTTACATTCATACTCATAGTTTAGTATATGAAAGCAGTGGTGTGTAAAGTAGCTATAAACATGAAATATGTACTCTTGCAGTGTTGAACAGTAAGGCAAAAGTCCAGGTATTATTTTACATTTCATTTCATTTCAAAAGAATTACTTTATACACATTGAAAATACAATTTCAAATAAACAGAAGATTCACTTCTAAATTAAGCTTTTTTTTTTTAAGTCAAATGATCTCAAGATGTTCAATGGTCTGATCTGGATATTTCAAACTATTTAGCACATTTGAAGTAATATAATTGCTTGAATTTGAGATTTAAAACCAAACAGTGCTTTCAAATTCATAGGATTCCACTTTAGTGTATTCAATTAGTAGAATTAACATCATAAGATACGTCTATTGAAATGAATTCATGCACTGATATTGCAGAAAAATAATGGAATGTAAATAAGTCCTACAATTTGTTTCTATGTATCCGCTACGTCAGCGTTGGCCAACAAAACCTTCTCCCCGGGTTTAAAGGCAGGCATGCCTAAATATGGGCAGCTGGCACATCGGAAGGCATCTCCCAAATAACACTGAGGACAAAATGAAAGACACGAGTCTTAATCTATACAACAAACCTGAATTATGCAAAAGATTTATATATCTTTTACTTCGATCACTTTGTTCGAGATACTTACACTTCCACAGGCTGATTTAGGCAAACTGGCTTTCTGGGCAGCTTTGCTATCCTGTTCCAATTCCTCAGCCAGACCACAAGTGCTACACACAGAAAGCAAACATCATGTTCATAGATACACACCCGTCTGATGTTATTTATATTATCAATACCTTAACAGCATGTCTAACAATCAAAGCATGTAGCAGGCAACCAAATGTGTTGCTTAAGTTAGCTTTGTGGTACTCACCAATTCTTGCAAGCTTTCTTTTTCTTGTTTGAATCCTCCCCGCAGGACATCTTGAGAGAGGTTGGGTCAGGCTTCTTCAGGTCATCTGCGTCCAGAAGAGTGTCTGAATCTACCAAATCCTGAAATGTCCAATTGGTGAATAAGTCAAGACGGACGATTACCAGACATCATCAGACACGTACATAAACTGAGCGTAACGTACCACATCATCATCGTCCATATCATTGGCTGACAGAGTCCACATTTTAGCCGTGCTTGGATCAAGAGCTGGCTTCTCTAAAGAAACAAAACAACAATACAATATCGTCCTATCAACAGCTAGAATAAATGTTTCAACACTAAGAACCACAAACCTGCTGTGGTGGCTTTTTTGCCAAAGGAGAGTTTCAGCTGTGTGGAGGACCCGACCTCAAAGTTGGGTTTAGATGCAGTTATGCGCACCCGTGAAAGAGCGTTTCCTTTGAAACCTGTACGCTCCTTTATGGCTGCGGTTGCTTCTGGGCTCAGAGACTCCGTTTTAATCTGTGTCAAGTAAACATGCAGTTTAACATCATATAAAAACTTTGAATCTTGTTTATTGAGATACTGACCTCTGTGACGGACACCAGGCCAGACAGTTTCAAAGCTGACATCAACTTCCCAGCAGTTCTTACACCATTTTCCTCAGAACCTGAGGAAGAAAAACATCACCATGTGTACCAATTTGTCGCATTTTAGGATGCTGTATAATGTACTTCACTAACCTGAAACTGGCTCTTCTAGCACAAGTTTCCCACCCGGTTTCATCACTTTGGCGATCTCTGCCAACAGTTCAGAGCTGTGGATTGAGGAGCTGTCCGTCAGAAGGCCTGAGAGAACCCATTCGTAACTTGACTCTGAATGAGAAACTAAAACAGACAACACGAGCACTTAACATCCATGTATTTATCCATGTTTCATTATAGACACCGATTTGATGGTTTACATCTAAATGAATGTAAACCATCAAATTGTGCAAATAATAAACTTTCACACTCACAAAGATGTAGTCTCTCCATATTTTCTAAAGACACTAGACTCTGGTTGCCAACAATGGAGCCGATACTCTCAGCAAAGTCTTTCAGCGTGGTGGGAGATGATGGTTGGCTCCAGATCAGCAGCACCTTGTCCCCCTCTTTCAGTCCAAGGTCTGCCATGATCTACTGTATGAAAAAAAGAAGATAAGTGTCAAAAGCAGTTCAATAACTGACTATTTCATAATCAAATTGTAAGAAGGCGCACATGGAGTTTAAAATCTTATCTACTCGATTTTGACCTATGCTGTTCCAGATACACTTGCCTAAAGCAAACATTGTGTGAATTGATAAAACTCAAAATACACCCACCAAAACTTGAGCTACCCTTATGAAACTTATCAAAGGTTTTACTTGTATTTGTATTAAAACGTATGCTAATTGTAATCAAAACGTGGTTACTACAGTTCTCCTTAACCATGGATAGTTTTCCTAAGGGTAACGTAAATGTAAATTTGCTATCGAGTATTTTATTTCTGGCCTGTATTGGAATGTGAATCTGCTGCATCATTATGACGAGGCAGATCTTACAAAGCAATGTAAACAAACAGCACTATTTGGCGGAGACCTGAGTCACCTTTCACAGATCACAGAAGCGTTCAAACGTGTTAATAATGAACAAATTAACATTTGATATCAAATAAGACTACTACAGTCACACATAAACGTTCTGTAAAAAAGATTTCCAGCACTCCGACCTGTTTATGTTGTCCCTGAAATGCGCACACCGGCTACTTTACACCGATCGCAATGTTACGCAGCGCAGGTTGTGACTGTATGCGTCGCGTTGAGATGATCTCAAAAACTCAAAATGGGCGGAGCGTAGCGGACCAGAAACAGCCAATCACGTGTTACCAGTTACTTTTCTCAGCGCTGATGGAGGTGGACCAATCACAGTCGTGCCAACAACCATCACAGAAATTCCTAAGAATTGTATGATAGGGAACTGTACTGAATTTAAGTGAGATAGAATGGTCTGTGTGGACATCAACTGGCAATGTATTGTCTTCTAATGTGGGCTGTTAAATGGGGAATGAGAACCAACACCGTTAAATACTACCAGGAATAATTTGTATTTGTTACTTTGTACGTTTTTCAGCGTGGGTTTGTGACACGAGAGCCTCGACTTTCTGGGCCACCAAGCGCCCCCCGTTGACACAAAGCTGTTATGACATCCCTGTTAGCCAGCAGCATTCGCTACCCAATGCGTTATATTACCGCAGCGCTCGTTCGCTGTCGTCGGATATGGCGGCGCTGATCAGAGGACTGAACGCTGGGAAGGCCTTACGGGCTCTCGGCAGCGGTAAGCGGAGGCATGAGAGATATCGGCGGGGTTGTTTTGTTCTTCTAGTTCACGATCCCCCTCCTTTTTTATACGCTGACAGTAGTAGCGCGTGACAACAGTCGAGGGTCTTTACGTAACCATGTCAATAGTTCTGCCTGCTTCGAGTTGGTGGCAAATGTAACTGTGCGTGCATGTCAGCAGGGTATGTATGTGACAAGGTGATAATGAAGGGCAGAACTGAGTGAAAGAGATGAAAGGTGCAAATGATAATCCCTGTTATTTAAAGGGGGTGTGATTCGGCCGAATAAAGAGATACTGAGTGTGATAAACATCAACTATATGAAATAAAACAAAGCTGGTGTTTATACAGGCACGCACGCACATACTACTATGCAATTACGTTGCAGCAAGTTTAAGGGATAGTTCACCCTAAAGTAAAAAAAATCTGACATCGTTTATTCACCCACCATTATGTGCAAACACAAAAGAAGATATTTTGAGAAATGTCTCAGTGGTTTTTGTTTCCATACAATGGAGGTCGATGTTTGGTTTGGTTACCGATGTTCTTCAAAATAACTGTTCTGCAGAACAAAGCCATACAGGGTTGGAATAACATGGAGGGTCAGGAAATAATGAATTTTCATCTTTACATGAACTATCGATTAAGACTTTACCAATTTTTTTCAATTGATCCTTTGGAAAGCTGGAAATATTGGCATGCTAAACTATCGATAAATATCAGTGACCGGTTGCATAAAGCACCTTAAGTGTAATTTTCCCTTAAGTGTGCCCTTAAATATACCTTAAATTTTACTTATTCTCCTATTGTCTTTGATAAAGGGAATCACCCCTTAAGTGTAATACTCAACCTGGCCCTTAGTTTATTACTGTTTACTGTATAACTGTTACACTTATGATACTATAATACTGAATGTACTTCACATATAAAAATGCATGCTTGTTATTGTTTTAGTGAACGTTTCGATATGTTCTGGTCATGTTTTGTGATTTTAATAAGCTTTATTTTATTTCATGTTAAAAGAATAGTTGACCTTGAAAATGAAAATGCTGTCATCATTTACTTCCCTTGTTGTCATTGTAAACAAGTGTGATTTTCTTTCTTCTCAATACACAAAAGAAGATATTTTGAAAAATGTTGGAAACTAAAAACCGTTGGTTCCCATTAACTTCCATTGTATGGACACAAAACCAATGAAAGTCTATAGGGACCAATTGTTTTCTGTTACCGACATTTTTCAAAATAGCTTTGTGTTCTGCAGAAGAAAGAAAGTCATACATGTTCTAAATGACAAGAGAAGAGGTCATGTAAATAATATCAGAATTTTCATTTCGAAGGTGAACAATTCCTTTAATTCTGTTCAATGCATCCCTGCAGTTGCCGTTCAAGCCAAACTCAGTTCGCAGTGCAATCCTTTGAGACGTGGAATCCATCGTGCGGCAGTGCTGAGACTGGCAGATGACTTTAAAGATAAATCTGCATCACCTCCGTCCTACCATGAGGTCCACACAGCTGGAGAGAGTTCATCCTCTTCAACACAGGGAGACTTTTCTAACACAGCTGCTGGACAGGAAGACGGCCAGCCAAACACCAGGTTAAATCCCCCCTCCTTCAAACTCTTGCCAAAAACTAATATATATTCATTCTGCATGGATTGTGATTCCCAACAACCTTGTAGTTGTACTTTATCCAACCTAGTGCATTTTGTGTCTGAAGTTATCAGGATCAGAGCGGTGAGCACGGTGAAGACTACGAAACGGAAGAACAGCTCCAAGTTCGCATACTGACGGCATCGCTGGAGTTTGTTCCGCAGCACGGCTGGTCTGTGGAGGCCATTGCAGCTGGAGCAGAGGTTTGGAAAAAAGCGATGATGTTTATGTATTGAATCTAAATGTTATTTAACAAAATAATAGAAATATTCTGTTGATTTAGACACTTAGCCTGTCAGCAGCATCCGCTGGGATGTTCAACAATGGAGCAGGAGACTTGGTTTTGCATTTTATTGCACAGTGCAATAGTCAACTCACAGAGACGCTCGCAGAACAGCAGAACCAGATCCAACTCGGCCAAGCTGAGTGAGTTGAATGATTTATATTATCACTGCCTGATTTATTTAGATTCATCAATTTGGAGGATATGATAAATCTATGCTTTATGTGAAATCAAGCTTTTAAATATTAAATGTTATAGTTTAAGGTGGAAAGTTTTTAAAACTTCCGTGTAAAAAGTAATCGGTAAATATGATATAATAGTATGCCATTCTATTATATTAGGCCAAAGAAAACAGCAGAGTTTCTGAGAGATGCAGTTGAACTGAGATTGCGGATGTTGATACCTTACATTGACACATGGCCTCAGGTATCAGCCACCTTAAAAAACCTTTCTCAATCCTGAAACCTGAATATTATTATTAATCAAATCGCACTGCTAGCAGATCATCTTTTAGTTTATTTATGTGCACTTTATGTACTGATAGAAAATGATGAATGTCATGTTTATATCTTTCCTGGCTTCATAGGCCATGAGCATCCTGCTACTGCCCCACAACATCCCCGACAGCCTGAAGCACCTGTCCACGATGGTGGATGACATCTGGTACTACGCAGGCGATCGCTCAACAGACGTGAGGGACTCCTTTGATCCAAAATCAACATCCCCTCTTCTCTTCATCTCCCCCTTTCAGCCCCTGCTTATGTTGTGCCACCTACTTGCTCTCACTCAGCTTCTTTTCATTCCCTTTTTAAAATGCAAAAGAATTTTAACCAAACATTTGCATAATTCAATTTGATCATTTTGGTTCCTCAAGCTGCAGTGTGCCATTCCCTGCCCTAAATACATGACATTTGTAGTGTTGTGGTTGGTTTGACCAATCTTTGTGTCTCTCAGATGAAATGGTACACCCGGCGGGCGGCACTAACTGGCATCTACAACACCACTGAGCTAGTGATGGTGCAAGACTCGTCTCTTGACTTTGAGGAGACCTGGGCCTTCCTCGACAATCGTATAAAAGATGTAGTCAACATGGCCAACACAGCTAAACAGGTGTTATTGCTTTTCTACTTTCCATAACCATTAAAAGACGAGGGGGTTGGTTTGGCAAAAATGCAGTAATATGTTCAATCGTTTTTGTTTGGTCTAGGTCCAAGCCACAGGAGAAGCAGTGGTCCAAGGACTCATGGGCGCTGCAATTACAGTAAACACAATATCATTTTAGAAAATGCTTTAACCAATACATTTAACGGATGGATTTGGTTTTGGATCTATGGTTTGGAATATTAAACAGTTTGGTTATAGTGATGTGTTAACACGCATTACTTTGTTTTTCCGACAGCTGAAGAACCTAACAGGGATGAACCAGAGACGATGAGTCTATCTCTGCAGTCGCCTTTTGTCATCCTTTCGTCTCAGTTTCTACTCACTGACCCCTCGGGCCCGCAGCACAAATGTCTGACAACTCATTTAACAGCTCTAGATTAACAAAGCAAAATGAAATAATCACAATGACAGCAGTGGTTAGTTCTTATACAGGCACTGGTCTTTTATCACACACTAGGGACTTTTAAGTTGGTTCCGTGCCATACAGACATCAGTTTGTCAACCAGAGTACAAGGAGGATCCAGTTTTCCTTTCAGACATTTTTTTTCTTCGTCTGCAGTCATTTTCTCTCTCTGTATAAAAAAAGAAATACAAATGTACAATGTATTTGAGAATCTTATGTTCATACGGTTTGTGTCCCCCGTTAAAAGAAATAAAAGTTTACCTATTTACTGAGCATTGTCCAGTTACAGACTTGTCATTAGTTTAGTAACACTTAGGCTTCACATATATTAAACCTTAAAAATGACCGATACATTTCCTTTCAACAAACACAATTCATTGTTGTACTACAATAAAAAAGTACTCAGATTTCAAACGGTTATACTTATACAGGTATTAAATAATTAATTTACTCGGGTACATACATAGGTTACTTGAAACAACGGTGTGGTATTACCACGCTTTCCCACACGGGACTTTTACTCTACGTTGAGTTGTCAGCGCCAATGACGACTTTTATTATGAAGAATCGCAGCGTGACCCGGAGGCTAATGGAATGAGAGTTGCAGTAGCCAATCACATCTTTTCAATGTGTTATTGTGCTGGAAAGCGCTCGCTGTAGCGAATGAACCATCAGTCCATTCATATAGCACGTAGCTAATTGATTTATTTCTAAATTTACAATCTACAGTTTATATTCACTATGCCGTATGCCAACCAGCCTACGGTTAAAATCACAGAGCTATCGGACGAGAATGTGAAGTTTGTGATCGAAAACACCGATCTTGCGTGAGTAATATGAAATACATCACTAACGTTAACTTGCACCATAGAATCAACGTTACTCGTTTGATTAAATCAAACGCGTTATGTTTATTATTTGTAAATACATGTTTGTTATGTAATCTATTTCTGGGCTTTCCTAGTTATTTGCTTCTATACATATGCAGTAAAATAGAGAATAGCAGTGCTAACGTTATATGCTTTCATAGTAATGCTAACTAATAGTACTATCGTTTTATATTACACTAATTTATTTATATTTGATAACCAACGTTAGTGTAAGATTACAGCTATACGCTGTTCAATGCAAGAATATCGTGTTATTATCTGATACCATAAATGCAATATTTGATGTTTCAGGGTGGCAAACTCTATTCGACGAGTGTTTATGTCTGAGGTTCCAACCATCGGTAAGAATCAAACCATCTCAGATTTTTTTTGCAAAGTTGAACATTTTAACTATTAAACGTGTTCATGGAGTTCACCTCCAACTAATGTGCATTATTACACGGCTCGTTGAATGCTTCATTCTGATTGGCCAGTCGCGACTAGGGCTGTTCGATTCTGAATTTTGTGGAGTCGATTCCGATTCAAATTCCGGGTTTCCGATTCCCGGCTGCTGTTTTCGATTCCCCGTTTTACCACAGATTTGTATTTGTTATTAAAAACTGTACACATTTTAATGCAATACAATTTTCTAAGCTGTCACTTTTTACATGTATTAATTGTTTATTGTTTCTATAACAAAAACCAAATGTTTCGATCTTGTCCTGCAATTCCAATGTATCATTAATAATATCATTAATAATCTTTCTCCGTTTTTTTATTTACTTGCTGTTAAAGCACAGGTCAAATTACTATTAACTATTTTAAAAGTTATTCAGCAGTGTACACAAAAATAAGTAGTGCAGACAGGGGTTAAGAAAGTTCTGTCCAGCTTTAAACAGACGTCCGAGTAAATATGTTGTGAGACTGTGCTTTATATACATGTATATATTCTCTTCACACACATACTGAGCTGCACGGTACAGAGTAATTTGTTAAATGTGGAGACATGTTATTGTATCTGCATTGTGTGTGTAAACAAAGCTTTTGCTTTTATACATGCAGAATATTTGATGTCATTTCACAGCTCTACACTTCATCCATCAGTTTTTTCTAAAGTCTGTACTGTTTTAGACAAGAAACTAATGTGATTTAGTTGACCAATGACATCAGCTAAGGAATGACTCTCGATTCTAAACGACTTGGAATTGAGGAATCGATTATTTTTGGAATCGATTCCCAGCCCTAGTCGTGACATTTGCAGGCTCCTTATTCCCAGATAACAACCTCTTAAAACTAACAACACACGGTAACCCGGATGCAGCAAATCGTTATGACAGGTTTTTTTTCACAAATTAAATATAATTATGTCTTTTAATCAAATATATGACATTATATTTACAAATGATTCAACCAATTTGCCTGTTCGTGACATTTAAAGGTCGTTTCTTAACTTAAAACCGAAAGTAAATGGCTTTACCTCACGGAGGGTCTGCAATCAGGAAAAATGTATTTCAAATTCACGTTTCATGTCCAGTTTTTCTCATGTGTCAACCAGCTGTGTAATAATCGGGATAATGTACAAGCAGCCGGCTGTATCGCGAAATAAGCCACTTCAGTCTGATGCAAGACCTGCTCACACTGTCAGGGCTTATTTCTGCGATAACAACCGGCTGCCTGTACATTATCTCTTACTTATCTTCCAGCTATTGATTGGGTCCAAATCGATGCCAACTCATCTGTTCTGCACGACGAGTTTATTGCTCACAGAGTGGGTGCGTAAATCATCGTCCACATGATAATTAAAAAATATGGACTTATAATAAAGGCTGATCTCTTTAAACAGTTATTCTTACCCTTAACAGGTTTAATTCCTCTCACAAGCGATGACATTGTCGACAAGATGCAATACTCACGAGTAAGCTTATTAATCCACAGCCTCAGGATGGTTTCCGTTTGTTTGTTTGTTCGCATTAATTGTATAAAATGACTGCAATTTATTTTGTTTACTTTTGTGTCGTATTAGGACTGCACGTGTGATGACTTTTGTCCAGAGTGCTCGGTTGAGCTTACACTGGATGTGAGATGTACAGAGGACCAGACACGACATGTGACCTCGCGAGATCTGCTGTCTAATAACCCCCGAGTCATCCCTGTATGTGCATTCTCCTCACTGGCTCATATAATAATTTTTTTATTACTTTAACGTCTTTCATTTCGTCTAAATTGTGCGTAGTTTTTACTTTATTTACGATGTTAATGTTTTCTTTTTGGTTATATTATATGTACAGGGTTGAATGCACTTTTTCAGTGTTCTGCTAATGCATTGTGTCTCATACTTCAGGTAACATCTAGAAGTCGAGACAATGATCCCAATGATTATGTAGAGCAAGACGGTAAGTCAGTTTTTCATAAACAATTTAATAAAAGAGTGGTGATATTTATGTAAACACTACAGTCACTTCATTGTATGGTTTTCATGTAGACATTCTGCTGGTAAAACTGCGGAAGGGTCAGGAGCTGCGTCTCAGAGCGTACGCGAAAAAGGGTTTCGGCAAGGAACACGCCAAATGGAATCCCACCGCGGGAGTGGCTTTCGAGTATGACCCCGACAATGCTCTGAGACACACGGTTTTCCCCCTCCCACAGGAATGGTATGATCCTTAATAGCTTGTCTTGATGTTGTGAACTCTAACTAATGTTCATTTAAGTATGGCCTATTTATGAACTAGCTGCATCACCCTCCTGTCAGACAACAAATGCAACAAACTCTGTAAAGCGCTTTGTATCTGAAAATGTGCTATAAATATAACTTGCATGCTATATTGCCTTAAAAATTCTATACATTTTATTTAATTCTCTACCTTTGTTTAATTCTCAGGCCTAAAAGTGAATATTCAGAAATTGAAGAGGACGGAGTTCAGGCTCCATATGACCCTAATGGCAAGCCAGAAAGGTAAGACCAAATAAACATTTATATTATATAAAGATATAAGCAGTATGTAAGTTAGTGTTCATTTTAACATCATAGATCTCACACTGTTGTTTTTCTCTACAGGTTCTATTACAACGTGGAGTCTTGTGGTTCGCTTCGGCCAGAGACCGTCGTCATGTCGGCTTTCGCTGTGCTAAAGAAGAAACTGAGCGATCTGCAGACTCAACTCAGTCACGAAATTCAAAGCGATGTTCTCACCATTAACTAAGTAGATAAAAATCCCAGTACTGCTTTTTTAGACGAACTATCAGGAACATGGCTCAAAAGAAAGATATATTTTTTCAGCTGTTATTTGTTGTCGCATCAAAGTGTCTACAGAATTCTCCAATAAATGCATAAACATGTTTTGTTGCATCATTTTGCACAATGCAGAAACGCCACTACCCCGTATGAACACCGGAGGGTGGAGTTCTTGAATCCTATGGAAGACACATTCCTCAATATATGGAAAGACAGCATGCATGGTTATGAGAGAGCATCAAACTGCATGCTTATAAGATGAGAAACAATTTATTTCAAACAAAACAAGCCCTGGAATGGATTTAACAAGTTCACATTAAACCAGCCCGAGATGAACTATGTAAACAAAACACATGGAAGGAACAGGAGCTACGTGAGTTCAACAACAGATTGTGCATTTGTATTTATTTATTTATTCCCGTAAATTTTGGTTTTGTCCATACATACGCATTGAGGCGTTTGAGGAAAGTGCAGTCACAAAACTTCTCTCTTTGATTTTAATCATGAATTCTACTTTGAGCACAAAATTACAGTAACATAGATCAAGTGAATGCATTCCTAACAGGAAGTGTGTGAGAGACAACTAATGAAAAATCATAGTCCGACTCGAATTAGACGGGACCTTCTGAAAACGTCTAGAAAATGCGTTTTCACTTCAGAATTCTGTTTACACACAATTCAGTGCCATGGCATTGGTTTAGTTCTGGTGGAAATGTTCGCAGAGATCATAGGGTGTAAGTGGTCTGAAAATATGTGCTCGTAGAAATCGTCAAGTACACACACACCACACAAATCTACATTTGAACTTCTTTCTTTAATTACATTGTCTAAAAGAAGCAGGTGACAGCCATAACCTCATTATTTTCATATCTTCTAATTCACTGAGACCTATGTATATGTAGATTTCTTTTCATTATATTATATACCGTACTGTGGAATACTGGCAAAGAAGGACCAAACAGTGTTCTTTAAGTTTTTGTGTATTGCTTTTTAACTGATACCACATAGATTTTTGGCACACCACATATCAGAGTTAAATGTCATAAAAATTTCATAAATATTTCTATAAATCTTTAAAATACTGTGCTGTTTCCTAAAATAAGATATATAGAGATGATAACTCTAAATCCTCTAAGGTCGAGAGAAAAGCAAACATATATATATATTTATATATATAATTTTTATTTCTGAATCTCTTCACTGCATACTTTGAACGTACGTTTGTTTCATTCACAGGCATTCTCGACACGTATCGGTTTCTCCTCAGTTCGGCCATTACCCACAGTGCTTCAAACTTAATACTGAAGGTGAAATGTGTAATGCTGGCTGTCTCTTCGTGTCTGATAAAATATGGTTCAACATTTATCACAAATATGAAAATGTACCCCCAGTCGTATTCCATACCTATGAAATATTGAAACAGCTGTGGGATTTCATCTAGAGTCCAATGATTTTAGAAAATCTTTGAGAATGGGAAAATTAATATTCTGATTAACTTTGAGATGATCTGAAGATGTTGTGGTGTGTCAAATTGTAACACAGATAGGCACACGTTGCAGTTACATAGATGAAATAAAAAACGTCATTCGAAAGCAAAAGCAAAACGTTTCCCGCTTCGATCAGAAGGACTGCAGAACATAAATAAAAATGACTTAAAGCACTTTGATTTGGAACTAGTTAAGTGAGTGTTTGCTTTGTTAACCCACTTGATGTTTGTTGAGGGAACTAAAGAAAACCCAGAAGAAATCAAATTTGAAACCTAATATTACTCAACAATTTACAGATATGAAGTCACATCCTGTATCAGTTACAATTGACGACATTGATATGTATAGATTAAGGAGGTTTCCTGTAGCGCTCTACACGATTCTTTATACCATCCAACAATCCGATCTAGCCAGTTATAGTTACGAAAGAAAGAAATACATAGATAAACCAAATGATTCAACTCATTAAGAAGGTGTCACATTTAAAGCAAAACTCAGAAGTGATTGTGTCAGCGTTCAACTCAAAGATGAACCGGTTAACAAAACAAGTCACTTTTTCTCAATAAAACCTCGATACTTCAGTTAAAACAGGCAACACTTTAATCTTGCGTGCTCCCGTGAAGACGTTGTTTTAGTTCCGTTATAAAACTGCTGGAAAATAATAGTGACTGGCAACACCGAGCAGCGCAACCGAGCGTTGATCGAAGGTACAAATAAAATGTCGGTGGGAATGCCTAGACCTCCTTACCATATGGAAGACACCTAATAGTAAACCACAATTCAAAAAGACCCAAGAAAAATTTGATCGTTCAGACAAACACCTAATGTAAGCGTATTCAAAGACTCAAAAGATTAAAGATGGTGGAGAGACCTGCTGCTTGCTACTGTTACGTTTGTTCGCACGTAGGGAGTATTGACCTTTGTGTTTCAAGCGACCCGTTCCTGGAACTGAGGGACATCTGAATGCCCGCCAATCGCGTCTCAGAGATTCGTGTACCTCCCGGTCAAAGGTGTAGGAGAAAAAGCAAGATATTTCATAGGCAGCTGATACATAGACAAAGGTTCCCTTTTTTCCTGAAGAAATATTCTCTGTAGAATTGTCTTAGCAAAGATAGAAAATGGATTCCCAGCTCTGCTGGTTTCAGTGCATTCGAAGGAGGCCAAAGTCCTGAAAAGCCAAAGGACAGTCAGCTCATATTTGTAGATTCCATACAGTGTGTTGGCTTCAATGTCCTTTCTGGTGCTGGAGCTCTTGGAACAGAAACGTAGGGAACCGCTTGTGCTTGCGCGGATATTCGAACGCTCGAGTTTCTTCAGGATGTGAGAGTTCCTAAAATCCACCGAAAAGCATGATAGGACAACGAAGTTTCAAAATTATTGAACCAAAATAAGGGAAGAGGAAAACAAAGCTTATGAACAAGAAGCGCCGAGTCCAGGTAAGGATGTCTCACCCAGTCTCATCTATCCAAGAGTACTTTTAGCGCCCGTTCGATGTTCATTCTGTGGCCCACGCGCGTAACGCCCAAATCGATCAGATCCTCCTTTTGCAGGTTGGGCAGGTGGCTGCCCTCGATGTCGTTGTCCATAAAGGCGTCCCTGTGCTCGCCCAGGTTTAGGCTCTCCAGCCAGTCGGCCACATCCTGCTTGCTCCACATGAGGACGGGTTTGGAGGCGAACGGCTTATTCGAGGCGGCCTGGATGAGGGTGAGCGGAGAAGGCGAGCGGCTACGCCCTGTGCCCAGGCTGAGGGGTGGCGTAGGTAGACCAAAGACGTCCGTCATAGTTGGGGAAGTGACCGAGGTCGGGAGGGAAGAGGCACAACTGAGGCCGGAGTCCGGAGGGGACATGATCGGGCTTGGGGAGCGCTGATGGGGAGGCAGGCTCTCGGCCTGACGGCACAGCGACGGGGCAGGCACATTGGGGCCAGGCTGGGCAGTGAAGGTAATGGTGTTGTTCTGCTGTGTACCTGAGATGAGTGATACACCATCCTGATTTCTGCAAAGAGACAGATGAAAATAAGAGATTTACTCAAACAGTGTGTTTCAAATAGATTTCATTATGTTTTTGTAGCATTTACCCTTTTCAGATTTCAACCTTTTTTTTAAGTGTCACTTTCAAGGGATTTAATTATTAAAACATAGACCTCCTTATTACGACTTTGTTAAATTAGCTTTAAAGGTCAGGTCAATTTAGCTGAAATGTGAGTAAACCGAGTCCCTGTATACTAAAGTTTTATATGTTAGGCAAGCCATCACGCGGTGTACAAAATTGCCTCTGAATGATAATCACAAGTATACATTTTTGGTAACTTTTTTCAAAGCCATCAAAACATTCAAACAATACACTTTTATCTTTTGATTTTGTGCTTTCACCTAACAACCTAGTACAAAAACTAGGTCCAGGCCTTTATTTAAAAATATCTTACGAGCTGGTACAGACACTATGTACAATGTGAATAATTCACAACATCATAGTTGTATTTGTTTTTAGTATTTCTAATGTTTTTTCATAACCTATTGAAAGTTATAAGAACATGTGCTTCGATTGTCATGCAACAATAATGGTGCGTATAACGTTTTGGTGTGAAATTGAACCTGACATTTAGATTCATCTCATGTGCATGCATATGACTACATGAAAGTGCATTTAAAGTAGGACTATACTGTAGGTGGACTAGCTTTAAGGAGGCCATAGACGTCAGACTCTTTGACAATGTGGTGTCCTTCCCCTAGGTTTCTACATGTACTGTACACAAGGTGTGCTGTCCTAAATTTCTACTTTCATTTCCATCTGATTTAGAACAGCAGAACAACAATAAACAACACCTGAACCAACTAAACTGATACAATGAATAAATACCTTAAAAACTACACAGTGCTTGCTTTTATTTCCAACACAGATCTCAAGAACAATATGCAGATTCATATAACAGCCACGGAAAAATATTTTTCAGAAACAAAAATAAAGATTATTTACCATTTATAGGTATGTGTTAAGTGAAAATTATCATTTGTTTAATTATGTGAACTAATAACAAAGTTTCAAATAAAAATATTGTTTCGATTTGCATGTATTTGCAGAAAACGGTTAAGATAACAGAAAAGATACTGTAAAGAAACCTCATAGTTACATTTATTTCCGCGGCTGTAAATATATACACGCGCACGCGCACGCGCACGCACACACACACATACACATACACATACACATGCATACCCAGTGTACTAAACATAGATATCTGCTTGGTGTGTGAGTGCATTTTAGGGTCAGTGCTATGGTCTGTAAATAACAAAATCATTCAATAATGAATGAGACTTGGAAGCCGGGACAGAAAAGCGCTGCCTGCACAACATGGCAGCCATCGGCGTACACAAGCCTTGCACATACCCATACAGTCAATTACTGATGTTTTTGCAAAATAAACAAGACAGCATTATCTCATTATAAAATAGGAACTCTATAAAACCCAAATGGTTTCCGTCAATATGAAATATAATTTATAGCCATTTATGATACCGCTTTAGATAATCTGGAGATGTCTTGTGGGAGCAATTTTGATGATGTGATAACTAACTAACAAATGGACCATGCTGTAACATCACGCAAACACGCACGCACACACACATACACCTCCCCCCTCTGTGGTATGGTCTGTTCATCATCACACTGACGTTGCTCATCTCGTCCTCAAGGCTGTTCTCATTATTAGGTTGCTAGGCAACTCTTTCGTTCTCCGGCAGAGCACACACACTCATCTAAGAGCATCTACATGCACGCTTGTGATACAGGAAGAAAAAGAGGGCATACCTCGTTCCAAAGTGAGTCCTGGTTCCTGTCGGAGAGTCTAATGCTTCCCCTGGCTTTGGTGCTTGGTCCTTGTTCACATGCTGCAGAACTGAATTCATCTCCCCCATTCCAGGGGACTTGGCTTCAGGGCCATGGGGGCCTTTCATCTCCGGAGGGTCGCCCCATAGTTTTGAGGTTCGTTGCGTTGGAGTTTTCAAGGGTTCCGGCGGAATACTTCCAGGGGGCGGAGGTGGGACTGAGGAGGGAATTCTGAAAGAGCTGACGTTCTCCTCCGGCAAAGCGTCCTTGTAAAGTGCATTGCTCTTGATGGCAGGTTTGGGTTTTGGTTTGGACAGGATCTGAGCCCTGTCCACCAGAAAGGCTTGTCCATCTGCATAGACGGTGCAAGTGTCTAGGGTCTCACCTCCTTCAGAAGACAAGGTGGAGATGCTGGACACAGTGGAGATGGTGCTGGTGGTCTCCAGCTGAGGGTCGCCGCTGCTCCGGCTATCAACCTCGATGCCCGAGTCACTGATTTGTTCGTAGGGCTCCAATGGCCCTGGAGGGAAGCTAGGAGGCGTGCAGTTTGTAAGGACCGTTGGTCTTTTGATTTCTGAACCTAAAGTGGGATAGTATGGAGCGAGTGAAGGCCCTTTTGTGCCATTTGCTTTCTGTTTCAGAAGCTCAGCTATAGACTCCGCCTGGTCTTCGGGAATGTCGAAACTGTTGGCGAACTCCAGTGGGGGTGGCAGGGGTTCGGCAAACACAAACTCCTCATCAATGTCGACAGAGGCCAAGGGTGGTGGAGGAATGCCGAAGGGAAGCTTGACAGGCTCGTCCACTGAGCTAACAGTTATGATGGTCTTGCCATGCGGAGCAGCTGACAGCGGCTTGGGAGGACCGGGGTTGGCGGGAGCTGGCTGGTTGGGGTCGCGAAGCTCCCCGGGGGTGTTGTCGGGACTCCCCGCCTCATCTCTGTCGCCCTCAGACAAGCTGTTATCCTCTGATTTTACCCCATCTGTGGTGTGTACCATCAACAGACCAGCTGACTTCTGCTGCGAGGTATCCACAATGTCGATCAGCATGTTTTTCTTCTCCTCCGGCCTCTTCTCAGGCTTGCCCAGATCGAGCTGGTACTTGGATTCCGTCTCGTATTTGGACTCCGTCATCTGTCTGCGCAGGCCCCCGCGGGGTCGTCCCATGGTGGCGGTTCTTGAGAAGCCAACCTCCACATTTGGTCTAAGCTTAGTGTCGATGAAAAGTGGTTTATTGAGATCGAGTTTGGACAGGTCGCTCTTTAGCGGAAGAGGCTGTGATTGCTCCCTCATGGCTCTATCTCTGGCAGCTAACGCTAAAGCTAACGGGGAATTGGGATCTAGCGGTTTGCCTGTGACCGGGTGAACATAATTTCCACTTCCTGAGCTGTAGGTCTTGTGAGCAGGCAAACTGATTGGGCTGTGTCCTGTGCGTGTGTTCAATAGCTCCCGTACCATGGTAGGCTCAGGGCTGTTGAAGTCCGTCACATTGCCACCGCCTCTGGGAATGCTTAGCAGGGACGAGGGAGGTGCCATTAGCCTACGTAGCCGCTCATCACTGCTAAACATCCCCTCATCGATAGACTTTGAGTGTCGGAGACGTGGGGCCGGTGTAGGTGCCACGTCCTCGTCGCCTGCATCTGTGGACTTGAAAGACGGGGAGTTTCGATGAGCATCAAGCCTCTTCTCCCTGTCTCTGACTGCACCGGCAATTGCAGCTGCAAAAGGACTTCCTGGACCGTCGTCAGGACGCAGTTGCCCTGGGTGGTCCGGCGTGGTTGTCTCAATTTCCATACTGCTTCCCTGGCTGCTCTTCCCGCTGCTGCTGGTGGATGGCTCTTTAATTATTATGGTTGGAATCGGTATGGAGCACGTCTTCTCGGGACTGTCCTCCACGTTGGACTGTTTCACAAGCATCCCCTTCCTTCTGGCAGGCTTGTTGGGTACAAACAGTCCGGCATGACCTATCTTTCCCACATCCGAGTAAGGGTTCTCCGGGATATGGGCACGACGCATGTGAAGACTCTGCTGGGCTGTTGGACTGTGGTTGTACCCTTCAGATTCATACTGTTCGGGACTGTCTCTGTAAAACGTGCCCTGATCTCTCCACCCAGCCCCCTCACCTCTGTCAGGGGCTGTGCTGTTTGCATTAGGACTCTGAGAAGTAAAGCCTGGTCTGATGGTGCCGTATCCTCGACCAGCTGGGACAGGAGCATTATTATGAGGTGGAGATGGAGGAGAGATGGCTGGTGGGGGTGGAATATCTTCGGATGTGTCAGGCATTGAAAGGCTTCTTGTAAATTTCAACATTGGAGGAGTGAGGAACTGCTTCTCTTCTTCGGTTACTCCTAAAAATAAAATAAGAAGGAACAAATCAAAATACCAATCCTGGGGAAATGTGTAGAAGAATATTTGTTATGATAAGTATGATTAATAACATACCTATAGATGTTTGCCGTCGTATAGTTCCCTTTGGTACACCCAGGTAGGGAGCTCTAAGACTACTTGGCGGGAGCGGCAAGTCTACTGCTGTATCCTGACTATTGCAGAGAGACTGCAAAAAAGTATATAAAATCAGTACAGGGCTAACGTAATTATAAGAAATTCAGCTGTTTAAATTAAGATTAAAACCGCTTAGCTAATATTATTTCATCTAAACGAGACTGTAGGAATGAGAAGGTAAAACATATGCTAGCAACACTACAGAACTTAAGAAAAACCAATATAGCATGCATGGGCCAACACATTATCAGACTTGCGAAAAAGGTTATTACAGTTAGACTAAAACACAATTCTCAACAATGCCACGGGAGACCAGAACTCCAGGGGACATTAGCCATGGCACACTTACATTCATTTCAGGGCTGACGGCAAAACACTTGCTATTCGGACGTGGTTTGACCGTCGCAACCCGCACGTCGGCGTTTGAGTTGTCCCACGCGGGCTTCTGAGGGGGCACGACTTCATCCACTTTATCTGCAAGACAACATCGTCCCAAATTAGAAAGTAGAAAGGTACTTTAAAAGAAGCTCTGTATCAAATATTGCCAATGTCCTCAAACAAAATCCTCAGAGCAAGGATCTGAACCGAGCAAGAGAGGCAACAGAAATAGTTACAACGACAATATTCAAGGTTAAAGCCGTGCAAGCGCTTCCAGGTTCCGTTGGAGAAATCTTAGCACTTCTTTCAACGGCCACTGCGCAACATGCTAGCATTGATTTTAGACAGCTCCCATGCATGGGATGATTACTTAGTGTGACTTGAAATACAATCCTCTTCTTCAGACCCTCATTATCTGAAAGCTGATCATCTACACAGAAATGGAGGAAAGGGAAATTCAGAGTCTCATTTCCTAGCATAAAAGTCAAGACTGAATCTGGTAAGGTAACACACACACACAGTTTCACCTCAACATGACACAGTATAGATATATACACTCATGCCACTGGCCTACAATGTCAAATCCCGTCATTCCGCTAAAGCAATACAGATTTAAACAGAATAAAAAAATTAATAAAAGCTGACCGTTCAGGGGAACTTCTTGTCTAAACAAAACAGTTTAATTCTGAAATTGCAGAAAGAGTATGCATTTGTTTTGTTAGCTGTGGATTTATAATGACTCTCATGGATGAACACCAGGTTTCCGAGGCTGTTTTAAGGACACAGCAGGAGTACTTTGTAGCCAACCGCATTATATACACTAATGCTCAGAAAATATCTTCTTTGCGAAGACGCAGCAGTGTCTAAAAGAGTCGTATCTGTGCAGCAGTCGCACGTCCTCGCACTGCTGATCATTGCGAACTGTGCCAGTGGCGTTACGCTGAAAATACAGCATTACATTTTGCAGGTGAAATGTTTCTATATTAAACATATGCAGCATTATTTCCATGGCAATGCCTTGTTTCAAAGTGATTCAAAGCTGGAGAGGTTCCTCATTTGATGATAGTTATAAAGTTGTTTTTTCAATGGTGGAATTATTTTTAAAAACGTCCAGCTTTAGCTTTTTATCGTTCTTGTCTTGGATTCTGAATGTTGGTATTTGAAGTGAAATTCATGGCTCTTGCGTTCTCAAGCATATCCTTTTTAATAGAGGGCAGGCTTTTGAATAATACATTCCTACATTGCACTTTTGAAGATCTGTGTGGTCAATGAGTAAAGCTAAAAGCGTTTTACAGTGTAAACACATTTCTTCTGTTTTCAATTCCACCGAACCATTTGGATTATTCAAGAGAATTGTGCATTTCTTGCACAAAATAATTTTCACAGAATCATATCAAAAATCTTAAATGTACAAAAGGTTAAGTGACAGTAAAAAAAGAAGAACAAAAAGTAAATACTCACTACTTTTACTAAGTGGAGGTGAACATTTTTTAACAGTGCTTAGGGAAGACTCACCCTTTTTTTTCCTCAAAGTGGCTTTAACATAAAAGAACAATTCAGCTTTATTCAAGAATGAAATTCATATCATTTCCAGATAACATAAGGAGGAGAACCAAAGTTTGGATCACACTGTATTCCTCCATATGGCATAGACCTGTGCATACCGTAATGCCATCAGACGGAAAACCAAACTTTCAGAACGACAAATCCATGCAGTTAGTTAACTTTCCAGTGGCACTCAACAAGACATGACAGGTAAAACCCCAACAGAGCAAGGTAACAAAAAAGACAATTTCTGACACTTGTTAACACTTGTTCAATACTGCTTACCCAGTGTGCCGTGGTTTAATTATCAAAAAATAAATCAGCATGACGCTTTAAACCTTATTTAGCTGTGGTCACTTTGTGCAAAAAAAATCCTTCACCATCCAACAAGAAACTTCTTAAGAGAAATATGTCATGCTTTAAGAGTGAATGTGTTATCAATGGTGGAGGCATTTGGGGCACAGCATATGAGACCATATATATTTGTCAAACTACACACTCAATGTCCATATAATCACTAATACAAATCTCTGCGAATACGAACAACAAAGGCACATGCACGTCAGGGAAGCACAACAACAAAATTTGTATGAAAGTAAGCGTCGTAATAAAATGCATCATACCTTTATCCACTTTTGGTACAGCATGCAGGAAAACAAAATAACATCAAAGTTCATTTAATAATGAACGATGGCTGTAGAACAACAAAGAAAATTCCCAAGTTAAAAACATTCTTATGGTCTGTTCACACAAGACGCATTCTTAACTTCTTAACTTTGAAAGAACTGTCTTTAACTTATGCCGTCATGCAAACACAAAATGTCCTAAAAACAGTTCAGCACTCATGGGACGAGATGCTAAAAAAACCTCAATCCAATAGAACAGATGCGAGCGAGAATGCGCCCTGCATGTGTGAACGACCTGGTCAAATGCAATAAATGACACTAAATTGGATGAGATGTGACGTTTGCATCTGTATGGCGTGGCTGGGCTTACCTAGGTCTTCTAGCTCTGAGGTCATAGATTTTGAACGCATGGACAGGGCTGTGGAGGGAGCCCTCCGTGGTGGCGGAGGCGCTACAGCGATAAACAGACAGATAATACAGCAGGTACAGTAGACGCTTTGTATACAAAAATACCCAATTAAAGCTGCTGATACTTTTGAAAGTAAAGATCGTTGTAAAACCCTTTAAAATCTAAAATGAGCAGTGTTAGTAAAATGATTAGTATAACTAACATGGAAAAGCAATGGTTAGATTTTTTACATGACTAGTTATGATTTGCTTCATGTTCACATGTTAAATCGTTTACTTATTTATATCGTTAAATGAAGGCAAGCCTTCTACCTTTCTTTCGAGCTGTGTCTTCAGGGTCCAGATTTCGACTGACAGTCACAACCTTGATGATTAAGTGGTTGCCGCCATGACGGATCATGTTGACTACTTGTTTGTGGCCCACTTTGACAACATTATCCTGGTTCACCTACAAAAAGAGGAACAATTAAACATTAGAGAAACACAGAAAATGTACAAAACACACCTACTGTATGCTTACAAACAAACTTCAGGTTTGTGTGGCACTTGGCAATACCATAAAACAAGCATCAACCCTCAAGTTACACTACCAGCACCACCATATCATCCATTAAAGGCCACAATCAAAACGTTATTTATCTCTCTATTGACTTATTGACACCACTGATTTACAAGCAATAAATGAAACACAAAGCCATTATTTTGTCCTTATATTGTTTTAATCTTCCTAAATGTTTCTCATATATTCTGCAAATGGTCACTACACCAGAGAGAGCCGTCATCCGAATGGCATAAGTGGGCAGTAAATCTGATTGCGTGTAAATGTTTAAGTGGGATATTAAATCTGCCACAGAGCCGTTACTGTCGACTTCAACTGCATACAGCTAAAGCAGAAACGATTTTCCTGTTCTGCTAACGGTTGATGTATGGGCAACATTCATCACCAGACGTTTTTCATAATCTTTTTTCAAGCGGGGTGTAAAGTCCAATGACTCCAACTGCACTTTCATTTAAAATGACATACTCTGAGGGGGAATTACACACCTTTTCTCGTTCATACTGCATGAAAGCGGAACACAAACTCCTACAACTATTTCAAGAGGCTCTACAATATTATTTTTGGAAATTAGTTATCAAAAATCGCAGAATGTTGTACTGCAAACAATGTCTTCTGAAGAAAATGTAATCCATGCCAAGCACTACTAATGATAATCAGATGTTAATATGCTCTGCTATACGTATAAACATAAGGTCTAATTAGAAGCAATGCAGACTAAGGACAAATGAGAGATGCGCATCTGTTTCTATGCCTTTTCTTAAGCAAAACAAGAAACACTTGTACTATAAAACCGATCAGCCGAGAGAAATGAGAGATACAGGTTTGGGAGAGATTTTTAAGTATGCCTTTTACCGAAGAAAAGGTTACGTGAATAAGCTTGGGTAACCTAGGAAACAGCCGAGAGAGCTGAAGTCGTCTTCATGACGAAGAGAGCTGAGCTGCCCCTTTATTCCATCGTGTGTGTTTTGTGTGATTCATAAATGCTGTTTGTGTGACGGGGAGCAAGATAATATAAGTGTGTGTTTAAGAGAGAGGTTGCCATTGTTCTAATTGAATAAAATGAGCCGAACACGAATTAAAAAGCAAGCTGGAATCATTGTGGGATATGGCGTGAAAGGCCCAAATGGAGAGGCAGGTAAAAGATTACAGCTTGCGACGGTTGTCGTCTTCCTCTTTGCAGCATCTCTCCTCTCCTGCACATTCCAAAAAATGTATAAGAGGACCAAATCAGAGCACGGCCTTATGACATATTTTGTACATTTACAAAGAAAATCTAGAAAATTGAGAGAAATAAATTGCGATGCGAGTGTGGTGTGGAAGGAGGGTGGAAGCCAACAGAAATTTCCCAGCATTCGCACTGACCTCTAGTCTCTCAGTGGGTCGCAGGTTGGTAATGAGATTTGGGCTCATTTAGGAAGTACTGGAACCAGATGTAGATAAAGCTCACAAAACAGCGCAATCTCACCATGGCCACTTCATCTCGATAATCTCATTATGCTGGACTCGAGCCAAATCCTGTGAAGCTGAGCCATCAGGACCACAACCAGGACATGAAAGGTTTACTCAACCTTATTTATGCTTTTCAACCACAGTTGACTCTCTTTAGTGAAACACAAATGCAAAAATTCGGAAAGATGTACAAGTACATTGTACATCCAGAGACAACGGATGTTGGGATTCCCACTCTAAACAACAAGAACTGTCAATTGAATGCATTAAAGTGTAATTAATCATATAAAAAATGAGGACAAGGGCCGGTATGGTATTCTGATGGGATGAAAACCTTGAGCCAAAATTTCACGGTATGGCGGTATTACGGATACAGCTCCAAAATGTGGTCTTTTAAACAGACGTGCAAACTCGGAAGAGGTGAAGAAGGTGACAGCCGCTGTCACTGGCTGGAGGAATTGTCATTTTATTTTTTCAAGTACACCACATGACACCTATGGAGCAGAAGCTAATCACATGACAATACTTTTGAGCTACAGGAAAAAGTGAAAAAAGCAGATACAAGCAATATAAAAGTAATCCGCGCGGCTCATTACGACATATTAATGTATTATGAAGCGAATTGATCGGTCTCTAAAATAATGATTAAATATAATCTGTAAATTACAGCTTCTGCGACTGAAACTTTGGACGAATATCAATCGCACCCAGTGCCGTACTCACATAGAAGGGCAGAGCTCTAGAAGTACAAAAAAGACGACGCTGTTATCTTAATTCTGGTTGGCCTAAAAAATACAGGTGCTGGACGAAAGAGGTATCAGATGCTCGAAAGTGGACGCTAACATCCCACGATCAAAAAACTTTTCACATATTCACATAAATTACCTATTTTTGATTCAAAACGGCGAATTTCGCTGGTTTGCTGGTATGCTTCAATGTCTGGGTAAAAACATTGAACACAATATATTTTATTTTAAGCAACACAAAATATTTGGAACAGTAGTAAACATGTACAGTATTGAAAGTATTCAAGTTAAATCAGTTGTTCCCAAACCTTTTAAAAGCATGGCACCCCTTTCTAATCTTCTTTACATGCATTTCTAGTAATTAAACTTACATGCATACAATAAATTAAATGCAGATGAGCAAACAACAAACTAAGCATAAACAAAAAAAAAGCACAGAAGAAGCTGATGGATTTCAGAAGCGTTATTTTAAAGATATCCTTAAAGCTAACATATGTACATGAAAGGCCAAAAAACGTCCATTTGGATTTCATGAACACTTTTAAAATGTAGCGACATTCCTGTTTACATTTACATTTAGCATTTTGGCAGACGCTTTTATCCAAAGCGACTTACATTGCATTGTACTATAAATTTGTTTCTGACTATGTGCAATCCCCTGGGATTGAACACATGACCTTGGCATTGCTAGCGCCAGGCACAAACCACTGAGCCACAGGAAAGCTATTGTTGAACATCCTGCTGATAAACTGTGCAGAAAAAACAATATCCAAAGTCTGCATGTGAACAAACTAGATAAAACAAACAGTTGTTTAAGCCTAACTGTTGATCTGATATGCATCATTTCTAAAATCACAAATGCCAGACAAAAATGACGTAAAATCAGAATAAACTTGACAGTAAATGATGACAGAATTGTCATGTTTTTAGGGCACTGTAACTTTAAGAGTTACCCATGCCGAGCCGAGCCGCTATGTGTCAAAAAACTGAAATCAGGTTAACGACGGCTTGGGATGCAAAACTGAATTTTGGGAGGTGATGTTTTAATACATACGCATATTCGCAAAGAATCACACAGAGACACGCACGGAACATCAGTTTGCAGTTGTACAATTTTCAGTGGTCTTTCTGACAAAAATTACTTGTGAATGTTTGTGCTTTCACGGTGCAATGAGACATTACAGAAACACGATGCACAAACAAATCTTGACTGAAAGATGTGCGTGACATGTGGCGAGCATCCCACACTTGATTAAAATCTGATGAAATTATCCTCTCCGCACACGGGAAATAAACCATAAAACGTTAAGCCTTCCATTTGGCTAATCATATCAGTTCTGCTCAGGGTCATTCTGGTCAAACCCTCCACACACGCACACACAGAAAAGACGTATCAACTCAAAAACCAAATGTACTTTACTGCTTCTCAACAGACTCCAAATGTAGCACACAATGAGCCTGTGCTTGCTGTTCTTTTCAAAGATCAGAGGATCTTGTGTACTTGTGAGGGCCAAATTTATGAAAATGTCTTCACCATTGTAATGCGGCGGCATGTCAAAAAACGCCATGCGAGGACATCTTCACTATTGTAAAGGTTTATAAAGCAGGCAAATCATGTTCTGTTTCAAATCTAAGGGGGGCAGCATTCACGTGCCGTTCATGCAGCTTAGCATTGTGAGCGTGTGTGTTTGTGTGACAGAAAATCTACAGGGACCTCCATATTTCATAAAGGATGATTTTGTGTCACATCTGGTCACTTCTAGAAGAATAAAGATGTGTGCTGCACACACACACACACACACACACACACACACATGTATACTTATACATACTTGCTTTCTAAACCATTATGTAACAGTTTATGCATGTGCAACCTTCTGGTTACATAATGCCACTCTTGTGAACCCTCCAGGTATCCTGACATAGACCAATGAGAGACTAACTACTAGTAACAGAAAAGTGAGAGTGCACGAATGAGGGAAGAATTCTGATTTATTTAGGACACCAAAAACAAGGAACCACCCATCTACAGACCAGCACAAAAACATCTAGTCTAAAACTATACAGTATATGACTGACTGACAAGAACAGCAGGAAGAATTATTTATGAGACAGGTTAGAAAAGAAATACAAGCTGGAGCCCAGGGGATTGAGCACATGCTCATGACATGGGCAGGGACTGATACGTTGGTGACAGGGACCTGGGTTAAAGTCCAGTCAGTGTTATTATGACCCCTGATCTGATTTATCTTTGCTGTCACCGCTAATGTCGTATTGACTCGAAGATGTCCTGAAAATAAAAGGTAAAAATAAAATGACAACAACGGGATGTAAATGTATGCCACCATGCTTTAGCAATCTTACATAAATTATTGAGCAAGCTTGTGTCTATATATATATATATATATATATATATATATATATATAGTGAATTTTCTGTACTACAAATTTACAATATTCGTTTAAATGAAGATATACATATGAAGTGCACTGATTATAAAAACGCAATAAAGGTAAATTAAATTAAACGATGATGTAAGGGAAAAAACAATGGAAACAAATATTGGCTGCTATCAATACTTTCACCGATATATCATTCACCCTTAATAAAAATAATTCAGCTCAACAAATGCACACGGCTCTCATCTCTTAATCCCCAAGTCAAATCCACTATCATTGCCAAACACAACCCGACACCAACGCCGTGCTCTCTAATACGATCTAGAGAGCCTACAATCACTGCACCTCTGGCCTGATTTAGAGATTTACACAAAGTTGTCAGCGGACAATCACCCAATGCGGATAAAACTCCATCCTTTCAAAAGCAATCTCCCTCTTCTTGGTGATCTCCAGAAAGGAGGGCACCCTTTTGTCTTGAGTGGGGATAATTATGAAGAGCACTGGGAATCATCTTTTTACAAGCACGCACACACTTTTACAAGACCTCATCCATTTTCCCGCAAGCTTCGCTCGGCGAGGAAAAGGCGGCATCGGCTTGGCCTGGCTTGCACTTAAAGAGAGGTTACATGAAAAGACCTCTGCGGTCAAGTCCTCTATAGAAGAGATTATACACAAGATACTGTGAATGACTCATTGAAAGGCTATGGAATTTTCGTGAAGGATAAAGGGGCTGACTGAGGCCAATTTAAACTGCACAGATTAATAGTAAAAACACTAAACCGTATTTCTGTGATTGTTTCCTAAAGTAGATTGTAGGGTTATTTTACAGTATATGCAAGATAAAACTTTTCAGCAGCAACAAGAAACGAACGTTGTGTTGCCCAAACTTAACTTCCGGTAGACCTCTGCAATGAATCAATAACTGCCGAGTAGCATTTCACTTAATACAATTTATATTTAATAAAATATGAATAGAAGTTATTATTATTTATATAAATTAAACATAAAATATAATGTTATATTACAACCAAACACAGACCGGAAGTTAACTTTGGGCCAGGTGCATGCGTCTGATGAAACAGTCTATACTTATATGCAAACTGACAGGCGCTTATTATAAACTGCTTTTGTGTTGGTGACTTTTATCGGTTTACAATTTTTATAAAAAAAGTCATTTCCAAATCTGAAATGGTCACAAATATTAACAACCAATATATGCCTAAATATGACCAAAATATGCCTAAAAACAAATCGAAGGGATATGGACGGCGTGGGTTAGGCCCTACAATCCAGAAAAAAGGCAACTGCAAAACCAGACTTTAAAGTTTGGATCTATGATCAGCCCTGTGACTATCAACAATAAACATGTATACAATTAATCCTACAATGTAGGAACTATCGAAACAAGGTTTGACGACTGAAATAAATCAAACTGCAACTTACTCAAAGATGACTGCAACAAGATGTCTTTACTTTTTTCTTCCTAGCATGAAAAACAGTCATTCCCCTTTAAAACCCCCAAACCCGAGTGATGGAATCCTTCAAGCAGGTGTATTTTTGTATCAATACAAACAGGAAAAGATCTGTTTACATGCGGCCCAGTACTGCACTACAACGGGGAAAAAAACGCTCAAACTGCTACCTCGCTTTCATCACTGCGCACAGACACAATGCTGGTGCCGTTGCTTGGCAACCGTTGCTCTGTGTTACAACATGAGACCTGGACCATCATATGCGTTCATGAGGCAGGTCCGTAACATCACTAGGTTTTGTTATCCCACTAGTATTATAAACAGGGTGATCTACTCCACGATGTGACGCATTCCACATCTTCTAATATGTCATCCCCTGATCCGACATGAAAAACGCATGAACAAAGCCAAAATCTGGGCTGGTGACTTTAAATTTAGTCACAGCAAACACTGTGTACTGTCCTATACTTGGTTTGTAGTGCGTGAGGAGCAGCTTTTGGTGACAGGTTGTACGTATATCAGGCCATGAGGATGCTTGCAGGCATCTCCCACAGTCCACAGACTTCCACCCTGCTGGTTCTCTCTGTGCACAGTTCTGGAGAGAGTATTACTGACAAAAAGAGACAGCCAGCCATCAGCAAATATGCCATCATTTTTCACGTTTCTTACATATAACTAAATAAATGCATTTTACGTACATTTTCGTATAGCATTGTTTGGCAATATTTACACCGACACTACTGCGTTGCTTTTCTAACAACTCACCATTTAAAAGAAGCAGATGCATTTTGTTTCAGGTTGTACATGACCTAAATGCAATGCATACACAGTTCTTCATATACATCAATAAAATCATTCTTTTTTCAATTGAAAAGTTATGTTCTGGCTTGTTTGGGCAGATATAATTACATTAATAACTGAAAAGAAAAAGGGTAGGAAGATTTTGCTCCAACATGTGATTACACATCTCATTCATAGCGCTTATGTTGATCAGCGGCTGAATAAAAGCTTCCATTCCCTTTTAGGGATGTTGATAAGCTTTGCAAATTTTTGATTATTATTTGATAGTATTGAAAACGTGAAAATACACTATAAGCTCTTACATGAAGAAATGTTTAATGTCAGTTTTACACTGCACAGGGATCATTCGGAGTAAGTAAGATGCAAAAAATGTGTTAACAGCAACCAGATGAGAGTAAAGAGAAAGATACTCATGCCCACACACCAAAGGCCAGTGGGTGTAGATATATTTTCAGTAAATCCATAACTCTATTTTCCAGCTTCCTGGTTGATCATCAACACTCTTCATAAGGTACACAGTATAATCTGTTTCTTGTAGTTTCTTTCATACAATTCAGAACCTCTAGCAAATGAAGGAGTGAGAATTCAGAAGGTAGAACAAATAGCTTTCTTAGTAGATATTTACAACTTACAAAACACACTGCGAGCATTCACCACCACTGTAATGTACTTTATTTGCTTTAAAACGAGGTCAAGTTGTCTGTGAGTTTTGCCTTGCTCAGCTCGTAAGGCTCGATCGGCCCTGAGCCACAACACATCCATACACCAAGGTGTGAGAGAGCAAATCGGCAGCATCGCAACCTTATGTGGGCAGTGAAGCTTGTCTGGCTCCTGTGGGATTGACAGTCAATATCATCGACTGGACGATTAAAACGTGTTTATTGTTTCCGTGCTATTTGGGGGGAAGTGGCGATGAATGCATTTATATAAATAAACACTCACACACTCTCCTTAAAGGAAAGCTCCACTTTTTTTGGGAAATAGGCTCATTCTCCAACTGCCCCAGAGTTAATAAGTTGAGTTTTACCGTTTTGGAGTCTATTGAGCCTATCTCCGGGTCTGGCGATTGCACTTGTAGCATAGCTTAGCATAGATCATTGAATCCAATCAGACCAGTAGCATCGCGTTCAAGAATGACTAAAGAATTTCAATATTTTTCCCATTTAAAACTTGACGCTTCTGTGGAGTGTTCCTTTAAAATGTTAAAGGGAGTCAGAATGCAATACTGCATTTGTAGAATGCACAAAATGCCTGTAAACTTATGTCATATGTTACAGAACATGTATGATGCTTTACTTCATTACTTTTAAAGTAAACATCAATTTAGGTTATAAATTATAGAAATGTATTTATAATGACACCGAGGTGTGACAAATTATTTTGTAAATACAAATATGTGCTGCAATTAATAAGCTGATAAAAAGTGCACGTACGCCTGTCAAAAACCCAAAACTGAATTAGTAAATGCTGTATAAAATAGTTTTAGGTGAAGAACGTCATGACACATTGCAAGATGGGTCATTAGATGCATCGGATGTTAGATGCTCTGGATTTTTGGATACAGAAACTGTTTATGTGACTTCATGGTCATCAAAGTCTAAAAACGATGAGAATTACATTTCTGCATCAAAATTCAGATGTCACTAACAAATTCTACTTATGTACATTTAGATCCTGGATTACCATGAGAAGCTAATAATTAATGAAATCTTAGCCACTCATGAGAGCCAATCATTTTCCTCCCTCCTCAGCCCCGTCCCTGGATCTGCTCTGTGTGCTTTAACGCAAACTGAGTGCTCTCCTGAATTTTGCATGCAAATTAAGTTATTTTGCTGATGCCGAGAGAACGACGCGGTCTCCAATGCATTCATGTCTTACGGTCAGTCTTTGCTCAAGTGTCAGTTTCACCAGAGCTGTGACTTCAAGCAGGGCTGTTTTCCAGAAAAATCGCAAATGACATCTTAATTGTTTCGCCTAGACAGTAATGAGATACGTTTTATCTCCTGTTTCTTGTTCCAACTAAAAAACGACATAGTGTGTCACGTTGAAACCTTCGCTAAAACTCAGACGTGTGATATAACTGTGCTTAAGATCCGCAGTCAAAGTTTGTAGATTGTCATTATAAAAGCTTCCCATCAAATTCCTCCAAAATCTATTATATGAGCTACGGTGTCCATGTTCATTTGAAAGCTACGTACTCGTATGTCAACAAATGCCCCATTAAATTCTATTTCTCCTTAAGGAGAAACTTCAGAGAAAAAGTGATTACTTAAGATGTTGCTAAAAGTCTCTTGAGCTGTGCATGAAACCATAACAGTGAGAAGCATTTTCCATAGTTTTAACCAAGTCACGGTGTAATCTGAGCTAACAAGAAGGTTTATCCTGCATTTAGATTGAAAACAATCCAGTGTGATCCCTTATCGTGACATTTCTCTTCTGCCTCCGCTGCTTTTTTGGCTTGACAGGTTACAGATCCGGAGTACTTCCGAGACATTAAAAATTTACAACGTCCAATAAATGCGAGATCACTCTCAGACAACTGCACCAAATTCGACGCTCAACTTCTACAAGGAGTTGGACTGATAGATGATCCCTGGCCTGACATTTTCAACTTTACAATGAATCTGCAGTGCCAAGACTACACCCTTTTCATTACAAATATAAAATGAAAAAGCAGGATGGAATACAAAGATTAGAAGTTTAAACATAACCCAGACTGCCAAGACACAGGAAAACGGAGCTTTACACAGGACACATCACACGATTCGCTCTCCGCTTTTTCCAGGAGCTCACATCTCCTGCGTTTCTAAGCTTCTCTCTCTCTCATTAAAGATGTAACTGTGACCTTTCCTCATTTCCACAAGCCCAGACTCTGCATAAACATTTTCCTGTTTGTTCAACGTGTCAATGATTCAGCAAGCCCGAGATGAAGTTCCCCTGCATGGGTCGGACATCACATCTCAGCTATCTGGGACCTTCAAATCCCATCAGCAAGCAGTGAAGCTGGCCACAGATCCGCCACGAAGCTTGTGGAAACCCAGTTGCATCCTTACCTCTATGAGGAAGTCTCCCGTCCTTAGACCAGCCTTCCATGCCACCCCACCCTCATCCACGGACTCCAAATACTGCAAAGCAGGGAACGCCGGAGTGGGGGTGAACTCCTCAATGGGTGTATCAGCTAAAAATCCAGACAAGAAAGAAGCAATAAAAGAGATCGTAAGGATCATAAAATACAATGGGATGGTTGTTTTGGGCACAGGTGAAACTTAATCATGGACTGCATGACATTTACAATAAAATTCCTCTTTAACCTAGTTTTTGGCTAGTTTAGGATTAAGTTAATGCAGACAAACGGAACATAGCATGCTTTATAAGAGAAACACAATATATAACAGTATGCAAAACACAATTCCTATGAAAATGAGTGATGTCAAGGAGCGCCTTGATAGCACAGTGGGCATAAACCTAAACACGAGCATCTGGCCTGACGATACATGATGCAAGCTGCAATGCATTCATCCAACCGAATCAAAAATGAATGCAGTAGTTGGGACGTTTATATAACCAGAGCAAATGCATGCATGGTTGTCACCACTGGTCTGGAGCCTGACAGAACACAGCATCGCAGGAAGTGATGCAGAGTGCAGCACTTTCAGCTCACGCTCCAAACTCCAAGCGTTCTGTAGTGCACTGGCTTGTGCAGAAACGAAGGCATTGCGGTTGTGGACTGTGACACATTAGTGCGAATGAATTTGTGCATTACTGCATTGCACAGTAATGTTTGATAGGATTTACGTATCCCATTTATTTTGGATTTGAGCATTTTAAAAAACAGATTAAGTGATGTAAAAAGAGGCCAGGGAGGTTGACTGTCAGCAAAGCCCCAAAGCTGAGAGCTCTATTGCAGTCCCTGTCCCCAGTGACAAACCCAAGCCAAGCACATGGACCAGGGGGTGGATGGCGGGGGTCTGTGTTTACACTTCATAGATTTGACAAAACCACTTGAATTCAGTGATGGACACACACACACGTGATGCGCGCGAGGACTTCGTTCCCGCGTCATTTCAGAAGTTGTCGACATGGATGCAATGCATGCAGCTGCAGCCACGCAGGCACATCACATCAAGCGCGCGCGCGATGACGCGGTTTGAAATCAACAAAAATGACGTTAAGTGAGGTGGATTTTAAAAAAGACAACACGAGGGAGGGAAGGGAAATAAGAAATGAATGACTGACACCTCGACAGAACGAATGTGTACAACATGAAGTCAAGAACAGACGATGAGGCGGCGGAGACGGAGGCGAGGAGTCCGTCTGTTTCCTACCTTTCGCCCCTCGCAGCACGAAACCGAATCCCTCGTTATCCTTCTTCTGCAGCACGACCGTCTTTTCGTTGATAACGCAGTCGCTGTGGAGAAAATTGCGCGCATAACGACCGTTATTGCAGCCTATCATCCTCATCATCGCCACCGCGGCGCGCGCGGAGTGATGCTTCATTCTGACAGGCGTCGGCTGAGCGGAATTCATCATTTTTTGCGACGATGAGTGCGATGTAAGAGTTATAACCGCTGCAAAAACGACTTTATCTGTCGAAGAAGGAGCTGTGACACCGGTTAAGAGAGGCAGGGCCCGTTAGCCGGCGAGATAGCGTGTCGTAAGCGCGAGACATAACCGCCGGATGAAGGATGAAAATCACCAGAGGAAAACATGAGCGGTAATCTTGGAGGAATGGGTATGGGGAGAGAGAGAGAGAGAGAGAGAGAGAGAGAGAGAGAGAGAGAGAGAGAGAGAGAGAGATAGAGAAGAGAGACGGTTTACAGTGCCACAGAGAAGGAGAGAGCGCGAAAGAGAGGGGAAGAATGTGTGCATGTGTGCGCGCGCACTGGGCAGATGAGCGCGCGACTAATATATATAGACTTTCTGTTTTTTTTGTCGGTTGTGGGTTAAATGTCCTTGTTGGGAATTAATTATCTTTAAAAATAATTAGTTGCTCATAATCTTGTACAAATACGTCACAGTTACATAATACAGGGTTACAAATGCATACGTTAACTATTAATGGACTTTAAAAGGTTCTCGCACATGCACAGAAAGTTTCTGCACGCTCTGAAAACACTTCAGTCGATTCAAAGCTCACTAGTACCGAGAGAAGTATGTAACCTAAATTAACAATTTAAGAATTCATCTTCTACAAGCAAAAGGTTAATCAACATTTGGATGTACAAATGTGTTCCTATTGCACGGTTACACAGAAGCCCAGTGTACATTCGGTCATCTCCTTCCATGCCACTCTAAACCTGTGCGCTTTTTACTTTTTAGGAAAACACAATAAGATGAAATTTAATTTGATGCAGCTTTTCTATACATCCACAATTCAAAGTAACCATTGCAAGTGTAATGTACAGTATGTTGAAGAATGAGCTTTACGAGTTATAATGATGAGAGTAAGATTTCCCAATTTACAACATACAGTTCCATAAAGTTCAGTCTGTTCTTCATAAAAAAAAACTATTGTATGGAGTCAGAACACTTAGAATGAACCAATCAGAACACATGGCCTACTTTCTTTTTTTTACTTTTTTATACTTTTTGGAACTTGACTGGCCTATAAGATGTAATCATATAGAAAAGATATGCATGCATTTTCTCTAAAACTCTCCTGTCGTACTCTACAAAAACTAGCAGCATACAGAGGGGGAAATGAAGATGAACAAAAGATCACAAATCTCACAATAGTCACAAATTCTTAGAATCTAAAATTCGGGTCGAAGCCATTCAGATTGACGTGCTCGGTAAATAATAATCAGAAAGCTTTTCACATGCCATTATTTTATTAATTGCAATTTATGGGTATTTATCTTTTCCTTTTGAGTAAGAGACAGAGAGTAATTACTGGAAAACAAAACAAGTACTCATTAACAAAGACTAAAAGCAAATTTGCAGGAATACGAAGGATACTAAAAATAGCAGTTACAATATTTAGCATATGAAAAAGTACAATTTAACTGGTTGTGGTTGTTCACAATGACATCACAACATATGTATGCACCATCAATATCCTTTCCCAAAGCACATCCCTCATGCAAGCACTTTATTTAACGAAAGTGTTTAACATAGAAGGCATAAATAGGCTCTATTTGAGCAAACAGAACATTGAGAAGAGTACATGTTATCTGCAGTCCAAGATATGAAGTTTAAACCTGATAGGAATGAAATGCAAATTTGCCATATTCTTCCTTTATATCTGAATGACAATAGGGCTTACTTTCTTTTAGATGGTGTATTAAATCCATTCGATGGCCTGGAAACCAAGCCTGGATGCTCAATGGGTACTGCTCAACTACTCAGACTACATAGTCAATGGCAAAGAGCCAGAGTTTCATTTCTACCCGGTACATTGTCTCATTTCCATTTGTAAATGGGATTGTGGTCTGTGCGATTTCATTTTATTGCACCTTGACTGTGACCTTAAAACTGATCAGACTATAAATATCTTCAAATAAATTCACTTGAGGTCATGTACAGTGGCTGTGGTTTTAATTAATCGAGTGGCCCATGATAACTTCACCTCTCTGTCGGTATGTTGACAAAAAGGGCTTAACCCGTGACCACAATATTTGCTTACTTTATCTTATAGTTTAAGACTGTAAAGTCTTATTGAATATTAAAAGAGATCAGAGCTCTAAAGGGAGAGTGCTGACTCTCGCAGAACGATGCATGGTTGTCATGGCAACATAATCTGCTTTGAAGGGGACACTGTGGCGATGTCACAGAGCAACAAGGTCATTAATATCCCGGCCTGTTAGAAGGGGCTCAATAGCTGGGAATTATTATTTGCTCATAATACATTTGTTCTAGTGTGGTTCCCGAGCAAGGTGATCTCGTTCCAAACACTTTTGTTGTCTCTTAGACAACACATACAGAATGTGGTCCATCATAGACCAGAACCAGTGTGGTCTTGGACTACTACCAGGCCAATATGTCAGGTTGGTCAGCTCTTTAACTAGACCTATGGGTCTCTTAAACCTGATCTTTTTATAAAGTATATTCATAACTGCTAATAAATCACAATCCACATTTTCTCAACGCAAGCATTAAACCAGTAACAGGACTGACACTGCTAGCAGATATCTGTGGACAAGAGACTAAATGCTAAACCAATTTTACCTAAAGCACCTATGTCCCTCTGTCCGCCTGTCACTCAGGCTCCCTGCAGCAGGAAGTAGTCGGCACTGCATTGCCATGGACTCTCTGTCTCCATGACAACCAGCTCAGAGCGAGGGGTGTGTCAGCTGGGTAGGAGTGCAGCCGGATGCAAGGGGATCTGTCTCCTTTTTGTCATTTTAGCACCCCCCTTCCAAACTGCTAAAGTTCATAGTATTGCAAAAACAAGCACTAGATCAAAATGATGAAGTATTGATTTTATTGCAGTACTAGACTTAAATGCAAATGATCAAGGAAATCTAAAATGATTCCATCACAATCCATCTACATTTGATATGTGCACAGACTATGACCTCACTATGCGTTAAATTGTGCCTAGTTAAATTGGAAACATTTTGCAGCCACATATTATGACATCATAATGTCACAGGGCGGTTTTTGAAATGCCATCAAAATGTCTACATGATGCAGCTACGACCCGAAGCTCAAGCGTTGCTTACATAACCATTTAAAGATAGTTTTCACACACTTCAAACCTTTATTCCTCGGTGAATAACAATGCGGCGCTTGGTGTTAAATGAAGGTGAGGTGGCAAAGTTTGGGGAAATTATTTTGATGATATAAAATTGATAAATAGATGAATGAGCAGGTAAACTGATGAATGGCACTGCAATAATAATGACCTAGTAAGAATAATTGCTTCGTACAACCACCCACTATAAATAATACATTAAAATACTTCTCTGACTACAATATTAATGTTATATGTAAAGTCATAAATTAAGTCGGGGACCTATAAACAGAACGACTGCTACAAAATAAATTGTACAACCATATAAGGACTTTATATTAAAATAATTTGCATCTCCTTGGCTGAATAAAACAGATCACATGTTAGTTTTAGAAGGAGAGATGTTATTGATTCTACACTCAATCCATGAACGATTTTGCCTGCAAGTGCCTTTAAAGGCTAGTGAGGGGCCGATCCCCTAATACATCACTGACCATGAAAAACTGACTAATGATCTGTTTCAGTCAACTTCTTTCCTTTGACACTGTTGATGGATAATTTAACAGTCCATGGTATGTTTGGCTTTTACCGCAAATAAGGACAAAACATAATTGGAATTTTTGAGGCAAAAAAATACTATACTAATACTAATAGCAATATACTGAATTCTAATGCTATTTCGCCCTCTTGCTCTGGGTGGTCTCCTCTGATCTCTTTTTTCCTCAAACTCATAAACTAACTGAAAATATACTAACTGATAATAAAATAAAAATATACTAATCTGGATATTAATTCAATATTGTTTCCAAACCCCTAACAGTATTTTGACCCACATATATTTCTGTAGTGGAGAACTCAATTGTATATCATGTCAAATCTTGTATTGCAGCTAAGCCGACAGCCCGACAGACTTTAAAACATGGTCAGGAGGATAAGAAAAAATGATTTAATCATACCTTGATGCATCAAAACTGTCATAAGATCCCACAGTGTAGTGTCGAAAGAGCTTTCTCCTCTCTGACCGGTCCGCCCGGGCATCTGTGAAGACACAGTTACACAAAATTCACTTAAAATCAGCCTAATTGTATAATATTATAAAGCTGAATATTGCTTAAAATCTATAAAACTGCTTTAAAGTTTTTTATTCGTTCATTTGTTTTACATGTAAACGCACTGTAAGCTTCTGCTGAAACTTTCTGGTGCGACTGTGTTTAAACACTTACCCATCAAACTTTAAAAGTCTAAAACATCATTCAACATCATCATCAACGCTTTCACACTGAATATAAAATGTGCAAAAAGAAAAAGAGACAGTTTTTTTTCGTGCGAGGATGTCGTAAAAGGTTCGGTTGCATAATAGCATAGGATTAAAAAACTGTCTAGTCACAAAATTGGTCTCGCTGTGAGCCATATGTCACCACGTCCCAGGTGCCACTTTTTCAACAAAATTAATCATTCTGTGAATGTGACACCAACTGTGCTCTAGAAAACAAATTAATAAAGACTCAAAAGTGCTTACAGTTTCACCTTGACATGCAAATTGTTACAACTGAGGATCAATACCAGCATGAGAAACGCCACACGCGGCTCGATCGGCCTTGATGGCCGTAACGCGCGATTGTAGAGCGATCAAATAGTGAGTCAACAATTCACAACAGCGAATCCAAAATAAACAGATGGCAAAAAACGACACAGCCCTACTAGTGCTACAATAACTATACCACTCTCCCCATTTAATTGCAACCAATATAAAAACTCTTTGTGAGACAGGGACCATTTGGCCCATAATGGAGCCAAACAAGACGGTCCTCAGAGGGAGCTCAAGAAGGCCAAATATTGACTGCGTTTTATGGAAGGAACGATAAGAGCCAACAAAGATAATGAAGAGACTTTTTTATGCTGTTGAGATTAATCGCCTGTGTGGCACCACTCTTAAAATGAACCAAACATCTCGGGGGGGGGTTGGGGTTCATTCAGGGCTGTTCCCATGGCATCATGTTTGTCGAGGTTAATGGGAAATTGCGTCACAATCAAGCTTATGACACTTACACAGTGTTGCTTAGGTTTCCATGTGCTGAATCATGTGTAATACATTGACATAACAATTACTTACAAGCACTTTTTAATCCATAAACTGAATCATGTGTAATACATTGGAATAACACAACACAACTAAAAATAAACATTATTAAAAAAAAATCACCAAATATATAAATATTATAAAAAAAAATTAAAAAAATCACCAAATATAGAGATAACTAGGCTTCGGAAGGATAGCAGTGATATAATACAATACAATACAATATAATATACTTAAGCCAGATCACTTTGATTACACAAAAATAAAAAAACGCGGATATAAAATAATAAATATAATTTTTATAAAGAATAAAAATGTTTTTATTCTTGATGTTCTGAACCCATATGTTATCATTTTTCGGTGGAGATGCAAACGTTTTTGAAAAATCTAATAAAAAACGACGGTACATCAACGTCACCAAATGCCATTGGTTCTTGCATGTGTAGTGACTATACACAGCACTGTTGCTGGATGCAAATACAGTTTGGGAGGAGGGCACGTTTATCAACGAAGAATAATTGTGATTAAATATGATACCCAACTGGCGCTTCTCCACTGTGCATTCTTGCAAAACGATTCATCAAAACATTTCTACTTTTGTCTTCCATGAAAAATGGGTTTGACGTAACAGGAACAGTGAATGAAAATTCAGGGTGAGTAGCCTCGCTGGGTTTGAAGTACTTACAGTATAATGACAAAAACAAGACGTATCATTGAAAGGAAAGCCAGTAAGAGGCTATTTATTGCTTAATGAGATTGATGAGGAATTTGTACCGTGCAGGCTGTGGCTTCTAAAACTGCACCATTTGTATTGTCCTCTGCGGTTCTGTTGATACACGATGATATCAGTAGTCAGAAGGCTGCGTGGGATTCAACACTTTCCCCTTCCAACCTACTCACTGGTTAGCTGTTAAAGTTACAGACGCGCAATTCTTTGTTGAGCTGAATCGTTTTGATGTGCAAACAAAAGAAGGTTTAAATTCAGCATAATTCTACAGAGACATCCGCTACGACTGCTAATGAAAGATGTCCACCCAATTTGTCTGTGGTTTCTATTGTATAAAAGGCAGTCTCTGCTATAATTTGATTAAAATGCAATGTTGTAGCTTTGAGTGTTAAATAGACATTTAAAAGCTTCAACATGGAAGAAAAATAAAAGCAACTCAATGGCACTTTTTCAAAGTAAGCACTTGGGGCATTTTAAAACTTACAGACACGCATACAGAAACAAAACAAATCAAATTAAAATGCAAAAAGTACATATTCCGGTGCATCGCATTAAACTGAGATCAAAACCGATTCGTTCGGGTGCAGTGAATCATCACGCTCCAAGCTTGACATTACCATTTATAGACGTGTTCTGTCAGGTTGTACATTATCCAGTTTGGATTGTGCCATGCAATACCCGATTCAACATGATGACATTTTGCATAAAAATGAACAGACTTTAGTACCCACAGACGTTCGATGTTATAATTAACTGCATAAATAAAACACCGGCCATCGTATGTACTGTAATACAGGCTACTGTCTCTTTTTTCTGTTTCCTTCTATTTCTCACATCCTAATGGAACACCCTGCCAGCTTTCTATAGCAGAGCCACACGTACTTGACACAATCGTTGTTCCTCGGCGGACAGCGCAAGAAAAAAGCTCATCGGCGAGCGATGATGACAGCTGGATTTTAAATCACCGGGGGTAACCACTGTAGCTCTGTGGCTCGCTTGATAGGACGGTGAAAACTTGAAGACCACCACAAAACTTTTCAGGATAGTGCTGGAACGCATCGCGTCAGTGAGAAATAACCACTTCCAATCACAAAGTCAACTACACATTTTTTAGCTCAAGTGACAACGCTATAAAAAAGAAAACTAAGAACTGAATAGGAAAGATTTTTTAGAAAACATTATAGATAGTGTTAAACATTTCTCTAAGGCCGTGTGAGCATATACTGACAATAAGAAGACGTCTCAAAAACAAACTTCAATTAAAAAGCAGTACAAATACACAACAGATTCTGCAAAGAAAGTGTCTCCAGAACAAAGTATTTGATGTTGCAGAAATATGGACATGCACCTGCAGGGCATTTAGCTTCATCTGATCTTTATCGCACACAATAAACAGTGCTGAAAATAGTATCGACAACAGACTGAAACTAATAATTCACGCAACATTTTAACACTATCAACAATTACTCCCATCAACACGGAGCAATTACTTGCCACACAAATCCCAAAGCACAAACCTTCAGTTTTCCACCAACGCTAAGCATACCTCCAAAATGAACCTTCTTCCTAGATCTGCTAGTATCGTCCATTGGTCCCCTTTAGTTCAACCAATCCAAAAAACGCACAATTCTCCTCGCCTGGAGGGGGGTTGGCACTTTTCTCTAGCCCTCGGGCCCTGCTGCCTAACTTCCCATGTCCAAGAACTCTTGCATATCCTAGCGTGCACAGGTGAGGACTGACCATCAGCACCGCACGCAGACGTCAACTGTGGCGTTGAAAAAGATTGTATGTAAGCTCTGTTCTCAGTGCCGTGAGAGCGAGAGAGAGGGAAAAAAAGATGCCACAAAAAGAGGAAAAAAATCTTACCAGGGCCCACTCCTTAGCAACAGGGTTTGTACAGTGTAGAGCATGTTTCCATGGAAATATATCAATCAGGAATGTGCATGAGTGTTGCTCGGAAAGGTTCAAGAGACTTCAGCAGAATACTTGTGCTTTTACTAACCAGCTGACGCTGCCTTTACAGTACGAGATTTTTTTAATATCGCATTAGATAATTTTGAAGTGGGAAATCCCGTTTGCTTTCTGGCTGTGTATGGTTACCTGTCAGATCTCTGTTAAAAAGAAGTCAAACTGTTTCACGCTATTCTTCGATAGATGCGATTAAAATAAGGCAGAGAGCATTGCCATGGGAACAGATCGTCTGTTTTCTAAAAGCTACAATTTCATTCAGTGAATGAAAAAAAGATGTCCTTGTAACTCTTATCTGACCTGAAAACAAGTGTTTCATTCCATGTTTTCAATTCTCACAAGTTCTTATAGTATTGTAGTCGCTGTGGATTTTAAGGTTGCGATTTTAAACCAACGGCTCCCAATACAACCAAACATTTCTCACCTTTTCATGCTGCAGCCCTAACAAACATGGATAAGGTTCAAATATGCCCCAGGTGATGCTTCTACCAAACATAGCAGGCATTTTCATCTCGGATTACTGCTTGAATTTGTGCAAATGTGTGACAAGTCAATCATTTGCAGTAACAAATTCTTGCGAATACTGGGAACAAAATGACTTTTAAAAACTTGCAGATGAAAACTAAATTATTTTATATTAAATTATGCATGAATGATTGAAACATACAACACATTTAACGTTCTAGTTTATCCAGATGTTTTCATCATTTTCTCACATCAACTTTCCAAAAATGTATTTCCAGAAGAAGATATTTTGAAGAATGTTGGCAACCTTCTACTGTATGGACACAAAACCACGGAGACATTTCTAAACATATCTTCTTGTGTGGTATAGACGGTTTCAAAGCTACAACGTAAACAAATGTTACTGCGCATGCATGCGTTCATGGACTGCACTTAACCTCCGATAAAATAATAATATAAATGAATATTACCATAAATTAAATGTAAATAGTTATCTTTTTAGACACTAGCCAAACACAGACCGGAAGTTAACTGCAGTCCAGGTGCGTGCACGATGAAACGGTCTATTTGACAACATGAGGGTAAATAAAAGATGACTGAATTTTCGTTATGTGTGAACTACCCCTTCAAAAGTGATGCATATCAAGACGGCTTCAGCGGCAAACAAACATTATGCGGCCCAAACTTTCAACTTCTGGTAGAGAAAGGTTTTAATAGAATTTAATACTATTCATATAAATTAAATATAAATAAATTGTTATATAATAAACAAACACAGACCAGAATCTAACTTATGCTTGTGACACATTTTCCCTTTAAAAATGCTGCTTGTAGCTTAGCCATATACATGCAGAACTACAGAACACCTTTAGGGCAAATGTCACGTTCTATCGAGTAAAGGGTGTTCTTAGATCTTACAGTCTAAGAGCTGAGTCAGCCAGACTTTCTCCACAGCTCAGCCAATGAGTCACATGGGCCAAAACCTCTAGGCCAATGACAGCTGTCGTTCGCCACACCTCCATTCTGCGCGCCACATGCTGTTGTGAGCATCTCTCCTGAACGCTTCCATTTGCCTCACATAGCTGCCAGTTACTCTCTTACTGTACACGGTCATCATAGCCAACAATCTGGAGTGAAGCAAAGAATTGTATTTGCAACAAACAAGTCATTTTTGTAATTGTAGATCACAGGATTCAGATTTGAGTTGTGCGAAATCTTTCCATACTGCAGGCGGAAAATTGTGAAAAATGCTTCAATGCAAAGCCTTTTATCTGTTCCATTCGACAAACTCGACAACTTGTACAATACATATTTATACACGTACATTTAAATGTACTGCAAAAATGAAAGTATAATATGTATTGCAAATCTTGTCTGTATTTATGCATAATTTGACATATTTGTTTGGGACTTTAAAGTAGTTTTCACAGCACGGCAGCGAGTAGATTTATCTGCACCGGTACAAAAATGTATTGTACAAGTTCACAGATTCAATATTGCTGCTCTTTCACCTCCATATTACGGCTCTGCACTGTTAAGGTTTAATAAAGATTCAGTTCCACAAGAGCTGATTCAGGACGCGTTTCAATGAAGAAAACCTCTGAACGCCTCTATGACACATCCAGCACAAGACTAATGGTATGATTGCTGTCGAGCGTACTGCCGCCCTCTGTCTAATTTGGATATAATGCACAAAGTGTATATTCGAATGATGACAGATGAACGTGAGCATGTGATCTGAGAGGTGGACGTGTTCGCTTTGTGGCCTAGATACAAATGAAGACAAACTGAATTAACAGCCTGCTACAGCCGCAGGGCTTCTCAGATATTCTTCGGGTTATCAGAGCAGCGGGAAAAAATAATACAATAAAGGGCTTCAATTTGTGGAAAAACCAACTCATTTATACTCTATTCATACTAATACATGATCAATACAATCAACATTCTGTTCTTGTTGACCAACTTTGATCATTCAGAACCTGTACGACACAAAAGGAGATTTGCAAAATGTTAACACTGTTATTATTTACACAGTGGCCGCTATCTTCCAAGCTTTAAAGGCTCAAGTGCACATGGACAACTTTTGAGGTAGTTTTAGGACGCATGTCTGGGCTGAACGCGTGCCATGAATATTCTAAGATGAACATCATCTTTAATGTCTCACAAAGTCTAACAGGTTTGAAACAACGTGATGGTGAATAAGACAAAATGTTTACTTTTGGGTGATAAAATGACCATGACAGTGAACAAGAAGTGGTTTGTGTGTACACACTCACAGGGCCTGTCTTCGGGTTTGCTTGGGATCTCTTCGACACATTCCGCTGGGAACCAGCCTACATTCCCTCGAGCGCTGCCTTCCCAGAATCCTCCTTCTCCAATACTGAGAACTACGTGTAGGGAAAAATGATGGGAAGATCAAAAACAGCCATCCATCATTTACAACAGCAATGCTACTATACCAGTGCAAACAAAAGTAATACACAAACACGGTAAATTTTATTAAGTCTCTCTTGTGCACCTCATTCTATTTGTGAACTGTTGTCAGATCTGACCAGCGAATCTAGTGCCCAAGGTCAGAATCTGTGAGTTTATTTTCCATATGCTATATGTTATTGGTAGTGAAATGGCATAAGTGTATTGCAAAAGTTAAACTGAAATGCAGCATCATGGTTGTTTGATTCGTAAAGTTCGTCTTTGAGTTTTATGCTGTGCCAAAGCTTTGGATTAAAGTAAACAGTGGTTCAACACCCAAACTGGGTTTGTTAGAGAAGCATTTACCTTTGACTCTGTCATTCTTGTATAAAGCGATTTCCCCCTCTGCCTGTGGTTGGTAAGGCTTCACCGCCACGTAGTGTCGTCCTGGCACAGCACTATACAGCTTGCGTTTGGACCCTGGGGTGTCCATACCAGAGTAGGCGTCCCTGTTGGCACAAGGACTAGTGAGAATACAAGCGACAAAGTCTTAAAAAATATAATGAATAAAATGAGGTCACACATACGAATATAGAAATCTTTCAAAAAAAATGATAAAGCAAATTGAAATTTAAAATGATTTTTCTTCTTAATGCTACTACTAATAATAAATGACAACAACAATAATAATTATTGTAATTTTAGTAATAATTGTGCCTAGTATCATAATGATTTATTCAGTTCTTGTACAAAAATTAACAAATTAATATTTGACATATATGAGATATATATAGAATATACAGAATAAATGTGCTAAAGTATTAATTGGAATTAGTTAAAAAAAGGATTTTATGAATTTTCATTTAGTTATTTAAGGTAAATATTAATGATAAAAAAAGATATTAATTTATATCCAACAACTCAGTTTTCTGTTTGGTCTGGTTTGTGTCCATGAAGAGGTACTTAAGCTTTCCTAATGGACCTGTGAGGAAGGAAAACTCATTCACAAAGCAGCCATGCTAGTATGCAGTGATGCACACTGTTAAAAGTAAGATGGCTCCCTCTGCTGGATACCCACCATAAATATACATTATTGCTGGATTTGCTTCCAGACTCAAAGGATTCTGAGAGCAGCCCTGAGCCATTACCTTATTCAACAGAAAACTGTACCTCTGTTCAGCATTGGAGGCCTGTCCTAAAATGACTCTCTGTACACTCTGTGGGAGCAGACGGCTCCAATCCAAAAAAAAACTTCTGTGTGAAAATGCTGACATTAAAAGCCAGTCCCGAAGATGTTGTTAATGAATGTGTTAATGAGGGCGCGATGGACCTGAAAATAACGCAGACACTCTCGCCGCAAAAGAACATCTAGTTTTCGGTAATGATATGCAAAATGTCCAAGGCACATATCCTTATTTCCCCTTCACTTTAGCATATAAATGGCAAGTGTTCTTGGATTGACAGCATACAAAAGCAACCAAATGTTCATTGTGTCAAACAGAATTCAGACTTAAATTTTGTACATTTTTAAACAATGTAGTGTTGTTTAAACTACACCATTTAAATAAAGATTAAATCAAAATGGGAAAATCTAGATAGTCCATTAATGGACTTTTATCTCAATGTACTGTATACCTATTATCTATAAGGATACATTTATTGTAGTAACCTGGATTTTCAGTACAGCTAAGCATGATGTAGGTACAGGATAGCCTAGACACGGGTTATTCAAGTCACTCTCTGTTCATACATGACATGCCTCACAACCTCTCCAGTTCCCCTTAGCATCTGATGACTTCTGCCTACAGGTGCAGATGAAATTGGGACAAAGCACCTACAGCTCATATGTCCTCTATACGCCTTTTGCTTTTTTAAGCCTCCACTGAGATCCAGTCAATGTCACCAGCCGCCCAAAGTCAACATACCCAGATTAGCTTTCTTGCATAAGGATAATACAGATGTGATGTTTGTTTAGAGCTCTAGAAAGTGTTTACATGCAATCCTGACCTAAACATATAATTTCTTAAGATCTTAGAAAATTTGAGACAAAAATTAAAGAGATGGTTCACACCCAAAATAAATTATGTCATCACTTATTCACCCTCAAAACCGGTGTGGCTTTCTTACTTTTATGGAACATGAAAAGAAGATATTCTGAGTGATTTTGTGTTCTAACAATGGAAGTCAATTGGGGCCTGTGTTGTTTGGCTACCAACGTTCTTCAAAATATCTTCTTTTGTGTTTTTGCAGAAGAAAGAAAGTCAAACAGGTTTAAAAGGACATGAGGGAGATTGCATGATGAATTCATTTTTATTTTTGGGTGAACTATCCCAAAAAAACTCCCCAAAGTCGCTCTTTACTTTTTAGTCGTTTGGGATAAAAGCATCTGCCAAATGAATAAATGTAAATTTAGCTTGTTACATAGTATATATTGTCTGTTGTTCATATTGTTTATGCTCTCCATAATGTATATTGTCTATTGTAATGTACTGTCATAAATGTAATGTATATTATCAACAATGTAGTTACGACTGTGCTTATTGTTTACTAGAGCAATAAATTATCTTTCTATAGTAAAATCACAACCTGCAACACCGGCAACCGCAACCGCAATAAAATGAAAGACCGCAATGTGCAATGAATATTTACTATTATTGTCTGCTAATAATAATCAGAACAAGCAATCCATGTGTGTTACAAGTGTTATAAGTTCATTAGCCCAACTGCAGGCAGTTGCCAAGCAACATTGCTATGGATGTACTGTACTGGATACTTCCATTAATTCTATGCAATTAATATAGAAAATGATATATACAGTACGTGTTTCGCGGCTCCACTGTATTTTGTTTCCTGTACTACAGAGAACATATGTAGTATGCACCATAAAAAGGCGTCACAATTTAGTCAAGTTAAGTTTTTTTAATGCAAGCTGAATGAGCGAAATCAGAAAGTCAAAGTTGGGTAAACTTAAAAAATACACAGAAACAACTAAACTGCTACAGTGTACAGTATAAACATCAAAAACCTTTAAGCATAAAACCAAATCTGTTTTAAAGGGATACAGTATGTCACATTCTGTCATCATTTACTCTCCTTATTGACATTTTAAACCTGTACGGCTTTTGGCTTCTGCAGAACACAAAAGATATTTAAAAAAAATGTTGGTAAAAGAAAACCATTGGTCATCGACTTGCATTGGTTTTGTTTCCATACAATAGAAGTCAATGGGCACCAACGTTTTTGGGTTCCCAACATTCTTCAAAATATCTTCATTTGCAGCATAAAAAAGTCCCCGTTTTAAAATGACAAGAGGGCGAGTAAATAATGACAACTTCTTCATTTTGGGGTGAACTATGCCTTTTAGCAGATCTTGAACTTAAATCTCATATATTAATGTCTATAAACCATGAAACCAATCAAGCTTGACCCATATGCAGAACCTACATGCACATATATCACACAACAGGATAGATATCCGAATCTGGTCAGTCCACCATCTCACTGTCAACTTTCAAATGGTCTCAACATAAAACAGCCACACCAGCTGGTGTTTACAAGCCAATAGGTGGAAGATAAAGAAGCATAAATCAGCAAACCATAAATGAGTGGCTTACCCATTTACAGCACAGCCTATGGCAGCCAAGCGCTCTGCCAATGCAACTAGCTGTCAAACCGTGCTGCTTTCTTATCCAGCTTCATCCAAACACAATTACATAAGCTCGGCTTCACGTCTTATTTTTGGAGGAAAAAGCAAAAGAGAGTTAATGTGGGCTGAGATATTTATGCAAAAGAGGGAGGAAGAAACCAAGGCCAGCAAGTGTTGGATATTGGTTAAAGCGGCACATGTATAGTCACATCCACAGGTCTATTTTTAATCGAGCTTCACGCTAATGGGGAATAAGGTATCAGAGTTTTCACGGCTGTGACTGCCGCCATCCAAACCTTAGTGACAATTACTGCAATGACAAACACATTGCTGTGCTGTCGTATATTGAAATGATGTTATATTACCGGCTGTACGGTTAAACTTAGCTACAGCTAAATCAGGCTCCATTTAACTCTGTATGAGTTCATTAAACAATCTTACAGTGGTCTGAATTGTTTATTTAGATTAGCAAGTTTTTTTATCCTTTGGATGCATGGCCTATGACTTATGCTGTTTCGCTTGTTCCAACAAGAATTCTGTTATAATGACAAACACATTTGTAAAATGTAACATCACATGTGAAGTGGTGATTTATTAAAGCATGGCAAAAGTATTAACATTCATCAGTCAATGGAATAATCTAAGAAACGTCTAAGTAACGTCAGAGAAAACACCTTGTGTCCTGTAAACATCCTAAACGTCTTAAATGATGAGTTTGAGGTTGTATAGTATGCTTCGGACTGTAAATGAAACAACATTTATTTTCTATGGACAGGCATACAGTACAAATGTATACATGCACTCTCACTAAATAGATTAGTAATAGTAATACCAGAAATACAACATTTAAACCGTGGCATTCTTTGTATACCACGCAATACCTGAATATAGCGAACACATGAATATGTTGGAACCACCACAGCACAATTTTATAAGTGTAGACCTTCAAAATAGAATCTACAAACTTACAACACAAACAACATTTACGACATGACCTTTCCTGGCAAGTGATAAGAACGCTCAAATTTCTCATGTTTATAGCTGTTGACAAATGGCAATTGCAATATGCCGCTATAACTGACTACATCTGCTTCAGTTCCCTTCTCAGCCGCTAAAGAGCAGCCACATTATCTAATACACCACGGAGTAGAAGACACATAGACACAGAGTGAAAGTGACACGCACGCACACACACACACACACACACCATACGGACATAGCCATAGCAACTGCTGCTGTAACTAGGGGATGGTGTTCGGTTTGAGCTGCACATGCAGGCGCAAGAGCCAATGATATTTTCACGGGTTTGACACTGACACTACCTAGCACACATGAAACGTTTCTGCAACATTTCGACACTTTATTTTTGTTACAGTTACCAGAGTATGAAATGAAAACGCAAACAATACCGCTGCAACTTTGTGGAGTTACAAGTATCATTACAACAACCTAACAAAAATAACAAAAACACAACCAAAGTACAACGTTTGTGAAACGTTTTTTTTTTAAGTTCCAAAACGATTTCGGTTTGGTTTTATTTAGGTTAGAGAGGCTAGCTTGAGAACCAACCAGAACAACACCGTAGATGCTATCGCAACCGATGTCAAGCACAACAAGCGAATCTATATAGGTTACACCGTGAGAAACGAGAGGAGAACAGGGTCAAATACCAGAGGAGTTAATTCTTCCTTTTTAAAATGACATCTAATTAGAGGAGTTTTTTGCAGTGGAAGTGAGTAATTGGCCTGGCCCACTTACTGTACCGAGCCTGCTCTCGCGCAAGAACCCCTGTTGAGTGACAAGATTCGCACACCCACCGACACACATGCGTGCACGCAGACGCGCACACGCGCACACACTCCTGCACATGTGCACGCTGAACGTTCACTACATGATGTGCTCCCACGCATGCACTCACTCCGAGAAATATATATGTACACATATGGCATACAAGCACATGTTGTCCATTTGAACGGATTCTTGCCTCTTTCTGTGTCCTACATTTTTGTCAGCTCTCCATATTGCACTTTTCTTTGTAGTGATGCACCCAATGTCACAAAGCTAAAAACAGGACACTGGGCTCTCGTCCAGGCTCATCCTAGATCAGGTGCGCACTGCATTGAACCAAACCCTGGCTGCTTGGTTATTTAACAGACAATGCCCAAATATTTTTGGACTTTTCAAGGCCCTAGACATTCCTAATATGAGAATGGCATTGATTTCCATGAGATTCACATGTCATGATCAGTTCCAGGTTTTCTTCATGTTTTCCATATATTACTGTACAATTTTACGAACACCTTGCAGGGACATTTCTAAAATGCATCATTTGCAAACCTGTGAAATAATGCATATGTGGTTTGTACTCGAATTGAAATATTTGATATCTCATACACTTTTAAATCCACTGATAATTGAATGGTTATCCACTGAGAAGTCAGCCAGGTTGAACTCTATAAATGGCTTATTAAGTGGCAATTAAATGAAAATGATAAAGTAATTTATCTTTGTTTTCCTCATAGTAAAGGAATGGGTAACTATGGTAACCAGGACTTCACATATACTGTAAACCATCCCCCAGTACAAAATTCGACTCGATCTGTACCTTTCTAAATATACCATCAAATGATTCCCTATATCTGCTTTATGATGCAAAATCTCCACAGCTTTATGTTTTACTGCGTCTTTTGTGGGCTGCACAATGTCTTTGAACTTTGGACATCAAAGCCCCTGTCATGATGTTAAAGTGCTGCTGTGGAATACAGGCACATGACTGCATATGAATTATAGAAAGTGCATGATGCTCCCTTATATCCGAGCTATACAATGTTGCCATATCTAACTAGAAAAAAATATATGTCTAATTGTCTAAAATGTAAATACATGTCTAATTGAAGTCAATTGCTTGCAAGCATCGATTTGATTGTTTTGTGACTGACTCAAGGTCTGACAGTCACGTTTGCTGATAGACACATGTCTATTCAAGGATGTAGATTCTTGAAGAGTTTATAAAGTACAGCTGGACAGAGGGCATCTCCACGGTCTAATCAACTTCCCAACCACCAATTCCCAAAAAGCAACATTTGACCCAATTGCATCCATAACAACACGAATTTGGCCAGAAATAGGGCCTCTGGTGGCAATGGATAAAAACAACTGTCCTTATAGAAAGAGACAGACTCGGCTCTGGACATCAAAAGCATCCTCCAAACTGAGAGGGACCCACTTTGGTCCAGTCTGAAAGTAACACATATTACTGCACATTCGTATGTGCCCGTCTCGTTGATCTAAAACAAACACTCGCCTGGTGCCAAATGTGAGTAATTCTTAAATTGAATTGTTTGATACATACATGTACATACATAAACAGATTTTTTCTCCAGTACTGACAACACCTGTGGAGTATTCCTCACATTACATGATGTGTTGATGATTTTGTGACTTTTTTCTAAGATATAATGTGCGATAGTTTGGTGGCCAGTATGTTTTATTTATAGCCAATAAAATGTGTTAAGAGTTCATATATGCAATAGTTTATTTTTGATATACTGTCATATACTGACCTGCTGTGGCGCTGGGGGGTCTGTCTCCGCGTATCTCCCTCCCCTAGCCGTCCCAGGGAAGGGGAACGGCTTCGGGGTGAGCGTCCCCCCCGGGCCATGGTCTTCACTGTGCCATTGGGGCTGTTCTGCATCTGCTGGGGGTGGCGGGGCGAGAGGCTGCGCAGGGGTGAGGGTGAGCGCGAGCGGTCCGGCGGGAGCTTGTTGACGTTCAGGTTGTTGTCGCTGTTAGAGCGGAGCAGCACGCGGGGGGTGGCCAGAGTGTTCCTGCCCTGGAGCTGCGGGGGCGTCTGCTGCAGCTGCCTGCTGCGACCTGAGCCTGCCGGTGCCTCCCGAAAAGGCACTGGGAAAGAACAAGATAGAGAGAGATTAAAAATGATCATTTACAGAATGTGAGGCGGACTTGAAACTGCTCCGCCAGCCACAAAGCAATTCAGTTTGTTAGGCGGCCCTCATTTCTTTGCGGGTGGAAATAATTAGAGCGATGTGACAAGTGTTTAAGAGCGAGCGTTTCGGCTCGCTTCTACAAACGAGTAATATCACATTAAAGTCAGACTTTGCCTCAAGGGCCAAAAGTCCAAACGCTGTCTGTGCAATAAGTTCCCGATCACCCCACTTTTGGGTTATTTATTCAAAAATGAACTGAATTTGCTGCAGTTTCATTCATTTATGGAACCAAAGGACCAGATATCATTTCTAATACTGATAACTACTGCATGTGTTTCAAGTCAAATTCAATTTAAAGGGGCAATGTGGAGATTTAAGGTGTTCTGACTCACAAACTATAATCCTATAGTATTTGCCCCAAAAGGACCTGTTAAGAGTCATTTTAAGTTCCTTTCATGATATATTCATTAAATATGGTTATTTATAACTACTTATGCACACCACAGATGTCGTGCCTCTTTTTATAATAGGCTCCTCCTCCTGTTTGGGATTCGATTTTGGGTCCTCCGAATCTACGCATTTATCTGTCTCTATTTTTCGATGTTTTCTCAGTCTCTGCATGCAAGTTGGCCACACCCACTTATTAACATACCGCAGTATTCTCAACATACAAAAATCTGTTACATTTGTCATGATGTTCATGAATTGTGTGGATTGTTTGATTTAATTTTAAAAACTAAGATGCAAGATTGGATAAAGATATAACTTGACATACAGAAGGTTAGTAAGCAATTCATGAATTTATATTTGTTGTTTGTATTATTAGCCCCTTAGACTTACGCTGTGACGGACATAAAACAGTTTTAGAATTATTCAGAGTCTGAATGAACAGTATGGTCACAAATCCTGTCAATACAGCTTAAGTTATATTTAGCTTATCTCTGTCATACACTCACAAACTGGTCTTGCTCTCTTGAGCAACCAGACTAATCATTCTGGTTTCGGGAGATGATTTACCCCGAAGCCAAGTTTTGTGATTCCAAGGTGATATCCAAGCGTTTCAGGGCCAGATGAGGCCTTTTCACCCCGCCTGCAGAAATCCCTTGTGTTTACTGTTCCCCGTATGTGTGACGAACACTTACATTTATTTCCCTAAAGTCACGTAAGGTGGTTCAGAAACAGGTTTAGCCACAGGATGTCTGAAGGATGCTGTTCACCATGCGTCTCGCATGAACTAGATATCGCTGCCAGGGTGAGAGAAACGCTCGAAATATATTTCAACATAAGAACCCAGAGAAGCGGAATTACATCATAAAACAAAAATCCGTCCCCCCGACCAAACATTTATTAATGCGAGGATGTAATGGCAAGTGCAGTGGTTAGATCACCTTCCCTGTCATCGCAGGTTTTTATTGGGTGACATTTAGTATGACAAAGTGCGGTCTCTGAGGTGCAGATGTTCTGGTTCATTATTTAAAGGGGAGTCATTACAAAGATGATGTTCAGAAGCACGTGAGTTGTTAACCCCCCCAAGAGTCAAGAAGAAATCCACCTGACAACCCCTACTGATCATGTGACTCCACATCAGTCATGATGTCAATGATAAAAAAAGGCGTTTATCGATAACGCCGCATGAAATTTGCTTAATTAATTTCCTTATACACAGACTAGATTAACATAGGCAGGTCTAAGGAGCATAACAAATGCTTCTCTGGCACTGACAGGAAGTAATGACATCACAGGCACTTTGGCAGATGCCATTTTATGGTAATGAAACACACATTTGCTCTGAACTATTGAAAATAAAGCGGCGACGTATCAACTCTCTCTCTGATTCATTGCTAAATACATTGAATCCCAATGAACATCTTTCTACGCTGAAGCAAATGTTCACGTTAAACTTTTCAAAAAGTCTTAAAGGACATGCACGAAACGTCCAGAGTTAAGATTTCACGGCAGGGGTCGATTAATTTCCTCGCAGATGGAAATGACTCTCAAAGTGACTCACTTCACCTTCTCACAGCACCTCAGACTAATTTCCTCTCGGTCCCACGGGACCCGTTTTGAATTTCATAACAATCTGTCAAAATACAGTCAAAAGCCAACCTCAAAACACAGAGCACAAACATGACACGCTTTACCTTACCTAGGAAACAACATCTCGTATAGTTTTGAGAAGTTACATTTCCACCAGCCAGAAGTCACCAAAGGTCAAGAGAACCCTTCCTTAGATCCTTAACCCAGCACCACCTCTTACCTTCTTTCTTGAAGGCATTCAGTAAAGACTTCATATCTCCTCCGTTTATTGCTCAATAAGTCCGTCAGTTTTGCCTCGAGGAACTTCAAATGGAAGGTCAGGTTCTCCTAAACTGTGTTCCTTAGTTAGCGAAGGACAGGAGCTGTGTTGACAGTCCTCGCACCACATGATGCCGCCTGTAACTGCGAGAGAGCGCGCGTTTCCTCGCTCTACACATGCTCTCTCTCGCTGACACACATACGTACACACTGACTCTCTTTCTCTCTCTCTGTCACCGTTTCCTTCTATTCAGCCCCACCCCCTTTTCTATTTCTCTCTCATCACTCTTCCTCAACACCCCCCTCCCTCCCAAATCATCCACTGTACTATGAGTTGAAGCCCCCCGCGTCTAAATTCCGCTTGATAGTCATGGCGTAAGACTGATTGGAGTGCGTTGTTGAATCAGTTGGGTGACAAGTCCATGCTGGGATAATTCTGTTCAAAACACAGCCATTATGACACAAAGTACTGAGATAAACACAATTCACCCAGAATTCCTCAAGTTTGGCCCATCAGTGGCTCATGACACCATACAAGAGGTTTCTAAATCAGTGGCGACCGCCCACCGTAAGGCACAATCAAGATGCTCGAATTAGCCGGTGAAAATGAGAAGGTGCTATTGATTAGGGATTTTAACCCTTGTCGGACAGCCGAAACAGCTGTATGGGAATCAAGCCCCTGAGTGTTGCTAAGCAACCCAAGCATGGATGTCTAAATTAGTCAGTGCAAGTTGCCGGGTTTGTGAATTCTCCCGTTTCCCATGTATGTGGGCTGTCCTTTCACACTAGCAATTCACAATTGCCTCTCTCTCTTTTTATCCCCACCTCCCTTTTTCTGGCATGAGATGAAAAAAAAGAAACGCTTGGAAACAATGAGGAACGAAATCTTGCATGTTAAAATCTGTGTCGGGGTATGATGTCATCAGTACATCGATTTAAATATCTGATACACGTACAGTGAAGTTCACAAAAGTCTAGCGTAAATACTTCTGTTCTTCATTCGTTTCTACTTGAATTCATTTATGAAATTAAATCTGCATCACAACTTAAACATGGAATAGAAAAAAAATCCCTCAAATTCTAGAATGTCTTAGAATTTCTAGATCATCGTTTTAAAATACTTTCAAATATTGTATTTATAACTTTCATTTGAACTACATTTTAAATCCTAAAATGTTTGTGAAGTTTGTGAATGAACAAGTACATGAAAAGTATTTTTTTACTTTTTGACTACGTATTTAATTAATCATTTATTTTATTTTATTAGTTTGACTTCATTTGGTTTCAGCCAATGTAAGGATAAATATTGTCACTGTCCTTCCAAAACCTCTGATGTCAAAATGCACTGTTTCTCAGGAAATAGAAAAAAAATACTGTACTTTTTTAAATGGTATTACTGTGTTGTCAAAGCTGGTTAGATATTTGTAAAACCCAGTGACAAACCTAAAGGGTGACTAATAATATTAATAATAATTGCCTAAAAATAAAAATCACAAAATATGAAGATACAATGTTTCAGAACGTCAGCAGCGATAAACTACAATTCAAACAGAGATGACGATATAGCGGAAAAGTTACATATTGCATCTTTAAATAAAAAAGAATCTCAGATTTTAGACGCCACTGTAAATCTTTCAATAAAAAATCTTTAGAATGTTATCTCTCGGTTATGAGCTGCGACCAAATGAGCCACCGTACTGACAGCTTCTTACATCCAAATAACATCTTCCACAAGCAATAACACAACAACCTGCTGAAACCGTTTGAAACTCTCCCAGGAGAGCTGTGATCGTGCATCAGACGGCAGTTATGATATGGCCATGATTCACAATAAAACAAGCTTTACTTTAAAACAAACTGTGTGACTTAACGCCCTGCGGACAGCCATTCCCTTCTTTACTTCCCTCTCATCCCTCGTTCCCCTCTGTTTGTGCCATTAACAACCTTGACTCATGCTTTAGCCCGTGCTTTGATTAATCTTTCCTGATAAAGAAAACATCCTTTCATGTGTGTCAGCGTTTTCGAACCCTCCGCCCGTCGAGAGCGTTGCTAAAGATGAATAGACATTTTCAGCCAATTAAAGGCTCTTATACGGAACAAACAATTCCACGGGGCCTCTGAGGGGCGGCCACTGCAGCTGGTATCCAGACTCATTAAATCAATAGTCATTAAATTGCACTTGAAACTGTACCACAACTAAAGAGCTCAGCCTAGTCGGTCGAAGCCAGCGCTCCGAGTTTGAACATTGGGCGGCAAAACAAAATCCATCACTCTGTCATGCTCTGCGTTTGATTTTTTTGTTTTGTTTATAAACCCTGATTAAGTCACGGCGGTATATTACGTTTCCCAGCGATATGAAATCTTGTGTCAATACAGGCTGCCAGAATGCAATATGAGCCCATGTGCATACGTGCACGTCAACCTCCATAATTCACAAAATATATCTGTGAATTTTTATATGCTTCAGCGAGAAAGTCGATAAGCCGAGCTCCGTCACCTCCTTGGCTTTCCAACCCAAGTGTGCGCATGGCAAACTCACATCCCTTAAGCCAATTATTGTGTGGATCTGGTAACCATGGCAACCGCTGGGTGGCATTAAATGGGACGTCCATTTACATACATAACTACAGTGCTTGTTTTAAACATATAGGCTTGGCGTCGTGGTACATAAACAAACAAAACGCTTTTTCAAACTCATAAAAAAGGGGAAAAGACACCCGTTCCAAATGTTGGTGGACGCTATGAACTGAACAAACATTCAAAGCGTCAACGCTGTGCCCTCTGATGCGGTCTAACATGTGCATGAAAATAACAAGCCCATCCCATTTCTCCCGGAGTGACGCATTAGACTTAATGACAAACTGTGCAACTATTGAAGATTGTTCAATCAAACCTTATAAAAATGTTATCTTTGCACAGCTGGCACACCATCAAAGGTTGCTTTTGCCTGAAATTGAAACGTCAGGGAGAACAGCGAGCCTGCGGATTGCTGGGCTCTTTTGATGGAGTCCTTGTGTTGTCACATCAGCTGTTATCTGAAGGCAAATGTTAAACCTGACAGCTGTAGTGAAGTGGACAAGAGATGTATTGTTAGGCCCTGAATCTATACCATCCAAACAGTCCCTAAGTCAGCCAAAACGTTTTAAGGGAGACAGGGGCTAGATGTTACACTTTTTTGAAAGTAAATGTTTTAGGGTACAGGATGCTTCTTTTTTACCCGAATTTTTTTATAGGCACATAGACCACTATCCAGGGCAAACAATATATTTTTTATACATAATTGAGCATGTAGACTAACCTGTATATAAACTAGTACAGTATGTATATATATATACATACATAGGGTACACTATATAAACATATGCTAAATTGCCATATAGACTACTTTCAAAGATTACGAAGAACGTAACAAAACAAAATGCCGTACTTTAGTGATTTATGAGAAATTGACTACCCAAAAGAAACATTTTTACAATAAAAAACTGATTTACTATGTATTTTAAATGAGGATGTCCCTAAAAAGAGGGTTTGTCAGGTTTTGCTCAATTTGGGTATAAATATGTCTCCAAAATATGATTAAGTAGACCCACACGCACACAGAGAACAAACATCTAGCAAATATTAACAAAATTGTTCAATTCAATTATCAACATTTCTGAGCTACCAGCATGTAGTAATGAGTTCCAAAAAAATAACAAAATGCAAAAAATGATAATGTCCCACCCCTGAGCTTTGCAAGACCTAAAAAACACTGGTCCAGAAGTCCTGTTTTCGTTTTTTGACACTGGAACAAAATTCTCTTACAGAAGTCGTGCCACTCGCCAGCCATGTTTGCGACGGCAGCTATTTACGTCATAGCAAGTCCACAGTCCTACCTACTTGAATGAGGGAAGGCATATATTTCTAAATTCGCTGAAAAGAATCACAAATAAACAGCATATATCCGATCAATAATTAAACATGAACTGCATCATAAGCAGTGTTGGGCAAGTTCCTGAAAAAGTAATTAATTACTAGTTACTAATTACAAATTCAATAGTGTAATTAGATTACTGTACAAATTAGTCTCTACAAAAAGTATTGAATTACTAATTACTTTCTAAATCCTATATCAGTCTTGATTAGTTAAGTAATTAGTAACTAATTAGTTAAGTAAACAGTAACTAATTACTTATGATCAGTGTTGGGTGAAACTAGTTACTAAGTTTGGTTTGCTAGGCTTAAATTGCGCTAAAAAAAAATAAAAAAAGAGAACTCACGAGAACCCCGGAGAATCGTCAGTCTTTATTGATTGATGGTTGGCTCGTTTTACTGGAAGTGGGACTTCCTTCGCCGTAGAGACTGGCCGTATTGAGCATTTCATTCCTCGCCATTCATTGGCGCGCATATAGAAATATTAATATCTTTGAAAAAATGCAGCCATATTTCAAGCGGAATCAAAATGTAAAAAAACACTGTTAAGACTACTTACTAAAAAGTTAAGTAACTACTAAGATTAAAAATACTCAAAAAAACTGTATAATAAAAATATTAAAAGTGTTTTTTTGTGATATATAGTCACATATAACAACCAGCCCCGATCTCCTCTATATTTCCACTGACATAGATGGAACAGTTAACTGACAAATCAATGTCAGTCAATGTCATTCAATAAGCAGGTTAACACAGTACATTCCTATTCTTCATCCTATCATTGCAGAAAAACCAGGACAGTAAAGGCCTGGCAGAAGTAACGTGACAATCTCCCATCACATTCTGATCAAACCTGAAAAAACGCCCTAAATTCAGAACAGGAAATAGTAGGAATTCTGCTGGTGTTGTGTGTGTGCGTGCGTATGGATGAGACTCCACTTCCTGTAAGGTCTGTAGCTTATGTAGGTCAGCTCCACAGAGTAAAGTTCTCTCTAGATGCACGACTGGGTTCAGCGCTCAAAACCATCTATAGGGTGCAAAGACGATGAGAAACTGTGCACACAACCTTCGGGGTACCACGACGCACTACACAAATATATCATTATAAATCATAATGCACATGGATCGCATGTTATGTGTGGAATATGTACATGCAAAATGCTTGCTGTAAATAATTCACATTTGAATGAGTTATTCATAGCGGTCCGAACTTATGTTGCACGCTTTCTATCCCACATCTCCACAGTGCACGACCATATGGGTGGATCAGTGGCTTGTGTGCACTTTCCGAAGTCTATTTACAGGGAGCTGATTTCATTTCATCCAAATCCTTTAGTTTAATGATGTCTAATGATTAATTAAATCTGTTGTGCCTTTCCTAGCTTTAATGAGGCGGCTGATTATGCGGTCGGTTAATTGAAATGAGCGTTCGGTCGCTGGATTCCTTCGAGTGTGGCTGAGAGTGTCGGAGAAATATACAAATGCATTTTACTTTGGGTAAATGAATACTGACATCTGCTACACGTGTCGGAGCCGTGGGAGCCGAGAGGGCTGTGTGAAGTAAAAAAATCATTTGTCATCTGTTTGTAGCCAAAACATTCTGCTGAATATGCATAATCTGATTTGTGTTTTACTGGAAAATTTGACCATAGCTGATCAAAATCTGTCGGGCGCTGCTATGAGAATTAGATTGGCGCCTTTCGTAAAAATAACTTCAAATAATGTTATCTCACAAATGATCTTCTCTTCCACTGACTTGGAGAATAATATATATCTCAGACATATTATAATCAAGCGTTCACATCCACAATGAGAAGTTAAACCACATCGGGAACCCAAGAAGCAGATATTGCTAAAGGCCCAGCATTATGAGACTGCACCATTATGGGATACACATCTGTTGTGCCGATGAAGAGATACAGGAAGCCCTTTAAGCTTATCTTAGTCTTTAGCACCGTTAAACTTTTTCACCTGCGTTATCAGCTGCCTGACCGATAATTAACCTTAATAAACGATCTCTTGGGCATAACACAGAGGAATGGCACTTATTTAACGATTTCAGTGGTTTCTTGGGAAAGATACAGATATTTTTAGTATTGAAACACAAGAAATCTGTAAAAATAGGGCACAATATGCCGTATTAATATGAAGGATAATTTTCCATATTAATTTTTTACATTTGTTTTATTTGTATTTTACATTTCGCACTGCATTAAATTACATTTTAGCATTAATGGAAATGTCCATAAAATAAAGGGAAAGTATACTGGTAATTTTCTGTCAGTACTTATCTATTTTTTTACGAGATTTCTTTTATAGTGTAAATTGACTGCACTGTAAGTTATTTTGAATAAAAGTGTCAGCCAAAAGGTTGATGTACATGTGTTCTAACCTGATGCAAAGAAATCCTGAGTTTTCAACACAAGTTTTCAAGTTTGTTTAAAGCAAAAGCACAAAGCAACCCACAACATATCTACATTGTCTTAAGCAAGTGCAATGATTTGGTGTCTGAACTTACCAATATCCGTGTCTTTGTGATTCTTTATGATTTCTGCAAGCTCAAAATTTCCAGCAATAATGGCCACCTTTACAAAAAACAAGACATAAATCATATTAGATCATCTTAGCATTCACTGCAAAAAAGAAATCTAAGGCAAACTCTAAATTGTCTGGTAATTGTAACGGGACTCCACAGGTGAGGGAGCATGGAGGATGATGGGAAGTGTAGTCCAAAAAAGGGGGGCAGACAGGACTGTGACATTAATATCTATTCGTTTTTTTCTTGTATATTAACTCATCCTCATGTCATCCCAAACCTGTATAACTGACTTTCTTCTGCAGAACACAAAAGAAGATATTTTGAAGAACGTTGGTAACCAAAGAACATTGGCCCCCCATTGACTTCCCTTGTATGGACACAAAACCACTAAGACATTTCTCAAAATATCTTCTTTGTGTTCCATAGAACAAAGTATTTTGTACAAATATAAAACAAACAACATGAAACAGTCAGTCCCTTCACTGTTATGTAACACATAGGTGCAGATTTTTACAGTTTTATCAATTTCAAAGTAAAGTGTGTTAAAAAGTAACCATTCGCAGACATATAAACGCTTCACAGGTTAACTGGCCCAAAAACTGTAAACACTGAAGAATCAGACTAGCCCAACATAACCAACCGATGGCATGGGTTTTTATTGGGGCTACCTGCTCGTCCAACCGATGACATGAAGTGGGAGTGTTCATGAATCCTCTTGAAAGAGCCTCACAATTTTTGGATATTCCAGAAATACTTCTGGCGCAGAAATTACACACTTCACCTTTAACTTCCATGCAACTTCAAAAAGACCTTCACAGCATTTAAAAAATATATTCAACAGCACGACTTTCAATTAATCAGACGTTCATTTCTATTTAATAGCTTTAATTTTGCCACCCCACCAACTCAGTTCCAAAGTCTTTTAAAGGATCTATAATTTAGACATCAGTCTGGTTACCGAGTTCGGATGTGAGAACAAAACCGTGTACAAAAGGGAAGACGTAACATAGTGTGCTTATGAATGTTAGCATACTGTGTGATAAAACGCAGGCTTCATTCACATTAGACTAGTTGCTAAGATTTATGTAATGAGGAACTGCATTCCTTTTCAAGTGAAATATGGTGCTTGGCTGCAGCTTTGAGGTACAATGGTAGACGGGACACGAATAATCGAGAGCTGACAACTGCCAGGTAAATCAAGACGGTAAAATCCACAGAAGACCTGATTTAGGAAGAAAACAGGTTTGTGTGACTCCAAAGAGCGTTTTAATTCAGTGCAATACGGATACGTAAATGCACACGGCCTATCTGGTAGATGCAACCTCTCAGTATCATAGAAACATTTGCATTCATTTAGCCTTTTCCTTTGACCCGGTATAATTTGTCTGAAGGGTAAAGATAATCATTTGCTTAAACCCATAGATGATGGCGAGTCACATCAACGGGGAAAGTTCTGTTAAACCGGGCGGACAGGAGCAGTCCAGTGGAGTGCCTGAAGTTTCATGAGCAGCTCAAATGAGATGTAATCGAGCGGCCGGCGAGGCGTGAAATGTGATTTTAGCAGCGTGAGATGAATAATAATACAACGCATTAAACAACGCATCGGCAGAGCGCTGATATGTATATTACATAAACACTCCACTCCTACGTCAAGTTTGGAGTGAGCTGGGTCAATTCGAAGCTTAAAGGTTGTCAACCAGAACATCCAACACGCCGAGGCCGCCCGTGAACGTTCTAACCTGCAGAAACCGTTCCTAATGCTTAACATCATCTACTGACCAGGATTCACGGCACCAAAGACTGCAAACAAAATGATTTTGGCTCTATTTTTAATTTCGTCTGGAGGTTTGCCATTGGATTACTGTATGTGTTATCTTGCTGAAATAAACACAACGTTCCTTTAGGCACAAATAACCAAAGATATTTGAGCGCCCAGATACACACAGATCTGTTTTTCGACACAGTCTTGGATGTTTGGTGTAGAAAACAGAGGAAGGTTTTTAAACTTTAAACAAATTGTGAAAATGTGAGACGAATGCCGCTTTGTAAAAAGGGTTTTGTAGCATGAGCGTCACACTTTGAAATCAATCTATGAAAAAACACAACGTAACAAATGTAACTGCAGTGCAGATATGGTTATTTCTGTCAAGGAGGTTGCATTTCAAAGGGTTAAGCTAACATTATGTGGGTGGTCTACAGTATTGATGTTGGTGTGTTTGCTATTAAGACGCTTTACTGTACGTGCTGTTTTGCCACGAGCATCGGCTTTAATACTTCAATTCACTGTGACTTTGCTTTGAGGTGTGGATTATTTTATTAAAGTAACTTGACATAAAAAATCTATAAATGTCATTACAGGAGGGAATATTGTACAATGTCAAATCAATCAAATTAATATTGTACATTTTTTTATTTTAAGCTTCTGTGTAATTGTTTTTAATTAAAAGTTATGACAAGTCCTCTCATCCCAGCTCAGAAACACTTTGCATTTCCAAAATGTGTTCAACCAATGATGTAAGCTTGGGGGCGGGGCCTTCTGTTTGACAAGCCCCTGGCGTGTGCGAGGTGCTTTGGAACCTGTTTGGTGACTCTAATGGTGCCAAAATTGCATTGACAATTTTCCAATGAATTTTTTTAATGGTCATTGGCATCGCAGTCACAGGCAATACTGTCATCCGCTCAAGGCCACAGGCTTAAATAACACCCACTGCTGTCAGACACAACCTGACATTTGAGAAAATCCCAAAGCAAACAGACACAGAAAACAAAGATTTATAAATAATTCCAAACATGTCTGTTTTCAAACTCAATTTTTTGCTAATGATCTGCTGTTCTTTATTCCGACCGAATGTGATTCCTAATTATGAAAAGACACCAAATCATGCAAACAAACATCATAAATGATGAATTACCCTCAGGCTCATTTCTTGGTGTCACAAAATTCCTGTCCTTACATCTGACATTCCGTCTAATTAATTAAGAGCTTCTCGTAACTGAACAATAAACAGACTCAAGTTCCTTCTGCGCTTATAGTCATGGTGTTTTTTCCAGAGCTTAACAAACAAAACATTATAAACTTTAAAAATGTCCACAGCCCTGGAAAATAGAGCCTTCAAAGAAACCAGCATAGTTAAGATAACACAGAGGTGTATTTGGCAACTGTTGCTGCCGTGTCCGATGAACACTTCAAATAAAAAGAAAATCACGTACCTGAAAGGGCGTTTGTCCACGCTGGTTCTTGACGTCTTTGCTGGCTCCACGGACCAGAAGAACCTTGGCACACTTTTCCTTCAGAAGAAAAAGCAGAAGAGCATTTAACGTAATTGCTCGATACTCAATTCAATACTTTGACTTTTTGTGAAAATATTCTTCGTAAATTTCCACAACGTATCAAGAGGTCTCCTATCTCACCCTGATCAAATCGTCTCCAAAGTATCAGACTTCTCACTCAGCTTTGTGGTCTCCAAACCAAGTGTCAAGCTACAGCAAAGTCAGCACCCGAAGAAAAACGAGAGGGGGTCTCTGCGACGTCGGTGTGCATGTATAAATGAGTATGTGAGAATGAAAAGCAGAAAGCGAGAGGGAGGGAGAAGCATGTGGAACCAGGGCTCTGTAGCTCTCCAGCCCACTATATCCAGCTGGATTCAACAGCCCACCCACGGAATGCCTCACCACTAAATTGACACACAATCGCACACACACACACACACCTCTGTTGCCTATTCCTCCTATCTTGCTTCTAATACTAGTTTCACAGCTGCTGCCAGCCATTGTATAAGACATAATCACATGTGAGGACGATGCTTCTATTCCCCTGCTCATAAAAATATCATTGGCCTGCATTTGGCACCGGACCAAGCTCCCTGTTGACATGGCGACGGATCGACGCAATGGGTTTATCGCGAACAATCAAGGCTCGGAAAACGTCCCTAAAGCTGATGAACGGGAGAAATTAAATCGCACGCTAAGGGATCTATGGGGGGCACGGTGGCTTAGTGGTTAGCACGTTCGCCTCACACCTCCAGGGTTGGGGGTTCGATTCCCGCTTCCGACTTGTGTGTGTGGAGTTTGCATGTTCTCCCCGTGCCTCGGGGGTTTCCTCCGGGTACTCCGGTTTCCTCCCCTGGTCCAAAGACATGCATGGTAGGTTGATTGGCATCTCCGGAAAAATTGTCCGTAGGGTGTGAGTGCGTGAGTGAATGAGTGAGTGTGTGTGCCCTGCGATGGGTTGGCACTCCATCCAGGGTGTATCCTGCCTTGATGCCCGATGACTCCTGAGATAGGCGCAGGCTCCCCGTGACCCGAGGTAGTTCGGACAAGCGAGAAAATGGAATGGAATGGAATGGCTAAGGGATCTTTCGGCTTTAATAATAACCCGCTGTGGCCAATCATTACAGAGGAGCACTTTAAATAACGACCCCATTGGTCAGCGCAGGGTGACACAAAGATACACGATTCATCATACTGTATGTGACCGCTGACCTCAAAAATCAATAAATCGTCGCCAGTGGTCAAAGACAGGGTCATCGTATGAGAAAGTTTATTTATACGTCTAGGGCTGGTGGAATTGTTTTCGAAACTTCTAAGCGAAGTCAATGTCATGGGATTAAAGGGCTAGTTCAAAAATAAAACTTTTGCCATCATTTATTCACCTTCATGTTTTTTCAAACCTGTATGTGACTCTTTCTGTGGAACACAAAAGAAGAAATGCCTCAGTGGTTTTGTGTCCATACAATGGAAGTCAATGGGGGGCAATGTTGTTTGCTTACCAACATTCCTTAAAGCGGCCCAAACACACAGGGTTTCTGCCAATCTCATATTAATCTTGAGTACCTATAGAGTAGTATTGCATACTTCGTATTTTCGAAGAGTATTTAGTTTGATCACAGTTATAAATGATAGATACAGCTGTACGATTACTTCCGAAATCATACGGTGCGTGCGGGGGGGGAGGGGTAGGCTGAACTAAAGCACGTGCGCACCCATTGTCAACAAAACACAGACAACAGTTTCACTCACCGCATGCGGTTCATGTCCGGCATCTTTTAGCGCTGGGACGGCTCCATATATCAGTTTCAAACGTTCTCCAAATCCAGCGTTATATCCACCGTTTATATAACATTCATCACCCAAATGCAGTGAACAAACAAACACCTGAACTTCTCGAACGTATGCTCTCTCTCTCTCCAGCACACAAGTGAAAGTGTCTGCGCATGCTCCTTCTCCTGCTCTCCTTGTGGTCGCGTGCTTCACTGTCCCTTTAAGTCATTGACAATCTTGTGTTACAGCTGTGGTCACCATTTACTGTCATTGTATGGAGGTCAAGGGGAACACTCCATTAAATATCTGCCAAATACATAAAAAAAGAAAAATGATACAAACCGTACTCACATGGGCAACTTTTATGTGAGCACAACTCAATATTCTCCTCAATCCAAGTCACAGCAGTAAGAATACATCTACTGATCCTGTATCATATTTGACCAATCCAAACTTACACTAGAAGGTGAAGAGAAAATAAAACCGCTTGTACTATGGGATACATTATGAATCTGTGATCAATACAACATTGGAAGTCACAGTAGGAATATAACATTATATACAGGGTGATTGCGACAGTGAACAGCCGTTGCGGTACCAGCAGACAATGGCGGCCATGCTGTGACCCGAGCAGATACAGCAGACCGAGTCTCCCACAGAGCAAACATGAGGTGATTATCTGTCTGGCTGCTTAATGTTGAGAATGTAATGGCTCGTTGTCCATTCATAAACACTGAATGCTGGTGCTTACAGTACTGTGCATTCCAGCTTTGTGGTTTATTGTGGACAAAATGATGACAATGGAGAATCATGAATAGTGTAATTACTGCCAATCATTTACTGGCTTACATACGAATGAATATGGCACGCTTAACCTTCCCATGATGTGAACACAAACCTTCTGTATTTAAATATACTGTGATATACGTATCTATATATTCTATTTATTAAAATAGTCAATAGTTATTATATGGTCGCTGTCCTTCGGAAATCTTGTATGTCCAGATTCACAGTTTTTCAGGAAATGGAAAAAAACACTAAGCTTTTTCAATGATTAAATACTGTGTTGTCAAAGTTGATATGCACTTTTTAATACTTTTTATTGGTTAGATATTTGCAAAACCCAGTGACTAATAATATTGATTTATGGCAAAAATAAAAATCACAAAATATGGAGATTAAAGGTTTCAGAAGGACAGCAGCGGTATAGAATATTTTAATTATAAATAACTATGTATATAAGTATATCATAATTATATTACATTATATTTCAATTTCTTATTTCAATTCATAGCCAAATAATACACTGAATAATGTAAACTTTACTGGAAAGTAAATGAATAAACTGGGTATCTTTGAAATTTAATTCCGCTCCTGTAATGCACTCTTAAAAATAAAGACTCCTTTAAAGTTTTTTTGTCAGACTGTACGGTTCTATAAAGAACCTTTAACGTTTCTTTGTGAAAAAGGTTTATACAGACTATTAAAAAGAAAGAAATTGCTATTTAAGAACCTTTGACTAAAACCTTTATTTTTAAGAGCGTACAGTAGTTTTTTTAAGTTAACCATATGGCCCTGAGATAACAAGTGTTTCATATCAGTGTATAGGCTTTTGGATTCTTTGAAGCACCAGTATATATTTTACAGTATGAACCAGTAGGTATTTTAAAGATAAACTAATTTATGAAAGTTACTATTTTACAGTTTCAGGCTATAAGAAACCCTTTTCAACCTTTGAATATACAGCCGTGGAAAAAAGTGAAGAGTTTTACCTTTATTCAGCATTTCTGAATGTATTGTGTTAATTCCAGTCGTGTGTGTTGAGTTTCAACAGAAACAAACCTCAGGAGTGACACAAATCACCCAAAAGCAACGTAAAAGACTGAGAGAATGCAAAAATGCATGAATATTGTGAACAAAATCGGCTTATTCCATTAGTATTAGTTATGTTGCTGTTTAAACATGAATATGAACTTGTTTTCTTTGCAGTATTCAAGATCTGCAAACATTGCATCTTTTTTTGTATTTTGACCAGTAATGTCCTATTTCAGATGAATGCAAATAAAAAAACTATATTTTCATTTGGAATTTGGAAGAAATGTCGTCACTAGTTCACAGAATGAAACAAAAATGATAATTTTATATTATACTATAAATAGTCATTAATTTTTTTTTTTTTTTGGAGTGGTCTCTAAATTTTTCTCCACTGCCGTATTCTACAGTACTTGAAAGAATCCCCACTGCCCTCAATCTTATCTCTCAGGCTCTGCCGCCACTGATCTCACCCTTAAAACTGTATTGATCCAGAAAGAGAAAACAATGTTTTTCAAAATTCTCATATTGACAGAGTATCCATTCTATGACGCCAGTGGCCTCTGCTTATGGACTGGTTAAATGGAGCTGAATTTGGTTTATTAAAGGTAAAGTGTGAATACATACCTGTTTGTACAAAGCGCAGATATGAAGCGCCGTATTACCAGATGCATTTTCAACTTGCATGTCTGCGCCGTAAAACAAGAGATGCTCCAGGTGTTGAACGTGGCCGTATCGGCAAGCCTAACAAATAAGAAATATAATGACTATAGATTTAGCGCAGTTTTAAAGGACTTTCAACTAGACAGCCGCAGCTTTACTGAACGTAAAAGCTATACAGTACGACTGATCCCAAAGTCTTTTAAAAAATGAAAACATAATTAAGTCTCTGGTACACTGTCATCTCATATTTTTCAAAGCCCTTGTTTTGAAAGTGGAAAAGGATAATTTTAGAGACAGAGTAACGACAAAAACACACAAGTTATTTGACTGACAGACTAATAACATCCTGCAGTCCACCTATCACAACACTAGATGTCAGTACGCTGTCACAACGGACAGGCTTGTTGACGGGTTCATTTGAAACCAGTTTGATCTTGTCACCTGTCCAATAATTAAACAAAGCTGCTGTCATACAAAGCTGGAGCTCTATTATAACCTCTTCACTGCAGCTACTTTCTTCCCTCCCCTGTGCATATATTACACCCTAAAAATGTTTTATCACACTCCGATACGATACACACGGCTAAAACTTCCTGTTGATTTTCTATTTTGCCATGCCTAACAAAAAGTAAATTTACTTTGATACTCTACCGATAACCACCTAACTTAATACTAATAATGCGAAAGACAGCCCCACCTGGTGGATTTCGTGCCAGACGTTTTCATCGTGGCATCCGACGCTGGCGTGGGCACGCAGGAGTACCTCGCAGCAGCTGGGGTCTCCCCCAACGGTTACCGTATGGTAGAGAGGAGTCAAACCCTGACTGTCTTTGTAGTCCGGAGACGCACCCAAATCCAGCATCGACTGTGAAGAAAAGACACAGTATTAAAGGGATAGTTCACCCTACATAACAAATGATTTTATTCGCCCTCATGTTGTCCAAAACCTCTATATGGCTCTTTCTTCTGTGAAACACAAAAGATGATATTTTGAGAAACGTCTCTGTGGTTTTGTGTCTGTACAATGGAAGTCAAGCTGAAGTGTTTCTACTACTTGCATACGTTCGTCATACATAGAAATACATTTTAAAAGCAATATTTACTTAATACCACATTTATGAATATATAATTGTATTAAGTGTAAGTCTATGTGCGTATATATATAGACTTGCAGTGAATAAAATCATATCATTGATTTTACCCCCCCGTCTACAGTATATTGCAAGTGATGCGGCAAACGCTGCAGTAATAATCCCTGAAGCCATATACTGCTAATTCACAACTCACAGACAGTTTCATTGATTACAACACGGCCGCTTTTATCATAAGAACAGTCTAAGATGAAATTTGATAAGAAGAAATTTGTTTCCAACCGAATTTTATTGCAGATAAAGCAAGTGATGAAGGACTTATAAATGAGGAAGAGACCAGAGACAGAGTACAATAAGGGGAGATAAAACAAGAAAAAGATAGGAGATAACAGAGAAAGATGTTTCAGGAGATGAAAATGTGGATGCACTTCTCAGCATCTTCTACATCCCTGATACATGAAATGAACTTCATCATAAAGATGTCAAAAACACAACAAACATAAACTGATTTCGAGTCAAAGAGGTGATTTATAAAATAAATGTGAAATGTTCAAACAGAAAACTGTAAAAGCAAACCAAGTTAGTTATGTCTGTGTGAATACTGTTTAATAATTGCTGAATAATGAACGTTAAACAAGTCCATTCATATTGTCGTTGCTCAGCAGAGAACAAAGTAACCTTAAAGGAACAGTTCACCCAAACATTTTAATTCTGTCATTATTTACTCACCCTCGAGTTGCTCCAAATCTGTATAAATTTATTTTGAGAAAGATATTTGCAAGAATGCTTGCAACCAAACCATTCTTGGGCCCCATTGACTACCATAGTAGGAAAAATTGCTTTGTAAATTTATTTTTTCTGTTGAACACGAAAGAAGATATTTTGAAAAATTTAGAAAAGCAAACAGTTTTGGGTCACTTTTGACGAATATTGTCATTTTTCCTACTATGGTTGTCAATAGTGGCCGACAGTTTGATTACAAGCATTGTTCCAATAATTTTCCCTGTGTTATTCAGAACAACCCGAGGGTGAGTAAATGATGACAGATTTTTCTTTTTGGGTGAACTGTCCCTTTAACTTCCAAAACCCACAAATTTAAACACAACATGTAAATATGTATGAAATACAACACATACAGTATGCATGAAAGCAAATCTAATCATATAAAACAAAGCAATTACACTGTATGAAAATAATCCATGTCTCCGAGACATTTACATAACTACTGTAGCATGCATACGTCCAGATTTAAAACATGCTGATATTCCTTTCATCTTAACCCAGGCGAGCAATTTTATAACAAAATCACTATAAGCTCTTTTTATCTCCCTCTAAAATTACAAAACCCGGTAATTGAAGGAAATCTATGGCTCCAACACTTTGAAGTGACATAAACTGAGATTCTGCGGGATGGCTTTTATAAATAAACAACATGCGATTTGCAACGGCAAAAAGAACATTGTGTATTACAATTGAGATTACAAAACAGCAGCACATCGTCAGGAGTAACTGTACTGTATGCCCGACTGTTGTCGAGGGAATAAAATAATATTAAAGCTATTTCTTTAAAACAAAACTAAATAGCAAAATTACGCAATACTTTTAAAAAATGCTTACGCAGTCTGCTTTGAATAAATATTAACCTTTACTCTGAAAAATAAGCAATAGTTAATGTCTTTTCAAGACACCTTGAGGTTTCTAAAACAGTAAAATTCTGCCTCTCTATACAACAGCAGGTGTTTTCTTAACAAAACTAAATTGACAATAACAGAAGCCATGAACTCATATGGCCATTTGGGATGAGGTGAATAATACCTTAAGAGCGATCTGATTCTTAGCTCTGGCAGCTTTATGGAGGGCAGTCATTCCATCCCGAGAACGGAAATCTAAATGGGCTCCGCCATTCTTCAGCGTCATTATAACCTCGGCCATATTGTCCAGGTGGGCCGCGAGAGTTAGCGGCGTCTCTGCAGAGCAAGAGAACAAAACAAGCACATTACAGTGTATGAAATACATCTCTCAAAGATAAAAGAAACATAAAACTCACAATCATTAAATTAATAGAAAACTGTATTGTGGAACAGAATATTTAATGTTGTACCCATTTATGTATTATTATTTAATAATTTGAAATACATTGCTTCTGTATGATTGGTGATAATTATATTAGCTAAAAAAATAAACTTGCTCAGAGGCGAAGCAAGGTATTACATTTCAATTTACAGACAAACTTGTTTTTAATTATATGCATGAATGTGCACAATGCATTTGAACATCTAATAAATAAAATGATTTATATCAAATTTCCCATGAATTTTTGGGGTCTGTGTTTTGGAAATAATACTTGAGTAACTTTTTTTGAGTTTCTCAGATCCCATACCACCAGTTTCCGAGTCCTGATAGTTGGGGTCCAACCCTCTCTCCAACAGCTTGGCGACTTTGTCCACCTGATGATGTTGGATGTATTCCATGAATTTTCTCAGGTTGACCTACAAAAATGAGTATGAGCAAAAGGTTTAAAGAGAGAGAGAGAACAGATGAGGTTAAACTCGAAAACAATGACAGCTGATTGAGAAGTGAGGGGCCAGAAAAAAGTGATGACAAAGACAGAAGCAAACGTCTGACAAGAGTGTGAAGGGTCTCAACGAACTTCCTCGTGTTAAGAACTCTGGGACACACATGCAGCGATACAAGGCTGGATAAAAATAGATAGGAGAGCAGCTCCCAATACAGATACATCAGAGAGAGAGAGAGAGTGAGAGAGAGAGAGAGAGAGAGAGAGAGAGAGAGAGAGAGAGAGTGAGAGAGAGAGAGAGAGAGAGAGAGAGAGAGAGAGAGAAAGAGCCGCTGAGAGAGAAAGACCATTGGGAAGCTATGGCGCATTACAAACACAGATCAAGACATGTCATACACTAATGCACAACACACACAGGGAAGATCTCTAAGGTGTTATAAGTGGCACGCATTGTTACCCCAATGTATTAGGTGTTTGCATTATTTAACTTTTGGATCCCATTTAACCAATGCTAGCGTTCAATAATTCACACTACCACACCAGCGAATGGTTTTAAACCCATTAAGCTAACTACAAAATAGAGATGTCATGTACCGTGTTTGAGACCATTGTAAAAAAAAATGTCACCTCTAAAAACGTCGCAATATATAGACCAATGTCTTTCTATTAAAAAGTCAAAATTTAAAATCAAGAATATTATCCAGGATAACTCAACATGAGTACATTCTAGGTAATACCAAGGGGTCAAGTAGAAATAGCTTCTATTTCTTATTTCGTCCTATTAATTTACTAACAAGTAAATTATGAAAGAAGGTTTTCATTTTTTAAGTGTAGCCAGAGAGTAAAAAAATGCAATTTCTCCGATCATTCATCCACGTGAAACCTCTACTACACTGTGTGATACCTCCCCGCGTTTATAATGCATCGGAATTCCAATGGAATCTATTCAGCGGACACACGGGTTACGAAACAATCGCGTATGGAAAGGCTGCTTTTGCGTCACCCTTCAAACCCATGTGACTTACGAAGCTCTAATATAATAACTTATTAAGGGAGCTTGAGAGCTCAAAGCAATGAGAAAGAGAACGTTTTAAATGCTGAGGGAAGCAGAGCAAGGTTGGAAGATAAATAGGCTAAGCAATAAACTCAAAGACACAGAGCTCAGCATAGGACACACAGTGCTGGAAGAAGTCGGCAATTAAAACTCACTTCAGAGCTCCGGGGTTGCTCCTGGGAGGGATGGGGGGGGTCACCGAGCGTCCACAAACGATGTACAAAAACGCTACGGCGGTGCGAAAAATGGCTAAAGCGTGAAAACGTCAACATCTATGACCGTCTCCAGAAGCTCTGCTAGGTCCAAAATATATGCAAATGTGCCGGTCTGCTGCATTATTTATCAGGACGGCCTAAAATTGTTGAACGTTAGATATTCATTCTTAGCGAATATAAGAAGCAAGATTCCGCGATTCTTAATGTTTCGTTTCCTGTTTTAACTGTCGCTGTCCCGAGACATGCTCTCTCGCTCGCAATTAAGCAAATGGCTTTCATTCGATATGTATGTAAAATAGGCCATTATCATAACGCAAAACAAGTTAACCACCAGCTGGGTGTCAAAAAATAGACACGTTTTGAAAACAAATATGCATAGTAGGCTAATCTACATATGTCAGTTGAAATTGAAATAATACTCACCTGAGTGTGGAGTTTCTCGATCTGTTTTTCGTTGACGTTTGGCTGCTGGTACACTCTGCTCTTATAACGGAACTGGGAATTAAATCGGAGAGGAAAACAAGAAATGTCAAAATGTCAAATGCTTTTGTTATTTAATTGGTCAGTTACTATTGTCTTACATTTTTACGTGTAATATATTTAACTATTTTATCTAACGCAGGCTCAGGCCAAAAAAAACTATCTGACCAGGCAATGACATCTTCTTTCCGCTATTAAATAAATATGTAAGATGATTTAACAACGCAAATCAGATTGTCGTAGCAGTATAAAATAAACACAATAAAATAACACAATATTGTTGTGCGCGTGCCTGGTTCGACAATCTGATAGGATGAAATTTCAGCACACCGGAATGAATGAAAGGATATTAACGTGTGTTTCATTGTAGTCTGTTTGCAGCTCTTTTTGTTTGGCTGATGTGTTGATACTGCCATGATTATATCAGAGACTGAGGGTTGAATGAACATACAGAAGTACAAAGGTTGTGTTACAGCAGCCTGACATCAGTCTTTCACACAGAGAACTGAGAATGCTAGGGTAAGAAAACACATCTTACAGAAGATCTTATAGCACTGTATTGGTATACATAGCTGTCAAACCCATTCTGTTACCCTTAACATTATGAAATATTGGTGAGGGTGCCATGTTTGTAATACGGCATATCATTTTGATTTCAATTACTTGACCATCATTTAGTGACCTATGTAACAAATCTACATGACTGTTTTATGGAAAAAAAATTTTTTGTTTAATGTTCTCGATGCTTTTGCATACAAAGAAAGCATATATTGACCAGGGTCTTTTAAGAAATAAAAAATAATGCCATAAAAGCATCAAAACATTAGTTACTAAAATGGAAATTCTGTCATCATTCATTCCCCGTCATATCGTTTAAAATCTGTTTATGACTTTTTCATCTGTGAAACAAAAGAAGATATTTTGAGAAATGTCTCTGTGGTTTTGTGTCCACAAACTTGTTATTACCAACATTCTTCAAAATATCTTCTTTTGTGTTCTGCCACAGAAATAAAGTCATCCAGGTTTGGAATGACATGAGTAAATGATAAAATAATTTTAGTTTTGGGGTGAACTAGCGCTTTAAGAGCTTTTGTGGATTATTAGTGTATAGCAAACACTAACACTAAAAGTAATAAAAATAGCTACTATTAGTGACAGAAGGTTTTGTGTCACAGTTTAGGATGCAGGTCATCAGATTCACAGACTTGGGCGATACATTACCTCAAGGGTAGGAACGCCCTTGTTGGTGGGCAGCGGATAATCTCTCAGGGGTCTTTCCTCGTCCAGGAAACCACTCTCTCTCCCATCCACCGCAGGCTGGAACAGCCCGTAGTTCAGCACATCCCTCAGACTCTGTGTGAGCGTACACAGGATCTGCTGCTTGGCAACCCATACTGTGGCATCAGAATTGAACCTCATGGATTTCTGGCAAAGCCACGGAAGAGGGATGTGCAGAGAGGGAGACAGTGAGTGAGACTCTATCAGGCCAAAGCAGGTGTGCAGATTAACATAGGAAAACAATTGTGTGCTATAATGTATACACGCAGGAAAACAACAGAAGATTCATGAAAACACAGATGATGCTTTTGCCATTAAATGGCATTGGTTGACTCGTAAAATTACAGATAAGATTGCATTACTAAAACAAAAATAAAGGTTTGTTTTTCCTGTGCTCCACCAATAATGTTATAGATAAAGTGCTTCACCCAGTAAACTACTAACTTGACAACTTCCAACCTGTGTTAAAAATGGCTCTACGTCACGTTAATATAAAATGTCTTTCATTTGAAGCATGACAATGTCATTTTTTGTGTTAACTAGGTCAAACGATGCTCTCCCCCAGCTGCATACGTTCCATTTTTTTTAATCCACTAAAACCCAAACAGCTCTCAAGAGAGACTAAAACTGTAAAAGGGAAGCAATTTACTGTAATAATATCATTTAGAGAAATCCACATGGCCCAGCAGCCTCGGGCTAAACACCAGTGTGAGTGTGTGTGTGTGTTTGCGTGTGTAAACGCACAGACTGCTGCAGGTCAGGGATGACCACACAGATCAGCAGCGTGTCTCTCAGGCTGTTGTCCAGTCGGCCACTGGTAGGTCGATCCAGCCTGGGAGACTCGTCTCTGGAGCTGTCGGAATCTGAACTCGCCGAGTCAGAGAAACTCTGAGCCATTTCCTCCTCGCTGGACATGGGGCTCCGCGGCATGATCAACACTGTAGAGAGAGAGAGAGAGAGAGAGAGAGAGAGAGAGAGAGTAAAAAATGTCCGTCATAAATTAAATAGCAAACACAATGCAAAGACAGTAAATCTTTACTTTAAAAAATCTCCATCGAGAACTATAAAGGGTCTCACAAGGGTCTCATTTTAGTTCCTTGAAAAAATTTATTTTGCTTGAAAACAATACACTTCTTAAAGCAGCACTATAGAACTCAGGGGTTCCCCCAAGTGGTTGATAAGCGCAATTGTCTGTTACCAGTATAAATAATAACGCTGTATAAGCTTCCCCATGGGCAGCGCAACACACGTGAATTTGTTCAAGTAAGCTGATCAAACCGGCGAATGCAGAAACGTTGTTTTGAAACCATATCTCTTCCGCACACACAGGGGATGGGCGGGGCTATATGTACCGACCCGAACACAGAACTTACAGAGTTTGGTTGTGGCCGCTATGAGGCTGCTCTGGTAGCAGCGGCAGTAGAATTCGTCCGGTAAAGAGTTGAACCACTGAAATAATTTTATAGACATTATTTGAAGGTAAAAAAACTACAAATTGTTGCTTTAACAAGAGATTTCTTAATAAGCTTAAAGCCCAGTGGTATCAAGATATATGGTCATCTTTTTGACACTTGTCAGACTTTACAATATGTTAACTGTTAAAATATTGCATAAAATACAAGGCTAAGTGTGCAACATCTTTCATCTCAGAATGTATAGATATACATAACAGGCAGACTTGGGAGCATTGACTGAAACACTGAAATGACACCGCACAAACAGAAGCAAAACTCAACTAACACTGAAAGAGATAGCAAGAAAAGCGTAATTTTTCTGAGCAGACTACACATAATTGTAACAATTATAAGGGAATACTCAATAGTGACATCTGTATATCACATTAACCTGCAGGAATCGACATTTCAACTGAATGTCGATCAACTGAAAGTCTTTTAATCACATGCTTTTTCATCAAAAACATTTTGATGAAAGATTACCAAGACATTTGAAATGAGGTGCACAAGTAAATCCTTCACAGTCAAACCAACCGTGTGTATTAAGATAATTTATTAGGGTCAATATTGGTTAAATGTTGACTTCAAGACTGCTTATTATTTCCATGAATAATATTTGTCTGTTCTCCCCTGCTTATTCAGATCCAACTATTTCGCCTCTTCTCACAATATAAAATGTTCTCTGTAGCCTTTTGTGATTTCACTAGGTTCACTGAATGTTGTTGACCCGTCCTTGACAAGACTGAGCGTGTTTATGTTTTGTCTCCGGATGACTTTAAGTGCAGTGGTGCACTGAAATGTCAGACTGTATATCACGTCATTTCAATATTTCTTCTTCGTCTTTTGGCTCTTTTTGAGATAACTGGAACACACCTCAAGAAAATTTAAAATAGCTTGTGGTGCAATAATGTTTAATAATAATATGGGGCAAACGAACAAATAAGCCACATTTAACTTTAAATATATTTATTATAATGGATGTTGATTATAAAAGATATGAAGTGTTTTAAACAATAGTGTGGTGATTTTGTATGAATTTGTAAGATCCAAAAATGTATAATTAGTAGAGAAAAGAAAAAATGAAGCCCACCCCTTAACTTAGCATCCCTGGTGAGAAAGCAGATCTATCTAGGAATGATTTTACAAATACGAATTAGCCATCTCGTAAAATAGCAAAAAATTGTCATGTGATTGTGTTGCAAGACAGACGTTCTAGTGTTTAAAGGGGTCATGTGACACGGCTAAAACGAATATTATCGTTTGTTTAGAAGTAATGCAATGTGTATACGATTTAAGGTTAGAAAACGCTGTATTTAACACATACCGTTCATGTTTGTATCTCCTCTTTGCCACGCCTCTCTGAAACGCTCATCGCTCTGAAAAGCGAGGTGTGCTATGATTGGCCAGTTAACCAGTGCGTAGTGATTGGTCGAAAACTGCAAGCGTGTGACGGAAATGTGACGCCTCTTACCATATTTGGAACATCAGGTTCCAATGCAATTGATCTGACAGGTACGCCCACCTTACTTGCGTATACATTTGGGCGGACTTAGTCAAATCATACCACGAACTGACTTAGATTTGTGGGGGTGGGATTACACCAGACTTTTTAGGCAGGTCTGTGTGAGCATTTGCTTTTAGATAGAATTAACACTTTAATTGTTGCAATTTTATGTGTCTAATACATGCAAGGGCAAATTATAACACACCAAAGACACATAAAAACACGTATTCACGCCATATGACCCCTTTAAGGGTGAAAAAGCAAATATTAGACAGTGACAGATAGACATATAAAAAATTGAGAATCAATACTGTAGAGAAGGCAGTCACTTAAGTAAAGAGGTAAGATAGTAAAAGGTTACATATCTGACAAACAGCACTCTACAAAAGACTAAATCATGGCACACAAGACGCCTAAAAATGAATTAGTAGATCTTATCACATTCCATTTCATTTTGCCCTCTGAAAGTTGTTAAATAATAAAACTGACCTTTCCATACTCAACCTCATAATGCCTAACTACCATGAGTACTGTAGGTGTCTGGAATAAAGGCCGTATTGAATAAAATCCACCACTTTAATACCACCTGCTCATAACAACATTTATGACATGTTTTAAAGTAATGCTCATCACTTATACTGTAAAACTGCGTATAATTTCTCCACCACCGGAAGAAAAGCTGTTCAGCCATGAAGTTTATTTCTAGGCTAATTCACCATGGGGTCCATCTTTAGAGTAGTTTTCCATTTATGAGTGAATTAAAGACCGTGGTTGACACTACTTGAAGAGACATTCAGCAATATAACTCACAGTGGAGTACATACAGTCATACTGAATTTTAAGGTTGCTATTGGTTTTTTTTAAATGTAAGAACACATCTTACTTTAGCAGTATTATATGAATTACAATAAGGTGATGAATGACTCTTCAGAAATTTCAGTTCGCTGCATTTATTATGAGTCATTTATCCTAGCCCTGAGACCGCCACAGATCATCATTTACTCTTAAATTAAAAACCATCAAACCCTTAAGAAATTCCAATGGGATTTTTTGGCTTGAAATGTGAATTCCCTTCTGGATTTGTTTACAGCACAATGCCAAAAAATTGACAGGACTATCGAACACCACCCCATCTGTCAGCGTACGGGTTCATTTTCCGTGTCAACCAGTCTATGACAACATATTTATATTTATCTAAAGGTATGTATATACAACCCTCAATGTAAGCATGCTAGTTGAATTTAAAGAACCCAGAACGCTTAATGTCGTTTGCAATAACGTGCTCACGAAAACTGACCGTGTTGGTCTCTCTCCCCTGTGACTGGCTCAGACGGCCCCGTCATTCATCAGGGCTGTCAGTGTAGGTTTTCTCACCGACCTTTACAATCACCAGCCACCGAGACAGAACTCAAGAAGCACAAGGCATTTGTCGACTTTCGCTTGAAGGGTACAACCAATTAAAATCTAACAGTGTGGAAAGGAAATTGCACCCACATGCACTTTAACGCTAAAAAGTTGGCAGATAAACACACAGACACCTACTGAAGTCCTTTTACAGTCATGTCAATGTATGCTGGGTGATAGACTGTTTTCTTACTGTTCAACGTGGAAATATTATCCAGCCCTAGCTATTTTAATAAATGATACAGTGCATTCTTTGTCCAGGGGAATTAATTAGATATTATTTGCTTGCATCGACTTCAAAGCAACATTATTGCATAACATAACCTTCGCATGTTATAGACAGGACTAATTAACAATTATTTATTATGTTAAGACAAACTAAAAGTTTAGGAACTCGATTTTTATGCAGTTTTACAGCAATGTGACATTACGTATGAATATACTGTATGTAATATGTAATAACGTAAAGCTATGTTAAACTCACTATACAACCAGATCTGATCTACAATGTTTTAAATTATGTTTTTTCTTTCCATAATTACTTTTTTCAACACCTGTTTGCACTACTTGCATTCACCACCAGTAATATTAATATGCACAGTTCTTGCATATTTTTCATACAATTTACTGATTATCGATTTGTCTATTTAAATTCCTCAAGTATTTTTGTGTACATTGCTGAATAACTTTAAAAATAGTACCTAATATAAAACATCTGCTTTATATTTGAAAACAGCTACTGAATTAGATGATTAATTATATTATTAATGATACATTGCAATTGTAGGACAAGATCGACATAAGGTTTTCGTTATAAAAACAATAAACGATTAATACATGTAAAAAGTGACAGCTTAGAAAATTGTCTAGCATTAAAAATGTGTAATTTTTTTATAATAAATAAAAATCTGTAGTTTAACAGGGAATTGAGCAGCGATTCCCAAATCAGGTATCAGAATCGAACAGCCCTACATTTACTACACATACTTATATTTAAAAGGGACGGTTCACCCAAAAATTAAAAATCTGTCATTGTTTACTCACCCTCATTTTAAGCCTGTATGACAACAGGGGTACCCATTGACTTGCATTGGTTTTGTGTCCGTACAATAGAAGTGAATGGGTACCACCATTGTTCGGTTACCAACATTCTTTAAAATATCTTCTTTTGAGTTCTGCAGAAGAAAGAAAGTCATACAGGTTTGAAATGACAAGAGGGTGAGTAAATGATGAGAGAATCAGAATGATGAACTCTTTAAAGCCATGCTTTATATTTTTTTTATTTCATCATTGTTTTGAGACAGAGTTGGGAATTTTTCGTTGTCATAAAGCATTTTGCTCTGAATCTATGTATACTAGGTTATATAAGATGCCAAAATATGAAAGCAGTTCTCAAGAATGAGCAACAAACTACCACATAGTGTATACAGACCTATCCATAATGCAATCAATAAAATATTTGCCTACTCCCTGTTATCTTCAGTACACATGTATCCCAGGACCTTTTAAGGCTAATATTTACTCAATGTAATGTCGAAATATTAATTTTGAACACTGTTGCCACGACAACTACGTAACACATTAGTATTGTTTCCGTTAATGGAAGTGTAGATGCATTAGCCTTTTGGCAGATTTGCTAAACCGTCGTAATGAGTACGAGTTCTTTTGTCCTACAACATGTGTGATACGCTCAATTTTCTGCACTCGTTCTGAACCCACCAAAGAAAAAAGTAAGATAAGAGCAATTTAGTGGGGAATCAGACCCAACCAAACTTAATACAGAAACAAGCAAAAGAAAACATTTTCTGGGAGTCATTTGGTGAAGATTGGCTCCAAAACAGTGGGGATGTTAGTAAGCTTCTGCACTTTTGCATAGTCAGTGCATCATTCTACAGCGGTAAACACTACAGAAGGTTTAGTAGCCCTCTTCCAAAATCCAGCCTGAGGGCAGTTAAACTTGCTGTTTTAGAAACATGGACAGTACGAGGAACTGACAGCTCTCCCAGCGCTGAACCTTCCCGTAAACAGAGAATTATACAGTCCATGTAGGCCCATGTGTGTGTGTAAATATAGTAATACTTTACAATAAGGTTGTATTTGTTGACATTAGTTACTTACAATACTATTAAAGCATTTATTAATCTTACTTTTTGTTAATTTCATAATTTACTAATACATTTTAAAAACGAATTTGTTCCGATGAACACAGGGAAAGATATTTGGAAGAATGCTTGTAACTAAATGTTCTTGGCCACCATTGACTACCATATAGGAAAACATATAATGGTAGTCAAAAGTGCCCATGCAGAACTGTTTGCTTTCCTACATTCTTTTAAATATCTTCTTTTGTGTTCAACAGAACAAGGACATTTATAAAGCAATTTTTCTTACTATGATAGTCAATGGTGGCCAAGAACTGTTTGGTTACAAGCTTTCGTCCAAATATTGGAACAAATAGAAATATCAGAACAAAGAAATTTATGCAGATTTGGAACAACTCGAGTAAATTAATTTCCATTTTTAGGCGAACTGTTACTTTAATGCACAAAGTATCATAAACAGCTATATTCGCATTAACTAACATTAACAAGAATTAACACATGCTGAAAAACGTTTGCTCATTGTAAGTTCAAGCTAATTAATTTACTGATGTTAAATACAACATTATTGTGAAGTGTTACCATAAATATAATGTGTATTCCATATATTATTACATACATTTATGAAAGAGAAGCATCCGAAACTGTACCCTTGATTTAACGAAAGCACAACCATTAATATTTCATGAGTTATTCTTCATCAAAAGTGCTGTGGATGTTACATCAAAAGCTTCATATTTTGCAATACAGCAGTTTCAACGTCCTAAATCACATCTTCATAAAACAAAGGCAGAAAGTAACTAGATTAAGCTGCTACTCTAGTTGGGAATGTTTGATAGGGTACCGCTTCTATATAAATACATGGTTAGATCGTCATGCAGCACCTAGGGTCTTCTGGGTCATTGATAATGCATTGCAACAGTGTTCAGGGTGATATTCTAGGTCCTGGATTCAGGTTTGGTTCCCTCTTCAAAGTACGTCTATGGGATTTTCCAGCCATGCAAGATAAATAAGTCTTTAGAAAAGAAATAGCGCACCTCTCCTCGAAAAGCAACTCGATTTGCAGGTATCGTTCTACAGCTCAGACGGTTCGGGATGAGTTACACGCCCAAGTCGAATGAGCAATGGTATTAATGGCTATAGCAAGCGTCGCAAATTACAATCAAAACCGCTTTGAAGCATCTGAACGGCTGAGGAGTCTGAAGCGAGGAGAGTAACTAAAACACAGCTATCATCTGGGCCATTGAGTAAACTGCAGGGTATGAGGAGCCGTGGACACTAGAGCTGTGAGAATTGAAGGAGGAACACATGAGGCAGATCGACAGAAAGAGATAAACAATGAGAAAGAGAGAGGAAGGCGGACTGGCCTGGATCTCTGTCTACTTCCCTTACCCCTGGTGACTTCACAGCCTCACCAGGGGACTGCAAAATAGGACAAGACTGTGCTTCTGGTATAAGAGAATCTCAGAATTACAGCAAAGCTGTTTCTTTCTTCAGCAGAGCTGTAAAAAGGGGTGTAATACACGACTGTAGCTAAACCGATGAAAAATAAATGAGAACCAAAGCCCACTTCCATCAAAACATTGTCATCTTACCCCTCCTGTGGGCTGCGCTCAATCTAAGCTTATCAAAGAGTCCGCGGGTCAATACAGGAACAATTATTGGACCCAGAGGACCACAACTGCTTTACGCCTTTTCAATAGGGTACGACCAATATATAGGTTTATTGTTACTCCGATAGCATTTTGTTCATCTGTCCATTCAACCGTTCGCACTCTTGGGAAAACTAAATCAATTTAGAAGCTCCATTTAATGATTCCTCCACTCCACATATTGTCAAGTACATAACAGCCCATAACGAAGCAAGTAATAACAATGAAGCCATCACATCCTGATAAAATGAATGCACCTCTGTTCAATAATTTGACAAAAGGCTGCTACTGCATGGTGTCACAAAAGATATTTTAAATTAAGGGCCAATATTAGTCCATTGAAATGAATTAAAAAAAATACCATTTTTGGAAATGGTGTTTTCAATCTGATCTCAGGGAAATTCATAACTTTTCAAGTTGCACTTATTTGTATTAATTTGTACAAAGCGAAATCGCACAAAAACGTACAATTATTAGAAAAAAGCAATACTGAACCCCCTCTCTAAATCTAACGTCACTGATGCGAAAGCAAATAATACTAAACATACAAATAAGATCGTACGAAATATGACGAACTTGTATTCGTTTTGTATTCCTGTGAAATTGTGTCGGTACATATATATCTAGTATAAACACACACACACATATATTATATATACACAGTATAAATGAATTTGCTTATTTAGAGATTGATACGTAAAATCAAATTCAGTCGATAACTCTCATTGGTTCTCGAATCTCATAACTACTGTAGTTGTGATTCGTCACAAGACACACAAGAACCAATGACATTTAATGTTATCAACGTGCCACCATATTGAATTTACTAAGTTGATCTTCATGTTTACATGGATACACAACATGTTAAATCGCTAAATTGCCCCAAAATATTATTTTCTCTCACAAATGTATCGTTTTTGCTTGAGACAACATTTATGAACCCACTGAAGTCGTCTGGATTACTTTAAGAATGGATGAATTTGCTTTTCAGAGCTTTGCATCATATGTCATATACATCTATTGTATATAAATCTCAATTAAAAAGTATGAATACAATTTTATTATTTAGGGAAACTATTCCTCTAAGAGGGCTTTTTTGCATGCCATGTGTGTCAAGTGCGTTAAATACACTGAAGTCTAAAGCTAAAACCTAAAGCTTTTAATGAACAATGCCTCTGCATTTTAAGTATCTTGGGCATTTCTGCCACTTTCCGCAGCATTATGCCCCATGCTCCGGTTAATTGTTGACCCTGGCTGCAGTAAATGCGAAACAGATGTAGCTTTGGAATCCTCAATGCAAAGAGTGCCGCCACGGGTCCCCTCGGCCAGCCCGTGTGCATAAATCGCTTAGAAGCTAGAAGTGGATGCCGTGTGTCTGCAAATCCAGTCTGCTAAAATCCTCCTCTTTGCTTCTTATCTCTGTGGGACACAGGATAACACAAAGCTTCCAGCCCAGTCCTCGTAAATGGATAGATGGCCACAGCTGCTGCTCCTATTCGCTACACAAGCTGAATTTTTGACTGGCATTGAAGATGCCTTGCACTGCGGATAAAGTTGTGTGTCTTCTAATTACCGTTTTTCTTCCCGCAAATTGGCCGAGATCCTTAATACACAATCACAACAGCAATCAGACATATTGTCTTTTGAATGCCATGTGTTAGTTGAAAGGCCCACTGAATGATTTGAAACAGAAAGAAAGATCTGATGTGTGTATTAGGACTCTTAAGAGGAAAATCACATCGTCGGAGAGCAGTGTTGCAGTAATGATATATTGCTTTGAGTTCAGAAGGATGGGATGGCTACAGCGCAGAGGGCTACAAAGAAAGAATTCGCCGAAACCAAACTGTCAATGCACGTCAAGTTGAAAGCTGAAGCGCTTCAGTGAATTTTCTGTCTTTTCAGCTTCATCCTCTGACTATAAACTCAAAGTTAGCGTTTGTTTACCGTGTCAGTAGCTAACTGACAAGATACTTTCATCCTCAGACACTGTTAAGCCACCGACTGGTTGGTTTAGGTCTGTTAAAGTCTACAGATACCGATCTGGAGAGATACAATGGCTTGTGGCCCTACGAAGTGTCACTATAGGAATCGGTCTTTTCCGTTGCTATGGAGTCGCAGGTTGGAAAGCCCAAGAGACCGGCAGTACCCAAGCAGTAGATGGGAGAAAACCTGGATGTGCACATAGTATGGCATGACTGAATAATGCTGACCTAAAAACTCTTTTAAGAGGCACATAAATTATTGTCAAAATTCCGGCAGGACTGAAGATCCCAAGGGATGCTGATTCAATGACAAATTTAACAAGCAACGTTTTGGGGTTTTTATGTTGGTTTGCTTAATAAAGAGGATACTAGAGGCTTAAAAAGAGTATTTAGCTTAATCAAAACACAGCAAGCAGTCGTGTTCCATTTTGCACAGCGAATGACACGTATAAACTAGTCTTCCTGAAAATGTGCTTTAGTGTTGGGTCAATATATTGGCTGGGTTTAAACAGGCCTATAACCATTCCCGCTTGGCCAATTAACAAGAACCGCTCTCTGTTATGTCAGATACAAAATTACAAATAGCCCTATCAATAGATCTTTTTGTGTTTTGAGCTAAATAAGCATTTAATATTTGTGTTTAACATGCATGTCTATAATAATTGAACTATACTTATTATTAGGCTGTTACATTTACATTTGTGTTAATACAATTGTGTTTGCATCGCAAAGGTCATGGGTTCGATCTCAAGGAACAGACGTACTGGTGAAATGAACATTCAATGCCGTCACTTTGGATAAAACCGTCTGCCTAATGCACAAGTGAAAATACATATCGACAAAATCCAGTTTACCATCAATCTGCTTAGCCTCAAATCTCTTTTTAGAGTAAAAAGTTTGTCCTCTACAAAACACAAAAATATGGGAATGTAGGCCTGGAAATATAATATATATATATATATAAATTAATTGTCATATATTGGAACCAAGTGCTTATATTTTTCAAAGTATAAACAATTCCTTATTTATTATTCAATAAATTGTAATATATGCATTAAAATGCATTGTTCCTTATATTCTTAAATATATAATAATTTATTTAATATGTTAACAGTGAACAGGCCTATATAGCTAAACATATTTTCTTTGCCTAAGGGTTAAAATGATTAAATATGACGTAATATGAGGCAAACACTTCTTGCTCAAGAAAATGTATATAGGCTAGCTGTTAAAGAGGGCGGTGACTTAAAGACAACACGTCATTGTCAAGAGGTTTAAAACTGTGTCGTTTTACGCGCTTAATTCTTGTCATAACTGAGTAATCGAAAGCAAATTAAAACGATTTCAGGATGGATTTTGTAAGTGCGCTAGATCAAAGTCACAATATAAACGTTAATGCACGTGCATGACAGAATGATACGCGAGACTTTTACAAAAGCATCAGAAAATTACCGCGGCGTTCAATATTCGCATCCCAATGTGCCTTTAACGTAATTTGAATTGAATTCAGCACAACAGATGGTGCGTTTTCGGTGGTCTGTAAACTTTGGGCATGGCACCCCCAATACTCTACAAACCGAATTAAACCAACCGGTAACTCATCGATCATTTCTCACCAAACTATTAACTTTCAAGCCGAAATTGATAACATTTCTGGCCCAAACAGCTATCTTTCAGCGTATCTATGTCATGTGTTCACTACAGATCATATACTGTAATTAGATCAGTACAGCTATACTGAAATACTAGAGAAGTTGCCAATAGCTTGTCCGTCACCTACCTGGCGTCTCGAGCGCGTCAGGTGTTGGGTCTGTCAAACGATACAAAACTTCCCTGTCCTTGCCTTTAAAGTCAACAGCCCTAAATGGAGCACTGCAGCTGATAGTAGAAAACTGCAGGAACAATAAATAGGTCCGTATGAAGCGACAACAAAGGTGCGTACCTTACAGCGTCAAGCGCACTTTCCCCTCTTTGGCTCTTTAATCCTCTATCCAATGGAATATATTCTCCTCAGAATGGGTCGAGTATAGTCCAAACTCAGGGGGCGACCCCTACTTCTTTTAGGGAGACTGAGTATTCCGCATATGTGGAAAGCGTTAAATGCGCAACGTCGACCCGCGCGCGCAGCACACGCCGGGGGAGGCGGGAAATATTTGCGCTGGAATCAGGGACTCTGTCCACAGCGTTCAGCATCAGAGGGGTTTGCTTGGGCAGGCGGGGCCACAGTCCCCTCACTTTCATCTGGGACAAAAAGGATGGAATCATGTGGGACGAAGTTGAGGAAGAGGGAGAGACATTTAAAAAATGTTGTTCTCTCCGTGTCCTTTAAATCAAAAGAGACAAAAAGCATCATTTTAGATAGATAGATAGATAGATAGATAGAAAGAAAGAAAGAAAGAAAGAAAGAAAGAAAGAAAGAAAGAAAGAAAGAAGAAAGAGATATAGATAGATAGATAGATAGATAGATAGATAGATAGATAGATAGATAGATAGATAGATAGATAGATAGATAGATAGATAGATAGATAGATATAGATAGATAGATAGATAGATAGATAGATAGATAGATAGATAGATAGATAGATAGATAGATAGATAGATAGATAGATAGATTTCAATGTTCTTCACTAATAATGAATGTGCTGCAGAAGAAAGGAGCAGTGAAATAGGATTTTCATAAGATTCACAATGGATGTGAGACTGTGCTTCCTTCGGTCTGTATCTCTCTCTATCTTTCTATTTATCTCTCTCTCTCTTTTGTTGTCTTGATTCATTAATCGCTGTTACCTCCTTGATGTCTCCACCTTCATTTGTCTTTGATTTCTCCGTCAGTCAGAAGTGGGGCAGCAGTCTGCAGTAAACGTCTGGTTTCTTAACCCTCTCCTAGTGTAAACCCTTCACAACCACGTCGTCCAAGACCCAAAAAACTAGGTCTTCGTGTTATAATTGGAACTCGGGGTGAGCGAAGCTAGACCCACAAAGAATACGGCATAAAAGATAGATAGAAATAAATGGAAAATTCATACTTAAACCTCCAGCAAATGTATTCCAGAAGGTGCTACAGTTTCTCTGATAGAAAGATTTCAGCATGCACCTGAAATGAACAGCTTACCCAAAAATCATGAACTTTCATGTCATTTTAAACTGTATGACTTTCTTTCTTCTGCAGAACATAAAAGAAGATATTTTGAAGAATGTCGATAACCAAACATGGGCACCCAAAGACTTCCATTATGAGCACAAAACCAGTGAAATATTTCTCAAAATATATGTTTTCGTGGTTCCACAGACAAAACAGTCATATACAGGTTTTAAACGATGTTTAAACGAATAAACAGAATTTTATTTTTATAAACTATCCCTATAAACATGCAGAATTTATAACAACGCTTTAGCAGATGCTTTCTACCTCTGGTGCACTTGGAATCCTTTTCTTCCCAAAAGCAGATTACAAATATAAGAATAAAGTAACAAGATGCTTCATGAGGGATTTGAAGATTATTTCCATCTAAAGTTTAGAAACAAATGTAATTACACCAACAAATTCAATAGCATTCTTTACCTCACCTGTCCTAGATTGGTCATTAAAAAAGGCTGCCTTCCCCTTATACCGATCCCTGATTCGGAGGTCTCAGCGTAGGGGCTTCCCTCGATCCCCAATGCACCGTAGGTAGGCGGGTCGTTGGCGGGGCGTTGGGGGGCGGCCGTTGTCGTACCTTATCGGGGGTCTGTGCTTAACTGTTGCGGGGGGGGCGCGAGTGGCGCGGGGGGTGGGAGGGCCGGGCGGGGAGTTGTGGGGGGGCTCTGGGGGGCGCATGACGTGTCCCCCCCCAGACCCCTGCTACGCCCTTCCGGCCTATTTGCGCATGATCTCACAGGCAAACAACGCTCCAGGACCCTTAGCAATATGAGAAGTGAGCAAATATTTTCCCAGCGCCATCCATCCCTTTGAACTCCGACCGTATCACATAGCAATAATCGTTCCACATTTTCTTCTACTCAGCCAACTCAATGGAATCCAACCCCCACCCCTTTATGTTTCTTTAGGGTAGAGCGCAGCGATGGGTGCAAAACATGACCTGCCCCACCTTGGCTTACACCTCACTTTTTTCTCCCCGTACGAGCTCCTCTTCTCCCACTAACTCACCTACCCCAAACTCTATCCCCCCGCCTTTTCCAACTTCTACCATGCTCTGTTTCTTCACCCCCAACTATTATAACTTTTAAATCCCCCCCACCCGTTCCTTTCTCTTTCCCCCCTGACCACTACTTCGCACACTTCTTAGTAATTCCATATATTACACTCTTCATTCAACGACCCTACCAATGCCTGTTAGTCTTCCTTATTGAACATGGATATTAGCGTGGGGGAACTTCTACCTAAAGCACAATCCAAGGCGCGGTAGTGGGCGGATGGCCTTTTTCTAAGCGCTCCTCTGACGGTATGCGCGCCCCGGAATTGTTGGTTCTCACTGCAACTTTTCCTCCGCGCCAACCCTTATGTGGGGTAGGGATTTCTAGACACCCGAATACAACCAATATTCCAACGCGTTACCCAATCACGCGTCCCTACCTATCCTCGAGACCACGATAAAATTACGCTCCACACTAAGCCGTGCGCATGCGAGGTCGCTTCGTTCGTCGGCGGGGTCGAGCGCTCGGCTTTGTGATGAGGTCGGGCGGTGGGGGGTGCTGGTTGGCGTCGCAGTGGGCGGTCAGGTCGGCGCGCGGGGGTCGTCGCTACGGGCTTGTGAAATGAATTGGTTAGGGTGGTGTGTGCGGACTCTTTGGTTGGGGGGCCGCAGGGGTCTGGCTGGCGCGCGACGTTGGGGTGTGGGGGGTTGCGGGGGGGGGAGTGCGGGTGCTCGCAGCCTCCGGTCGGGGGGCGGGGCGCGTTCTCCGGGTGCGGGGGGCTGGTCGGGTAGGGAGTGCTGGCAGTGGGGCGGATGGGGCTTGCTGGGGTGGGGGGGTAGACGCCGGGCGCTTAGGAGGCGCGGGCTGGGGGGGGTCGTCGCGGGGGGTCCTCCGGTGGGGACTATCTTTTCCCTATTCCTCCACAAACACAATCAATGACTACATATAATCTTAAATACACTCAAAACCGCCTCGACTTCCCCCGCCTTATACTCCCAACAGACACACCTCCGACAAAAACCCTTTATATACAGTACCTACGCAAAGATCTCATATAGTATCTATACACACACACATCATAATCACACAAAAACACTAAACATACAAAACATCTTCAAACGTCTAACTACAACAACAAAACTCGTGGACCGGCGGAGGGGGTAAATAATACAATTAGGGGGCCGGCTTGTGGGGCGGTGTGTTGGGGTGTGGGTACAGATGGGGGGGGGTGCAGATGGGGGTTTGTTGTGAAAATGTCATCGGTGGGGGTGTGGGGGGGGGGGGGGAGAAAAAAAATTTGTGTCTGGGTTGCGTTGGGGTTTTTGGTGGGGGGGGGGGGGGTGGGGGGGGGGGGTGGAGTTGTAGAAAAAAGCCCCCCCAAAAAAAAAAAAAAATAAAAAAGATGTGTTGTAGGTTTTGTGAGACACAGTGTGCTGTTCTGATGCTCAGCCGGAGAGTATCAGCTGTGCCTCTGGCCTACATTAAACTGACCTGTTTTCTTATCGCCATCATATATTTAGGGCTATTGATGATCACAGCAGTAACTCTCAAAGAGCTGGATCGAGTCTTTGGCACCACTAGATTAAACAGATGTTTTGCTTCAGACAAACCGAGGGCGATCAAATTACGTTTTAATGTGTTTTAAGTCGATGCAAGTTATTTTATGTGAGTTTTACGGCGAATTGGGAAACTCTCAAGGGTGTTTGCAGGGTTATTTCACAGCAGAAGTCTGCCATCCTGTGGTATCTTTGAAGAACAAAACAAAAACATGAAAAGCGCAGTCTGTTTGTCTCAGAGTATAAAACTCCACAGCTCGTACATAAATTCTAGACATATGAGCATATTTTGTAATCTATTTCATTTGTGTTTTATATACGTTTTACAAATGCAAAACACAACCCTGGAACCTGCTTAACACTCAAAAATTAAAACACTTTCATTTTTCTATTTTTATCATGTACTCACCCTCATGTCATTTCAAACCTTTTTTACTTCTGAAGTACACAAAACAAGACGCTGATAACCAAAAAACATCGGACTTTCATTGTACGGACACAAAACCACAGAGAAACCAGTGGGACATTTCTCAAAATATCTTCTTTCGTGTTCCACTAAAGACAAAATCATCATCAGTTTTTGAAAGACATGAGCGTGAAAAATGACAGAATTTTTATTTTTGGGTGAACTATCCCTTTAAGAACTTTTCTATGCTACATGTACCACCTGATAAGGAATCGCTGGAATAGCTGTGGTGTTGAAGTAGTGTTTATATACACCAAGAGAAGTTTGTTGAAAATATGTAAATGTATTTATTGAACAATTTATTGTGGCCGTAGACGCGAATCACGGTAAAGAAGAACTTTAGACAAACATGAAACAAGTCTGTAGGACAAACACAAGACAAGGTGGAAAGACCAGGACAGAAGAAAATATGAGGAGGGGTTTAGAAGCACTTCCTGTGGACAATGGAGGGTCCGGCCTCCTCGTACTCGTCTTTGCTGATCCACATCTGCTGGAACGTGGAAAGGGAAGCCAGGATGGAGCCACCGATCCAGACGGAGTATTTACGCTCAGGAGGTGCAATCATCTGCAAAGGACGAAGGAAATGATTTATATGAAACATTTCTCACAAAAAATGAATTAGCCTCAAGACTTTATTTCAATAGGTGATGGACTGATAATCTATAAATTGCACAATATTTGTACTGATATTCTTACTGTACTGCTTATAAATATATAAGTATATATAATTAAAATATTAAAACATTCATAATAACTGCCATTTACATGTGGTAGTCTAATGATAATTGATATTGTTTAGTATGGTATATAATAAAAAAACATTATTCTTTAATTTACCCTGGTCATTGATCACCAATCACTTGTAGACTTTAAAATGATGGGTGTGTAATCTGAGGTCTGCAAAAGCAGGAAATAAACCGTACCTTGATCTTCATGGTGCTGGGAGCCAAGGCTGTGATCTCTTTCTGCATCCTGTCGCCGATACCAGGGTACATGGTGGTACCACCAGACAGTACGTTGTTGGCATATAAATCCTTACGAATGTCAATGTCGCACTTCATGATGCCATTGTAAGTGGTCTCATGGATGCCGGCGGACTCCATTCCTACAGTCAACCAAACGGAAATATTGAATCACTATACCATCATTTAAATACAATGCACAATATCGTAATTTAATTGTAGCGCAGATTACGCAACAGCACAGATTTTATTACGGAACTGCTGCTCAGACATTGTTTTATCAGTGTTATTAAATAAATAAACAGTGATTGATGGATAATGTCAAAACCACTAACTCTCTACACCAAAAATAGACCCCTAAGCCCCTGGCCATGTACCAAAACACTCCTAATTAGGTCCTGTGTCAAAGGTGATCAATCACCCTGTCACCCCGTACTAAGAGTTCAGTCCTATGGTAGAAACATCTGTGATAAATGCAGTGGTTTCTCTGTGAGGAACTTGACCGCTTTGCCGTGCCCATGGACGGCGAGTTTAATTGTGTTACCACACATGGACTGATGTGCAAATTATTAAGAATTATTAATGCCATTTATTTTTCTTCAACGGGATTCTGGCTTGGCAATGACTCAAAAGGAAGAATATATTTTGAGTGATTCCCTGGATTTCAGAAGTTCAAGAACGGTTTATGAATAATTGATTAAAAAAATATGGAGTAATGTAGGGGTATTCAAAGCTTGTCTATCATTTTAAAGAAATCTAGTAAAGTGGTAGGGCATTGTGTTAGCAGTGCAAAGGTCATTAGATTGATTACCACGCATACTGATAAAATGTATACATTGAATGCATTACTCTTCGCTTTAGATAAAAGCATCTGCCAATCGCATGAATGGAATGGACTATGTATAGGATTCCTATTGGAGTTTCAAAACGAATTTCCCATTTCTAGATTAAATGTCTCATGTCTGAAGCATACTAATGGGGTCCTTCAAGAATCAAAAGATCTTGTTATTTCATTCATAGAGTCTTATATTGTGCAATCTTTATAAGAATCGTGCATGTGTTAAAATAAAAGGAAGATAAAAGTTTTAAATCCTAAAATATGCTTTTTATGTTCCTTGTTTTGTTCCTGGCACCAACAGTAATATCCAGACTGAGAACAATTTGTTTCAAATATTAAGTCGTTTTGTTTCCATTATGATCAATATTAAGTTTATACTTTATTTAATGAATATTAAAATGATGCATTCAAATGAACCAGTGTATGTTGAACTAACCGATGAAAGAAGGCTGGAAGAGGGTCTCGGGGCAGCGGAATCTCTCGTTACCAATGGTGATGACCTGACCGTCGGGTAACTCGTAGGATTTCTCCAGGGATGAAGAGGAGGCGGCGGTGGCCATTTCATTCTCAAAATCAAGAGCCACGTAGCACAACTTTTCCTTAATGTCACGCACAATCTCCCTCTCAGCTGTAACAGTGTGTTACACACGAATTAATGTATGTGAAATGTGACAGAAAAGCAGTTAGTACAATGTGCGTTTGCAAGCAGTTACTAATCTTTACCAATAGGTGGTGCTGTTTAGCTAATTAGGATCATTAATTTGAACAATTATCTTTAAATTTGTAATTATTGAAATGAATAGCTCTGTTAATGATCAAAATAAACGTTCATTTAAAAATAACAATTATTAGAAATTTAATATTTAATTGAAAATAGATTCATGAGTTGGGTTACCAGTTGTGACGAATGAATAGCCTCTCTCTGTCAGGATCTTCATCAGGTAATCGGTAAGGTCTCTGCCGGCCAAATCCAGTCTCATGATAGCATGGGGAAGGGCGTAACCTTCGTATACGGGCACATTGTGGGTCACACCATCACCAGCGTCCAGCACAATACCTGGAATAGCATAACAATAAGAAAAACACACACAACAATTTACAACAATTTAAAGTTTGCTTAAGACAATGCTGACCTGTCGTACGGCCAGAGGCGTAGAGGGACAGCACAGCCTGGATGGCCACATACATAGCTGGAACATTGAAGGTCTCAAACATGATCTGTAGATACAAACCAATTGATTTTTAATAAAACAGGCACGTTATATTGTGTTCAGATGAACATTTACTTCATCTACGGTATTGCTATTTCTTAAAACAATCACCTGGGTCATCTTCTCCCTGTTGGCTTTGGGGTTCAGAGGAGCCTCAGTCAAGAGGACGGGATGCTCCTCCGGAGCCACACGGAGCTCATTGTAGAAGGTGTGGTGCCAGATCTGATCATATAAATATAATATGTATAAATACAACTTTGAGTCATTGCTTCTTGATGAATGTGTACAAGCATGGCATTTGATTCGAAGGTCTACCTTTTCCATATCATCCCAGTTGGTGATGATGCCGTGCTCGATGGGGTATTTGAGGGTGAGGATGCCTCTCTTGCTCTGGGCCTCATCTCCTACGTAGCTGTCTTTCTGGCCCATACCGACCATGACACCCTGTAAAGAAAAACAGCCGGTCAAATACAATCCTCACATCCACATGGATGGGCTTCATTACATTACAAGGAACACGATAAATAGCAGCAAAGTACATCTGTCTGTAAGCTGCTGTTTTTATGTACTCTTAAAAATAAAGGTGCCATAGAAGACCCTTTTTGGTCTAAATGGTTCTATAAAGAACTTTTAACATTTTTATAAAAAGGTACGAAAGAGATGGTTCTTTAACAAATCTTTGACTGAAAGTTGCTTTGTGGAACCAAAAATGTTTATTTTATTTGCATCGCTGTGAAAAACCTTTTAAGCACCTTTCTTTTTAAGAGTGTGGGTCAAAGGTTCAGTGTAAGCTTAAGTGTCTTAAGAGCTGCTTTACTGGAGCCACTGAGTGGATACAAAACATTTGAATAAGCCTAGATTGTCTAAATAAAGGTTGCTGGTCACCTGATGGCGGGGTCGGCCCACGATGGAAGGAAACACGGCCCTGGGAGCGTCATCCCCAGCAAAGCCGGCCTTCACCAGTCCAGAGCCGTTGTCGCACACCAAAGCGGTGGTCTCCTCCTCATCGCACATGTTTGTTCAGACAGCTGTTGTTTGTCAGTGGAATGCAAAAGACAAGGAGAAGAAAAACATGATAGTTGCGTTAAAAGCAGATGTTATTTCGAACGCTCTTATGACTGTTGATGGCACTCAGACTAAAACTTTTAATGATTCATCTTCTGAGCTTACATAAAACTTTTCTGACATGTACAGTTACGCACTCCCTATGATGAAACTGATGTAAATAATGTATACTGTATTATAATTGAATATCCGTCATCCTGTGTGGTGCATAAAAAATGGTCCCAGTTAAGATGTTTGTACTGTAATGAAGCTGTTTTACTGATTTTTAGATTTAGTTTAAAAAAGTCAAATCAAAGTCAAATACTGGAAATAAAGCAAAAAAGTGCAAAGATTTTGCACATTTATATGTCGGAAATACAAAATGATTTTACTCCCTATGCACCAAATAATTCAAACATCCCACTTGAAATCCTTATAACACATAATATACTGTAGCAAACGCACTTATAAAAATAATTAATCCAAGCACCAAGCTCATTTACACTGTTTGCTGTCGTCCAACACACCAATTAACCAATAAGGATCCATTGTGGTAGACTCACCCAGGAGAGCTTGCAAAAGAGGCCTGGAAAAGTTGAGAAGAGAGTGAGCGACTAGTTAACCTGCCGTCCATGTTTATATACGCTCCGCCAGGAGCCCCATCGCCCCAGCCACAGAACCTCAAGCCTTTTTAGGACACATTACGATCCTGCATCACAAAAAGGTGGGCCATCCCATGAAGGGGGGTCTCACAATGGTGGCCGTCAACAGACAGTTGCATTTAATATTAGAATAAAATTTATGGCTCTCGAGGACAGTGTGGACTATTGTTGGAAAGAGAGTTGGCCGATTCACTGGAAGAGAATGGCATTCTAGTTCTCGCTAAAAATAAGGCAGCGTGCATTGGTCATAATGGACGAATGGCCATTTGTCTCTTATATGACAGATGTGAGGAACTTGTAGCTGGCCTTCAAAGGGAATGAAGGTTGCCGTTGCATATGGGTGTGGGCCTAAATGAGGAATGATTTTCAAGGTCTCTACCCTGATGAAAGTCACAGGCTCCAGGAAACTGACAATATGTGTCGGTCTTTGTAGTGTTTGTCAGTGTGGGTGGGCAAATATACGCACACTAAAGCGATTTAATGGCATAGTGTTATTGCGCCGTTCTCTCAAAATGGTCTCTAAATGAGATCACAACTAAATCACTGGCTCAGTTGTGTTGATGTGTGAAGGTCAAATGTCATCTAAAGTTTACATTTTCATGGCCAGTTGACCATCTGCATTCTTGAGCTCATGCTGAGCTTATCCAAAATCGGCATATCCAGTGGCAGTTTGGCCACGTGTCAGCTGGCGGCCACACAATATCTCGCAGTAGTAGCGTCCCGTCACCTGACCCTCACATTCTGTCAGTGACACCAAAGTGAATCCAAATATCTTTCTCCGTGTTCATCAGAACAAAGAAATGTATACAGATTTGGAGCAACTTTAGGGTGAGTAAATATTAGTAAATTTTTGGGTGAACTGTTCAAATACTGTAAATATAAACGACAATAGAGATGCTCAAACTCACAGCTGATATTACATCTAGATGAGACGTCACGTTTATTCAAGTCACGTTCGTTGAATACTGGATACAGGATTTCACACAGATACATTTTGGCAAATTTGCATGTCAATCAGGTTATGCAGAACATTTGCAGACTGTGCACAGTATACATACACATTATACTACAGTAATAATGTTATGTATAAAAGTGTCCTTTTCCTTATAAGAATGTCTATGCTTGTCTTTGCTTCAATTGAAACGGTCCTGCAGGGACAGAAGCAGACCGCAAAGAATGTTTGCACATGTGTCTAAACAGATATGCTGCACTGTATATAATATGTACAAACATTCCATCAGTGAGTTAAAAAAGACAATCAGTAAAGGATGTATCGCAATGTCCACTTGCATGAACGTCTCTAGTCTAGTGATAGAATTTCAGTGTTCTTGATTGATTGTCACTTTCCTTTAGAGCTGTCACACAGTCCCATCAAACCGTCATCAAATCACACAGCTTCCCTATAGCAACAGTGACACTTTTCAAGAGCGCACACACACATACAGTACAAACACACCTCTGCAGTTATATTTGTAAGGACAGATTTAATGGATTTCATAAAATGAACAATACTCTTTAAACCCTGATGGCATTATTACATTATAGTAAATAGAGGATTTTAAAGGGCACAATTTTGTCCGTTTTAATTATGTTTCATGGTTTACATCTTAAATGTTTTTTTTACACCCTTAAATATGAGGCTCATCTCCCGCCCTGGACATATAGGACAGTTCATGCAGGGTATCTCTGGTCAATAAAACCAACAACATTTTATGGGGTTTCCATAATGAAGCCCTTCTGTCGCTGTTGAATCATGTGATCTGTCCACTGCTCTCCTGTTGCCTTCGTCTCATTGCTCGAATTCCAGCTCACTAAACATAGATGCACATTCTCCAATCTCAACGGCATACAATTGTGCATTATAGGATAGAGCACAGAGTTCTGCACAGGTTTTCTCAATGTTACCTAAATGTTATGCGTATTTGATCCCATTTGTCACAGAGGTCGTTTCTCAACAAAACTTAAAACATACAAATGACAGTTGACAGTAAAAGTATAGCTATAATATTTTTGTGGATAGCATACCTCATAACTTTTTTGCTTTGTGTTTAGTCTGGAGCCGTCGAACAGACGAGTGTGATTTTTCAAGACACCTATTTCAGTAATTGTATGGACATGTTCTACACAAGAATATAACGTCCGTTTTTCGTTTTATTGTTGCCATTCCTTACAGTGTAAACTGTATATGATACAGCCTTTCATTCTGTACATTGTAAATTTCACTGCATTCTTTTATGCACCGTTGCTGTAAACTGTATCTGATGTGTTGAATTTAAACAGGGTCTAACACACCCCCACCCTCCAGCCTATTTAGCATCTTCCTGGCGACTGGGGAAACTATGTCAGTGAGAATTTTAATGCACTTGTTATGGAGGGCCAAGAAACCACATGAATTTTGAATAGACAGCCAGCAACGATTTCAGAACACTGCTTGTGTCAAGTTCTTTGATGCAACAGAAATGTATTTTTATGTCATCTCTCAGGAACACCAAACCCAGATAAGCGCTAAAAGAACGAGACAGAACGACATGTATTCATTTTGTTTTGTTAAGATGTAAGGATTCCCAAGATGCCTTGATCACATATTGAGATATGATTGAATGATATAAGAACAATTCGAACAAAGTTTGAATTAAAATGAATTTGAGGAATTAATGTGTCTTCCAAAAGGCCCGTAAAAAGCAAAACTTGGGTGATTTACTGGGGTTAATAGCGGTTCAGCCAAGAGAGGAGCTACACTTTGGCCTAAGGGTAAAATAAATAACATGGTTTGTCACTGTTAAGAATAGTACATTGCTAAGCACCATCTGTGTGCGTACTGGGAGGCAACATGCCGGAGTAAATCTGTCTCCGAATTGAGGCCGATAAATCATAGAAAAATAAGGTTTATTTTTGTACATAAATGATACATGCATATGACATGCTTGGGTGTATGTATTGTATGCCTTGTAAAGTTGGCATACTGTATGTTAACTCAAAACAGACATAAATAATAAATGCGCAAAACAAGTCTAACGGCTCCAGGCGGTTTCCCGAATTTTTTTTGTTTGATTATGACTCTTATTTGTACTTCTGGGCCCTTCTGCAACACACAGAAATGTACTGTATAAACCAACTGTCCAGTCCCAGTAGCTGCATGAAAAAGGAATACATCATGTGTGCAAATAAATACCTGTATTCAGAACAAAACAGTAACAAAAATTAAAATGCATATTATCCTCTAAAAAAAATAAGCTAGAATTTTGATGCTGATATCATTTTACATTTCCATTGCATTTTTTTTGACTAGTAAAAATGCTTAAAACGAAATGTAATTTCCATCAAAACCACCTAGTGACATTAAACAGGTTACCCAAACAGTCAGCTAGCCACGCCCCAAACTCACGCCATTGGTTGAACCGCTTTTGGCATGTTCGCCAGTGAAAGATCCAACAACAACGGTGAGTACAACAGCCAGACACAGCGTTTCTAATTTCTACATAAGGAAACATTTTAATAATATATGAACATATAACACATTTAGCACGCTGGTGCTTTTAGCTCAATACAAAAAACAATAGTTACAACATCAAAAACGAAGTTCACATTACCCGAGTCGCATCAACTTTTGGCGTAAACCTGTTAAGTTACAGAGTTTTTGACTTGGTGCTCACTTGACTGCCACCGTAAACCTCATGTCAAATATATAATGTAAGTATGACCTTCTTAAAGATTTATTTTGTAGCAGAGATAACTTTATATTGTTTGTTGAGAAATGTTGCTCGTGCAAACGCACAACGAGATTGCGTAACGCTGTGACTGTGAGTAGCGGTGATGACGACACCAGAGACTGGTTTGAGGGCAACACTGCGTGCTGTTGCCAAGTCCTCGGTTTTCCCACGGCATTGTCCTCATTTTAAACTTAACATTTTTAAACATATTGCATAACTTACATTTAACTGAAACGTTTCTATCAAAATATTTCCCTCCCTCTATTTATTCTCTACCGATGATAAACTGTTAGATGTTAGTTTTTGTGAGGGAGGGCAGGGCACGTAGGGAACGGCACGCTGTTTTCGTTTCCATGGTAACAGATTAACAAGTCTTCCCAGGATTGTGGCTAGTAAATAGTTAGAAAAGAAAAAAAACGTATTATTGATAGGGATGCACCGAAATGAAAATTCTTGGCCGAAACCGAAAACCGAAAAAGAGGAAATCAAGGCCGAAAACCGAAACACCGAAATAATTATGCCAATTATTAGAACCATTGCATTTATGGCTATGACCTTGTACTAACTTTACTAAAATCAAGGCATTGCAATTGCATAAATTAATATTAAAGTTTCAAAGAATAAATCAATTACAAATTATGCAAATATTTATTTAGCACATTGCTACAATGCACAGTATAAAATAAAATTCAAACTTAAATGTTTAACTTGACCCTACTCATTAAATAATAATGTACAGCACTTCTGGGGATGGGGACTTCAGACAGATAAACTTCTAGCTGTTTGAGCGGTTGAGCTGTCATCTGCCTGACAGTTTAGAAAGATTTGAGCTAGTGTATTTAAATAGGGCCAGTGCATAATTAAAATTTTTATCAAAAATATCTAGCAGAAATATGGCTACAATCTTATAGTCATATAGAAGCAGAACAGAATAGATACCTATTATTGAGTCACTTTCTTGCAGGATTTCACTGAACATATCAGACAACGAGGGTGCATGTCCCTCATCTGGTGCAGAGAGACGAGTCTTTTTTCTGCGCTCTGATCTCCTTCTCCTGCGCTTTGCGCTTCTCCGTCTGCACGCGGGTTCTCCGCATACATCGCGGCCCGGATCGTGATGACCTTCTTGCGATGCGATTGCGCGAGTTGAAAAATCTGAACTTTGGCGAAATTTCGCGCCGCATTAACCAATCAGGAGCTTGCTCTAGGAGGGCCTTAAGCGCGCGGCAGAAGCCCCTCCCATGACGGAAATTTGCGTCTGTAAAGAAGCGAATTTGACGCGCAAATGATGCGAGTAAACTCAAAATGTTCAAGCGTCCAACTACACGCGAATAGCGCGATTTACAGCGTTTGGTGTGAACACTCTATAAGAGTTCAGACAAGTACGTGCAGGTCGCAGTTTCTGTTTGCGTCATCACAACATTTCGGCCGTATTGTTTCGGTGATAAAAGTCTTTCGGGCCAAAACCGAAAATGCCCTTTTGGGCCATTTTCGGCCGAAAATTTTCGGTGGCCGAATATTCGGTGCATCCCTAATTATTGAGGTTTGGTAAGCCTATGGTTAAAGCAAGTAAACAGTTGTCAAGGATGGCAACCAGACAGTGTGATGGCAATTTATTCTTCCAGGCACAGCAAGCAACGTAATCCAGTTTGGCAATATTATATCCAACAGTCATAAAAATACCAACTCCGTCACCACACCCGGAAAAAAATGGAGCTGTAATTTGCTTTAACAAATCCGGACTGGCTGTACGTCAATGGTCAACGTGATCAGTGTGCAACACGCGAGCTCCCCTGTGACGGACAGCAAATATTTCTGACCTCCTCTTCAGGTCTTTCCGGTTTGCAGACCCCCAGGAATTGAAAGCATGTTAAAGGGCAAACACATGACCCATGGGTCTCGACCTTAGATTGAAAACTCATGTTGTTTTCCCCCAGTTTTCATTGAACCATCCACTTGCGTTAATGTCCAGTTTTAGCATGTCCATAATCCAGGCATCTTTTTGCACACCTTCCAAGAACTCTGACAGGGATATCTGACCTGTGGGTGAATAAAAAAAACTGTCTTAAAGGAGCCGGTCTTTGCTGTTTTTGAGGCTTTGATTATGTTTTTGGGGTGTTTAACAATGGATGTTCATGTTTCTAATAAAAAAATTAAAACGCTTTATATTTCACATATTTCAAGTCTATTGTTCACCGCTGTCCCTATTCTAACAAAACGACAGATTTTCTTCCGGTCTATATAAAGTCCCTCCTTCCGAGACGCTCTGATGTGTAAAGCTGACCCGATCTATCGTGATTGGTTCCCCGCTTAGAGTGTGTGTGTGAAGATGTCCCACCCATACCATATCATTGTGATTGGTCGGTGCCCCTCTCAGTGCACGTGTATTCATAAACTTTGAGCAATGAACAGTAACAATGGCGTCAACTTCATTTTATCAGTTAAAAACATGCACATCCATCGAAGTGTAACGAAGGGTCTGCTAGTGCATGTGCAAACGTCAATCTTTGTTAGAGATCGCACATTTGTTTCTTCTATGGCGAGGGAAATGACACCGGACCGAATGCCGTCAGACTGGTTATATTAATTAACACTAATAACAGAAGCGTTAGTTTCGCCTTTTTAATTTTGGACCCGAGTTGGATAATAAAACAAGGCAGATTGACCAGGAGACTTTTCCAAGCAGGCCTTTAATGGACGTTTCATAGAAGTGTTTTAGAGGTATGCGCACACACACACACACAATATCAGTGTATTATACAGAACAGCTTTCACAGCCGATGTTAAAGTCATGGAAGCTGTTATTTGACCGTTGGTTATCTTATAATGTGTTGCTGAATTCTTACTACCAGCTGTAGGACTGTGATGGAAGTGAAAGTAGTTTAGCTCGTAGCTCAGTTAAATGTTTACAATCTCTGATGACCAAACACTACTCCAGCGGCTCTTCCTTTCTCTAAGGAAGGCCTAGCCCATTTTTTTGCGTATTCCTTTGGGCCGAGGTTATTAAAAGCACTCGGAATAGTGACATCATGTACCCGGGAAGTACAGGGCTGTAGTCTGATTCCAGCCGTTCTCTGTAGTCCTTGAAAAGCGAATTCTGTTAAAGACAATATCTCGCTTGGCACTGAACTTTGAGCTTTATCATTTTGCAGGTATTTTTTATGCTCTAACAGCAAATTAAACACTAACTAAATGTTGAAAAATGCGATCGCGGGGAACAAAGCCTAAGCCTGGTTTTGACTTTTACATGCAGTATTTTATCATGGTTGTTTTCTCAAGTCAACTACTTTAGGACGAATTGGAAAAGCAGCTTAAGTAAGGCCCTCAACATCAGTGCTGACCTCGCTGGTGATCTTATGTTTAAATGGAAGCAAATCCCCAAAGACATGTAGGAGAGCGCTTTCTCAGAGTTGAAGATCTTATAGAAGTATCTTTCAACTAATGGTTTTATTATAAACAGCATTAACAATACGGATGTGGTATTCCGATATGTAACGATAAGGTAAAGCATGTTTTGGCCTGTATTTATTAGTGAGAAAATAAACAAAACTGAATCAAGAGCCACTTACCATCTTTGTTTTCATCTATAAGCTCAAATATCCTGTCACAAATTTCATGGTGTGTCATTTCAAGTGTCTTTCTCTTAAGTTGACAAATAATCTGGAATCAAGAGCAAGCACATGAGATGCTGGATAAGTCTACAGACATTTGTTAAGAGTTAATAAAATCTAAATAACCTCTATAAAAACTGTATAAAATTCATACATTTGTTCAACATTTGATGAATCAGGACTGCATCAAAATGACTTGAATGAGGAAAAAACGGTTTTACTTTAATTTAATTTAAAAAGCCAAGATAAAGATTACTTTGCCCTTTTAACACTTATAATATTAAGAAGACTAATATTCTCATTAAAGTCAATCTTTTCGAATACATTTTAACTGAATACTTCCAACAAACTTTTAAAACCATGACCTGTCCCTTTAAGTCTATCTTCTCTGTACTTTTTCCACCCCCTGGTCTTACCTTTATAATATGCTTGACCTCTTGTTTGTCCAACTTTCCATTTTCATCTCTGTCATACACTTTAAAAAACCACCTCAATCTGTCCTCTAGTTTTCCTCTCAGTACCAGATGGACAGCTGCTACGAATTCCATAAAGTCTATGACATCATCCTGCAAACGGACACGGATGATTCTCAGCTGATGAGCTCACAACATATGCACATAATCAGAGCTTATGCATATAAATCACTTCGTAATCAGCATACAAAATTCAAGTATACGAGAAACTCTTTTGACCCATTTCAACGTACCTTGTTTGTGTCGAAGGATTTGAATATTGTTTCTATGAACAACGCTTCGTCCTCCGATGTGCTTTGAATCCCGAAGATTTTGCGGAACTCGTGAAGATGCAGAGCTCCGCTCGGGCACTCTCTCATGAACACGATGTAAAGAGGCTGGATATCTGCGAGGCTCACTTCTTCATCATCATCGCTTTGAGTCTGACCCATTCTCAAATCCAGCTTTGTTCAATATCAGAAGTCACAATATCCATTATGTGAAAATGGTCATGATTGCTAAGCCAAATGTTGCGTGCAGCAGTACTGGCATCCTCCTTACTAGTAAACGGACATAATCCTCTTTACTTTCAATCCTGAGAGTGTTGACTAACTGTGAACCGGCTGGTATTTTTAGAAAGTGGTTTCAATCTTATTTACTCCTTTATCTTACATGTCAGATCTTAACGATAATAGATCACAGCCCAATATAGTAACTGCTAGTAAAGTTTTTAATTTTTTTTACCAATGATCCATGCTAGATCTACCTATACATTTGACCTTGCTACTTTTTTTTACAGTGGTATCCCAAAAAAAGTTTTAAAAAAGCGAGCATTTTGGCTGAGTATGATCTCAAAATGATTCATTTATTCCCTCAAATGATTGAATATTCATGAAGTCATAGCTGATTAGATCTAAGTGCCAGCTCGGTTACACCAGTGTCACTACATTTCATGCATGATTAGTTAAGTTTAGCCCTGACCTGCTATCACTTTACTCTTCCAGAATGCCTCACTGTGTAATATATGGATGTAACTGGGGCTTTTCAGGAGCAAAACCATTCTCACCAGTGTTACCTTTCCACTTTCCGAAACAGCTGTTCTAACAGCGCCTTTCAACCAGAACCACCAGGGACAATAGTGGACATTTTAACTGGTAAAGCCACATATACCAGTTCACAGATCAATCAAAACAAGATACATTGGCAAAACTTAACAGACAAAATGCTTTAATGTAGAATGGTATGTGCAGACATGTGACGTTGCTGAATAGGTTACTTTGACCCTATCAAACTTTCATACTTGATTCATAACTATGCTCTGCAAGAATACAAATCTGGTTGAGTCTCAAAAGTATTATAATTAAGATAACGTCCACCAAGATATTAGAACCACTATAGATTATTATTTTTTAAGCAGGTCAAGATAAATATGCCCTGGCTTCCATAACATAGCTGAACACAGTTTTATCAGCAAAGCTTAATACCTTATGAACTCTGACCTAAACGTAGAATCACATCGATTTAATTTCCGGCCAATAAAACCCAAATCCACCCCACTTTCACCTCTGGCCCTCTTCTGATGAGCCGATCCATTATTCAGCAGTATGTAAGACAGTTTGTCAGGACTGCCAGTAGAGATACTGAGGGTCTTTCACCCTTTCTCGTCCGTCATTAAAATCACTGTAATCCTTTGATATAAAACACTGTAATACCCACAGACACATAATGCAGGGCTGTCCTGCTGAAAAGTTTCCATTAAAAATACTATTATGAGCCATCAGCTGTTTACCATTAAAACCTTTACAAAACCCCTTTATGTAGTGTGTTTTGGGCCTTATTCCTTTATGATTTAATGGTGTGCTATTGGTACCCATCCACCAGATAACATCCGACCAAAAGAACCCAACACATTATAGGGACATTATAGGTTCTATTAAAACCATTCCCATTATAACCAATACATCCATTAGAATTTCTGTGATGGTTTCTATTGTTGTTGTTTTTATAAACAGGGTAAAAGGCCACATTTTATATATGTGAAATGTCTGTTCTCATTTAGGATTGTGACCCTTGTAACAATTTGTAATAACCGACACGCCGCTGCCCCCTACCGACCAAATGCTCCGTAACATCACGAACGTTCCGTAAACATCCACGACGTCACTTCCGCTTATTTTCGCCTACAAAACATAGCAAGCGCTGAATGTCATCATTTCGTGTAAAAGCGCAATTTCCATCCCATAATCGTGCGTTTGATATCCATCAATAGTGAAGCGCGGAGGTGGCCTGTCTGAAACGCCTCTGTCATGAAGGTGAGTGGGAGACTGGGTTTGTTGTGCTGGTCGGGATGTTACTGTGCCAAACCTGTTATTACCTGTTCTGCACAAACCTCCAATGTTGCATGTTGAAAATCAAAAGCAACATTGTATTGCGCAATACGTGTATTTTTAGTTTAGATAGTTTAAAACGTGTTTAGGTCGGATGGATGTTATCTTATCTTGATCTGATAATAGACTGTGTTGACATTATAGACAGCTGTGGCTGACAATGACTCGGTTCTTTTTTTATTTCATAATGCAAACTTCACAATGGCATTATACTTTTATATATTACTGTTTATGAAAGTTGTGCTTTTTTTCTGGGTTGAAATGAATGTCAAATGTATTATTGCTGTAATTATTGTATATATTGTAAGCTATTTATTTGGCTGTTGTATCATATTACCTTAAGGGCCCCAGTGCAGCAACTGAGGTGATCGAGGAGGATTCTACATCTACAGAACCGAGCAATGAAGAAGAACTTCCACCTTACCTGCGTGAAGAACCACCTGAGGGTATGTTATGGGTTTTATTTTGTGCTTTATGTGAATTTCTTGATATGTTGTTTAATCTAAGCATGTCATTTTTTATCTTAAAAGGTAATCTCATCTTTATTTGAATTCTTTCTTAACATGTTTTTAAACGTATAGAAACACTCTTATAGAACTTTCTAGAATCTTTTATTATTGAGTTTATATATTTTTTTTAAATTTTGTATTATATTATGGTATCATAAATACTTTTTTACAATTTAAAATGTTAAAACACAATATCTATATTGTTCTATATTTGTATATTGTATAAGTGTTTCTATAATTGTTTCTATGATTTCTATTCAATTGTTGGTGTAGTATAGTTAACGTGTAAGTATACACATGTGTAGACCTCATATCCACTGACAAAACGTCAATTTAGTAGTTTTTTTCTGAAAAAGTTGCAAAGAATACTTTGTTTGCTGATCCTATTTGGTTTCTAATGCAATATAAATAAAACAATTTAAAGTATGACTTTAGTGCTAAAATATACAAGTATATGTACAATATTTGTAACAAGGATGCTACTCCAATATGTAATTGCGTGTTATATAACAAGTATACCATTTGTAAATCCATTTTTCCATCCATTATATTTATCATTGCATTACTTAAGTAAAGGGTTTTTTAGAGTTAGAGTTATACTTTATTGTCCTTGTTACAGGACTCAAAGCTCACAATATACAACACACAATAAATCCATTCAAATGCCATGACAATTTGTTACATCTTAATGTTTAAAATATGAATAGACACAGGTACGAATTATTTCTTGTACCGACTACCTCCACAGAGTATAATATAACTCTATAACGCTTGGCAGTGTTGGCAGTGTTTGATGTATTTGTAAATTCAATGTGCCTTGGATCACTTACTATAGTCTGTGCATTTATTAAAGACCAATGACTCATAAAAAGATTAAAGTGATACATATTCTCGTACACCCCTAATTTTCAGCGCAATTTTTAGAAGATTTGTCAAAAATTGTACCGTTAGATTGCCACACCAAATTTACATACCATAATTCCCCAGATTTTACAAAATTACAACATAATCCCCTGATTTACTCCGACCAACCGAAGTCTTCATAAAAAATATAATCATTGTTGGTATTTTGGGTCGTCAATGTGTGCTTTCCAAGTCAATGAGCGATCAATAACCACCCCTAAATACTTGTAGGGTTGGGAATTAAAAACAATTCCAATTTAGAATCGGAATACAAAGGCAAGGAATTGGATGGAAACAAAAGGAATGGGAATCGGATACTTGAGATTAAAATGGGAATTCCTCTTATCAATTCCTGTGGGCATATTTTCAGTTGTGTGCAGAAGTTGTCATGAAGACAAGCCTACTTATTTTATTATATGAAGAAATTGCACAGGCTACCAAATAATAAACAATAGTCTTTTTTTAAATGTTGTTGCAGTAAAGTTTAGTGGTCTGCAGAGGGCCACACTGACTTGCGTAAGACAAAACAAGACTCCAGTGTGAAACCTTTTTATCATGAGTGTGAATTCACAGATTGTCAGATTGTCTTTCACCCCTGCAGGTTTCCTTTAGTACACATGGTTTACAAATCTATACTTTGTATATTTATTATGTGGGCTATTTTAATGCCTTTACTTAGAATTAAACTAGCGTACCTAAACATCTTTTAAGTTAAACTAGGCTCTTTAGTGCCACACTATGATCAATGACGTTCCTTTGTTCTCTGCGTTATTTGATCTTAATGTCCAGGGACACCATCACAAAAAAACAAAGCTCTCTTGTCCTGACTCTTTATAAACAGTCCATTGGAGGTGTAGGCTCTAATGTGTCCGTATAGCCGGAAACAACCGCTTTAGTTTAAACTGCCCCATTACGTTGCTGTGAATTGCTTTGGGATCCTTGCTGGCGTTCGGCACCCATCAGCGCATCGCAGGTGATTGTGTGATGGCAAATGTCTGTCCTTTGGCTGCCGTCTCATTGCGGAAATAGTTTATTATATCACTAAGATTCTCGCTTTCTTTGCCGCTGGGAATGCACATAAAAGAATCACCGGATCCATGCTGTGCGCATTAAATTGCTTTGTTCTGATTTGGGGCGTGCGTTTACTTCTAGACGTCTAAAAAGCATTTCAGGATTTTTAGTGGAAACGGCAGTCACAGTGAGTGGCATGTTACAGGATATGAGTCTGTAGGTTGGGTTCACAAGCGTATTGAGCCTGTTCACGAGAATTGTTTGAATCAGCCTTGTTATAGCTGAGCAAATAGCAGGTAGGACTGACATTAAAGCAGACTGATCCTAGATCTGTATTTCAGAAACATCAAGATCTGCTTTGGGTTTTAAAGTTCAGCATGGCGTGTTCTCTGAGGTCCCATTTCTTAATTATGAATGGTTAGCATAACATGTGAAAACACCAGGTGGGCCGTTCCTAAGTTTAGAAGGATAGATCACCCAAAAAATGTAAATTCATTAATCATTTATTTACCCTAATGTCATTCCGGACATGCATGACCTTCTTTCTTATGCAGGACACAAAATAAAATATTTTGAAGAATGTTGGTAAACAAAAAACACTGGACCCCGTTGACTTTCATTGTATGCACAACACCATTAAGACATTCCTCAAAATATCTTCTTTCATGAGTATATTTAAAAATGTACTGCATAACAGGAACGTGACATAGATTTATTAATAATGAGTCATTAAGGCCTATTACTCGGTGTCCATTTTCAGGTTTTCTTTATATACTGCTTATTTAAGGATTTAGATGTACAGAATGAGCCCCTTTACAATAAATACACTCTTGAGGTCAGACTTCCTCAAGTGAAGCCAACCCCCAGCTAGTATTCATGTGGAAAAATACAGCCGAATTGGAGCGATCCTGCCCGAGGCTCGAGCGCTACAGCAGACAGCGCACAGTTTTTCTTCTGTTGATGCAACATTTACACGTGATTTTCTTCGCAGGTCCGTGCTGTTACCTCATCTCTAAATGTCAAATGTGAGGATTCTTCGAATGAAAGGCAGAGTTGTAATTTTTGGCAAATTACAGGTGCAGAATGTGGTCGTTTCACAATTATGTTCTTTGTGTGTTTTAGTGCGGGAGAGCGGCTGCAAAATTCAATCAGGTTTAAATTGTCAAAATCTGTCAGTGTGATTGCACTTTATTTTCCAAGCGAACTGGCAGAAACTGATGTAAACCTGGGAAACACAATGCTGTGGAATCCGATCGTGGGCTAATTTGTGCATTTGTTGCTTTGACGAAGCTTACGCAGACCTCTGACCAATAGCTTGGAGGGTGTTTTTAGCCATGTAGACCCCTATTTAAGCCTTTTCATGTACGCAACGTTGTATATTCGGTTGATCAAAGTATATAAATAAATAACCAGCATTTTTGACAGACGCAATAACAGTTCTAACTGGAAGTGTTGAATACGGAAGTCATTGGTTATTATAGACTTCCTTAGATTATATATAGCGTATGAGTATTGCCATTTTAAAAACATGAATTTGCAGCTTTTTAAGGCTAGATTTTTTAGTACTTGATTTGATGGATCTGACAGTTTAAGGGAGGGAATGCCCAACTGCTATTGAGTTTCCCACAAGCTAGTTATTATCGGAAAATTATGTGTAGATATCATAGACTGTATAAAATATGGACGTAGTGTCCATGAGTCACTCGTAGGTTTCTGAGGAGCTGTTTTGAAGCTTAAAGTGGGCGGAGCTGGCCATCGCCATTTTAGCAGCGCGTCACTCCCTGATAATCGAAAATGGGCAAAAAGGCGGGACGTGGTTTGAGCTGAGGCGCCTGGTTGCTAAAACCACCTGTCACTCAAGTGGCCACGCACCTAATTTGCAGAATTTTATGGCTTAACTCTTTCCCGGCCAGCCTTTTTTTTTTAAATTGCCAGTCAGCGCCAGCATTTTTGAAATTTTTACTAAAATGTGATGGCTCACATTACATTTTCTATAATGAATATATGGCCAAATAATATTTCAAATGAAAGAACAGAGTATCTACTTTTAAACAAAAGAAACCATATTCTTCTATCTTCATTTTTTTTATCACCTCTTATATGTGGTTAGGATTCTTCAAAAATCCATCATTTTGAATAAACAGTTGAGATAATTCGCTTTTTTTCATAGACTCTGCCCAGATTGAAAGAAATATAAATATAAATGTTCTTTCCAAAGATGTCTTACTGCGCCACTTGCTGTACATCAGTACAAACACCGATTGATGTAACAACCGTCTTTGGCGGGGAACCGTTGATTTTAAATGACGAGATAACTCATCAATGGCAGGGAAAGAGTTATTTAAGTAAAAAAATCACCCTCCTCACAGTTGTCATGAAGGGTAAAATTAGTTATATAGACCAAAATAATTTTTTGTAACAGGCGGTAAACATGTTTTTTCTGCTGTAAAGTTAGGCATTTTAACATGGGACTCAATGAGATTCTGCTTCTTTTGGAGTCGGTCTCTAGCGGCCAGTCGATGAATTGCTTTTAACTTCCGTGTTAGCTTCACTAGATAGATCGGAAGGTTGCCGCTTGGTAGATATGTATTACACCAGTGCTTCAAAATCTGTGGGCCAACTTATTGCTCTGTCCCCAGTGGGCGGTAGCGGTATTGTAAGTGGGGCGTGGCTTAGGCTTAATCCTTTTCTTTAATGTAAAGTAATTAGTGAAAAAAGTTTGATCTGATTATGTCGCTTATGTTACACACTTTGATGTCATTTGAAAATAGTATGCAATGTTATGATATTTAATTTGATTGGCCAAGCAGTATTGCATGAATGCTGATGTGTAGTATAAGAACAGTGGGACGTCTCTCTCAGTGAGTGTAAGGGAATTGAGAAGGGCACTCAAATACTCTGCTGCTTGGCAACACAAAGTTTGACGCTTCGAATTCTTTCGGAACTGTTTCATTTTTGCGTACAAATTAACTGGCCAAATTTTGTCTGAGACGTTAGCTTATGTACGCCTAATACATAATGCATGACGTCTTGATTCGCCACTAAAAGCTGGCGATACTCAATCAATCTCGCCGTTACGTTGAAAAGTACGCCTCAAGTTAATAACGGTCAAAAATTGCGTATTATTGAGTTCTTGCGCTTCTACCCTGTATGCTTGGAGCCGCCCGGGCTGTTCCATCATCCTGACAGATCCGGTGCATGCGAGAGCCTCAATCTGATGTGCTGTAAAAGCATGATGGATGAGCCGTCAGCCAGACGGGGCTCCTTGTGCAACGTTCACTTGCGCTTCTACCTCGCCGTTTTCATTAGGTCCCCGGAGCCCGAGACACAGATCAACATATGCGCCGATCAAAGGGCCTGTGCGTGATGATGGATAGGTTCCAGCGTGGAGAGAAGCCTGCGGTTAAGTTTTTCTTCTTCAGAATTGTTTATCATCTTAAGTGATGTCTTTAATTAAAGATAGTCAAGCTGCGAAAACTTTGAGCCGGGTTGCATTGGACTACGAAAGGTATGCGACTGAAACCGTCTCCTCCAGGTATTATTGACCTCCTTGAAGGCTAATTGAATTCTGGGTAATTTAGTGTAGATTTTAGAATGCATCTCGTTAATGTCCCAACTGCTTCTACTGGACAGACTTGGCACGGTGGTGCATTTATTCCATTGCCCGCGAATGTAAGTGCACTTGCTAACCACATCCATCATCATAGATCTAAGTTAAGAACATGTGGCCTTCTTTCTTGTGTTATTTTGAAATTCTCTGGCCAGAGTCGCTCTCTAAGCCGATGCCCCCCGAGCCCTCCGACTTTAATGGTTAGAGATGAATGGAACCTGTCCAGTGTAGCAAACAACAAATGCATACCAACTAGGCACCTAGACACACACACGCACAAATAGATATTGTCAATTTACTCTGGACAGTGGATGTGGGTACTGTCTGTGAATGTGGGCTTATCATGCTTGTCTGAGAGATTCGTCACTTAAATGCTTTGTCACCAAACCCCAAAAAATAAAGCTTTCTGGCCATTATATGCACAGTCATGCCGGGCCATCTCGCAGACTCAGGACAGACACTTGGAAACCATCGTAAATGATTTGGATCAACTGGCTTTACGGCCCACTTTATTATCTGTCACAGCACAGGCCAGACCTGAGCTTTCCTCAGAACTTTCTCGCTCTGGTCTTTGACTGCTCTGGGGTGAACTTTTTCCGCTTTGTTTCACAGCATCTTTTGTTTTGTGACTTGCGCACGAGTGCGTGTCAGGCTGGGAAGGTTATCTGCAAAGAGAACGTATAATGTTTGGAATAAAAGCATATTGATTTTTTTAATCTATGAGATTAGTGATTAAGTGTCTTTAGTCGTGCCGAATTGGTTGCTGTGGTGTAAGGCAACAAGGAAAGTCGTTTTAAAGGTGAACCAGGTCAAAATGATAAGATTACGAAACACAAATATCTTTTTTTCTGTTGAATAACATGCAACGATGAGTCACACGGTAAGAAAGCAAACAGAGCGTGTTGAATTTAAGAGGATTTTGTGACAAATTGGCATTAAAACCAGCTATTTAAAAGACCTTTCTTAACCTTACCGATTGTTTTATGAGCAAGTTAGATGAGAAACATTAGATATAAATGTAATAGATCTTTCAGATGAGACAGACATCATTTTAAGAATGAAGATTGGGTGATCTGAAAACGGGAAGGGTAGAAAAGGAAAAGCAGAATTTGTTATATTCAATGAGTAAGTAAAGTTTGCCTCTGACCGCACGGTGACCGTGCTTTTCACGTTTAATTATTTTCTGTGCCGTTACAAGCAGAACTGATTTTTTTTCAGAAAGGGAAACATGCATAATGGAGAGTGAAATGACAGGTTGAGTGAATGCATCTCTCTCCACGGCTGTTTTCAAAGGGCTGACAGTTGCTCGCCACCGGTTCTTTGGCAAAGAACAATGAAAAACAGCAAGAAGTCTCCTTACCATCTGTAGTCTGACCACTAAATTATGACACTTTATTACAGCTCTCTCCCTCTCTCTCTCTCTCTCTCTCTCTCCCTCTCTCTCTCTCTCTCTCTCTCTTTCATAACTACCTCTCAGTCCTCTACTCCTACTCTCTCTCTAGCCCTCTCTCTCTTACCCTCTCTCTTCCTACTCCTTACTCTCTCTCTCTCCCATCCCAGCCTCTCTCTCTCTCTCTCTCTCACTCTCAGGCTCTCTCTTTCCTCTCATCTCTCTCTCTCTCTTCATCTTCAGTCTCTCGCTCTCTCTCTCTCTCTCTCTCTCTCTCTCTCTCTCTCTCTATCTCTCTCTATCGTCTCTCTCTCTCTTTCTCTCTCTCTCTCTCATAACTACCTCTCAGTCTCTTTCTACTCCTTACTCTCTCTCTCTCCCGACACCTACACTGTGCTGCTTGTTGTGTAAGGGTAAATTGGGACGCCACAGATCAGCTTGTAGGGTGTCTCAGTGGCCACTTTCGTTTTTTTATTTTCTATAATGTACACCCTCATTAATATGTATTTTATGCAGTGCAAGGCTAATTCAGGAGGGAAATACTGAAAACATAAGTTTTTAGCTAGGATGATGAAATAAACCAGAGAGTAGTTAATAAATAAACCAGATTTTTTACTGTACACTGGGAAAAAATATAATATTCCAAAACTTCAGTTCATAAGTTTCCTTAAATGTTTAAGTTAAATCCAGTCTTTTTAGTCTATAAAAATATTATGAAATATAAATAGTTTTTCAGTTGTGAAATACAACAACATTTTTTGAAAGTAAGTTTAATATTATTTAAGTAAAAAAAATGTTAAGTAAATTTTTTTTACAGTGTATCTATCTCGGAGTTATATTTGATGAACAGCTGTCCTTCAATGATCACATTGCCAAGACAACGCGGTCATGCCGATTCGCCTTATTCAACATTAGAAAGGTCAGACCCTATCTCACTGAGCATGCGGCACAGCTCCTTGTCCAGGCCCTGGTGATCTCACGGTGGGACTACTGCAATGCTCTCCTTGCTGGTCTTCCTGCAAAGGCTATCAAACCACTCCAGCTGGTTCAAAACGCAGCAGCACGCCTCGTCTTCCAACAGCCCATGTGACACCCCTTTTCTCTCTCCACTGGCTACCGGTTGAAGCCCGTATCAGATTCAAGCCACTAATGCTTGCCTACAGGACTATCACTGGATCTGCACCGGCATACTTTCACACCCTCCTACTCTCCATCAAGATCCCTGCATTCAGCAAACCAGCGGCGTCTTGTATTGCCTTCCCATAAGGGCAGTAAATTGCTTTCCCGCTCATTCTCATTCACAACTCCTTTACTGGTGGAACATTCTTCCTAACTCGGTCTGGTCAAACACATCTCTCACAACATTCAAAAAACTACTTAGAAAAAAAAGAAACAGAAAACACTATCCCTCTCTCTTTTCTCAACAGGTAGTGGTCTAGCTTTTGTTGAAACCAGTAACTTTGTATTGGCACCTATTGTATTATTGCTCCTGTATGACATATCGCTTATGACAGTACTACTGTATGCGGTTGCTAAGGTTTTGTGGTGATTTTTAGAACATTGCGACATGTTTGGCGTCACCCTCTCTGTGGTTGCTAAAGGGCTTCGCTAAATGGTAACATCCCAAGTCTAAAGTGTCCACAAAACCTCTTATCTGAAAAGGTCTCGCATACATAGTGTCTGTTTTGTTTACTTAATTCATGTCCTAGAGTGATGTGCCAGGTGTGACTAGTAACCCGATTTGTAGGAAAAGTAATTCTTAAATTTTTAGGGAAATCCGCATTCCGCAAAAAATGCTTTCCACAAACAAGTCAAAGCTGCTTTGATATTCATATTCCTAATGCAAGGCAGAAAGAAAACCTCAGAGAAACATCTGTCCTCCAAAAAAGAAAAAATAATACGGTTATTTCATGCACGCCTCGCCCCGGTCAGCAAACCTCTCATTGCCGGGTTGTTGCACACTGCTATCATTGCAAATCCCTGCTCAGCAAAACCAAGCGTAAACAAAAAAATAAAAGGGGGGGGAGGAGGGCTGCATTTGCCTGCACTGAATTATTGAAGGTCTTACCTTGACGATTCTGCACACCATCTGCTTGATGTATTATTCAATAGACATGCTTAAGGGTGGGACGCCTTAAATGAGCGCTCGGCATTCAATGGTCACAGTGTGTTTCGGGTCCAAACATTATGTAGCCTAAACCCTTTGATGTGTGTGATATGAGAAAGCTCAGTGTAAGAGATCACTACTTTTAAAAGCATCGCCCTTTGATATATTTCTATATGCTTCATATTCTAGGTTCTCTGTGTTGCTTTTGGAGATAGTGCGGTCCTCTGTACTCTGCTTCTTTCGGGAGACGTTTTTCAGAGGATTGACGTGTCTTTTTGAATCCCCAAAGCACAGGGTCTGACATGAAAAGCAGGACAGGGCACCGCAAACTCGGTTCTTCTTCAGTAGGCTCAGCGGCAGTGGGTTTTTTTCACCTCCATCTGTAGCTACTGAAGTGCAGGCATGTGCCGTCCGCCTGTCAATCACACACTGTACGGACGAATCCATTGGGGAATATAGAGGCTGGTTGAATTATTTGTGCTGGATCGGTACTGTTTTCTCACATCTGGTATTACAGAGAAATCTGATGTGAGATCAGTGTCGCAACTCTTAACATAAAAAATGCAGGCCATGGCTTGGGAGTCGCAATCTTGAGCTCTTGGTGACTAAAAGTAGAGCTTTAGTGGCGTTTTTTGTCATGTAACCAAGATTGAACAGTTATCGCTTGGAAGGAATAGTTTCGGCGTGCTGTGAACTGGGAACCGCTCGGCTGGAAGCTGAAGCGATAGGTGTCTTAGATAAAGCTGTCTGAGAGAACAGATTGGCTGTTTTAAAGGAACAGTCCTCCAAAAATGAAAAATCTGTTCTTTTCTCAATTCTCCCAATTCGTATTTTCTTTCTTCTGTAGAACACAATTGGGTTATATTTTAGAGGCGCTGCAAAAACGAGCGATGAAAATGGATAGAAAAAAGCTTTAATAGCAAATACGTTGGCAGTTGTTTCTTGTTAATAGTAGATCGTGTACTTTCTTTGTTGTGCTTTTGCTTAAACGGCTTGTCGTGTCTCTTATTTTTAAGAAATTGCTACCCCCAAACTCATTTACTCACCCCGAAGCTGATCTAAACCATTTATCACGTTTTCTTCTGTGAAACACGAAAAGAGTACAATTTTGAAAGGAATATAATGAAAGTAAATAGCGACTGGGCTTTCCATGCTCCAAAAAAACACGATAAAAGTGTCATGGATAAAGTCGATACTATATTAAGGCTTCTAAAGGCATATGATTGCTTTTTGTGAGAAACGGTCTGAAGTCGATAATACTTTATTTTAGTCGTTTTGGAGCTTGACAGCCCCTTTCTCCGTATGGAAGAGAGCGGGAAGTACGGACTGCAAAACACGAGGGCGAGTAAATCCTGACAGAATTGTCATTTTTCGGTGAACTACTTCAAGTCATTCGGTCTCGGTTGCAGTTGATGCCTCCCTTGGTTGAATTTCCATGCTAGCTGTTAAAAAATGTATTTCCTCAGACTCCCAATAGAAACGCTTGAAGCTCTGGCTCCATTAGGAAGTATTTTCTCCAAAAAGTCGTAGTCGTGATTGACTTTGATGGAAAGTGTTTACATAACAGTCTGTTCTCCTTAGTCGGGTTGATGACTCATCCACACAGATACAGACTTTTTTTTGTGCTACATCCACAGTTTCTCATGAGACGCCTCGCAGAGCCACACAGATTCCACTAAATTGAATTACATCCGATAAAAATAACATGTCCTCTGAGCGATGATATTGAGCAAGCATTGTTCAAGCTTTTCCAAGGAATCTATTCATAAGCAGCAGCTATTGTGTGTCCAAAAAGGCCACGCTTGTGAATGTTTTTAAAGCTTTGTTACGATTTTCAAGGCGACACCTGTGGACTTCTCTCCCGAGCTCGCTGAAGTGACCGCGCTGGCATTTAAAATAGCACAATGGGCCTCGCCATCAATATAAATATCGAAGGCGAACGACACCGGTGACTCACTTGCACACATTTTCAGATCCCAGCGCTGCGGTTTGGTGGGAAAATACTTTTTTATCGTTATTGAAGGTAACAAACGCACATTGGCAGGAGCGGGATGTACACACGCAAAGGTTCCAGTTTCATGCATGTCGCTCCCAATAGGTCAGACGCGGATGAGCTGGCGCACCCGGTGGAAGCATTGACCTTTTCGATAAGTGGTTCACTGGTGGTTATTTATTTATTTAATGCAGATGTATCAGGGAAACGGGAAAAGGCAACATTTCAGCGAGTTTCTTGTCAGTTCCATAATTGTCAGCGCTTGCCATTGAACAGAGCTTGTAATTATAGCAACGTTGGCGTTCTCGCATAGGTGTTCTTTGCAAAGCGGGCTTGTATTGAGTTTTGAAGGCCTCTCTGGGCTTTTTTTGAATGCGTTGGTATTAAAAAAATGCATTAATAAAAAAATGATATTGTGCAGATGTTGCCTGTTTATTGTTGGATAGAGCATTGTAGTTTTGGATATTCGTCTACCAAATGCATAAATGACAGAGATGCTGAGTGTTAAACGTAATACCAAAAAAACACATTAGCCATTGTCTCCTGGATTGCATACAAAAATATATTTAGTGAATTCACTCCCACATTTAAATGTTGTTATCACGTTAGTTTGCAGTGTGTACGTGACCATTCTGACTGGCCGGCGCCTCCTGCGCTAAAACCATGTCCGACAAGGTCCAACAGTAATTCAGTACATTCCCTTCCCGCCCGTTCTCTCAAAACCTCATTTTAACTTGACCCTTCATTGTATTTTACCCCAGGCAACTCGGGCACAGGGATTAAAAATAGAGACCTCAGCAGGGAAGGGGTTGACACGGTTCTTGTTGAGGAGAGGAGCGGCGGAGAACTGAATCCCGCTGGGGGTTTTTATCACTGGGGAAGGTCCGATTACCCCCCTCCCTTTTCTTGCTCTTTCTTAGTTCTTTCTCACTCGCTTGCGCTCCCTCGCTCGCTGTAAATCTCGCTGCCAAGTGAGGAGAACAATATTTTCACCATTATTCCTCGGCACTACAGAGAGATAATGCGGGTATTGATATGGACCCGTAAATTTACAGAGGCGACAGATTTACGCCGGAGGCTGGCAGCCCACCTCTCGTTCAGGAACATGTTCGGCTTTGATTGGTTGGGAATGGATTCTTGGCTATCCAATTCAGCTTAGGTCAGGCGGGTCTAAATCAAGACAACTATATCGCCGGGTTTTAAAGAGATGACAGTTTGGTACATACAGCGGGCTCAATACCACACTAATATGTTTCCCCGTCATACCTGCTGCACAACACTAGGTACAACATGCAGCAGATACTTGTTAGGTTCTTGATTTTTGTAAACCGTACAATACATAGGGTTGGGAATTTGCAACACATCCTTATGGTTACACATAAAAAATAAAGTTTGGGACTGTTTGTGCTGGGGTGTAATACATTTTATAATGTGACTTGTTAGGGAATGGTGTGGTTTAGCTTTTAAGCAATTAGACCTACAGATTTTCACCGGGTTTGTGACAAAAAAAATCATTTTGTCATCGTTTACTCACCCTTATGTCATTCCAAACCTGTATGGCTTTCTATCTTCTGCAGAACACAAAATAAGAACGTTAGTTACCAAGCAACACTGACCTCCATCGACTTCCTTTGTATGGACTCAAAACCACGGACACATTTCTCAAAATATCTTCTTTTGTGTGTTCCACATAAGAAAGTCATACAGGTTTTGAACAACATAGGGTGAATATTATTTTCTCCAAAAATGTTCTGTAACTTTAACTTAAAAGACAACTTTACAACCTATTTGAGTGTGTTCTTCCTTTTATAAAACAGACCCGCCTGAGTGGGTTCCTGGGAAGAAAACGCATTATCTGTCTCATCCGTTCGTTCTCAAACTTTATCTCTATTCTCTGCTTTTTGGTTAGCGAATGCTGCTTTGTCGGTGTTATCTAAAGGTCTTATTTGCTGCTGTCCTCGGCAGGATTATAACGCAGCGTTGAGGCCAGAGTGCAGGCAGCGCTGGAACCTATGAGAACGTTCAAGTGCGTCTAGATAATTTTCTCAGCTCGCTCGGCGCACCGTTGAGACCACTTATCTCGCTCGAGGTTGCTCTGTATGGATCCTGTCGCAGACCTCTTCAACCTAAAACTTTATGTATCTAGGATAGCTGTAAGCTTTTTGCTCAAATTGATGTTTAGAATGATTCAGAAGGAATTCCACGATCCCTTGTGTACAATGTAAAAAAAGGACAGAGACGTTGAAGCTACAGGAGTCAAAATGATTCCTTATTCTGTTGTACGACCGTTAAACAGAATAAGATTAAGTGTCTTATAAATGTAGATTGTCAAACTTAAGAAGACAGATTTGGATCCTTGAATTGTTTGGTTTGTTATGGGATTCTATCTGTCAGGTACAACAGAAGCTGCACAACTCTGCGGTTCTTTGAATACTTCTGGCTCTTAGAAACACATGTGACATACTCCATCCTGTCTTTGAATGTTTATTTAACTGTCAAAGTGAGTACAGTAACCTTTGTACCGGCCTTGTAGAGTGGGTTTTTAGCCACTAATGCAAGCCCTCCACAGAGCCCGGCTGCCCTCCGAAAGACTAACACGCCTTAGAATATCTTAACCTTTTCATCGAAGCCTTCAAATGTCACTGTTCTCCTTCCTGCATTTGAAGACAAATTGACATTTTCTCTTTGCTATAGAATTGGATTGATCAAGAAGGTTCCTGTCAAAAAGAATAAATTGGTCATTTCTTCGATAAAATGAAGTGGGGGTCGGTGTATTGTAGTTTTTTGGCATACTGGGATGGATGATTTTCCTTCAACTGCGCAAAGGATTTGGTGTGGTATTGGTTGAAAATGACGTATCTACAACTAAGAAAGACATTGGACTTGAAATAAATAAAATGAAATAAATAGTTCACCCCGAAATGTAAAATTCATTCATCGTTTACTCACCCTCATGTCATTTCAAGCCTTTCGTGACTTTCTTCTGCAGAATACAAAAGAAGATATTTTGAAGAATGTTGGTAACCAAACAACACTGACCTCAGAATATCTTTTGTGTTCAGGTTTTGGGTGAACTACCCCTTTAAACGGTCACCTGATGCTATGAAATATCAAATATAATTTCAACCCGCCCCCAAATTTGCTTTTACAATGGAAATCTATAGAACATGTATGGCCTCAAAACTCCCTAGCAGTTGACATGAGACTAGTGTGAATGATCTTAAAAATATCTTTGACCAATATATTACATTTGATGACTCCGTAAACCTAATAACGTTCGCTCGATTGGCGCAGAGATACGGAAAGTGATGTTATGTGGCCATCTGCAAAGTAGGTTACTGTGTACGTATATGGAGCAAATGCTTCCCACAGGTATTGCGGTGAAAGAATCGTCCCAGTCCAGATTGCTTATTGTTCAAAACACCATCAGGTGTGGCTTCCATATCCTTTTTATGTTGCCAGAATACATTTCATAGACATTGTTGTCACACAGTGTTGTTGATAACAGTAATTCAATATTTGCTTCCCAACTCTATGGAGCGGAGGTCATCTATAATAAAGGGTTATAATAAAAACCATCTGATAAACAAGCCATGTTTGTGTCCTCTTCATTTAGGTGAACGTGGAGTCACAAAATGCCAGTGTGTAACAGACACGGTTTGTTTTATGCAACTGTGTCACTGCGCCTGTTATTCACAGTGTTTTACCGTTTGTGTAAAAACTGGAATTTGTGAAACAGTGTTTAAAACACTTATACAACAGTTGCATTTGGTTTTTGCAACAGTTAATTGATTTGCACATAAATTAGTTTAACTTGCGTTTCACGAATGCGCACAAAGAGCTAAATATACGCAAAATGTCAATTTGCCACAATGTAAGAAGAGATTTCCAAATATGAATGGAACAATTTACGTTAGAATGAGTTTCAGAACGATTAACATAGAAATTGCTTGTCATGTAAATGCTACAGTACGCATAATGATTATTATTACTATTCACGCAGAAATATTCTCATCGTGGCTCATGAATAACAGCCATTATAGGAAGAACTGTGAATTTGGTCTTGGTATAATTTAAAACAAAAGCCACGTACTTGAAATTGTGGATTCCTTTTACTGTCCCAGTTTAAAGCGTTGGAAACAATGCCACAAGAATGTAAAATAAAAAATAATCGCATTTCTTTTTTTTGTTTAAATACGCTTCACAGATTTCACTCAGACAAGCTTAATGCGCAAATGGAATATTTCTGAAAGTACTGCAGCGCCTTGAGGTTTCATACCGTGGAAAGCGTAATTGCCTCTCCCCAGGCCCAGACGCCGCACGCTCGTTCTTAATTGCACGAGCGGATGGGAAACTGTATATGTGGAGGTGTAAGTTTCCCACCGACGCCGTCCGTTAACCATCATTACCGTTGACCACCTCCACTGCTGTGAATCTTCTCATTTAGGGTGATAAATACATACCTCTCCACACTAAAAATAGGCCTGGAATCAATTTTTTTTACCAATTTCTACACTTCATTACCTCAGTTATTCTTGCTTAATATTGAGTCTCTCATACCACACCGGGTCCCTTGGGAAAATCACCCGGTCGCATTTCGAAAGCGTTTCACAGTAAGGCTGTTTTTGTTTACCTCAGCGTGCGCCCGTTGTCGTCTATGTGCGGGCACGTCCTCGCGCGTGTCAACTGCACGTGGGTTGACCTTGAGTGTTTCGCGAGCACGCTGAAATTTTGCCTCCAACGTCCCGCGGGACTCATCTGGAGATGAGCTGCTTGTCATTTACCGGCTGGAGCATCGATTCACGGGGGAGCTCATCATGCAGCCCAGGCATGCGGTCCTTGACAGAATTGATTGAATGTAAAAGATATAATTTCTGTTCGTAGTCCGCAGAGTATAGCGGGGTGTGTAAATGCTGGTTGTCCAGAGGAAGAGTCTTTTTTTCTTGTATTCTGCAAGATGAACAGCAGTAGAGGAAGACGTGTGTGCGCGCGTGTCGGAGGACATATCATCTAGTGTATTACTCAGCGTGTCACGCTTGTAGATGTGTGCTGATTTTAGATTGCTCCCCTGAAGCTTTCAGGTTCACTTAACAACAGGGAAATAGAAAAGCAAGGCTTACATAAATACCATTATTTTTCAGTGAGTGTCTTGAAACGCTTGATTTCTAAATCATGGCTTTTAGGAACGAGTTGCGTGAATGAGAAATTGCACTGACAGAGGTAATAATTATATTTGCCTTGGATTGATGTGTAAAAGTGTTTTTGTGATCTTGGCATTTTCTCAAGAAAATAAACAAAAAGAATGTAAATACCTTTTTGCTGACAGTTTACGGAGTGCTGAAGTGTTCTGTGTGGATTTTATTGTATTAATATGCGATTTGTGACTCCTTTGGTGTTGCAAGGATGACTTGACCTCTACGAATATCTTTGATATTATTATCTCTAAATAAGCTCAATTAAAACAAAATAATTTTTATAATTAAAAAGGTAAAAATGTGACTTTAGCGCAAAAAATGATTTGTTATTATTTACCTTATTTAGGGGTAAAAATTACTTAAATGTTTAAATGTAACACTAAAATGTAACTATAATATTTAACGTTCCCATAGTTACATATTTTTGAGAAAAACTTAATTTGGGCTAAAAAATGATTCAATAATAATAATAATATATAATTCAATCGCTAAAAAGTGTAACTATGGACATTTTTTAAAAATTATGATTTACTATTTATGAACTTATTTATTTACCAAGTAAAAATCACAAGTCCAGTTGTTAATGAAAACAATTTGAAAACCTGTCAAAAATATTTCTGTTACACGAACAAAGTTTTATATCAGTGGCGAGTTTCTTTAAAAACGAATTTTCCACAAATAACATAAAAGTTTTGTAACACTGTAAAAACTGTTTACACTTCTGATGAGTCTAATCTTTTTCAGACTTGGAAAAGGATCATCCTAAAAAGGAAGCTGGCGTCGTCTGGAGAGTTACGGGCGGACTGTTTAACCTCACCAAGGGAGCGGTGGGCGCCACACTCGGGGGAGTGGCCTGGGTGGGCTGCAAGAGCTTTGAGCTTACCAAGACGGCCGTGACGAGCGTTCCCGCAGCTGGAGTGGGATTGGTTAAAGGTGGTGTCTCCGTGGTAACGGGAGGGGTCGGGGCAGTGGGCTCTGCAGTCGCCGGTAGAGTTACACCAAAGAAAAAAGACAAGTCAGATTAGATTGTCTGCTCTCTCCCACCCTCCGTCTGATTCAGTGTGGTGATGGATGTCTGAGTGGTTTGTTCTCACGTTCTAGGGGTTTGGAAAGCAAGTGGCTGATTCATTTAGCCCTTTGGAAAAGTGCTGTTTTACATGTATATTTGAACAATCGTTCCTTAGTAATTGCATTGAAGAATATCAGTACCAACACAATTTCACTAACATTAGAAAGTTGCTGATATGTGTGATCTTTTTTTTTTTTTTTTTATTGTTTGTCTGAATTATCGGTAAAGAGAAAAGTTTATGTTTAAGGTTGAAGAGGGATATCGAACATATTCTTTAAAACCTTCATGAAACTTAAGTCGTTTTTGGTTAAAATGTTACTATTCAGTACTTGGGTACATTTCAAACACTCCACACGAACACAATTGCTTATTTCTGTATTCAAGGCAAGCACATGTCACATTTCCTAGAATTGTGAGCAAGTATTATTATTATTTAATTGAATATATATGTAACACTAGATAACCCACTTCATTTAATAATGTGGGATTTAGACTATGTACTTTTCTAACGTTCTTTAGTTCGACATTGGCCATGTCAAACAAGCTTTATATAGGGAACCGTGCTGCTTCTACAGATTTAATTTGGCTTTATTATTTTATTTTAAAAAGCACACATTTTCATTTAGATCATGGTCATTTTTTCAATGGCAACGATTCGAGCTGTTTGCTTGCTATAGTTTTTTACCTTAAAAAAAATGCATCATTAATGATGAGTCTCCTGTGCGAATGGTCAATTTTCTATGACAAGACATTGAAATTGAATCTGTTTCCAGGAAACAAGCGCCTGGAAAATAAATTACTACAATCTGAAAAGGATGCTTCAGACAGGGGAACAAACGTGGCTTAAAAAACACCACATTTTCTTCAGTCCATCTAAAAAGCTTTTTTAAAAAGACCACATTCTCATTTTGTGAAGCATCACTTATAGCTCATTTGAGATGTTGTTTTATTGGCCGTACATGTGCCTGAATGTCTTGGGAGTTATAAAAGCTTACTGTGGAGTGTTTCAGAACAGTAAGAAATAACCACAGATGTATTTCCCGCTTTACATTACTGCCGTTTACATAACAGAACTATCACAGTTGGAAATCGTGCAACTTGAGTATTTGTTCCTGTGGATCTGTCTGTTTTCATAGCGTTTGTCTCCTTTTTATTTATGCAAATATCTCATATGGCGTATTTTAATAGTGTTGCAATGCATGCATGAAGCTCGAGCTTTCACTGTACAACATGCTGCATAACTCAAAACATGCTGTTAATTGTGACTGTATTTTTCATTTTTATATTTAGTTTTTTTCCTGTCCTGTTTTTGCTTTCGTACTTTCTTGTAGGTACCCTCGTCTTGAAGATGCTGTTATAAACTGGACTTTTAAGACCAAGTAGATTTTGTCTATAATAGAACTATTTTTGCTAAATTGATGCTGTATTCTACAAATAAAGCATTCTGTATTTTAGACCAGTTTGGGCGTTTGATTTTTCTTAGTGAGGCATACTTTTGTTCGGTTGGAGCAAAGACAAGAATAGATTTAAATATCACACAATGATCTGGCACCGGTTCAGGTGGAGATATTTCAAAACCATTGATCCATTATTCATTTTGAACTTCAATCATTTATATAACATTAAACGCACTTGAATGCATTAGCAGACTGGATCTGGATTACATAAGAAGTTTATACAAAGTAAGTGGCCACATAATTTAGGTCACATGGTAAAATTATAATTTTATTGTTGTTTCACTCTTGCAAGAGAAACATTTTAACAGAATTTATTTATATATAAGTGATACATTTCACATTATAAAATAGGTTGTAGAGATGCAATACTACATTTCTCTACCGAAACCGATTTTTCAAAGTGATATTTGAAGATTTTAAATATTTTATTTTAACTTTCTGAATGTTATTAATAATATGGTGACTATTAATAAAGATTGAACATCAAACTGGTGATGTTTCTTAGCATTTTCTATATACACAGCACAAATTCACTATTGGCTGAAAAAATTGCTTTCAACGGCCGATACCGATAATTGGCCGATATATCGGTGCATCTCTAGCTTTAAGATAAGAGATGTTTCTTACCTATTCTTTCACAACAGCTTATTATAGCCTCATTGGATTTGGATTGTTGGGTCCATCTTTATGCCGTTTGGAGTTCTGTGTACAGCTGAAATTTTCCGGTATGGGCAGGTGGTCATAAACCGTGGTTCTTTTCATGGCATACTGAATCAGCACAAAAATTTATAGAGCCACTCGGGTGTTTTATCTGCAAAAACAATTGCACAGCTCGACAACATCACCGTTCCGCAATGTTAACCCGAGACATTAGTGATTTTAGTGTCAAGCACAGTAAACGCACCATAAAAGAGCAGGTTGTTTTGTGGCTTTTTAATCTTATACTTTATAACACAAGGTCAAATACAATTGGTTAGACACTGTTGAGAAACTTCTAGACATTGCTCACCGACAGAGTACACTAGATGTGTATGTTAACTCATGATGATGCAACATTTAGCTTCAAAACGCACAGGGATGAATGATATATTATCAGTATCGGCCGATAAATGGTAATTTTAATGTTATCGTTATCGGCCTCATTTTATAAAAGCCGATGGCCGATTAAACTTGTGGATGTTGTTACACTTTTCTGGGTTGCACTTGAAGAACACTTATAATTACATAAACATTATACCAGTATTTCATAAGTTAAAGAATCTTTATAGTGTAAAGTAGGCTTGGTACATGATTTTCTGTAGACAATGTTTTGAAATAAAAGCACTTGTCCACTTTTTGCCTTTTGTTTCAGGCTTAGAAAAATGTATGCTAATATTAAGATGTGTAATAATCGGTTCCAATATATCGGTTATCGGCTTCAATGTTAAAGAAAGATCAGTTATCGCCATTTGCCAAAATTTACATATCGGTGCATCCCTATTCAAAATCTAAATACATTTTGTCATTTCCATTCTCATCGGTGATTCTTATGACTGTGATATTGTCACTATTTATTTATAGTGATATTTGAAAAAATATAAAAGTTTTTATATTACTTGTTATTGTAAAAGTATGGACTCTTTGATGGTTCAGTTTTGCTTGGTTCTGTTAGCCCTGTCTTGTATGACCTAGTTACTGTTCTGTTAAATAGTTCATCAGTTTCACATGTGTTTCATTCATTATCTCATTAGTTCCTTTGTTGCTCTATGTATTTAAGCCCTTTGTTTTCCTGAGTTCAATGTCTGGCTTTGATTTATGTTACATGTGTGGAATTATTAAACCATATTGGATTATACTTCTTCGTCGTGTGCTTGGTTTATTTACTCACACCCCGTAACAGTCATATGAAAATATTTTACTTTCAGCAAAAAATAGAAATTCATACTTTTTTGCAAGTTTATTTTTTTACTCGTTGCCAAATATTTTGTATTATTTTAAGCATAAAGTCGCTTATTTTAGTTAATTTCTTTCGGAAAACCAGACTTAATATTTTATGTCATTTTGCTTCTCAAGTAAATGTAACTTGATATATGAAAGTTGATATTTTGCCTAGAAAACAATACAAGCATATCAAGAGTTTTGTTTGTTTGTAAATTCATTGATTCTCCCACCAACCTTTCACTTATTGTCGTTTCCCCATAGATATTTCCAAATTGATCATGTTAGTCACAATGACCCTCTGGTGACACACAGTTAGAGAACATAGCGACTGTGATTAAATGCACAATGTTGCAAATATAGTTTGTATCCCGGCGTCTCTTAATCACAATGAGTGGTTTAAATGGTTTTCTTAATCACAATAAGTGGTTTAAATGAACAACAGCTCTTCTGAGAAGAGCTCAAGCGTGTCGAGATGGGCAGTGAGGTGCATGATAAATCACTATCCTCGGAAGAGCGCTGGAAGTTCAGGAAAGCTAAACTTGACATTTGCTGCCCATAATGTGCATGTTCTCAGAACACCTAACCTTACGAAAGCTCATCAACTCCATAACCTCAAGACATTTGGACATCTCCAAGGTCATTTTCTCCATCATATTGCCTCTGAGATTCTCTTAACGCTGTACAAAAAAAAATAAGCAACCTCGGCACAGATTTACACAGCAGTCTAGGATGTGACTGGCCCTGGTGTCGCAGCGAAACAAATTTAAGTGGGTAATTTACACAGAGTATATGCATTTAAGTAGCATTTACACCCTTGTTTTAAAACTTCAGTTTCTTGCCAGACTATTTTTTGCTGATCTTTGCACAGACTGAAGTGATTTATTCCGAGCACAGACAAATTATTTGTACCTTTTTTGGCAACAGATAACGCGAGATGGCTCAAAGACCCAATTACTTACTCACTAGTGCAGGGTTAATGGAAGAAAAAGTTAAAGATCTCCAAACACATGCCATCGGTGTGGATAAAAGTATATGTTATGTACAGACCTCAGGTCATAACTTGCCCATTTTCAGAGCCTCAAGCAAATGTCTGCAATTCTTGTTGCGGAAGCTAATGTAAAGTTCTGTGATATTTGTTATTTCCAAGCCCGAAAACTCTTGACTTATTTTAGCGTTGAATTTGTAAACATAAAAAGGTGCAAGTTCATGATGCAATGGATTAGAACTGATATTGCTTACATGAGCACCACAGCTCAATACTGTATCACCCATGCACTAAAAATGCATAGAACCTCAACAAAAAAAACATGCCTTTAATTTTAACATTTCCCTTCTTTTGTAAGCGATTTGGTGCCTCGCTGTGTTTTCAGGAAATGTCAAAGTTGCTTTGCGGTCAGTTTGACTTAACGTCTTATGTCTTAACTGTTTCAAATGTCTTTGATGTTCGACTCAATAAAAAAGACTACTGTGTAAATGCTTTTTGGGGATAGACCTACTCTTATTTTCCAGGCACTAGAACTCCTGAATTTACTAATATCCTTTTTTGGTAAAAGATAGCGTGAGAAGGCTCAAAGACCCAATTATTTTACTGTTGGGTTATTTAAAAATGTAAAATTATCCAAACACATGCCATCAGTGTGGATAAAAATGTGTTACGTGCACACCTTAGGTTATATAAGGTAACATAAAAAAAGGTGCAGGTTCAGAAGATAAGCACTGGATTTGAAGTGATAGTGATCACATGAGCATCACATCAGCACCCTGAACTAACCACTGAGCCAATATAACCCAATGCATTCTGCCTTTAAACTGTTATATCGTCTTCTTACACGGCTCGTTGGAATGCTTGATTCTGATTGGCCAGTCACAACATTTGTAAATCCGTTATTCCCAGATAACAACCTCTTAAAACGAATAATACATGGTAACCTGGACGCAGCAAATCATTTTGACAGTTTTTTTCACTAATTAAATATAAATGGTCTTTTAATAACATATATGACATTATATTTACAAATGATTAAACCAAATTGCCTGTTCATGACATCTTAAGGTTGTTTCTTACCTTGAAACCGAAAGTAAACGGCTTTTCCTCGCGGAAGGTCTGCATTCAGTAAAAATGAGCAAATTAAATATTTCAAATTCATAATTCATGTCCAGTTTTTTTCTCATGTGGCAAGTAGCCGTGTAATAAGCGGTTTAATGTACAAGCAGCCGGCTATTATTGTGAAATAAGTGATAACAAACGGCTGCCTGTACATTATCCCTTAAATGCTGTTCTTATTTGCTGTCATGCTGTCATTACCATGTGTGCATGCCCCAAATACCAATCCACCCTCACAAAAATGATGCTTCAAGTTTTTTTAATTACGTATACTTAAGTAAAGTACAAGTATTCTAGTATCAAAGTAATAATAATATAAGTATTGTAATAATACTACCTGGGACTACGTTGGCCCACTTTTTTATTAATAAAAATATACTTTTAAATGTAAAAGCAGACAACTAGTTTACATCTACAGTTTTCATTTGTACTGCAACTAGACTACAAGTGAACTTGTTGGTATACTGATATTTTTATTAGATATTTACGAAAGTACACTTTTATGTATGTTAGTTTACCGTTTATCTATTATTTTTGTAATATGTTCTTAAGTTTTATGTTTTACCTATATACCTTATAATTGAAATACCTTTAACCGTAAATTCTTGAACCTGAACATGTACGTTTTTAAGCCAGTAGGTAAAAACTAGGTAAATGTAGTTTTAAGTACATTTCTGAAAAAAACGTATAAAAAGTAGACTGAAGGTAAGTTTCTTATATGAGGTTTATAGGAAGTACAGTATACTAACGGCACACTTTTTGTGGAACATTTCTGACATTTATTAAAGCTTGCACTTTAGTTGGTAAGAACATTTCTTGCACTGTAAAAAATGTCTGTAGAAATGACAGCAGTTTGCCAGTAACTTACTGTAGATTTACATGTATGTAATTAACTGGCAACAGTTTGTTCAAAGATAAATGATCATTAAACATTAACAAGTCTTTATCCTTTCAGAAAAAAACTATAAAATAACAGCCTCCTGCAAAGCATTCTGGGAACCAAAAAAAAAGAAAAACAGAAAATGATAAAAAAACAGCCTCATGCAAAACATTATGGGAACCAAAAATCCATTTTTAAATTTAGTCATTTAAGCGTCTGCTAAATAACTAAATGTAAATGTCGATTTCTGGTTCCCAGAATGCTTTGCATGAGGCTGTTATTTGATCATTTTTTCTGTAAAGATAAAGACTTATTAATGTTTAATATTCAGTTATCTTTTAACAAACGATTGCCAATAAATTAGATAAATATAAATCTACAGTAAGTTACTGGCAACTAGCTGCATAACTACAGCAAAAACGTTTACAGTGTGCTTGTGCTTTTTTTTGGAACATTTAGGCTGGCACTGCTGCCATTTCACAGTTTATGAGTTAAATGCCCATCCCAACTTCCTAAAATAGCTCCGCTTGAGGAAATAAAGCCCAGTACTTCAAAACATAAAAGCAGAGTCACAATACAAGTTTATGGGAGCACCGTAAAGTACGTTTTTGTTCTAACTAACAGTTCCCTCGCTGTATAAATCTGAGACTATCTGGTCCATTTCAGCCCAATAACCAAAAGTAGACATAATTAGCTATTGTTCAGACGACAAGAGGGTGTCATTTCTCCTGGATGTCCTGAAAGGTCACAAGAAGGCTAGATGAAAGCACCTTGTACAGTATGATGTTGAGACGGACGGTGTGGAATGCAAAATATGGCGAAATAAATATCTAGAATCTTGAATGCATCAACGACAGTAAACCATACTGTTTATACTCCTATATAAACTAGTTCAAAGTGATTAATGTCAATCTGAACTAAATCCACCAACCAACTGAATCATATGATGGATGAAAAAAATGTTGGTCTGTGGTTCCCTAACCTAAATGTAAATACAGATTATCTAGATTATGCTCAATCCACGGATTAACTCAAATCGAGGCCATTTGAGGGCAACTAAGCATAAACATCTTCAAAACTGTCCTTGAAAGTTGAAAATGAGGTTTAATGACGTGTGTTACTGTAGAAACGCGGGCAAGATTCAGCCAATTGTTCATGGAAATAAGTGTGTCGTGTTTTGCCATTTATCCCGTTTCTGATTCTCTACATTTATTATGAATTCAAAAATAGCAAAAATCTCTTTCACATACATAGACACTAAATACAAATCTGTATGTACTGATTGCATGAAAGACAAAGTTAAGTGACACGACGATGAGGACAGTACAGAATGAATCATTTCATGCCTCCGTCTAAATAACCCATTTTTCCACTCTTAAGAACATGGACACGCTGCATTGTGTTTCTCTGCGGCTGTATTATGACATTTAGCAAGATAAAAACAAAGAGCTCATATCATGATGATGTAACAGCAGTAACCGATCATTACAATTTACATAAAAATCATACCCACCCAAAGCAAGCAGATATAAGTGCATGAGTTTACTGTAAATCACCCTTTAACCCAGATACAGCACCAATGCATAACATTGCATTTTAAATGCAAACCGTACACAAAGCATAAATCCCACTGCAGACTGTGGCAGACGACAATTTACACAACCTGAGAAATAATCTGACTGTGACATTCACGGTTTTATTGCACGGCTGTTATTTTACAGTACAGCATTTCAGTTCGCTCGGTTCGTGGAGTTGGGTCCGAAAAAATATTCACATTCAGTGTTGTCAAAGCAATGACTGCCATAATTAAACTTTCTGGTCAATATTGTGGTGCTCTGTTCTAGTATATAAATAATGAACACGACTCAATGCAGTCGCTGCCATCGAGGTGAAGTCGCAACTCTTTACAGCTAAGTGTTTTGGTTCTTGTGCTGTTCGGAAACTCATAGGGGGACTTTGAGGGAAGTCTCCCCAAGTCATAAAAAGTTCATAGTGCAAATGTCAGTCACATTAAGGCAAGGATATAAACATAGAAAAATAGTTGTGCGTGCACATGATAACCTTTGTTACAAAAAAGGTATGAAGGTTTTGTCTTCGATGAGAGAGACTGACATGTTTTTCAGCTCCTCGGGGGAGCTGACAGCTTTGTAGCCGAGCTCGTCTAAAATGTGCTGACAAACAGTTTGCGTGTAATCAACTATGTCATGAGACAACTTCAACCTCCAGCTCTCCGCGTTGGCCGCCGAATCCCTCAGCGTGCCGTACTTATGCTTTGCTGACGCGTCATTATTGCCTCTCGTGTTGTTGTGTATCCAATCCACCACGTTCTTTTCCATGGACATGCCGAGGAACTCGTAAACCTCCTTAATTTTTTGGAGCGGGTTCCTGGCCACGTCCTCGTATCTCAGCAGCATGTACCTACCCCGGAGCCACGGTGGTCTGCTTAACCCTGTGGACACCGAGTTGAGAAAGTCGTCGCAGACCGTTGTGAACGGGGTCAAATCCAGGTTGTACGGTTTGCGGCCGGTGGCTCTCCAGATGCGCCACAGGCGGTACGTGTCCCGAAAGGTTTCGATCCTGGATGATAATATCCCACGTGGGTCTCTTACCAGCTGAATAACTTTGAGGTTAAGCCGGGGGTCCTCGATCAGCGCCTTAAGGTCGCTGACCTCCGGTATACGTACCGTTTTAATGGCCACGTGCCGTCTTTCGCGGCACGACTCGGCAGCTAGGGTCAAGTTGAGGGAGGCGCACTTTCGCACGCAATCCCCCTCTTCTATATTGCCTTCGCTCGGGCTGAAGGCATCGCAGGCCGGCGCGGAGCAAAGCGCTTTGCTGGCTCCCCTTCGGAAGATTTTGTCCGTGGTGTGGTTCGCCGGCTGCGGCTTGATGTAGCTCTCCAAAAAATACAAGTCGCAGTTGTACAAGCTTCGTAGAAGGTCGCGGCTGGCTCCCAGCATCACCCTACGCTCGACGGCGTATCTGCTGGGAGAAAGGTGAGGAATTAAAGTTGACTGAACGTGAAAGAGGGGTTCGAAAAGATAAAACACGTCCGAGTGCTGGTTGAACAGCTGCCCGACAAAAGACGAGCCGCTGCGTGTGGTCGCCAAGATAAGGATGTGAGTCTTCCTCGAGGAATTGTAATTAAAATACGGGTACTCGTCGCACATCCGATCGAAAGACTCCGCGTCCTGTCCCAAGCCGCAATTTAGTGGGTTGGGAACGGGGCATATGTGAAAAGTCTTGGCTGTAAAAGTCCTGATGGCTGTGTATTGGATTGCTATGGACACCAACGCAAGCAAAATAACAGCCTTCCAGGAACATTGCATGGCTGGGTAACTTCATTTAGACGATGCGGTCTGATTTGATCCTATGGACAAAGGCACAGCTGGGGGAAAAACAGATCTTAGAGTGAGTCTCGTGAGAGAAGGCATGAATAAAAATGTCTAAGGAAGGCATTCACATTAATAACAGTGTCCTTTTGTATTTCAAAAAATCATGTCGTTTAAACGCAAGTTCGCTTTAAATTTAGGTGAAAATTGTATATTTAAACTTTACGGACTGTTTTTCAAATCTTAATCTAGAAGTCACAAAACAAGCTTCATCATTACGTAGCGCTTACAATACGCAATCTATACGCAATGAACCAGCTACGTGAAATGCAGCCGAAGTCTTGCAACTAAAGTGCTTCCTACAGCCTTTATACAAGCGGGGGTATTTTGTTATTCCCATGGGGGAAACAGCAAAGGGTTTTCATGCAAACCGGTATCTAACATAGAGGCGGACTTGAAATCGGTCCTTTTCGGAAACTGGCACCGGTTCAGGCACCTGTAGAGAGCGGTATCAATCGCAATCTCTCATAATACCGCATGCGTTCTTATGATGGATCTGAACGGCAGCCGTCGACGACGGCGCGTCGACTTCTGATTTACCGCAGTGCAACAACTCAGTATTCCGTCGGAAATCTAAAAATCCCACATCCCAACTGAATACATCAAACGGCGACCAACTTGGCACCGTTAATTCGCGCGAGAATCTCAGACACCGACATAGGGTAAAAACACAGTGAAATAAATCGTTAAGATATATACTTGCCTCATATTAGGCTGTATAACGAACAAGCCGTAAAATAAACAAAAAGAAAAATGCCGCGATGGCTTTGCGTGCTCGTCCCGTTACGTCCGTCATAGACGCGTTAACGCTTTTTGTTTACGTGAAACACCTCCGGCATTTCCTCTCAGCCTTAAAAAACGCCGATGAAAAGGACGTATATCCTCAAACAGCCCCATTCGTGCTCGGGGTAAAACATTTAAAGTCAGTCTCCGCGGGTAGACAACGGATGAATAAGGTCTTGATGCGCATCCTCAGATATCTCTCTGTGACTAACCGCGATATCTCACTCGTTCGTCGTGAGGAGAAGACTGAAGAGAGGTGTGTGCCGGTCGGTAAAACGTATAGCCTGACGAAACCCAACCCGAAGAGTCGTCCCGATCCCTTCCCTCAAAATCACAGTTGACAAAGGCTGAGGAGGAGGGAAAAAACAGCACGAGGGGGAGGCAGGTTGGGTTCAGCACACACCGAGAATACACACATCGTGCCTCGATGATGAAGCTTTGAACACGGAGATAGTTTGGGTCGAGGTGAACTCATTTATAGCAAAAATGAGCGTTTCGTCGAGAGCAGAATTTAAGGAACGTAATGTCTGCGAGGGAAAAGTTGCGGTTTTCAGTACGATAGGCAAAGAATTAGTTATGCAACGGTACAGTATGTCCAGAAAAATAACCTTGTGGCGAAATTATCATTTTTATTAGAGCACACGTACAGAAGCCTTGTTTAACCACCAAAAATCAAATCCCTTTGTCTCTTACTTTACAGTAGACATTTCTGTACACATTTACACAGTAAACATTTCTGTACACGTGTTAGACCATGATACAACGAATGACACATCATTTACATATACCCACATAGAAGAAATGTACACACACATATGGTATTTGAGGTAAAACCATGGTAACCATCAATTTACTACGCTCTCTGCAATGAGAGCTTAACCATGATATTTATAAACTATGGTCATACAAATGCTCATCAATCTTCCAAAAAACTTGCTATAGTATTTTTACAATAATAAAACTTTGGTTAACTTTTTCAAGGGTTTTGAAACGTTTTACATCAGAGTAAAGTATACAGTACTTACTGTACCTATCATACAGGCTAAACGTGTTGTTTTAAGTGTTGGGGCTGTCTTATGCTTGAATGAACAGGCTTATTGTTACATACATTTGTTACCATGGTTTTATTATAGTAAAAGGAAATACGGTTCCTGTAGTGAAAAATGGTAATATGTATACTGGGGCGTAAAGCTATGGTTAATTGTCACATAGGAAGTATATCAGTTAACTGATTCTTTCATTTACAGACACTCGATTTAGCCGTTTATTTTTAACCTGTCTGATTTTTCACACAAGATACTTTGTTATGGCTGTTTCCTTTGCGCACCATTAAAGTTAATGGGGCCGGGCGTTGTCACACTCCAACAATAAATGATAAAGGCGCCACGCGATTTATATTTCAAAAGTATATTTCAAGTCATCTGAGGTCATGTAATCTGCGTAAGCAACAAAACAAAACGCAGGTTCTAAAATCCAGCAGGACACAAATATTTGACTTTAAATATGCCAAATATAGATCTGTTGCGGCATGTTTGACAATCTGTCGGCAGACATGTAAGAACCAATATATTTTAATGTCATTCACGTAAGACCCTGTGCTTCGTATTTAAATGCACATGAATGTAAAATGAGGTTTGAGAGCCAGGGGAAGGTGGACAATTTTCACCAAATGATCATACTTCGTCTGATCTGCCTCTTACATTTATGGTTACGGCTAGAAGAGAGAGAAATGCATCTACAGCTGAAAACATTTTTATATTTTATATCCTGTTTTCATATTATATCCATTCAAACATTTTTGTTTTCTCGAAGATCTTCAATGGTGAATCACCCGCCATCTGTCTCTTCGTAAAATCTGCAGCTCATTTGGCCCGTCGCGTCTCCACCGAAAAGCCCTCATCCCACCAAATATTTTCTCTCTTAGACTGTTAGCCTCTCTATCCTTTCACCTAAAGCCAGAAAACTGGCATTTGACCTGCGGTTTTCCCCCAGTTCAGTGTTTGGCAATCATAACAGCGGCCAAATGTGAGATTATGGTTGGCTTTTGCAAAATCAGTTTGTGTGCTCAACGCAATTCAATCAGCATGTGTGCTCAAGCATTTGAAAATGTCGGCAAAATGTGCGGGGCAGAGGTGAAGACGGGTCTGTGCACCACTTCATCCACCATGGTGAGAACTGGTAATAAGCTTTCAAACGCAAATTATCCTCAACGTCCTGTCCGGTGAACACAGTGCTGCATCGGCAGCTTGGCCATTATTTTCTACAGCTCTCTATATGTGGACCTATTATGACAACCGTGTCCGGAGAAATGAGAAAACCCAAAGCATGAAACGGGATTTCAATATGCGATTGTGTGCATGAGGCAGTTGAAGCTAGAGCATAATTGACTTACGGGAAAAGCTGTGATATACAATGACCTGTTTCGATGAAAAGAAGGTGTAGGGGATATTACAGTAAAAGACCAGTAGACCAGTTATGATGAATGAAGACAAGAAGTCAGGAACGCAATTAATAGAAGAACATTTACTGAAGAAAAATAGTTTGTAGTTTTGCCAGCAGAAGTCAGCTTCAGGACTCTCAAGGAGTTCCACAGGCCGACCTGCCTTGCATCCAATGCAGTAGAATTTAAGCTAACAGAGTCAATTTGGGTAAATCAAGCTCACATGATAGGTTATCAATTGATAAACAGGAACACAACGCTTCTGGAGTCATGAGACAGGACATGTAGGCCCGGTTTCACAGACAGACTTAAACCCGGACTCACCCTTAGTTAAATTAGGATATTTAAACTACTTTTATAAAACCCCAGTATAAAACGTCACTGGTGTTCTCTTGATACAACACAATGTCGCTGACATACTTTAAGATGTTTTAAGGTGAGTTATTTTCAGTTAAGACTGCTCAAACATTCATTTTAGTCTGGGATTAGCCTTAAACCTTGTCTGTGAAACCGGGCAATAGTCCTATAGATTATCAAAGATGATATAATACGAATTAAAAAAAGACGTTACATCTGTCTCGTGATTTTCCACTCCTCTCACATTCCGGAAACAATACAATATCACATACACGAACTCCTCAAGGGTAGACCGTGCAGGAAGAGAGAGCCTAAGCATTCATTAGAGACTTAAACCATGAATTATTCTCTACTTTCTGTATCAGAAAAGGTTAATCATGCTTAAATCATCGATTTAAAATAAAATAATGCTGAATAATAATTGATTCATATTCATCAAAACCACATAAAAGTATTTATATTTGAAGTAAGGTGAAGCCACAGCACCCGTCCCTTCAAAGGGCTCGCAATAAATGTTTGTAACACCTCCTCACGGACCATTGCCGCCCACACAAACACAATAAAGCATAAAACTATGTCCAGGCCTGGTCCTCTCTCGTCGGCAGTCTTGTCGCTCGTCCTCTTATGCTCCCGATCTCCTCCGTGAGATATGCGGGACCGGTGCGCGCACAGCTGATACACATTATCACTCACGCCACCGGCCCCGCCTCCTTGTCTCACGGCTCTCGTCCCGCCTTCTTCGTTACAATGTTGTTGAGTCTATGAATTAAAATCAGTTTGATCAGACTAGGCTATACTGTACTTTAAAGAAGTGATGTGGAGATTTAGCGGCATCTAATGGTGAGATTGTGAATTGCAACCAACGGCTCCCTCCACTATGGCGGCTGACACACGACTAAGATATTGTCTCGTTTTCACTTCTTTGCCAAAGTATATAACGTGTTTTCGAAACACACTCTGTAGAGCAGTTTGTCCGTTTTGGTCTATTGTAGAAACAACATGACGAAATCCATGAAAGGGGACAGAAATAGCTCATTCTAAGGTATTAAAAATATAACGCTTCATTATGTAAGGTCTTCATACAACTCTGAAGACATAGTAATGTATATTATATTGTATTTCTGTCAATAGATCCTTCAAAAAATTACAGTGTGGAACTTTTATATATTGCATACACATATAGCCACCATAGCTATAACATAAAAGACATAAAAATATACCACTTTATTATAGTTCCATCATATTATTGGCCGGTAAAAGCTCGTGAGGCACACAGCCAAATTTTCCAGACTCAAAATCACCTACATTGACTTAATGAATGTGAGAACTGTCTGAACTCTCCTGACGCGAGTCAAGAACATTCGGGTCTCGGCTGGCCAAGGTTGTTCCGCGGCCGGGCTTTGGATCGGTGCCTCCCGACGAGACAGCTGACTTTATTTTGTATAATTGAAAAGAGTTTGTCTGGGAAAAGAAGGTTGGAGAAGGGTAGCCCAGGTCTAATTAAGACAGGAGCTGCCATTGTTTTCTCCATTACTCCCGACAGCTCCCTGCATCTGAGAACAGACGTCTCATATATGAGATTAGCTTAGAACCTGATGCGTTTAAAAGAAACTTTGGTGACAGGCTATCAGTATTCCCCATAATAAGTGCCTTTTATTTGTGTTTACTTTTCGGTTTTCGTTTTTTCAAAGAGAGTTGTCTGATTTTATTGGACAGGTTTTGACGTGAATAAGACGGTTGTTGAAAACATAGCGTGGGTAGCGTGGCATATAATTGTGTTGTTCGCTGGCGAAATTTGCCACACGTAGTCCTGTCCTGCGCGCTGAAAAAGCTGAAATCTTTGCCTGAATTGGTAGCACGTCTCCTCCGCCCACTGATAGAACAGGCTTGAAGAAAGACCTCTGTGATTGGCAGAAATGGAGGGCCAAGGGCCTGTGTGGGCGTCGATCGGATGGCAGTCTGTAGCTGAGGGCGAAGAGCATGGCAGCGCTCGGGTCTCGGGACAGCAAAATCATCCTGTTTCTACTCAAAGATTTCGGTCTCGCCCTTGGTGTGCAGGAAAGACAGCAAACATATTTAATGGCCTCTTGTAATACATTCTGCCCTCATTCCAGTGTTTTTGGTGTGCCAGAGAGCATTTTAAACAGGCAAAAGCCCTTGACGAGAAAGCGAGCGTATTGATATGTAGTGTGTGGAGTTTGTTCGCTACAGTAAATGACTGCACAATTTCTTAATAGGTCAATGGAAAAGTACAGGGTCAAGTGTGCAGTAATGAATAATTCACAATGTCCGCTTCAAGATGAACACTGCTGTTTTGATGCCTTTCATTGAAACACTGTAAATCCCACTAAAAGCCCAAGCTAAATATTATTATCTCAATATTTTTTGTTGATTTTTGAAGTTGATACATACAGACCTCTTCTGTTTTAACATATATATGTACAGTATATGTATATATATATATATATATATATATATATTTACACTACCTGTCAAAAGTTTTACAACACTTACTCACTTATTCATATTTTTTCCACATTTTAGAAAAATGGTAAGCTCATTGAAACTGTGGAATAAAAGGGAACTATGAGAATTATGTTGCAAAAAATCTAAAAATATACAGTTTATGTTTTTAAACAATATTGAAGCAGTTTCCATCAATTTTGTCCTCTTATTTGCTGCTCGTTTTTCATCAATTTCACAGACATTTTTATGAAATAAAATGTTAGTTTGTAATGAAATAAAGGTTAGGCTATATTTGCACAGTAATATTTTTGTCTACGAAACTAATTTCAGACATTTAAGCAGTCTCCCTCATATCAAAACCTTTTAAGATAACATTTCATTCACTGTAAGTTATCTAAAACTTTTGACTAGAAATGCAGGTCAAATCATCGTTTTTGTTTAATTCTGTGAACTACTAACAATATTTCTAATATTATTTTTTTTGGCAAAAAAATGTAAACTGGAAAAACATGTCAAAATAACTGAAAATGTACTGCTAAGAAAGTTCTTATTCACTTTTAGGCAATGCAACAGTAATATTTGTACATGTATTTAGGAAAAGTAAAAGAAAATGTGATAACCTAGATTTTTATCACAGTTTTTAGGTGTCTTGCCATGCTGTCAGTCTTTCACATTGCTGTTGGATGACTCTATGACACTCCTTAGGTTTGAAATTCAACAGACAATGGACTGGAATGGCCACAATACATCTAGAAAAGCTGAATAAATGAACATTTGGAATGGTCTCTTAATAAATATACACATATCCTGTATATACTGGAACACATATACATCTGGCCACATGAGTAAATTACTGGACACAAAAACTCCTAGTGAGTTAATCATTGATACGATCAAGATGACTCGCGGTACACAGATTACCCTGTGTTGTTTGTTTTAGCGGTTGAGAATAACATAGCTTGGAATGTAATGACAGACCAATCGGAGAGCCGTGGGATAAGGTGTATTCATTTTTGCAGTATTGTGATGCAAAACCCCCGAATTGAGATTGTGATCGCGTAGTCGTTTGCACTTAAACCAGAGGTTTAATTACACATCCGATGACTGCAGTTGAAGCCTCATCTGTGTTGCTAATTAACCCCACGGATCCGTCGTGACTCTGAGATCAAATAAATTGCAGCCATCGGAAATATTATTTTTAGCCGAACGTGACTGCGATTTCAAATGCGTATGACTTTTATGGGCTGCTAATAATGATGTATGCCATGCAAATCGCTTTTAAGTGAGAGCAATGGCTTTTCAGCCCACTGCTCTTCTGCGTTGTCTAATTGAAAGAGAGTCATTACAAAAGCCATATCAGCCCTAATGCTACACAAACAAGAGTCGTAATGACTTCATAGCAGAGAATTGCGGCGAATACGTTCCGAGGGTGTTTTGTGACACTTGATCCATAGACAGTCGAGTCATTAATGGAGATTTTGTTTGTGTTGAAAATGACTGAACTGTGTGCTGGTTTCGGGTCAAAACACAATCCCCAACATCTCCCATTAGTGTGGGTAATAGAATGCTTTTTACATTGGGACATTAACAAAGTGTCATTTAATGCTGTTCATTTGTCATGGTATCTGTTTGAATAATATGAAAACGGTTAAGCATTATGATTAAAACATATATATTTTGTTATTGGAATCAAGCTGATTACTTTTTGTTTGATGTGTGTGTATAGATCACGCTTAGTGATATTTGTATAAATATTATTTTTTATATATTTTTTTTATATATAATAATTATATAAATAATATTTTCCTATAAATATAAGTATATACATTTATAATTTAAATATTAGCTATTTTCTAATCTACTTTAAATGTATATATTTTCTCACAGACCGAATACTTGTAAAACAATATACACATACTGTATACATTTTTTTATGCATTCATTTTGCATAAATTATTTTTACAGACCAGTTAACAAGTGAAATGAGTCAATATTATGTTCAAAGTCGTGTGGGTAGTTGCTTTGTGGTTGCTATAGCGTTCTGGATGGTTTCCAGGGAGTTGCTAGAGGGTTGCTAGCGCGAAAGCCTTCCTTCACTGAAAGACTGAAATATTTGCCCACTTTATCATCTATCATCTGCTTATCATCTCTTTGTAGGTCTAGGTGTAACATTGTTTAATTCTACCTGGATATCTCTTAAACGTGGCTCAATGTTTCATGGACTGTAGTGATGCTTTATATCTTCGCCTTATGCAGCTTCAAAGCTCTTGACACCATTTGAAATACACCATCCAAGGCTGTTTCATCATTAGCCACAATTAAACTTTATGGCAACTTTAATGAGTGAATAATGAAGTGACCTAAAGATTTAGCGATCTGTCCGACACAGGCCTTTAATACACGGCCATCATCATCATCTCCGTAATCATATTCATGGTTTTTTCATTCTTGCTGAAAAGATGCATATTTCTTTTTGATGGACTTCTTATGATCTTAATGATGGAATCAGAGAGCAATTCAAACTGTATATTGGATTTCCATATATAGCCTATATATACCAAGAGGTCAAAAAGGCAAAGAGATGACAGAGTTTTGTACTCCCAGAGCCCACGGTAATGATCTTCTTTCATTCCCGGTGTCCTCCCCGCTGTCTCTCTGCCTCTCGAGAGGGGTTCTTGCATTACTCTTTTCCTCCTTAAAGCTTGACCTGTATTACCTTCTGTTCCAAGCAGCGCAGCCGCGCCGCATAAAATAATGTTTATATAACCGCTTTTTCAGTGTTTGGTCTAATTATACCACCAAGTCCTTTTAAGTCGACTTTGGTACACCCGACTGAAAATGATTATATAAAGTAAACACCAACTTGAACTACAGTCTGCTATTATTTAACTAAAGAGTTCACGCAACAAACACATGCATAATGCAAACTCCTTCTGTATTTACGACATTTAAAAAAAAACTTTGATATTTGCATGGTGTTACGTCCAATGGTTTTCAATGGTTCAATGAAAAGTTGCCAAAGGTTAATATACCTTTGAGAAACCAAGGGCTTTACGTTTTGTCTGTGCTAACCTAATTCCAGCTCTGCACGCAAGTGAAAAGCAACTTGGATTTCTCAGCACGAGTCACAATGTGAACATTATTCAAAGGCATAAGTATAGTCAAATATAAATCGCAGGTTTCAAATCGCATTAAGCGGCAAACTCGGATCCACATAACCATCATTCAATACTTTAAGCATTATTAAAATCACCTTCGGTTCACCCGCATACCTCATCCCTCCCATTGCTTCACATTAGAAGAATCGTTTAGTGAAAATACATCACCTTCCTTTAATTACTTTGCCCTCTATTGGAATGAACTCTTTCCAACCATTTATTAAGTGCTACAGTTTACCTAAATTACTGCCATCTCCTTCTCTTCTCTCCCGCCCTCTTGTTCCCAAAATAGATGTATTTCTAGTTGTCAGCAGAGTTTGTGGGACAGGCTGAATTACGGAATCATGAGAGCTTTGGGTGCTTTAATGGTTTTCCTATAGAGAAGATTACAGAAACAACACAAAAAGCCTATGCCGGATTAGGGCTGATATATTACATTCTGATGGATCGAGCAGCTAGGATTTGGCAGTCAAACAGCTGAGCACAAAAGACGCCCATTTTAAGAAACAGCCTATCAAAACCCATCCCACCTGAGAAGCATCAGATGTTATTTTAATTGGAAATCTTTCATTCAGTTTCTGATGCATTGTTTGCGACGGGCCCAACCAAGGACGAGTCCGAAATATATTTTTAAAGAAGCAGTTGAACCAAAAACGATAACATGTTTGAATGTATCTTGGGATCAAGGAGCATAAAACTTGTTCGTATGTCTTTTTCAGTTGGGAGAGCTGTTCTTTTCAACATCCCTTGACGTCTCAACCTCAACCCCAGCATCAACATCTTAATAAAATCTGAATATAAATGAAGAAATCTTCGCATTAACTCAGCCGCGCGATGATCCAAAGAAGTTAGACCTTGGCCTGCATTAATACATTCGCTCAATATAATGTTCCGAGCTGACAATGACCCTCGCTCAACCCCTCATGAAACGCTAAGCCACCGCTCAGGAGGCCGAGGAGGGACCGAAACGATACTGGCTCTCGAACGAGATGCTAATGATGATAAATGGTGTACGTGCGGATTAATGAGAACAGAGGAACAGGCGGAGAACTGGGAGTTCCGGAGGACTATCTCCGCAGCATCTCCGGCGTTTTTGCTCTCGACGCGACGAGCTCAATCGCCGGCGATGGTACTTCACCGTTTGCCCTTGAAAAGCAGGTCCGGTAATTATCTCTCCCCTGTGCGGAAAAGGGGGAAGGGACAGACCTGCCTAGAAGCTTCCTCATAATTACATGCTGCCTCTCCAGTAGGATCAGAAGAGATGATTTTACCTGCGAACCATCTGTGTTACTTCACAGTTATTGGTGAGCCAAGATATTGAGTTTTTTTCAGGGACGGTAACATAAAGCTGTGCGGCATTATCTCAAGGACAAGTATGAAATGATGACTAACTCCGAAAGATATTCCACATCTATCTTTTTTCATGTAATACCGGCGGGTCTTCATTTCGACGGGATATTTTAGTATCTAGCAGATGCTTAGGAGATATGTGATTTGCTGTGTCTAGATCAGTGGTTTTCAACAGATGGTGTCAGCAGTGTCTCTGTAGTTCAACCAGCAGAACACGGCACTATGGAACGTCATGGGTTTTAATCCCAAGGACACACAAACCGATCAAATGAGCACTGTGAATGCATTGAAAGCTGTTTTGAATAAAAGCATGAGCCAAATGTGTACATGTAAGCGTGGTTGTCATTCTTTCTTAAAATGGCCATACACAGAATGGAAAAAACGGCTAAATGGAAATGATAACCAAATTGTATATCAAGTAAATTAATATGTTTGCTATCTTTTAAAAGGGAAAAGGCATTTGCCATATCTTTTGTTGTTGATGTAAAAGGTCCAATCTGGGCACAGGTTCATTTGTGGTTCATGCCAAATTTGCCAGATGCTGTAACAAAACTACTGGTAAAAATGCAACCCAGATTGCTTTAAATATGGGCAACCTGAAAGAAGGATAAACATGATTTGTGAACAACACAATGTGTTTACGAAGTGTATTGACGGGCGAGTGCAGGAAACCACTCATTGATAAACCACTTTGGAACTGGATGTTTCATGTCCAGTTAAGAGTCACTGTTAATGTTAGGAGGGTTCACCTATTTTTTCATCAATTACTCTCCCACATGTTGTGTCAAGGTGTATGACTTTCTTTTTCTGCTGAACACAAAAGAAGATATTTTGAAGAAAGTTGGTAACCCAACAAAACATTGGCCCCATTGACTTCCATTGTATGAACCAGTGCTGTAGTACTTGAGTCCGGACTCGAGGCGTTTTTCTGCACTCAGACTTGTGTTGGACTTGGTCATTGGACTCACCAAATTTTCTAGTTGGTCTCAACCGTGTCCCATAATTTATTTATCCTTCCATACAAAACCATTGATGCAGCATACAGTATATGTTTGCTTTAGTTGGACTCTTGACTTTCATTAAGTTCATTCTGTTTTTGTGATGGGTGTCAAGCTGTAAAAAAGATGATAAATAATACTAAATGAAGTAGATGACTGATTTGAGGGTCCTGGTTCACAACGCTAAGATACTGTGCCAAATGAAACCTAAAGCTTTCCTGACATCAACACTCATCATACAAACCCTTAACAATGGCGACAATCATCAAACTCATTCGGATAAACAGATAAACTGCAATGCATGCTGGGAGTCATGAATGAGTTCTGTACGATGATGTTACCCAGTATGCCTTGCAGCACAAAGCTTTCTTTTGTTGATTGTCTCTATTGTTGAGTTTCATACACTGATTCTGATGTCGTGTTGATTCACGAATTTCAAGTTTTTTTTTGTTTGTATTTTCTGTCAATTCACAGAAGTATAATAAGCCATACCACTGCTTTAATCTCACACAATACTCATAAATCAATAACACAATGCACTCGTGAACAATTATTTAGGTAACTGCACAAAGACTTCAATCATTATATCCTGATCCCAATGAATCTTAGCTTTCATTGCCTCAACAATTGTATTTTAGCACACTGGCATAACAGACAACGTTAAAACACAAGAATCAAGAGCCCAACTAAAGCAAATTCTGATCACGATAATGATGGTTTGTTGAAACTTCGACATTTTTTCAACATTCATTGCGGGTGCAAAAGTGATGTTGATTCAATGCAGTTAACACTGTCATGCTGAGAATGGAAACATTTTCCATTGTTACACTACAATAATAAGACTGAAAAGTTGCACTTCGGCTTTATGTGACTGGTCATATCACTATAACTAAAGTAAATAAAACAACATAAAGTAGGCCTATGTGGTCTTGAAGAGGATTTTTTTAGTCTCTGTCTTGACCGTCTCATTTGGACTCGGTCTTGACTCGAACCTCTTTGGTCTTGGACTCGAACCTCCTTAGACTCGGTCTCTACTAGTCCTGGTCTTGGACTGGACAAAGGTGGACTTGACTACAGCCTTGGTATGAACACAAAACCACTGACAATTAAAATATCTTGTTTTGTGTACCACAGAAACAAACCACGACAGAATTTTTATTTCAGGGTAAACTATCCCTTTAATAAGCTTAATGTTAATGTTAATTATTTGTAATCAAACAGGTGGCTTTTAGAAAGCCAGAGACTTAAATTAAAAGAAGATTCAATTAAAAACCAACTATGCAAATAGATAATCCAAACACAAGCAGCACAGTCCAATTTCTCTTCAATTAACGCTATGATAGGACACATTAATCACAAACTGTTACGATTCGGGTCGTATCTCTTGGGCACGTCCCTAAACAAAACCCCGGAAAAACAGAATAACAAACTGGCAGATAAAGCAAATTGGATTAGAAAATTTAGTCCCCCAAATGACCATGT